>CM074720.1:259558103-260945603 GCA_037306005.1 Rhinophrynus dorsalis | reverse complement strand
CCATGAGGGAAAATAAATTATAATTTATTTAAATGGGGCTTTTACAATCTTAATTGCTAGCGAAGTTTTGCTAGCATTCGAGTGGTTAAAAGCTCCCTTTAAATAATTTTAAATTATGGGAATTTGTATGTGTCCCCTAAGATACAGTTGGTTTGCTCCAGGTTTCTTAGTACATCCACATTCAAGTCTGTCTGTGTTTAATCTCTAAGCTATGTCAATCTAATGTCATAATGTGCCCCAACTCCCCTGCCTTCACTCAGTCCCATATCTCTCCTTACTCAGCCTGCCGTCTTTTCTTCATGGTTGGCCATGAATCCCACTTTTCATAAACTGCTTGATGTAGTGATAAGGGCCATGTGACAGCAGTCACATCATTATGAAAGTGAGCGGTATCCTATTAAAATAGATCTGTCTACAAGGTGACCCTCAAAAGAGCGACATCAGAATGTTCACTGCATCAAAAGGGCGACAAGAAAACGTTGCCCACTTCAAAAGGGTAACATCAAAATGTCTCTTGTGTAACTCTCACCCTACAAGTTAACCCCACAAGATGGAGATTGAAAGAGGAAGTCATTAATGATGTGTGTGTCAATCAGAAAATGATCCACTCGAGGGTCCTCAACCCGAAGCATTGGGTTGTGGTCTCTTGAGGTGATCATTTGCCCAATTGACACACATCATTAATTATTTCCTCTTTTTAGTTTCATCTAGCAGGATGCACTGCGTGTGGCTGCAGGCAAACCAGGCAAATGCACCGGCATTTCTGTGAAATGCGTTTGCTTGCCGCTGCAGACAGAGAGACCTCATTGCAGTGCAACTGCATTATATGTTTGGAGATGGGGTGTATTTGATATCCAAAAGTATTTTCACTATTTTGACTTGCAAACATGACCAAGCAGTGAAAACCTGAAATTAATTGCCTTCTGGTTTGAGTTAGACACTCTTGTTCTATAAAACATTAAAAATAAGCACTCTGTTTGCTTAAAGATACCAGAGATATTAGAAACATGCAGTCTCTTCTCCTAAAATGTCTCTTCTTTCTGAGTCACTGCAGTTCTCAAAAGGACATCACCAGATGGTATCCAGATCACAGTATCCTGTATAGACAGAGAAAAAATTGACAACGCAGACTCTCTAAGCATAGCAGTATGTTGTTACGAGGTGTCCCCCTATATTCTCCCTTCAATAGACTCCATTTCTAACCATATTAAAGTTCCCTGAGATCATACTATAGTGATCTATTGCCCAACTTATATGTTTGATATATGAGTTGGTCCATTAGAGGGAGCTACAGTTAAAAGAAGTGGATATGTGGCTTTGATTCATCTAGAGCCCAAGGGTTACTCCTGACCCGGAGTGAGTTCCAAACTAGTGTGGATGAGATGTGCTGAGAGACTCTTCTTCTATAACCTACCTTATTTTTTCTCCAACTTGTCATTGTAACTTGCTTTCCCTGTTCTTATCTTCCATTTGCAGCTAATAGCCTTTGTCCCTCAACACACTTTTATTGGTTCACTACACTACCTCTTCCTCAACACACAATTTTAGTCGCCACCATTCATTCTTTTCCCCAAAAATCTTGCTTACCATATCCTTTGTCTTCTGTTCTCACGTTTCATAGAACACTTTGGGTCCCCAAAGAAGAACAAAGGGACTTTCTCCACTCCTGGTGTCTCTTTTTACTCATTGTCTCTCCTATCATTGTCACCTTGACCTCTTAGTCTTTCTTCTCTTGCTTTCTCTGTCTTCACATTGTCTTTTTGCTTTAACTTTGTCTCCTGTCACTTTCGCTTTCCCTTCTCACAGTCCTTCTGCTCTTGCTGTCTTTCCACTCCCACTGTATCTTTCTCTTTCCTCTTTGCCTCTTCTTATTGTCTCTCACGGTCACTTTCTCCACTTGCTGTCTCTCCTATCACTGTCGTTTTCTTCTCTCACTGTTTCACTTTCTCTTCTCACTGCATCCTCTTAGTGACTCTTCTCATTGTCTCCCCCTATACACACTGTATCTTTCTCTACCCAGTTACTGCCTCTTTCTCCCTTGCCATCTCCATTCACTATCTCCATTGTCTCTTTTTTCTCTCTTTGTTTTCTCTTCTTGCTGTCTTTCTCCACTCTTTCTCTTTATATTTTCTTTCTCTTTTCTCTTGCTTCCTCTCCCTTTCATTCTGTCGCTCACTCTTTCTGTCTCTTTCCATCATTACAAGCAATGGACACAAGGTCCATCAAGTGACAGGAGCAGCCCCAAGTCCCCAACAAAGTACAGGCCCACCACAACTTATTTGCTTCCTTCCAGTGCTGGAAGAAGGGGGCAGGACCAAGCTGTGTCACATGGTGGCTCCCAGCTTCCCTACAAGACAGGGAGCTGCAGCTTTCATTAGAGATAAAGAGTCAGGATCAGTTATATATCCAGCAGTAAATTAGAAAATTCTGCAGAGTGTTCCAAAAATCCATGCCTTAATTAGGGTTGCAACCCAGCCTGTATTTTACCAGCAGGCCGGTAAAAAATTGTCTTCTGTCCAATGTTAAGTCTATGGAGAAAATGCCATAGCCGGTATTTTTTTTTTAAGAAAAGGTGGCAACCCTAGCCTTAATCTGGCCCTGGATTCTGTTGAACTAATTAAAAAGATTCCCAGGTATATGTATTGCATTGCAATTGTAATACACCCTAAAGAAAAACTAATAATTAACTTAAGTTATTGGCACCTTCGGGTTTTGAAATAGATACTATGTTAACCACGTAGGATACTAGAGAGGTATCCATTGCATTGCTTTGAAATGCATTGAACACTTCTTTGGCATCTAAAGGGTGAAAGAGTTTGTTCGTTACTGTTCCAAGGCACTTTAATTTGATGCTATAAGATTCAAACACAGCAAAAGGTTTTACAACCAATATTATATACTAAAGCGTCATTAGATAAAATAAAAACGGAAAGGAAGCATGAAATGTTTATAAATGCACGGTTTCATTTCACATTCAGGAATCATGAAAAAAATCTTTGTTGTATTGGATATCAAAAAGCGTTGCAAAATGTACAATTTCAAATCCAGAAATGTGCCATTATTATTGTGAGACTGAAATCTTGTAAACTGCAGTGATCGTTACTGGATAGGACCCAACACTTGTTACTAAGGGTAAGGTTACACATTACACAATAAATAGAAAGATGACACTCAGATTTGGTGTAGTGTGACAATCCGAAGTCACGGTAAACTCATACTACTATCTCAATACCAACCTAATGGCTGTTAAAAGATGCAGTTGCTGCTGTTTGCTAAAACTTCAAGGTGATCCAGATATCCTACAGAACACCAATCTTTTAACAAGGTTTAAAGGGGAACTCTTGACTATTGTAGAATTGTGTAACTATTAAGGCCTTATTCAGAAAGCAAAAGATGAACAATTCTGGGGGCAACCTTCATCACAGGGGACAAATGAAATTACTCCAAATTCACATTGACTTTAATGGGACTTTTGAATATTAGGGAACTCTCCAATGTATTGCAAAGCAATTGCCCTTAATTTAGTAGAGGTCTTTCATACAGTAATCGAGTATGTATTTTTAGATGTGTGTGGGGGGGAAGGGGGTGCTCCGGTTTCCTGTGTGGTGAAGATAGAATTTGGTGGTCCTCTTGGGGAGCTAGTGCTGGGATAGCTATGATGGTGGAAACATCAGCTGTGCGCCAGCATAATACAAGATGTTTGTATAGTCCATATGGTTCCTGCAATGCTTCCTGGGTTCTAGGAGCCTGGAGAATACTTGGAAGTAAAGGATATACAGTAATGTGCAAAAGTTTTAGGCAGGTGTGAAAAAGCTGTAAAGAATGCTTTCAAAAATAGACATGTTAATAGTTTATATTTATCAAATAACAAAATGCATAATGAGCAAACAGAAGAAAACCCTAAATCAAATTAATATTTGGTGCAACCACCCTTTGCCTTGAAAACAGCATCAATTCTAGGTTAGGTATTTTGTAGGCATATAGTCAGGTGTATGATTAAACAATTATACCAGACAGCTGCTAATGATAATCAATTTAATATGTGGGTTGAAACACAATCATTAACTGCAACAGAAACAGCTGTGTAAACTGGGGGAGGAACAGCCAAACTCAGCTAACAAGGGGAGGTTGCTGAAGACAGTTTAATGTCAAAAGTCATACACCATGGTAAGGCTGTGCACAGCAACAAGACACAAGGTAGTTATACTGCCTGCATTAGCAAGGTCTCTCCTAGGCAGAAATTTCAAGGCAGACAGGGGTTTGCTGTCCAAGCCTTTTGAAGAAGCACAAAGAAACTGGCAGAGTTGAGGACCGTAGACACAGTGGTCAGGCAATTGGAAGATGTCCAGCAGTGCCATCAGCTCAGAATTGGCAGACAACTGTGGGACCCTGGTACACCCATCTACTGTCCGGAGAAGTCTGGTCAAAAGAGACAGAGACAGGCACAGAATAACATAGGGCTCTTAGAAGTGATATCACTGGAGAAGTCATATCAGCTTTATCACCTCTTTATCATACCTTAGTACTTCTCCCCCATTGTGTGTGAAAGCAAGAGCTGCAAAAGGAAAACAGAGCAAGAGTACAAGGGAGAAGGAGTTAGAGTGATTGAGGGAAATAATGAGCAAGATAGATGAAGAGCAAAACTAAGAAAGACTGTGAGAGAGCATGAGAGGATGCAATGGCAAAAGCATGAAAAAAAGATACTGAGACAGCAAGGCAGACAGTGAGAGGAAGTGAGAAAGACAAATAGCAGTATGGAGAGTTGGAGGCAAACTGAGAGAAAGACCATGAGATTGATGCAGCTGTGTGCCTGTGTATAAAATGTCTACACCCTGAGAAACAATGGAGAAAATTCACCAAGTGGTGATAAAGCGGAGATGACTTCTCCAGTGATATCTCTTCTCCAGTTGCTATGTTATTCTATGGAGCCTATGAACTAAGAGTTCCAAGACGTAAGAAATGTTAGTGCATAGGCTCCATAAAATAACATAGGAATTGGAGAAGTGATATCACTGGAGAAGACATCTCTGCTTTATCACCACATAGTGAATCTTACCAATTGTATCTTTTTTTTAGCCCCTTAAGGACCGGCGCGCGCACGCGTGACTGGCACTTGAGGACCACGGGGCTTAAGTGCCAGACCGCCGTGACGGGTCTGGCACGGCAATGGTCCTTAAGGTGTTAAAGGGATAGTAATACTTCATTATATCTTTATTTTATTTTGCAGGCATTAAAAAAAAATGAAGAACGATATAAGTCTTATCTCTCAAACTTTTATGGTTTGAGAGATATTCACAAGCAAAGTTTCCCCTCCCGCCCCTTTTACTTAATGTAAGCCATCTCTTCTCAGATGTGAAATGCAGTCCATAGACCAGAAAGATAACAGCAGGGGATAATCTTCTTCCCATGAGAACAATGAAAGCCCTGCCCCCCTTGACAAGTTTTTCAGGTTTTTCCCTTATCTTAATTGAAGATTGTCCCTCTCTGCAGTCTACCTGGGCACCTCTCTTCTGATCTGGCTGAGAAGTGTTACATCAGTAAAAGGGGTGGGAGGGGGATACTTTGTCATTGAATTACTCTTGAACTACAACTCTGACAGAATTGAAATAACACTCTCCAAAGTCCAAATACTATGATGATTAATTAGAGCTGCTTTTATTATGAAACATTACTATCCCTTTAAAGATACTGTCTCAGAGAGAGATCCATAGAAATGTTATATTACATTTACACACAGACACACACACATACATCAGCAAGAACTGGCAAATGTCCAAGTGCACTTTTAAACTGATACAATATATTAGTATTTGGAAAAGCACTCATTGGACTCATGGTAAAGAGTGAAAGTGTAATATAAAATAATACATTTTCACTCATAGCCATATCTTGAGCTTCATAAGTGCTTTTTCAAACAGCAATGAATAAATATGTCAGGGCTGTATATATGTATAATACTGTCATTGTGAGACTGTGATTTGGTCAGTGTTGCCTGTGTGGGCAGGCACTTAGTGCAGAAGAAAAAAAATATTTTTATGCTATATAGCTATTTCTGGGCAGTCATCCATTCCAAAATTCCTCAGAACAACATAAAGCCTATCTTCTGACCCCCCCCCCCTTAAAATACAGCCTATCTTATGTTCTCCATTCATTTATTGTGTCCAGGCCTAATATTTGCCAGGCTGCCAGTGACATTCTGACTAGGTAGCAAATTTGCATTACAGTTGTACCTTGTACACCAAGAAAATGGTCTATTCAAAGTGCACTGTTATTTTGCTCCAGGTATTAGATTTACTAATGTTTCACCATGATATATATGCTTCACAGTAGACATGTTATTGTATTGCTTCTACTGCAGAGATTAAGCAGCTCCTTCCCCCATAAATAAATAAAATTAAGAAAAAATGGACAACATGCATTACGTGACTGAAAAGTATATGTCTATTGACTTTTGAATCAAGTAAAGGGTGGCAACCGTGATATCTCTTCTTGTTGACAGGCAGATAATCAGTGGATCAGTCATTGTGTCATATCTACCTTTTAAGTAGGCATATCCTTAAAACTTGACCTGTTGATGTGCCCTGAAGATCGGCGTTGAGAATCTCTGCCCTAATGGATCTCTGTGTAACTGAGGAGGAATTCTGTTCTTGAGGTTATGATCAGATGAAATGAGAGAAGGCTTCATATTGCCTTTATAAAACTCAGGGGCAGTACTGACTTCTAGGAACAAACTGATATATTGACATCATACCTGTAGGGATACTAGGAATGATGATAGAGATTATACTCCTATTATAGCAATTAAATGAAGACAAGCATCCAAAATAAGGGGAATGCATACTGAAACAGTGCATTAAACACCGTCTGGTCCTTAAAGGGTTTAGTTAGAGCCCAGTCTTTTACAGGTTCTACTCAAAATGTACAGTACATCCCTTTTTTTGTATATTGAAAACCTGGATCCCTGTTATACAATGTATCTCACAATGCATAGCTCATGGCCACCCTCCAGATATTCACCAAGCCCTTCTAGATCCAGCAGTCATCATGGTGTACACAGGCCCAGAGTTTCCCTACAGATGGAGGAGGGCCAAGTTGCAACGGTACAGAGTTCCAGTTGTGGGTGCTCAAGACGCCGCAGGGTAGGCACTGATGGTGTGCTTGTGGGTGGTTCATCTTCAGCACCTATCCAGGTAGTTGCAGCTGAGCCTGCAGTCTTAGGACAGGCAGGGTCTGAGCAGCTCCACTATGTGGCATCTTAGGATGGCTCAGGGGATTCATCTCATAGGTCTATGAGCCCTCATTCCCAGAGGATGTCCAGGATCCCGAGTTGATCTGGAATGGGTGGTCCCAGCAAGGCTTGCACTCAGACAAGGACATCTGCAAGGAGTGCCTTTGACAAGTCCAACGCCTCATGGGCTCCAGACAACACCTCAGCAGCCAGGAGCGGTGGATTCAAGGTGTCCAGGTCCCATGATGATGCGCCCCCACGGTCATCTAGGGAGTGCTAGATCCATTCAGATCATCTCACATGCTGCCTCCCAGTCCGGCCTGTAATCAGAATCTGGGAAGAAACACCCAGAGGTCCCTACTAGGCTCCAATCCGTGGCTGTCACAAGTGAGCATCCTGGTATTTTGGCTTAGGTCAACCGGGTCAGTCAATGGTGGGGGTGAGTTGCTTGCTGTGAAGCAGGTGGTGCTGGAGATGCTACGTCACGTGTGTGGAGGGAGTAGCGCTTCCTCTTTGCACAACAGGTCAGCAGTGCTTGCCAGCTCTGGCCAGGTTTGTAGTACTGCTGCATTAGACTTGAATGTCAGTCCTGAATTATGGGATAAAATATGGTGGTGGGAGCACGTGGATGTGCTTTCAGCCTAGTAAGGAGACAGTCGAATCATGTCGAAGCTGCGGGACAAGAAAAGAAGTAAGGTTCCTAAAACTTTTGAAAACAGGTTGCAAGTCTTCTGTACTTTGGCCAGTATATTTTGTGAAAAATTTCCAGAGAAGAACCCTTCTCTGTTCTACTTTTTGGAAATGATTAGGGGAGCTTATGAGGTGTATGGTGAATTATGCTGGTTTCGCTACGACGAGCAGTGGCATCGGCAGATGGCCGTCCTCCCCCAGTTATCCACTGATTGTCAGTATCTGAACCTTTCACTCCGCCTGATGATGCCAAATAGACCTTCTGTGGTCATGGTCTGGTCTCTTTCAGAAAGGGTTTGCAGTGGATCCAAGAGAGAGATGGTACCATTGTGGCGGCACCCATGTTGCCACCCGGTGTTTCAAAAAAATTAAGCTGGGTGCCAACAAAGCTGGCCCAAAGGATAAAGGTGACAATGCTGGTGATCGTGGACAGGATGCTGGAGTGGCTAAGTCGCTACCGCAACAGTAGGGAGGCTTGCATTATTCGGTATAGTTTCCACAACAGTTTTTGGATTCCATTTATCCAAGTTGAAGGGGTTTTTATGTTGGGTAGTTTGCTTTCAGGAACATCTGGTTTGGGAAAAACTGTTGCTGAGGTTGGTTTAAGGAGGATGGAGGGCAGTTTCTAGTCCCTCCATTTTAGGATTTCCAGGTGATGCCATTGGGCCTGGTCCCAAAACATGAACCTGAAAAATTCCATCTCATAGATCACCTTTCTATCCCAAGGGTTCGTCAGTTAATGACGGCATAAATAAGGAAGTGTGTAGGGTGCAGTATGCTTCTTTTGACAGAGTTTTATCATTGGTTTGCGCGGCTAGTCATGGCTGCCTCCTCGGAAAATCTGATATAGAGTCTGCATCTCGTATGCTCCTGGTTCATCCCAATTTTATTAAAAGACAGGAGGCTTATATTATGCCTTCCACCCAATCCCCAATCCCTATTCCTTATTCCTTATAACTGTACCTGTCAACAATGTTTTCTCCTCTTTCTTTGCTGCTCTGGACAAAGATAAGTAGTGATATTTCTTAGCCATGGTTTTTAAGTTTTTCAACGTCCGATGCTTTATTTTGCCTTGGTTAGGTTTTTAGTCTGAGTATAACCTTCCCTTATTGTGTCTTGTAGCTGTTGCGTCGAATGGACAGAGCGTAAGCTGTTATGCACAGGCCCATTGACTCTTTACTTATAAGTCGACTAATAGCTCCAGTATTCAAGGTCTATCTTGAAGTGAAATAGTGTCCTGTGCTTCTTCCATATTTCGCTGAATGAATATTAAACATTAGAGTTTTCTCAGCGTTTTCTCCTCCAGTCAGGTTGTTTTATTAATATATAAAGTTTTAAAGCTATTTGAAATTATTTTGAATTTATTTTTACTTCAGAATTCATTATTAATCAAATTTTATTCTTATAGATATCAACATATTTTTCCCCAGACCTAATTTAATCTAATGGGAACTTAATTTTAAAGGGATAGTAATACTTAAATACTAATCCCCATATTGTAACCATGTTAAAAAGAATTAAATTGTGCCCAGTGTCATCTCTCAAACCTTTATGGTTTGAGAGATAACTGAACGCAAAGTTCCCCCCTCCCTCCCCCTTCCCTGAAGTCAGCGTTGTACTGACTGCAGGGATATCCGGTCTTATTTGCATCAGGCGGCTCTGCAGCAGAGCCGAGATCGCTTTAGTAAAAAATAATTATTTCACTGAAACGGTCTTCTATATGTGCTTGCAAACCAAGTGAAATAATTCTTTTTTACTAACGTGATCTCGGCTCTGCTGCAGAGCCGCAAGCCTGTAGTATGACAGGCTTCCCCTGCAGTCAGTACAATGCTGACTTCAGGGAAGGGGGAGGGAGGGGGAACTTTGCGTTCAGTTATCTCTCAAACCATAAAGGTTTGAGAGATGACACTGGGGACAATTAAATTATTTTTAACATGGCTACAATATGAGGATTAGTAATATTTAAGTATTACTATCCCTTTAATGTTTCAAAATAAAAGCAGCAATTAATCTTCATAGTATTTGGGTCATGAAGAGTGTTATTTCAATACTGTCAGAGGTGTAGTTCAAGAGTAATTGAATGAAAAAGTATCCCCCTCCGCTCCTTTTACCTAGTGTAAGCCACCTCCCATAAGATGTGGACAGCAAGGGACAATGAAAACCCTGCCTCATTGACAGGTTTTTCCCTTATCAGGTTTTTCCCTTACACTAACTGAAGATTTCCCTCTCTGCAAGCCATCTGGGCACCACCTTTCTGTTTTGAGGTAAGCAGTGTTACATCAGTAAGAGGGGTGGGGGATAATTTATCATTCAATTACTATTGAACTACAACTCTGACAGTATTGGAATAACACTCTCCATGGCCCAAATACTATGAAGATTAATTGGAGCTGCTTTTATTTTGAAACATTACTATCCCTTTAATAATTACGTATTTGTTATTCTATTCTTTATTTTGGACATTAAATATACCATTCAGTAAAAACAGAAATTCCTTTTCCACTCCTCCCATGAAAGCTAAGACAATTCCCCCCTTATTTTTCACAAGATTCAGTTAATCCAGAATATCAAAATTACACCAGTGAATCATCCCTTATGTTACCTGAAGCACAGATTCAAGCAATCATGAATGCTTCAGTTAATAAATTGGTTACCAATACTATATTATCTATGAAGGAGATGTCACTTGTAAAATCTTTGACTGAAGTTCTTGCTCCTAAATATGAATCAGGTAATAAGAATTACTTACCTGGAAATACTTAAGATTACTGTGATTCTTCATCAGATAAGTCGATTGAAAAACCAGGTGTGGAAAAAAGAAAGTTTAAAACTAAACATTTTGATTTAAATACTAAAAACATTAATTTATCAGATAAAGTAACAGCTAGATTATCTACACAAGGAGGAAAAATATGTAGAATCTGATGACACCTCCAAGGTTGATTCTTTTGATAGCCCAAAATTTTATCTGATTGTGAGAAACCTAAAACCATTATAGTTGAAATGGGTCAACCTTTGTTTGATCCAAATACCCAAGATCTTCAGAATGGATAACTAGAGATCATGTGGCTAAATTCATTAACCCTTTGAGTGCAGAGAAGTATGCAATGCATTGCTTTGAAATGCGTTGAGTACCTGTTAAAGATTACCTTAGTTCCAGCACCGCAGCTTCAGGCGACGCTCGAAATGACGCTTCAGCATCAGCGGCCGTCCATGCCACACCAATGTATCCGGAATTACGCATGGTTGGACGTATCAAAGCTAGATGCGTCATCTGCAGGCGCAAAGCTTCAAGCATGCAGCAGGCCTCTGTTTTATGTTTTCTTCTTGTAGTCTCCTCCGACCTTCTTCCTCCCTCTGAGCTGCTCCTCCTAAATACTTCCTGAGGAGGGGTTTAAAGGGCAGACTGAATCCTGACTCAGTTCCCCTTGCACTGTTGTACAATACAGTTCTGTTTCCCTTGGGCTCTGTGTATGACCATGCTAGTTTGACTATCCATTCCGGTGCTGACCTGTGGCTCTGTCTGGCTACTCTTTTGCCTGCTCCCATTGTGTAGTGGACACCCAATCTGGTGCGGACCTGTGGCTCTGGCTGACTACCTGAACTGTGTATGACCCTGCCTGTCTGTCCATCCATTCTGGTGTTGACCTCTGGCTCTGTCTGACCATTCTCCTTGTGCGTTCCGATTTGGCTTAGACAACCTTTCTGGTGCAAACCTGTGGCTCTGGCTGAGTATCCGCTCTGTGTATGAACTGGCATGTCTGACTCCCCACTCTGGTGTTGACCTGGGTCTCTGTCCACTGCACATCCAGCATACCAACGCTTCAGTGGATATCCTATCTGATTCAAACCTGTGGCACTGGTTGACTACCCGTTCCGTGTATGACCCGGCTTGTCTGACTATCCTTTCTGGTGCTGACTAGGGGACTCTGTCTGTTTTCTCCATGTGTTGGTTCCCCGCTCCACAGACACCCATCCTAGTGCGGACCTGGGGATCTCTCAGACTCCTAGGTTACTGACTTCAGGCGTGAGTCAGTAGTCTCCTTGGTTGCGTAGATATTGGAGACTTCTCCCCTAGACTGACTGCAGGCTGAGTCAGTGCTAGTCCTTTGGGCATTCTGAATTAACTTGAGGCTTCAGTGGGATGAGGCCTAGTCTCAAACCGTGTGGTGGATCTATTGGCGGACTGCTATTAATGATACAGTGCTTGCCTCTTTGATCGCCGTCAGTGTGTTATCTGTTTACATGCATTACTGTGATTATTCTAATAAAAGATTGTTTTACTTTACCGTACTGACTCCTGGTTTATTCCTGGGAACCGTGACAGTACAACTCTGTCAGTCAAAGGGGTTAATTTATGGATTTGTAGGCCACTGGAGACTAATACAAAAAATAAACTGAAAGGAGAATGCCCTAGACACTCTATTGGTAAACTGTGTGAAACACCTGTGATAGACACGCATTGTACAATACTTATCTAAATCTAGGAAGGATTCCAGGATAGGGATTGATAGATGTTGGATTCTTGCAAAGATTTTTGTTATGACTGAGAAATCGGTTGCTAACAAGACCCTTTTCGGTGTGAATGTTTTAAGAGGGTGGATACAGAGAGCTATATGCTTTATGGGCAATGCGAATACTGCCGTACCAATGGAGAGGCGCAAATCCATTTTACTTAAAACTGATCCAAATTTAACTGAAATGGCTAATTTGGAAAGGCGACCTGAAACAGACAGCATGCTTTTCGGTTATTCATTCAATAAAGAATTAGGGAAATATCTTGTGACCACATATAATTAATCTAGTGACTATCCAAGGTTTTGGCACCTGCTTCACAAACTTTATTAAACTTCTGTATAACTCCCCTTGAGCTACTATCACAACGAACAACCTGAATTCTCCCCTTTTCTATCTCCACAAGGGCACTAGACAGGGCTGCCCACCATTTTACTTAAAACTCATCCAAAATTAACTGAAATGGCTAATTTGGAAAGGCGACCTGAAGCAGACGGCATGCTTTTCGGTTATTCATTCATTATCATCAATTGGTATTTTACTCACACATGCTTAATGGGAACATACAGGGGAGGGCTGGTCTGGGGGTCAAGGGGGCAATTGCCCCCCAGGCTGGTCTTGAATATGGGCCAGTGGGCCACTGCCTCACTCAATTTCCCATTTGCTGCTGTAAATAGAGTAAACAGAATTTAAGGAGCTACACGAGTATTGTAGCTCCATTTCAATTGTAAGCTCTGTGGTATCACTAGTGTAGATCCATTTCAATTGTCATCTCTGTTATATCAGTTATGTACTACCATTTCATTTATAAGCTCTGAGGCTCTGAGGTTAATCCATAACATTAATGCCAGCTGTAACATTAACAAAAGGGGTTGGGCTGGGACATTGGGCTGGAGCAGTAATAGAAAAAGGCCACTTAAAGGGATAGTAATACTTTGTTTTAACTTTATTTTATTTTGTAGGCATTAAAAAAAACATGAAGAATGATATAAGTCTTATCTCTCAATCCTTTATGGTTTATGAGATATTCACAAGCAAAGTATCCCCCCCCGCCCCTTTTACCTAGTGTAAGCAATCTCTTCTCAGATGTCAATCTGGTTGTAAGACCAGACAGATAACAGAAGGGGACAATTTTCTTTGTATGAAAACAATGAAAGCCCTTCCCCCCTTGACAAGTTTTTCAGCTTTTTCCCTTATCTTAATTGAAGATTGTCCCTCACTGCAGTCTACCTGGGCAACTCCCTTCTGCTCTGGTTGAACGGGGGGGGGGGATACTTTGTGAATATCTCTTAAACCATAAAGGTTTGAGAGATAAGACTTATATCATTCTTCATGTTTTTTTAATGCCTACAAAATAAAATAAAGTTAAAATGAAGTATCACTATCCCTTTAATTGTACTTGCCCCCCAGGCCAAAAGTAGCTAACTCTCCCCTGGGAACATAAACCTTTTGGAGGATAAAGACATTGTCAGTGCATTGCTTTGCATTCTGTTGGGAATATAGCTAGTCTTTAACAGGTTGAAAAAACAAAGGCCTCTGTTTCAGTTGTAGCAGCTGTCATCAAAACAGGAAATATTTAGTTTTATTTAACAGTTGGTGAAACGGTTAATATCATTATAATTAGCATGAGACTGTAATGTTAACTGCAGTGATTATGACTGTAATTCTGGGGCAAACCAACTGCACCACAGGGGACAAAGAGAAAGTGAAATTTTTAACCCTTTGAATGCTAGTCAGTTCTCTAAAGCATTGAAGGGATTAAAAGCCTAATTTAAATCAATGGGAATTGAGGAAATTTGTAACTATCTCCTGTGGTGTAGTTGGTTTGCTGCTGAATTCTACCACTTTTTCTTTTAAACTTAAGGCCCGAGGTATAAACTTACACATTACAAAATAATTGGTAAGTGGACACTATCCGATCTGGTGTCATTCGACATGACAATGACTCTTACTGTTAATTAAAAATGAGCTGTTGTTTCCTCAACAGAGTAAAGTATAGCTGTAGACTTTTTATACACAACTGAAGTTTAGCATTTTATGGGCAATCTATTAGCACAAACGTGATGATAAGGGCATTATACAATAAGTTAAAGAGGAGCAGTTCTGGAGCATCACAATTACAATTCCAAATAATTTTTATTGGGCTTTTAATGCCTTGTCTCCCAATTTAAAAAGACACTATCACCCAAAAATAATGTTGGTGATTTTGATAGAGCTTTCAAAATAATGTTAGCTGTAGAAATACAGGACGCAAATATAGGCAGGTTGATAGATTTATTGGCTAACTAAACAGATTTAGGATGCAAGCTTTCAAGACCTCTTAGGTGTCTTCCTCAGGCATGTCTGAGGATGGTGCTAGTGAAGGCATGCCATATAGGCACTTCCATTCTTAGTCCTTCATTATGTTCCTCACTTACTGAAATGAATGACAGTGCTAGAGGAAGTGGGCAATGCATTACTGAGCAGTGTCAGTGAATGGGGGAGGTAATGTGGCCCTGTGACAGGAAGTACCCCCATATGCAAAAACTACTGGTTAGTGACGCTCAATTAGGAATGAGCCTGCTATATAATTTAGCAGGCTCTATAGGAATGGTGCCCTATCCATGATGCAGTCTCTTTTAGCTAACTAGTACCTTTCACAGACAGGGAATATTCTAAAACATATCAGACTGATTGTGCTAAAATAGCAGTCAAGCCACAAAGTGCCAGGCAATTCCTCTCTGAACAACAGAAGCAGCCAACCACAGCTGTACATTTTGGCCTTGCCAGTGAGGTGTAGCTGATCTCTCTAGGCACTGCGAGCAAGGGGTCCACTTCTGGATTTCCGTTACCCTTAGGGGTGACAAATCTCAAGGGTAATTTGCATATGTAAACCTACTGGTCAGGGACGCTCAACTAGTAACAAGCCTGCTTTTAGCTCACTAGTGCCTTTCAAAGAGAGGAAATATCCTAAAACACATCAGACTGATCACTTAAAAAAAAAAAACAGTCCAGCCACACACTCTAGGCACTGTGAGCAAGAAGTCTACATCTATCTTCCCCTGTTACCCTTAAGGTGGCCAACCCCAAGGGTAATTTGCATACACTCAACTAGGAACTAACCTGCTATAGAATTTAGCAGGCTCTGTAGGAGTGCCATGTCTTTTAGCTTACTAATGCTTTTCACAGAGGGGAATATGCCAAAACACATCAGACTGATCCTACTAAAACAGTAGTCCAGCCACAAATTACCAGGCAATTCCTCTCTGAACAAGAGAGACTGCCAACTCCAGTCATACATTTCATCCTTGTAGGGCTTGGCTATAAAATGTAGTCCATGTCTGGATTCCTCTGTTACCCTTAGAGCAACCAATCCCAGTGTTAATTTGCATACACAAAAAATACAGGTCAGAGACTTCTTGGCTGGACTGCTGTTTTGGCAGGATCATTCTGATGTGCTTTAGGATATTTCCTCTCTGTGAAAGGCACTAGTGGGCTAAAAAAGACTGCACTCTGGGTGGGACACCACTCCTATAGAGCCTACTGAATTCTATAGCAAGTTTGTTCCTAGTTGAGCATCTCTGATCAGCATGGGTGTCCGCAGGGAGGGGCAAGAGGGGGCGCTTGCCCCCACCTGTAGTTGCCCACCTTGGATAAACATAGGGGCTTTTTGAGTTGGCTTGGGGAACATATTATAGATTTCCACCTCCCCGGAAAAATTTCCATGAACTCCCTTGCTGATCATTACTTTCGATTAAGTACCTGCATGGCATGTTTTAATTAGAATAATCTATCAAACTATGCTTCTAAATAAAAAATCGCCAATACAACATATAGGTGATTTTGAAAGTTCTTTCAAAACCCCCAAAGTTGTTTTTAGGTGATATGTTTCCCATGGGAGTCCAGTGACCCCCCACGCATACACACAAGACCCTTCCACATAAACATAGGAGCTGGGCAATCTTGTCTGGCTTTAGCCCCACCTGGAAATATTTCTACAGATGCCCATGATGTTGCCTTTAAATCAGCGGAATTTGGGGCATTTTTATTTCACTCCTATAGTGCAGCTGGCTTGCTTCAGAACTGTGCCTCTTTAGCTTATTGAATACACCTATGTGGGCCATATTCAATTAGTTACATATTAGCAATTCTGCAGCAAACCAACTGCTCCATGAGGGGAAAATGACAATTCAGCAAATTTCCATTGATGTAATGGGGTTTGTCTCTCCTTGAATGCTAAAGGGATCTTTATTCCCTTAATGACTGGTGGCGTGCCCGAATCAGTACTATTTTTCCCCCTTAAGGACCAATGACGGTCCTGGCACGTCACTTATTTTGTGCTTACAGTTCTCCAAGACCGGAGTGGTCTCTTTCAGACCCCCGTTTGGCACGCAGGTACACATCACCAGTCAAGTGTGCAGGCGCTCCAGCAAAGATCAAAGAGGTCCTCAAATGACGGTAATTTCCCTGGACCACTGGTTATTTAGGGATTAAGACACCTCACTCCCTGCTTCCCTCTGTCATGGGACAGTACAAGTTATTGAGAGACATAATGAATACAGCCTTTTATTATGCCTAGCCTTTATTGACTATAAAAAGCCCTTGATTCAGTGAAAAAGCAAGCAGACTAACAGAATAAAAATCATACATTTATTGGCTGAGTGGTTTTGGATACAAACTTTTAAGACAACTAGGTCTCTTCTTCAGGCATAATAGGAAAGAAACATTAATTCATTCTCATTATGCCTGAAGAAGAGACCTAGCTGTCTTGAAAGTTTGCAACCAAAGTCCCTCTGTTAGCCAATAAAAGAGTATTTTAGTTTTACCTGTTAAATCCTTTCTCTTAGTCCTTACAGGTTACTGGTAACTTTGGGTAGGCGATCCGCCCCTTCAATTAGGCAGGAACAATTCTAGAATTGATTGCAGGGGGTAGAGCCTACCTTCCCTCCTTCGCTGCAGCTAGCCAACCAGCTCCAGAAAGATTTGAGACACTAAGTATTGACTAGAGAGTGGAAGGGAAAGAAGAATCCTGTGAGCATGACCCTGAAGAACCCCCATGGTCTGCCACAGGAAAGCCAAGCATGGTCCCTTGACAGGGTGGGAGACCAGTAACCAGTATGGACTAAGAGAAAAGGATTTAACAGGTGGTGCTGTCCCGGTGGAGGACGGATACTAAAGCTCCCAGGACACAGTTGAAGACTTGAGGAGCTGTAGTCAGACCAAAGTGCTGAAAACTGAAAGTGCCCTCGGTCGTAGGCAAATCTGAGATACTGCTGGCTCTCTGGATGGATGGCGATATGTAGATACGCATCCTGAAGATCCAGAGAAGCAAGGAATTCCCCCGGGGACATAGCAGCAATCACCGTCCTTAGGGACTCCTGGTGATAATGAGTCCTGATCACAAAGGAATTGAGATCTTTCAAATCCAAAATGGGACGACAACCGCCGTCCTTCTTGGAAACAACAAAGAGGTATGAGTAAAAACCCATACCTCTGTCCTGAACTGGAACAGGCTCCAGAACATCCTTGTTCAGAAGGGCCTGGATAGCACCGTTGAACAGATGAGAGGGAAAAAAGCGAAAGGAAGGAAGAGAGATGAAAAGGATCCTGTACCCTTCTGTCACCACCTGTAAAACACACGGGTCCGCCACTGACCCTCCCAGATACTGTGGTAGGGATGCAGATGGCCACCCACAGCCGAGTGGGGACCCGGTTTCAGCGAGTCATGCCAAAATAGTCTTGGAAGCCTTAGGCTTGGAGGAGACCTTGGGCTTCCATTGCTGTTTGGACTTGGAGGAGGCACGTGGAGCTGATGGATCCGCCTGGTTCGCCGGATGTGTCTCAGTCTGGAAGGGATGAAAAAACCTGTTAAGCTTGACAGGAGTTTTCTTCCTGGGGACCAAGGGCAGATGAGTACTCTTACCCCCCTGTGGCCTCACAAATCAGATCCTTACGATCTGACCCAAATAAGGATGTACTGTGAAAGGGTAAGGAAAGCAAGGCTTTCTTGGAAGCAGTGTCAGCATACCAGATCTTGAGCCAAAAAGCTTGTCTGGCAACCACGGACATGGTAGAAACCTGTGCCACCAAACGGATGGCATCAAATAAGGCAGCAGAAACATAGTGCTGGGCCTCAGAGATGGTGGCAAGAAGGCGCACCCTGACGTACAGCCAGGGTGAGCTGTTCAGTCCAGACCTCAATGGCCCGGTTAACCCATGCCGCAGCAAATGCTGGACGCATGGCAGTACCAGCAGTGGCAAAAATGGACTTGAGGAAAACCTCAAGTTTCTTGTCATTCCAGTCTTTTAGAGTGGACGTATCAGAAACTGGCAATGCAGTAGACTTAGACAGCCTGGATATAGAAGCATCCACTCTGGGGGGATGAACCCACTGAGCAAGAGTTGCCTCAGAAAAGGGGTAAAGCTTAGCAAACTTCTTGGAAACAGAAGGCTTTCTGTCCGGAGATTTCCACTCATCAGACACAAGGAGGTCAAGAGTGGAGTAGGTGGAAAACAAGTAAGGGGCTTTTTAGGCTCCTGGAAAACATCAGAGGGATCTGAATGAACCTCCTGAACTAGGGGAATGTTTAGGGTGGTCAAGACAGCCCTGATCAGGCCCTCAGCTGAAGGCTCAGGATCAGCCTGAAAGGGGTCCCCAAAAAACTGAGAGGAGCCAAAAGCAGGACATTCCTCAACATCTGAATCCACCAACAGTTCCTTCTCAGAGGAATCTGACACATCAGGTACTCCCTGCGGTTTTGGCAGGGAAGATCTGACTGAACAAAGGGTCTGCCATGAGTGGAAGACCCTTTGTAACTGGGATGGAAAGAGTTGTAATGTAGACCGAAGATCTCTGGTAGCAGCCTTGAACTCTTGCACCCAAACTGGCTCTATTGCATGACTGGAGGTCCCTGGGAGGGACTCAGGGACATCAGAATGTGCTGGGCATAAATGAACTGAGAATTCTCTAGGTAACTCTGAATGACATGAGGAATAGTGCGCAATAGGGAACACAGAGACCCCAGCGTCCTTAGTCTTAGGCCTGGCCCCAAGCTCCAACGGATTAGACATTCTTACAGTGTCAAAAACGTTTAGTATAATGCATCACCCAATTACAGTGTGAAAGATTAAAATTTTACCCCAGAAATCGCTAAAATACACTTATCTGGCAGGCGAAGGGTTAATCTGCAGAGGAGAGAAGGAGAGTCCAAGCCCTGTGTAGGAGTCTCGTTCTAGAAAAAGCACAAAATGGCTGCTGCGGCAGGAGCCAATCAGGAACGAGCGCCCGAAGCAAGCTCTCATGGGAAATGTAGTTTTCCCAGAATAAGTACCCCAACAGTGCCCGAAGCCCCCTGAGCCCGCCAACACACTTGCAATGGTAACCGGATGATAGAGCAAGGTCAGACAATTAAAATGAGCCCTCTCTGAAGTTGCTACGTTGAGCGGTTACAGAGATATGTCCCAAACTGTACAGTCCCATAGGAGTGAATGGAGAAATGGCGTCTATGCGGTAAAGCACCCCTTTACTCAAATTTTGTCAAAGTTAAAACTGTGAAATAAAATTACATGAGACATCACTAGAACAAGTTAGAAGACCCAAAAAACACTGAACCCAGTAGGGAAAGTGATAATAACCCCCACCCCCATAAGATGCAAACCAGCAGCTAAAGGGTTAAGTTACCAAATAAACCTGCACCAAAACACCCAACAGACATACAGAAATACCCAATGAGTGCAGGAGTGTGCAATAAGAACTCCCAAGGAAAAAAACCCTGTGCAGAGGGGCACTGTGGGACAGGTGGACCTGCAGCACTCAAAGGGTTGCTCACCTTTTCTTCAGATCTTCTGTCTTCAGATTACCATGTATCAAGAAGAAGCCTCGGTGGGCAATTCCTGAGGAAAGAACTTGTACCCAAGATTTTTCCCCCAGGGCTTAAGGGCCACAAAAAGCACCTCCATACTGAGTTAGCGTTGTCAGTTATGGTAATCTGCCTAATGGTGGTATTCCATTTCTAACAGAAAAATAAAAAAATTCTAAAACTATAGCAGAACTGTTCTCTTGCCTGTGTCTTCACCAAGGAACAAATCTTTCTGGATCTAGTTGGCTAGCTGCAGCCAAGGAGGGAAGGTAGGCTCCACCACCTGCAATCATTTCTAGAATTGTTCCTGCCTACTTAAAGGGGCAGATCGCCTACCCAATCTTACCAGTAACCTGTATTGGACGACAGAGAAAAGGTATTAATTTTAATCTAATAGCCTTCTACATTTTCTATGGATAACACAGCACCACACTTTACCCTGATCGAATAAGGAATAGATGGCGCTTACATCAATATCCTCCAAACAAAATATCAAAATTTAACTGCATCAATAAAGATCAACAATGATTACATTCATATTAATATAGAAAAAGGCGTCATACAAAGAGACACAATTTCCCCAAAACTATTTTCTGCTTGTTTAGAAGAAATTTTCTGAAAACTAAATTGGGACAAAAAAGATCAATGGAGATTACCTACATTATTTACGCTTTTCAGACAATATGATACTCTTTGCCAGTATTCCTGTTAACAAAACACAAGTCATGTTTAACAAATTTACCATACCAAGGAAAAGCACAGTAGATTGATGAGCTACAAATGGACAAGTATGTTCACCTTGGACAGGAAAAGTCAACAGATGGAAACACCATGATGGAAATTGAGTGACGAATAAAACTGGGATGGCAAACATTTGGTAAACTTAGTCGTATTGTCTTTAAGACAACTTTACCACTCTGCCTTAGGTGAAAGGTTTTTGATCAGTGTGTCCTTCCAGTTCTTAGGTATGGCTTTGAAACATGGACACTGAATGCCAAAGCCATTCAAAAATGTATGGTTACACAGAGTAGTATGGAATGTCGAATACTGAACATAACAAAAAAAGCCTAATAAACAAGTACATGGATTTGTCAGTATACAAAGGTTTATGGCATCATTGAAAGAGTAAAGCACCTAAAATGGAAATGGGCAGGTGACATAGCAAGACCATCTGATGGTAGATGGACCATACAAATTTTGGATTAGATTCCCCATCATGCTAAACACCCAAGAAGATGACCAAAGACAAGATAAGTTGATGAAATTACCAAATTTGTTGGTACACTGTGGCAACAAAAAAGCACAAGTTGTTGGAAACGTGCTTAGGAGGCCCTTATATTAGAGTGGATGGACAACGGCTGAAGATGATGATATATATATATGTGTTGGTGTCTTAGTGCTGTGAGGTTTTTTTTCCTTTCCCTAGCACAAGCTTCCTCTTATTTTCCTCCCAAGCTTACTTACTTTCTCCTGCATTCCTGCATAAGGGAGGTGAGTCAGATGGCAAGTCCAAGTTAAGAACGACACAAGATTGATTGAATCCTACAGAGGTTGGCCATACATTAGAAGTTGAGGTGATTATCATAATAATCCAACTTCTGTTAATCACCTATATAAACAACCACACTGAAACATAATGGGGGAGATGCAATAAGGTGTGATAAAGAGGTGGTAAAGCAGAGATTACTTCTTCAGTAATATTGCTTCTCTAAGTCCTATATTATTGTATAGAGCTGGATTCTATTGCAGGGGATAAATGTTACCTCCCATTTTGTCAAAATATGTCCTATTGAAGTCTATGGGGAAACCTGGAGATAAAAGCAGAGATAAAATTAGCATCTGCAATAGTATGCAGCCCTTAGATTTCTCCAAATTTGGAGATCTTACTGCATAAGCTTTATATAATAACATAGGAACTGGAGAAGTGATATCACTGGAGTAGTGATCTCCACTTTACCACCTCTTTATCACATCTTAGCGCATAAGCCCCAATGTGCTGTTTATGGACAATTTGTGCAGAATTAACAATGGTACTTCAATATCGCTCATGTGAACAAGCCCTTCATGAGACTTGAGAACTTGTGCCTTAAAGAAACGTTATATGTTTCACATTACCCTATGCTTATCATTCTAAATTGATGTGTTGTGGCACACAGCTTACAGCCATTAAGCAAAGAATGACTGCCATGCTTGTTAGTCTTGGTACTGAGTAACGAACACCTTTGGATTGCCGCGAAGAAATGACTGCCATCAGCACATGCAGATAATTGATCATGGTAAACGCAAGTGACATAATTGCCCAGATTAGTGCATTTGTAATACTGTCATATACAGCATTACCTCAGCTCATTTATTCATTGCACAAGAACTGGGTGCAGTCTCACTTTATGCAGACTATTCCCAGAGAAAAGGGTAAAGTGATCTACTAATCATGCACCTGCTCCTAGTTAGATACACAAGGGACAGTTAACTATAGCCCGAGATTTATGATGCAACTGGAAGGAAATTTAATGTTTATTACACAGAAACAACCATTTTCTATTATAAACCCGGGGGACCATTACATGGGCAATTAGCAATAAAATATGTATGCCTTTATTTTTTTATTAGCACTTTCATTGGCAAACACAGACTGAGGTCTAGCACTGCCAGGTAAAAGACAAATACGCCTGTGTCAGCGTTTCCATTTTAGATGTGTGGTGGTGATGTACTGAAAGTGTATTTTATTCCAATATACTTAGGGCTTTTAATATATTGGTCTACCTTCTCTGAAGGAAAACTAACACCTAAAGATTAACGGGGATTACATGCACTTAAATAGGGATGGGCAAAATATGGCTTCTCAAAATGAAATAGGTGAAAAATGTCTCTTCCCACCGAGTGCAGATTTTCCACTTTTTCCTGTTTTGCTTATTACATTGAATTCAATGGTTAGACTGAATCCTTCCCCACCATGTGGAAATTTTCCCTTGTCATCCTGCTGCAGATACATGAGGGTTCGTCTCCGATGACTCAGAATCAGGAAAGGACAGATTGTCACTGCTGCTGGTGTTGCTGATGTCAATCCCCAATTGCATCTCTTTCTAACATTCCTTATTGCTTTCTGCCAATAACTCTGTCATACTCTCTTCCACACCATCTGCTCTACCACCCTCACTCTCCTCAACACCACCATGAGTCCTTGCTTCTCTGTGGGACTGCTTGGGGATGACAAAATGTGACAGAGGATCCCCTGCTGTCACACTTGCGATCACATTCAAAAGCAGTTCATCGACAGCAGCAGCAGACTGTATAGTATGAGCCAACAACCCCCATGACACTTTTGTCAGCAATGTTAAACCATCCCTCACAAAATCAAAGACTGTTGCACTAGGTCCTTTGTCTGCTTTGCTTCTTTATTATACTTCCCCAGATTCCTAGGGAATCTGTTGGGGGACTGGGGATTATTTGGGCAGAGAGAAGTGGGCTCCATTTACTCCTGATGTTGTTGGATTCCTCCATGTCAGCTTCAAAAGTGTCCCTCCAGCTTCTCCTGCTGCTCGTTGTGTTAGCCAGTCCTCAAAAAAAAAAAATTTTTTTTCTCTCTTTGCTTTCTCTCTCCTTCCTGCCTATTCTACAACATGCTATATGGCAGGAAGTACTAAGTTTTGATAGTTTGGAGGCGAGAAGTTTAGTCGGCATTGAAAACATACACAGGAAATTGAACCATCCTCGTAGGAAAATCTGTGGTGTCAGTGACATGTACGAGTTTCTCTGTGGTTGGGAAATCCCCCAGGAAAAAATGGAAAATTATGTTTTCTCCACAAATATTCAAGCAGGAACAAAAGAGGACTTTTTGACCATCTCAAAACTTAAATAAACTGTACTTCATGCTAGAATCTATGAAAATGTTCTGATTTCTGTAGGCTAAAATCTAGTCTTGCATATTGCTCTGAGATAGCAGCTATTCCTGCCTTTCCCAGGCCTCCCATTCATTATCCAGGATTATTATCTTTAAATGGGCTGAAATAACAGCCTTTCTGAATACAAGAGAGGTGAGCTTGAATCACAGTTAACTAAATAATGATTTTATCTCAATACAAACACATGCTCTCTTTTACACGTTAAATAGCTAGTTTAGAATCTTATTTAGGGATGTAACAAATGAATATGCAAATGTAAGTAATTTAAAGTTACATCAACCTATTTCATTTCTGGTGTTACTGTTCCTAATAATAACCCCCACCTAAATTATAATGACCAGAAGATTCTAATGGCTCCTATGAATTTTGCCCCTTTGCCTTTGTTTAAGAGATAATATATTTAATCAGTCCTGGATGTCATGTCCATGAAAGCAGATATGACTGATGCTGGCTGTTTTTTTTTCTTCCAGAATGAAAAAGGTAGAGTGCATTAAAATCATGAAACATTAGCCTAGGATATGGTATATGGGGGGAGATTCACTAAGGTGTGATGAAGAGGTGATAAAAAGGTGATAACATTGAGATAACTTCTCCAGTTCCTATGTTATACTAATGCAATAAGATTTCTCTAGTGTGAAAGATCTTAATGCATGGGATCCATAGAATAACACAGGAACTGGAGAAGCGATATTATTGTAGAAGTCATCGCCACCTATTTATCACAACTTAGTGACTAACCCCCCTGAAGAAGTTGAGATTTTAGGAAACTTTTGAAACTCAGAAGACAAGTGAAACATGTTAGTGAGTTCTGCAGGTGGTTAGCACCATGGATAAAGTCCTTCAGGCAATACTAAGAGGAGGTAGTGAGGGCTGATTTGTAAGGAGGCACTGAGCAACTCTTAAATGGTGCTTGTCAGCTATTTTGGTAAGGGGATAGAAAATTATTGGAAAAGGCTGAAACACAACTTGGAAGTATGTGGCACATTGAAATAGATGGCTGCATGTGCAGGCTCCATAGACACTCTGTATTGGGCTTGGAAGACAGAAGCAGAGAGTCGATGGAGACTAAAGACTGAAGTATGAGAGAGCACCTCACAGTTCAGTATTCTCATAGGATCAATGAGTGTGTCCCGGGGGGGCTCCTTTCAACCGCCCCCTGTTCTGCTCCCCTGTTGGCCTGCTGTCTATCACAATGCAGCCCCAGCTTCATTTTTCCAGGTCTGCTTCCAAGGAAGCAGGTATCCTGGTAGTAGACCAACAATGTGAGTTGCCCTTTAAAGGGATAGTAATGTTTCATAATAAAAGAAGCTCTAATCATCATAGTATTTGGACTTTGGAAAGTGTTATTTCAATTCTGTCAGAGTTGTAGTTCAAGAGTAATTCAATGACAAAAGTATCCCCCTCCCACCCCTTTTACTGATGTAACACTGCTCAGCCAGAGCAGAAGGGAGGTGCCCAGGTAGACTGCAGAGAGGGACAATCTTCAATTAAGATAAGGGAAAAACCTGAAAAACTTGTCAAGGGGGCAGGGCTTTCATTGTTCTCACAGGAAGAAGATTGTCCTCTGCCATTATCTGTCTGGTCTATGGACTGCATTCCACATCTGAGAAGAGATGGCTTATACTAGGTAAAAGGGACGGGAGGGGAAACTTTGCTTGTGAATATCTCTCAAACCATAAAGGTTTGAGAGATAAGACTTATATCATTCTTCATGTTTTTTTAATGCCTACAAAATAAAAAAGATAAAACAAAGTATTACTATCCCTTTAAGTACTTTCAAGGTGAGGACAAGAAGAAGTATAAAAAGCTTCCAGAGGGGCAGCTGAGTATGGAAGGTACATCAAAAAGAGAACATTGACAGATGAGTTGAGGATGGATTGGAGGGGAAAGGTGAGTAAATGAACCCTAACACTTACAGGATTAGACAAGAACATTATTTGAGTCAAACAGATGTAAACAACCATTACTCTGGTTTCTTTCAGACACAATGGAGTGTTACTAAATAATCATTATTAGAGTGTTTATCACAAAAGAAAACACACTCAGTTTCAATAAATTACCGTTTAATGACATGTTTTTACATTACAATGAGGTAATAATGTAAAGTTCAAATACAGTAAAGTCACAGATGATTGCTCTGTTTCCCTCATCTAGTGTTATGGGCTATAAGTGCAGACGGTAAAGGTGAAGCAAGTCTGGGGCCAAACCACATGCTCCATAGGGAGATAAATAGTTTAACTGGTGTATACAAGCTTAAGATGGGCAACTGCACCATGAGGGGGGGTCTCATTTATATAAATGAGGCCTCCAATACCTTGAAGAGCAATGCGTTGGAGAACACTAGCATTCAAAGGATTAAATGATCAAATTAAATAATTGGGGAGATTTGTCCCCCGCGGTGCAGATGGTTTGCCCCAGAATTGCTCATTTTAAACTTCCTGATACGGACCTTAGATTTTTGGAAACAGGAGCTCAAAGTACCTTGGGCTAAACAGAAGTCCATCAATTACTCCACAGCAATAGCAATAAACCCACCCACCTCTAGACACACACACAGCAACCAATGCCAGCAGTAGGAGCAGGAGAAAGGCCTTTTACTTTTAACCCTTTCCTAATCCCTCTAACAGAATACAATTAAATAAAATGCAGTATATCAAATCATTGCACAGAGACGTGTCCCAGAACTTAACTTTTTGCAGGCAGAAACTAAGAGGGCTAGCAGGGAACCCTCTGAGTGCGACAGGGGTATCGCAAAGAAGTGCACTGGAAACTCCTCTGGCACTCAAAGGTTTGGGGCAATTCTTGGGCAAATTAACCGCACCATAGGGTACAAATACAAATTCCCAGAGTTTTCAGTGATTTAAAAGGGGATTTTAACCTTCTGGATGTTAGAGAGGCCTCCATTGCATTTCCTCTCTAGTATTTAAGTGGTTAAAACCAATGGGAATATTAATCTGTTCTATATGGTACAGTTGATCTGCATCAGAATGACACCTATTTAACTTACTGAATATGGGACAAAGTTTCATTGAGTTACCACTGACTTAAATGTTTTTTTTTTACCCCTAAATACCAGAAAGGTCACCAAAACATTGGTTCCACATCTGCCATTGTACAGAGGACCTTGAAAATTTGTGGCTACTGATTAGAATTAGCCGTATATTATCAGACTTCTTTATGTTAACACCAACAGTCCGCTCAGTATACATAGTTGTGAATGTTTTAAAATGCTCATTCATGCAGTTTTGTACCTTATGGTTCCTAAAAGTAGAAAAACACAGTGTGGGGTATTTCCTAGTTTTCTTGAAACTTACAAATAACATTTATAAAGTTGTTTAGCAGTATTAGGATAACCAGTTTCAAAATTCAAACAATTTAAATACATTTCTAAAATATACAGAGAAGACTATTTTAAATAAGTATTTAGAAAAAGATACTAAAAACACGTGGACAAATCTTGGATGATATTAACCCCTTCAGTGATATAGATGTCAACACACTGTGTGGCAATTTGATGAAGACATCTCAATTAAAGCAGGACAAGGCCAACTATGGCTCTTCAAATGTTGGGGAAGATATCTCCCGTCCTCCCTAAATGGAAGTTGTTGAAAGTCCAAATTATGTGTTGCACCTCGGTTAAAGAAAGAGTAGAATTCACTAATCTTCACACAATGATTTCTAAACTAGCACTAAGTACTTAGAAATATGTCATGGAGGATCTGCACCAAGAAGAAACTGAACCTTCCCAATCCCTAGGTTTTTCTACAGAGCTTCTTTAACAAGTTGCAGAAATCTTATGTACTGCAGTGAGTAAATATGCTCCATAAACTAAGATGGGTATCAGTATGATTTCTAACCTGAGTAACTTATCTTAGAGGGATCATAATGCATGCAGAGCTAAAAAAAACATTACTTCCTCTGCTGGGAGAAGGCTCATTCAAAAGTTAGTACAGTGTAAAAGTGAAACTATTTGACTCAGAGCTCTCCAAAGACTGCAATACAATGGAAAAGACACAAATAACACTGCTCTTATCTCACAGAAATGAAATTTTGCCCTGTATTGAATTTGAATGAAGCATCTCTCAAAGGGAAACGTACTGTATTATTTTTAGCGTGGAACTGGGCCATTACTGATACCATTTTAATATCAATTAAAACTAGAAATGCATTGCATTCATTCATTCACAGCATAGTATGGGGTTCAAACTCTATACTAACTAGCACTAACTGACTATATAATTTGTTATGAGAAAGGGTTTAGTCAGTACAAGGTTGGTGGCATTTCAGCTTGTAGATGTGCTTGATTGGAGACGTTCAATCAGCTGATCTGCCTGCAGATAAAGAAAAAAAAAAAAGACAGATCATGCCATATGTTGGCAGATAATATAGCTACTTTCAAAAGAGAGTATTGGATACTTTTTTTTTTTAAACCCATTAATGACTGATGACGTGCCAGGACTGCGATTGGTGGATGTGCATTAAGGACTGATGGTCATGGAATTCTGGGATTGCAGCGTGGCTGCATACAGCACTGCGATCCCAGAATGCTTGGAGATAAAAAAAAACAAAAAAAAGTGTCATGGTCCTCTATAGCTGCCCACACCGGGATGGCTTGGTCATTAAGGTTTTAACTCTTTAAGTGCCAGAGGGGGTATGCAATAAATTGTGCAGTGCGTTGAGTACCCCTCTAGCACTCAAAGTGATAAGCTCAGACCAATATAGATAATTATGATATATGTTTTCAATGCAGATGGATGTTGATCTGGGGAGATTTCTAACTGATTTGGAGAATCAGAAATTATATTTATTTTACCCACTTTGGGCATAATTGCAAATGGCTTCATTTTTTTTTTTTTTGCCTTCTTCTGGATCAACAAAACCCAAGGATGATGTGGCAAAGGTTGAAATTGACAAAAGCATGTGCTTTTTGAACCATCAACCATGTTGGTCTCCTGCACCTTCAGGTTTATTAAACATTTGAATGCAAGATGGGTGGACAATATGATACTCTCCATTGTTATTCAGAGGATTGTGACAAAAAACTTTGGAAAGGTATAGGAAAGATGCATTAACCAGTAAGAGAAATGTATCCAATTATTGTATCATTCAATACAGCCACTTTATCACTGTACCTGAACACTTGTTTGAAAGACAGGCTACATTAGCAAGACATAAGTTATGGAGCTTTCACATGACTTATAATATGAATTCATTTCGGAGGGCTTGTGTGGCTTAACAATTAACCCTTTGAGTGCCAGAGCATGCCCGATGCAATTAGCAGCAATATGCTGCACACCATCTGGCACTCAAAGAGTTAAGATTAAATGTTATTTTGGTGTTCATATACCACTGTAAGGCTTTTTTGGGATCAAAATGATGAGGGAGAACCAAAGATGCAGTTAGTTAAATCTCAGCTATGAAAACAAAATATTTAGGGGCTACAAATGACAGTGTAAGCTCTAAAGCAGTAGTGGGCCACTTGTGGTGATCTAAGGCATCTTCTGTGGTCCACGGTCCTTTATCTGTTATAGTGGGAAGGGGAGTTTATTCCTCTGTCCTGTCATCAAATGTGCAATATTTCTACCCCTAGAAGCAGCACTCATACCTATTTTTTGCCTCTGTGCACACACACTGTCACGTGCATTGTTACACCTTAATCCCTTGGGTGCTAGAGAGGTCTCCAACCATACCTGGAAACTCTCCAGATTTGCCCTGGAGACTCCGGTTTTGACAGTGCATTACTGGGTCTCCGGGGACAGTGGTTAATTCTCTGGAGGTGGGGAGTTTCCTATGAAATGCTGCCCACGTCTGCTCCTTCCCAACCAGTTCCACCCACTTTTCCTCCTTCCCCACCCAGTTCTTCCCACTTCCCGTCCACTTCTGTGATGCACCTTCAACCCCCCCCCCACAGACACACTCACGGCTAAACCACAACCCCTTTTTGTCACAATTTGCGGCAATTATACCCCAAGCAGCACCAGAGAACCCAAAGGGTAAATCTAAGTTTTTCTAACCCCTATTTAGAATTTTTTTTTTTTTTTTTACATAATGCGCGGCCATTTGGCGGACTTGGGATTAACACTTTGATTGGCAGAGGAGTATCCAACACATTACAAAGCAATGCACTAGATACCATTCAGGCCCTCAAACACTGGATTCAAATGCAGGAAATAAATGTTACCTCCGTTTTATCAAAAATGTTCCTATTGAAGACTATGGGGAAACACCTGCATTTGAATCCAGTCCTTAATCTGCTCTAAAGAACATATATTGATGCTGAACACAACCTGTGCTAAGCTCTACACATATGGGATTGATACAATATGCCATTTAATTTAAAGGAACAGTATACACTGAAATGAAACTGTTCACCACGATGCCCCTCTTTTGTTTTTTACCAAACCATAATGCCCACCTCTTCTTTTTTGTGTGAAATAAAATTAATAATTTCCACACATTTTCTGCTATTTATTTGCATTGTATTTATTTTATTTTTTACATTCTTCTATTTACCTTAGACATTTCCATAAATCAAAACATATTGGCTCTCTGTCAAACATACGCATATCATATGGCATATCATATGGCATACTGTGCATCCCACCGCCACTCTTTCAACCAGCCTTTCCTAGACTTCCAATCACGTTTCAACAGTATGGATGTTGTCATATTACATAGCAATGAGGAAGTTTGGTGCTGAAACAAGCCTTTGTATTCCTTCTAGAAGGGCCTCATGGACATGGTTTAACCTATAGGGCATGAACCAGCCTGTATATAAAGAAATGTAGGGTTTTAACTTAAAATCTGAATATAATTCCGACCTGTGTATTATACTCATGATTTTATGGTTCGGATCTGCATTTTCCAGAAAAAAGAGGTGAAATAAAAATAGAAAGCTTAGCATTACTGCTAGAAGAATACAGCATCTCTGCGTACATTTCCAGTTAATGTAATTAGAGTCTAGTCCTGTCATATAGACTGGTGTATTGTGTCTTTTGTCTTTGGAAATAAATGACAATGTAATTATCTTTAGAGACTGAATAATTGACAAACCCACCATCAAATGCCTTCATCTGAGAGCCAATAAGGAAAAGAACGGATGGCTTCAGATAAAAGGCATTAAGTCTTGTTTAACACAATGGAAAGTATCGAGTGAAATAACCTCTTGAATGCTTGAAAATTCATGCAAAACAATGACACTGATATATAAAAAAAGAACTGGAGTAATTCTGAAACAAATCAACTTCATCATACGGGGATTTAAAGGGGATCTATCACCCCTATACAAGTGTGTCTTAAATGTTTGGTTTTATGGCGAATAGGTGGATTTCTTTATTACTTTATGTTTTTAAAACCCTATTTGGCCAAAAATTAATGTTTAAAAATTGCCCTGCAACCTATTTCTGGACAGACTGAGGTTACCTTCCTTTGCTCCCCTTCCTCTTTCCAGTCTCCTCTGATGACGGAGGCTTTCTGCCTGTGAGCTGGAGAGAACTCACTGGCCAGAGACAAAGAGAAGGAAGAATTATTTCCTGGTTAATATGAAACTTGGAAACATCCTTTGGGAGAAACCCTACAGAAGTCCTCTGGAGAACTCCAAAAACCACGTTCAAGTGCCAGGGAGGAAAATTCACTATAAACATGTTGCAGATTTGTGAGGGAGTGTAAAATGTTGACTGCGTCAAAATTGATCCTTATTTAAACCACCTCATACGTTAATAATTCACCCCAAACTACCCTATCTTAAGCCAAAATCAATTAACAACTGTAACCCCAAACTAATATAATCCAGTCACACCTCCACACCCTAACCTAACAGTTCTCAAGGCGGCATAATGTTAGACGCTATTTTCATAAGGAAATATTTTAAATGTGCCATTTTGACACAAGCGACATTTTAAACATGTCATTATGAAGCTTGACATTTACTCCTCAAAAATGTAAAAGCAGACCCGGAGGAGTGGGGTCCTGATAAACCAGGTAGGCATAAGTCAACCCCTGCACTAAAGTCTGCACATCTGGCAATAAGACAACACGTCTCTGGAAAAGCTCAGAGAGCCGAAAGCTGGATCTTAATGGAGCCAAGACCAATGCCTTTCTAAAGACATACTGAAGAAAGGCCAAGACAAACGGGTGCAAAACAAGGCACAGCTGCAGCCCCTGGTCTTCAAGCCTCTTATAAAACAAGGATCAAATCCTACAGTAAGCCTTGGTCAAAACCGGCTTGTGAGCATTCATTATGGTGGCAAAACCTTTCTTCCACAGGATACTGGCTTCAAGAACCAAGCCATCAAATTCAGCTTCTCCACCTCTGGATGGCACAGGGGACCCTGAAATTAGGTTCGGAAGCAGGGGGAGCCGGAACAGCTCTGCCATGGAGAGGGTGAGAAAATCCTAAAACCAGTTTGATTTTCCTCAATACCCTGGAAATTAGAGGAACTGCTATGGAATGATCAACATTTCCACCCCAAAATCCAGAAGTTCCTGTTATCTGAAACAGAACAGGGGACCTTGTATTTCACCGAGAGGCCATAAGTCACAGCTGAACAACCTCCACTGGTGAACTATGGAGATGAACTCCATTTGTTTCAGATCCCAATTTCTGGGAGCTAGATGCTGGTGACTTAGAATGTCTGCCACAATGTTGTCTACCCCTGGAATGTGAAACTGGAGAGAGCTAGTGCATAAGTCTCTTCCCACACTAGAATCAAATGAACTTCAGACCATGCGGCTGCACTCCTGTTCCCTCCTTGGGGGTTGATGTATGCCTTTGCTGTCGCACTGTCAGATGAGATTAACTTTGCCAACACCTGGAGGGACTGAGACCAATGCAGCACAGCAAGGCAAATCACTCAGAGCTCCATATCACTAACAGACAGATGATGTTCCATCTTGATCTAAAGACCCTCGGCCATCAGCCTGTCAGGCTGACATCCATCGTGACTATCACCCAACTGGGAATAACTTATGGCTGTCCCAGAGACAGACAGGACATCCGAATCAACCAACAAAGGTCCAACTTCATAAGACAGGATAGAGACATGACATGGAAGAGATGACACTGCTGCCTGGGTTCAATTCCTGAGACTCTCCAGTTGCAGATCCCATGTGTGGATCTTGGCAAATGGAACAGCCTCCAAGGTAGAAACAAGATAACCCAGTATCTACAAGTATTCCTTCACTGTGGCAGATGGGTGAAGCAAGGCCTGAAACACGTGCTGGGTCTTGTCATCTGGCAGACTTGTCACTGAAGTGTGTAAAATCTCAACTGAGAAACTGAAAGACCTGAGATGGAACCAAAGATGATTTCTTGAGATTGAGACCCTGACTATTCCAAGATGGACACGCACATCCAAATCTGAAGGTGCAGAGAATCCTACAAAGAATCCGTTAACAAACTGTTGTCCAGATAGGGAGTAAACAAAATCCCTAGAGAGCAAATGTAAGCTGCCAAGGCTGTCAAGACCTTTGTAAAAACCCATGGAGCAGACACCAGCCCAGAAGGTAGGAGATGAACTGATGATATACATGTATGGGAATGTGTAAATAAGCATTGTCTAGGGAGGATAAAAACTCTACTGGACAAACATCGGTGATGACAAAATACAAAAACGCCACAAAATGGTTGGGACACTTCAAGTCCAGAATAGGATGGCAGATGCAGTCTTTGAAAATAGAAGTTTGTGAACCTTCCCAAGAAGCAATAGGAACCAAGACCTCATATCTGCCAGGGAAGAAACTATGTCAACAAAGATGACTCTGCAAGAGATCGTGAAGAACTCTGAACATGAAGAAATGACTGGGAGGAAGAGACTTGAAGTCTATACAATACTGAAATTACCCCCAAAACAAACTGATCCATCAAGAAAAGAGCCCCGCAGCTGTGAAAAAGGGGCAAGTGACCACCTATTGCCTGAGGTGGACCAGACCCCTGCAAATTATTCAGAGGTAGACTTGTCAGCTGTAGGCTTTTTGCCTATCCAGGCCTGTGGGGTTTTGGGTCAGGGTGTGTGGACATGAGTAACTTTATAATTATGTAATAATTTGATAGATGTTCAGTGTATACTGTTACAGTCAGGGAAGGATGGCTCACTGAGGTCATGCTGACCTCTGGGGGACAGATCATTCTTTTCCTTTAATCTTTGTTTGTCATGCCTTTATCAGCTGCCCAAGCAAGGAATTGTAGAACAGGTGGTGTTTATTAGGGGACAGATACCGTAAAGTAAAACTTTCAGTAAACTGGTAGATGATGGCCAAAGATAAGGTCTAAATAAAGACATCAGTGTTTGTATGTAAACTAACATCCCCCTCAATCTTAAAAAATATATCCCAAAATGGGCCTGAGCAACAGGATCTGGTATGGTCTTTTTTCCCTTAAAAATATAGTGTGGTGGCTCTCCAGCTGCTGTGCAATAACATCACCCCTTTAGCAGGGTGTGTGTCCTGAATGGCATCACTCAACTATAAAAGAAAAAATGAAAACGGGGTGCCAACAGTGCCTAATCACACAGTAAATAGAAATAGAATAATAAACTGTGGAAATGCACTCACATTTGAAAGTGGCTGCTATGCAGGCTTATACCTCAAAGTAGAAAATCAAGCTTACAGAGAAATTAACCCGTCTCTGTTCATGCACTCCACCACTTCCACCGTCAATAAAAAAAGCTGTTCCTCCACTTAAAAATTTATTTATTACATAAAAATTAAAAAGTTACCATCACTATGCGTTTTGCAGCAATCCATTCTGCTTTATCAAGTGTATGGCTCAAGCGAAAACAGCACTAACTGGACTTCAAAACAAGGTGAAAAACAGTCAGTCATCAAACTTTGCTTTATTGTACAGACAATGTCTCTGTGGATGCGGTCACCTCTCTTGAGGCAAACATTAACTTGAGAAAAGTGGCAGTTTCCACCGAAATCTTGAACAATTCAATAAAACACAGATGTTCTGAAGTCCATTTAGTGCTGTTTTTTGAAAATCTTCATTCATTTAAAAAATAAGAACTCTAACTAATAGAATTTTTCCTTTGATGCACCTCCTTTGAGGTCATTTATAAAACTGAGCTAGACTGTTGGTGGTAAAGTGGAGCAGGAAGGGAGTCTCCACCTCCAGAGAGTCCTTTAAGACAAGTGCCCTGCACTTCTGGAGGGAGGATACTTTACCCATGGTTCCTAAGTTTCACACTGGACGAAAGAGAAGGTCCAGTACTGACAGCAAATACCCACTGGTATTTACTACAGTGATCATATGCTGTACGATATACCCAATAGGGCAGCCACTTGTGATAGAGACCAATGATAGCATGACTGCACTGGCAAATTTGTACATTTAACCCAGTAACCTTTTATTTTGCAAGTGAGTAACATGAAAAGTAAAATTGCCTTTTTAATGTCACTGACGGTATGCACCCTAGATCTCTGTTTCCTAGATTTTCTGGACATCTGACTATCAAAGCAGTATAGTTATATAATGTAACACTAACCTTGCAGCACTGAGTGTTCTGTATTCGGTCTCCTTGTACACTGTATTGCTATATCTGCTTTCATACTCACTGACAAAAAAACTCTCTGCAAACAGATCCAGGAAGCTCACTGTCAGGGACATATGTGTCCAAAACATGAGAAACTGGCACAGGCAATCTGACTTTACATATTCTGTACATGCATAATATGTAAAAAGTCAAAATAGGTTACTATCCCTTTCATAATGTTCCAGTCTCTTACGATGACATTACATACATATATTTTATCTCTCATACAAATAAAAGCCACTGCCACTGTTAAGACTTATTTACAAGAGTGTTTGTTTTGTTCCGTTTAACACTTACTGTGATAAACCAGTAGGAGTTGAGCCTATAAATCATTCTGGAGAGAAATCCCAGCTGGCTGACTGGTGCCAAGACATGCATATGTAAGTGAGCAATTGAGCAAAAGGGAGGATAGTGGAATCCGAACCTAGTAATAAAAAGAAATAAACATCTGCAATCAGAGAAACAATAAAAAGGTTTAAGGCATTTTTCTCAAAGGCGATACAAATTTTGTATGGTATGGTAAAGCCAATGTCTAGTACACTGCACTCTGCCTGTCACCTGAATTTAGGAATTGTGTGCATTTTAAAAAAGTTGGCTGGTACACATTGGTGGCAACATTACTTAATCGCCTGGAGCCCACATGGGCAGCCTGTGACTGGATTGTTGCGAACAGCATCACAACTCAATCACCATTGTGAATAGCCTGGACAACAGCCCCGTACTCCTATTTTGCAGGCCTTTACTTCTAGACATGTTGCAGCAAGCTGCGTTTGGTCACCTATTAGTGAGTGCTGTGTGAATAGCGCGATAATGTACAATGCACCCTGTCACAACAATGTGTAGTGCATACATTCATCCGCTTCTGGGTAGAGGTGGCATAGCCAACTTCAGCATGAGAGGAGTTAATTTGATTGTATAGGAAGGTGATATTGGAAGGTTTTACATTCCTTTTGAAGCTGAGACCCCTCTGCAAGGTGTGAAATGTTACTGGTGAAGTGCCTCTCAGTCTGGCTTTAATATAAACTAACTGGCTAGGTACCATTTGGCAGCATCCCTACACAGATAACGAATCTGTTGGATTTGCTAGTTGACTTTAGCAGTCAAGAGACACTGTTTTCTGGGTCATATCTAAAATATACCTTAATAATATCTCACAGATTGATAGTCCAGCCTCCTGGTGTACATATTTAGAATGGGGAAAGCGCATCCTGCAATAACAGTACCAACATGACTAGTCCTATACGGCGGTGGGCAGGAAATTATGAAGTCTATAAGGCCGAGTGATAAGTAGCAAGTGTGACCTATGTACGGACTCCATAAATTGCAACAAATTAATAGATACAAGAATTATCTTGGTGTCAAGTACAGGATAAAAATTACAGTCCAAATTTGATATTTGAATTTTGGTTTTCCCAACACACGAGGGAGGTGACTTATTGTACTCGCCTCTCTCTCCGCCCATAATTACCTCTGGGCTGGCTTGGGAACCTGAGATGAACTGAAACTGTATAAATCTCTAGATAAAAGTGTCTGGTGTGCTTACCAGGGGACAAGATCTAATTTTGAGTAAGTGGGCATCTTTCCTTGCCGGAGCCCCTTCTGACAGAAAATACTATTACTTTACCATCCAAGTGAGTAAGTTAGGATTTCTGTTATTTTCTCCTTTTTATTTGTATCTGTTTGGTGTAAATAATTTGTCATCTGTTTCTTTATGCACTGTGATTATGGTTTATTCATAATAAATATTCCTTTATTAAATTTGGCCTTTGTCTAGTAAAGAATTACGTTACCCGAATAGACCAATTTATTGGTAATTTGAAATCACATAGATATTGTGTTAGAACATATTTTGTGGGGTTTTTAGTCTAAATTGTGTGGGGGACCCAGACACCCCCTGTCTTTCTTATGCATTTATAGACTGTCTGGTGGTGGCAGCATTATGATATTAGTTGTATCATTATAATTAAGTGTGGGTGGTGTTAAAGGGGATTTTTTATCATTATCTCCGGTCTAGGGCAGACAGATAATGAATTTTTTTTTTACCCCTTTCACCACCCATCAAGTCACGTGCATGCTTGGAGTAAGGGTGTTCGTGACACACCCTATTATTAGGTGACTGTGCATAGCAACAATGTTGCCACAGCTCAGTCACCACTTGAACAAGTTCTCAAGCATGGAACTTTTAAGTATTCTCCACACATTATCACTTATTCATTTAATGCATTCATTTTTGAGTTAAGAAAACATGATACAGTTTGGCCTGGGGGGTCATATTGTAGCTTTGCCCCCTGTCATGCCAAGACATGAGTTGGCCCTCTGGGCTGTATAATTTGTTTGTTTATTTGCTGACCTGTATGTTATTCAAAGTGCACCAGTCCTAGGCCATAAAGTTAGCTGAGTAGATAACATCACCAGAAACTGAATGAGTAGATCACCGGAGCAGAACAGAGTGTCATAAACTATATTGGACCCTCTGCTCTGAGGAGGTTCATCCAGGGGACAGTCAAATATTATAAAATAGGGAGAACATGTATATACATTGTAAAATGGTTCAATACAAATATATATTCAGAATGCCCAGGTTTTACCCTTGTGGTGGGTACCAAACATGCCAGGGGGAGGTGTTCCTGCTAAGAGTTACAAGAAAAGCCACTTTGCAACCAGTTAGAACAGGCATGTTTGGTTTCCAGATAGTCACACAGATATGAGGAATATGATTATTATAACATTATAGAGGTGTGCTGTGGGTTGCATGTTTTGGGAAACCTTAAGATTTTTCAGGTAGAACTCTGCAGTAGAATCCCTGACAGATCTGATTGAGTGGGCTGTAAACAGTCAGGCCAAACACCTGACCCTCCCAGGTAACACCCAGGGGGTCTGGCCTCTTAGAAGCAACTGTGGACTTCTATTTAATATGGGTTTTTGGATAAAAACAGTGAATTTCTTTATAACAACTGAAGGGGGATATACCATCAGAAGTTCCCAAGGACTCTTAAAATATTGGTAATTGTATTTAAGGATTTATTTTGTTTCTCCCATTTTATTTTATGGACTGTTTTGCCAATGCATAATCTGTATTTTTGTAACCAGCACTGTGAAGCCTTTTTTTCAGATTAAATGTTCAATTAATCAGCTTGTCTCTGTTCTCTAACATGAACTCACTACTCTGAAGGAAGCTCAGTTAGAACACACCACTAAAGGGTTAAGTCTAAATGTTTGATTATTAAGGTGATTTTATGCTGTAATTCTGTTGTGTTTTGGGTAAGCTAAGACACCCAGATATAAAGTCTTGGTGGTGGCAGAGAATTGTAGTACTGGGGTGATAGTCCAGGAGGGATTTCAGGGGTTAATTTGGTGGTTGCTAGGAATAGTAACAAGTAACCAGAGGTCTGGTATTGTTAACCCTTTCCCTCCCACACTCTCCCCACTGTCTCAGCAGGGCCTATAGCCTTCGCTTGTGACACCCTCCACCCCCAGAAACATTTCTGCAGATGCCCCTGGGTGTTGGTTAACCTGCACCATCTGGCACACAAAGGGTTAAGGTGGTATGCAACAAAATCTCTCCACTCATTTCTTCAAATATTACCTGACATCCTGTAAATCGGTAATGCTGTTTCTCTGAAGGATTTTCTTTGCAACTTCTATCATAGCCTTCACTAAAAAGACAAGGCACATTGGTTTTATCATTTTACTGACAGAAGATAAACTACACTGTGTGGTACTGTGACCCCAGCACTTTTGTGTAGTGATTACATGGTTGTGAACTAAAGGTGGTGAGGACTTAAAGGGATAGTAATACTTCATTTTATCTTTATTTTATTTTGTAGGCATTACAAAAACATTAAGAACGATAAAAGTCTTATGTCTCAAACTTTTATGGTTTGAGAGATATTCACAAGCAAAGTTTCCCCCTCCCGCCCCTTTTACCTAGTGTAAGCCATCTCTTCTCAGATGTGGAATCTGGTCCATAGACCAGACAGATAACAGAAGGGGACAATCTTCTTCCTATGAGACCAATGAAAGCCCTGCCCCCCTTGACAAGTATTTCAGGTTTTTCCCTTATCTTAATTGAAGATTGTCTCTCTGTGCAATCTACCTGGGCACCTCCCTTCTGATCTGTCTGAACAGTGTTACATCAGTAAAAGGGGCGGGAGGGGGATACTTTGTCATTGAATTACTCTTGAACTACAACTCTGACAGAATTGAAATAACACTCTCCAAAGTCCAAATACTATGATGATTAATTAGAGCTGATTTTATTATGAAACATTACTATTCCTTTAAGTCAGGGCTAGTCAAATGCTGGACCTCCAGCTGTTGGGAACTACGACTCCCATCATCCCTAACCAGCTAATGGGAGATGCAGTTCCCAACAGCTGGAGGTCCGACAACTGACTAGCCCTGACTTAGGTCCTTATGCTTAAAAGAAAAGTGCAATAATATCGGGGCACTGCTTTGGATACTGTATAATACACACCTGTGTGTAATATGCAGATGTATATTATACCCAAGATTTTAGGGGAAAACAAGAGTCCCTATGTATAATATGCATCCTTGTTTTCCATCCTGTCAGACACACACAAAAAAAGCAATTTTCGCACTGCTTCCCTCCCTCCCTGCTTACCCATGGCCGCCTCTTCCCCTCCATAGTCCATTTTCAGTATCCTGACATGGTCCCAGTGGGCGGCATGCTTGCATTAGCCTCCCACTTCCAGCACTGCCCTGTCAGGACCTCTTCTGCCTCGCCAATGGTAATGTCTTGCAAGTACCGCAAGGTCCTCGCAGGGCAATACCATAGATCCAATGCGCATAGCTAGCTAGCAAGCATGTCGCCTGCTTGGACCCTGTCAGGATGCTGAAATTGGACTACGGATGGGAAAAGGCAGTGCGGCAGTGGCATTTTTTTGTTATTATTATTTTTTTCCGTGTATAATAAGTTCTTCACTGGAGAAGTCATCTCCACTTTATCCCCTCTTTATCACAGCTTAGTGAATCTGCCCCATTGAGGTCTATTGAAGCCTATTGGGATTTGTCAGGAGTGACCCAGAAGCAGACTTCAGAGATAATTATATATGGAAAACTACTCATAATGCAAACACTATCTGCTGTACGAAGAACATCTACCTAGGTAAGTCAGTTAGCAAATTAACAGCCATTTCTGTCTATGTATATTTTCACTTTATAAGTGACCCTTCCATTTAAGAAAAAGGTTGCATATTTTTAAATAAGCAATAAAGATGCCTATATACCTAACATTACACAAGACTTCATTTAAAAATACTGTTAATATTCAACCCCTCCTATCTGGCAATGTCACTTCCCCACTGCTTGGCATTGCATGCAAGGTGGTTTATTTATATACATAGTTGGGAAGTGATATCAAAATGGAGTATGAACACAAAATAACGTTTTAAATAGATTTATAATTAAAGTGCAACTACCACCTGAACACAACTTTATCTTAAATAACTCCCCATCTGGCGACTAGCTGTTCAGTAGCGCTAGTCACCAGAATTATTACCTTGACAAATAGATTTAGCCTTTCTTCCCTGGCTGACAGCATCACGGAAAGTGGACATCTTGCCATAATGACGTCGGCGCTCCTGCACTGTCAGTCCCTTTTGGAGCCGGACGGCTCCTAGCAACACCTCCTAAAACCGGTTGGGACTGACAGAACAGGCGTGCGGATGTCATTATGGCAATATGTCCACGTTCCATGATGCTGTCAGCCCGGGAAGAAAGGCTAAATCTATTTGTCAAGTTAATAATTCTGGTGACCAGCGCTACTAAACAGCTAGTCGCCAGATGGGGAGTTATTTAAGCTAAAGTTGTGTTCAGGTGGTAGTTCCGCTTTAAGCATGTGATAGCATTTATTTTATTGTGCAACATAGTCAGAGTTTGTAAATTAAAGTATGCACTGTATTTTGGGGGTAATGGGGTCACTCTTAAACAGGAAAATTAGAAATATTTTTTAAAGGTGCACTAAATCTAAGAGATGGTTAGGAATTACAAAAATATCTTTGATTTTATAATAAATGTAAAAAAGTGTTCCATGTTTTTTTTAACCCTTTGAGTGCCAGAGGGGTACACAATGCATTACGGTGCAATGCGTTGTGTACCTCTCTGGCACTCAAAGGGTCAAGAGATAATATCTTCAATCTGCCATGGAGGTGGACATGATAGCTTCTGGCAGTTTTTTTTTTTCAAACTGAAGCAGGCAGATCTTATCTCTTCATCCAAGGAACAAAATAAAAAAAATCACTGGGATCATTTGTATTTTATGGCCATAGTAAGATAAGTAGTGGTTATTATTAGGAGTTGTTCCCCTTCAATTTATACTAAGCTTTAGTCTGTCACATTTCTTAACAAAATGCAAAGATAAATGCAGCAATTGGTGGCTCACCTAGCGGAATGTGATCTTTATTAAGAGTCTTGCAGTTTCCCACATGCTTCTTGGGTACCACCAGATAATGATGGGGTGCTCCAGGTCGTATGTCTTTAAAGCAGACTAAATCATCCTGTCAAGAGAACAAGCACTTGGTTCACTGAGAAATAGTGTAGCAGAATCAAGTCCTAATTGGTTGAAGAACATTTAGCTACTGTAATGTAATTCTTGACATCTCATTTACGGAACTGCAAGCCTTTAACATTATTAATGTACTGTAAACACCACAAGGCTCAATATCAAGACACTTAGGAATTTTATTGTAAGTTAAACAATCAGCTGAAATGTAAAATTGGAGTACCACTTATCTGATGTTAACTGAAGTTTGGGACCAGCAGTTGTAACAAACTGAACCCCAATTATCAAGTTCAAACAATATACCACAGAAAAAATATGGTGGAGGATTCTCAACCGGTGTAGATTATAAAACCAGGAAATACAGCTGATAAAGGTACTACATTACCTCTAAATATAAATGAGAAGGATTTATAAATGCCATTCATGTTTTGTTGGCTGAAGATCACAAAAGTATTATTTTTACTGCATGAATCCTTACATGGAAAGTTATCCTAAACAGACATTAAAGGGGAAAGGGTATCCAGTAATAAAAAATAAAATAAAGATAAAACGAAGTATTACTATCACTTTAAGCATTGCTTCGCAAAGTGTTGCTCACCCCTTCCCAAGGGTTTATGTTTATATTTTGTGGTTTCTTGCATGCATTCTTGTAGTAATATAAATAGCATGCAGTATATAAGCAGATGACAACCTGCAAGACTCTAGCTGTTGTTGAATTTCAACTCCCATCATCCTCAGTCAGCAAACAGTGGGCTGAAGGTGACACGAATTGCAGTCAATCAATAGATGGACACTGACAGCTGCTCATCCCTAGTTTAGAAGGAACACTAGTGCAGAGTGAGTCAAACTTTGCAGGGCTATGGCCCTGGTGTTCAACCCCATTCTGTCGTCTATGGCTTGAAGTATTATATACCACCTACTGTATAATAAAGATCAATCCCCCAGTTTTCTATATGTAACCATTCAGTACACAACAATATGCAAGTCTGGCTGAGTCATTCCTGTTATCTTCTGCAGTAATGAATCTTTGTGCATACTGCTAATCAATAAACCAATTCTCTCATATAATAATTAACTCATTGGTATCCAAAACATTACACTGGAGACTTCTCTAGCATCCATAAACTTAAGTTATTGATCAGGATTGGTTCATGTGTTGAAGTGAAGTCAATTTAAATCAGCAAAACCTTATGAGATATCAACACATATAAGTATCATATGATGGTAAAACAGCTAAGACTATTTTATTACTAGGATTTTAATAGCCCGATCTTTGGTAACAGACCCTCTTGTGTAGCATAATGATAGTTAACATTACTCCAGCAAGACTGACAGTCTAATAGCTAATCTCCTGATTCACTTACAGCAATTAAAGATTAATGTCAATGATTTGAGTTAAAAAAAAAAGCTGCACAAGCACTAACAATTCTGGACACCTTGTTCAAATAATTATTTCTATAAATTACTCCTGTAGCTGCTAGCTCTTATTCCCAGTTTCCCATTAATCCATATACTAAGTTATCTGGATCAAGCTAAATTATTAGTCTGTTCTCCCTTCCTTTCAATCTAAATACATTGGCAGAGGTGCCAGCTCTAGCACTTATTAAAAGGGAGCTTCAGTTATGTAAAAAAAGTAAGTGGAACACTCAGAGGTAATGTGCTTAAACACTACTCAATATGAAGGATGGTAGATTCATGGAAGTAGCATGGGTTACTAGAGTAATACCTCCTAATAATTAATTGTTACTATAATCTGGTGAGAACAATAATCACTGATTCTCAGATTCAATTTTGTGGCATTGGTTCTCCAACTGTATTCTTTAATTAGTGCTGGATATTATGTCTACTGAACTCCTATCATAAATCAACATCAAAGATGGGTATCTCCACATACCCATCAGCAGTATCTCAGACCTGCGTTCCTGAGCAACCATTTTCAGTTTGTGGTACTGCCTTTGAGGATGGCTACAGATCTTAGGACTTTAACAACAGTGAAAGAACTATTATCAGCCCACCTACGAACATGGGCTATACGATCGTGCCCTATTCGGATTATTTGATTATCAAAGCCAAATCGGAAGAATTGCTCCAAGTTCATTTAAAAGCAACAATGGATCCCCTTAGGTACCACTGATGGATTTTCAGCTTACAAGAGTCAAACCTGACACCAAATCAGTGCATGAGATTTCTAAGTCATCCAATCAATACTATTCAACAATGGATACTACTACTTACAGAAAAGATTTGTGCAAGCAAGAACAGGATTCAGTTTTACATTTGACACACATACCTACGACACTGTATGCACACGCTGGGTACAATGGTGTGTCCACACTAGAAGTTGATTCCTACAGTTGGATCGTCTACAGCAGAGGTGTCCCAGTTTGGGCCTCCAGAGCTACTAACAGTCCAGGATTTAAGGATTTTCCCTGTTTGAGCACAGGTGGGTCAATCAAAATGAACAAGTCACTGGTTAGCTCACCTATGCTTAATCAGGGAACTCCTTAAATCCTGAACTGTTGGTGGCCTTTGAGGACCGAACTTGGACACCCCTGTTCTACAGAAATGGAAAAGAGACCTGCATAATATTAGCTCCAACAACAGATCATGTTCTGTAATATTGAGGAGCAGTTTGCAATGATCTCTCAGCCCATTGCCTATGGACGAACAAAGAAAAGAGGGAAGGAATTAAAAGCTCAAATATCCACTAAGTATAGTATAAATCAAAAGATTGCATTTATTTTTAAAAACAATAATAGGAATAAGCAGCATGGAATTCTAGTAAAGAAATAATACAAACTGAGAAATTAAAAGAAACAGGCTACACTGGTTTAATATACCTCATAATTTAATATAAAAAAAATGAGCCATACTGGAAAGAAATAAATCAATAATATGCATGGTATGAGGAGGTTATTAAGAGAGACCAGATATAATCAGAGCAGGAGAGAATGGGCAGTATTGCAAAAGACCCTTTTTTGTTCTCATCCTCTGTTTCTTCTGTCTCCAGAAGAGGGCCTGGGTGAGTATCAAAAGGTATCAAGCTAGGAATCGAAACCTACATGTGAAGCCCGAGACTCTTACTTTCACTGAATAGGTTTTGGAGGAATTAATGGAAAGACATTCAATTGGGGAAAAAAAAAACAGGACAACTGCACCTATATCTGGGTTTACGGAGAAGGTTACCTGAGGGATACTTGTTTCCATCAAAGGTTTCTGATAAATGTGATGCATTTGAACCCCAATAAAGTGTACATCTACACAGATAACTGATGACAAATTATGTATACAGTGTGCTCATAATAAGTGCCGAGACCAAAGACTCTGAGTAAGAGGCTATTACCTTACTATCTATTGCATACAATGACTACATTTACGAGGAATGATTAAACTGCTGTCTTCCCCTCCAATTATATCTGGTCTTCCCTTATAACCTCTTCATACCAAGTACTTTATCGTTTTCTTTCTTTCCAGTATAGCTGTATTTTTCACATTCAAAATAGGGCTATATTGAATCAGAGTAACCCGTTTCTTTTTAAGCTCTTATTTTGTATAATTTCTTAAACTGTTTCTTACTTATTTCTATTGTTCGTTTTAAACATAAATGCAATATTTTGATTTATACTACATTTAGTGGATATTTGCGCTGTACATCACCTCCCCTCTTTCTCAAATGAATGCTGGGACCCACCGGTGGAGAATTTGAGTGCAATATCTGTAGAAACTGCAAGGGAGATAGGTATCCACTAAATGGATCCAATAAATTCTCCTATCTAGTGCAGAACAATATTGAGAATTATGACAGTTGGCTTCAAAGAAGATAGGGAACTATCTGACTGCCATTTGGAGTCTGGAGCATTTTTTCCCCACTTGGAGCTTAATTGGAAATGCCTTCAATTTTTTTTTTTGCCTTCCTGTGGATCAACTGGAGTGATTTTGCATGGGCTAAACTTGATGGTCCATTGTCTTTTTTTAGCTTCACCAACCATGCTACAATTGCAAACAGCGCATTAATTTATGGCAGTCAAACAACAGCGAACGCTCCACTTTCTTGCATTTCACCCTTAGTATTTTGTTGTGTGAATATCCCCACCTAAATGTTCACCAAGATAAAGAAGTTTTGTGAACTGTAACTGAATTCAAAGTATTGTAAAGTGCCAAAAAGAGTATAGCCCAAATGATAGGTACAAGAAAAAAATACATAATGCCCTAATTCCTATCGCTCCCCCCTCTTTGTCATGCGTCAGCTGTATAGCTGATGGCATGAGATCCTGCTTCCGGGATCAGATGGTGACTCTTCAGGAGAGCTGACATCGAGATATCTAACAATAAATACTTCATCCAGGCACACGTTGTAAACCATTCCGATGAAGTATTTATAGTTAGATATCTTGATGTCAGTGCTCCTGAAGAGCCACGACTGGTCGCCCAACCAGATTCTACCTCTGACAGCTTTACAGCTCGTCAGGCAGAAAGGGGAGGGAGCTGAGAACTTTATTTTATTATATCTCTCAAACCATAAAGGTTTGAGAGATAGGTACAATAAAAAAAATATGTAATGCCCTAATTCCTATCATTTGGGCTATACTTTTTTGGGGACTTTACTATCCCTTTAAGGTGGTCTTGAACACCTAAACGAATATTTTACTTTGTATCCAAATTCAGCCAACAAAATATAACTTACACTTATTGGGTGTGGTCATTTTCCTTAAACATAACACTGAAACAAAAAAATATTTTAGGCAAGGCACAGCAATCCATCATTCCAAATATCTTAACCCTTTGAGTGCCAGAGGGGTACGCAACTGCCTCAAAGGGTTACGTTCTAAGACCATTCCTTTATGAATTACAGCCCACTCCTCCAGATCAATCAGCACCCCCTGGGCTTTTAAGAACTAGGCATTGTAGATCAGATCTGTAAAGCAACGACATGGTCATCAGTCAAAATGTTTAAAACATTTGACAAAATCAATGTACTTGCATTAGCAGATGCCAGTTTTCACCATACATTTTTGCAAGTGGTTATAAAATATATTTTTAGCAACAACATTTTGCTAGAATATTAACGCCAGGTAGATGGCTGATCAGAGCTTGGTACCTGCATTTTTTCTTTTTATTTAAACTAAGCACTTCTCTGCCAGCTTGCATCATCAATCTGCAGAAACACCACATTGGGTCTTATGTAAAATGGTAACTTGGAGCAGACCAACTACACTATGGGGAGCAAATAAAAATTCCCACAGGTTTAAATGGGGCTGTTAATCCATGAATGCTAAAGGTCTCCGATGCATTATGCTGTAATGTGCTGGAGACCTTTTTAGCATTCAAGAGTTTTATGTCCCCATTTATTTGCCATCCGTGGTGCACATGACCCATAATCTAAACAGAAATGTGTCTGCCCTTACATTAACAAAAAAGCTTAAAGTGGAACTTTCACTTAGTATAAAGTCATCCTATATAATAATTCGCTAAATTGTTATCAGAAGCCATCATGCGCAGTAGAGAAGGCTGCTCGTGCTGCAGTCATGCGCACTACAGTCTTCCCGCGCCATGGCTGATAACGGAGCGGGGCTACAAATTCAGACTATAGTCCTCAACTACGGTACAACTACATTGTAGAAGACAAAACCTGTGGCTCACCAGTGACCCACAGGCTTTCTGACTTATGGTGCCTTCCCATCCTCATCAACACTATACCATATTACTTTACATGTTTAAAGTTCTTACAGTGGTTAATTAAAAAATATAACAGAAAGGGGCAACTTTCGTTACAATGAGTGGCTAAATATGGAGGCACACTGTGACACCACATATTTTCCACAACACTCACTAAATAAGTTATCTTTACAAAGCATTCAGAATACTCTGTAAGCACCTATTATGGCAGTGGTGCAGAAAACCCATGAAAATGCTATGAGACATTATCTGCATTACTGTCAGCTCTCTGACCACTGTTGGGTACCACAAATGAAAGCTGTGCCCAGATTGGATGTAACCAACTGTAGGGCTGATTTCAACCACTGGACTTATCTCTGGCTAGCCAAATAGATATATTGATACCTGACGGGACTAGAGAGAGCTACTCACGGATAGATGAAGATCCAGGTGTTGGAGACCACTGTCTTAGGAAGTAATTACTTCTGTAAATATGGATATCCATAAAACTGCTGTCCATTGTCACTGACCTCGCCACTATTGTGCCCCCAGTGCCCTGAGAACAGTATGTAACCAGGCGCCTTACTCACGTCAGAATGCAGCAGCTGAGCACCACTCTCCAGTTTATTAGCGATCCTACAGAAGATGCAGCTTTGGTCTATGGAGCTCAGATCTACTCCTTCCGCCGACATACCTGGTCCTGTCAGTGCCAGAGCCCAGATCACACTGTCAAAGTCGGCCACTCACCAATAGCACCACCCTCCAAGCTGTGTGCAACACCAGCCGACCGTATGACACCTCCTTCCTTCTGTGTGCACACCCTTCCTCTACTACAAACCCGCCCATCGTGACGTCACTAGGGAAGATGGCGCTGTCCTGTAAGAGCGGTGCTGGTATGAAGAAGTATCTGCTGCTGCTTGCACAAGAGAACTGCGAATTCCGTCTGCCGGTGAGAGAGTTCGGGTTATCTGCTGCGTGAATATGCAAACACAACACCTAAAGGGAAGAGGGCTGGCTGTGTGGGCATGGGCTCCACTCATTCACTTTAAACACATGGCACGGCTCTTAGCATCTGCAGTGGAGTGAAATAGGCACTGAATGGGCTTTGCAGCTATTTGGGGGTATCTTCTCTAGTACCCAAGTGATTAACCCTTTAAGTGGCAGAGTAATCTGACCAATTTTTTTTAATTAAATGGGGGGACGTATCTTTGTGGCTGGATGTGGGATTAAAACCATGGTTATACGCATATTTTCTACATACATACATATATTTAACTTAAAGGGCAAGTATCATATTTTACTAGGTCTGATGCCATTAGAGCAGACTTAGTAAAAAGCCCTATGCTGCACTGAGCAGCCCCGAAATGGCTCATGTCAAGTATTTGGGTATCAGAAAACTGATCCTTACTGCTGTAATGTGGACCCTTTTCAGACCCCTGTTATTCTTATCCTATTGGTCTAGTGGGGCTCACAATGCAGTTAAACCATTGTCTGCCATCTAAGTCTGCAATTGGGGGTTTAGTACTTCTTCTTTCTCATATTCACTTTGCAAGTACTGAAAAAGTACTAATTTTTATTTATAAAGCTGACACTATTAATTTTAGTTTTTGCAGTTATATCTATAATGCCCACCCATCTGCCTACCTTGATTGCTTAATAGAGGCAGGGGCAGCAATAATTAAGGTGGCTAACCAACAATTGACATAACTCTACTTTTTTTTAAAATGTGTTTGTGAAATCACACTGCTTTTTCAGAAAAATAAAAAAAAGAGATCCATTACCCGCAAAGGAGTCTTGATGTAGAGATGGCTGAACAGCCCTGCCTGAAGCATCACTAGACTGTTATTGATTTGAGCACAGAGAAGCAGACATAAGAACAAGATACTGCTCTTCCTTGCACCATAAAGTTATATACCATTTATAATTTTACTACTCTACTGCTTATTAATGACATGCATCAGTGGTCTTTTTTTAATATCCAGCCTGAATTACCCTTGTATTGTAGATGAGAAAGTATAGAATATTTCTAGTAATAAAATAAGTGTTTTAGAGGTGATACCTTTAATGGCTTATTGAGAGACAGTACACTAAATTCCCTTCTTCAGGCCTATGGCTGCAAATCAAGCTACAATTTAACCCTTTAAGGATCAGAGAGGTGTGTGTGACACATCCCTCTGATCCTTATCTCTCAGAATGCCAGAGGGGTACCCAATACATTGGTTTGCAATGTGTTGGGTATCCCTCTGGCACCTAAAGGGTTAAGGGTTTGTTTTACATACACCCAGGATACTTTAAACAGGCACAAACTTGTTGTTATATAAAGGGCAAAAAAGAAAATACATGAGGCAGGTTACTTGATCAAAAGCTAATTTAAAGGGATAGTAATGTTTCAAAATAAATGTAGCTCCGATTATTCTTTATAGTTTTTGGGTCAAGTAAAGTATTATCATTTTCTATGATGTGTAGTTCCAGAGTAATTGAATTGTAAATTATCCCTCTTCTGCCACTTGTACCTAGTGTAATCCTTCTCCCTTCAGATGTGGAATCTGGTCGCTTGACCGGACAGCTCGCAGCAAGGGACTATTTTCTTACTGTGAGCGTAAGGAAAACCATGCCCCACTTGAAGGAGGAGGGGAGGTTTTTCCTTATGCTAACAGAAGATTGTCCCTTTCTGTGATCCATTCGGGCAGTTTTGCTGTGCAGCTTTACATAGGTAAAAGGGGAGGGAGGGGGACACTTTATGATTCAATTACTCTGGAACTACACATTGTAGATAATGATAATAAAGCTTTACATGGCCTAAAAGCTATGAAGAATAATCTGAGCTGCATTTACTTTGAAACATTACTATCCTTTAAAATATAATACAATGATATATTTTTCTCATTGCTAATTATGGTGAACTAGTTGAACAGCCCGTTACACGGGCCACAGTGCCTGTGGCAGCCGGTTGCGGGGCAGTCACACGCAGTGGAGACTACCCGCGCCTCGGCTGATACAGAACTGGACGTTCCTTCGGAGCACCCAGCTCTGTATCAGCCGCGGCGCGGGCAGTCTCTACTGCGTATGACTGCCGCACGCGCAGCAGTGTCTACTGCACATGTCGGGCGTTACACACAACTTGGCGAATTATTATATAGGATTATAGCCTGCCAGTGCATCAAAAAGGTTGATTTCTCTATATTACTGTATTTATCCATTTTATTATATCCCTGACACAAAACTGACAAAATGTTAGTGATGCCCTAAAAATTCCAGATTATATATTAGGGGAAGGATGTCCAATGTGTGGTCTGACTATAGGTTTCAGCCCACCTGAGATTAAAAAAAACAAAACAAAAACCAAAACTATTTTTATAGCTAATGAACTATCTCACATGAATTAGTAGGCCAGTAAGACCTAATCCCATACTTGTCAGTACAGTACAATTCAAGAACTGATATCTGTTAAATATCTGTATTGTCACTGACTTGATCAATATACTTAATATTTGGTCTGACAAAAAGTGATGACAGTTTGCATTTTCGGCCTAACAGTTTTCAGAAATATGCATCTGAAATTCAACATTAACATTTTTTCTCAGTGTCACGCCATCCTGGTTGAAAACAACTGCCATAAACTAAAATTAACACCACCTATTATTTGTTATCTATATATATAAAAGAGAAAGGCTCATTGCATAATTTATGTCTCCTCAGGAGACACACACACCCAGGGGTGGCAATAAGGAGGGGTTACTGTTCCCATTGGTTGATTCAATGGGGGTGTGATTTTCACACCAATTGCAGTGGCCGAAGGGAGTTGGCCCACCCCCACTATGCAGCCCACCCACCACTATCAAAGTCAGAAAAAAACAATATGGCCGCCACTTGCTCCTACACCACAGACAAACACACATGCCCCACTCACACAGCACCAAACTCACACACATGCCCCACTCACACAGCACCACACACACACATGCCCCACTCACACACACACATGCCCCACTCACACACACAAATGCCCCACTCACACACACAAAAGCCAGAAAGAAATATGGCTGACACACAGTCACTCACCCTGACTCCCAGTGGCCTCAGCAGGACCTGTACTACAGCCACTGAGGAACAAAATGGCACTCAAAGGGTTAAGGTAGGTCCTCATTGCTCAATTATTTCTTCACTGTCATCATTTGCCATGCAGGACACAGGACAGACAGCCATCAGATTCACACTTAACCCACTGACTGCCACAGGGTTGTGTATCAAGCTTTACCCCTCAGGGAGTGTGTTCAAACCCCTCATACTGTAAACTTGCATTTCCCTCCCACTTCTCCTCCTTCCCCAGCCTATTACTAACACTTTTCCACATTTCTCTTAAGCCCCGCCCCCTACTCGCGATTAAGCCCCGCCCCTTTCAACCCAAATTGCCCCATTGCTCTCTCCACATCAGCACCACATGAGGGACTCCACAAGTAAAAGTTCACAGGTATTACACACTCATGCCGCACTCACACAGCACCAAACACCCATACACACACACAAAGCCAGAAAGAAATATGGCTGACACACAGTCACTCACCCTGACTCCCAGTGGCCTCAGCAGGACCTGCACTACAGCTACTCCCAGTGGCCTCAGCAGGACCTGTACTACAGCTACTAAAGGCTGCTACAGCACCAGGGGAACAAAATGGCACTCAGAGGGTTAAAATAGGCCCTCATTGCTGAATTACTTCTTCACTGTCATCATTTGCCATGCAAAACACAAGACAGACAGCCATCAAATTCACACTTAACCCACTGACTGCCACAGGGTTGTGTATCAAGTTTTACCCCTCAGGGAGTGTGTTCAACCCCCTCACACTGTAAACTTGCATTTCCCTCCCACTTCTCCTCCTTCCCCAGCCTATTACTAACATTTTTCCACATTTATGTTAAGCCCCGCCCCTACTTGGCAGTCAGAGGGTTAGCCCTCTCCTCCACAACTCACCTACTGCTACATCACTTCTCTCGACTTACAACTCCTACAGTAAAAAACTCATGGCACAATACTATAACCCACCAACCAGCAGCTCCCATTTTGCTGGGGAGCCACACATTGATCACTTCTTTCAAAGACACACTGGGACACTCAGAGTCAGCTGGGGAATAGGTTAGAACACACAGATCTTCAGTTTCCATGCTAAGAACTGGGGCTAATGGACTCACTTTGTTTCAATTTAACCCTTTGAGTGCTGTTGCAATGCCTTGGATACCTCTCTGGCACTCAGAGGGTTAAGCCCATTAGCCCTTGGAGTACCAGAGATGATATGCAGCACATTGCTCTGCGTACCTCTGTCACTCAAAGGGTTAATATCTGTTTGGAAAGCTTCCACATTTGGGTATTGTGCAGCCCACTCTTTCCTCACAAGTGGCCCACAGGGTTAAACTGATTTCTTTGCAAATGTCCATTGATTTCAATGAGACTATTAATTCCATGAATGCTACAGACAATGCAAACACATTGCCAAAGCAACGCGTTGGGGACCATTGTAGCATTCAAGGGCTTAAAGCCCCATTTATGTCAACATGATTTTCCTGAATTTTCAATTCAACCCTATGGTGTCAGTTTTTTTGGAGTTGCACCCTTTATCTTGATACATAAGGCCCATAGAGTTCTACTCTTACCCCATTAATCTAAACCCATTTATACTTTTGGCTCTTGCAGCAGCTGACTGCGCACTGTGATCTGTGAGGCTGATGTACTAACACAAAGAGGAACAATTCATCTGTACCATACAGAACAAATACAATGCTTTGCTGACCTCTCTAGCGTTGAAGACGTTAAAACGCCCATTTAAATAAATGGGTATTGTTCCCTGTGCTGCTGTTACTTTTCCACAAAATTCCACCACTTTCCTTAGTATATGAGCCTTCCTGTTTTGAAGCCTATTAGCTGTTAGGGGTCCCTCTATTGATCCCTTGCCTACGGCCCATGGACAAATAATCCGGTTCTGTCCCAGCCGACCACCACGGCCCACTAATGCAAGGAGTGCCCAACATGTGTCACATATTCCTTTCACTGCCAGAGGACTATACAACTCATTACACAGCAATGTGTTGTGTACCTCTCTCACACTCACAGTTAAAGTGCTTCACTCCAACCAACTGCTACACTAGGTCTGTATAATGCAGTAACCCTACAGCCCTGTATTTCATGTCTACTTCACTGTCTATGTATAGTCATTTCTCCCCCTCACCCATTACTTTACTGTAACACTTCACTGTCCCTCCTCTCCTCAATCTCTCATCTCCTCCTCCCTTGTCACCCCCACTCACCTATCCCCTTGCCATTCATTAATAGTCCCAATCTCGCCATTTTACTCCCACATCACTATTACATTATCTATCACTGCATCTGTCACTTAACCCTCTGTCTGCCAACCTATTTCTTCAAATGTACTGCAGTATCCACTGCTGTAATCTAAATTATTCCTTTACTCACAAACATCTTCTCACTGTGACCTTCTACAAGTAACACAGCACATTCACTTCAACTGTAAGGATACAGGGCCTTATTCATCAAGTAACACAGCACACTGACTTCAACTGTAAGGATACAGGGCCTTATTCATCAAGTAACACAGCACACTGACTTCAACTGTAAGGATAAAGGACCTTATTCATCATGTAACACAGCACACTCACTTCAACTTTAAAGATACAGGGCCTTATTCACCAAGTAACACAGCACACTCACTTCAACTGTAAGGATACAGGGCCTTATTCACCAAGTAACACGGCACACTCACTACAACTGTAAGGATACAGGGCCTTATTCACCAAGTAACACGGCACACTCTCTTCAACTGTAAGGATACAGGGCCGTATTCATCAAGTAACACGGCACACTCACTACAACTGTAAGGATACAGGGCCTTATTCACCAAGTAACACGGCACACTCACTTCAACTGTAAGGATACAGGGCCTTATTCATCAAGTAACACAGTACACTCACTTCAACTGTAAGGATACAGGGTCTTATTCATCAAGCTGAAGAGCTGCAATTAAAACATTTTTTACAAATCTTATCAGCATATCTACATCCCCACTGCGTCTGTCACACACTGTCTACACATGTGACATCATATGCCTATGTGTGTGTGTCTCCGTATGTATGCGTTTCACAGTGTGTGACACACTCTGTCTCTTTAAGTGCGTGTCTGTAACACTGCATATTTCTGTTTCACACAATGTCTCTCTGTGTAAATAATATGACGGGCAACGCCGTCCCACATTGCTAGTTATTACTATTTGACAGATAATTCACATAACCCTAAAGAATCAATTCTGCCTGGACTAGTTCACGAAAAAAATCTTTAATTATAATTGGATATCATGTTCACAGAGTTGGCCGTGACTCTTTGTGCTGGTCTCCAGTACTAAAAACTTCTCTCACTTCTTTTCTTCCTAAGAAGATTTTGTAGAACCTGTAGTCTATCAACAAAGAATCAAGACCACCTCTGTGGACATGACATCCAGCACTATTTAAAGATATATATTTGGGTAAAATTATACACCCATAATTAATACTTAGTGGCCAAGGCACATTTCTAGGTAATGGCTGGGGTGGGGGTGGTAAATCTGCAGTTTTTATGCTTAAAGTCCTGGCTCTTGTTTCCAGCTTAAGCAATGTAATAATACTATAGTCCTTATTAGTAATGTTTGCGATTGGGCTGCACTAGTAATGAAGTAAGTTGGGTCAAGCACCAGGGATTCTAGTAACTCCTTTCATTAAAGGGATAGTAATGTTTCATAATAAAAGCAGCTCTAATTAATCATCATAGTATTTGGGCCTTGGAAAGTGTTATTTAAATTCTGTCAGAGTTGTAGTTCAAGAGTAATTGAACAATAAAGTATCCCTATCCTGTCCCTTTTACTGATGTAACACTGCTCAAGTTAGAGCAGCAGGGAGTGTCCAGTTAGATTGCAGAGAGGGACAGTCTTCAATTAAGATAAGGGAAAAGGCTGAAAAACCTGTCAAGGGGGGCAGGGTTTTCACGATTCTCACAGTAAGAATATTGACCCTTGATGTGAGCTGTCTGGTCTATGGACTGTATTCCACATCTGAGGGGAGGTGGCATACACTAGGTAAAAGGGGCGGGAGGGGGAAACTTTATCATTCAATTACTCTTGAACTACAACTCTGACAGTATTGAAATCAGGCCCGGACTGGGACAAAAAATAGGCCCGGGCATTTAAGGCTGAGCAGCCCATTTTTATTTTTTGAGCAGCCCATGGGGGGGGGGGCGCGGCGGCGGACGTTCGTTATTTTTTTTATATATATATTAAAAGCCCCATTTAACCCTTTGCAAGGCATTCAAAGGGTTAAATCATCTGGAAATTCTGATTTGTCCCCTATAAAGTAGGTGGTTTACTCTCTGGCTTTTTGAATTGCCCCTTATGTAGCTCTCTTACACAAAAAAGTATCTGACCACAATCCGCCCCTGGTCTTGTCCTCCCTTTATACTTTCTTCCCTTTTCATTCAGTTTCCCCCCTTTTCACTCAGTCTCTCCCCCTTTTTCACTCAGTCTCTCCCCTTTTTCACTCAGTCTCTCCCCTTTTTCACTCAGTCTCTCCCCTTTTTCACACAGTCTTCTCCCCTTTTCACACAGTCTTCTCCCCTTTTCACACAGTCTTCTCCCCTTTTCACACAGTCTTCTCCCCTTTTCACACAGTCTTCTCCCCTTTTCACACAGTCTTCTCCCCTTTTCACTCAGTCTTCTCCCCTTTTCTTCTCCCCTTTTCACACAGTCTTCTCCCCTTTTCACACAGTCTTCTCCCCTTTTCACACAGTCTTCTCCCCTTTTCACTCAGTCTTCTCCCCTTTTCACTCAGTCTTCTCCCCTTTTCACTCAGTCTTCTCCCCTTTTCACACAGTCTCTCCCCTTTTTCACTCAGTCTTCTCTCATTTTCACACAGTCTTCTCCCATTTTCACTCAGTCTCTCCCCTTTTTCACTCAGTCTCTCCCCTTTTTCACTCAGTCTCTCCCCTTTTTCACTCAGTCTTCTCCCCTTTTTCACTCAGTCTTCTCCCCTTTTTCACTCAGTCTTCTCCCCTTTTCACTCAGTCTTCTCCCCTGTTTACCTTTTCACTCAGTCTTCTCCCCTTTTCACTCAGTCTACTCCCCTGTTCACCTTTTCACTCAGTCTTCTCTCTTTTCACTCAGTCTTCTCCCTTTTCACTCAGTCTTCTCCCTTTTCACTCAGTCTTCTCCCTTTTCACTCAGTCTTCTCCCTTTTCACTCAGTCTCTCCCCTTTTTCATTCAGTCTCTCCCCTTTTTCATTCAGTCTCTCCCCTTTTTCATTCAGTCTCTCCCCTTTTTCATTCAGTCTTCTCCCCTTTTCACTCAGTCTTCTCCCCTTTTTCACAGTCTCTCAGCTTTATCACATAGTCTCTCCCCTTTTCTTTCTTTCCCCTTTTCACTCAGTCTCTCCCCCTTTTCACACAGTCTCTCCCCTTTTCTCTCTCCCCTTTTCACACAGTCTCTCCCCTTTTCTCTCTCCCCTTTTTCACACAGTCTCTCCCCTTTTTCACACAGTCTCTCCCCTTTTTCACACAGTCTCTCCCCTTTTTCACACAGTCTCTCCCCTTTATCACACAGTCTCTCCCCTTTTCTTTCTCTCCCCTTTATCACATAGTCTCTACCCTTTATCACATAGTCTATCCCCTTTATCACATAGTCTATCCCCTTTATCACATAGTCTCTCCCTTTTCTTTCTCTCCCCCGTCTAGTCTTTACTCCTCTTTTGCCTCTTTCCCCCAGTGCCTCATTTCCCCTCCCCTTACCTTTTTATGTGAGGATGAAGGGAGCTGGTCACTTGTGAAGTCCTCTTGAGTCCGCATTGACAGCAGCCGGAACCATGTGACACGCGCGACACAGACGTGGTGTATGCTGGGGTTTCTTCATCTTTCTGGGCTCCACTTTTCAAACTTGTTCTGAGGACAGTGCAAGTTTAAAAGTGGCATCCAGATAGATGAAACAAAACCCCAGCATGCATCATGTCTGTGTAGCTGCGTGTCACATGACATGGTCCCGGCTGCTGTCAAAGTCTTGGGCTGCAGGGCTGGCCAGTATGTTTGTGTGCTCACTGCTCCCCCGCTATGCCACTGACTTGGGAAAAGTTTAAATTAATGCTGAGGACATGTATGGGCCGGCACTGCCCGGACCGGCCCACCGGGAAAATGCCCGGTATGCCCGATGGCCAGTCCGGGCCTGATTGAAATAACACTCTCTGTGGCTCAAATACTATGAAGATTATTGGGAACTGCTGTTTTTGTGAAACATTACTATCACTTTAAGTGAGTTTGTTCTTAGGAGGTGGTAATGTTCTTTTAGCCTCTTCCCTCCAGATGTCTCATTCATTTTTCTGCAGTATATTTCTGACTTTTCTTAGTCAGATTAATTTGAATGAGGAAACTTTCCATGGACAATACACTTTTTTTTTTTTTTTTTTTTTTTTTTTTCTGTATTTGCACAGAAAGTATAATGTACTTTTTCCTTAAGCATTTCAGGAAGCAGAGCCTTGAATATACCTCAGCATTGTTAAAGAAAACTTGGAATTAAACCTTTAGAACAGGTGTAGTCAACCCCTGTACATTTATATGTAAAGGGGATTAAATGATTTGAAGCAAGTTTATGATAGAAGTTTTCCTAGTGACTACAAGGGTACTGCCACTGCTGATATGCCCAGTTTTAAAGTTATTACAGTTCAAACTGTTGTTTTTGTGCATTAAATCACTAGATACAGTGACACCTGAAGTTCAGACAGTTGCTCCGTTGTTCACCTTGTTATTCTATGTAATAAGTGATTTACTGGCTTCAGTTCTCCATAGAATGTAATAATGGCACCATCACTTAGTGACGGTTTGAGCTACGACTTTTCAACAAAGCAATTTTTTCAGAACAATATTTATTTATTTTTTAGAATTAAACTTTACTGGCTGGTGCTTCAAGTGTTTGCTCTGTTCTTATCTGCTTATTAGTGTAATAATGATTGATTATATCTTTTTTTCCAAACAGGAAATCAAGTCTCTGCTGTCGCTTTATGGTGGGCATTTTAATAATCTTCAAGATGTGCGTGAAAAGGTAAAGTGGTTGCATTGCTGCATATTTATATGTCTGGTTTCCACATAGGTCAAATTTTACTAACTGCTGATTGACACCTTTATGTTTGAAAAGCCAACCTTAGAATACTTTTCTTTTTTCATTTTTGCATAATTATTTTAGTGTGGTTACACTCCTGGCCTGTGTGTAAAGTTTAGCTGTAAACACTAAGTGCCATATGTTCAAAGAAGTATCAAAATAGCTTTTGTCATTTGTAACGACTTTTCAAAGTACAGTGTCATTAATATTTTCAGAGTGTGTCGATTGTGATCAGAAATACGTCGATGTCCTGACTGAAACTGTCATATTTAAAGACAAAAATGTCGTATATAGCAAAAAAAGTCTTACCTAGCGACAAAAAATGTTTTAACTAAAGACAAAAATTCTCACATTCAGAACTTCACATTCCCTCCATTTTTTTCTTAATTTACAAATGTTGTCTTTTGTAAGACATTTTTTTGTCATTGTATACAACACATTTTCCTTTCCTCTATACGACATTGGCGAATAGTGTAGCCAGGCCCTTGCCCTACCCCTTTGCCTGGAAATACTGAAGTTGTGTCGTACACAATGGACATTACTAGTTTTTTGTCGTATACTCTATAGAAAATATGTTGTTCATGCATGCCATTACTTATTTTTGTCGTTCATACTTTTTTTTTTGTCCTTATCCCTTTGAACATACAGCCCTAATTGTTAACTCTTGTAGGCCAGGTTTGGCTACTCCTCCCTTATACTAACATGTATTTATACATTTAGCAGAGATGCTAGTGGAAATCCATAATGCTTGTGGTGCTATGTTGCAAAATATTCTCACTTTCCACATATTTTGAACATAGTTTGCCTTTTGGTATGTCTTGATCCTAGGTTAGTGCTGTAATTAACACATTGAATGCCATAGTGGTTAGCAAAAGATTTCCTTGCAATGCGTTGCATTGCATTTCCCCTTTTTAAATGTTACTACCTAAATCACTGGTTCCCATAACTGTTATAAGACCTTCATAACACTTTTAACTTTTTGAGTCCTAGAGGGGTTAAGGCTCGTCTCAAATCATCACATATGGATCAATCGATCATTCTGACATTTCCATCTGTGCTCAGTTGAGGAGATCTAGAAATCTTATACTCCTGAAAAGGCATGAAGGCAGGTTTTAGAAGCATTGACATATATTGGTATTAAAGGGTATTAACCCTTTGAGTGCCAGAAGGGTACGCAACGCATTGCAATGCGTTGCGTACCCCTCTGGCACTCAAAGGGTTAAATATCTCCCATATTTACTAAGCATTGTTAAGACATTAAAACTATTTTCAGAGCTGGTATTGCTTTAGAACGTTCCTGTGATACTTTCAACATAAACATTATTCTGATCCTCTTAGAATCTCTGTATTGCTTTCTTATTATTTGCATAACTTTGTATTACAGTCACCTTTCTGTATACTTCACATCCCCTCTGAAGAGATGGCACGGAAGCTCATGAAGCGGACTGTATGTGCAAAGTAAGGCTGTTTAAATAACTACTTGTGTTCTGTACAATACAAATTATATATTTATCATTACACTATGAACTAATAGCACAGTGTATAACAAGCCTTTACTGCCCATCAAAGGCTAACAGGAATGACTATAAACCCAAATTATTTTTCCTATGCTCAGTGGTACTGTAGCTTAAACCACAGAGTGGAAGTAGGAGCTGAAAAATATTTTAGAGGTGAATTAAGGAGCATATTCTTAAAGGGACAGTAATTACTAAAATATAAAAAAATATGTTGTAGGGTTTATCCCTCTGAGTAAAACAAGGGTACTCCCACTGCTGAAAGGTGTTTTATTCAAAAGTTATTACAACTTGAATTTTTTAGATGCAATATCACAGTGGCCTGAAATTGTACGCCATCCTATGGACAACTCTGGTCCCGGGACCATAAATCTCCATTGGATCGTGAAGCAACAGCGCCACTGTAAAATTTCAGGCCACTATAATATTGCACCTAAAAATTCAACTTTGAGCTGTAATAACTTTTGAATAAAACACCTTTCAGCAGTGGGAGTACACTTGTTTTACTCATGTGGATAAATCCTACAACATATTTTTTTTTTACATTTTAAGTATTCCTATCCCTTTAATCTTTTTTTAAGTGAAGAAAATAAGCAGATGCATGTGATTGGCTGTGGACACATGAGGGAGAACTCAACATAAATGGGGTGGGGAGTGAGAAAAGTACACAACTCTAAGCAGTGTGTACTGAAAACTCTTAATTAAAGCAGCTAAAAAATTGTGGAGCAGTAGTATTTTCACATTTGTGTATGAAAGAAGTTTGGATGTAGCCTCATAGTGTGCTGGATTAATGGAGAACTAGCACTTCCTAATAATAAAGCCCCACATACTTTACTATTGTTAGAAGTTCCTAATGGCCACTGAATACTCTGTCTTTTTGTTCAAGAGATGACATCCAAGAGTGAAGATATGTCCTTGGAGGCAGACATGGTAGTTACTGGCAGTTTTTCATACCGAAGCAGACAGAGTTTACTTAAACCTTTAAGAACCTGACTGGTGGGCAGTGCCTCGCACACTCCTCTGGTCCTTAAATGATTAACCCTTTGAGTGCCAGAGAGGTACGCAATGCATTGCAGAGCAATGTGTTGCGTACCTCTCTGGCACTTAAAGGGTTAAGACTACTATATGCAGAGCAGACGTTTGAGGTTCTGTGGTACTGCTAGCAACTGCCATGTCTTCTTCCATGGACATAACACCCAGGACTGATTGAAGATGTTGCCTCTTCAGCAGTGGCACAAAGCAGAATCCATTGAGGCTAGTAGGATTTTCTGGTCCCTGGGTGTGTGGTCCTTTAAGGACCAGATAGTGAAGTTTGACGTGCCGGCACACGTGACTGATCACGTGTGCTGGAGTGCCGAACGGGAGACTGATAGTGATCGCTCCGGTCTTGGAGAGGTCAATTTCAGTCCCCACTACTGCTCACAGTGCTCCCTCAGGAACTGGGAAATCCAAAACTGAGTTTGAGGGAATACTTATAGATATCCAACTGTAGTGATGATAAGCTAAATTACTTTTGGTAAGTGGGAAACCACCCATCCCACTGTGTTTCCAATTAGCATGCTCCTAAATTTACCTGAAAAAACATAACACTCCAGTTTGTGACTACTGTAGAGCAGATTTTCATTGACATTTATTCTCTATCGTGTATTTTATATTTCTCATTTTTGTTTTACACTCATCGTTATTTGTTTTTTACTTTTTTCCAAGCTAAGCATGCCTCCTTCTTTCATTTAACCCTTTTAAGGACCAGAGGGATATGCAACACACTTCAAATCAATGCTTTGCACACCCTGTTGGTTCTTTTGGGTTAATAATTGCTGCTTTTCAGTTGTCTATGTGATAAGGGAAAGTGGTCCACTATCCACTTACAAAATCCTAATTGGTGAAGCTCTCAGAAAGGAATTATGAAGAGGGACAATGCAGAGACATAAGTATACATAGTTTAATTACCAAATTATCATGTAGTTCTGATAAAGCTGTATACACTGTGTGCACAGTTATTAGGCAAGTTGTATTTTTGAGTGCTCTTTGTCAATCCAAAATGTTAGGAAACCTCAAACCTGAATATTTAAGAAAGTATAAGTGAGGTTTTGGCTTTCTTAGGAGAATATCTATGTGTGCACAATTATTGGGCAACTGATAGTGTGCAGAATTATTATGCAACTAAATTAAAAATTATAATTTTCCCCATCTTACGTGTTTGTTTAGTATTCTCACTTTAATAGATGAAAATAAACAACTCAAAATTTACAAATAAACATTTGTGACATTTCCAAAAAAAAAATCTGTGACCAATATATCCACCCTTCTTATCAATAACAGTCATAAGCCTTCCATTCATGGAGACACCCCTGTGGTATGAGTTGACACACTGTAGGGGCGCCAGAAGTACAAAACTAAACCAACAACGACCTCTGATTTTTCTTACATTTTTTCAAACATGACATTTCTGTAACTGTAGAAATGAAGAAAAGTTAGACAAAGCATACCATGTTGGAAAGAAGGCAGTGTATGTGGGTGTATCTGACTACCAGGTCAGATACTATATATGGGTGATCTGTGACTACCAATGTGCAATAGAATCGGAATGTGAGTCAGTGTATTTCCACCATATACACTGTTTGATTCCCAGCATGATTCCAGTATTGATCTTGCAGCATGATTGGCTGTGAGATCAATAGTAGGGGGGAGCATCACGTGGGTCCTGATGCCCCCAACGGGTTCTGCGATGAAGGGGGAGGGAGATAGGCTTGGCAATGCGGATGCACATGGTCAAGAACGTGCCTCATTTGGGGTTAAACTTTCCACCCTGGATTCCCTCTGACTATTCTACAAGGTTTTTTTTTTTTTTTTTTTTTTTTTAGTTTTCTTATCTCGGTCAGTGTTTTTTCCCACATTTGACTCCAACTTAGTTTAAACTCGCATTCCTTCTCTGCGATTTGGCACCTTGTTAACCTACTTCCTGGTGTTCACCCCAGCTTCTCTTGAACTTGGCTCCCCGCTTCCTTGTCTGATTCTCAAGTTTGACCCGTCTTTCCCAACTATGAAGTGCTCTCTCTCTGTTCCCCCTCTTATCTCTCTCTCTCTGTTCCCCCTCTTATCTCTCTCTCTCTGTTCCCCCTCTTATCTCTCTCTCTGTTCCCCCTCTTATCTCTCTCTCTGTTCCCCCTCTTATCTCTCTCTCTGTCTCCCTCTTATCTCTCTCTTCTCGCTCTCTTCTTTCTCTCTCTCTCTCTCTCTCTCTCTCTCTCTCTCTCTCTCTCTCTCTCTCTCATTGTACTGTGACCAGATCTTTCTCTGCTTATCACTTTCTCCCAGATGCTTTTCTTGTCTTCTATTTCACCCTCTAGTCCTTCGTCTTGTTTCTTCTGCCTTATCTCCACCTCTGGTTGTTTACTCTAGTTTTCACTTCTCTTCGGTCTCACTTTCTACCCCTTACCCTGTCCTTTCTATCCCCATTCTACTCCTTCCCTTTGGTGCTTCTTAAAGTGGCATCGCTCCTATGTGTACACACAGTTTACTCTCGGGTCCGTTCTGGCAACATTGCTCCTTCTTTCATCCTCTCTCTTTTCCTTTTGCCGCTTTTTAAAGCTGTTTCTCCTTCACTTATTCTTCATCTTTCTTACTTTTTCTTTTCCCTTCTCATCTTACCTTTTTTCTTTCTCTCTTTTCCATTTTGCGTTTTTTAGTTGCTTGTCTGATCCTTCTCCTTTGCCCTCTCTGCACCTGGGGTACCCATCCTAATTCTTCCCTAACTGAAGTGGGGAAGGATAATCTGACCCCGCATTTAGCACCTTTAGCACAACTGAAAGCTTCACTTTCAGTCCAATGAAAGTGCCCCCAAATCATTATTTACATATGATATACATATCAATACTTGTATTATATTGAATAAGTCCAGTATTATTGAGAAATCCAACTTGTTCAGAGACGCAATGGCAGGAATCAGCGCATACATTTTGCCAAAGAGGCATCTGTGCATCTGCACTGTTCGTCCCAGTCTCTTCTAGAACTGGTGAGGGGTAGTTGCATTGTACCTTAAGGTACAGGAAGAGACTGACAGCGCATGCGCACAGATTCCTCTACAGCTGGATGCCTGCTGGAGCGTCTCCGAACAAGATGGATTTTTCAGTAATGCCGGACTTATTCTGTATAATACTAGTGTTGATATGCGTATTGCTATGTAAATGATGATTTGAGGGGAGCACTTTAAACTAATTTGAGTGAAAGTTCCTCTTTAAGCTGCAACAAGGGTACACCCAGAGGCTGACTCCGCACCTAAGTCGTGCTCTCAAACAAGGCACACTAGCACCTGTTACTAAGGATCAGGCAGATTGTGACTGTTAGGATAGGCAAGTTAACATGGACCCAGCAAAATTGTCTTGTGTCTTTAACAGACTAGAACATCAAGAACATGTGCTGTTATCTAATTCCTCCCACCTGCAAAATTTTTGAGCGAATGTTGGACATGGTCCTGAAGATGTCTGTTTACTGCTTTCCCAAAGCTTTTATACTTCCCAAGATTCCTTTGCCTGAAGAGTTCTCTGGGCACTTCTCAGAATGCAGGGGATTCCTGAACCAGTATCTTCTCCAGTTCTATTAGTTGCCGCATACCTTCTGCATCCACCCTGCTCCGGTGGCTTTTAACATATCCATCTTAAGGGGAGACATTAGCATGAGCTTCAATGCTTGTGAAAGAACATTCCACTCTTTTTGTTTAATATTTCTTTATTGGGTTTTACATATTTTTGACAAAAACACAAAATGAAAGAGAGAAAGACAAATAAGTAAGAAGTGGGGGGACCCCAGTCAAATATTCCACTCTTTTTGATGTCTTTGGATGAAGTGCCCCCCACAGAATCCTCTTTACTGGAAATGTGATAAGGCTGACAGTCAATATGCTGTAGTATCATGTATCTTACTGTATGAGACAGATTGAAGGCATTAAAGGCAGCATTCTGTGGACAGAACAATATCTGATTACTGGACTTGCTGATACTGTATTTTGAATCACCCAGGTAACTTGTGTAGCATTCTGTAGAAGGCTTAATGAGAAGCTAAAAGTTGCCCTCACTTGTTGCAACATCCCCTGATGATTTGGAAGGTTTTATATCATTTTGTCTCAACCTAGACAGGTGAATGCAGGAGCAACAATTGCAGCTTGAACAATATTGCAGACAGAGATGGGGACAAATGTTTTCCTCTCCAACTTCTGAAGCTCAAGTGCCATCTGAGGTACCTATGGAGTTGGCAACTCTTTTGTCTGTTAGAGGATGAGAAGCTACAGCGTAGCTCCCTGGGATTGTCTATATTGTGGTCAAAAGGGACTCATGGTTGGGCAATGTCCTACAAGGTCAGGAAATAGCCTGGCTTTGGAATTTTTGGAGGCATCTCCCAAGCTCTCCCTGACCTAGCTGACTTATGATTCTGGTCCACCTGAGATGGAGATCAGGTTCCATTTTTATTCCGCACCTTCGTTGACTCTGGTGCTACAGGGATATTTATGGACTTTTCATGATCTAAACAGCAGGAGGTTCACAGTAAGTCCAAGGACATCTCGTTGTTATCTGTACGGTGGATGGCAAGCCTTTAGGTGACTGCCTTTTTCCTTTGGAACCGAACCTCTCCAGATAACTACAATCTTATGCACTGAAGATTCAATCTTTGATTTGATTTACTCCTCTTATGCTTTGATTATTTTAGGTCTTCCATGCCTTTGCCTCCATAGCCCCATAATTGATTGGATATTCAGCCAAATTGTTGCATGAGGAAAGTTCTGCCAGAGCATTCTACTTTTCCGGCTCTCTATAGGGACTGTCTAGATATATTTTCTAAGGGCTAGGCAGATACTGCACCACCATATCGCCCATATGACTGATTGACCTCATTCCTGGAGCTACACCTCCTAGAAGAAGAACCTGTCTTCTTTCTCAGCCTGAGAACAGAGCCTTAGTGGATTATAGGAGGTTCATTCATAACTCCTCTACAATGGAAGTTCCTATCATTGTGCTGACCAAGAAGGGGGTTAATCCCTGGAGCTGGCCAAATGATGCTTTTCTGTCCTTTGTGTGATTAAGGCTTTCACCTTCATCCCCATTCTGTGCTGTCCAGATCTGTTGAAACATTTTGGCTACAGGTAGATGCCTCTGTGGACGATGCAGGGGTTATCCTGTCTCAAAAAGACACTGTCTCTAGTCTCTTACGCCCATGTTCCTTCTTCTCCAAGTGGTACTCACAGTCCAAGAGATTTACGACATAGGGCATTATTTACTTGCTGTCAAGCTGGCCTTTAGAACACTTGCTAGAAGTATCTGAATCACTGGTTACAGTCTTCACCAACCATAAAAATTTGGCAGTTCTTGGAAATAACAAAGTGTCTCAACCCATGACAGGCTAGGTGAGCTTTATACTTTAACACATTAAGTTTTGTCATCACTTACCAGCTGGGCTCTAAGAATCGTAAGGCTGAAGTACAGTCCTGGCTTTATTCCTCTGACATTCCCCCTTCTCCTTTGGAACTTTCCTTCATTTCAGCTCTCTTGATCAAGCATAGAGCAAGCTCAAAGTAAGTAGATTCCAAGGTCCCTTCCCCTTCCCATCTCTTGTTCATTCTACAGATTTTTCTTTTGGAGACAGTTCAGTGAGCTCATAAGTCCCCCACCACTGGTCGCCCTGGAGTTTCCAACACTTAGTGTGGTGAAATGGCAGGTCTGGTGCCTCTCTGTTGTCTATGATGTGGTTAGCTTCATTCAAGCCTGTGTCTAGTGTTTGTGTAGAACAAATCGGTTTATACCAGACCGACTGGTCTTTTGTAACCATTGCCTATCCCTGAGACTCCATAGACCCATCTTGCCATGGAATTTATTTTGAACCTACCTCCCTCCAACAGAAATACAATCATTTTAGTGGTGGTGGACTGCTTCTCTAGACAGGCACACTTTATTTCTTTGCGCATGTTGCCTTTCTCCCAAGAATTGGCTAACCTCTTCCACAGGGAGAGATTCCTGCTGCATAGTTTACTATTGTGGACTGAGTATCCAAATTCATATCATGGATTTGAAAGGCTTTCAGTGCACGCTTAGGAGTGGAGCTATGTTTTATCCTTGGCTTGCCGTCCTTGAACCATTGGACAACCTGAGAAAACTAACCAATCCTTTGAACAAAACCTGTAATTCTTTGTGGTTCCATTACAGTCCAATAGTTCAGATATTATACCACTGGTGGAATTTGCTTTTAATAGTGTCAGGTATAACACCCCGTAATGTTCCTCTTTCTTTGCACCTCTAGAATTTCATCCACGGTCTTTACCCTTGTCCTCCACAACTGGACTTCCTGCTGTAGATGTTCAATAGAAGATCTTATCATACTTTGGATCAAAGTATGACCTCAGCTGGTGCTGTTTGGGTCTCACTACAAGGAGAAGGCAGACAGGAGATCTTTTTCGCCTGCATACAACATTGGCAACAAGATGTTCTTGTTCACGAAGAACCTTTGTTTGAAGCAGCATTCTTACAAGATTGGTGCTTGTTTTGTCTGTCCTATTCAAATCTGGGTTCTCTCACCAATGTTACTTATACTTAGATTTGCCTCCATCTGTGTGCATTCTGGATTCTGTTCATGCATCTTTGATGAATAACCGATTCTTGTCTTCTTCTCCAGCACCCGTCCTTGTCGATGGCCAGGAGGAGTATGTAATTCGAGAGATCTTGGATTTCCTCCTGGTTCTTGGCTCCCATTGATGGGGGAAGGGGTGTCTGGACTGGCCATTTTCTCCTCCCTTCTTTCTTATTGGACGTCTGTCATACTAAAACTTACCCTCCATTCCCTTTTCCCATTCTACTAGCTTGTTTCCTTAGTTGTTACCTCCAGTCAGTATTGTTTGTTCCAGATTGATGTGACGAGCACTCTTTTGAGAACGAACAAGGTAAAGGCATGGTGGTCTCTCAATGGTGCTACAAGTCATGTTTTTTTTTACTCTCATGTGCTACTGTAGAGAGGAAATTTACATATCCACATCAGGCTGGTCCTGCCCACAGACAGCCCAGTTCCGAAATGTCAGGCAAATCCTTTCTGCACAAGAGAACCAGCAAAACCACAGACGTATGTTTTTGGCCCATGTGAGCCTAGTTGGTGTGGTGGTACAGCTGACTCCCTCTAGGCACAAAGAGAGAGAGGGCCCATGCCTGGGATACCCTTCCACTTATTGAGACCTACAACACAAAATGTGAAAAGCACCCAGAGAACAAACAAGAGAAAGGCCTTGAATGAAATGTGACCGACTCAAAAAACCAAAACCAAAACAAGCGCAGTAAGCAATTCAATTACCTGTACTATGAGAAAATACCAGCAGTAAAAAATGCATCTTGGGTGCTAAAGTTATCACCCATCGGGACCCATTATAACATGGATCCTTATCCTTATTCAGTTCCATGGGTTAGGCAGAAACATGCTTTAAGGGACTCCAGTTTATCGCAAACAATCTAGACCCACTTTTTGGGGGTTACTCATTCTAATCCTCCTTTGGCTCAACTGGGGAATGATAAAGGGATAGTAATACTTTGTTTTATCTTCACTGTATTTTGTAGGTATTAAAAAAAACATGAAGAACGATAAAAGTCTGATCTCTCAAACCTTTATGGTTTGAAGGTTTGAGAGATACTCACAAGCAAAGTTTCCCCCTCACTGACGTCACTGCTCTAACTGTCAGATTTGGAATCTGGTCTGCAGACCGGCTGCGACTCTACAGCTGAGCCGAAATCATGAGATATAAGAAGAGCTACATAATTGAAAATGGTATACAAAGTGGTCTGCGGACCGGATTCCAAATCTGACAGCTAGATGGCAGACTTGACCGTTTCGGTCAGTGAGGGGAAACTTTGCTTGTGAATATCTCTCAAACCATAAAGTTTTGAGAGATAAGACTTCTATCGTTCTTCGTGTTTTTTTTTAATGACTACAAAATAAAATAAAAATAAAACTAAGTATTACTATTACTTTAAGCACAGTTTAGGCTGCAACAAGGGTACATCCAGAGGCTTTGCTCCTCTCCCAAGCCTCACACTCAAGCAAAGAACAGTAGTACCTATTAGAAAGGGTCAGGCAGATTGTGACACTGCATTACCAATAAATCTCAGAGAATGTGTTAATTACTGAACTACTGATTGTGAGTGGAGACATGAAGCTGATCTATTACTTGTGCACTACCTTTTGCCTGCATCCTCTTTGGCATATATGCTGCACTTGACATGGCTTTTAAAGCACAGCGGTGATTGAGAGCAGAACCATAACACCTACTTGAAGACAGACATTTCAGTTATTGTCTGTTATGAATAAATAAAGTAGAGAAATTTTGGGGCAAATCATCTGCACCATAGGGGACAAATAAAACATCCTGTTTACTTAAGTGGGACATTTAACCCCATAAATGCTAGAAAAGTTTCCAGTGCATTGCTCCAAATTGCATTGGAGACTTGGCTAGCATTTAAGGGGACTTTTTTTTTGTCCCCTATAGTACATTTGGTTTGTCATGGAATAGCTCCACTTTGCTTTTATACACAAGGCCTGCTGTGTCTGAGTGCAAGGTTATTTTCTGGCTACTGCAGTGTGAGAGTGGGATGGTTCTTCAAAACAGGTGCACACAACATTCATTGTGGGAGGAAAGGTGGCTGCAGTTTTACACTGCAAAGAAAATGGCCACCAGCAGCAGACGACCATGTGGCGTAACCCTTTGAGTGTCAGAGGGGTATGCAACACATTGCAAAGCAATGGCTTTCAAAGGGTTTATTGTGAAAACAAAAAGCACTGGACCATATGTTCAGAGACCAAAAGTGACTCAATTCAGGGTAAACAAAATACACATAGAGAACTGAAAAAAATGTTCTAAAATCCTGTTTATTCCAGCAGAGTGTTTAACCTGTTAAGTGCTAGAGAGGTCTCGGAGACCTCTGGCATTTAAAGGGATAGTAATGTTTCACAAAAACAGCAGCTTCAATTAATCTTCATAGTATTTGGGCCATGGAGAGCGTTGTTTCATTACTTTCAGAGTTGAATGAATGAATGAATATGTTTATATAGCGCCACAAGTGCGTTTAACAATTTAAGGCTTTACAGGGTTACAAGTGCTTTGCAAAGTGAAACACTGGAAGTGAGGTTCCTGCCTGAAAGCTTACTATCTAAAGTGGTAATGGGAGCCATACAGAGTACATAAGGGTCAAGTGCTGAATACAGTCAGTTGTAGTTCAAGAGTAATTGAATGATAAAGTTTCCCCCCTCCCGCCCCTTTTACCTAGTGTAATACACCTCCCCTCAGATGTGGAATCTGGTCTTGAGACCAGATAGCTCACAGCAAGGGACAATCTTCTTACTATGAGTATAAGGAAAACCCTGCCCCCATTTACAGGTTTTTCCCTTATGTTAAATGAAGATTGTCCCTCTCTGCGATCCATCCGGACAGTCTTGCTACTCTGAAGTGAGCAGTGTTACATCAATAAAAGGGGTGGAAGGAGAATACTTCATCATTCAATTACTCTTGAACTACAACTCTGACAGTATTGAAATAACACTCTCCATGGCCCAACTACTATGAAGATTAATTGGATCTGTTTTTATTGTGAAACATTACTATCCCTTTAAAGCGGAACTTTCAGATAATAGCAAGTCGCCATGCATTCATGAAATGCATGGCGACTAGCTTGAAAACAGATGTCTTACCGTAAAAAATAGATGTGTCTAAAGGAATCCGTCCCATTTTGGGACTGACGGGCAGGTTAGTGTGGTCTGTGCGCCTGCGCCATCAGTCCCTTCCGGTAACCATATGGTACAAAGTAGTCTACTCATTGGAGACCGGGACAGGCGGTGCAGGCGCACAGATAAGATGTCTGCGCTCTAGCCTGTGTTCCGGTCTCCAAACGGCACGGATTCCTTTAGACACATCTATTTTTTTACGGTATGACATCTATTTTCAAGCTAGTTACCATGCATTTAATTAATGCATGGCAACTTGCTATTATCTGAAAGTTCCGCTTTAAGTCTTTAAAGGGACTTACATAAAAACAGCTCTGATAATATTGATAGAACTTTCAAAATCACGTAAACATATTTCCCATTTTATATTTGAAAACTAGCTTCTGATATATTTAGACTTCTAATTTATGTTCTTTAAGGCAATACATGCACTGTCAGTGAGTAGTAGGTAATGTAGGACTAAGGCAGGAAGTCTCTGCATTGCTTGCCTTCATTAACCCTTTGAGTGCCAGAGGAGTACGCAATGCATTGCTCTGCAATGTGTTGTGTACCCATCTGACACTCAAAGGGTTAACATAATACAGAATATGAATCCAGATAACTTAAAAATTAGTTTTTGAAATACAAAATGGCAAATACAACATATCTGTGATTTTAAAAGCTTGTTCAGAATCTCCATTTGCTTTTAGGTGATGGTGTCACTTTAAAGCCCTACTAAAACCAGTGTTTTTTATTTGATCCCTATGCTATGATTGGTTTGCCGCAGAATTGCTCCACAGTTTTGAGCATATGGCCCCATGAGGTGGAATCTTCCACTTTAGTGGTAAATATTTAGAACCTGTTGACTGGAGTGTTTACTAATTCTACTTATCTAATACTATTTGGCTGCTGTGTTTCCTGTTGAACATTAAAACTGGAGATAACAGTCTGTGAAGCTGCTTTAACTCCTTGGGGATTAGAGGGGTGTGGTCATATTGCTTCACCCCCTGGTTAATAAGAATAAGGGTTAATAAAGTATTCATGGGATAGTAATAGCTGAAAAAAAATTAGCTCTGATTGATCCTCATATAACGTGGATCATGTAGCGCTGTATTTCAATATTTTATTTTTGTAGTTCAACAGTAATTCATTTCTAAAGTATGGCAATCCCGCCCCTTTTACCTCATGTATGCCACCTCCCCTCAGATGTGGAATCTGTCATGTGACAGGACATCTAGCAGTGAGGGACAGTCTGCATCCATTGAGCATAAGGAAAGCCCTGCCTCCCTTGACGAAAGAGTTCAGGAGTTCCTTATGCTCACTGAAGGTTGTCCGTTTCTGCACTTCATCCCCGGCTCAGAGAGGTAGCGTGACGTAGGTGAAAGGGGGGGGGGTCCTTTAGAAATTAATTTGCTGTTGAATTACAAAATGTGATATATTGAAATACAGAGCTAAATAAGTTTATATGAGGATCAGTTGGAGCTGCATTTTTTTCAGATATTAGTGTCCCTTTAAAGGAGGAGTAAACTTTTTATTTAAAAAAACAAAAAAACACGTATTTTATTGAGCATTTCCTGCTGAATAAAACAAGGCCACTCCCACTGCTGTCAGATGTTTTATTCAAAATCTATAGCAGTTCAAATAACCAGGGAGTGAATTTACTGTGTTTACTTACTCATAGTTCTAACTGACAGGAAGTGACAGGCAGTTTCTATCACATTCCATGGAAAACTGTATATCAATGACTTTCCTCTCCCTTAGAATCTAACAGAAAAAACTAATTAGAATTTGACCACTAGAGGGCACTGCTAATGTAAAAAAAAATGTGTTTAATCTGTAATAACTCTGGAAATATAAATCTCTTGGCAGTGGGAATACCCTTATTTTACTCAGTAGGAAAATCCCTAAAATATATATTTTTCATAAAAAAAAGTTTACTGCTCCTTTAAGAATAAATGGGGAAAACCATGTGTTCCATGGGGACAAATAATAATCATATTATTCCTATTGATTTAATTAGAGCATCTAACCTATATGTGAGAAGGGTCTCAAAAGCATTGCAAATCAGTGTATATAAAACAGCTGTAGCAGGTAAGCGGTTAAAATCTTGATTTTAAATCAATAGGAATACATGTTTCCTGTGTTGCAGGTGGTTCTTATCAGATCACCTCGTACAGTAATTGAGCATGCTGAGAATCTTTTATGGTATAAAAGTGACATCAGTGTTACTGATACTGTGAACACAGACATGCTCTTTGTAAGTACAGAGAGCTACATGTATAAAATACAAATTTGCAGCGATTCTGGAGCAAACCAACTGTATTAACAGGATTGAACATTCTCCAAATTTCCATTGATTTAAATTTCATCCCTTGAATTCTGGAGACGTCGTTGAAGACCTCTTTAGCATTCAGGAGGTTAAAATCTCCATTTAAATCAATGGAAATATTTAGTTCTTCCCTATAGTACATTTGTTTTGTCCTAGAATTGTACTGTTTCCTGTATGCATAAGGCACTATTAACCACTTGCTGATGAGGGCTTTTTTTACACTAAATGATGAGCAGGTTTGACTTTTTTATATGCCTTTGTTTGACCTATTTTCCCTCTAATTCACTTAGTACACTCACACAAATTATTCAGTAATATTTCTTTAGAGACAGTCGCTACATAAAATGAACACTCTCCGTATTGAAAATAAGCACTCACCCTTCCTGATTTAGGTGCTGCTCCCCACAATAGTAGCCATGATTCCACAGACAAGAGGACAACAGGAGGGAAGCGCCCACAGGCCCACCAAAGCAATTTCAGCCAAATCCAATATATGTAAAAATTCAAATCTTTATTCTATTATTATAAAAGCATCCATGAACGAATAATGACAAAGATCACAGATACGTGTTGCGCAGGACTAATTGCCTGTAGGGGAAGCCTATGACAAAGTGATGTTTATGCCATCACAAAATGCATTAGGTGGTTAGTTCTGAGCACCACGTATCTGTGATCTTTGTCATTATTCATTCATGGATGCTTTTATAATAATAGAATAAAGATTTTAACTTTTACATATATTAGATTTGGCTGACATTGCTTTGATGGGCCTGTGGGCACTTCCCTCCTGCTGTCCACACAAATTTTATATACATTTTTTTTTTTTTTTAACCCCTTAGTTAACGCCCGCCTAACATTTTTTTTTTTTTTTTTCTTTAATGAAGTCCGGAGTCTCCGAGCGGCGTGCAGCCGCATGGAGACGCGGACTTCCGTGACTTACCAGGTACTTCCTCTGTCACTAAGTGACAGTTTTTGCGGGACGTACCTGGTAAGTCATATGTCGTTAAGGGGTTAATAATTAGGGATTTCTTTTGATTTCTTATATGCAATTCATTACATCGATGTTTAGGCCCCACTTTAGGTCTTTGTCAAAACTATCTTTACAAAGGCCCAAAGTGAGGCCGAAATGTTGATGTAATACATTGCATTTTTTCATCTTCTGGAAGTCCTGTCAGTGCAGTTCTTTAACTACAAAACTGTATGTGTGTATATATATATATATATATATATATATCCAAAGGCCGCACACTCAACACACGGCGTTATAGCCCCGGTGCCAGATAATCAATGTAAATATTCTTCTTATAATCATCACTCACGGGACTGCTCAACTAGTGAAATAAATAGCTTTAATGTTAGATCAATGTTTCGATCCCCTCACCAGGATCTTTATCAAGATATATATATATATATATATATATATATAATGAGAGCGATATGGATACATTTGATAAGAATATAAAAAGTTAACAACATTAAACAAAACATTTGTGTTCAATTTGTGTGTTTTTATCAGGGACTGGATAAAAGGTATGCACGTCTTTCATACCCCCGAAGTGTCCCTTTTTGGGAGGGTACTGCCCCTCTTGCCCCACAGCAATAAAACTCACAGTAATGTTTGTTTAAAATTCAGTATGTATATGTTATAAATGTGTAAATAAAATTATTTGGTCATGTTCTAAATTGTTTATTCAGTCAGATGGGTACATTTTTTAAAATTAATATACACATTGGTTTATAATATATATTTCACAGGGTTTTCATTTTCTTGTATGGATTAGTGCAGGAATCCCTTTCTTTTTGTTCTTGTTCTGGGATGCCTACTTTTCTTGCTGTTTTTCATATTCCCTCACAAATGAATCACGTTTTATTTATAGCATATTTATAGCATATATGTATATTCATGGTGTTCTAGCACTGTGAGTTTTTCTTTTCTCTTTGCACACAAATCCTCCCTTCACTCATTCAAGCTTATTCACCACATTCTTCATTTCACTTAACATAATTTTGTAGTGATACAATTTACTAATTTAAAGGCACTTATATTTTAAACATGCACCATCTCTTAAAGGGGTGTTGTTGTAAAGATATTATGTGGCCATTTGCTTAATAGCTTCCATGCTGAGGTACCCCTTTATTGAAATATATAGGTATCATGTGTTTTGGAGTGGTGGGTGGATTAGACCTATATAGAGGGGTTGGTGTTCACTACTCTGCAGGTCTTCATCTACCTACTGCAAACCTTTTACATTTAAAACCAAGTCTATCAAGATATTTTGTTTTTTTAATAAAGCTAAACACCTTGAGCTTAAATAATTCCTCATCTGGCGACTAGCTGCATAGTAGCACTAATCGCCAGAATTATTACCTGCCTGGGCTGACAGGCAGGACAGAGCGCAGACATCTTCCCATAGAGACATATGCCCGTCTGCGCTGTCATCCCTTTTGGAGCCGAATGGCTCCTAGCAACGCCTCCTAGAGCCAGCTGGGACTGACAGCGCAGGTGTGCAGACATCACTATGGGAAGATGCCTGAGCTCCATCCTGCCTGTCAGCCTGACAAGAATTGATAATCCTCTTTAACAAGATAATAATTATGGCAGCTAGCTCTACTAAGCAGCTAGTCGCTGTCACAGCTTACCTTGGTTCCAGCGCCGCCGGTTCAGTTACGCCTGGTGCATTCCACGGGTCATCTGCAGCCACGAGGCTTCAGAGTGAAGCAGGCCTCTGTTTTATGCCATGCTTCCTGTAGTCTCCACCTACCTACTTCCATCATCTGAGCCTGCCCCTTCTACCTTCTTCCTGAGGAGGGGTTTAAAGGGCAGACTGAGTCCTGACTCAGTGGCCCTTGCATTGTTGTACAATAGAGTTTTATTTCCTTGGGCTCTGTGTATGACCTTATCACGGTTCCCGTGACTCCTTGTCATTCTCTGTTATGGTGCTCTTCCATTGGCAGAGCTTGATTGGCCCGCCCAGGGTGTCCCTTTATATACTGGGCCTATGGCACCTGTCAGGTGCCCTATCGTGGTGTTTCTGTTCCTGCGCCTTTGTTGCTGTGTTCCTGCGTTTCTGTGTACCGACTCAGCTCGTCTGACTACTCTGCTGTTCCTGCTCCGTGATTGACCCGGTTCCGGCTGACGTTCCTGCTCCGTGATTGACCCGACTCTGGCTGACGTTCCTGCTCCGTGATTGTTCCGGTTCTGGCTGACGTTCCTGCTCTGTGTTGCTTCCAGTATTCCTCCGAACTTTTGAGCCCTGCCTGGCGACATTCTGAACTTGCTTGCAGTGTTGCACTGACTGATCACGCCTCATAGCTTACTGTGGCCTCCGTTATTGAGCCTGCCTGTTGCCTCCGTTACCGAGCCTGTCAGAGAGTACTTGCCGAGCTGTTGCCTCTGTTACCGAGTTTGTCAGAGAACACTTGCTGTGCTTGTTGCCTCCGTTACCGAGCCTGTCTGTATGCACTTGCCGAGCTTGCTACCTTCGATCCTGAGCCGTTTTAACACTTGTTGAGCTTGTTGCTTCCATCACCAAGCCTATCCATTAACACTGCAGAGCATTGTCTCATACTAGGTGCTCGTTCCCTACAGTTGGCGCACCGCGTGGTGCTATTGGGCATTCCGTTAGCTCTTGCAGTGTCTTGCTCCATTCCGGCACTGGAAGGGTGCCTTGGCTCTGGTCTCCTATTGCTCACAGTGTTGCTCCATCAGATCGCATCAGGAAGTGCGTTTGGCTCACAGCATATTGGCTTGTGCAGTGTCTCTTCCGTTACCGCATCTAAGGGGTGCTCTTGGCTCCGGTCCCATTTGCATATGCAGTGTCTCCTCCTTTACCGCACCTAGGGGTGCCCCTGTCTCTGGCTCCATTGGCTCTGGCAGTGTCTCTCCTCCGTTATAGCACCCAAGTGGTGGTGTTGGCTCCAGCTCCAGCCAGTCCTGGCTATACTATTGGGCATTACGATTCAGCTATCTGGTTGTGATTCAGTTCAGTTGCACTGCTTGAGCTTGCTTTCTTCACTACTACTGGGACTGTTTATAGTACCGGGCATTGGCTAAATCACCGCAACAGAGACTGATTATTTGTATTGGGCATTAACCCTTTATCTTTTGATTCTGCTGTATGCTACCTGCTCCTGCTATATTGGGCCTGTATTTTATCCTATACTTGCCTTACTGTTATTACCAATTCTGGCCTCCAGGAGCACTATTCCTTATTTTTACCTCAATAAAACTGTGTTTTATTTTTAACCTTGGTCTGAGTGTCGTAAAAACTGTAACAGACCTGGCTTTTCTGACCATCCAATCTGGTGCTGACCTGTGGCTCTGGCTGGCTACCTGAACTATGTATGACCTGGCTTGTTTGACTATCCTCTCTGGTGCTGACATGTGGCTCTATCTGACTATTCTCTTTGTACCCTTTACCTAGCAGAAACCCAAACTGGTGCAGACCTGTGGCTCTGGCTGATTACCTGAACTGTGTATGACCTGGCTTGTCTGACTACCCTCTCTGGTGCTGACCTGTGACTCTGTCTGACTATTCTCTTGTTTATCCCCTGTACGTAGCAGACACCCAATCTGGTGCGGACCTGGGGCTCTGGTAGACTAGCTTATACTGACTGTAGGCGTGAGTCAAGTATCCGCATTTGCTATACTGACTGTAGGCGTGAGTCAGGTGTATTCCTCGTTCATTGGATCAAGACTTCGTGTTCCAGGTTCCTGCTCCTGTTCCAGCTCCTGGTTCCAGCTGAGACTATCAGTGGCTTCGGCCTAGTCTCCAGCAGTGTGGTCAGTCTTGGCAGTCTACTATTCCTGATAGTAGCGCTTGCTGGCTGTGACCATCTACTTGTTCCTGCCTTATTACCATTGTATGCTGTCTTTATTGTTATTTAATAAACTGCATTTTACTATACCGTACTGTCTACTGCACATCTCTGGGGAACCACGACAGTCGCCAGATGGGGAATTATTTAAGCTCAGGGTGTTTAGAAGTGGTAGTTCCGCTTTAATTAGTGTTACATTAGGTTTTAATCTTGGAGTAGCCCACATATACGCATTTCCACAAGACCTGCTTTATCAAGTTTATTTTATTTCAGTTATTTTAATAATGTCATCATATACTGGTTAGGACTCTTGAAATTGAGATACCTTGGCGTGGTATGAGAGCTTATACATACTTTGGCCAAATTGTGTCACAAATTCCTAATAATTTTTTTTTTTTTTTTTTAAATTAATAATACATACAGATTTGTAATATACATTCCACAGGGTTTTTATTTTCTAGGCAAACTATATGGATTAGCGCAGGAATCCCCTTCTTTTTATTTTGGGATAAAGTGTCGATATTGAATTTATCACCAAAAATTAGGTTGGGGTCAAGCCACGTACCAGGATATTTGTATAGTCCACCAGGGCTACGTTAAGATTAGACTTTGTTACAATGGATAGATGGGTATTCGCAAAGATTAAACCATTTGTGCTTTGTACCAAAATAATTGTGACCATTTTGTGAGTATTTAAAGGGATAGTAATTCTTCGTTTTATCTTTATTTTAATTTGTAGGCATTAAAAAAACATGAACGATATAAGTCTTATCTCTCAAACCTTTATGGTTTAAGAGATATTCACAAGCAAAGTATCCCCCCTCCTGTCCAGCCAGATCAGAAGGGAGGTGCCCAGGTAGACTGCAGAGAGGGACAATCTTCAATTAAGATAAGGGAAAAAGCTGAAAAACTTGTCAAGGGGGGAATGGCTTTCATTGTTTTCATACAAAGAAGATTGTCCCCTTCTGTTATCTGTCTTGTCTTACAACCAGATTCACATCTGAGAAGAGATAGCTTACACTAGGTAAAAGGGGCGGGAGGGGAAACTTTGCTTGTGAATATCTCTTAAACCATAAAGGTTTGAGAGATAAGACATATCATTCTTCATGTTTTTTTAATGCCTACAAAATAAAATAAAGTTAAAACGAAGTATTTCTATCCCTTTAAGAACAGTTTGTACTTTGCTATTCATCTTTCAACTTCTGAGAAATTGTACTGTAATACGGCTTCTAGTGGATATACATTTGAATTTTTTGCATATATTATAGAGTCCTATGCATACATGTGCACAGAAGATGTTTTTTGCAATCTGTGGGTAGATCATTTATAAATAGAGAAAGTAGAAGAAGGCCAAGAATGGAGCCTTGGGGAACTCCACTTCTTACCTTGAGCAGAAGGTAAATATTGTCAGCAATAGACACACATTGTGTTCTGTCTGATAAATGGTATCGGAACCAGTTTAGAGAATGATTATCCAATATTGAGCTTCAATGAGTTCACCATTTTCTATGCCAGTCTGGATATCATTGCAGACTTTCAGGAGGGCAGAGATTGAGTGATTTGGACAAAAGACTGACTGAAACAGAGTGAAAAGTCTGTAAAGTCTGTAATACTTGTATAGTTGCATGTTGGTACATTTTTTTCAGGGTTTTAGATAATGTACAGAGTAGGGATATTGGTCTGTAATTTGATACTAGATTTTTATCCCCACTTTTGTGGATAGGCACAATTGTAGCCAATTTCCAATAGGATGGGCAGTGATAATGACTCTTCTAAGCAGAGGAACCCAATGCCAGTTTAATTAGTCTGTCTTTCACTTTTCCCTTTTAGATCAGTTTTTGAGTTGTGGGGTCATGGAAAAACCTTTCCCGAGTTTCAACAATCTCTACAGAAATACCCTTTGGAAAAGATGGTACGAATACAAATGCTATCACATTTTTATGCTAGATTTTCTCATGTGATATATTTGTTTAACGGTCTTCCCCCTCTTAATTACATTCAGGTCCCGTATCTCCAGCCTAACTCCACATACAAAATAAATATCCACGCTTTTAATAAAACATTGACACAGAAAGAAAAACTTCTAAAAATAGATGTAAGTAAACTTTTTTTTTTTTTTTTTTTTTTTTGGTCATTAGCTGGGAAAAGATGAGCTGGATAATGTAATTTGAATGTACATTACTGTTTTGTTTGACAAAAGAAAAAGTGCGTCACTTTTTTGATTGTGGGCTGGATTATTTGCTTGCGATTAACAAAATATGGTTTTCAAAGATTTTCCCAAATTTAAAATTGGACTTATTACATAGTTGCGCAGATGTGTAGGTGCATCCTGGAATAAGTTTAAATATGCAGGTGAAATGTAGGGTTGCCACCTTTTCTTAAAAAAAAAAAATACCAGCCATGGCATTCTCTTCATAGACTTAACACTGGACAGTAGCCAATTTTTTACCGGCCTGCCGATAAAACACCAGCTGGGTGGCAACACTAGTGAAATGTTGAGATCTGGATATCTGGAAAAGCAACAAGAGAGCCTAAAACATCCCCAGATGGCCTGAACCTGCAGATTCAGCAGTTGTTTTGTAAACCTCATGTCTGCTAAGGTGAAAGAATAATGTGCCATAACCCATTCAGTCCCTGTGTGAGTTACATATGCAAGGAATTCAAGTTGATGTCAATATATGATGAAGTTAATTACTAGATTATTAGTTATCACCCAGCAGATGAGCATAGCAGAGTTCTGTCGTGCCCTTTTTTTTTTTTTTTTTTTCCTCGATCTTGAGAGCATCAAGATAAACACTTTGCCACATTAATAAAACACGTAAAATATTCCACCAAAGGGTTTGCAAGATATTAAAACTCGACGAGTTTGGTTTGGGGCATCGTTTACTATTGTAATAAAGACCTCTGTAAATGCAAGTTTATTAGCTGCTCACACTATTGAACTGGCAAAACATAAAATTCAGTTGCCGACTAGTTAAATCATGGGTGTTCACGGTCCAAATGTGGACCCCCTGACCCACATGATTTTTTTTTTTGAATGTTACTCTTTTACCTAATTAGCTAGCACACATGAACTGGTAGTCTGGCCTGTTATATATCAGTATTCTCTGACTTGATCAATGATCAGCACTAGGCCTATAACTGCATCTTAATAGGTGTAGTGTAGTTCTTCGTCTACCTGTCTAAGAAGACTGGACTGCTAGACAGTCTAGTGTGTCTCTGTGATTTCCAGGGGATTGGAGAATCACTCTCCCTTCCCCTTGCCTCTTTTTTAAGTTTTGTATATAATATATATAATATAAAATAATTTGTTGAATTTGGCTAAATCTTACTCCTTTGATGCTGTATATTTGTGATGTTAAAAAAATCTTTCAGATCACTAATAAAGAAATTGGAAAGTTAACATTTTTTTGTCTGTGAGTAATAAATACTTTAAATCTTGAGATACAAATCTCTGTTTTGTTGTGCAACTTTTAAAACAGGCACTGGAGTTTTTACCATTTAAAGGGAAAGTGAACTTGCAGAATGCCGAAAATATATTTTATTTGCTTGAAGATTATGGTTCAGATCCCAATAAAGCCCCCAAAGAACCTTTTCATATCTTCTTTGGCCGGTGGGTGAGTACTACAATTGTTTTATTAATAGAACGCGTAACTTTTTTTTAAAGGGATAGTAATGTTTCACAAAAACAGCAGCTCCAATTAATCTTCATAGTATTTGAGCCATTGAGAGTGTTATTTAATTACTGTGAGTGTTGTAGTTCAAGAGTAATTGAATGATAAAATCCCCCCCCCCCCCTTTTACCTAGTGTAAGCCCCCACTCCACAGATGTGGAATCCAGTCCACAGACCAGACAGCTTACATCAAGGGTCAGTACTCTTACTGTGAGAACAATGAAAACCCTGCCCTCCCCCCTTGACAGGTTTTTCAGCTTTTTCCCTTATCTTAATTGAAGATTGTCCCTCTCAGCAATCTCCCTGGACACTCCCTGCTGCTCTAAGCTTAGCAGTGTTACATCAGTAGAAGGGATGGGAGGGGGATACTGTATCATTCAATTACTCTTGAACTACAACTCTGACAGAATTGAAATAACACTCCCCAAGGCCCAAATACTATGAAGATTGCAGCTACTTTTATTATGAAACATTGCTATCCCTTTAAGGGCAAGTAAAATAGTCATTCTAAGTATAGGCAATTGCTGACTGCTATAGGAACAGAGTTAGAGTTTTCATAGTTTAAAATGGAGAGTAATGTTTCACAAAAACAGCAGCTTGGATTAATCTTCATAGTATTTGGGCCATGGAGAGTGTTATTTCAATACTGTCAGAGATGTGGTACAAGAGTAATTGAATGATAAAATATCCCCCTCCCGCCCCTTTTACCTAGTGTAAGCCACCTCCCCTAAGATGTGGAATCTAGTCTCTTGACCAGACAGATCACAGCAAGGGACAATCTTCTTACTGTGAGAACAATGAAAACCCTGCCCACCTTGACAGGTTTTTCCTTATGCTCACTGAAGATTGTCCCTCTCTGCGATCCATCCGGACAGTCTTACTTCTCTGAGGTGAGCAATGTTACATCAGTAAAAGGGGCGGTATGGGATATTTTATCATTCAATTACTCTTGAACTACAACTTTGACCTTCTTGAAATAATACTGTCAATTACCCAAATATTATAAAGATTATTTGGAGCTGCTTTTATTTTGAAACATTACTATCACTTTAAAGGGGAACATTTGCTTGTATCGTTACAGCAAGCTCCAGTTATCATTATACTGAGTATAACCGGAGCTTGCTGTAACGATACAAGCGATTCACACCACACTGAAGGGACGCGTGAATGCACTCCCTGGGGCAGCTGGGAGGGAGGTGGGAGAAGAATGCAATAGCACTGATAAGTCCTGAAGAGCTGTGCCGAAGATTCAGCGTGCCGCATAATGCGGACGTGTGTAGCTTTAAGATTAAAGATCTTAAAAAGTATGTAAACTAAAAAAAAAAAAAAAAGAAGCAAGCACATTTCCTAATACTAGTTACTTAGTTAAACATATGGTAAAAACTTTTTCAGATGTGAATGTTCCCCTTTAAATCTCTCCCATTCCCTCTCCATTTATCCTGCAGATCTCGATTTATCCTGCATATCTCTTCTCCCCCTCCCCCATGCCATGATACCCTGCCCAACATATTGTCTCATCCCAATGTATGTGTGTGTTTGGTAAGGATCAATGTGTCAATAAAAAGTTATTTTATAGTGACTGTGACATTCATATGTATAATTTGTGTACAAAAGAAACTTTAATAACTAATCTCCCTTTTGTGATTGTGATAAGTACAAGAAGTTATGTATCAATGTCACTAAAAAGTCACTATTTAGTAGATTATTATGAACTAGTGTAAAAGCCTGTGTGCACGGGCCGTGGAGCAGTGAGGTAACGACAGTACGCAGAGCAGGACCGGCATCTTAACATTACCTGGACCTGCTCTGCATACTGCCGTTACCTCACTGCTCCACGCGATGCAATCATGCACAGTAGAGACTGGCCGTACGCAGGCAGTCTCTACTGAGCACGACTACATCGTGACAAACTTTCTGGCCTTTTATTATATAGGATAAGACTGCATTGCATGTTCTCTATTTTGTAATAGATTTGATACCTATGTCGCTTAACCCATTAACGACCGGCCGCATAGGCATGCGGCGGTCACTAAAGGACCACGGAGCATTTTTTTTTTAAATTTGTCGAGCCGACTCAGGGCTTCCCGAACGGCATGCAGCCACACGGGGAGCCCTGAAATCCTTGACTATCCTGGTACGTCATGGGTCGTTAAGTCACTTTTACCCATGACGTACCAGGACCGTCAAGGGTCGTTAAGGGGTTAAGGACACTTACATTTTCTTTGAGTTCACTTTTGATTACTGAGTAGCTATTTTCTTTAATAACTAGGCTCAAATCATTAACAGTTGCACTTGAATTAGTGATACATATGCCCCTTAATGTAATAATCAAACATGAATAATCAAAGATGAATACACAAATTTATAGTATTGATCTGTCAAAAATATGCTTCAAAAAGTTAATTTGTGTTTGTGTGAAAGTCTATGTATGAGTGTGTGTGCGCGCGCATGTGTCTGTGTGATTGTTAGTGTTTGTATGTAAGGACAGTAAAACAGTATTATAATTTCATCATGCACAAGCCATTCTTTTTTTTTTTTTTTTTTTTATTACACACCAAATTGATTTTTTAAATTATTATTTGCAGATTAATACTTCTTATTTGCTAATTGTCATAATTCAAGTGTGATCCACACAGTGTCAGTCCAGGTTGTTATTTTGTTAATCCTCTCTAGCATTCAGTGGGTTAAAATATTCCACCGACTTTAAGGAGTATATCTCCTATAGTACAGTTGGTTTGATCTGCAATTATACACCCATGCACAGAAAGGGTTAACATTTTTGTAGTATAACTACTGTAACCTGATGGAAAACACAACTTATTAGAGGTATTCTGTTTTAAGATTGCAGATGGGCAAAGAGAGCTGATCAATTCCTATAGTGTCAAAAAGAGACACTTTATTGGGAACACAAGCATGGACGCTGGCCTGTCCTTTATTATGGCGAACCACGCAGCAGTGAAACCCAATGATCTTGTATTTGATCCTTTTGTTGGAACTGGTAAGTACTTTTCCATACTCGGTTCACAATATTGCACAAAATTTTGAGGAACAATTCAGATCTTTTCTTTCTTCCAGTCTGTGTACTAATCCACCGCTCTCTCTGAGAAAGCTTGATATCCATTCAGTAGGATTGGCTGAGCCCCCTCAAAGATTTTGTGAGGACATATGAACTAAACATTCTATACTAAGGGCCTTAAACTAATACTGTATGATGGCTTTCAAAGGGCTATCAAAATCACCTATATTTGTGTTAGCAATTCTTTATTTAAAGCTATAGTTATGAGAGATTTAGCTTTGTCAGCTTATGCAAATTAGCCAGTACTTCATGATAGGAAGTGACAGCTGGGAGGGAGAGTGGACTGTTGCTCTCTGGCACATGAGCCATTACTGCCTAATTTGCCTAATAAATAAAACAACTAAATATCTCATAAACTATCATTTTATAAATGGGCCACAGTGCCACCCAGCAACCTCGGCTGGTGTCCGGATCCTGTCGTCACTGGCCGCGGTGCAGTCATGCACGGTAGACACTGCCCATGACTGCAGTACATGCATCAGCGGTGAGGGCAGTCTCTACTGTGCATGACTGCAGCGCGCACAGCCGCGGCGTGGGCAGTCTCTACTCCGCTTGACTGCAGCACGCACAGCCGCGGGCAGTCTCCACTGTGCATGACTGCAGCACACGCAGCCGCGGCGTGGGCAGTCTCTACTGCGCATGACTGCAGCACGCGCATCTGTCTCTCCTGCGTATGACTGCTTCTGACAAACATCCTTAGCGAATTAGTATATAGGATGTGTAAAAAAGTATGTATGATTTTATAAAGTGCTAGTTCTACTTTAACCCTTTGGGTGCCTCTGTCAGCGGTGGGGAAGTTGAGCTTTTCCCATCTCCAGGAAGCCCTGGCATGTTTATAAAGATAAAAACAGTGGCCAGCCACAGAGGTATAGTGTTAGAGAACACAATGGGGGTTTTGCAGTTCTCCAGTTCCTATGTTATTCTATGGAGCCAATGCACCAAGGTTTTCTCCAGTTTTTGAGCTCTTAGTGCATAGCTCTAGGGAATAACTTAGGAACTGAGAAGGTGATATCACTGTAGAAGTCATCTCCTCTTTATCACCTCTTTATCACGTTTAGTGCATCTCACCAATGTTTTTTTTTAATATTAAAGCTGGTTGTGTCCATATAGGGCCATAGTCAGTAGAATAAAGAGGAGCAACTCTGGAGCAAACCATCTGACCATAGGGGAGAAATGAAAATCCTTAACGATTTAAATGGGGCTTTTAAACCTTTGAATGCTACAGAGGCTTTGGACACATAGTAGTTAAAAGCCCTATTATATCAATGGGAATTTTCTGAATTTTAATTTGCGCCTTATGATGCAGCTCGTTTGCTCCAAACTTGTACCACTTTAGCTTATTAGTTATGGTAATTTATACTGTAATCACATTAAAACTCATATATCCTTAAAGTGAAAGTGTTGCTTGGTTAAAAAAAAGGTGGTTTTGAAAGATCTTTCAAAATCACTTACATTTGTTAGCTATTTTGATTTCAAACAACAGTTTGAGATATGTAGTTTTATTTATTTGTTATTTTATGCAACTGAGCAAGTGCTATCAACAGGAAGTGGCAGTTGGTAATATAGAGCATTGCATGCCTGCCAGATTTGCAATAAAATGAAAAATCTTAGACTATTGTTTTAAATATTAAATTCCTAATGTAAATATAGGTGATTTTTTTTTAAAGCTTTTTCGAAATCATCTGTTACAGAGTGAGAGTTCCAATTTAAAGTGTTAGTAATGTGCAAAAAAAACTTTTTTGCATTTAGAAGAGATTAAAAAGCTGAGCTAAATGCAAAAAAACGTATTTCTCAAACCACTATGGCTTAAGAGATACAGGCGTGGTTTTCAAGCACTCGTTTTAGACCATTCCAATGAAGGGATTAGTGGTAAATAACGAGATCGCGGCTCTGCCCAAGCGCCTCCATGGCGGCTGACATGGATCTCCTGCTGACAGCAGAACATCTGATGGGTATCCAGCACAGTTCTAACCCTCTGGTTCTCCCTTGCCTTGATTATTTGGGGCACACATAATTGGGAACCTTTTTGTCCCAATCCTTCTGAGCAACAGTAATGTCTGGGGGGGGTGGGAGTGTCTGAATGACTCTACTTGTCTCATAAAGTAGGTGGGGCTTATTTGGGCTGGGTGGGATTAGGAGGGAAGCAATTTGCCGTTTTTTCTTGAGGTTTCCCACATACAGAAAGTCCTTTAAATTTCCACTTTTTTGTTAAAGGGATAGTAATACTTCATTTTAACTTTATTTTATTTTGTAGGCATTAAAAAAACATGAAGAATGATATAAGTCTTATCTCTCAAACCTTTATGGTTTATGAGATATTCACAAGCAAAGTTCCCCTCCCCGCCCCTTTTACCTAGTGTAAGCCATCTCTTCTCAGATGTGAGTCTGGTTGTATGACAGTACAGATAACAGAAGGGGACAGTTTTCTTTGTATGAAAACAATGAAAGCCCTTCCCCCCTTGACAAGTTTTTCAGCTTTTTCCATTATCTTAATTGAAGATTGTCCCTCTCTGCAGTCTACCTGGGCATCTCCCTTCTTATCTGGTTGAACAGGGGGGGATACTTTGTTTGTGAATATCTCTTAAACCATAAAGGTTTCAGAGATAAGACTTATATCATTCTTCATGTTTGTTTAATGCCTACAAAATAAAATAAAGTTAAAATGAAGTATTACTATCCCTTTAACTACAAGAAATTTCATGTGAGAACATTTCCAGATTTCACTTGTCTGAGAATTATTGCCAGGGGGGCAGACTGTTTGCATACCTCCCAACATTTCAAATGGCCAGAGAGGGACAGTTTTGTTTTAGGGATTGTTACTGGGTGTGTGACTGGTAGGTAGGGGCATTACCAAGAATGTATAGGTGATTTCATGACCTACTGACACCATGTTGTGTAACTTAATAAATGATGTAGAGCAACTCCAAAGTATTTTATTTACACAAACTAATTTATAAATACATATAATGACGTGTAAACAATCATTAATGTGAGTTTTATGGCTGTGGAGCAATGTGATACACTTATATACACACCACACAGTGTGATCTAAACACAGGGACACCAGGGTGGGAAAGAGGGGCAGAGGATTTTGGGTCTCAAAGAGGGACACTTGGGAAGTATGTGTTTGTTTAATTCTGTGTTGCCAGGCTAGGGTGCATAAAGGTGTAATAATGATCTCCTTAATGGTAATGGTTAAAGACTGCGCTGTGCAGAGCACTACTAATGTGCTAGAATCAGGTCCTCTAGGCACTCTGCAACACCACTGATTGTGAAAATTGTAGAAATCAAGTATGAACACCCATGTTCAATACATACATTCTTTCACAGCTACAATAGTGTTATCCCATTGGAAGATCCATCACATTGCAAAATCCAGAGGTTTAACCCTTTGAGTGCCAGGGAGGTATCCAACGCATTGCATAGCAATACGTTGTGTATCTCTCTGGCACACAAAGCGTTAAAGTTCACAGAGGGGAATGAAAAGAATCTGGAATACGTAAGAGAGACCTAATGTTGATTACAAGAGAACCACACATGAGAAAATTAGTTGCTCTTAATAATCTTAAAGGGACAGTAATGTCCCATAAAAAAATCTTCTTCTTTTATAGAGCTAAAAAAAAAAAACTACGTCCCACAAATCCTATCTTTCAAACTGCTATGGTTTGAGAGATAGTCACACTGAATGTTCCCCTCTCCCTCCCCTTCTGATGTCAGCTGTAAAGGTGACAGCAGTAGATAGAGTTGTGCGACTCGACGAGGCTCTTCAGCAGAGCCGAAATTGCTTTATTTAAAAATAATTACTTAATTGGAAAGGTCTACAAATTGTGCTTGCAAACCAGACACACTTTGTAGACCTTTCCAATGAAGTAATTATTTTTAAATAACGAGATTTTGGCTCTGCTGCAGAGCCGCCAGCTGGTACCCAGACTGGGGTCTCCTGCTGTCAGCTAGACACTGATGTCAGGAGAAGGGAAGGGTGAGCTTTCAGTGCGAATATCTCTGAAACCATAGCGGTTTGAGAGATAGGATTTGTGGGACATAGTTTATTTTTAAAGCTCTATAAAAGTAGAAGATTTTTTTATGGGACATTAGTGTCTCTTTAACAGAAGCACCTCACTAGGAGTCCTTCATATCCCAGTCAGATATATACCTTTTATAGAGTTTTTTTCATAGTTGCTGTAACCTTTATTTGCAATGCGCCATATTAGGTCTATATGTAGTTTTCACCTCCACTCTGTCTGAAAGCTACATTATGTGTGTTTGTGTTGGGGGAGAGAGAGAGGTCAGAGTAGTGACACACTGATGTCGCCCATCCCTGCATATGCAAGAGATCTGCAAGTGAATGAGGGTGGTGGGGAGATCTTTAAGCTAGGGAAACGTCATTCCCATAGCTATAGTTACTAAGCCCTTTACCCTCATATTTTACTGACAGTTTAAAAAATAAGTACTTTAAAATTGTTATAATTTAAAACAAAATCTACTAATGAGTTGGTGAAAAAATAAATACATTAATAATATTTAATACCATGTATAAATTAAGTAAAACATACCATTCAACAGGCACATGTTATACTGGAATCTTCTTGCATGATTAAAAATGTTAAATCTTCACAGAGCAAAACCAGACTTATCCACTGGAGGGCAGTAATGTATTATATTCCAGAGCCTGCTTGTAGACCAAAAGTAACCAAGGTGTCCTGTACAACATTATACAAACTTTGACATAAACACAGCCTACTCCTTTTTAGAAGCATGGGTTGTGTATGAATGTTGTCTTTCAGGTATACTGTTTCATTGAATAATAAACCCAAGGGTCAGAGGTTCTCATGTGTGCTTTCATAGTTCATGTGTTTTGCTCTGTTGAAGTTATGTTGAATATTGACAGTTTAAGGTAGTACATTATCCAGAATTATTGTTTTATGTACTCTTGGGAAGAGTGTTTTATGGGGTTAAAATAATAAAATGCTAAATAAATAACTTCCCTTTGCTTCAGAGCTGGCTCTGTTTAACCCTTTGAGTGCCATAGAGGCACTCAAAGGGTTAATGTGTGAGCAATCAGTGGTGAGCAATCAGTGATGCTCTAGCTGTGGTTGACACTACAGGTCCTGCCATCCTCAGCCAGCGATTGCCACCCGATTCAGTATTGGGATTGCAGCCGAACAGCAGCTGGAGAACCAACGATTGCTCATCCTTGTTCTAATGCATTGCAGGGCAGACGTGAAGGGCCAGATTTTCTCTTTCCAAGGAAGTTGTGTTTTTTTTATGGAAAAAAATATTGCATTAACAAATGCTATCCTATTGCTAGGAGAACCTGTCTGCAAAACTTATTATAGCTCTAACCACAGCACAAAATTCATTTTCCATTTGCTGCCTGTGAAAAAAACTTGTGGTCCTTTAATGTAGTTCTCCATGGAACGTAATAGCAGCAGTGCCACCTTGTGTGGACTTTGGGAACTTTTTATAGCTTAAATTGGGGGTTATAACACGATTTGAGCTGTTTTAAGTTTTTATTGTAGCATCTACCAGTGAGTACTGCAATATTACTAAGCAGAAGAGCCCTACAGCAGCGATTGGCCATGAAAGGTACTCCAGCTGTTGAGGACTACAACTTCCAGCGTCCCCGGGGTGATGAGGATTGTAGTCCTCCACAGCTGGAGGGCTGCCTGTTACCGACCTGTGCCCTATATTTTAGACACAGCACAAGATACCCAGGCTTCTGTTATGCATGTAGATCTGATGTCAAAATGTGTGATTCTTGCAGTATCTGATCTAAGGGTTAAATTGTAGTACACCCCTCTGGCATACAGACATTTACTGATTCAGGGCTCCTACAAAGATCCGTTTCAATGCTGCTGTCACTAGCAATGGTGTTTATAGACACATTCATAATGTTCTACTTATTAAAGTCAGAACATGCCCTGTAGCATGCTTCATTAGACAATAAATGCCCAAACAAAAAGACAATTATTATTCTTTGTCATTTATTAAAATGCTATACAACTTCCTTTACATTGTATGCCCTGTGGCATCTACACATTGCTAGGATCTACCCAGTCCTACAGTATTAAAGATGATGCATTGCAAAATGCCTGTTATTTAACCATTTCAAGTGCCAGAAGTTCAGTACATTGCTTTGAACACCCCTCTGGTCCTCGGGGTGTTAACCCTTTGAATGTCAGTTAGGTATCCAGTGTAGTGCAGTGCGTTGGAAACCTCCCTGGTACTAAGAGTTACTAGACAATCTTTTTTGTATAAGGCACTGGACAATATAGTAAAATACCCAGTTTCTTGGGTGAGTGGTCAGTGAAATGCAAAATAATTTGAAAGCTGTTTTTATGTAGAGATTCATTAAGTGAATGTGTATACTAAAATGCAAGGTTATTTGTATGGTAAATATTTACATACATACATTGGATGAACTTAAGATATTTGAAATTATATGTGTTGTTTTTCAGGATACTCTGGGGAAGCAACATTGCTTGCACTCCTCACGTCCTGCTGTGAGAAAATGACCCAAGTAGGCACCAGTTCCACTCATACATGTGGCAAATTTAACGGATTGCCACACAAACACTCTCTCAGGCTAGAGAAGGGATGGGCAGCCGGAGGCCTTCCAGCTGTGGAGGAAAACAATTCCTATCATCAACAGCCAGATGGCTAGCTGGAAATTATTGGAATTGTACTCTTTCACAGCTGGAGACCCTCAGGTTGCCAACTGTCATGGTAGGGGAAGCATAGATGTATGCCCTACTGAGTAAAACCAGTGTACCCACCTTCTGAAAGATTCTTCGTGTAAGAGTTTATTTACAGGTTTTTGTTTTTTTTTTCATTAAACTGTCATTTTCCGTTATGGTCTCTAGGTGGTGCTGTTCTATGTAGAGCAGTAGTCCATTAGAGTGCATTATAAAGACATGCATTGTGGACATAAGTGAACACATTTGCTAGTAGTTTGGGAAATAAAAAAAATCAGTTTTAAGTGTAATAACTTTTGAATGAAAACTTTGCTAGCAGTTGGACTAACCATGTTTTTTGCTTACTCCGCAGGAAAAGAATGTTATTTCTTTATTTTTTTTTACTACTACTTTAACTTTTATTAACACACGATAAATGTAATAAAAATAAGGAAAATAACGCAGGAACAAATTAAACCCTAAAATATGGTGATTAAGGGCCGTATGTTCAAAGTGAAGGAGTTCCATGGCAAACCATTTGCACTACAAGGGAGAATGAAAAATTCCCATTGCTTTAAACTGGGATTTTAACCCCTTAAATGCCAGAGAGCAATTCGTTGGAGGCCTCTCTAGCAATCAAGGGGTTAAAATCCCTACTTAACTAACTGGGAATTTTTAGTTCTCGTCTATAGTGCATATGGTTTGCCCCAGAACTTATGGCCCTAAATATCCCCATATTACAGCCTTGTGATTCAGAATTGTTCTATGGCCTTGCAAAACAGGAAAACCAAACTGGAGTATTCGTGTTCCTGGTTTAGTCAGTACAGTTGCCTCTAACACGGGTTTAGTTTAATGGCTTTCTTACAGGGTCTCAGCTGGTCCGCATTAGCATTATGTTATATCCCCTTTACTGTGGCTCCCAATGAGCTCTGTCTTTACCCGACTGGGTGGTACAACCAAACATACCACAACTAGTTTCAGGTCTGTTTAGCAGCATCTGATGTTTGAGGCACTTATAAGTAATATGACTGTCTTCTCAAATAACTGTGCATATGATGGGGGAGTCAGTTTTTTAACAGAACATATGTTGCTAAAGCAGGACTGAGGTTGCTATAAAAATATATCATGTACAGTGAGGTACTTGGTATATCCTAATTCTTCTTATTCTTGTTAACCTTTTAAGGAAAGGTGAGCCAAAGCAATCCTTTGCACGTCTCTGTGGTCCTTAAAGTGTTAAAGGGATAGTAATACCTAATTTAAATTTTTATTTAGTAGTGTAGGCTTTAAAAAATATAAAGAACTATGTAAGTCTTATCTGTCAGAACTTTATGGTTTGAGAGATACATTCAACTAAAGTTCCCTCAACCTGGCTTTTTCAGTCAAGTCGGCCATCTAGCTGACAGACTTGGATACTGGTCCACAGACCAGCCGGCGGCTCTTCAGCAGAGCCGAGATTGCAATCTTTAAAAAGAGTTAATTCATTGGATCAGTCTACAAAGTGTGCCTAGTTTACAAGCACATTATGTAGACCGTTCCGTTGAAGTAACTCTTTTTAAAAATCATGATCTCGGCTCTGCTGAAGAGCCGCCCGGCCGATCTGTGGACCAGAATGTAAATCTGTCGGCTAGAGTGCTGATGTCACTGAGGGGGGAACATTAGTTGCAAATATCTCTCAAACCATAAAGGTCTGAGAGATAAGACAACCATAAAGGTCTGAGAGATAAGACTTACATAGATCTTAATATTTTTTTAAAGCCTACAATACTAAATAAACTTTAAATTATGTATTACTATCCCTTTAAGTTACTTCCTTGGTACAAATTAAATTCTCCAAATATTTCAGTGTATTTCTTAACTACCAGAGAATACATTCATATTGGATTTAAATTAAAGGAATAGTTAACATTGGCAAACCGTTATTATCAATACACATATTTGGTAGGGTTTTTCTTGTAGATTGATCAAAGCAATCCTGGCATCCATGGAGAAAAGATAAAGATCCAGCAGGGTTTCCTACCATGTCTATAATTATTATTATTATTATTATTATTATTATCATAATCATCAATATTATGATTATTATTATTATTATTATTATTCAAGGGAAATTGATGTATGCAGGACACCTACCTAGCATGGGCGTCCGCAGATATTTTTCCAGGGGGGGGCATAATTTTAATGACATCCATACTCTGTCCTTTTTTCACAATGTCATGAAGGGGAGGGGAATAGTCATCACATAAAGCTCCAACTTGCCCTCACATTGCTCCATCAGCTCCAACTTGCCCTCACATTGCCCCATTAGCTCCAACTTGCCCCCATCAGCTTCAAATTGCTCCAACTTGCCCCCATCAGCTTGCTTTCACATTGCCCCGTAAGCTTCACAAGTGCCCCCCCCCCCTGCGGACGCCCATGGATGTCTTAGAGTGCACCCAGCCTTACCTTTAATGCAGTCCACCAGGTCTCCTCCTGAGCAGGGTCTGTAGCACTCGCTCGCTGTCTGCAGCACCGCTCCTTCAGCTGCCTGCGGCGATCACCTCTCCTCTCCCCTCCGCAACGCCTTCAGCTGCCCGTGGCGATCACCTCTCCTCCCCCTCCGCGACGCCCGTCACGCACAGTTGGCAGCCAATGAGAGAGGAGTATCCAACTCTCCTCTCTCATTGGCTGCAGTGCAGAGCGCACTGCAGCCAATCACAGAGGAGATTTTGATACCCCTCTCTCATTGGCTGCCAACTGTGCGTGACGGGCGTCGCGGAGGGGGAGGAGAGGTGATCGCCGCGGGCAGCAGAAGGAGAGGTACTTCAGAGTGCGAGCGAGAGCTACGCTCAGGCTCATGTATTAAGTGGCATTGGCAAGATGAAAATCCGGGGGGGGGCAAGTGCCCCCCCCTGCGGATGCCCATGCTACCTAGATAAATCCATCCATTCACCCTTTAACCCTTTGAGTGCCAGAGGTGTTCGCAACGTGTTGCTTTGCAAGATGTTGCATTCCCCTCTGGCACTTATAACGTTAAAGGGGATCTATCACCCCTATACAAGTTAGCCTTAATAGTTAGACTACTATATAGCGAATGTGTGTAAACCTTCATTCATTTTGTTTTTTAAAGCTCTGTTTGGCCGAAATTTAAGTAAAAAATGCTGTCCTGCACCTAGTTCCGGACAGACTGTGGTTACCTGCTCTGTATCACAGTCTTGTCACTTTGCCTCTGCTCCCCTCCCTCTATCCAGCCTCCTCCAATGACTGAGGCTTTCTGCCTGTAAGCCGGAGTAGTCTATGGTCGATGAGAGCGCTCTGACTTACAGGCAGAAAGCCTTCTTCATTGGAGGTGGCTGGATAGAGGGGGGGACAGCATAGGAAGAGTGACAGACTGTGGTACAGAGCTGGTAACCGCAGTCTGTCCAGAAGTAGGTGCTGGGCATCGTTTATTACTACAATTTCAACAGAGCTTTAAAAAAAATAAATTAATACCGTTTTACACATATTCACTATATAATCTAACTATAAAGACTAGCTTGTACAGGGGTGATAGATCCCTTAAAAGACATAGGGGTACGCAAGCTATAGTTTTGAATAAAGAATGGCTAATGTAAATAAAGGTGATTGTGAAAGTTCTTTCATAATCATCCAAGTCATTTTAAAATGTAATTTCCACTTGAAGGGGATAGGTCCACTTTAACCTCTTGAGTGCCAGAGAGGTACACAACATATTGCAGAGCAGCATAGTTCCTTTGCATAACTCACCCTATGCAATTACTGGGCCTGCGTTCAGACCAACACGGGAACAATCTGACTGCACCATAGGGGAGAAGTACAAGTTCCTGAAATTCCCATTGATTTAAATGGGGCTTTTAACTCCTTGGGGGAGAAATCGCTAAGGTGATAAACTGGAGAGGACTTCTCCAGTTCCTGTGTTCACTAAGATCTCCAAAGTTGGAGAAATCATAGTGACTTGGCTCCAAAGAATAACATAGGAATTGGAAAAGTGATAAACTGGAGAAGTCATCTTTACTTTATCAACTCTTTATCACTGCTTAGTGAATCTACCCCCAGAAATGCTAAAGAGAAACCTTTCTAGCATTCAGGGGTTTAAAAGATACATTTAAATCAATGGGGATTTTATATTTGTCCCCAATAGAGCACCTGGTTTTCCCCAGAATGACCCTTTTTCTTTTGAAAGTAAAGCTATTATGAAGAAGATTACAGCTTCCTGTCCAGGAAGTGAAGAGTTCAAATGAAAATTGATCTCTCCATCCTGCTGCTTAACAGCTCTTGCAATTTCAAATATCTTAAGTTCTATCAAGGTGCAGAAATGTTTGCACATGTATTTATGAATGCTCCAACACATAAAAGCAGCTTATGTTTTAGCATCTGAGTTCCTTTAAAGGAGCAGTAAACTTTTTTATGAAAAAATACTGTAGGGATTTTCCTATTGAGTAAAATAAGGGTACTTACACTGCAGAGAGATTCATATTTCCAGAGTTAATACAGTTTAAACCAATGTTTTTTTTTACATTAGCAGTGCCTTCTAGTGGTCAAATTCTAATTAGTTTTTCCTGTTGCATTCTAATGGAGAAGAAAGTCAGTGACATGCAGTTCTCCATAGAACTATGAGGAAGTAAACCTAATAAATTAATTTCCTGATTATTTTAACAGTTATAAATTTTGAATAAAACATCTGACAGCAGTGGGAATACACTTGTTTTATTCAGCAGGAAACGCTTTATAAAAGATGTGTTTATATAAAAAAAAGTTTACTGCTCCTTTAACCTGCAAGCACAGCCGCTTATTTGAAAAGTGACACTTTTTTCATTCTTTATGATAACACAAAAGGCAGCAGTGACATGTCTATCATTCCCCTATGTAATCCCTGCAGGTGGTCTACTGGTGTCCTGTGCTCACTTTGGTGCCTATGTCTGTGGTACTGAAATTGATTACAATACAGTCCATGGTTTGGGTAAGCATCTGCTTCATTACACTTCTGTGAATTACTCTGATTTTAGTATATTTGTGTGTTTTCCCTATTGTTTTCATTAACCCCGAGTACAATGATGGGGGACCTTGGTCTCCCTAGGTGCTATTAGATTTCCCACTCCTGTCATCCTCAGCGAGTCTTTGGTTGGCTGATGATGATGATGGGAGTTATGGGTCCAACAGCAGCCAGTGGGGCCCTAGGATGCCCACTCCTGTTTGTTTGTTGTTGTTTTTTTCTGAGTAAATCCATTTTATGGTACATTTATTGGGACACTGACATGTAATACATAAAAATATATATTATGAAGCTCGCCCTTGTACTAGTTCATCACTGCTAGTCCCACCTCTGACAGGAGCAGCATCATAAACTTACAACCCACAGTGTATTTTCATCTGCGAGCTGTAGAGAGGCAGCAAGTAATTCAATTGACAGCCTTGACATCACATCTACCTGCACAGCTAATATGAAAAAGGCTGCCAATAGCAGCTTCTGCTCTTGCAGAAGGCGGAACAAAAAGCTGTGTACATTGAGGGCTGTACAGAGATGGAAGCAGTAGTGAATATCTAGGAAAATACTAGGCTTTCATATGTGTGTTTGTTTGTTGCCCTTTAACCCTTTGAGTGACAGAGGGGTATTCAGAGGATTGTGAAACAATGCTTTTGATGGTTTACCTTTAAAAAGGTCACATGCGAAAGAGCGTGCAATCAAATGACAAGGTTACCATGTCGCTATAATAAAAATGTCAACATGAGAATCTAGCACTACATAACATGTCGGTTACTGTAATGTCACATCAAACAGCACAGTGTCATTCAAGGAGAGAGAACTCCCCAGCAAAGCGGTCATATTCACCAAAGAGGAATGTGAGAAACAATGCATGGGCTGAAAGATGTGCTCTATCCTATCAATCGTTCTTGTAAAAGCGCCAGGGCAGCATGATGGGATAGAGCACATCTTTCAGCTCATGAAATGTTTCTCATATTCCTCTTTGGTGAATATGACAGCTTTGCCGAGGACAAGAGGCATGTTTACAGATAGACCCGGGGCAGCATGATAGGGTAGTCATTGCCCGCAGAGGGTTAAAAAGGTACTGCCTGGAAGTTCACACTCCTTCAATGACACTGTGCTATTTGATGCGACATTTCAGCAACCGACATGACAATCTTGTGCTGTCATGAAGTGCGAGATTCTCATGTCGACATTTTTATTATCACAACATGGTAACCTTGTCATTTGGTTGCATGCTTTTTCACTTGCGACCTTTTAAAAAGATACTGCTTTGTATACCTCTCTTGCACTGAGAGAGGCAATAACTCTCAAGGAAGTGTTCTCCATGAGTGAAATGATAGTGTTCAAAGCTGGAGCTCTTTAAAAAACATGTATGTCTAGTTTTCATTCATAAGGCAACATGGCTCTTCTCAGATCTACATTACTTACCATTAACCAACCATATAGTGCAGTGGTTCTCAACCAGGGTGCTTTGGCACTTTGGCGTTTTTGTGTGCATTTAACCCCTGAGAGCCAGAGAGGTCTCCAACGCATAACGCTCTGGCGCTTAAGCGGGTTAAGCAGTGAAATACCTTAAGCCTTAAACATGTTGACCCTTTAAGGACCAGCAGTGCGCAAAATGCGCTGCCCAGCTTTCCGGTCCTTAAAGGGTTAAAGTTCATGAAGACAGATGGCAGCACCTAGAAGTTGCGGCAAGCAGGAGCATATCACTAATCAGCTACGTCATGGGGACATTGAAGGGTTCCCAGGGACACTAATAAGTGATATTGCTCTAACCTGTAACCCCCCGGCTGTCCTCAGCACAGATCCACTACTTTTCAAAGAGAATACGACCGCCGCCATCTTTCTTCTGACACCTGTAACACTGCCAAGCTCCCAGCATGCAGTGCGACCTCCACCTCTAACCAGAGAAAAGCAGTAACAGCTGGACCCTGCTACTGAGCCAGAGGACAGAGAGGCGATTTGCGTATATAATTGTGTATCACTGCTGTATGGTAGGAGGAGGTGCTCTAGTCTCCATGGTGCATTTGGTAACTAAACAGGTATTGGCCCCATTTGCATGAGTACGAGTACTGGCGCAAATGCGGGTATCAGTACCAATATCGATATAGGTGCATCCCTAAAAAAAAGATGACGGTCCTGACACCTCACCGGTCATTAAAGGGTTAAGAATAACTTCATATTTATGTAATGTACCTTTCAGTATGCCCTTGATGATTTATAAAATATGCATAGGGTGCCCTGAAAATTCCAGATAGAAAGTTAGAATGTTAGGGGTGCCTTAAGAGCAAAAAGATTGAGGACCATTGATTTAGCGGTAGAACTGTACTACAAATCGAGTTCACAACCCAGAATAGGGATGAGTAGAAACAATGCCTTGATTTAATGGTTAAACAGATTGCAAAAAAAAAAAATAAATGCATATGCAATTTTCAGTCCTGAATGTTTGTCATGAACCATACAAAGTAACTTAATTATTACCAGAGCTATTTAATGCCCAAGAAGAGCTCACTGGAAACATTTATTGTATTAAGCTTTTTTTTTTTCCCCTTTTGTTTATGAAGACGTTTCTTTGCAGTGCCTAAAATATTTCATGCTAAGCTGGTATTAACAAGACGTCACTAATTTGCCGTAGGTGAGCACATATGGATCTGAAAAACAAGCTGCTTTAACCTTTTGAGTGCCAGCGGTGTATCCAACGCATTGCAAAAGGTTGAAGTGGTAGTTAGCAATTCTGAAGAAGAGAAATATTGTAGGGTTTTTTCAGCTGAGTGGAAGAGAAGATGTTTGGAAAGGCTTCAAATGTTACTACAGCTTAAAGTGATAGTAATACTTAAAATGTAAAAAAAAAATATGTTGTAGGGTTTATCCCCAAGAGTAAAACAAGAGTACTTCCACTGCTGAAAGGTGTTTAATTCAAAAGTTATTAATTTTCAAAGTTGAATTTTTCAGGTGCAATATCACAGTGGCCTGAAATTGTACAGTGGCGCTGTTGCTACACCATCCTATGGAGATTTATGGTCAACTGACCAGAGCTGTCCATAGGATCGTGTAGCAACAGCGCCACTGTACAATTTCAGACCACTGTGATATTGCACCTAAAAAACTCAACTTTGAAAATTAATAACTTTTGAATTAAACACCTTTCAGCAGTGGAAGTACTCTTGTTTTACTCTTGGGGATAAACCCTACAACATATTTTTTTTTACATTTTAAGTATTACTATCCCTTTAATTTCTCATTATTAAGGATAATAGTAATCCACCACTTACCTTACCAATGCTGCAAAATCCTAATGGCTCCAATTAATTTTGTCCTTGTGCCTTTGTTCAAAAGATATTATCTTCAATCCATTCTGGATGTCATGTCGATGGAGGAGGACATGATACTTGCTAGCAGTTTCTTTTTCTTCTTCAGACTGAATCAGTCAGAGTTCATGAGCCTACGTGCCTCTTTAAGGTCCATTAGGATGCACAACACATTGCTTAGCAAGGGTTAAGGTTACCATATGTCCTGTGGGGATGCTAAAAACTGTCATGTCCGCCTCCATGGACATGACATCCAGGGCTGCAAATGTTCTCTCTTGTACTAGGAAAAAATGATTATGGGCAATTAGGATGTTCTGGTCTTAGTAAGGTATGTGGGGGATTATTATTATAGACTAGTATAAAAGCCTATGTACACGGGACAGCATTCTGTGCATTCGGGCAGTCTCCACTGTACATGACTACATTAGACAAACGTACATCTGGCCTTTTATATTATAGGATGATACTTCTCCTTTAATAAAACTGTCATCCAGGTTGCATTGTTCCCCTCTTGCTCTATAAAGCATAGTTTCAGTTTTATACTGAGCTCACCATAGAATGTGATAGCAAAAGCACCACCTGATGAATACGTTAGAAGATCAGGTAAAATAAATCCACGTTTGAGAGGCAATGACTTTGGAATTAAGCACAAACTTAGATTTTTGTGAATGTTTTAGTGCCACATCTTAACCTCTGCGATGCAGGAGATGTGAATCAATGGATTGGAAACCCGTCTAGCATCCAGTGGGTTAAAGGGGCAATGCACAGTTACAAGTATGATTTCATATGTTTCTCTCTGGCATTCAAAGGGTTACAAATAAAGGTTAGCACACTTGATCAAATTTGCATCAAAAAAATGATATCTGTCATAACTGATACTATAACTTTAAATTTTCACACACATCAGTTTGAGGCTTTTATCTGTTTTTCCTCTGTATTCAGAATGCAGGAATTGGCTCATATTTTCCATATGCCAGCAGTTTAACACTTTCCTTTCCCTCCAGGTAAAGCTACCAGGATGAACCAGAAGTGGAGAGGGCCTGATGAAAACATTAGGGCCAACCTTCGCCAGTACGGATTAGAGAAATACTACTTGGATGTTCTAGTGTCTGATGCATCAAAGCCCATCTGGAGGAAAGCTCCACTGTTTGATGCCATTATCACAGACCGTAAGTTTTAAGATGTTCTGTGTTATTAAGGTCAGCCTCTCTATTTAGCTCTGCTCCGTTGCCTTGTTACTATGATGTTTAGGAATCTGTACCATATCATGGATTAAAAAAATAAATAAATAAATAAAAAACAGTTGGCGCATTCAGTGTAGGAGACTTAATCTAACCCTTTGAGTGCCAGAGGGGTACCTAACACATTGCAAAGCAATGTACTAGTAGCTTTGACAAATGTGTTATGCGCAGCTAACAAGTTTTCTGAGTTATAATGGAGAAACTGATCCCATTTCTGGGTCATATATATGTGCAGAAATAAAAATTTTCCTAATTCCCACTGATGTATCTTTGCAGGGATAGTAATGTCAGAAAAAAGTATTAAAGATATGGTAGATACAATTAAGAGAGTACTTGCACTTATTCGTTTCTCTCAAACAGTTATGGTTTGAGAGATATAGGAAAATAATGTTCTCCGCTCCCTCCCCTTTCTGCTTGACGAGCTGTAAAGCTGTCAGAAGCAGATTCTGGTCGCTTGACCAGATGCGGCTCTTCAGCAGTGCTGGCACAGCGATACCTAAAAATAAATACTTCATCGTAACGGTCTACAACGTGTGCCTGGTTTGCAAGCACACATTGTAGACCATTCTGATGAAGTATTTATCTTTAGATATTGTTATATAGGCACTGCTGAAGAGCCACATCTGGTCAAGCAGCTAGAATCTGCTTCTGACAGCTTTACAGCTCCTCAAGCAGAAAGGGAAGGGAGCAGAGAACTTTATTTTCCTATATCTCTCAAACCATAACTGTTTGATAGATATGAATAAGTGCAAGTACTCTCTTTTAATTGTATCTACCATATAGTTAATACTTTTTTTCTGACATTACTATCCCTTTAAATATATTTTTATTATTGAAGCTCTCTTAGATTGTACATTATTACTATCAGTCCATCAGTGAGTAAGAGAGTAATCAGGGAAAGAATGGTCATCCAACTGCCATCATCCTCAGCTAGTCGGTCCAAGATTGTTTGCATGCAGTGTATTTGTCATAGAATGGCCCTAAACATTTCCACAAGCTCTGCAATTTAAAAAATGTATAATTAAACCACTTATATGTGCTGCTTTTCTCTGTAGTTTGGCAAATGTGGGGTTAACCCTTTGAGCACTTTGTAATGTGTTACTTACCCCTCTGACACTACAAAGGGGTAAAATGACAGGTTAAAGGCAAGCCTGCCCCTGAACCTTTAACCATTTGGGTGCCAGAGTTGTATGCAGCATATTACAGTGGACAGCACTGAACACCCTCCCTGTGGCATTCAAAGGATTCATTGTGAACTGCATGACAGCTAGTCACAGATTATACACAGGGGTTTTCCTTTAAGATCTGTCTACTGAGAGCTGATTCTGTCAGTTCTCCTCAGATATAAATGAGACATCTTGTCTCTTTCATCATGGTTTCCTTCCAGGTTATACACATGGGAACATGCTGTCACCAATTACCACATTCCCCATCCAGTAACACTTTGTGATCTGCTGTATTGAGTGAGTTAACTATTGAAGGAAAGTGCAGGGAACCAATTGGTGTCTCCTTGCACTTACAGGAGACCCAAGCTGTCGAGAGACAACCTGTTTCAGTCTTTTGTACACAGGCAGTAGGTGAAGGCAGCACTCCCTCTCTATTTAAAGGCCTTGCAGTTTTTAATTGCTACAATGGTAAAATAGCCCATAAGGGTCACTAACAGGTTAAGGTCTCTTTCACGCAGACGATGCCAACTTAGTGATGCTGTCTCCCACGGTGAAAGGTAACATGCTGGAATATGGTGCCTTTCACACAGGTACATATCGTCTTGTGGGATCTCAAGACAACTCCAGTATGCTGCAGCTTTACTGTATACCCCCAGGAATGCAGTAAAGTTGCAGTAAGCAAGGTCTTTGTGGTGGCCTGGGGCACTGCAGGCTGACCTTACACATGAGCAGTGTTGGAGGTTGCGATGCTCATCTTGATCTGTAATGAATGGCTGACCCACTTAAGGAGCCAGCCAATAATACTGGGCCCTGTAAGCTTTCTGGAAGACATGCTACTTCTGTGCCATGAGTGAAATACTATGCAGGAGGAAAGGTAGTGAAACTGCTGGGTGCTGCAACAGTTCTGTTTCCCATGAAAAAGAGGTCTAAAAAGGACATTAGCACCACCTAAATGTGACAGCCCCCCACTTTCCTTATTACAGCCATAAAATACTAGTGGCTAGTGGAATGTTACCCTTTTGTCTTTGTACAAGCGATAACATCTTCAGTTCTGTGTGTCCTGTCCATGGAGATTAGCGTGACTATTGCTAGCAGAACATGGTAAACTTCTGTAACCTTAGTCCCTGATAATTTGCACAGACTGAAACATTGGACTTGACCATATTTGTTTTTATGGTTTTTATTAAAAGCTAAGTTTTATTCAAGTAGTGTGTGCTCAGCTATTGTGCTTTCACAAACTTCTGTAGGCTCATGTACTTTGCTTGCTTCAGGTTGTGAGATAAAAACATAGAAACATAAGTTCCAACAGGCAGTCTGTGGTCCATAAGTTATATTAGCAACTGTCATGTCTCCATGGAGATGGCATGCAGGATGGATTGTCGATGTTATCTTTTGAGGCCAATAGCAATTTCTTGCCTTAATAAGATAAGGGGGTGGTTATTAGGAGGTATTTGTATATCACACCATGCCAGACATTATCATTAACCCTTTAAGAACTAAAGCAGTGTGTTGTGCATGTTTCTTATCCTTAAAGGGTTAAATATGTTAACAGCTCTTGATAAAACAAGCAAATAAATAAAATAATATTACTAGTTCTTTCTTAAGAGGAAAATCGTATAACACACAACCAATGTCATTTACTGTTTTAAATAACTGAGCACGTATTTATATGCTGTCCCTGTGTGATATTGTAGGGTTACGTCCATTCAGTCATGCAGAACGGAGTGCTTACGGGGGAGCCTTGTACACACCTGTTTTTAACCAAACTCTGTCTGTAGCAGATGATGTGTTTATCTGATGAAGTCACAGATATTAAATGGTGTTGGTGGGAGATACAATAGGGATATGTCTGGGAAACAGCTGGCATTGTTCAGTGTTTGAAAAGTTTGTCTCTGGTGGGGGCTGCCTTCTGGCCGAATCTTGACTCAAACTCAACAAGCTGGTGGAAAACTGACAATCTTAACACTTTGCGTTCTACTGGGTGGGCAACACATTGCAGAGAAACTCTTTGCGTCACCCCTCAGGCACTCAAAGGGTTAAATACATTTCAGTAAATAAAGAAAGAATATCTGAGACGTACAGTGGGGCCTGACAGATCAAGATTATCCTGAGTTTTGTGTATAAACAGTGTAAGTACTATTGGCAGATTTAATATAATACTTTTTTCTTTTTCCCCCTCTATGTACTTACATAGCTCCATATGGCATTAGAGAGTCAACTAGGAAAACAGGCACCACAAAAGAAATTATGAAAACAGAGATGTTGTAAGTTACCTTATCTATATTTAGTTGAATATGTTTTACTTAAAACGTGAGAACTACAATAATTTGTTTCTACCGGGGGGCGAAATGAATCCATCATAAAGCGGACCTGTTATCCTAAGACAAGTTGCGTTTGTTTTACAGGCCATTCTTATTAGTTGTACTAACCAGTCTTCTGTAAAAACACATAAGGTACGATTCTAGAGCAAACTATCTGCACCATAGGGGACAACGGTACTATTGATTTTAACCCACTGAATGTTAGAGACTTCTCCAATGCATTGTGATGCAATGCATTAGAGACTTCTCTAGCATTCAAGAGGTTAATATCAATGGGCATTTTGGGAATATTTATTTGCCCTTCATTATGCAGTTTGTTTACTCCAGAATTGCACTTTTTTAGCATCTAGTATGGCACCTACAGTTTTTGAGAAATGAATGTTTGTTTTGGCTGCACTGTGACAGTTTTCTCTAGTTCCCTGCACAGTAGGCTAATTCTGTTTGTTCTAGGCCAGACTCTTTACTCTCTGTAAATGGGGGCTAGGCTAATTCCTGTTCTATGCCAAACTTACTTCTCTCTAGGTAGATGTAATAACCCAGTAGTCTAATTCTATTCTAGATCAAACTGAACCGCTTTCTGCGCTATTACACTCTGGGGGAATTTGTTAGCCCAGTAGTCTAATTATGTTCTAGATCAAACTGAACCGCTCTCTGTGCTATTACATGCTGGGGAAATTTGTAATAGCCCAGTAGACTATATCTGTTCTAGATCAAACTGAACCTCTCTCTCTGCGCTATTACACGCTGGGGAAATTTGTAATAGGCAAGTAGCCTAATTCTGTTGTAGGTCAAACTGAACCACTCTCTGTGCTACTGCAGGCTGGGGGAGTTTGTAATAGCCCAGTAGTCTAATTCTGTACTATATCAAACTTACTGCTCTCTGTGCTATTACACTCTGCAGAAGTTTGTAATAACCCAGTAGTCTAATTCCATTCTAGGTCAAACTGAACCGCTGTCTGCACTATTATTAATGCTCCAGTGTGTTATGTCAATACTGTCAGAGTTGTAGTTCAGGAGTAATTGAATGGTAGTATACCCTCTCCCGCCCCTTTTACCTAGTGTAAGCCTCCTCCCGTCAGATGTGGAAACTGGTCTTGAGACCAGACAGCTTATAGCAAGGTACAATCTTCTTACAGTGAGAACAATGAAAACCCTGCCCCCCTTGACAGGTTTTTCAGGTATTTCCATATGCTTACTGAAGATTGTCCCTCTCTGCGATCCATCCGGACAGTCTTGCTGCTCTGAGGTGAGCAGTGTTACATCAGTAAACGGAGGGGTAGAGTGGTACGTTATCATTCAATTACTCTTGAACTACAACTCTGACAGTATTGAAATAACACTCTACATGGCCCAAATACTATGAAGAGTAATTGGAGTTGCTTTTATTGTGAAACATTACTATCCCTTTAAATGGGCTTTTAACCCATTGAGTACCAGAGGGGTGCCCCTCTGGCACTCAAAGGGTTAACCCCTTCAGTGCTAGAGGTATCTCCACCATATTGTAGTGCAGTACATTTGAAAAAATATCTAGCATTCAAGGGGTTAAATTACCCATTTACATTAGTGTTTTTTTTTTTATTTCTCCCCTGTGGTGCGGATGGATTGACCCAGAATCAGTCTGCTTTCCTTTTGACTATAAGGGACTGCGGACTATCTGTATAAAGGAAAATATGGGCAATTCTGGGGCAAACCAGCTGCACAATAGGGTACAAATAAAAATCCCCTGAATTCCCACTGATTGCAAGAGAGAAGTCTCCAGTGCATTGCCTTGTAAAGCGCTGGAGACCTCTGGTATTCACAGGTTAAATTCCCTTCTAAATCAATGGGACTGTTTATTTGTCTCCTAAAGCCCTACACTAATGAAAAGGGGAGTGATTCTGAAGGAAACCAGCTACCCCAAAGGAGAGGTGTACAAATTAATCCAAATCCTTTTGAAATAGAAAAAAGCACCACAAGGTACTTCTCCGATATTCATATAAATATTTATAGAATATGTGGAAATCCACTAACATTTATTGTGGTCACATCGGTACGGCCATGTGTTACGACTAGCAGTCCAGGTGGAGGATATTACACTGACTCCACACAGGTTACTCAGATGAATGTTCTTCCTTGTCCACTGGCTGCCAGTCCATTCACCTCACCTCTTGCTGATCTATAAGCCTACAGCTGTCGTCTGGTCCATGTACACTGTGGCAAGGTGTGTGCCCCTTATGTTTAGCTTTCTGCTTACTGACATAAATGGATCTTTTAACACCTTGAATGCTATAAAATTCTGCAGTGCATTTCTCCATTGCACTGGAGATGTCTCTAGCATTCCATGGGTTAAGAATTCCAATTAATATGTCAGTATTTTTTTTTTTTTTTTTGTCCCTTGTGGTGCAGTTTGTTTTCTCCAGAATTACTGTGCCACTTTTCATTAACAAGGATTAGATTCATGTTTGTTCACTTCCATTTTTAATTATATCAAGAAAAAAGTTTGGTGGATATACATTCCACATCATGTGCATTGTTAGGTGTATTTTGTTTGAAGAAATGTGACTGACTTGCACAAACGGAACTTTTTCATTTTTATTCCAGTCCAGAAAGCCACATCCCTGTCCAATTAAATTACCATTTGAGTGATATTTTTCTGGATCTTTTAAACTTTGCGTCAGAATTCCTGGTTACAGGCGGGAGACTGGTCTATTGGCTTCCAGTGTACAGGCCGGAGTAAGTATTTATATTCATCCTTCTATTTCTTGCCTGCCAGTGTTTAACATGTACCACTAGTACCCCTGGGGGTACTTGGGACTTAGGGTATTTCCCAAACTGGGGACCTGTCCTCCGTATAAATGCACTGGGTTCGCCCACAGCAAAATTATGCAAGCTGTGACAGTGGGAGTGCTTGCATAATGTGGCTGAACCAAACATGGCATATATACTGTGGGGATATCCTCTGAATTAATAAACCTTGAAGTGGACCTGTCACCCTAAGACACGGTTATCATTTTCAAGAAATTAACGTTTATTATTATATCTCTGCACAGAATGCTAATTAATTCCATTGGAGGCCTAACTATTATAACTTGCTGTGATAGCAGAAATGACTCCAGTGCATGGGCTCTGCCTATATTATTCATATCACAATATATTGTAATAAAGGCCCAGCAAATAAATTAATTAGCATAAAGTGCCAGACTGTGCCACCAACAATTAAACTTTAGTTTTGCAAAAACTATTAATATTACAAACACATGTATAATCTGTATCTGTAAAAGGCAAGGCTGACCTTTTTACTGCCACGTATCCCATGGTTGGAGGTGCCAGGGGTGGTATATTATCCCCGCCACTCTGTGAAAATCACTGTAGGGACTTGCTATCCCATTGCTGTGGTTGATTATTTTGACAGGCATGGCCACTCCAGTCAGAATAACGTTGGGGGCTTGCTCAATCAGACTGTTTATCACCTGTGACTGACATCATCCCTAGTCATGTGCAGAAGTGATTTAGCCAGTAGTGGGAAGGGGGAGGGAGGTGAAGCCCCCCACATTTGTTCAAATCACTGTAAGGACATAGCCTTACCCTCATACTGTGACACTCGCTCCGTATACACCTTCCGCGATTATACAACCCTGATCTACCACCTACCACACCCAGTGATCCGTGTCACACCCACTACCCTCTCCATCTTCATGTACCATCCTCCCTCCACTCTGAGATTCCACCACCCATCTGCCACTACAACATTCCTTTCAACTACCCGCTTAAGTCCAATCTCACCCTCCAAAGCACTTGCTCAATGCAAAGGCAGACTTTGCCATAATAGCAGCAGACTTCCATTGCAGTGCCCCCACTGCCATAATGAAAGGTATGCTGGAGCAGGGTTGCCATGAGATGCGATGGTCTTTACCTTTTGGGCAGGGTCGGGTCTTCTCAGACCTGGAGGCTTTGTGTGCACTAATGTTAAACGTAGAAGGACCTTGTGTGATAAACCACGGCAGAGTGGAGTCCCATACCTCTGCCAGGAGGGAGCCCACATTAAAGGAACCTGTAACTTCAACAGTGTAGGGTAGAACAGGCTGGACCAGGGCTGGGGTGTTAGGCAGTGTTGTGTTATATTGTGGGTTCCATTGGAACAAATTTGCCATGTCAGGAAGCGTAGTGTGTTCTGTGGCTACTAGTTGAACAAGGCTGGGTGGGGTGAGGTGGGTGTCATGGAGTTTAGCTTCCTAATGTGTCTACCAGTGAACAAGGCTGGGCTGGAAGACAGTGTAACAAGGCTGGGGTGCCAGACACTTTAGTGCGGTACTGTGGCTAACAGTGAAAAAAGGTCAGACAGTGTGTAGTATGGTTCTGTGACCACTGGAACAAGGCTGGACTGGGCTAGAAGACAGTGTAGTATGTTCAGTGGCTATCAGTGGGCAGTGGAATATTACTGCCTCCCTTCCCCCTGCCAAATTGGCAGTTTTTACTTTTCTTTCAAATTAACTGAAGAGATGTTGAGATGACACGACCACTTTAAGCAATGCAGGATTATTCTATGGAGCAACACAGGATTACTTTTTGCTTCTACTTTAAGCAACAACTCATAGGTGTATGTGAAAATAATTAATGCATCCTGAAACTGAAGGTAGCTGGCCCATTTCTTTTCTTAACCCCGATTCCCTCCACAAAAAAAAAAAGTTAAATAAATAAATATATATATATACTTGCATTTCAATTTAGTGGGAGCTTCCATCTTGATGTGCGTGTTTATTCCTCCCTATTAATTTATTCCAGCCCTCTAGTGCAAATTGATAGGTGTAGAAGAGTATGAAAGAGTGGAGAGGTGATTTTCTGGACATGTGAGTAATTATGCAGGCTTTATCTGACCAAGTCACAGAAGAAAGCACTGCTGAGATTAGATTCCCCAACTGCTGAATCAAAAACCTCTAAAACCCATAACCGGGTTGTAAAACAAAAAGCAGAATTTAAATATCTAAATTTTAGTGAGACAAAACACTGTGTCAGTAACAGGTCAAATTGAAATTAATGAAGATATATGGCAACAAAATGATAATTGTTTAAAATTTGTGTTCAAAAAGTTAAAATAAAAAAATTGTCTATGGGGGGTGTGAGTTCATATATGCGAGTGAGAGGGTTGTGTGTGTTTGTGTTCAAGGGGGTTGCTCTTTCAGTGGCACAGGTTGCCCTATATACACATTGGTCTGTTTTCACTCCTATGGCAGGTTCTTATTAATTTGTAAATTAATAAATGAAAATAAATTTGACTGTTTGAGTACTGCAGGGGTACCTGTTACCAAGAAGGTTTAAAAACCCTTCTGTACAGCTGTTTGTCTGTCATTTGTGGAATCATTTCAGTCGTCTTCATATATATCTCTTCTCCCACTGTCCAGTTTGTTACAAATTTTACACTAAGCAGCCTATAAGAGTTGAGAAGATAAACTAATGTGAGCTGCCTTCTGAGAATTAGCAGGTTAGGCAATACAGGGGTAGTGATGCCATTTGGACAAAGAATTAAAGGGAAAGTAACATTTAATATATGAAAACTATATATAACGTAAAATATTGCGTATAATACGCACAATTTTGCTCCTCTTCACCTTATGTGAAGTGGGTGGTGCGTATTATATACTAGAAAAAAAAAAATTCAGATTTTCCCTTCCTTCTTCCCTCCCTTCTTACCAGTCGTTGCCTCTCCTGCACAAAACTCCAAATTGCACTATCCTGACAGGGTCCCAGCGGGCGGCATGCTTGCATCCACCGCCTGCTTCCCGCATGGCCCTGTCAGGACCTCCTCTGCCCAGCTAATGGTAGTGTCTTGCGAGGACCGCAACATTCTCGCAGGGTAATACCATAGATCCAATGCGTAATGACCTTTTTTTCTGTATGTCACAGGGGGAAACAAAGGTGTGTATTATACATAGGCACTCTTGTTTTGCCCTAAAATCTTGGGTATAATCTGCACCTGCGTATTATCCACAGGTGCATATTATACCTGAAATTTTACAGTATATAGTGTAGGGTTTTACTTCCTGAGTAAAACAAGGGTATTCCTACTGCTGAGAGGTGTTTTATGCAAAAGTTATTGCAGCTCTTCTAGGTTGCATTCCAGCCAAGGTGGGCAGTTATCTGACCCCTAGAATGACTGATAGAATCCTGTGATGGTCTGTACAATGCATCTGGGGCTTTTTTTTTAATACTAATTCTGCTCCTGTACGAGAAGATTTAGTAAAACATGATGATTGCTATTTAAAGGGACACTAATGTCCCATAATTTTTTTTTCTAGTTTTGTACATTAAAAAGGAAAAAAAATGTGGCACAAATCCCATCTCTCAAACCTTTATGGTTTGAGAGATATTGGCTTCTAAAGTTCCCTCCTCCCTCCACTCTGAAAATATTAATGAGCCCAACGACACTGTACTTTGAAATGTCGTTACAAATGACAAAAGCTATTTCGCTACTTCTTTGAACATACGGCCCTATGTGTTAGGAGTGACTTGAACAAAAAAAGATTGGCAACCACTATGCAGAGGCTGACTCTCCTGCTTTCTTCTCCAGTTTAAACCTTTACATAGGAAATAATTACTGTTTCTAGGGGCTTTGCCTTAAACTGGGGATACTTTCAACTAGGTTGGTCTACTTTGACAATTTCTTCTGTACCAGGCCCTAAGGGGCATATGGAAATATTCAAGATTAGGAAATACCTCCCCCCCTCACTCACTGTTCCTCTTGCCATGCTGAGCTTCCAAGGAAATATTCTGGGTTTCATGTGCAGTGGCCTCAACTACTCCTCCATAGCAATCCAGCAGTGACCAAGCGCCTGCTTGGGTTAGAACCCTGTTGTCATCTGTGGCAGCTATTCCATCTTCCATTGAATTCTGAGGAGGAATTAGATTCAGACAATGATGAGGATATGGACTCTTCTCTTTTTGGGGATCCTTATGAGGCTGACCCTGTCCTCGCTGTTGAGGGGCTCATCAGGGGGGTGTTGAAGACCCTTCACTATATATGAGGATTTTGGAAAGTTTTATATGAACCCTACAGTGACTTTTGTTTGCTCCACAGATGATCTATTTTGCTTTTATGCACGTCTCATTGAATCTTATTCAGCAAACCAACTGCACCATTAGGTAGAAATGAAAATTCTGCAAATTTCCATGAATTGAAATTGAGCATTTAACCCCTTGAATGCTACAGAAGTTTCCAGTGCATTGTGGAGCAGTGCACTGGAAATCTCTGCAGCATCGTAAGGGTTAAAAGCCTAGGTGAAATCGATGGAAATGGTTGTTTCATTTTCTCCAGAATTGCTCCTGTTTGCTTGATGAATAAAACATGAGTATGATGTTCCTTTAGCTCATGCGAAGTAAGGACTATTCATGGTAGCAGAAATGGTACTTGTTGCTTCTATGTGCATATGTTCTGCTCTGCTAGCAATTGGGTTTCATGTAAATGGAGGCATTTGGTCCTGATTTCATATGTTTATGTTCTGTTGTCATGGAAAAGGAGACACTTCTTTGGTATCATAGCCGAACATTTTCACGAGAGTTATTTCAGTACACCTGCTGTTTAAAAAAAAAAAAGAAAAAAAAAAAAAAAAAGAAAAATGAATCCAATATTTAAAAAAGTACAGTTTGTTCCCAAAATGCCATTGCTTCATTTAGCACAGATCTGTGGGCCTTATGCTGGAAGCTGAAGAGGTGCAGTTCTGCAGCCCATCAGTTGCATCATAAGGAGGAAAAAAAACTGTTCATTGATGTAAAGGGGCACTTGATTACTAGAATCATCTCCAATAATTGGGTTGCAATGCTTTGGCTACCTTTCTGGCACTCAAAGGGTTTAAACCATGAGAATTTTAGGGATTGTTATTTTGTACTATGACACACTTGGTATGTTCCAACAGTGCATCACTTTAGCTTACTGCATAAAAGTCCTAAGGGCCTTATTCATCAACAAGTGCAATTCAGGAGCAAACCAACTTTACCATAGGAGAAAAATTATCATTTCCACTGACTAAATGGGGCTTTTTAATACCAGAAAGACCCCCAATACACTGCTTTACAATGTATTGGAGACCTCTGGCATTTAAGGGGATAAATCCCCATTTGAAGTGGACCTGTCACCTTGATTCAAGTTTGCATATTTGAAAACCTCATTAAAAACTGCATATGTGCCATGTTAGCCTAAACACCAGCCAATGTATAGATAAGGAGATATTCATTTTTGGTACAGTATGCTGATGTATGCTGTGGTAATCGTGCCATTTCAAATGTTAATGAAGGTTTTCAGTGACGTTTCTTATGCTAATAAAGCATTTTAGTGACTTTTCATATGCCAATGGATCTTTTTCATTGACATTTCATGTGCTAGTTAAAGGGATAGTAATGTTTCAAAGAAAAACCAGAAGAGACAATTAATCTTCTTAGTATTTGGGCCATGGAGAATGTTATTTCAATACTGTCAGAGTTGTAGTTCAGGAGTAATTGAATGATAAAGTATCCCACTCCTGCCCCTTTTACCTAGTGTAAGCCACCTACCATCAGATGTGGAATCTGGTCATGGGACCAGACAGCTCACAGCAAAGGACAATCTTCTTACTGTGATCACAGGGAAAACCCTGCCCCCTTGATAGGTTTTCCTTATGCTCACTGAAGATTGTCCGTATCTGCGATCCATCCGGACAGTCTTGCTGCTCTGAGGTGAGCACTGTTACATCAGTAAAGGGAGTGGGAGGGGGATACTTTATTGGAGCTGCTTTTATTTTGAACCATTACCATCTCTTTAAGGTTTTCAATGACTTTCCTTATGCTAATTAAGCACTGTGCTGTACCAGAAGGCTTTCAATTTTCTCAGAAATAAAAGTATGAATGTTTCCTAGCCTATACATCTGCTGGACTTTTGTCTAACAGGATACATGGTCAGTTTTGAATTAATTATAAAAATAAAAAAAATCAAGGTGACAGGTCCACTTTAAATTGTTGGGAATTTGGGAAATTGATTCCCCTATAATCCAGTTGGTTTCCTTCAGAGTTGCTCCGCTCTATCTTTCTGAATATGGCCCAAGTTTCTTCCAAGCCAACTATTCATTACTTGTGGAGAGCAGCATATACATTGATGGTGAAAGACAGGAGGTGTTTTAACAAGAAGCAATAACCATATCTCTCTCAAAGATAACATCAAGCAACAAAGAAGATTATTTGTTCAATCTGACATTGACATCAGTGTTGTGTCTGAATTGTTAACATTCTTTTAGTTTGCGGTTCCCAAGAGTGATTATATGTTTCTCCATAGTAGACCTCATCTTTCAGTTTTTTTCTGGGTGCATAAAGGAACACAAAATTATATTTCTGAAAGCCTTTATCTTACAGGGTGTTTTCTCGCTGAGTAAAACAAGTCTACTCTCACAACTGGGTGATTTTTCATGCAGATGTTATTACAGTGCCAACTAGTGTCCAAAATATCATTTTTGTTTTTAGCATTCACTGTATGGGAGAACTTCAGCCACAGACTTTGACTCCCCATAATAAATTATAAGACTAGCACCAGTGTTCAGAATCGAAAATTGCAGTTCAATTCAAACTAGAAAAATGAAAACGAAGTTGCAATATCTTTTGAAGTAAAAAATATCCCAGCAGTTGGAGTTATCTTGTATTACCCACCAGGAAAAATCCTATAGTTTTTTATTACTATTATTAAAAAACATTTACTTGCATTTTCTCTACCAGGGTTTGAAATTGACCTTCCCAAGACCAGAATGGTCACTATCAGCCCTCTGTTCAGCGATCTGAACGTGTGCTGGCTCGCCAAATAAGATCAAAGTGGTCCTTTAGAGCAAACCACTTTCTGGACTGCTGGTCGTTAAGGGGTTAACAAAAAAAGAAAAACAGCAAAAAGTGTGTGTATTTTAGGCCCCCTACACGTGGGCAACACCAGAGCAGATACAGTGCTGGGCTATGGTACCTCATGTGAACACACCAAAGTCCAGTGTACTGCACCATGGCCTTTTGGGGCCACCTGCTGACCTTTCACACTAATTAATTATGTTAGACACACCCCTCCTGTGTTTTGATTAATGGTAGACTGCAGGAGAAAGTTACTTTACAACATGGGAGATGGAACTGCAGTGACAGCTCTGTCACCCATTTGAAAGATCCCTTAAAAGACAGGAAAAACAGCAGACTGGCTTGACAAAGGACTGCAAATCTCTGAAATGTTACCGATGTTCTTTGGGGCAATAAATATATTTGAAGAGCAAACTAGATTGTGTGCTGGTCTGTTTATATCGCTTGGGAGTGGAGGCGGATTCTGCTGACCTGGTACCCCCGTGAGCCTGGAGAGCTTGTATCGTTAAACAGCTTTGCTGAAATTATAATAAAAATCTAAATTGAAAGTGATGTTTAAATTAGTCATACATTCAGGAATTCTTGCTAGGCACAGAGCTCAAATGCCCTGGTAAACCCCAAAAACCTTTTGGATGCTAGAGACATTTCCAGTGCATTGATTTGCAATTCTATGTAGACGTCTAGCACCAAATGGGTAAAGATAGGCTTTAGTGCATGAAAGGCAAATTAAATTGACAGTGAGTTACTCCAGTGTTAGAGGATACTTTTTAGTAGGTAGTTCCGGCTTCATCGACAATATTCAGGAAGAAAACTTTAGTATGACGGCTTTGTACCTTTAAAATAGCGATTTAGCTGATAAATGTATATAATCAAAATATAGATGAATAAAAAAATATTTTGATTAATATTTTTTGGACTGCTGGTTTTACACTAATGCTTAGTTTGCATTGGCATTATTCACATAAAAATTAGGGGGAAAGAACCCCTAGAAAGAAAGTCTAATAAGGGAGGCACTCATCTAAGACAAAACAAATTATAGCAAAAATTATGTACTCATTTTCTAAGACCATTATCCTCCAGGAGTCTGGGACTAATGTCGGATTTACCGATTTGTTTAGAATGGATCCTCCGTTATAAATTGGAATAATAGCTGTACATCAGATATATGTAAACTGTAGACATTTTCTGATGGACTCTTATCTAAATCTGGGGTGTTTTGGACACAATCACTTTATATATTGGGTCTTTTCTGCCACATTTAATTTTACATGTGTTTTTGAACCATTTCATGAACCAATCATTCCTTCATGTACGAGATATTATAATTGTAGATGTCATTATCATCGCATGCTTTCTTTATCCCTTATAATACTGTGGATTATGTTAAGTTATGTTTTTTCTCATAATATGAATTACTCTTTATTCACTGTAAGAAAATTGTGTATAATGTGCATTATATTATCTTTACAGGATACTTGTTATACATATTGTCCTTGTTCCGTCTCTTTATGTGATTAACATGTGTTAATAGAGGATAATATATAATTACCCATTTGTAATATATAGTGTGCACGCTTATATAGCGAGTACTACTTACTGTATATAATCTTGGACAAATAATTACATGTTCAAATTTTATGTTCTTTGCAGTCTTGATATATTTATATACACTTTTTGATAAAAAAAAAAAAGACAAAAAACAAAAAAGCATTTGGGTTGAATTCTATATCCTTTCTCGTTCTAATATACAATGTTGCTGTATGAGGAGTGAATACAGGGACGTGGCTCGTTCTCAGGCCCTCTAGGGACACGATACATCCGGCCTCAAAGGTTCTGATCTGCCCCTTGTATGTCTCATGGTAATTTGATCACCAATCGCCGGATAAACTGTGTGTGCAGACTGGAGTATGGGGACCGGTGTTAATTTGTTGCCTTTTGGGGGTCGGAGATCGAGGGACAGCCGAGTTTACTTGGTTGTGATTCTGTACGGACGTGATTTTCTGCGTATATTTTTCAAACCTTTTTTTGGAGGCAGAACAGTGCCTATTCAATTGGTGGATTTGTGTTTTTAATGTTTTATTGGTATACTTTGTGATTTTGTGGATTTTACAGTTGTACATTGTGAGATAGCAAAGTACACATGCGCTAACTTTATACTACATTGTTTACATCTTGTAACATAGTAACATAGTAATTTAGGTTGAAAAAAGACTTGCGTCCATCTAGTTCAACCTTTTTGCTATTCCTGTTTACCATCGTTGATCCAAAAGAAGGCAAAAAAACCCCTCAATTAGTAATTTAAAATTCTGCCTTGAATGGGGGGAAAAAAATTCCTTCTTGATTCCAAATGGCAATCAGATTCCTCCCTGGATCAACAAGGACTAACTAAATATTCATCCCAATACTAACGTACATAGCCCTCTATGTTATGCTCTTTTAAATAAGTATCCAGGCACCTTTTAAAGGCATCTAATGTTTTCGATAGCACCACCTCCTCAGGCAGTGAATTCCATACCTTTGTTGTCCTTACTGTAAAGAAACCCTTCCGCTGTTGTAGATTAAATCTCCTTTCCTCAAGTCTAAGCGGGTGGCTTCTTGTCCTGTGTACTGTTCTGTTAATGAACAGGTCTTTGGAGAGCCCTTTGTATGGGCCCTGAACATATTTATATAGTGTTATCATATCCCCTCTAAGACGCCGTTTCTCTAGTGTGTACAAGTTTAACTTTTCTAGCCTTTCTTCATAACTAAAGCTTTCCATTCCCCTTACTAGTTTTGTAGCCCTCCTCTGCACTTTCTCTAGTTCCATAATGTCCTTTTTCAGAAAGGGCGCCCAGAATTGAACAGCATATTCTAGGTGGGGTCTTACCATGGACCTGTAAAGAGGCATAATTATATCTTCCTCCCTTGAGTCAATACCCCTTTTAATACATGCCAATATCTTATTGGCCTTTGCAGCTGCCAGTTGGCACTGCATGCTACTGCTAAGTCTATTGTCTACCATTACTCCCAAATCCTTTTCATTTGTAGATTTCCCCAGAGAAACACCATTTAAACTATATGTTGCATTTTTATTATTATACCCAAAATGGATAACTTTACACTTGTCTATATTGAATCTCATTTGCCACTTGCCTGCCCAGTTACTCAATTTGTCCAAATCCTCTTGCAATGAAGACACATCCAGTTCAGACTTTATTACCTTACTTAATTTTGTGTCATCGGCACAATTTTCTTCTCTCCCCTCGGTTGGTGAGGCTATTCTCAGTGGATCCATTAGCCTGGCCAGCTGGGAGTATTATTATTGATTTGCACAATATCCCCATTATGTGTTGATTAATGGTGTCTCATGTGACTCACTTGTTACTTTCCGATTGGTTCATGAATGATTTAAAAACATTAAGCTGTTACCTGGCCTTCATCCCCTGACAAAGACTTGTATAGGCGATACGCACTTGGAAGTCCGCTCTGAGAGGGTTTCTATTGATGGATGTCTTTTTCCCTACTAATGGACAAACATAATTTTTTTTTTTTTTTTTTTTCACTTTGGTACAGAGCACTTTATTATAGATGGATATAGCTGTGTATCAATATAGACACTTTTTTTTAATCAGTTATTTATCTTCACTTCTATATTTGCACTGACACTTTGTAGATATATTTTTTGAGCATCAGTAGAGGATATTTTTATTAGCGTACAAGCATGACATATTTTGGTACTGTATTTAGGGATATATGATTCATACATATTTATGTGTCTTGTATTCATTGATTGGTCAGACTCCATCTTCACCCCTCTCTGTGTGGTTTTTAATTGGTTTTATTTTGTGTCATCTATATTTATTTTGTCCTCAATAAAGTTTATATAATTTTTGCTATAATTTTTTTTTATCTGAGTTGGGTGCCTCACTTATTAGATTTTCTTTCTAGGGGTTCTTTCCCCCTACTCTTTATGTGAACTCTGTTCTAGTCTTTTAGTGCACTACTCTATTTGAGAGGAAATCTCAGTATTGATTTATTCACCAGTGTCTACACATCTCTATATATTGTCATACCTCCCAACATTTCAAATTGCCAAAGAGGGACACTTTTTTGTTTTAGGGGGTGTTGCTGGGGGCGTGGCTGGTGAGTGGGACGTTTCCGAGAACTTTTAGGCTATTTTATGACCTATTGACACCTCCTTGTGTAAACAAATAAATGACTTATAACAAGATCTAAGTATTTTATTTACACAGAATAATTTATAAACACATATACTAACATTTAAACAAACAATAATGTGAAATTTATTGCTGTAGAGCAATATGATACACTTATATACACACCACACAATCTGATCTCCTAAAAAGAGGGACATCAGGGTGGGAAAGATGGACAGAAGGATTTGGGCCCAAAAAAGGGACTGTCCCTCCTAATGAGGGACACTTGGGAGGTATGTATTGTGCACTCTGTATGTGTGTGTGTATGTGTGTGTGTATGTATGTGTGTGTGTGTGTGTGTGTGTGTGTGTGTATGTGTATATATATATATATATATATATATATATATAATCTATTTATGTATTTATTTTACTGCACTCAGTATTGGGCTGCTCCATCTAATTTTGTTACACATGATCCATCCCAATGCAGCTTCCTAATATCCTACTTTCAGTGCAAAATGGTTGAATCTTTGCGTTGAGTACACCTCTGGCACTCACAGGGTTAAGCAGAACAGACCTGCACAGCAGTCTATGGGACAGCCATGAAGAACATTTACATTAGATGCACATCACAATGATCCTATCAATGTAAATGTATACAAGTCATGTTTGATGCCATTTTGGGTCACACCCTACAGTAAAGGGGTCAGCAGGTATGATTCCTCTTTGAATACAGCCAGGAATTGGGAAATACTGCTGAGTAATCAAATTGCACCTCTGATAACATTCAAGTGTGTCACTTTCTGCATAGTTTGGATGAGCAATGACATGAGCAATAACCTTGCCCCTATTTTGCTCCTGAGTGTTATTTTGTGCATTCTCTGGCGTATTGGTGATAATGCCTCAGCAGCTTCAAAAAAGTTAACTAGTACAACAGGTTGCAATGAGAACTAAATGTAAACAGGTTTCCTTATTTATTACTTTGATAGCACTTTGTAAACAATGAAAACTTCAATGCCTAGAAATGTAAACAGAGAAACATATGCAGCATCTTTGTAGTCTGTTTATGTTTACGCTGGTTGACATAGTGGTAAAGGCCTCTGTACCCTTGTTAACATGTTGGGCTGTATACACAAAAAAAAAAACTGCAAGTCTAGGGCAAACAAACATTTGGGAGAAATCAGAATTTCCATTAATTTAAATAGGAATCTTAACCCCTTAAATGCTAGCGGGGTCAAACCAAAAATCAAAATACCCATTGCTTTGAATGGAGCATTTAACCCCTTTTAACGCCAGCACCACATTAATTAAAGGGACAGTAATGTCCCACAAAAAATGCTTATAGTTTTGTAGAGGTTAAAAAAATAAACTATATGCCATAAATCCTATCTCTCAAACCCCTATGGTTTGAGAGATATTCACATTAAAAATTCCCCCCTCCCTCCCCTTCTCCTGATGTCAGCTGTAAAGCTGACAGCAGGAGATTCAAGTCGGCCGACTGGAGGAGGCTCTTCACCAGAGCCGAAATTGTGTTATTTAGAAAGAATGACTTAATTGGAATGGTCTACAAAGTGTGCTTGAAACCAGTGAAGTAATTATTTTTAAATAACACGATTTGGGCTCTGCTGCAGAGCCGCAGGCTGGTCCCCGGAACGGGATCTCCTGCTGTCAGCACAGCGCTGATGTCAGGAGAAGGGGAGGGGGGAACCTCGAATGTGAATATCTCTCAAACCATAGCGGTTTTAGAGAGAGGATTTGTGGCATATCGTTTTTTTTTTTAACCTCTACAAAACATTACTGACCCTTTAAGTTCCACTTTTTACATCAGTAAAAAAATAGCAGACACTCCCTAAGCTCTGTCCACTGGCCTGGGTGCTAGTCATCAGATAATTGTACACACAGTGTAGGCTTTCACACTGGTGACAGAACTGTAGCAGCCCCCTGCTACAACACTATAGCCCATGTTCTTTCACTTACCTTTCTCTTGCATTCCACTGCCAAGAGGGAGGGTGTTGTTTAATACAAAACAATATATGGTGCACCACCTCTGAGTAATAGGGGTATAAGTACAATAACAAAGAAAAAAATAAAGAAAAAGAACAACAATACAGCACCAGACCCACCCCCTTTAATTACTGAATGTAGGTCACACAGACAAAGTATGTGAAGGAGAAAATAAAATCTTTATTTTCTTTTCCCCTTCCAATCGGTTATAACACATGTGCTCCATACTGAACTATATATTCCTTATTCAATCTCTTTTGAAAACATAAATCATCTAATAGATCTTTTAAATATAACATGCACCAGAGATAGCATCAATTAGACTTATTTTAAAACAAAAAGACCAACTTATTGTAATAAGTCTATAACCAGTAGCACTTCAATAATTAGTATATTGGACCTACCTCATAATATAATAATTTATATATGGGCAGACATGCACATTCCTTCATTTAGACCACTTGGTACTAACGATTGCAACAAGAAAATCCACCTATTTTCTTTTTTAAGGAGTATATTTTCTATTTCACCCCCTCTGATGCCTAAAGAGACGCCTTCCAAGCCACTTACTTTTAAAGTGCTTAGATTTGCTTGGTGCATCTCCAAAAAATGATGTGCTACTGAAGTTAACCTTTTTCCATTTTCTCTATCTCTCTGTGCCTTTCTAATATTTGCTTTATGTTCCCTAATGCGATCTCTTAGTGGACGTTTAGTCATACCCACATATTTCTTATTGCATGGACAGTTTATCATATAGATCAATCCTCTGGTATTACAATTAAAATATTGATTAATCTTATGAATTTTTTTTAAATCTATCCTCCACTGATTTGATGTTAAGAATGTTAGTACATATAGAACATCCTCCACATGTATATGTACCACATGCTAGTGATTTTCTACCACTTAATATCAGATGACTTTTTAAAATAAGTCTAATTGATGCTATTTCTGGTGCATGTTATATTTAAAAGATCTATTAGATGATTTATGTTTTCAAAAGAGATTGAATAAGGAATATATAGTTCAGTATGGAGCACATGTGTTATAACTGATTGGAAGGGGAAAAGAAAATAAAGATTTTATTTTCTCCTTCACATACTTTGTCTGTGTGACCTAGATTCAGTAATTAAAGGGGGTGGGTCTGGTGCTGTATTGTTGTTCTTTTTCTTTATTTTTTTCTTAAGAGGTAGGGTGTGTCTGACATCCACCCCATGTGAGCAGCAACCAGTATTATTGGCTGGTGCCATGTGGATCGGCCATTCATTGGAATTTGTGATGAGCATCACAATCTCCATCATTGCTTGAGTGAAAGGTTTTCAGGTGGTCCTTTAGACCTCCTTGCAGACCTTTCTTGCTGCATCTTAATTTATTTCTTGTGGGAATGCACTAAAGATACAGTATGCAGGATTTGGATGTGTTCTTATGAGTTTATAAATTATGCCAGCACAGCACTTTTCCGAGAGCAACATCACCAATGCAACATTGCTGCCTTGATGTAACCTATGTTATAGATACAGTAAATCCTCACACATTAAATAAATCTTCACTCTGAATTAGTACCAGAGAGTGCAGTTATTGCTCTTGGAATTACTGTAAAATCTTGCTATCTGTCTGGTGGGTAGTATGTCTGAATTTGAGGCCCACTTCCTTGTCTGTTTTTCCATTTACTTTCAGGTCCTGCCAGAACCTCTTTCAGTGCACAGACTCATGTCCTGCTGTGAATATACACTTTACAATAAGTTCTACCAGGACCTGAAAGAACCTGGAAATGTAGGCCAAGATGCATATGGCAAATTCAAACATTCTGTACTCTGTATAGTCTAGCGCTGCCTAGGGGTGGATTCACAGTATTCAGGAAGAGGGAAGGAGGGAGTGATCAACTGAGCGTAAGCAAGAGGGAGGGGGACCAATACATCTCTCTGTCTCTCTTACACACACACACACACACACACACACACACACACACACACACACACACACACACACTTAACCTGCATTCATTCTTCATCTGGCGACTAGTTGCTTAGTAGTGCTAGTCGCCAGAAATAATACCTGGTTCTGAAGATTTTGCCGTTTTACCGATGCTCACAGGAGCAGGAAACACGGACATCTAGTCACAGTGACGTCCGTGCGCCTGCGCTGTCAGTCCCTTTTGGAGCCACTGCATTTAAAAGACAATATTACAATTTTTGTCAGTCTTAATAGAAGACATGAGGCACTCTAATTCGATGCCCGTGGCACACCAAAGTGCCACAGCACCCTGGTTGAGAATCACTGCTTTAGATCTACAGGCACAGATATGCCCATACAACTGAAAGCATAGTACAAGTTTCATATGTAGGTCTCCTACTTGAAAGAAATTAATCTACGAGGCTTCAGATTTCCAGGCAGTGGATATACAGATTTTTGCAATGGCTTGCACACTTCTCTGGTACTAGGATTAATTGACTTGAAAATCCTTTGCATGCCATTCAGTAACATGAAAAGGCTTAAAATAAATGCATGTAGTTTTAATAAATAAATAAATGGCAAATTCTAATTTCTTGAGCTCTAAAACTGGTGCCAGATTTTTTTTTCCCACCGTATGGCAGGCTGCCATATTTAGAAAGCAGGCCCTCCCATTCTTCAGCTTTCAGATGTTAATATTGTTTGACAAGTACTGGTTAAAGGGATTAGGTGCTTGTTCTGGTTTATTGCTGAGAGTAAGAAATCAGTCTAGATATAAGATGCTTACAGCATGAACTGGGCACATTCAGCAAGTAGACAATCATTATTAAGGGAGCTTGAAAAAGCTACAAATGAGGCCTATTGTGACATGTTTGTATATTTTAGAGAAGAAGCAAGTCCTGGACCAGAAAAAATAAAATCAATTGGAGGCCAAGCAATTTGAATGCCGTATTCACAGCATTACATAGGTGCAGATCTTGAGCATACCAATTGCACCATAGGGGACAAATTCCCATTGATTTTAAATGGGGCTTTTAACTCATTGAGTGCCTTCAAGGAGTTAAAAGAACCGTTTAATGGAGCAGTAAACGTTTGTATTTTTAATAAATGCCCTAGGGCTTTTGCTGCTTAATAAAACAAGGGTACTTCCGCCAACAGTAAATGCCCCCAAATAAAAGCATATCAGATGCCTTTGGCATTGTCTGTGCATTCAGGAATCATGAGACATGTTCTCTTACATCTCAGACAGGCTGCAAAGCTATAAGCCCCATTAGGAGTACCCAATCATTTACATTTACCTACACATAGGCAGTAGCAGCATTGAAGGCAATTGTGCTGAACTGGATTGTACATCACCCTACTAGACAACAAAGGATAACTGTATTATTACAAATTATCCATGAATGGCTACAGGACAAAGAAATGCAAGGCCTCACTTTATGGAGCATCTGAGAGAGCTGTTCATAAACATAATTCCATCCAGTTAGGCTAGTATGTACAGGAAGGATTTTGGGGACACATCATAGATGTTGCACCAAGATGTAAGACAGGAATTCCACCAAAACTCTATATGGGACAGTCAGATGGGATAAACAGACAGCAATGCAGGACTAGAAATAGGAATAGTACTTTCAGGTAAATTTTACATCGGAAAACAAATACAAATAACTTAGACTCTGATCTTCAGTTTTGTTCTTTTATAACCTTTTACTTTTCACTGTTTTTTATTTGTTTTACTTGAATAACCTTAATTTACTTCACATGCCACAAATGTTTTACAGGGCAGTCCCTGGAAGCGAACATATGTATTGGTGTGTTGCTGTAAGTTAACTAAGTACTGGAGTAAAAAATTGTTGAACAGTGACTGAGAGACATTCATATGTTTCATTCTTATAAGGAGACGTTAATAACTAGGTGCAATTTTGCAAATAATATCCTATTTGAGTTTGTGACCTGTATGCCGATATTTTTATCAATGCATCACTAATAAAAGGCTCTGTTTGGTAGTTTGTTTGGAATAGAGTTGCTTCAGCTGTCTTCACATTTCAGGTGCTCAGTCCTTTTCTAATGGCTTTAATTATCAAACTGAGTTAGAGCAATCCATAGTGGATAACCAGTACTTCCCAAAATACTCATTGATTGGGCCTTTTCCCCTATAAATGCTAGAAAGATCCCCAACACATTTCTTCACTAGGCATTGAAGACTTCACTGGGATTCAGAGGGTTAAACTTCCTATTTAAATCAGTGGTGACTTTATCGGTCTCCTTTGGTTCTATGTTTGAGCTTCATAATTAAGGCTCTCAAGACCATATCTGTTAAAGCAGACTGGAGTTTTTCTGGCGTAAACAAGCTGCACCCCATGGGACAAATTCCTGTTACATTAAATTGGGGTTTTATTCCCCTTGAATTCTAGAGAGGTCTCCAATGGATTGCAAAGCATTCCAGTGGATAAAAAGCTCTATTCAAGTGCTTGGGAATTTAGGAATTTCCATGTGTCCCCTATGGAACAGTTGGTTTATTCCAGAATAGCTCCAGTTGTTTTTATAAATATGGGCCTCTGTTCCTTATACTATACTTGATAGGTATCCTTTTCAAATGGTGCAGCCTAAATGGAGAGAGTCATTACAGTGCTCTTACAATATTGTGTCAAAATGGCTCCTGCAATATGTCACAGTTTAGAATGTCACCGGCTGAGTATCAGTTAGGTAAGTATCTGTTTAAATAGATTAGGTTCGGGGTCTGTTTCGGGGGATTATCTGTAAGCTTACGCTGAAAGTTCAATGTCTGTTAAGTTAGTTTAGGGTCTGTCTGTTTTGGGGGTGGTTTAGGTTAGTTGTTAGGTTAGGGTATTTTGCTACATCCTTTGAATATAATGTGCTAGGTTATGTCTCTCCGTGTGTGTAACACGCACATGCACAGTAGAGACTTCCAGAACGATGCAGTCACGCGCAGTACAGACTGACCGAACGCACCGGCATCCAGTCCTATTGGCGGCATGGCTGATCCAGAGTGGGGTGCTCTGAGAGGCCCACCGCCTGCCTCCACTCCCGACTCCAGAGCAGCAGCCGAGGCTGCTGGGTGGGAGCTTGGCCCGTGCACGCATTTCTTCAATACTAGTTTTAAATAAAATATTATAAATGTGCCCTTTCCATTTTGGCAACCTTTTTAAACCCCAGTTTTGATATATGCCATTACCAGCAAGACATTTCAATAGTAAGTAAAAGATGACTGGATAACTACTGTGCCAGACTGACTGTAATATACAGAACAAATAAGTTTCCCAAGTCCTCATTGATTTAAATGGAGCTGTTCACCCCCTTGAATGCTAGAGAGGACTCCAACGCATCGCAAAGCAGTGCATTGAAGACCTAGCATTCAGACATTTAAAAACCCTTGCAAATTTGCTTCCATTGTTGCATTGGTACAGTAACTTTACCTCAGAATTGCTCCAGTATGTTTTTATACATTTAGCTCGGTGTATGGACAGGTGGCCTGGTAGTCATTTGCTTTGCCTACATGTTACGATCAATGTATGTAATAATAATAAGTCTGCTAAATCAGAGCTTTATTTTTTACATCATTTAATGTTTGTTATACTGTAATGAATACATTTGGTGCTTTCTAAAATACAATAAAAAAAAATTGTACTCCCACTGAGATTATACATTCAAACAATTAAACTGCAATTTTCCATTGTTCACCAGGTGATGCTGTTATTATTACTTACTATGGAAATCTGTAGTCAGCGACCCATACTCACATAGAGTGCTTTATAAATATGAATTTGCCTTCTGAATGCCAGTTAAAGCTGCTACCAACAGTCTGAGCTGTAAAACCTTTTATTCAGAATGAAAAAAATTATATAATTTATATTTTTCATTAAAATAATATACTGCTACTTTAAATCAGTGGGACATTTTATTTCCTTCTGTGGTGCAGTTGATTTGCTCCAGGATTTCTCCTGTTTAGTATCCCCCTCCCACCCCTTTTACCTAGTGTAAGCCGCCTCCCCTCAGATGTGGAATATGGTCCTGGGACCTGACCGCTCACAGCAATTTTCTTACGGTGAGCATAAGGAAAGCCCTGCCCCCCCTTGACAGGTTTTTCCTTATGCTCATTAAAGATTGTACCTCTCTGAGATCCATCTGGACAACACCTTACTTCTCTGAGGTGAGTAGTGGTACATCAGTAAAAGAAGCGGAAGGGGATATTTTATCATTCAGTTGCTCTTGAACTACAACTCTGACAGTATTGAAATAACACTCTCCATGGTCCAAATACTATGAAGATTAATACGAGCTGCTATTATTTTGAAACATTACTATCCCTTTAAGTTGATATAGATTAATAGCTTGGTTGAAAGTAAGGTCAGCTCAAGAATTTATTCCAAAATGAGGGTGCTGCAGATGAGCATATCTAGAGGACATAGAATATCTGTCTTGTGAGCATATTTACAGCTGCTGATTTGTTATGGCAGCTCTCTGATGATATGCCAGATCAAAGTTGTTATCATCACAGTGACGTCCAGAATATTTCTTGCAACAGAAGAAAAGAAAATGTTCCTAATCTTTCTGAACAAAAGATATGAAAAATATAGTGTTTTCTGTGAGAGTATTTCATTTTTGCTAGCTCACAGGGGGCTTGCTTTGATCATAAGCTGAATACTTAAGCAAATGTAGAACACAAAGGATCATCTGCACAAAGTATGGTGGAGCAATTCTGAGGCAATCCAGCTGCATCATTGGATGCACGCAATCATGTTGACTCAAATAGGGGCTTTTAACACATTGAATGCAAGGGAGGTCTCTAACACATTGCAAAGGCAATGGGGGTTAACTGGAGTTAGATGTCATATTTATATCCGTTGGGTTTTTGGACATTTTTGTTTCTCCCCAATGGTACAGTTTTGTTTTCCGCAAAATAATTCCACTTTCCTTTCATTAAGAAAACCCTTAGAAAGTCTTTAGCATTCAGTGGCTTAAAGTGATAGTAATGTTTCACAAAAACAGCAGCTCCAATTAATCTTCGTAGTATTTGAGCCATAGAGAGTGTTATTTCATTACTGTGAGCATTGTAGTTCAAGAGTAATTGAATGATAAAGTTTCCCCCTCACTCCCGTTTTACCTAGTGTAAGCCCCCACTCCTCAGATGTGGAATGCAGTCCATAGACCAGACAGCTCACATCAAGGGTTAATATTCTTACTATGAGAACAATTAAAACACTGCCCCCCCTTGACAGGTTTTTCAGCTTTTTCCCTTATCTTAATTGAAGATTGTCCCTCTCTGCAATCTACCTGGACACTCCCTGCTGCTCTGAGGTGAGCAGTGTTACATCAGTAAAAGGGGCGGGAGGGGGATACTTTATCATTCAATTACTCTTGAACTACAACTCTGACAGAATTGAAATAACACTCTCCAAGGCCCAAATACTATGAAGATTAATTAGAGCTGCTTTTATTATGAAACATTACTATCCCTTTAAAGGAAAAATAGACCATGTTGGTGAAAATCCTACTGCTGGGAGATGCACTATCCCAAATTTATTATAGTTTAAATGTTTTTAAACATTTGCAGTGCTATGTGGTGTCCAGACAGTTCAGCTACAGTTCACCTGGGCGGAGGTGCACTACGGTTCGATAAGGGGCCAGGTTGGCAATACTGTGGTATATTTGCATCGATTCCATCTCGTCATATCCATTAATATGTCTTCACCATCATAACCCTGTGAATATACTGTCATCCCCATGTTTTCGTCATGACTTTGTGAGGTTTTACTATGTTTCAATGTCTACTTTGACAATGGCTTATTTGCATATTGAAATGCAGCTTAATGAGCCATTATCGTATTCCTATGGATGTGTTTGTAAGTTAATTGGCTATTCGCGACATGCACTGTGCTGTGATAGCTACCTGTGCTGTCGGAGGACACAGTCTCCGCTTCACCAAACTGAGATAGAGAAGATAGGATCTTCCCATAGGTGTTCAGGCAGTTGCATTGCTTGGGCGAGGTGAATAACTGACAACAGTTCTCCATAGACAGTGATGGCTCTATAACTTCCTGGCAGTTTGAAGAGTTATAACAATTGAGCAAAATGACTGCTAGCTGTGGGAGTAACTTTGTTTTACTCATGGGGAAAACACTATAACATACAGGCTTTCATTAAAGGGATAGTAAAATCTGGTCTTATGAAAATCTAATATTGTAGCTATTACAATAATAAACTAACCGATACGAGTTCCATCTCTCAAACCTCTATGCTTTGAGAGCTATACGAAGATAAAGTTCCCCCTCCATCTTCTCTGACGTGACCTGTAAAGCCATTTGCAGGATATCCTGGTCCCAGGACCAGACAGAGGCTCTTCAGCAGAGCCGAAATAGCGGGATCTAGAGACAAATACTTAATTGGAACGGTCTACAAAGTGAGCTTGCAAACCAGGCGCACTTTGTAGAACGTTCCAATGAAATATTTGTTTTTAGATTGCGCAATTTCAGCTCTGCTTAAGAGAACCAGTCTGGTCACGCGACCAGAATCTCCTGCTGACAGCTTTACAGGTCATGTCAGGGAAAGGGGAGGGGGGACCTTTATCTTCATAGATCTCTCAAACCATAAAGGTTCAAGAAATGGAACTTATATCGGTTAGTTTATTATTGTAATAGCTACAGTATTAGATTTTCATTAAAACTTTTGAGTAAACCAATTACCCCCCTAGCACTGTATCACTCTAATTCAAATCAAATGTCTTGAATAAAAAATATAAAAATATTACTATTCTCCAATTTGGCTCGATATTCTTTCCGCAGAAGTACAGGGAGAGCACTGCCATGTTCATACATGGTATTTGATCCCCCTCAGAGTATGCTTTTTTTGTTGGTTCTAGACTTACAACAAATGGCTAAAGGAGGGATTTAAAACCCAAGGGGGAGGTAGTTACAAGCCAGGTGGAACAGCTTGTACCAGCACTGAAATCACTTTTTAACAATATTGTAAAAATAAACAAACAAAAAAACAAAAAAAAAAAAAACAAGTTACACATTAATGTTAATTGTTAGTAGAGCAATCAATCGACATAAACTATACAGGAGGTTAAAGTATTTATTGGCCCTTTATCTCCTCCAGGACCAGAGGGATGTGCAACACGTGGGGAAGAAATGCACTGGACACACCTCGGGTCCTTAAGAGATTAAAGGCACCATTTTAATTTTAAAGGGATAATAATGTTTCACAATGAAAGCAGCGCCAATTAATCTTCATAGTAATTGGGTCATGGACAGTGTTATTTCAGTGGTGTCAGAGTTGTAGTTCAAGAGTAATTGAATGATAAAGTATCCCCCTCCCGTCTTTTACCTAGTGTAAGCCACCTCTCCCCAGATGTGGAATCTAGTCACTTGACCAGACAGCTCACATCAAGGGTCAATATTTTTACTATGAGCATAAGGAAAACCCTGCCCTACTTGACAGGCTTTTTCAGGTTTTTCCTTATGCTCATAGTAAGAATATTGACCCTTGATGTGAGCTGTCTGGTATATCTGTTTATAAATATATTTTGCATGGCATCTGTTTTGTTGCCTATATTTTACTGATCCCTATTTCAGGTCTTTATTCCGTTCATATCTCCTCAAAAAAGCTTTTGGAAATCATTTAAGTAAGTTGTGAAATGCATTATCCAACTATAAATGAAAGAAATAGACAACAGCACAGAGGATTATTCTCAGAATACTATTTTCTCTGATGATGCACCTTCACCCCGTGCTTTATTAAAACCATACTCACTTGGTCCTGAGGCTTTATGAACTGCCTCTAAGTATTTCCAGCACTCCTGGTATCAACCCCAGGATGGTTTTCACCTCTCCAACTCTGGTTTTGCTCCTCTTGAGTATGGGTTCGTCTATGAATGCAGGACCACCTTTTGTCTCAATTAGTCCGACAAGCAACCTGATGGGGCCTTATAGTTTACCGAGTGAGGTAGGTGCTAAAGAGAGGAATATTTTCTTACAAGAGGGCACTAAGAGCAAGACTAAGGGGCTGGTGTTTAATGGAAAAAAGTATTTTAAAATAAGATCCAAAACGGTAATTACTGTAAAGCACTACAATTATAAAAAAACAAACAAACAAACCCTTAAAAATAAAGATCAACGCGTTTTGTAATCTAAATTACTCCAACTAGCTCCACAAAAGAAGAGGTGTTGAGGTGAAAACCATCCTAGGGGTTGATGCAAAGAGTGCTAGAAATACTTAGAGGCAGTTCATAAAGCCTCAAAACCAAGTGAGTACGGTTTTAATAGAGCACAAGATGAAGGTTAAGGTGCATATCAGAGAAAAACTTTTAGAAGAATCCACTTTGTTGTTGTCTATTTCTTTCATGTTTATACTTCAGTTTGCTTCTTTTGGAATCCCTGCCAAATATACAACTGCAAGGATGTATCCTATACATAAAGACCTTTCTGAAACCATTTTCTGAACAAGCAAAATATATGTGAGCTCTGTCTGGTGTTACCACATATTTTATAGTCGGCTATTGTATGGCGCTCCCTAAAATATCCTACGAAGGACACTTTATATTGGTGCCTTTTAGTGGGATACATACTGGTGTTTCATTATCCAACTATAAACTACAATTCAATCCAAAACAAGTAAATTAAATACTTCTTTTGTTTAAAAAAAAAAAAAAAAAGTCACATCTAGGGACAAAGATCAGAGAAGCTTCTGGTCTCTGTTGGCTGCACCCCTGGGTTACTGTGGGTGTGTTAGGGAGGGAACAAGGGAGATATAGAGAGAAAATGTGTAACTGTGTTTATTTCAGAGAGTATTTTTAAGACTGAGAATTAATTTATGTGTGTCTGTATGTCTGAGATATTGTCCGACTGTGTGAAAGTCTGAAAGAGAGAGAGAAAAATATATATGGTGTTTGTGTCTGTAGTCTTTGTGATAGAGAATGTGCCATTGTGTGTGTGTGTGTGTGTGTATATATATATATATATATATATATATATATATATATATATATATATATATATATATATATAAATATAATCTCCGTATGTAGTCCGCATCATGGGCAAAACCATCTTTTTTGCTAGTGTGATATCCCTTTGAGTGCCAGAGGGGTACACACCCTCTGGCACTCAAAGAGTTAAAGATAGGTGGCGAGAGAGAGGGATAATTGTTGTATGAGTGATTAGCCATATAGCTACATGTAATTGTATGAATGTGTAACTAGTTTAATAGCCATTTATGCCTATAGCTATAATGGTAAGAAGCTGCAATAGCTTGGCTCATTGTCAATTCAGCCATATTTAACTAATTATTTTTTTGGATTGTAAGAACAGTGTTGTAGCTAAACACCAGACATATTGAGAGCTTTCTAATTGTCAACAAGCCATGTAGCGGATTAGATGCACCTAAGGATTGTGGGTGGTGGCATACATTCAGGTACATGTGTCTAGACATCTTCTGTGTAGCCTAGGATGACTAGACAGTTGTGGGCCCATGATGTTGAATATTACACCTGCCCTTTGTGATGTAGATTAGGCATTCTCACTTATGTGAAATTAGGATGTACAAACATTGTCTGGTCTCAGATTGGATGCCACAGATAGTTATCTTTTGTGGTATATTTAGCGTCCCTATTCTAACAAACATGGCCTTATATATCAAGCTAAAGTGCTACAGATCATGAGCAAACCAACTGCACCTTAGGGAAAAAAGAAAATTCCCAGTGACTTAAATGTGACTTTTAACCCCTTTGTTGCTAAATTTTTGCTTCCAAAATGCTTTTTGAAGCTGGGATAGTGATGCATTGTTGCAGTATTCCTGCAGCACTGACTACTCCAGTGTTTCTCAACCAGAGTGCCATGGCATTTTGGTGTGCCACAGACAGCTCCTTAGGGTGCCCCTTGTATCTATAATGCATTGACAAAAATGTTAATGTAGACTTCCAACTGTATGCTTAAAGGGATAGTAATACTTAAAATGTAAAAAAAATATGTTGTAAGTTTTATCCCACTGAGTAAAACAAGAGTACTCCCACTGCTGAAAGGTGTTTCATTCAAAAGTTATTAATTTTCAAAGTTGAATTTTTTAGGTGCAATATCACAGTGGCTTGAAATTGTACAGTGGAGCTGTTGGTACACGATCCTATGGACAGCTCTGGTCCCGGGACCATAAATCTCCATAGGATGGTGTAGCAACAGTGCCACTGTACAATTTCAGGCCACTGTGATATTGCACCTAAAAAATTCAGATTTGAAAATGAATAATTTTTGAATGAAACACCTTTCAGCAGTGGGAGTACTCTTGTTTTACTCAGGGGGATAAACCCTACAACATATTTTTTTTTTACATTTTAAGTATTACTATGCATTTAAGGATATTACTATGCACAATATGTTTATTTTAGTCGTGAGGCCTAACAATAACTCTATAATTATGTATTTGTACCCTTCATTACACCGTAGACAAATGACATAAAATGATAAGGGTGCCCCGAAAATACCAGACTGAGTGTTTGTTCTGCCTTGAGCAAAAAAAAAAAAGCTTGAGAACCACTGGACTACTCTCTGTGCTGTAATGGATGCAGACTTTTCTGCTCAAGGAATAATGACACTTTGTTGTTATGTATTAGGTACTTGAAGTCAAAAAGGAGGTTGACTGTCACTTTGTCAGTGGCCCTCTGCAAGACATACATCTTGTAATGCACCATTCATCATTTACTACACTTAACTCCTTTGTGATAATAAATTGCCATTGCTCACCCCATTAGTCAGTCTCCTCAGCTGCCTCATCTGATATAATTTACTGCTTATTGTCTGTCTGGAATAGCAGCTTTGGGAGCTGCAGTTTTTAATTAAATAGTTGCTGTTTGCTGTAGAAAATCTCTGTAACCATTTGCAAAAACATGAGACCTGCTTGTGGGAGCTGACAGAAATTATCCCGAAAGACTGGCACATTCTGGTTCCTAGGATTTTTCCCAGCTCACTGCTTTATTTCTTCCAGATACACAGAAGAGGTTGTACCCCGACACCCTTGCCTGAAACTTATTAGCAACTGTGAACAGATGCTGTCCAGCCACACGTCCCGTCGCCTGATAACAATGGAAAAGGTGAAGGAGTTTGAGGTAAGTGTGGTCAGACAGGGTAGTAACTCGTTAAGAGAGATATATATTATTTGCTTTTTTACCTGTCAAAACAACTGAAAGTATGCCCTTTAGCATGTCTGATTTTTTTTTTTTTATCTTTTGCAAATTACTTGAAATCTTGCCTCATTTTTGCAAATGAGTTCCAAATTCCACATTTACTTTTTAACTGCAAGAGTAAGTTGCAATGCATTCCAGAACCGCATTACATCACTGCTATTGCTCCTTCTCCTACTGTCCCTGTAACCCTTCCAGGGATAAGGGAACATGTATCGTGGCAAAATGGTCTGCCAGTAAAAAAAAAAATCTTAGTGGAATTATTTCCTTATGAAATTTGCTCTGAAGATTTTTTCCATTTAGCCATTGGCTAATAGAGCAGGCTCAATGCATTATTTGGCAAACGTAGCAACTTATGACAACTCGGGTTTATTTTTGAAGAGCATTCAAAATCATCTGTTATTTTAACCATTTTTGGTTTAACATAATAGTTTAAGACGTAGTTTCCTTTATTTCTTTAATTTATGTAAGTTAGATAGTACTGACTCCCTTCACATGGGGGACATTATCGCTGTGATAGCAACAGCAAAAAAAAATGCACAAGTTGTGTATCATTGCTGCAACTTTCCTCTGAAAGTGGAATAACCCAACTTCAAATATGTAATCTGGATTTCAATTGCAAGGAAAAAGCAGCAACCGGTACCTGTGATAGTTGTGCAGTGTTAATGCTTGCATTTTTATTGAGAGAAAAATGGGATGCTGGGAAAACCGTGCTAAATTCTAGCACTAAAAACACACCAACGTTTTAATTTCCACAAAACGGTCTGTGCGAAAGAGCTTAGATTGTAGCATTCTTCACTGCTTTTCCTCTCGTGCTCTGGTGCACAAAGGGCTTTTTCACATGGTTGACAGAACTGTTGCTGCCACCTTCAATAGTTCTGTTGGTGATGATGTTTCATTCACTTTCTCCTGGTTTCCACCGCCAACCAGTATGCAGGAGAGGCTCATCTGACACCTGGACCAGTTGAACTCCCGCCAGTATTAATTAGCTGGGTCCATGTGGATCGGCCTTTCATTGGAGGTTGCACTGAACATCTTTACCTCCAGCAACACTCATGTGAAAGGTATGCTGGTGACCCATGGGTCACTGTGCACACTTTCCTCCTTGCATTCTTACTGTGTTACTGTGTGAACACAGTGAAGATGCAGCATGCTGGACTTTGATGCATTCACCCGAGCTGAAGGCACCATAGCCCAGCATAGTAACTGTAAGAATGGGCAATATTACCATCATAGCATCACTGATTTGGTGTTTCCTGTGTAAAAGGGGCCAAAGGGCTGAAAATTAACTTGGTCATATTGTATTTTGAGTCTTGAACCCCATTTCTTCAGTTACCAAACTAAATAGATGGAGGAAGTAAAAGCATAAGGGAGTGGCATCTGAAAGGGAGTGCAGTGTGGATTGCTAGTATTTGGCACACAGCTGCCCAACTTGCATAAACTGACAAATAAAGCTAAATCTTAAACTATGATTGGGAGACCCCCCCCGGCACTTAAAGAGATACATTTTAAATAGTCTATGGTAATAAAGCTCTTTGAAGCTGTCGTAAGGTGTTACTTCCATTTTTAAATTTGCAGTGACCATGGCCGTTTGTTCCTTATCAGAATATTGTTGTTTAGGAGCTTTTAATTACCAAATTGTACTAATGAAGTCAGAAGCTATGGGTCATATTCAGGGGTGCAATTTTGGGGCAAACAAACTATAACATACATGGGAGGGATAAAAAAATAAATAAATCTTAAAATTCCCATTTATTTAAATGGGGATTTTAACCCATTGAATGCTAGAGCGGTCTCCACTCAGTTTCAGTAATATGGAGCTGTCTCCATACTGTGTGCATTGTCATTTCTTCCCACTGATGTAGTTGGTTTGCCTCAAAGCTGCTCATCTTTAGCTTCCAAAACAGGGGTGGAACTATACAGGGTGTAGTTGTGACAGGGCCAAGCATCCAAGGGGGCCATTGGGTTCTAGTTAGTCATCTGGAAGAGTATTTAGTGTTAGGGGACCCAAAAAACGTTACACTACTTTTCCTGAATATGGTTGTATATCCTTCTTGCCTACTCATACTAAAGTAGAGGTAATTGAAATAAGAACAATTAAAATAGTGCCATGCCAACATACTAAAATTTTTAAAACTAGACTCAATGGGCCATACTTAAAGGGGGTCTATCACCCCTATACAAGTTTGTCTAAAATGGAAGTTTATATAGCGACCAGCTGGTATAGAATTGTAATTTTATTTTAAAATTCTTTGTTTAGCTGAAATCAACAGTGTAAAGATGATCCTGTGTCTTCCTTCCAGACAGACTGCGGTTACAGCTCTTTACCACAGTCTGTAACTCTTGCTCTGCTCCCCTCCCTCAAGCCAGCCTCCTCCAATGACTGAGGATTTCTTCATGTAACCTGGAGCACTCTCATTGGCCAGAGATTGCTCCAGCTTACATGCAGAAATCCTCCATCATTGGAGGAGGCTGAATCGAGGGAGGGGAGCAGAGCAAGAGTGATGGACTGTACCTGCAGTCTGTCTGGAAGGCAGGTGCCAGATAATATTTACAAGTTTAATTCTGGCCAAATAAAAAAAAAATAATGAAAAGAATATTCCAGCTAGTTGCTATATAAACTAACAGTTTAGACAAACTTGTATAGGGGGTGATAGATACCCTTTAATTTTGGCTAAACAAAGAATAATAAAAAAAATAAAATAAAATAAAATTGCATTCCAGCTAGTCGCTATATAAACTTCATTTTTAGACAGACTTGTATAAGGGTGATAGATCCCCTTTAAGATGTTAAATTGGAATAATTTTGGAGCTGCACTATAACGATCAGATAGATTTCCATTGTTTTAAATGTGCAAAGGGAAAAGAAAAACTCACAGCGCTAAAACACCATGAAAATACAAATATGCTATAAATAAAATGTGATTCATTTGTGAGGGAATATGAAAAGCAGCAAGGAAAGTAGGCATCCTCCTAATCCCCAGAACAAGAACAAAAAGAAAGGGATTCCTGCACTAATCCATACAGATTGCCTGGAAAATAAAAACTCTGTATAATGTGTATTGTAAACCTATGTGTATATTAATTTCAAACAAATGAGGATAAGTGACATCATTTGGCCAAAGTATGTATAAACTCTTACCATGCCACGGTACCTCAATTTAAAGAGAGTCCTAACCATTATATGATGACTTTTTAAAATAACTAAAATAAACTTGATAAAGCAGCTCTTGTGGAAACTCATATATGTAGGATAGTCTGAGATTAAAACCTGATGTAACACTAATTAAAATCACTCATCTCACCCCACTAAAATCTCTGAAAATCTCTTGATAATATTGACTTGGTTTTAAACAGGAACAGTTTGCAGTATGTAGGTGAAGACCTGCAGAGGAGTGCATACTACCCCAACCCCTCTATACAGGCCTAATCCACCCAACTCTACAAAACACGATACCTGTATATCACATTAAAGGGATCCCAAATTATGTCACAAAATCCTCATTTGTTTGTTTGAAATTAATATACACGTAGGTTTATAATATACACTCAGGGTTTTTATTTTCCAGGCAATCTGTATGGATTAGTGCAGGAATGCCTTTCTTTTTGTTCTTGTACTGGGTTTTTAAAATGCTATCATATAATGGTTAGGACTCTCTTGAAATTTAGGTATCTTGGAGTGGTAAGAGAGCTTATACATACATTGGCCAAATGAGGTCACAAAATCCTAATTTGTTTGAAATTAATATACACACATGTTTATAATATGCTGTATATTACACAGGGTTATTGTTTTAAATGTGTCTTTTAACACATTGAATCACAGAGAACACTCCAACTCATAGATTCAAATCATTCTAGCATTTAGAGTGTTAAAATCCACATTTAGATCGGTGGGAATTTGAGACTTTTATTTGTCCCCTAAAGTGCAGTCAGTAATCTGCAGCGTAGATTTTTTTCTTTCTCCATAAGACTCACAGAAACAAAAGTGATAGTAAAAAAAAAAAACTTTATTGAAAACTGAACTCTTTAAATTGACAGAAGAATGGCCAGAGCAGATGGTCCAATGAGTTCTTATGTGTAGTCTAAATCTGTTCTTTTCACATGACTGATCTGTATTTTGGGAGTTTCCCATGTGGTTTCCTATGTGAAACATTATGAGAGAGGAATATAAAGCAAAGGAATTTTTTATACAAAGTATAGAGTGACCAAGAGTTAACCATAATTAGACAATGATACCTGCCATCTTATAATCATTTTAGATGCATTCATGAAGTAGTCAGAAGTATTTTTTGACTAAATTTGATTGCTTAACAGTTGACAGATAATTATATTGTATAAATAATTATTTTTTATTAGAGTAGACTATGTTATAGAGTTTAATACAAGGTAAAGCTCATAGCTAACGGTTGACCTGTGTTTTAGTCTTCCATACATCCAGTGGTAAGTCACAGAACTTCATCCTTGTTGACTTGTCCACCGTTACTTAGATTTATTCTGTGGAAATGCTTGTACTCCTGGGAACTTTGAGGTTCCATGAAACTTAGTCTTAGGATTGCTGTTAGAAACTATTACCTTTATTTTATTTTTTATTACTATTCTCTTTTCAATGACCAGTTGCAGTACATTTAATTTTATGTATTATATTCCTCCTGCTCCAACTACTGAGGCTTCAAGTGATTTCTTTAGATCAGTCATTCTATAGAGTTCAATCTAAAATGTGTAAGGGAGGTTACATTGGGCCTTATGTATAAAGTAAAAGTGGAGTTATTCTGGAGCAAATCAGCCACACCATAGTGGAGAAGTAAACATTTCCATTGATTTAACCCCTTCAGTGCCAGAGGCTTGGGCCATTTCCTGTACCCTGCAGGCCAGACACTTTTTCAGCATTTTTGCTATCCTTCTGTTTATGCTTGATTTCCTCTGGGGATTTTTAGTTAAATATGGAAAACTATATATTGTTTTTTTCAGAACGAATTGAGCTTTCTCGTGGTACCTTACATGAAGAGAATTTTACATTGTGCAAAAAGCTATGATGTCATAATGACAAAAAAAAGTGAAAATTTACTCATTTTCCTAAAATCACATAATATGTATCAAAAACATTTACCTTGATTGAAAAAGTTTCAATTATTTGAAAAAGCCCCAAGTCCCCCGAGTAAAAAAATACAAAATTTGTATAGTTTTACCTACGTCCATGGCTAGCGTAGAGCCCTAATCACCAGCAGCGCAAAATGACATTTTCAACTTTATAAACTAAAATGCGCATTCTAGGGTTTTTGTGGTAAAACTACCCTAAAACAGTGGAATAACTATATAAAACTATATATTTCTGAAAAGTAGACAACCTGCCGCATCTAATGAGGGATAACTTACCTTCTTGCCCCAAGCCTGTTGTGCACAAATGCCTGCAGAAGATGGCGCTAATGAAAAAAAAGGCATTTTCTTACATTTCTGCCCCTTCAAATGTACTGAAATTTGTGCAAACCATGGCATTCCCAACTGTATTCATTAGCTAGTGCTCTTAGGAGAAAAATGACACCCCATTGGTATGAGTTTAACTACCTCAGGGGGCGCTAGAAGTGCAAAACGGCACCTACTACAACCTCAAATTTTTCTAACATTTTCTCAAATATTACTTGTCTGTACACAAATGGTTATAATAACTACAGAAGTAAAGAAAGGGTACACATACCATACCATTTTGAAAAGAAGACACCCTGACGCATCTATTGATGGGTGACTTGCTTTGTTACCCCAAGCCTGGAGTGCACAAATGCCTCCAGAAGGTGGCGCTAATGAAAAAAAAGGCATTTTCTTACATTTCTGCCCCTTCAAATGTACTGAAATTTGTGCAAACCATGGCATTCCCAACTGTATTCATTAGCTAGTGCTCTTAGGAGAAAAATGACACCCCATTGGTATGAGTTTAACTACCTCAGGGGGCGCTAGAAGTGCAAAACGACACCTACTACAACCTCAAATTTTTCTAACATTTTCTCAAAGATTACTTGTCTGTACTCAAATGGTTAAAATAACTACAGAAGTAAAGAAAGGGTACACAAACCATACCATTTTGAAAAGAAGACACCCTGACGCATCTATTGATGGGTAACTTGCTTTGTTACCCCAAGCCTGGAGTGCACAAATGCCTCCAGAAGGTGGCGCTAATGAAAAAAAAAAGGCATTTTCTTACATTTCTGCCCCTTCAAATGTACTGAAATTTGTGCAAACAATGGCATTTCCAACTGTATTCATTAGCTAGCGCTCTTAGGAGAAAAATGACACCCCATTGGTATGAGTTCAACTACCTCAGGGGGCGCTAGAAGTGCAAAACGACACCTACTACAACCTCAAATGTTTCTAACATTTTCTCAAACATTACTTGTCTGTACCCAAATGGTTATAACAACTACAGAAGTGAAGAAAGGGTACACAAACCATACCATTTTGAAAAGAAGACACCCTGCCGCATCTAATGATGGGTCACTTGCCTTGTTACCCCAAGCCTGGAGTGCACAAATGCCTCCAGAAGGTGGCGCTAATGAAAAAAAAAGGCATTTTCTTACATTTCTGCCCCTTCAAATGTACTGGAATTTGTGAAAACCATGGCATTTCCAACTGTATTCATTAGCTAGTGCTCTTAGGAGAAAAATGACACCCCACTGGAATGAGTCGACCTACCTTAGGGGTGCCAGAAGCACATCACTACACCTACCTGTTTGCTTCTTCGAAAATGGCGGCTTGTACTAAAATGTCCATAACTGTTAGAGACATGAAGGAAAGGTATAAAAGGTATACCATTTTGGAAAGTAGATATTCTCCCGCATCAATTGAGGGGTCACTTGCCTTTCTACCCCCTGGGCTGAAGTGCACAAATATTTCCAAAAGGTGGTGCTATGGGAATAAATACATGTTTTTTTACATTTCCACCACTTCAAAGATACTAAAATCTTTGAAAACCATAACATTTCCTGCTGTATTCAGTACCTGCTACCAACATGAGAAAAATGGTAGCCTATTTGTGTGGGTTAACATACAATATGTGGGTGCTAGGAACACGTATGTAAACCTGACACTTTTGTTTTTGAAATTATCTGCTTGCACTAAAATGGTTATAACCATAATAGATATGCAGAAAAGGTAGAGAAACAATGCCATTTTGGAAAGAAAACATCCTTCCGCATCTAATGAGGGGTCACTTGCCTTCTTACCCAAAGGCTGGTATGCACAAATGCTTCCAGGAGGTGGCGCTAGTGAAAAAAAGGCATTTTCTTACATTTCTGCCCCTTCAAATGTATGGAACTTTGTAAAAACCATGGAATTTTCAACTGCATTCATTAGCTAGTGCTCTTAGGAGTCAAACGACACCCCATTGATATGAGTTGACCTACCTTAGGGGGTGCTAGAAGTAGAAAACTACACCTACTACAACCTCTGATGTTTCTAACATTTTCTCAAATGTGACTTGCCTGTACAAAAATGGCTATAACACATTCAGAATTGAAGAAAAGGTAGATAAACCATACCATTTTGGAAAGAAGACAACCTGCTGCATCTAATGAGGGGTCACTTGCCTTTTTACCCCAATACTGGTGTGCATAAATGTTTCCAGAAGGAGGCGATATAGGAAAAAAATTGCATTTTTTTACATTTCTGCCCCTTCAAATGTATGGAGCGCTGTGAAAACCATGGAATTTTCAACTGCATTTGTTTGCTAGTGCTCTTAGGAGTCAAATGACACCCCATTGGTATGAGTTGAACTACCTTAGGGGGTGCTAGAAGTAGAAAACTACACCTACTACAACCTCTGATGTTTCTAACATTTTCTCAAACCTGACTTGCCTGTACGAAAATGACTATAACACCTTCAGAATTGAAGAAAAGGTAGATAAACCATACCATTTTGGAAAGAAGACAACCTGCTGCATCTAATGAGGGGTCACTTGCCTTTTTACCCCTAAGTTAGTTGGCACAACTATTTCCAGAATGTGGTGCTACAGGAAAAAAAAAATTGTTTTACACATCAGTCACTTCAAAGATACTAAAATGGTTCAATGGCGTGGGATTTCCTAGGAGGACTTCTTGCCAGCCTAAGAAAAATGGTACCCCACTGCTGTGGGTTGACATACCAATTTACGCTACAGGAGCGTAGCTACCAGTGAAACAGAAATGGTAAAGCAAACAGTGTATGTGTGATTTTATGGCTAACAGATGAAAGAAGCTAGGGCGTCAGCCGGTGTACGTGCGGACCTGTGACTACAAGTGTAACAAAGTATGTGGGAGGGTGAGGGATTAGGCAGTGTGTGTGGGTATGAGCAGAGGAGCAAGGATGGTGGTGATGGTGGGGCAGTGTTTGATAGTGTGTATGGGAGATCTGTGACTACCAGTGTGCAATGTATGTCCCCTCATAGAAAGCACTGCGTTGGACCCCCTCCCTCCTGTGGCATGTGCATTTTTTGGGGCTTTTTCCCACAATATTTTTGTGTAGACCTCGTTGGGGGCATCAGAACCCACACAATGAGGTCTAAATAAAAAATAAAGGGGGTGGTCCAGTGGATTGCAAAGCAATGCATTTGGGCCCCTGTGGCACACAAAGGGTTAAATTTTTTTATCGTTACTTTGTATTCAGATGGCCACCAAACAAGCTCTGATCACAAAGTAATGATAAAAAGTCCTGTGTGTGCCACAGGAAGGGGGTCGGCATTGAACTCCCCTCCTAGTGGCACACACAGGGTTAATTTATGTTTTAATTTTTTTTTTTTTATTATATACCTCATTGAGGGGCATAAGGACCCCCTGATCCCTCCCCAATGAGGTCTTAGTAAAAAAAAAATATATATGTCCACAAACAGAGGGACCCTGAGAGTGCCACAGGGGTCTCCAGCGCATTGCAAAGCAATGCATTGGATCCTTGTGGCAATCAGAGGGTTAATTTTTTTTTTTATCATTACTTGGTAATCAGAGCTTGTTGGGGGGCCATCAGGACCAATCATGATGGCCCCCCAACAATCTCTGATAACGAAGTAATGATAAATGCCCTGTGTGTGCGCCGCAGAAGGGGGGCTGCATTGGCCCCCCTTGTGGCACACACAGGGTTAATTTTTTTTTCTTTACTTTTTTTTTATTATGGACCTCATTGGTGGGTATCAGGACCCCTCTGATTCCCCCCAATGAGGTCTTAAAAAAAAAAAAAAAAAAAGGAATCAAAATAAATGTCCCTGTGAGTGCCAAAGGGGTCTCCAGCGCATTGCAAAGCAATGCATTGGACCCTTCTGGCACTCAGAGGGTTATTTTTTTTTTTATCATTACTTGGTAATCAGAGCTTGTTGGGGGGCCATCAGGACCAATCATGATGGCCCCCCAACAATCTCTGATAACGAAGTAATGATAAATGCCCTGTGTGTGCGCCGCAGAAGGGGGGCTGCATTGGCCCCCCTTGTGGCACACACAGGGTTAATTTTTTTTCTTTACTTTTTTTTTTTATTATGGACCTCATTGGTGGGTATCAGGACCCCTCTGATTCCCCCCAATGAGGTCTTAAAAAAAAAAAAAATGGAATCAAAATAAATGTCCCTGTGAGTGCCAGAGGGGTCTCCAGCGCATTGCAAAGCAATGCATTGGACCCTTCTGGCACTCAGAGGGTTAATTTTTTTTTTTATTATTACTTTGTAATCAGAGCTTGTTGGGGGGCCATCAGGACCAATCCTGATGGCCCCCCAACAATCTCTAGTAACAAAGTAATGATAGAAGCCCTGTGTGTGCCACAGGAGGGGGGGTGCATTGGACCCCCCCTGTGGCACACACAGGGTTAAAAAAAATTTTTTTTTTAATAATAGACCTCATTGAGGGGCATCAGAATCCCCCCTGATCCCCCCAATGAGGTCTTTCAAAAAAGAAAAAAAAAACCCAAAGAAATGACCCTGTGAGTGCCACAGGGGTCTCCAGCACATTGCAAAGCAATGTGCTGGGGACCCCTGCGGCACTCACAGGGTTACTAAGGATTTTTTATTTTTTTTTTTTTTTTATTTTAATATTTTCAGACCTCGTGGGGGACATCAGGACCCCTCCTGGTGTCTCCCCAGTAATTGATCTCCCAGCCGATAGGCTGGGAGATCAATTTGGCGACTGCAGGAGAGCAGAAGCTCTCCTGCCTTTCACTCCTACCACCGGTAGGAGTGAATCGGGTAAGGGAAGAGGAGAAGACGGAAGAGGAGAAGCTGCGCTTCTGCTGCGCTTCTCCTCTTCTTTTATTGATCTCCCAGCGCGATCGACTGGGAGATCAATAACAGGGGGGACATGAGGAGTGATCCTCATGTCCCCCCACAATTGCCCAGCCTTTTTTTTTTTTAAATGCGGCCACTACATGCCGATTATACCGGCTCATGCAGTGACCGCATTTTAGTGGGTACATTGTACGAGCTTGGCACAGCGGGTACAGCTGTCCAAACTCGTACAATGTACCCACTTGCCACTCAAAGGGTTAAAAGGGAATCTAATCCCTTTCAAGCTAGAGCGTTCTCCAACGCACTGCAAGGCAATGTGCTGAAGACCTCTCTAGCATGCACGGGGTTAAACACCACATTTAAATTGATGGGGATTTGGGGAATTTTATTTTGACCCCTACAGTGCTGATGGTATCCTCCATAGTTACTTCAATTTGCTTTTATACAGAAGGCCCATTGGGGGAGAGTTATAGAACTGAAGTTAAGAGAATAATGGCTATAATATGTGCTAAAACTTAAGTCTGGCAGTTATAAAATTGCCAACACCAATTTTGGAAGTCGTAACGATTTCTAGTCAAGTTTTTGTAAAACTGACGTTAGAGGAGGTGAAACAATTTCTCAGTGATTTCTCCTTTAGTTATTAGTCAGCTGGCCCAGCTGATTTTAAGTCCTTCTCATGTCCCACTACTTTGATTCCCATAACACCGGGCAGCTTATATATCCACAGAATAGGTCTTACCTCTGTGAGAAAGGCAGTCACAGAGCTCTGAAAATCTGAGGAAATACCTGTTCAGGATATATATAAAATGCCTGGAGGAAGATTCACTAAGCGGTGATAAAATGGAGATGACTTCTCCAGTTTATCACATATCCAGTTCTTATGTTATTCTATAGCGCCTATGCACTAAGATCTCCAAAGCTGAAGAAATCTTGGCGCATAGGCTCCATAGAATAACATAGGAACTGGAGAAGTCATAAACTGGAGAAGTCATCTCCACTTTATCACCTAGTAGTGAATCCCCCCCCCCTGGTGTTATTGGAACTGCAGTAATGGGAAATGTGAAGGAATTTACATCAGCTTCGCCAGCTGACTAAAAACTAATGGAGAATATTCGGACGAAAGGAGTGTTACTAGTGGAGTACCGCAGGGATCTGTACTGGGGCCCATTCTTTTTAATATTTTTATTAGTGATATTGCAAAAGGTCTTCAAGTAAAGGTATGCCTTTTTGCAGATGATGCAAAGATCTGCAATAGAGTAGACATTCCAGGGGGGAAAAGCCAAATGGCGAATTATTTAGGTAAATTAGAAGAATGGTCAAGAGTGTGGCAGATGCACTTTAACGTTGATAAATGTAAAATAATGCACTTGGGACATAAAAATCCAAAGGAAAAATATACCATTAAGGGTACTGTGCTTTCAGAGACAACAGAGGAAAGGGATTTGGGAGTAATTATTTCAAATGACTTAAAGGTAAGCAGGCAATGTAATAAAGCGATGGGGAATGCAAGCAGGGCACTGGGTTGTATAGCTAGGGGCATTAGTAGCAGAAAAAGGGAAGTAGTCATGCCACTGTACAGATCTCTAGTTAGACCTCACCTAGAATATTGTGTACAGTACTGGAGACCCCATCTCCAGAAGGATATTGATACTCCAGAGAAAATTCAAAGAAGGGCTACTAAAATGGTGACTGGTCTACAGGAAAAGAAATATCAGGATAGACTAAAGGATCTGAATATGTATAGCTTGGAGGAGAGAAGAGAGAGAGAGGGGATATGATAGAAACATTCAAATACATGAAGGGATTCAACAAAGTACAGGATGGAAGTATATTTCAAAAGAGTAAAAACGTTAGGACAAGAGGCCATAGTCTAAAACTAGAGGGACACAGGTTTAAATGTAATGTAAGAAAGTTTTACTTCACTGAGAGGGTAGTAGATAAGTGGAATAGCCTACCAGCAGAAGTGGTAGATGTCAATACAGTGACAAAATTTAAGCATGCATGGGATAGGCATAAGGCGGTCCTTAACATAAGAAAAGACCAAGGACTAAAAAAGGTTTGAGGTTGTGTGTTTTTTACACAGTAGGAAATTGGGCAGACTAGATGGGCCGACTGGTTCTTATCTGCCGTCAAATTCTATGTTTCTAATGGAGAAATCAAATGTCTAACACCTATTTTACATACTAGCTTATGTTGGGTGACTAGAGCATCCAAGTCTAAAGGGATTTAAATTCATATTTTCCATAATATGTCCTCCTTTCATTTACAAAGACTTTCATAAACTCATCAGTGTTTTTCATAAGACTCCATTCTTTATAATTCATCAATAACATTTTCATCATCATCGTTTTGATAAAAAGCTATTTTATCCATATTTAAAACAGCTGCTATTCCTCGTTTATAAATATCACCTGACTTTACATGCATAAAGTGATATTTTAATGACCAGCATGCAGATGGCTTTAACCCTTTGAGTGCCATTTTTATAAATGTGTCCCATTGAGTTTTATGGAAGCTAAGTGATGTAAGATACTTTTCACAAAGTATTGCACTCATAAACTGCATAGTAATAATTTGGCAGGATTGCAGCCGTGCAGCCACCCTTTTTAACCCCTTGAGGACCAGAGGAGGTTAACCCAATCTGTTGTTTTTAAGAGCACTCTTATTTTTGAGTTTGGTTATTATTTTTTTTTTAATTAATCTAACTCGTTTTTTGGATATTGTATTTTTAAGTCAGATAGAGCTGTGCTGAAGAATCGGCGTGCTGCATTATGCTGACTGGCATGACTCTATCTGACTGCCTGGTTCTCTTCTCATCTCCCTCCTAGCTGCCCCAGGGAGCAGTAAATTATATTGAGGTTGCAACCTCAGTATAATGCTTACCGGAGCTTGCTATAATGATAGGAGACATTGACAGCACAACGAAGGAAAGCATGAACGTGCTTCCTGGGGCAGCTGGGAGGGAGGTGAGAGGAGAAGACAATCTGTGCTGTGCACATTATGTGGAAGTGTACAGCACAGTAAGTATCTGAAAAACAAGTTAGATAAAAAAAACCAAAAAAAAAACCACACAGCTTCCCTAGGAATTCTTTAATAACCAAACCTATGGGCAATTTTTATTTTTAGGTGATACATCCCCTTTAAGCTTGACCTTCTAGATTTTCTTGAAGAGATAATTGTGAACCAGTGACAAGTGACCAGTGCTGATTATCTGGTGATGTTCAAAAGAAAACATCATTCATCACCTTCTTTGAATTAGTGTTTTTTTTTTTTTCCCCATTTGTATTTTAAATATTTCAGTTGTAAGGAAATAACCTAAACGTTTTCATCATGTGCAGATTTGGCCATCTGTGCCTTACATTTCATTTGTCAAAAAACTCCAGCTTGAGGCATTGATTTGAAAGAGGGGACCTCTAGAAGATCCTGTACATGTAAGACGTGTGCAACAAGCCACTAAATCCGAGGCAGCAGGAGGATGAAACGAGGGTGGGAATGGAAAGCAGCCATTATATTAACATAACAAATTGTGCTTGTTACTCCTCAGATCAACAGTGTTGACTTTGGCGCAAACAAAAAGTTTGCTGTGTTTTTCTCTACTTCAAACTCTTGGCACTTGTTTATTTTCTTTCTGGTTTTTGTTTGTAATCCACAGGCAGGTTTTAAATCAAGCGTCCTTTTAGGTATTTTAGCAGTTTTCGGTAGTTTATTCTTCATTAACCCTTTGTATACTGCACCTGTGGCCTGCAAGTGGTTAACTTGTTAATTTTGCCCTAATGTATTTTGTGTGAGTCTGTCTTTATTGTTTTGTTGTTGTACAGCCGACTGTTTAGCCGAGCAATCCTTTGTGGTTTAAGTGTTTGGATTATAGCACCTGATTTTAGCTTCAAGACAAATGACTTTACTTTTTTCTGGCAGGCGAGCTGGCAGGTGCTTCTAATTCACACGCCAGATGTTCTGCTCATAACACACTGCACATTGACACCAGAACTTTACCTTGCACGCTCTGCTTAAGGATACTTGGAATCATGAATGACTTCCTCTTTAACATGCACTTCATCTGTACAATGACACGGATAAAGCTGTGGGGTCTGTAGACACACTGCGCTCGATTCCTCCACAGCAAACTTGTTCACAAGAAACAGGGATAGGATTTTATTTCACATGGGAAACACAGAATGTCTGCAACAGTGGGATTCCCTCTTTCTCATTATTAACCCCTTAAGAACCAGAAGGGTGCATCGTCTCTGGTGCTCAAAGGATTAAAAAATAGAGATAACTACATTTGAATGTCTTTTTATTTTTATAGTTTGTGTTTATGTATGTACGTATATGTGTGTGTGTGTGTGTGTGTGTGTACATGTGTATAGGTTTGTGTATTTATAATATATATACGAGTGTGTGTGTTTGTGCATGTGTGTGTCTGTATGTGTGCATGTTTATAACTGTGTGTTTATAACATATATGATGAGTGTGTGCGTGTTTGTGCATGTGTATATGTTTGTGTGTCTATATATATATATATATATATATATATATATATATATATATATATGTTTAGTATGTGTTTGTGTATGTATTTTTTTTTTTAATGTGTGTGTTTATATGTTTGTATGTGTGTATGTATGTTTGTATTTATATAGGTGTGTGTGTATATGTATTTGTGTGTATTTGTTTGTTTGTATTTAGGTGTGTGTGTGTATGATTGATATATATTTGAATAAAACTTATACATGCACCAAAAGAATATAAAATCTGCCCAAAGGAGGTCTATAAAAATGGTGTATTAAAATGAATAAATATCATTAAAGATCATGACTTGGATCTTAACGTATATAAGATAATTGTATTAAAATATAAAAAATTGACAAAATGGTTTGTGTTTTGCCGACATTGACATCCCACTAGAAAGGTGCCCCTACCTGCAAGAGCAGAAAGCCAAAAAATTGTTATTATCCACAATAAGCTGGAATAAAAAAATAATCACTAAATACACAAGTCTGTACAATACCAAATAAATGTGAATCAGTTGGTTCAGTGAGTGAGGGCACACGGATCGATAGTGTTGCCACCCAGCCGGTATTTTACCGGCAGGCCAGTAAAAAATTGGCTTCTGTCCAATGTTAAGTCTATGGAGAGAATGCCATGGATGGTATATTTTTTTACGAAAAGATGGCAACCCTACGTATCGATGAGATCCAGCCACACTTGTCCCTGTCCCACGGTTTAACAACCAAGAGTCTTCCCCAAACAAATCACGCTAATATAGAAGAGTAGAGTGAAAAATAAACCAGGCAATAAATATGTGTACTATATTAGGATGAATAAATATAGTGCATTAATCAAAGAGTGCCGTGTCTGACAATTAACCCAAAGAGCAAACCGACATTCCGTGGGTTAAACTTAAAGACTGAACAAACTCTCAATGGGTAATTTCCAGGCAATGCAACCAAATAAACACAAAAAATAGAATACAACTTCTATATCTGTGTGGATACAGACAGAGACCCCGCCAGGCAGTACACTCGAAGGAATTAAATATATGACCAGTGGGTTAACCCACTAGAGTTGTGCCCAAATACACCGCACAGTAGTGGAAGGATAAATATTGGGAAAATACTTTGCTACAAATATACCAGATTGGTAATTAATACAATATATACCGTGTATAAACCTCTACCAGAACCAATGTGAATAAATAATGAAACTATACTTGTCCAATAGTAGAACCTCATGGTATAATTATAACTGGATAATGTGAAGAATCCCATTAAAGTATAAATATTGTGAGACCACACAATGTGCATCCTGTGAGTAGAAATACACTACGAATACAATGATCCCAAAAAGCTTAAAAAAAAAAAAAAAAAAAAAAAAAAAAAAAAATATATGGAAGAAAAATGCCTATGAAGAGGGCTGGTGTGTCCTCAGTCTTGGGTTTCTACCCACTAAATGCAGGCCAACGTAGCTTGAAAGCAGATGAGTCTTATTATAGAATTTTAAAAGTGGCAGGTTACTTATTTTTAATATAGGTATCTTATATAAGCATACAGTACTTTCTCAAACGCGCTATTTATTTATTTTTTTGTGAAAGTATTTTAGAATACATTGAGATTGTTTCTTGTTTTCAAGTATGTCCTGGGTACTCAGTTTATCTACCTCAGAGGGGTGAAAGGCTGATCTGACCTTGCTGGGTCTAGAACCTCCAACCTTGTGGCTTCAACAGATTCTACAGCTGGTGCATTATCCAACTGAGCCATCTCAATGGCCATTTACAAGAAATCTTCAGGGAATATTTTTAATCTAGATAGGGATAAATATGTGTGTTAGATAGAAATTGCCTGATATTGGGGTACTGTGACATGGTGTGCAAGCTTAAACATATTTTGGCCAAACTACAGAATGAAAACCTCGTGTTTATTAACACAGTGGTATAATATATGCTTTATACAGGGTGCACATTTGAATAACTTGTATGGAGGAGCGTAGGTTTGTTTTTTGTGTATTCCAGCAATCAATAGATATATGATCTCAAATACCTTTTGACTCACTTGGTACTGTCTGACACTTTAAGCAGCATAAACTCTGTATTTGTCCCACATGGTGCAGCTGTTCTATTGTGGAATTTCTGCAGTTTTCTGCAGTACGCATCGCATTGAGTAACTCTCTGGCACTCAAAAGGTTAACCAAATGGATCACGGGCGTATATATTTAGATTTAAAAAAAAAAAAAAAAACCCAAAAAAACCTTCAGTTTCATTTCTCTCTTCTTTTTTTTTTTTTTTTTTTTTTTTTTTTTCCCTTCTCAAACAGGATACAGATCAGTACTCTCACCTGAAGGATGGACAGTATTTGCCATATAAAGGTCATAATTCCTTCAGGGAGAAATACTTCAGTGGTTTAACAAAGAGGATTGCCAGGGAAGAGAAAGCTAGAAACACAGAAGGAAACGTTGGAAATTTCATTCCTTCAAGAAAAAATGAAGACGTCTGACCTGTGGCAGTCAGAATGGTGGAGATCATCCAGAAATGAACTGAAATTGGTTTTAAACTCAAAGCAACGTAGTAGTGAAGCATAAGCATTAGGGGTTTTGAGCCTTCTGCATTATAGGCCTCTGAGGCTGCTATCCTAAGAAGGACTTCAGCAATTCTGGAGCATCATATGGGGCACATGCAATGCCACAGATCACCACTGATTTTAAATTGGGGTTTGTAAACCCATAAGTCCTAGAGAGGTCTCCAATTCATTGTGTACTATTTAATTAAATATGGATTTTTATTTCTACCCTATGGTGCACTTGGTTTGCCTCAGAACTGATCCTTGTCTTCTGTGCATAAGACCCTCAGATCGATATGTATAACGGTGCAGTGGCCAATTCTGGAGCAAACCAACTTCCACCATATATATATTTTTTTTTTTTTATCAATTTAAACAGGGCGTTTAACTGCTTGAATGCTAGAGAGGTCTCCCGTGCAATGATAAGCGTTGGAGAACCCTGCAGCACTGAAGACATTTTGGGAATTTTTACTTGTCCTCTGTGGTGCAGTTGGTTTGCTTCACATTGAAACACTCCTAGTCAGAGAACAAAATATGAGCATATCTGGAGAAACACGACTGTAAAAATTCCCCCAATTTCCATTAATTTAAATTGACCTTTTTAACCCTGTGAATGCTAGCGGTGTCTCCAAAGCATTGATTTGCAATGCACTGGAGACCTCTCTTGTATTTAAGGGTTTAAAAGCCCCATTTGCTCCAGATCGTCTTAGAACACCAGCCACTTTATTTGCACTGAAGGCAGTAATGTTGCCTCCTCGGCATAGCTGGGAACTCCCTGGATTTGCCCCGCAGACTCCAGTTTTGACACTGCATTACTGGGTCTCTGGGGCAGAGGCTGAATCTCCAGATGTGAGGCATTTCTACTGAAACTCTGCCCTCTTCTGCTCCTTCCCATTCTGTTCGTCCTTCCCCAGTCTATTTTTACCATTTTTTTCCACCCCTGTTAAGCCCTAACTCTCCCCCCACATTGCGGTTAATTCACGTCATTTTTCTCACCACAGGACTCCCCTCCAGGGAGACAACACATAAAAAAATTCCCAGGTATGCTCAGATACCTCATTTAATGGTCCATGTAAAGCCTATCACCTATTTTAATGTCTCAAATCCGTATACAATTGTGGATTGAAAGAGTTAAATGTCAGTGGAAATGTTAAAGTTAAAACAACTTTTGAGAGAAGTTTCAAAATCACCTGGATGTTGTATTAGCCATTTTTATATAAAAAACGATTTTTTCAAACATTTAGATGCATATGTAATATAGTTAATGAGGCTGAAAAAAGACATGCGTCCATCAAGTCCAGCCCATGACAAAAACACCCCTGTTGATCCAGAGGAAGGCAAAAAATAAAGTCCTCTGAAGCCATGTCCAATCCAGCACCAAGTGAGTAAAAAAATTCCTTCCCGACTCCAAATTGCAATCAGATAGTTCCCTGGATCAATAACCTATCTACATTGAAGCCATCTGTCATACTTTTCAATATTGTTCTGTGCTAGATAGGCATCCATTGCTTTTTTGAATGCTGCTGCATTATCTGCAAATACAACATCACGAGGCAAAGAATTCCATAGCTTTACCACCCTTACTGTAAAGAATTCCTGCCACTGTTTTAGTCAAAAGAGCCTTTCCTCTAGTCTTAATGGATGACCTCTTGATCTTAGCTCATCTTTGAGTAAATAATTCATTGGATAGTTCCTTGTATTGACCTTGAGTGTATTTGTAAATGGTGATCATATCACCCCCTTATATGTCTCTTCTCTAACGTAAACAAACCCAGTTTGGCTAGTCTCTCTTTATAACTCAGATCCTCCAATCCCTTTATCGGTTTTGTTGCACGTCTCTGCACCTTTACCCAGTGCAACAATGGCTTTTTTTAAGAACTGGCGCCCAAAATTGTACTCCATATTTTAGATGAAGCCTAACCAAGGATTTATACAGAGGTAGGATAATATTAGCATCCCTGCATCCACACCTCTCTTTATGCAGGCTAGTACTCTGTTTGCTCTTGCAGCAGCTGAGTGACACTGCACACTGCTGTGAAGTCTATCGTCTATCAGTACTCCTAAACCTTTCTCTAATGAGGATTTCCCAAGTTGTTTCCCATTGAGAGTATATGTGACATGTTTATTTCTACAGCCCAAATGCATAAATTTATGTTTATCTATGTTAAATGTCATCTGCCACTTTTCTGCCCATTCACTTAGTTTATCTAAATCCTGCTGCAGAGGAAAAACATCCAGCTCTGTATGTATTTCCTTACACAGCTTAGTGTCATCAGCAAAGATTGAGACGCTGCTTTCAATTCCCACTTCTAGATTGTTAATAAACAAATGAAAAAGCTTTGGGCCCGGGACTGAACCATGTGGCACCCCACTTAAGTTATGTTAATATGTTACATAATGCTAATTAAGGCATTCCATGCAGGCACTTCCTGCCTTACCCTACATAACCTTCCCAACCCATTGACACTGCTCAGCAATGCAGTGGTGGTCTCCCAGTACTGAAAGAGTTAGTCAGTAAGTGGTGTTGGTAATGTAGGCCTAAGACAGGAAGAACCTTAGTGGCATATGTTAATGAATGTAATATATAAATCTTAGTAACTGAAAAAGTGGTTTTCTACATAAAAATGGCTAAAAACAATATAGGTGATTTTGAAAGCTCTTCCAAAATCACCAAAATTGTTTTGGGGAATGTATCTCTTTAAGACTATTAACTTGAGAATCCTCTCAGTGGGCCCCATATATATAGATATTGGTCTGTGGAACAGTTCAAGAACTTGGCTAGTCTGTGTGCTGATGAATGATTATTAAATGCATCACTCTGATATAAATTAAAGGAATATTAATAAGGAAATACAACTTGCTATTCTATTAAATAACACTTAAAAAATATATCATAAAATATACCAAAGGCTTTGTCTGCATTGGTTTTCAGCAGGCCTGGGGGAATTGGTTGCCTTTGCGCTCCTAATATGTCTTTATGTAGCACAGTACAGACTTTTGTACAATATATGAGGAGTAAAAAAGAAAATGGTTTCACCTACACCACTTAAAAATAGCATGTGTGATAATGTATGCAGGTTATCTAGGTATGGAAACTTCAGCATGCATATATATGAATGTTAAAACCTCATCTTTCATATAAGAGCAACTTGTATTTTATAATTTGTGTTCCTTTAAAGATGTGTTTTGAATTTGTGTGACCATGCCATGCAGGAGTTAGAGATGGGGCAATACAATGAAGTAAAACAGGGCAAACGAACCCATGATGTGCACACAAAGAGTTAATGAAAAAGCTTGATATAATTCAGGTGTTTCAGCTATAAAGGTCTTCAACGAGTTATAATATGGATCGAAAAAATAAAACCAGGCCTCCATTTTGCTATTTTATTTATTTATTAAAAAAAAAAAAAAAAAAAATATATATATATATATATATATATATATATATATATATATATATATATATATATATATATATAAATTTTTTTTTTTTTTTTTTAATCCTTGATGGAGGCTTTCTGGCTGAAATATTGAATTCATATTGTTTGTAAATATACTTTTTCAGTAGTATTCCTGTTTATACATATCATTTTTCAGTGAGCCCTGCTTTATCATACTGTTGTATATTATGTTTTGAACCTACAGGCCAAATGTAATCCTTTATATATAAACTAGTGTAAAAGCCCATGTACACGGGCCAAGGTCCAGGTGATGTTAACCCTTTGAGTGCCAGAGGGGTACGCACCACATTTCTTTGCAATGCGTTGCATACCCCTCTGGCACTGAAAGGGTTAAGAGGTTGGTCCTGACTGCATCGGACAAACATTCTAGCTTTTTATTATATTGGATATTTTTGGGGTTCTGGCATTATGCCTCTATATTACAGTAGCAATGGAAGAATAGGTTGGTCAGTAACTGTGTAGTGATCTGTATGATTAACCCTTTGAGTGCTCTGCAATGCATTGCATACCCCTCTGGCACTCAAAGGGTTAATGGTAGCTGCCACAAGCTAGAATCAAGTTTCTCCTTAGTAAATTGTTTTGTCTAATTTCTTGTCTTTATTCTGTAGATGGTGACGTTGGTCCACGTGTATAAGCTAACATTTCCCATTCATTTAAATGGCAATTTTAACCACTTGAATGCTCAAGAGATCTCCAATATAAAGGGCAACTTTACTGTAGGAATAAGTGTATTTTCTTTTGTTTAACACATTAACTTACCTTACTAGGTGCCCTTCATACAGCAGTCAGGTGTCTAGAGCTAAACTGAAGCAACTAGCAGTAGGTTTACATATAGAGCAAGTTGAAAAGAAAAAACGGTAAACATAAATAACTGACTGCTGTTTGACAGAATCCTACTTATTTAAGTCATTCTGATAAATCAAGAGACATTTATTCTTAGGGTACATTTTCCATTTAAATCAAGTGGGATTGTGGATCATTTTTATTCATTCTCTATGGTACAGTTGGGCTTCCCAGAATGCTTTGATTTGTACTTCTATACACATGCCCCAGTTTTCTGTGTTTTCACCATTTAGGGCAGTGGAAGGGAATCTTCTGCCTTACAGCTGCTGTTAGACTACAGGTTCCATCATCCTCCGCTGGGCAAAGTTTGGTTGGGAGTTGTAGTCCAACAGCAGCGCATTGCCTTCCGCTGTCTTGGGGGCTGACAAGGGGTAAATTGTTTTTGGAAAATTTAAGTTTTTAAAGTTTACATTTTTTTCCTTTGTATATAAATCTATGCTCTTTATTTATCATGTTTTTAATGGGAATTAACACGGCCAAGCAGCCACAGAGCTGGAGCTCCCAGGCTGCCGTGTCCGTCTTTCACAGAAGGAAGTTGTACTGTTTGCTTTTCAGTCTCCAAACCTCTGGAATTTGTTCTCAACATGTATGGGGTGATGAAGTGTTCCTCGTTAGAGAGATTGCTTTCATTTGTTATTGTTTGTAATTGATACACATTAAACACACACAATCTTGCTTTGTCTCCTTACAACACTGTTGCATGCAAAAGGCCCTTTTTGTGGTTTGTTATTGGTCTGACCCTGGCCAGCTCTGTTAAACCCAAAGGACTTGAACTGAGGCTTTTTGGAGGCTACGAAGTTCTTTTTAGCCTGTCCACATCTGAAGCTCATCTGGTCCTTTTTCATTTGTTTTTACATTCCTAAAACTGACTCTCACTAAAGACAACTGGCTATATGTTTTGTTCTGCTCCTTAGAAGTTAACTGATTTTTTTTGTGTGGAGCCATAACAAATAGGTGTGACTTGTCTTAAGTCTGCAGTGTAAATACACCCTTTGAAATTGAAGCTGTGTTTGGATTTTTGTGTGTCTTTATTTTGGTTCAGAGGTAAAACATTGCTGTTTTTACCTTGTTCTCTGTGGGCAGATAAGTCAAGATGAGTCACTAATTTATTCCTTTGGTGGTAGACTGGTCAGCACAGTATTATTTTGTATGCTTCTGTAGAAAAGGACGTGGTATATGCCTAAAGTAAAAACGGGGCAATTCTGTGGTAAACAAACTGCACCATAGGCAACAGATATATTTTCCCCATTGATATAAATGGGGCTTTTAACCCCTGGAATGCTAGAGAGGTCTACAACACATTGCTTCACAATACATTCAACACCTTTCTATCATTCAAGGGATTCAAACAGTAGTGGTCAACCTGAGGTAGGGTTGCCACCTTTTCTTCAAAAAAATACCGGCCAAGGCATTCCCTCCATAGACTTAACATTGGAAACAAGCCAATTTTTTACCGGTCTGCCGGTAAAATACCGGCTAGGTGACAACCCTAACCTGAGGCCATCCAGCTGCTTCCATACTACAACTCCTATCATCCAGGGCATGATGGGAGTTGGGGTCTACCAGCAGCCGGAGGGCCTCACATTGCTCACCACTGGCACACTCTAGCTTTTGTTAACCTTCTGAGTGCCAGAGAGGTATCCAATGCGATGGATACCTCTCTGGTACTCAAATGATTAACCCTTTGAGTGCCAGAGGGGTATGGAACGCATTGCTTTACAATGCGTTCTGTACCCCTCTGGCACTCGAAGGGTTAAAAGCCCCACTTAAATCATTTGTCTCATATGGTGCAATTAGCTTGTCCCAGACTTGTTCTACCATTTCTTCTCATCATTTCCTTTTCTGTGAATCAGAATCATATGACGTCAAGCAGTTTAATGGTAACTAAGATTATCTAGGGTTTTCCATAGCTACAGACCAAGCCACTACTACATATCCACGTCTGTTTTACAGAGTAAACATATTTTTTTTCAGTTTAGTGAACATTATTATTCTAGTGAGAATTGTACAAAGTGCAAATGTTTTTCTAACTCTGAAAAAATAGTCTTAGCTGCACAGCTCGGGCTAGAAATCTGGTATTCAATATATAGAGCATCATAATATTACAGTATGCTTATTACACATTAAACCAATACTGTGTAACTGTGGTATGTGGGCATTAAGCAGAACGCAAGAGTAGTAACTCTAGAGCAAACCAACTGTCTGGGGGCTGGAAGATAATTTAAAAGGGTAATTTAACCATTTGAATGCTAAGTGGGAGACCTTTCTAACAGTCACAATGGGATTTTTTATTCTCTCACCAAAATGAATCTTTACTTAGTACTGGATACCATGTATAAAGAGGCTGGCACGATTCTTTCTAATGAAGTCCTGTACTACAAACTCTTACCAGGTGTCTTTAGTGTATTTCAGCTGGGGAAGTTTAGAGTCCTGCACCATAGAATTTTTTTGCCCTTTAACCCCAAGACAATTTAGGTCATTGGATGTAACTCTTTACACTGTGCATAGTACTGTACTTTTTTTTTTTTTAATTTCAATAATTTATGACATGGACTTTTAAAGATTACCCAGTGACGTCTCCACTTCCTCTTTCAGTGGTACAAGCTGTACCGCACAGCTCTGCAGGATATTCCTTCATCTTCAAATCACTTCCCACCTCCATCACCAGCAACAAGTAGTAAATCCTGGTATAATGGCCATATGGAGCAGAGTACAAAATAAAGTCCCTCGCCCTGAGGTTCAACAAGTGTCAATTTGGGGCAATGCTTTTAACTCTTTGAGTGCCATAGAGGTATCTTATGCATTGCAATGCAATGCATTGGGTTCCTTTCTGGCACTCAAAGGGTTAATGATTTATGAAAAGTACAAACTGTTTTGGTAGAGTAAGATGTCACTGTGGACAAACAGTCCATACCATGTTCCAATGGCACGTTAAGAGCACTGCATAAAGTCACCATGCCTGATGTAAAAAAAAAAAAAGTTTTTGCAGAGCTTGTTCCAAAAAAAAGGATACTGATGTGTGTTTGGAGACTATATTGAATCGAGCGGAGATGCACCTGCTTCTTCTTCTTGTCAGATGAGATAAGTGCAAGCAGCCCCTGGAACACCTTGCACTTGAGGAGGAGGAGTGTAGAGGCCAGCCTCTTGTGTGTTGGGAGCCAGGCTTCTGGTGGAGGGAGAGTGCTGCCAATCATTCCAAAACTCATCAAGATGGCAGCGCTCTCCCTCTTGCTACCTTTTGAAGCATACGGTACTTTTTGCATCGGGTGAACTTTTTATAAATATTATGGGAGTGTTTAAAGTTGCCGGGAGCTTTTAAACAAATTGGGGGGGGGGGGAGTTGGAAAGTGATAGTTCCCCTATAACATAAGTGTTTTTTTTTTTGTTTTTTTTTTAGGTAGGGTTATTGTTCATTATTATTCAAGGTTGATACTAGTCCTCTTAATACTGGGAGAGCTGATTTAATTGGTGAGAAAGCAACTATATCAGGGGCTGTGAGCAAACAGAGAGAATAACCGAATGTCCTCCATTACTTATGTGGTTTACTGAGGACAAAGGACACTGGAAAAAGTTATGGTGAATAAAGCACCTGGATTTGATAGCATACACCCAAGTAGACTTAAGGAACTTTTTCCAGTAATATCAAGACCCTTATACTTAATATTTACTGATTCATTTTAATCAGGCGTGTTGTCCTGTGTTTGGAAGAAAGCAGATGTAGAACCATTATTCAAAAAATGGGGGTGGGATTTAAACCAGGAAATTATAGACCTGTGAGCTTAACATAAGTAGTGAGTAAGATATTAGAAGGTTAATAACTGATAGTATTCAGGACCATGTGACAACCAACAACATTATTAGTAGGAGCTAGCATGATTTTATGAAGAATAAATCATCTGCAACTTGCATTTTATGAAACAGAAAGTAGTAGTTTGACCAAGGATATTGTTGTTTCTAGTATACTTGGATTTTGCAAAAGTCTGCTGTGCCACACAACAGGTTACTGCATAAATTAAAAGGCTTTGGTTTGGGAGGTGATACCTGTTCATGGATAGGAAACTGGTTAAATTAGAGATGGCAGAGAATTGTTGTAAATGGAACCTTTTCATACCGGCCTAAAGTTAAGTGGGGGGTGATAGAGGGTTCTTTTGTGGGCTTAATGCTTTTTAATTTATTAATGATCTACAAGTGGGTATTGAAAGTAGTGTCTCACACTTTGCTGGGGACACAAAGCTGTGTAATGAAATACATACAGATCAGGAAGTTTTTCTCTGTAGAAAGATTTGGATAAATTGATTGAATGGGTGGAAGAGTGTCAGATATGGTTTAATGTAGATAAGAGTAACACGAAATGGGAAACTACTTGAGGGAATACTAGTTATAGGAGCACTGGTAGACAATAGACTTCACAGCAGTGTACAGTTTTATTCAGCTTCTGCAATAGCCAATAGGGTACTATCCTGTATAAAAAAGGGTATAGATGCATGGGATGCAAATATAATTTTGCCTCACTATCATTGGTTAGGTCTCATCTGGAATATGGAGTACACTTTTGGGCTTCAGTTCTTAAGAAACATTATTGAACTGGAAAAAGTGCATAGAAGTGCAGCAAAACTGATAATGGGATTGGAGAATCTGAGTTATGAAGAGAGACTAGCCAAACTATTTACATTAGAGAAGACACGTCAAAGTGATTATATGATTACCATTTACAAATCTAGTCAAAGTCAGTAGAAAGAGCTAAGAAACCATTCAAAGAGTCGAGCAAAAAAACAAGATGTCATCCATTAAGACTAGAGGTGTTTTCAACTAAACAAAGGCAGGGATTTTTTTACAGGAAGGACAGCAGTTGTGGAATTCTTTGCCTTGGAGTGCTGTGTTTGCAGAGGTGGTTGTTGCTTTCACAAATGTAATGGATATCTTTTTAGCATAGAACAATATTGGGAACTATGACAGCTGGTTTCACAGCAGATAGAATTGTGATCCAGAGAAATATTCATCTGCCATTTGGAGCCAGGAAGGTCCCGGGACCATAAATCCGGTCCCGGGACCATAAATCTCCATAGGATGGTGTAGCAACAGCGCCACTGTACAATTTCAGGTCACTGTAATATTGCACCTAAAAAATTAAACTTTGAAAATTAATAACTTTCGAATGAAACACCTTTCAGCGGTGGGAGTACTCTTGTTTTACTATCCCTTTAACTTTTCAATGCACGCTTATGAAAATAAGAAACTAAGAATGTTTTATGCTCCGCCACCCTCTCTCCCATGTGGCTTAATAAATATGGGCCATAGTCTTTCTACTTCATTCTTGTATTTCCTACAGGTCTGTTTAAAACAAATAAATCTGTAATAATAATATTTATAGATAACGCGTGAATTATGCACACACAATAAAATTATATTTAATTAATAAAGCCTTTTTTTGGCTTTATAAATAAATAATGGATGATATATTATTAGTTTTCTAGATAATTTGTATCTATCAGGAAATGTTTACATTTGACTCCATTTGTTTTTGCCAATAGTGCCCTGTGACTTTGGCATTCATATTTGCAATAAGTGTATGAGGCAATAATGGCAGGCCTCTGTTGGTTATGTACAAATTAAATTTGTGGATTTCTGGTATCCCTGTTCTCTGGGAACAGATTGCATTACTTATTTTATTTCAAAGCTAAAGGTTCCCAGAGACAGAACCAAACCAAGACAAATACCAATGCAGAGCTTGCCTTGTACTAAGTAGTCAAAACATATAACGGGGAGTAGGTAGTTGGAAAGAATTCATGGGAATTATAGCTGCAAAAACAAACAAAGTACAAAATTGGCTTAGGCATCCATGGGTTAATGGAATATTTTTTTTTTATTCTAAATTGTATTATTTTATGTTAAATTTTTCCACTATATAAACATGTGTTAATGTTTACAGAAGTGGTAAACCCCATACTTAACACTATCTTAAAGGGCATGATGGCCTCTCACAATGCTATTAAAATTTGAAAGAGCTAAATATTTACCCAATAACTCGATTCCTCAATAATTTCTGCAGGGTCTAGTGAAAGAAATTTCGCATCTGCACTTGCCCAATAATGATATATAGAGTTTGAGCAGAGAAGACGTTTATCCCTGTTCATACTGCATATAACAATTGCAGGTTACTGCAGAAAGATGAGAGAGCCTTCACCCAATTCTGCAGAAATCAGCCCAGGATTGGGTGAGTGACTGGACAAGTATTTAGTTACTGCAGTGTTTAATAGCATTGAAAGACAGAGGCTATCATCATTCCCTTCAGGGTAGATAGTTTTAATTTTGGGGTTTGCTATCCCTTTCAAAACAAATGTATTTTCTCTTTTATCCAATGTGGAATGCATGAACCATGGAGAAAAGTGTCCTCTGGCTAGAAGGGAAGGCTTTCTGGTGACAGACACTCCCTCTCTGTTGTACTTTACCCCCACCAATCTAGCTGAGTTTTAAGTGACCTCAGAGATGCATCAGATCAAAGACTCTCTTAGCCTTCTTTTTTTTCTATTAGGATGGGGCTGTGTAATCCCCCCATTAAGTAGGATCCTTTCTCTAGCCTCCATTGTTGGTTTGAGCCAGAGTACAGACCGTTGCATGGTGCATGGGATGGTGAAGTGTGGGCAACTCATTGCAGAGTTTTTTTTTACAGGAGTGGTCAGAGGAGCGTCACCACCTGCCCACTCCTATCAAGATTACTCTCCCATACAACTCTTTACAGACATTTTCACAGGAGTGGCCAGAGGGGCTTCATCACCATGACCACTTCTGTGAAAATCAGGCCCCCATGCCTGTACCTGTAGTAGTCTATATATAATATATACAAAAATGGACCACACCCCTTTCATCTTCTGGTTGTTTTGGCCTTTCTTCAGGATAGCATTTAGGGCTTGGTCTTCGTTCCATTAAATCCAGATTTCTCTGTCATCCAATACAGGTTACTGGTAACTTTGGGTAGGTGAGCCGCCCCTTTAAGAAGGCAGGAACAATTCTACTAGTGAATGCAGGGGGTGGAGCCTACCTTCCCTCCTTGGCCGCAGCTAGCCAATCAGCTCCAGTAAGATTTGTTCCTTGGATGAAGATACAGGCAAGAGAACAGTTCTGCTATAGCTTTAGCAATTTTTTTTTATTTTTCTGTTAGAAATGGAATACCACCATTAGGCGGATTACCATAACTGACAATGCCCTTAGATGTGGCTAGCTCAGTATGCAGGTGCTTTTGTGGACCTTAAGCCCTGGGGGGAAAATCTTGGGTTCAAGTTCTTTTCACAAGAGTTGCCCACTGAGGATTCTTCTTAATACATGGTCATCTGAAGAATGAAGATATGCAGGAAAGGTGAGCAATCCTTTGAATGCTGCAGGTCCACATGACCCACAGTGCCCCTCCACACAGGGGTTTTCCTTTGGAGTTTCTATTGCACACTTCTGCACTCATTGGGTCTATCTGTATGTCTGTTGGGTGTTTTGGAGCGAGTTTCTGTTTTAACTTAACCCTTTTGTTGCTGGTTTAGCATCTTTTGGAGGGTTGTTGGCACTTTCCCTACTGGGTTCAGTGTTTATTGGGTCTAGTGACATGTTTTTGTAATGTTTGGTGCACATTTACTTATTTACTTCTCAGTTGTAACTTTTGCAAGCCCAAACAACAATGGAAGCCCAAGGTCTCCCCCAAGACTAAGGCTTCCAAGCCTCCTTCGGCATGACTCTCCGAGGCCAGGTTCCCACTCTGCTGCGGGTGGCCATCTGCGTCACTACCACAGCGTCTGGGAGGATTCACTGGAGGACCTGTGGGTTTTGCAGGTGGTGGCGGAAGGGTACAGGATCCCTTTTGTCTCTCTTCCTCCTTTTCGGGTTTTCCCCTCTCATACACCCCAGGGTGTAGAGAAACTCAAACCTCTTTGTGGTTTCCAAGAAGGATGGCAGCTGTCGTCCCATTTTGGATTTGAAGGATCTCCGTTCCTTTGTGATCAAGACTCATTACCACCAGGAATCCTTAAGGACGGTGATTGCTACTATGTCCCTGGAGAAATTCCTTGCCTCTCTGGATCTTCAGGACGTGTATGTACACATCGCCATTCATCCAGAGCATCGGCAGTATCTCAGATTTGCCTGTGACCAAGGGCACGTTCAGTTTTCGGCTCTTCTCTTTGGTCTGACTACAGCTCCTCAAGTCTTCAATCGTGTCCTGGGAGCCTTAGTATCCGTCCTCCATCGGGATGGCATCAGAGTTACTCCATACATGGACGACCTGCTTCTGAAAGCCCCTTCTGCGGAACTTCTTCATCAGCAGGTTCAGGACTGCACTCATGCTCTTACCCATCACGGGTGGATCATCAACATGGAAAAGTCAGATCTTGCCCCGTCCCAGCGTCTGGTCTTCCTTGGCCTTCTCTTGGACACTCAGCAGAGCATGGTGTTTCTCATGGACGAGGTGGCTCACCAGATTGCCCACAGGGTTTCTGCTGTTCTGGCTCACGATCCAGTTCCAGCCAAGAAGCTGTCCTCTCTAGTGCGAAAGTTCATCTCCACCATAGAAGCAGTCCCGTTTGCCATGGCTCACACCAGGGAATTCCAGAGGTTTGTGATCCAGGTGTGCAGGGGTCAGCCGGATCTTCTGAAGATGTCCGTGTTCCTCCCTCTTCATGTGGAACTGAGTTTGTCATGGTGGCTCGACCTCTCCAACTGCTGAAGGACAAGTCCTTTCTGGTATCCTTCTGGACCACGGTGATGACGGATGCCAGCCTCTCAGGCTGTGTAGCAGTCCTGGGTAGCCTGAGTGCTTAAGGTCGGTGGTCTGCGGAGGAGTCTCTCCTTCCCATCAATGTGTTGGAGTTTTGGGCAATATTTCATGCCTTTCACCATTGAACACCCCAACTGGAAGAATGCCCAGTCTGGGTCCAGTCCGACAATGCCACGGCAGTGGCAGGGCAGAAAAAGAAGTCTCGCCGCTTGGTTAGAGGTCAAGGCTATTTTGTCCTGGGCAGAATAACATGTTCCTGCCATATCCGCAGTGCACATTCCCAGAGTAGACAACGTCATGGCAGACTTCCTCAGTCGACACATGGTGGACAACGGAGAGTAGGGACTGCACCCAGAGGTGTTCACTCTCATTGTTCAGAAGTGGGGTCTTCCTTGCATCGATCTGATGGCGACAATACACAACCGGAAGGTTCCGATGTTCTGCTTTCGCTGGAGGGATCCTCTAGCTCTAGAGGTGGATGCCATGTCCATTCCTTGATTATTTCCTCTGGCTTACATATTTCCTCCCCTTCCCATGTTGCACAGGGTGTTACGGAAATTGAGACTGGAGCGCTGTCCAGTCATTCTGATTGCTCCACACTGGCCTTGACAGGCTTGGTTTGTAGAGCTTCTAGATCTGTCAGTGGCGGAGCCATTCTGGCTCCCTTGCCGTCCGGATCTTCTTCTACAGGGTTACCTATGGAAGGAGGATGTTCGTCATCTAGCTTTGACGGCTTGGATAATTGAATCCTCAATACTAAAGAAGAAAGGGTTTTAGTTTGGTGTGGTGGCTACTCTGCTTAGTGCCTGCAAACCTGTTTCTTCTAAGGCCTATCATCGTGTCTGGCCAACCTTTCTGTCTTGGTGTGCCGATAGGGACCGTTCTCAGGATTTTGATCTGCCTACGGTCCTGGCTTTCTTGCAGGAAGGTGTGGATAAGGGCCTCAGTTTGAGTTCCCTTAAGGTTCAGACTTCCAGAGGGGCATTGCTAGTCTTCCTGATGTCAAGGTTTTCTTCCAGGGCTTTGCTCATACTCGTCCTGTTTTCAAGACTCCCGCTCCTCAGTAGAATCTTAACTTGGTTTTGGGTGACCTTCAGCACCCTCACTGAGTCCTTAGCTTCCATTCCTCTACACCTGCTGATGTGGAAAATGGCCTTTCTCCTGGCGATCGTGTTCGCCGTGTCACGGATTTGCATGCTCTGTCTTGTAGACCACCCTTTTTGGTCTTTCACAAAGACAAGGTGGTGCTTCACACTTCTCAGGAGTTTCTCCCAAAGGTGGTCTCTGAGTTCCACATGAATCAGGAGATTGTGGTGCCTTCATTCTGCCCTGACCCTACCTCTGTCAAGGAGAGGGATCTCCACTTGTTAGATGTGGTGCGTTGTCTCAAGTTTTATGTACATCACAGTGGGTCCATCAGAAAATCTAATGCACTGTTCTTCATTCCTGAGGGTCCCAGGGCAGGGAGACCTGCATCCAAAGTGACTATTGCATCTTGGATCAAGTCCACTATTCATAAGACTTACGAGCTAAGGAAGAAGCCTGTTCCCTTTCAAGTCACAGCTCATTCTACTCGATCTATTGGGGCTTCTTGGGCTTACAAGAACCAGGCCTCCGCTGATCAGTTGTGCAAGGCTGCCACTTGGTCATCTGTGCACATCTTTTCAACGTACTACCATGTTGATGTGCTGGCATCAGCTGAAGCCAGCTTTGAGAGGAAAATCCTGGAGGCAGTCTTGCCTGTCTAGGATCTTCTTCAGTTCTTTGGTGCTTCCTTCACTTTTGAGCCCTGTTGGCTCTAGTTCAGTGTCAGTTCCTGGGGTGTTGTTACTCCTGTTCAGTGTCCATTGATCCTTCATTTGTTTTTGTTGGGCTATCTCTGATCTGACGGTTCATATATGCTCTGGTCACTTTGGGGGCCTTGTGTCTGGTCTTTGCCTTACTTCCCGCCTCTGGGAAACACAATGGTTGGACATTCCAAAGTTACCAGTAACCTGTATTGGACGACAGAGAGAACAGGATTTTAGTCTTACCTGTTAAATCCTTTTCTCTTAGTCCATACAGGTTACTGGTCTCCCACCCTGTCAGGGACCATGCTTGGCTCTCCTGTGGCAGACCGCGGGGGTCCTTCGGTGTCATGCTCACAGGAGTCTTCTTTCCCTTCTACTATCTAGTCAATAGTTTGTGTTCTAAATCTTACTGGAGCTGAATGGCTAGCTGCAGCCAAGGAAGGAAGGTAGGGTCCACCCCATGCATTCACTTCTAGAATTGTTCCTGCGTACTTAAAGGGGCAGATCGCCTACCCAAAGTTACCAGTAACCTGTATGGACTAAGAGATAAGGATTTAACAGGTAAGACTAAAATCCTCTTTTCAAGCTCAATTTAAAGAGTGTGATAAAACAGCCGGTAGGGCCAAACTGACTACCGACCAACAGAATAAAATGTCTAAGTTGGTATTCAATGACCCTACCAGCTGAAACCATAACGGACATTAAGCCACAGAAAAGGTCTTATGGCCAAACGTCTGTTTTTGCATAAAGTTCCCAAAACGCTGCTAAATAGCGGCCGTAATAATGTCAAGCACCAATCTTTAACTTATCTGTGTTGTACTTACCTGTCGTCCACTGTCTGTATCCTCTTATCTTCATTCTTTTCTTCTCTTCTTTCTTCATTGCTCTTCATCTTTCTTCTCTCTTGCATTTTCTCCATCTTCTTTCTTCTTGTATCTACTTTTCATTAAACCTGTAAAAAAAAAAAAAAACATCAATATATTTTGCTGAAAATAACCTGCACATCTATTCATAGTTTAACCAGTTGAATGCCAGAGGGGTACGCAACGGTTCCTTTCTGGAACTCATTGGGTTAAAGAATGCTTAGATGTGCGGGTGACTTATTTAAAAAAAAAAAATGCCTCATGTACACTTAAAATTGTTCCTATAAATACTTCTAGTGCCACAAACATTTTTAATAAAAATATAAGGACTGTTTACCATTTCTCCGTTGCTGTGTACTCTCGTTCTCAAGGGGTTTAGCCATTCTTGGTTCACATGCATTTAGTTGCACATATTGATTTAACTTCTTAAGGACTGGTGACATGCCAAGACTGTCACTGGTGGCTTTGTGTAAAGAGACCGGTGACTGTCCTGGCATGTCATGGAATTCTGGGATGGCAGCATGGCTGCATGCTGCTATTCCATCCCAGAATTCATTGCACAGAAAAAGAAAAGCTCTGTGGTCCAATACACCTGTCCCCCGTTGGATCGGGTGGTCATTAAGGGGTTAAACACTTTGTTACTGCTTCAACCCCTGCTGTGCTATGATAATCAAATTCAAGATACAAAGGGTTTTTGTACAGCAATGATATTTAGCAGGTTATTCTAACATAATTATACACACTGGTGCCTGGTTCACCAGGTCAGATCTGTTTACTATAGGAATGCTGCTGGTCCATTAGAAGGTATGCATGGATTTAAGGTGCTAATGAATCCTCAGAAGAGAAATGGTTTCCTGTTTGGTAATAAATATAATAAAGTGGTCTGCTTTATGATTTAAGGAATTCATTGTACATTTTTTCCAGAAAAATTACCCAAAACTTAAGTGATCCACTGGGGAATTTAACTGTTGGAAACTGCTGTATTTTTTCCCTCTCAATAGATTTTGTATAGTGCATTATGTTACTTTCCCTTGTTGTTTGTCTTGAGACCATTACTAAACTGAATTCCAAAATTCCTTTGCCTGTCTTTAAATTGCATGTTTTTTTTTCTAAATAATACAAGGTTTCCAAAAGAGCATGTTCAGCCCTGACTTACACCACCCATGTATTTTAGTGCTTTTACAATGTGAGAACCTAATATGAGGTACAAAATTGTGTAGAGAAGGATTATGTGTCCTTGTGGGATCACAGTTATTAAGTGGCCTGCTCAAAAGTCGCAGGCTCAACATGAAAGCCTAGATTTATATAGTGGTGTGGAATTTCTCTAGTTAGAAATGTGCTACAATTATTATGTTGTTATACAGAGCTTAGTAATCCAGAATGGTATATAATATATATATATATATATATATATATATATATATATATATATATATATATATATATATCGCCTCTGTTGAAAAACTATAATTAGTGCTTTTTAGTCAGTTATTTTTTTCACCATTTCATAAATGTAGAGCAGTTGATTGTAAACTGCATGGGCCTTATGAATAAAAGCAGAGAGGAACAACTCTGGGACAAACCTACTACATTGTAAGGGGAAGTAATTTCCCAAATAACCATTGATTTAAATGGGTCTTTGGATTACAAGTAGGGGTGGGTGAAAAACTGAAAAAGGGGACAACCATGTGGTTTTCACTGGAACACAATGTGTTCCCGTGAAAACCACATGGTTGTCCCCTTTTTCAGTTGAAAATCCACCTTAAACAAACCTCTTAAAATTTTGAATACAAAAAGAGGGGGTGCACAGTCGTGTAATATTGTAACAATCAAATTGAAAGTGAAGTGGAATGTATATTACTCACGTTTCTCAATGGTCATCAGAGGGGATAACCAAAGCTGACTATATGCACCTGTGGAGAGATCTCACCACCACCACTAGGTGTACACCGGACCTTCAAAAATGCTGCACCATATACCATAGAACAATAATATATTGGGGGTGTGGTCTTTAAAATGTTAAATAGCTAGCCAATATAGATATGAATATAAAAACACAATAGTGCATCAATAAGAAAAAAAAAAATAAGGCAAATATAGCTGTTGCTACCTTTATTGGCAAACTAAGCAGATTTAGGATACAAGCTTCAAGACCTTTTAGGTCTCTTCCTCAGGCATGTTATACAGATAAATATGGTATATGGTCAATGGTAAATTGCAGTCTTCCTCTGAGGTGTTAGAGGTATTTATGATCCCACTGGGACTGTTTGAAATGTTAATCCACAATGTGATAATGTAACAGGAATTCTCACTCTTTATTCAAACCATAATGTATAGCATTAAACTTCAACATTAATTTAATCTCCCATATTTTTCTGTCCCTCTGAGTGCGGAACAGTCCCATCAGTACAGTTATTTTAATGTCCCTGACACTGTATCCAGTTTGGCAAAAATGTTCTCCCACTGGTGTCTCTGTCTTTGTTGTTAACACTAGATCTGTGGAAATTAAACCTTTTAAGTAATGGCTGTCCAGTGTCACCCACATAAAGAGCTGTTGGGCATTTTGCACATATGATGAGGTATATTACATTAGATGATTCGCAGGTGAAGGTACCATTGATCTTATGGTGTAACTGGGTGTTTTGAATGGGTATCTTGTCCGTGGCGTAAATGTGTGTACAGGTTTCACACCTCTTTTGTAGGCAGGGAGATGTGCAGTTTTTTGTATTTTTATTCAGGGCGTTCCTTACCATCAGTTTTTTAAATTGGGAGGCTGTCTGAAGGAGAGTAAGGGAGACTGTGGGAATATGTTCTTAAGTCTTTCATCCGTATGTAATGGTGTTTGAAGTTCTCTTGATATTTTGCATAGAACTTCAAGCTGGGGGTGGTAAGTGACCACCAGTGGCACCAGTTTCCCTTATGTTGTTCTTTGTAGCTCAACAAATTTTTTTCTTGGTATGTGTGTAGCCTTTTGTATCTGACTGACTGTCAATAATCGTTACACTGTAACACTGTTTTATAAAGTCTCCTCTGAGTTTCTGAAGGTGCTTGTCACTGTCCATCATGTCACAACAAATGCAGTTGTATCTGATGGTCTGGCTGTATATGATGGAGTTCTTTGCGTGTTTTGGGTGGAAGCTATTTTTTCAGGTAGGTTGGTCTGTCTGTTGGTTTACTGTACAGGGATCTGTGGATGGAGTTGTTCTGAATACTGATAGTTGTGTCTAGGAAGTTAATGTTTGTGTGTGTGTTGTTCTTCAAGTAATATAGCTACCTATTACTAACTGCTGAAGTAAAAGCCAGACCTAAATGATCCGCCGTATCTGGTAGTTATAGGACGTAGAAGTTCCTCTCATCTTCCTGCCTCGTGTGATTCCACAAGCAGAGGCAACGGGAGGCAAAGTTAAAATATTTAAAACAAAAGAAATGAATCAAAAAGCTCTTTTTGATTCATTTCTAACATTTGTTTTAAATATTTTAACTTTGCCTCCTGCTGCCTCTTCTTGCGGAATCATGTGAGGCAGAAAGATAAGAGGAACTTCGATAACTATTTTTAATTAATTGGCAAGCCGGAATATGCCCCGGCAAGTAGATCAGTTTAGCTAGTTTCTAGGTCCTATATCTACTAGATAGGGTGAACCATTTAGGTCTGGCTTTTCCTTCAACAGTTGGTTATAAGTAGCTATATTACGTGAAGAGGTAGATCCTTTCTTCTATGTACATAGTGGCAAGTTGGATTGTACCCCGACAAGTAAGGTGGACAGTGACTCTCACTTTTAAGACCTCTCGGCAAGTTGGTTTGTGCCCCGACACTTAGGGAGCCAATCATCTATTTTAACATATGAACTGTTACATGAGTGGTAAAAGTGTAGTCTTGTGGGACTACTAATAACCCCAGCGGTATTTACTCAGGTGCCAAAAGGCATTTACGTTATGCCTGCAAAGCCATATGATCACTTTTGCTTCTGGCACGTATAGAGTTAATCTGCTTTGAGCTCTTCCTCTGGATCAATAAGGGTGTTTAGGCATGGTCTGGACTTGATGGACGCATGTCTTTTTTCAGCCTCATGAACTATGTTACTATGAAGCATCAAGAAGTGTGCTGATGCCCCTAACAATCATGTGAGCCAGAGGTGAATCCAGCGCATTCCTTTGCAATCAATGCCTTGTACAACCCTCTGGCACTCACACACACACATTTGGGGAGATTCACTAAGTGGTTATAAAGCGGTGATGAAGTGGAGATGACTTCCCAGTTTATCACTTCTCCAGTTCCTATGTTATTCTGTGGAGCCTATGCACTAAGATTTCTTCAACTTTGGAGAATAGGCTGTATAGAAAAACATAGGAACTGGTGAGGTGATAAACTGGAGAAGTCATCTCCACTTTATCACCACTTATTAATCCCGCCCCTGTCTGCTTCTCTAGCCTTGTTCAATGGTAGCCGTAGAACCACACATGCACTGTCTGCTTACACAGTTTTGTCCCACTAGTAGGCTCAGAACCACACACACACACTTTCTGATATTGCAGGCTTGTTCCACTAGTAGCCATAGAACCACACATACACTGTCTGCTTCACTAGTCGTGTATATCTAGTAGCTTAAGAGCCACTCATACACTGCTTCCCCAGCAGGGTAATTTTATTATTTATTGTCATTTTCTGAAAGAATCATCTGATTCAATGGGAAATCTACTTACTGTAAATGTATGTTTTTAGTGGATTATTATAACGTTATGGGGGTAATTATGCCTTCAAACTATGTTTAGTGCATTTTGGTTATCTCCAAAAAATGCTAGTGGAAATTCTGTTATGTTATGATTTTGGGGCACCAGGGAAGACCATACATTTGTGTACCTATACATAATGGGTATCAGTGTACTCAGCAGATACGTGGAATTCATATTTCATACTTATTTATTTCCTACTACAAGCTTGTTTGTGATATTGTACAGTAAATTGTGACTTCCATATACATTTCTGAAACATTTCTAGAAACTCCCTAAGTTAAAGGGATAGTAATACTTCATTTTTACTATCCCCAATGTTGTAGCCCTTAAAAATCGGAATTAAATGAGACCAGCGGCATCTCTCAAACCTTTATGGTTTGAGAGATATCTGCATTCAAAGTTTCCTCTCCTTCTCTTTCCTCTGACACCCGCATTATAGCTGAAAGCAGGGGAATCTGGTCCATGAGCAAGCGGCGGCTCTGCAGCAGTGGCGAGATCTCATTATAGAAACAGAAATCCTTCACTGAAATGGTCTTCTACGTGTGCTGCACACATAGATCATTTCAATTAAAGATTTCTGTTTCTATAACGAGATCTCAGCACTGCTGCAGAGCCGCCGCTTGCTCACTGATCAGATTCCCCTGCTTTCAGACAGGGGAGAGAGCAGTAGAGGGAACTTTGAATGTGGATATCTTTCAAACCATAAAGGTTTGAGAGATGCCGCTGGTCTTGTTTAATTCTGATTTTTAAGGGCTACAACATGGGGGATAGTAAAAATGAAGTATTACTATCCCTTTAACTTAGGGGGTTTCTAGAAAGGTTTCAGAAATGTATATGAAAGTCACAATTTACTGTATAATATACCGGATGCCGCTGGTCTTGTTTAATTCCGATTTTTAAGGGCTACAACATGGGGGATACTAAAATTGAAGTTTTACTATCCCTTTAACAAAATGTCCTTTCTTCATCATTTCATGAATGAAGATACTTAGACCATTTTCTCATTTGGAAGTTAGTTTACTTTCAAATAGGAAATATTTGCTTTTATGTCATCATTGAGCTCTATTTATGAAACTTTTACCAATTAACCAATGGAATGTTTAATTTATTTCGTAAAGCTGAAAATGCCATCTTTCACTCCTGTTAATTACAGGTCTGTACAGGCCATATATGTAAAACTATACATAATTGGTATTTTTGTGCTTGGGTGAGTCAGTGCTTTTGAAAATAATTGAAACTTTCACAACCAACATACATTTATTTGTAATATAGTGTATAATTGTAGCAAAATACACATATTTTGCTATTTTGTATTTGACATCATAGTTTCACATAATGCAAAATTTAATTACTTTTAGGCACCATGAAAAGCTGATTTTGTTCTAAAATTAATATACAGTTTTCCACATATAAGTAGAAAGTTTCCTACAAGAATCATATGTAAACACTTCAAAAAGTGTCTGACTTTACTGGCGGAAAAAATTCTACTGCCCCCCTGCACTCAAAGGGTTAAAGACCAGAAGTGTGGGCAAAGCATTGCAAAGCAAAATTTTGCACCCGTCATTTGGTATTTAAGGGGTTAAAATTACCTTATGCAGTTGGCGGAGTTTTTATCCTTTGTCCATATACATCCATGGACATGACCGCCAGGATTGATTGAAGATGTTGAACAAAAGCAAGAGGGCACAATTAAGTGGAGCTATTAGGATTTCCTGCTCATATTAAGGTAAATGGGGTACTATTATTATTAGGAGGTGTTTCTTCTCCTGTAATGTGCCAAACTAGCTGTTTACGGTATACTCATCTGTAGATAATTGATCTATTGTCATTTTCTACTATTTTGTTTTGTTTTCTGTTAATTCCAATTGTTTTCCAGAAGGCAATGTTTGGACTCTATGTAAAAGTTAATTTCGATGCAAGTGATAAGAAAAGTGCCACCTGGTGACCACTATATAAAATTGCAATGAAAAGAGGTTTAATTTGTAATACCTTTTGAATTATATATCTCCCAGCAGCGGGAATATCCTTGTTTTACTTGGCAGAAAAAGCATACACTATATAACAAGTTTAAAAGAATAGTACCATTTTTTTTTTTTTTTTACCATCTGCCTCTGTGAGCTGATCCACTTATCAGTAAAAAAAACGAATATGGTTTTCTGCACTATATGTACCTAAAACAAAAAGTAGACCAATCCCTAAGATTTTTTTTTCACTGAAAATGTCTTTAACTCTCTGAGTGCCAGAAGAGTGTTCAGTATATTGATGAGCAATTCATTGCACGCGCCTCATGAACTCAAAAGTTTGAAGACATTTTCTCAAACAAAAGTCACCTACTTGATTAAAACAATGTTTAAAACCAAAATGGAAAATATTTCCTTAGGTTTCTTTGGAAGGGAAATGGAGGAATAATATTGTTATTTCCATATTTTTCATAGAACGCCTATATTAATAAAAGCATGGGATCACTGCACTGTGTGGCTGAAAACTGTGTGGCTGAAAGAGAAGTTAAAAACAACAAATAATGTGGGTTTCCTGTATGTTGTGGCCATGAACCAGACTTCACTCTGGTTAGTACTGTTGTGTGACATTTGGTACTCTGTTTGACACTGCAGATGAAGCAGATATATTATAAATGTATAAAACACAGTTAAGTGTGTATGTATGTGTGTGTGTGTATATATATATATATATATATATATATATAATATAATGAGAGAGTAAAATAAGACATGCTACTTTTATCATGGAACACTTTCCACTACGGTTTTAGTGAGTAGTCAGAGTGGAAAGAGAAATGAGAGAGAGAAAATATAGTTTGGACAAGTAGTAGTTGTTACCACCTGTGTTGCTGCTTAGTCAGTAATAGCATTGCACCTGGGTGGGGGTTGGACTTTGAAGCAGAGACAGTCATGATGATGATGATGATCACCGAACTAATTATTTTTAGGCATGTTTAATTTTCCAGATATTCCAGTTGATCTTTCAAACAGTTTATAAATAGGGATATTGTTCCTTTTCAGTGGTACAAGCCATTTCCTTTGAGATACAGCTAACTTTTTGCCATATCATCATTGCTCTCTATTTGATTCTGTCAGAAGTGGAGGAGCATGGAGGAACATATTCTAAATCAACATCATCAATAATTAGGTCAGAGCATCAGCCTCATTAGATAGTACCAAATTTTCTTCCCCCCCCCCCAGTCCCCACTACTTTTGTATTCTTATAGATTTTTAAAATCTGAAAATTTTGTTCTATACTTTGCACCTTATGAGATTTTCTAGAACATTGACCACTAATTTGCAGCAGGGTGTCACTGTCTGACACAACAGTTTGTCTCTGTAATGCTCAATCATGCCCTGCAGTGGCGGCAATACTAGAATGTGACTCATATTTGGTGTTAAAAGACTTAGCACTACTATTGTCAGCCTCTTGAGTGGCAACCACCTGCAAAGTGATGAGTACAGTGAGCTCTGGGTTCTATTCTACTAGCTCTGTGTCTGCCTTTTGAATACTTGCTCTGTGAAGAGGGAACTACACAGAAGATAGAAAGTGGCATATATAAGTATAATCTGGAAATGGAACAGACTGGCTGTCACAGAGAAAAGAAATCCATAGTGTACAACTCAAAGAAGGAAAATGGTGAGACAAAGTGAGGGGCCAACCGAGGTCAGAGACTGGCTGAGTACAGGCAAAACGGACCAAGGAGAGGAGGGCTGAGTGAAAGCTGGATGGTCAGTGAATGGTAACCAGATCAGGGGCCAGCTAAGAGCAAAACAAAGTAAATAAATGGGAAGCCAGGGGTCAAAAACCACAGGCAATACCCTGAAGTAGCACGATATGCACAGCTAAGGAACTTGATGAAAGACTGCCCGAGACCGGCGGTACACCCTTAAGTAGTAGTGGGTCTGACGTCATGAGGTGTTATGTCGGAGGTGTCTGGAACCCGGGAGACATTAAAGGCCGTGCATGTGCAGACATGAAGGCCAGACGTGGACAACCCGGCAATACCGGAGGTAGGGAACTGGAGAACAACTACTACTTTTGGAAATTTTCACTTTTACAAATAGCCTGCTCAGGATCTTCATAATTTATTGCAAAAGCTGCAATGACCATGGCCACAGACAGTTTTATTTGAATGACTCTTTGTCTTTTCCCCTTACCACATCCCCTAACATGGTTTGTGAAAATTATGGTAGAAATGTTTATTTTTAAAATACACAACAGGGCTCTTAGCTACAACACATTTGCAAAATGCAGTTAGTTGCACAGCATAACAGCACAGCATCAGTACCTACATATGCTTGTCTTTTCTTAGTGAGGAGTGAAGTCTGTTGTCTTTCTGAAAATAATGTATGATATTTGTCTGTCTCTAGTATCTCTCACTCACAGACTAAGCTCTGCTAGGATCACCTGCCTGTCTGTCACTGTCACATATCCGTTTCTTTAGTTTTTTTTTCTAACTTTCTTTATCCATCACACCTAAACTCCCTGCACCCCACCTGTTTGAAATATGTTTGCTCTGCATTTTTCTGACACAGTATTTTTTTTTACCATTGTTTAACTGTGTGCTGTGAGGCAGGAAGTGATGACACAGTGCAGTTTGAATGTTTTTATGCTTTACAAAAATCTTTGTGAACTAGGCCTAAAACCTATTTTATGTGAATAATAATGGAAATAAGTAGGGAGATTGAGATCTACCAGTAGATCACCGAGTGGTTATTGTTAGACCATAAGAAGATTCTTTCTGGGCAATGTGTGCCAAATCCTTCCAACACTGAAGGAGTTAATATGGTCACAGTCTTGTCCCTTAATGAGTACCAGAGTGGTATTATGCTGGATACCTCTCTGGCAGTCAAATGGTTTAACTTGCACCATAAGGAAACACCAAAAAATTCCCATTGATTTAAATGGGGCTTTTGATCTCTTGAATGCTAGGGATGCATGCAACGCTTTGCAAGGTCAGATTTACATCTCACGTACCCCTAGGCAAGGTACCCTTAACTTTGTCTATGACCACACCCCTATTATTCAGTTGGCTCCACCCTTAGACACCCACTGCTGTCTAGCACAAAACAAAATAAACACAATTCTGCAACTACACCATAGGGGAGAAATAAAGTGGATTTTCTAACTATTTGAATGCTAGAGAAGTCTCCAAAACATCGAAAAGCAATACATTGGATACCTCTCTAGCATTCAAGTTATTAAAGCAGAACTGCCACCTCCACTAATGTCACCCTACAATACTTATGCAGGTGCCGACTAGCTTTGTGATCATTATTTTACCTTTCAAAAGTGACCACAAATAAAGTTATCCTTAAGTTTCCGAGACTGACGGCCAGGTTACTGCAGCCTATGCGCCTGTGCCGTCAGTCTCTTTTGGAGCCGTCTGGGCCAGTGCAATGCCTGTGAAGAGGACTGACAGCGCAGGCACACATTCAAGATGTCCATGGTGCTGCCTGGCTTCCGGTCTCGGAAGCTTAAGGATAACTTTATTTGTGAGCACTTTTGAGAGGTAAAATAATGATTACAAAAGTTAGTCGCCACCTGCATAAGTATTGCAGGGCAACTTTACTGGAGGTGGTAGTTCCGCTTTAAAAGGCCCATTTAGAGCATTGGGAGTTAGGAGGCATTTTATTTCTCCTCTATGGTTCTGTTGGTTTGTTAGTTCCGTTGGTTTGTTCTAGAATTGCTCACATTTTTGTGGATAAGGCCCTTGGCCTGCAATATACAAAGATATAAAAGGTCATAGCTGCAATACTGGTCTCCAACTCATTGCTTCACAATATGTTTGCGACCTCTCCAGAGATTATATAATAGACATTACAGCAGTATGCATACTGATAAATAAACCGCCTACTGTAAAACAGAAGTAGGTGTCTTGTGTAAAGGCATTGGGATTGCTTTGACCAAGCCCACAATTCAGAATGTAGGTGTGACCAGCAGAGCTGAAACACACCTTGAAACTTGGTGCTTAGGGCAGTTGCCTACTCTGGCTAATTGAAATCCAGCCTTTGGTGGGTTTCCTCCTACCCCCCTATCACACTTCTCCCTATTCACCAAAAGGACTGGTGTAACATTCCTACTCCTCAAGTGAAAGTCTACACGTTATTCAAGGATGGAGTAAGTAAAGATAAACGATCAGTTGTGACCTGGATTACTCTGCTATTGATAACATTATCAAAGGTTTTATCTACACAGTTCATGATATACTTCAATGGGAATCTGTTATATAAAACAGCATTAACACACAATCAAATGCAATATAATCTTAGTTTTGGGCACACTAAAATTAACTGTAACAGCTTACAATTCAACTTTATGCATCCTTACACATCGACTCCTGCTAATTATGTGCAGGAGGCTTATCAGGACATAGCCTTGGAGATAATACGAGGAACAGAGATAAGCTAAGATTAGCAAAATTAATCAAAAAATGTTTCCAATACAGAGTGCTCTTATTTTATAACCATTCTAAAATTAAATATACTGTTCTTATACTACACTTACCGTAATACTGCAATTCCCTGTTCTTGGAAAAATTATTAAGATGTAGGACTGATTTATTTGACAGGGTTAGTTTTGATTATACAGCAATGTGAATATTGCACTGTCCCTGCTATTGTGTGACACAACCCTGGTAACTAAACTGAATTTTGTCCAGTGAATATAAATTATCCAACAAGTATCGAGAGGTTTTGGTTTAATAAAAGGGTTTTATAGCAGCACAAGGCTATTAAAGTGGACCGCCCACAGCTTGAGTTTCCTTTTTACAAGCAGGAACCACCTGGAAATCTGTTGACCGAGGTCCAAAAATGGAACTTGTGTCTGCAAAGTGGAACACCACTGATAAGTAGAACTGTTTTACAAACCCCTGGAGTCTCTTGACGGAATTCTGTCATCAGGGCCAGAAGTGAGTTGTTTTGTGTAAGGCTAAGGTCTAAAAAGCCTTTAAAATGATTAACTTGATTTCATTGTATACATACATATTCCCTGGAGGACAAGAGAGGTGTGCAACACGTTGCAAAGCAAAAGGTTGAACAAACCTTTGGTCGTCAAGGGGATATTTGACTAGCTTATAGAGGGCTAAACATTTTCGTTGTATGGGAAAAAAAATATTTAAGCCAAACATTCAAAACAACTGGCACCACTGAAGACAAATGGATCACCAACAAGTTGGTGGGAAGTGCTGTGATTGCTTCGACAGAGCTTAAGCACTTATTGCCAAAATAATTTGAGCTGTTAAAGCCCCCCACTTTTTATTGGTTTAAGGTTTTGACAACTGGATGTAAAATGAGGCAATATTGTTTCTAAAGGTTAAGTGTGCTTTGCAGAAATCCTTTGTGGGTACAGGCACGATTATTGTTTATAATGTGCAAGAAGTAGGGGTATGCACTCAGCTATACTGTTGATAATGAATCATTTGGAGGCCAAGAGACATCCCTTTGGGATCAGTTCTTAAGTCTATTTATTTAATACATCATTATTTCTAGTTCTTGGGGTGGTTGATGAATGAGGTGATAAGGTATGCTATTTGCAGAGTGATATATTTGTCAGTTAGGGATAAAGTTGTGGACAGAGTCCATTATGACAGAACTTGCACCTGGAAAGTTTATGTAATACATTTGTTGTATTGTATTACTATTTTATTATACTGTTTTATTAAAAAATTATTTAAGCTTTTCAACACTTAATTAACCAGAAATCATTTCCATGCTTCAGGAATTACTTATGGATGTAGTTTTTATGATAAGGTTATATTCTTCAGTGTATAAGCAAAACTGTTTGGGTATATTTTTCATATGACAGATAATATTGGCAACTGGAAAATCATACTGGGCAGTCGATTTCTGGGATACATTATTGGCTGTAAGATACATTTATATGTGCATGTTGACTAAAAATGAGTGGAAAGTTTAATTTTATTCCCAGAGGCATTTCTGCATTTCCTGGAAGATGCCAGCAAAAGTGTTATGCCACACACACAAAAGCATGTACACACCCACACGTGCATGCATGAAAACACACACACACACACACATGCTCACTTGCCTTTCATCTCTGTGGGAAGAAATTGATGCAATTGTTGTAGGAGGTGAAATGGCAACAATGAAGCAGCAACATTTTTTCTCATTCCTACTGATGGTAGAATATATGCTAGGTGGATATGAGTAAGGAGTAAACTACTTGAATTGAAAACATATAGGTTTTCGTTCCTGAGTAAAAGATGGGTATCCACAGTGCCAGAAGTTTTATCCAAAAGTTCAAACTAGCAGTATGACTCAGCAGTTAGTGTCACATTCTTTAGAAAACTATTTTCAGTGACTCACCTCTCACAGAATGCAATAGAATAACGATATGAAAACTGGACATTTGATGTAACGGTAATGTAAAAAAAAACAACACTTTAAAGGGATAGTAAAACTTCGTTTTATCTTTATTTTATTTTGTAGGCATTAAAAAAAACATGAAGAACGATATAAGTCTTATCTCTCACACCTTTATGGATTGAGAGATATTCACAAGCAAAGTTTCCCCTCCCGCCCCTTTTACCTAGTGTAAGCCATCTCTTCGCAGATGTGTAATGCAGTCCATAGACCAGACAGATAACAGAAGGGGACAATCTTCTTCCTATGAGAACAATGAAAGCCCTGCCCCCCTTGACAAGTTTTTCAGGTTTTTCCCTTCTCTTAATTGAAGATTGTCCTTCTCTGCAGTCTGCCTGGGCACCTCCCTTCTGATCTAGCTGAGCAGTGTTACATCAGTAACAGGGGCAGAAGAGGGATACTTTGTCATTGAATTACTCTTGAACTACAACTCTGACAGAATTGAAATAATACTCTCCAAAGTCCAAATACTAAGATGATTAATTAGAGCTGCTTTTATTATGAAACATTACTATCCCTTTAAAGGGATAGTAATGTGTCACAAAAAAGCAGCTCCAATTAATCTTCATAGTATTTGGGCCATGGAAAGTGTTATTTCAATACCTCTGTAGCATGTGCAGGAAATTAAGTCATTTCATGCCAATTTCCTATGCATCTTGTTACTACATGGCAAGAAACAACAAGCAGAGGAATGGAACCACCCAAAATGCCCATACACTGCCGCCACAGCCCTCCCCTTGGTGCAGGTGGTATATGCAGGAAGATTTTCAGCAAAGATACTTCATGCCTAGGTCTTAGGCAGTTACAGCAGAAAAAAAGGGTTTTAGTGCCCATATAAACATATAATCATAATAGTACAGTCCCTCTATTAGTTCATGTGTATCAAGAAAAAAATCTTACCAAATTTATATCAACAAAAAAAGCTCCACTGAACTCGGTGTAATTTTTTTCACTTTGATATATTTGGTTCATTTACATTGCTTCAGATTTACTAAGCTTTTACCTTGACCAAGGCCGGTGCTAGCATAAGGCAGCTTAGGCAGCCGCCTAAGGGTGCCACCAGGGCCGGATTTACAATAAGGCAGAGTAGGCATCTGCCTACAGGCGCACCCTACAGAGGGGCGCCTGCCATTGGAATCAATATTTTATTTATTTATTTATTTTAAAGTGGCGTGCCGTGCCACCTGCCGCATGGTAAGGTCTGTGCCTCACAGACCTGTAGCTGCTGAGCTCCCCCGGCTCTTTAGTAATGCAGAGCGCTGGGAGATGACATCATCTCCCAGTGCTCTGCATTACTAAAGAGAAGACCACACGGGAGCTCATCAGCTACAGGTCTGTGCAGAAGCACAGATCTCTGCTGCCTCTGGACCACCAGGGAGGTAGGAAACGGATGGGGGGCAATGTGAGGCTTAATTTCGAAATAATGGGGGCAATGTGAGGGTGACATGGGGAGGATGGGGGGCAAGTTGGAGCTGATGGGGGGCAATGTGAGGCAATGTGGCGATGATGGGGGCAATGTGAGGGCAATATGGAGCTGATGGGGGCAATATTGAGATGATGGGGCAATGTGAGGGCAATATGGAGCTGATGGGGGCAATGTGGAGGCAATATGGAGCTGATGGGGGCAATGTGAAGCTGATGGGGGTAATGTGCTGATGGGGGTAATGTGGAGCTGATGGGGGCAATGTGAGGGCAATATGGAGATGGAGGGGGTAATGTGGAGATGGCCAATGGTGTGTGTGGGGGGGCGCTTCAGATTTCTGTGCCTACAGTCTCCTGAGATGTAAATCCGACCCTGGGTGCCGCAGCAGAGGGGCACCGAAACGGGGAGAATTTTTTCCCACGTATTTATTTTTAATACTGCCACGAGGCTGATTTAAGCTGTGGCAGCGCTACGCTACCAAGCGATCCCTCCGTCTCTTGCTCTGTCTCCTGGGCTGGTGGCTTTCTTCCGGTCTCATGTGAGTCAGGCAGCAGGAGACGGAGTACTGTGCACTCACTCACTTAAACACGATTAGCCAGCATATGTGGCTTGTGACTGCAGATGTGACGTCGTCAGGGGGCACAAGCACCGCATCTGCACGCCGCCACCAGAAGATTGAAGACAGAGCAACACGAGTGGGAGTGGAGATGTGACTGAATAAGTGAGTGACATGGTACAATAAGTTTCACTTTCACATTAACATTCAATTGCAAATGATGGGGACGGGACGGGGTTAAGGAATCCACTGCACAAAGTAGTTTGGTTAACTGTTAAAATAGCTAATTTGTGAGAGCGTGCTGCTTGGAAAATGGAGATGCATTAAGTAGGTCGCAGTGTTGAAAAGGGCGACATGACAATCTCGCCCTGCATATCAGTGCAAGATTTTCATGTCCCTTCTTTTAACAGAGTGATCTTCTGCAGGGTTGTTTTGAAGAAAAAAAAAGTATAACTGAGTGGGGCTCCTTATATTTGTTATTATTTTGGGGGGAGAAAGGGGGAAAAAAGGGGACAGGAGATAAAGGAATAGAGAATGGAAGAAGAAAATGTGCCCAGCAGTGACAAGCAGCTTCCAAATTTGCAGAAATTCCTACAGCAGTGCAAGTTGGTCCAAAACATGATTGACACCAGCATCTCCAACCTGCAGGGTACTGGAGGTAGGAGATTACCTGGGGCACCCTTTCTGTGCATGCTACGTTGGTACAATTATTGGCACTACATACCAGCTCCATGCTCAGCTGATAATATTGTTGTGATTGATTCTAGTTTTCATTGTTGGCTTGTTTAGCAGTGCTTAGCCCCCAAGTGCACAAGGGGTTAGTGATCCTTTATGTCCAACCCACCCCCCTATCTTTCTTGCTGGCAGTGGTTTTGTTTATATTCTCTGCTTGGTGTTCAGTGTCATAAATTAAGCTGTTGCAGTGAGCCGGAGTGAGCAATCTGTGTGTCTCTAGCTTTTGCTGGATTAACCCTTTGAGTGCCATAGGGGTACAGAATGCATTGCTTTGTAATGCGTTCCGTTCCCCTCTGGCACTCAAAGGGTTAAAGGCTAGTCCAATACCAGCTGGAGAGAGAGCGGGATGGGGACAGGAGATAGTGGCAGGGTCGTAGGGGGGGTGAAGGAATTGGCGGTGGGGGGCATCAAAATGCACCTTCTCCTGTGTTGACAAAAACCCTTGCACCGGCCCTGACCTTGACACAAGTACACCATTGTGTTAAATTACATTTACATAAGCTATTCTTCTTTAGGTCTGCAAAATGTAACCATTTGAGTGACAGAGGGATGAAAAACACATTGATCTTTAATGCGTTGCTCAGCCTTCTGGCACTGAAGTGCTTCATTTTTACATCTACAGCAATACTTAGGATCCATGTTTAATTTTTTTTCATCATGATATGTGAACTGTGCCATGTATCCGCCATGTTTGTGCTCTGGAAAAACATTGTTTTTATGTAGTGTACTTATTAATTGTCTAGCAGTGGAGCTTGGTTGACACTATACAGCTCATGCGCTGTAGTACACTCTGGTACATCTGGACAATTAGAGTCTGGAGCAAATATACTTTACAGTGTGATTTTTTTGTACACTTTGAGGCATTTGCACTCCATAATATGTAATGTGTACAACTTCAGATTACAGTGTGTAATTTCTGTATAGATGTTTTATTAATTTCATCGCACTTGTCCTCATACTTCCTTCCAATTAGGCTCATAAAATGTTCATTATTTTATATCAAATTTAATCGTTTACATATTTTCAAAAAATGAGCTGTAACCCCAAAATGTTGATTGAGGTCTGTAATGAACATATCATATGAAACCTTTTACTGCACTAGATCACTTTTCTGCAAGTTCTGCCAAAATCTGAAATCTAGAAACATGTTGACACTGCATTTGAACAGAGATAACGGGCCATTCACAACCTGTGCCGTCAGTCAGTGGCACAATGACAAGGTGTGGATAAGGACGTCACAACATTTCAGGCAGTTTGCTAAGCTGTCTTTCCAGGATGCTGCTCTACAGCGTGGGAAATGAATAGCAACGTATGGGAAGAGTGCAGAGCAAAGCCAGCAGGATTCTTTCAATATCACCTTCTTCCCTTCTGGAGATAAATGTCCACTTCTTGTTGAGAGAACATTTCTGTTCCCTTAATGGTAAAAGGTCAGACTCTGTATCAGATTTCAAACTGCTAGCTCTGTCCAAACATTGAAGCACAGCCATGACCATAAAAAATCATTACATCTCAAGGTCTTTTATGATCCCAGGCAGGTAGACATAATAAACTGAGAACTTCTCACAATACAGTACTATTAAATACATGTAGGAAATTCCTAACAGTTTTTCAAAGGAACACATACACAAACTAATAATATACCACCATGCAGGGCTCAAAATTTCCACTCGCTACTAGCCAATGGTGAGTGAAAATGTAGCCCTAGCGAGTAGAAATTCAGCCCTGGTGGGTATACTATGACTTGCAGTGGCGAGTAACTTTTCAGGTCTGGCTAGTAGCAAAGGACTTAAAATTATAAGCCCTGTCCCCATGTATCTTAATCTAGGCATAACATTTTACTTGTCATTATGAATCAACTCTGTGTGAATTGTTTCTCCACACTGAATCGTTACTTAATACAGGATATCACATCCATGGGGCCATGACTCTTTTTTTGTGGGACTCAAGGACCCCCAACTTCACCCTCTATATCAGGGCTGTCCAAGATTAGTCCTCAAGGGCCATCAACAGGCCAGGATTTAACCCTCTGAATGCCAGAACAGAACGAATTGCAGAGCAATGTGTTCCATACCCTCCTGGCACTCAGGGGGTTAAGGATTTCCCTGAGTGCGTCAATCAAAATGAATGAGCCACTGATTAACCCACCTGTGCTTAATCATAGAAACCCTACATCCTGGCATGTTGATGGGACTTGAGTACTGAACTTGGACATCGCCCTGGTACAGGGACGTGCACAGACATTTTGGGGGGCAGGGGCTCAAATGAAAAAAAGGGCACTTCTCGATAAAATCGGACTGATTACATTTTTTTTTTAAAGGGCACGAGGGCACTTTGGACAAAAAGGGCAGGTGCTCAAGCCCCCCTTGGTGTCTATGTGTGCACGTGCCTGCCCTGGTCTATATTATTAGTTTATTAGTTCAAACTGTTACAGTGATATAGCTGTTACTGTCAAATGCTTTATGGAATCATAGCCTAGAGCTAGAATACTATATATATATATATATATATATATATATATATATATCTGTCTGGACACTAGGTGGCACTGTTACTAACAGTTTAATATAAAATAGCAACAGTTTCAATTGCAATAACAATACAATGCATCTACTTGCCTGTCCTAAAACCGGCCTGTTTAAAACAGCAGTCAGTGTACTTTAACCCTTTGAGTGCCAGAGAGTTATCGACTGCATTGCATTGCATACCTCTCTGGCACTCAAAAGGTTTCAGGACGGGTAAATGCTTACTACAAAAAAAGGTTTCCATTGCTGAGTAAAAAAAGCAGCATTACTCCGCAATGAAAACCTTTTTTTTTTTATAGTAAGCGTTTGCCCTTCCTGAAAGCTTTTGAGTGCCAGAGAGGTATGCAATGCAATGCGTTGGATACCTCTCTGGCACTCAAAGGGTTAAAATATGCTGTCTGCTGTTGTAAACAGGGATGGTTTTAGGAAAGGCAAGTGCTAGGTCACAAATATACCACTGATATGGCTACACAACATACCATCTCCAAAGCATGCAAGGGGTTAAATAGACATGTGACTCAGAATGCTTAGTAATATTAACCTGTATTATTATTATTTTGCCTGAATTAGTATCCCCCATCGTTAGCCCTTATGTTCCCTGTCCCCTCTCTTCAACCCTTATGTACACTTCTTATACTAAGCAGCATAAGAAACATACTATCAGATACTCGTCCCTCAGGTGCACTTCAGCTCAGTTGTGTATAATCAGAAATGGGTACTCATCAATGTGCAATTGTCAAAGTATTTTATCAGTGTTCCCTCTAAGGTGCCAGTGAAAGATTTAGAGAGAATTGAAAAATGCATTGTGCAGGGCTGCATTAGACTAACTGAAGCACCATGCAGATTTGCATTTTTTTAATTTACCCTTTTAATTATTTTATTGCCTAGAAAAAATACAAATCCCCCACATTATATTTATATACTCATGTGCTACTCATGTGCCACACACACCTTCTTCAGGGCAGCAGTGATGAGATACAGGCAGGAGCTGGTTGTTCTGGGTGTTATGAGCAGTAAAACATGCTATACACAAGTTCACATCTGAGCTATCTAAACAAAGTACAGCAGGTTTATCTTATGCTTGTTTGCTTTTTTAACCTATTGAGTGCCAGAGGGGTATGCAAAGCATTGCAACAATGCATTGCATACATATAAAGTATCGTATTTCTTAGAAGATTCTCCTCCTCTCCTGTAAGTCACTCTGTTCTTCAGCACCCTCTTACATTTCTGCCCTTATCTCCTGCTACACCCCTTCCCGTCCCCTACGGTCTTCTCAAGGGTTCTTCCTGTCTTCTCCCTACACAACTCGAGCCATCTCTCGACTACAAGCTTTCTCATTGGTTGCTCCTTGACTCTGGAATGCCCTCCCCATCACCATTCGGCAATCATCCACAATCATCACTTTCAAGCATCTCCTCAAAACCCACCTGCTCAGGAAGGCATCTCAATAGTAATGTCCTCCTTCTGCACACTGACAGTCACAGCAGAATCATTCTGCACTTCTTTCACCACACCTTGTACCTGCACTTATAATCCTCATCCCACTGTCTCTGTTTGTTATTATGAATTCAGCTTAGATTGTAAGCTCCTTGGGGCAGGGTCCCTTTCCTAGTGTATGATTCCCTTGCTGCACTTTCCCTCACAAATAATGTAATGATTGTACTTAACCTTAATGCTCTTAACCCAGTTCTGTAGTTTTGTATTATATTATTTCAACTTCTGTTAAGCGCTGTGTACATGTATGGCACTATATAAATAAATATACATACATTCATAATACTTAAATATTACTAATCCCCATATTGTAGCCATGTTAAAAATAATTTAATTGTCCCCAGGTTCATCTCTTAAACCTTTATGGTTTGAGAGATAACTGCACGCAAAGTTCCCCCCTCCCTCCCCCTTCCCTGAAGTCAGCGTTGTACTGACTGCAGGGATATCCGATTTTATTTTTCATCAGGCAGCTCTGCAGCAGAGTCAAGATCGCGTTAGTAAAAAAAAAAATTATTTCACTGAAACGGTCTTCTACTTGTACTTGCAAACCAAGCACATGTAAAAGACCGTTTCAGAGAAATAATTATTTTTTACTAACGAGGTCTCGGCTCTGCTGCAGAGCTGCCTGATGCAAATAAGGCCGGATATCCCTGCAGTCAGTATAACGCTGACATCAGGGAAGGGGGAGGAAGGGGGGAATTTTGGTTACGGTTATCTCTCAAACCATAAAGGTTTGAGAGATGAACCTGGGAGCAATTAAATTATTTTTAACATGGCTACAATATGGGGATTAGTAATATTTAAGTATTACTATCCCTTTAAATACTAGAGAGGTCTCCAATGCATTGCTTCAAATGTGTTGTAAAAGGCTAGCATTAAAACTGGTTAAAAGCCCCATTTTAATCAATGGGCATTTGGGGGATTTTTATTGTCCCTTGCATTGCAGTTAGTTTATTCCATGATTATTCGAGTTCTTCTTAGTACATGAGCCTCCCTGTGTGCAGGGGATTAAACTAGTTTAACTGTTTGAGTGGCAGAAGGGAAGAGCAATATGTAGAGCAACCTTCTGTCGCAGCAACAACAGATGGGTGTACATCACATTGCAAAGCATAAACTGAATGCCTCTCTGGTCCCTTAACTCTTTGAGTGCCAGAGGGGTATGCAACCCATTGCTTTACAATGTGTTGGATACCCCCTGGCACTCAAAGGGTTAATGGGTTACATATGCAGTAGTGGAGTGGAGGTTAGAGTTGTAACTATTTATATATAGTAATGGAACTGGAATGTATTATTATTCTTATATTGCACCTCTTAAAGTGATAGTAATACATGAAATTCAGCTTTAAAACTTACAGACGGAGATCACAGTCCATAGACTGTCCTGTGGCTCTTCAGCAGAGCCGCGATCGCGGTAGTTACAAAGAAATACTTCATTTGAATGGTCTACACCGTGTGCCTGGTTTGCAAGCACACGTTGTGGACGGTTCAAATTAAGTATTTTTTTTAACTACCGCGATCACAGCTCTGCTGAAGAGCCGCAGGACAGTCTATGGACTGCGATCTCCGTCCGTAACTTTTAAAGTTGACGTCACCACAAGGGGAGGGAAGGGGGAACTTTGCAGACTTATATCTCCCAAACCATAAAGGTTTGGGAGATCGGAAGTGGCACAATTAGTTTATTTTGTAAATATCTACAGAATTAAATGGTAGTACAACATTTAGGTAATGTTCAAAGATTTTACGGAATCACCACAGTTACTTTACAGTAGTAGGGTTACCTTTAAGTGGCAAATCCTTAAAGGGATAGTAATACTTAAAATGTAACTAAAAATATTTTGTAGGGTTTATCCCCTTGAGTAAAATAAGAGTACTCCCACTACTGCAAGGTGTTTCATTCAAAAGCTATTACAGCTCAAAGTTGAATTTTTTAGGTGCAATATCACAGTGGCCTGTAATTGTACAGTGGCGATGTTGCTACACCATCCTATGGAGATTTATGATCTACGGGCCAGAGCTGTCCTTAGGCTGGTGTAACAACAGCGCTACTGTACAATTTCAGGCCACTGTGATATTGCACCTAAAAAAATTCAACTTCGAGCTGTAATAACTTTTGAATAAAACACCTTTCAGCAATGAGAGTACCCTTTTTTTTTTACTCAGGGGGATAAACACTACAATATATATATTTTTTACCTATTAAGTATTACTATCCCTTTAAGGATTTGCCACTTAAAGGAACCTTAATACTGTAAAGCAACTGTGGTGATTCCAAAAAATCTTTGAACATTACCTAAATGTTATATTATCCATTGTGTTTGTTAAGGTACTTCATGAAGGCTATTCCTCTCTTTCATACATCACTCGGTAAAACTGTTTAGCAATGTATTGCCTACCTTTTCTTACGCTGAAAGGTTTCATTTTCAGTAAGTTGGGGAGGTAATGTAAGGCTAGCACAGGAAGTGCATTCATGGCATGATTTATCGAGGATAATCTATACATCTACATAACTCAATAACTATTTTTGTAGATAGAAAATGGTTAATACAACATACATGCAATTTTAGAAGCTCTCTAAAAAACACCAATTCAATTTGTTTTGTTTTTTGATTTGGTCTCTTAAAGCACAGGTGTGCTAGTTACGGCTTTGTCACTCTGGCTGACTTAACTGTGCTAAAACCAGGGGATATCCTTAAACCATGTCCTGTACTTCCTTGAAGACTGAGGAATCTACACTTACCTTTCACATGCTGCTTCATTCCTGTGGTCTTTTGTCTGAAGGGTATTATACAGTCTCTAAAAGGAGTTGGAAAATTAAGTCCTGCTGTGACTTGTGCCGCTTCCCTCTTTTTCCATCTGTTTAATATCAAGAACCCTGATATGCTCAGCAGGAGTCTAACAAACTAAGACCCCTAAGGTGGACGCAATCAGTTTTATAATCTGAGGTGAAACCCCTCCCTATGGGGGAGATAGTGTAATGACAACTAAAGTCCTTTGGTCAACATCTGGAATGATTACCTCCAAAATGTGAAGTTTCAGGGCCTACGCAGCCATTTGGCAAAACTATGCAGTCAGCTAGGGAAACATAATTCAAGGGGAAGAGTAAGAATGAAATATGTCTAGAATATTGTACAAAACAGACATCAGCATGGATTGAAAGAGAAAAAATTACAATTAAAAGGATATGGAGGGCATTGGAAATAAGGATCTATAGAGGATAATGGGTACATTTCTAATATCACAGAATTAATTAGCATCCTGGACATGGAATTAACATAAAGTGCCACACTGTGACAATTAAATATAATAATAGTTTATTTCTCAAAAACTATTTATTTTACAGAAAAATGGTTAGTGCAACATTTAAAGGGATAGTAATACTTTTATATTGTAGCCCTTAAAAAACATTAAAAATGCTGTAAGTCTTATCTCCCAAACCTTTTGGGAGATATTAGCAAGCAAAGTTCCCCCTGGAGTGACGTCACTGCTCTAGCTGTCAGATTTGAAATCTGGTCCGCAGACCGGCCTTTGCTCGTCAGAAGTGCCAAGATCACGATCTTTAAAAATAAATTCTACAAGCCAGGCACAGTTTGTAGACAGTTCCAATTAAGTAGTTATTTTTAAAGATCGTGATCTCGGCACTGCTGAAGAGCTGCCGGCTGATCTGTGGACCGGATTCCAAATCTGTCCACTAGATGGCAGACTTGGCTAAAACAGCCATGAAAAAGGAACTTTACTTTACTTGCTAATATCTCCCAAACCATAAAGGTTTGGGAGATAAGACTTATAATATTTTTAATGTTTTTTAAGGGCTACAATATAAAATAAAATTATTTTCAAGTATTACTATCCCTTTAAGCACATGTTAATTACCTGTAAAATAAACAAAACTTATGTTAGGGTGACAGATCTATTGTGGTTGTTACTGAAAGTAGTGTTTTGATCTTTTCTGATGACATCAAATATGAAAGGAAATACATATGGAGAACAATATTTTTTTCTCTGCAGAAATATGTGGTGAAACTGATGAGTAGGCAGTTAGATGGCAGATGAAGTTTAGAATTGATAAATGTAAGGTTATTCAGTTAGGTTTTAGAAGCATGAATGAATCATATATATATATATATATATATATGCTAATTGAGAAATTACTTGGGGAATTCTTGTTAGAGAAGGATGTGGGAGTAGTGGCATACAACAGACCAATCAAGTGTATGCAGTGTCTCACAGCTGCTGCATGAACCAATAGGTCGCTTTCCCGTATGAAAAGGGATTTAAGTGTTTACAATGAGATTGTAATTGTACCTCTATAAATCCATGGTGGGACCTCATATAGAAGATGGAAAAGTACAGCAACATGCAACAAATTAGATAGACAGATTGAAATGTTTGAAATATTTTAATTTAGCCAAATTAGGTTTGTATACATTGGGTAAGAGGAATCTAAAGGATGACTACTATTAGTACTATTTAAAATATAGTCAAAGCCAATCCAAATAACTCACTTGGGAACTCTTTACTAAAAGTACTGTGGGAAGAAATTCCTTGTTTTGGGAAGATATTTGCAGATATTGTAGATAGTTTCAGAAAAGGACTAGATACACTTTTTTTAACTAAGAACAATTTAGATAATTATGATGGGTACAATACAGGTAGGATAATCCATATTAACACCTGATTGCCTTTTGTAGTCTGGAAGGTTTTTTTTAATCACGTGGGGCATAATAGGAAATTGTTCCAGTTTGTTTTGTTTGCTTACATCTCCCTCTGCAAAGGATATATGGCAATGGTTGGACTTGATGGTGTCATGTTTCACCTATACCTGGTCTGTGTTCCATCATATCTGTATCTTGCTTGCTCCTCCTTTACCAGTTTTTGTTTTGTCAGCTTCTGTTTTTATACCTGCCTCCTATGCAGGTATACATTAGTAGATGAGCCTGTCTAATTTGCCTCACTGCTCACCTCAGAGGTTGATCAGACCATCAGATTCGCCTCACTACTCGACCTAGCTGTCAATCAGCCTACTAGATCTGCCTCATTGCTCAGCCTCTGCTAGTGACCAGTCTTACTGATCTGTATCACTAGGCCTCTCTTCAACCAGCTACTACACTTCATTTCTGGCTCTGGTACAGGCCGGCTGATAGCTTTCAGCTATCTTGTTACTGCTGTTCAGACAAAATCTGTGTATTAAATCCATCCACCCACTTATAGGTGCCACAATTAATTTTTGGTCCATTCTGAATTCTGTTCTCCCTTCAGTGACTTATCTGGTTTGGGATCCCACTGGTCAGAAGTTCCTATTTATACATCTGGTGCCAGATTATCAAGTCTGTTTCATGAGTTCCTGTTGATTATGTTGTTGCTGATCTGACCTCAACTTGTGCTCAACATTCTTCTGTCCCCAGTCCTGACCTTGGCTTGTAATCAACATTCTTCTGTCTCCAGTCCTGATCCCAGCTTGTTTTCGATATTCCCCTGTCTCCAGTCTTGACTTTGGCTTGCTTTTGACATCCTCTGGCTTTCCTCCACCTGACCAACAGCTCATGGGGTTGTCATCCTTCGGGGCCATCTCTCCTCTTCGTCTGGCTAGATTCAACTGTTTGTGTAAGCTCACCAGGCCTTCATCCGTTCGACTTTGCTCACAATCTTCAGAGGCAAAAATTGCCAGTCTGGGTCTGTTTGCCAGCTACTCATTCACAAGTGTGTGTCAGAGAACGATCGCCTATACAGAATCTCCAGTCTGGGTCTGTTCACCAGCTAAGTATTTGCCAATGTGTGTCAGAGACTGATCTCCTGTTGAGAATTGCCTGTCTGAGTCTGACTGAGTCAAACATGTGTGTCAGAGACTGATTGTCTACTTGGAGCCGGTCTGTTGAGGTCTATTCACCTGTCCTATTCATCACCAGTTTCTCATCCTGAATCTGCCTCTGTCAGCCTACCCAAGTTCCTGCCATTTCCTCTAGCATCTATGAAGAATTCTTCTGTGCAATATATATGGTACACAGGTGTTCATTTCCTGGTTTCGTCCCTGGCTCAACTGGGGTCAGACATCTGGCTTCATGGCCAGTAACTTTAATCCGTCTTGGCTGCAGCAAGGAATCATCTATGCCCATCAACATTCATGAGCTAGGCACCCTAGCCAGTGCACCCAAACTGCTTCATTTGAACAGAATATCCCTCTAGAGTTACACTAGGGAGTCAGTGTTGCACTCACATTCATCAGGCATGCCCATCCAGGTTTGGCCCCAGTTCAAATGGGATCAGACAATTTAGCCAGGACCTTTGGCCAAAGCTTAGGACACAGCAAGGACAACCCTGATACTGTCAGTGAGCCAAGCAACATAGTCAATCCTTATCACTCAAGAAACTAGTCTGTAGGCTGTTCCCTAGTTTTTCAGTATGCATTCCTGTCAGATGCACTCATGCCTTTTTTCATCAAGATCAAATATATTACTGTAGGACTTGAGTATCTGTGAAGATCCTCTAAGGATAAAATACACTGAGGCTGATGAACAAAAATAAACTTGAGCAATTCTGAAGCAAGTCAACTACATCATTGGGGACAAAATAGTCCCATTTATTTAAAGTGGAACTTTTACCTTAATTCAAGTTTGCATATTTGAAAACTGTATTAAAAACTGCCTATATGTCATGTTATCCAATAGTCCAGGAAATGGACAGTTAAAGAGATATTCACACTTTTTGTTTCTGGACAAAGTGAAAGTAAATATTTCCTGGTACTGCACAGCATATGAAATGTCTCTGAAACCTTCATTTGCATATGACATTACCAAAAACGCTTAATTAGCATATGAAACATAATTGACTAGTTTAATTAGTGTATGAAAATGTCACTGGTACAGCATGGGTACAGCAATTAGCATACATTACCATATGAAATGTGTGAATAACTCCTGAACTGTAAATTTGTTGGACTTTTGGTTAAAATGACATATGGGCAGTTTGTAATGCAGTTTTGTAATATGCAAACTTTAATTAAGGTGAAAGTTCCACTTTATATGTGCATTTCCAACCCCTTTATACTAGAAAGGTCTCCATAGCATTGTAAAGCAAAGCACTGGAGACCTGTCTAACATTCAAGGTGTTAGAAGCCCCATTTATCTGACTCCAGTGTTACAGCTGGTTTGCCTCAGTATTGCTGTAGTTCTTCTTCCAGTACACCAGCTTCACTGTGAAATCGAACCTCATCTAGAACAATTTCCCAAATCATCATTCTCCAGCCAGTCATGACAGCACATCTGTGGTAAGATCTGTACATGATTTATAGCTGGATTTCTAAACATTAGATCAGTGCTTTCATGCAAACATAAATTCTTGAACATAATACAGGGTAGGTAAAATGATTTGGAGACAAATAGTGGTGTAATGGGGCCAGGTTTGGCCAGAACTCAGGCCCTGCTGTGATATACAGCAGTGCCTCTCTGCTGTGATCAAAGGAAAGGCAGACACAGAGTGTTTTGAGGTTGCCATGTAGAACCAGTGCATTATGGCTATTAGATGATGTTCAGCAGTTAGTGTGTAAGATTTTAAAGTGTCCTGTGTCAATATCTTATGCTCCTTAGTTTGAATAGCCTATAGTTCTAACAAGAATAATATGTAACTTGCAAGAAACCTTGTTATGACAGAGTTAAGGGCTGTTAAACTGAAGGTTATAGCACAGGAGGGTTTAACCCCTTGGATACTAAAGGCACCTGTTGTAGATGTCTTTAGCATCCAAGCGGTTAACTAGTAATGACCCCTGACATTATTTTTTTTAGAACTGCATCCCTGGTGACAAACTGATTGTCATACGTGGGAAATCTCCCAAACGGCCCTGGAGACTCCTGTTATCTGATTGAATGAATAGGTCTCAAGGACAGAGACTGATTTTACATTTCTTTCAGTTCCCTCCTTCCTGTCCATCCCTCCTACTCCTGCCCCATTCCATTCACCTCCCTTCTCTGTATATATTTGGTTAATTCTACAATCACATTCTGACCAGAGGTCAGAACTGGATAGCCATAATGTTTTTATCAAAGGCAAAACCCTTTTGAATCATTTTGGAAAAAGCACCAGAAGGACCCCAAAGTGAAGTTCAATCAGCCCAAGTGACCAGATATCGACTGCCTCCTTAGGACCTGATTAGGCTTGGAAAACCAGGGGCCCAATACCCCACCTTCTGCCATGCCTGATTTCCTTTGTGTTTCAACACCCTAGCCACATCATCACCACCATCAGTTAACACGTCAGCTGCTAGATCACAGTGACAGCTATTGAGAGGTTATTGATGTTTTTGATGGGTTAATCAGTGTATAACTCTCCCCCCACCCCAAAAAAACCCAGAGACAAAACCAAAAAATGGTGAAAATGACATTTGTAAAGAAAGTGTGGATAACACTATGCCCCCATCTCTCCATCCTGATGAAATCAAGATGGAGATTACATAAAAAATAATATGGGCTCCAGTCACTTCACCTTCCCTCTGCCCAGGTACAGTGTGGGTTTATAAACATATACTCACTCGGATGATAGAGGTCCACCAGTGTCTGCTACAACCGAAATAAATAAACAAAATAAAAGACCTAAAAACTCACAACAACTTTTGCAGCAGCTAAAAATATTTAATAAAAATTGAAAACTCATTTCCCCCAGTCGTGCTGGGGCCACCACCCCAACAACTAAAAAAACCCCAAAAACATAAAATGGATTGGGCTATATACTTCCAATCCTGGTTTAAAAATTCTTCCATGTTCTCATTGCCTGGAAGGTGTAGATACACAGGGAATTGAATTCAGATGACCCCAGTACGTTTCTTTTTTTTTGTTCTTCAAAGTGCTTTAGTGATGAAAATCAGAGTTTACAACATACATTTTTGCATACCTGAATATTGTTAACAAACCTGGAAACTTTCAAAAATAGCTCATCCTGAGATCTTTGAAATATTAACCTACAATGATCCCCAAAACCAAATATACTGGACGGTATGTCCATGTTTACTGTAATCAGGAAGTGTGCCAATCAGTCCTCAAGTAACCCTTAACATGCTACAATTTGGAGATATCACTGCCTTACTACAAACAAGACAAGCATGGCTTATACCTCTATCTGGTATAAATAACATGAGTTTAGAGACTAAACAAGCAGCTAATTAGTGCAGAAACAATAGATTCTCTCTTTAACCCCCGCTGAGTGCTGGAAAGGTGCATAAGATATGCCCATCAAAATGAATGGGAAGCTGGTGTCTGTATAAAGCTTGCATTGGTTCCCATAAATGTATTGATCTTCAGACTGGAGGTGCCGAATGCAAAAATGACAATTCAAGTTCAAAATCTGGTTGGAAAATTGTCTGCTGGTGTAATGTAATGGCATCTGATGAGCAATGTCCTCACAGACAAAGGTGTTTGCTTTAGAGCTCTGGAATTCAGCTGGAGGTTGGTTAATTAGATTAGCTTTGGCCGTAATGTGAAATGAGAATTACCAATAAACAGCCTAAACAGCTTTAAGATGGAATCTTGGCTCTAATTACCTACCCTCACACCTGGAATTCCAAAGACCTCATCAGCTGTAATGGAATCTTGGCCCTGATCAAGCCGCTTTCAAATCAAAAAGTCCTTATTAAAAAAGCCAGTAATGCATACTTCCTCTTTCTTCAAATATGTCCTCCTTTTACTGTAGTCCTCTTTTATTGACTTTTCAATGCCTTGCAAACTTATAATGTCACAAATTTGTCTGCATGTCAGTGTGGTGTGAAGGAACTAACATGTAAGGGGAGTTGAGCAAACCCAGCACTATACTTAATAAAAAGATACATGCAGAAAGAGAAATATCCAGCTTCTTAAAAGGATTTCATGTATGGACATACCTTTCCACCGTTCTAAGGCAATTTACACATATTGTGTCTTTTTTAATTATGTCACTTTGGAACGTCACAAGAAAAGAATGATCACACATTTTTTCTTAAGCAGCTATAGCTAGGCATAAAATGAATGCTACATATGAGTCCCACTATGGAGTGCCAGGCAAATCTTCTGTAACTACCTTAGTAAGGTATCTTAAGAAAAACAAGACAAAATTCCCTCCATGGTACAGAGTGTACAGTACTTATAAGATTCACATGTGTATATTTACATGTCTGAAACTGATAAAAAAAGTCTCTAGCAAAGAATCTGTAGCTTACAGTGTTTCTACTGCATTCCCAGAATTCCATGCAGCAACTTGCAAATGGAGGCACACAGTGCATTTACTTTTTTTGCTGTATGGAATGCTGGGAATACAGTAGAAACACTATAAACTATTGTTTTTCTCTTGAAGACATGTAACTGTATTATAAAGTACTGAACTCTGTATAGCTGAGGGAATTGTCACTTTTCACTCACTGTAACATTGCTGAGGGTAGTCATACTGCCTTTTAGAAGATTTAATTAATAGAAGAGTTAATTAATTAGTCCTCTGTGGATGAGACCCATAAGGTTTAAACAGCTGGCAGTGGGTAGGTTGACTGGTTGGCCTACCCTTCCCGTACTTATAGTACTGGAATGTAAAAAATAACTCTACTATGAGCCTTCATTTTAATGTTGCTGCATGGAATTCTGGGAACACTGCATTATTTGCTGGTAACACGTCTGTAATCTCTTTCAGACATGTCATGGCAGAGCCAAATCATCCATTACGGCACCCTAGTCTACTGTCCTGGGCCCATGGCAATACATGGCAATATGAAATTTTTTACAAAAACACAAAACAAAAAAAAACAGTAGCATACAACCTAAAATTCCAATGTGAAAAATCAAGGTTCTCCAAATATAAACCTCCAAATATTAACTGTATTTCACAAATATGAATAATTCTAAAAGCACATATTACATTCACACTTACAAGTGCAACTTCATAGTGCAATTTCCTACAACATAAAACATATTAGAGATTCCAAAAATACTTTTGTCTGTTTGCAGTCATTAAAAAGGACTGTTAGATGTGTGTATGATGTGTGTCCAGACGTTAACATTTTCTGTAAGTAGTTTGAGTCCCTGGTGTATAAAATATCTGTATGGCTGTAATTGTTATGAAGTGTCAGTTACCTTGCTGTAGCTCCTTCACCATATGTATATGACTCTTTCCTATTGAATATCCTTTCTTAAAATCTGGTCTGCATTTCAGTGTCAGACATTTTCAAATGATTTGCAACATTTTTGAATATGAATAGGGTGGTTTCAACAGAACTGGGTGGAGAAAGCATACAAAACAGAGTTTATGAAAGAGTATATATATAGGTAAGCGCTGTATTTCAAATAATCAAAAGTGATTGACAATTAAGGATCAAACTGATAAATAATACATAAGTGTAGATATAATGTATAGTAATTACACACCCCAACTGTCCTATAGAAGTGTTCAAGGAGATATCTCCACATATCCAATACTATGAGGGCATGCAAAGAAGTGAAAAAATACACATAGTGTGATCTGTTACATAAAAAACATGTCAATATCAATAAAAAATATGAACCATATGTAAAATAGGCAAATTAAACAAAGAATATAGTCTATGGACAAAAAATGGAATTAGTAATTGGGTAATACACCAATCTATAGATCTAAATAAATATATATATCATGGATCAAATGAGTAGATTCATCAAATATTAATTTGGAAAACAAAATCTGACCAGATGAATGTTCTACAGGGGCGGACTGAGCGGATCTAGGGCCCCTGGTCCAAAAAGAGGTCTGGGCCCCCTGCCCAATGACATCATTGGCCCCTCCCCATCACATGATAAGCCCCACCTCCCAGTACCCCCCAGGCCATCCAGTACCCCCTCAAGCCATAACCATCCAGTACCCCCACAAGCCATCCTGTACCCTCACAAGCCATCCAGTACCTCCCAGGACATCCATTAACCCCACAAGCCATACAGTACCCCCCAGACCATACCCCACAAGCCATCCAGTATCACCCAGGCTATCCAGTACCCCCACAAGCCATCCTGTACCCTCACAAGCCATCAAGTACCTCCCAGGCCATCCATTAACCCCACAAGCCATCCAGTACCCCACAGACCATACCCCTACAAGTCATCCAGTACCCCCCGCAGGCCATCCAGTACCCCCACAAGCCATCCAATACCCCACCAGGCCATCCAGTACCCCCACAAGCCATCCAGTACCTCCCAAACCATACCCCCACAAACCATCCAGTACCCCCCAGACCATACCCCCACAAGCCATCCAGTACCCCCCGCAGGCAATCCAGTACCCCACAGACCATACCCCTACAAGTCATCCAGTACCCCCCGCAGGCCATCCAGTACCCCCACAAGCCATCCAATACCCCACCAGGCCATCCAGTACCCCCACAAGCCATCCAGTACCTCCCAAACCATACCCCCACAAACCATCCAGTACTCCCCAGACCATACCCCCACAAGCCATCCAGTACCTCCCGCAGGCCATCCAGTACCCCCACAAGCCATCCAATACCCCACCAGGCCATCCAGTACCCCCACAAGCCATCCAGTACCTCCCAAACCATACCCCCACAAACCATCCAGTACCCCTCCAGGCCACCCAGTACCCCCACAAGCCATCCAGTACCTCCCAGACCATACCCCCCACAAGCCATCCAGTACCCCCCAGACCATACCCCCACAAGCCATCCAGTATCCCCCCAGGCCATCCAGTACCCCCACAAGCCATCCAGTACTTCCCCTACCCAGGCCATATTCACCCAGGCCATCCAGTACCCCACCTGGCCATCTAATACCCCCCCCCCACCTGTGCTGTGTGGTGGGTCTTCTGCAGACTGCTGCTGTCTGGACTGTCACTCAGTCAGTGTCACTGTCAATGCTGAGCTCCCCAGTCTGACTCATGCAGTGTGTACCCCGTGAGTTGGTGCGCTAGGTGGTCATGTGAGTAACATCCGGTCCCTCATGGCGGGCTGGCTCTGAGTCTCACTCTCTCTCCCCCCACCCCTGCATCATCACGCGCCCCTGGGCCATGATGACATACGTGTACATGCTGCCTAGACCAAATGGTCGGCAGGCATGTGCAGAGAAGAGGAAGAGGCACAGGAAGGGAGGAGCTTGTTACCAGACAGTCACGAGCAGTCTGGACTCAGGCAGCAAACGATGGCGTCATCTTGCCCAGCCGCTTATGATGGATGGGAATTTGAAGGGATTGCATGGGCAGTAATAGTGTGAGGCCTCAGTGCCTCACAGAACACATTGCGTGGCGTGGACGGGCCCAAACAACAGGCAGGCAAGTGGGGGAGGATGCACTGTCTGGCACATTATAATATTGACATTACTGGTGGCGGTGGGCCCCCCTTGGTCGCGGGCCCTCGGTCCGTGACAGAATGCCTGAATGGACAGTCCGCCCCTGATGTTCTATTAAACTCAAACAGGTATCCCAGTCAGTCCTAGCACTCCTGACTATTGTTTAAGTCAACTGAACTGGGTACTTAAGTTTTACTGGAAGTCCAAAGGATCTGAGGAAAAGCCTTATGCTTTGATTTAACTCCAAGTGTTTTGAGTTACAGTGAGTGATTCTATTAGTTACACCCTTGCCACCATCCACTGTGCTGTAGCATATGTAATATATGTAAATGAGAATTGTGGAAGGTATAACCCAATGACATCTGAGGGTATAGACACTAAGGTGAGAAAGATATTTCAAATTGATATGTTATTCTATGGAGCCGCCTTTTTAAGTTGGGGAGGTGTTTCTCACTGGAATGACTTTTCTCGTCATCCTCACACATTAGTTCATCTCACCCAAAGAGAGTCAGATGTTACCCACCCCTGTTCTCTGGGAACCCTGTCTATAATAAAAATACTTACTCAGATATGAGGGGATGGAAACAGCTTCTCAGAAATGCCTCATAGTGTATCTCTCCAAGAAAGTAGACTGATGGAATTACAAGATTACAGCATTACATTACATGTAAATGAAAGGAGCAATATTAGACTGAAATAATCTGAGATATATATTTATTTGAATTATTACTTACATATGTTGTAATTATCTCCTCTTGTGTGCCAGCGTATTTTCAGATTGTGACATTTTTAAATTCCATAACGTATAATATTAAGTATTAACCCGGGGAGTGCAACACATTGCTCAGCAATGCATTGTTCACCCTTCTGGCACTCAAGAGTTCACCCCTTTGGCGGGAAAACATTGCAATGAGAAAGTTTGTTTTTGATCCATGTACAGGAAATTATTTTCTTAAACAGAAGAGAAGGTAAGATCATAGTGATAGATTTCAATGTAAATTTAACTCAGTAGTCTGGGAAAGGGGTGAGGTGGGTTTGAGTCCTCCAGTTACAATGCAAAAAGGTTCCAGGTTTCATCTTAACTTTTCTTAATTTCTATCAGTTTTCACAGCATTTCCTAAGGCAGCACAGTTTGCAGTACTTCTGCACCATAAATCATACCCTCATGTGGTCATTAATTTTACAGTTCTGTACTGCTCACATGTCCCACCGGTTATATGGTAATTATAACTGACATTGTTGTTAGTTGCAAGGGCAGGTTATTTAACTTGTGCTAAAAATGTTCTCATTGCTTGTGTTAAGGAATATATAGAATATTATTTAGAACTTTTTCACATGGAATCCATAAATCACCCAGTTATAGATATATTTGTATTGTGGTGAATTATGGGTGACAAAATCGCTTATGGTGTTTGGAAAAAAAGCAGTGATTCGTATAACTGGTCATTTTTAATGACTGAAAAAATGATAGGTGCCCCAGCCCCTTCCAGCAAGGCTTTTCTGATGAATGAGTTCCAGACTGTTATAATTGCAAACAGCTCCCCTTGCCAGCTGTTCTGCAAGGGCAACTATTTACATCCATCAAAGGTCTTTGATCACGGATAAACACACATCAAGGAAGAGATGGTCCAGCTTACTGTATATCCTTAAGATGAATATGCATGGATGTTTGTGGAAATGATCTCCCTTGTTAGGCCAACCATGTAGAGATCAAGGGGTAGATTTAAAGGCAGCCATTAGTAAAAAAAGCACTAACGGGTGCGTTAAGTTTCATGTAGCAATTTAAAGATCCATCTAAAGAATAGCTAACGGCAGTTTGATAATCTTTACGGCCGATACACTTACGTGCATTGAGACGCACTGGAACAAGAATCCCCGGAGCCATTCAAAGGCTTGCGGTACTGTTAACGGCTGAAAAAAAGATACACTTAACGGACAAAACTTACGATCCAGTTCCCATAGCCGTTAGACACTTAACAGGCAAAAAAAACAACCATTACATAGCAAAACACACAAAATGCTTACCGCACAAGCATGTAAATGGGAAAATTAACCCGTGCAATGCCAAAATAACACAAAAACATGGACAGACAACACAAATCAATGGCACACACAATAACAAGCAACACCACAGGGACAAGGACATACAAGACAACACCAACACAACATGGCACGGAACAATGGGGGTTATCACACAACATGGACACCTAAAAATACAAAACAAACTCACCTGTGTAACATTACCACACGATGCACACACAACCTGCACCCCACAACTTCACACCCACAAATGGCAGAAACATACCAAGCGCAACACACCACATCTTATAACACACACACCTGCAAACACTTACCTGGACAATAAACAACTTCCCACTGGTCAGCACTCACCTCATCACCACACCTACACAATGTCCTATCAAGTACTTAAAGGGATAGTAATACTTCGTTTTATCTTTATTTTATTTTGTAGGCATTAAAAAACATGAAGAACGATATAAGTCTTATCTCTCAAACCTTTATGGTTTAAGAGATATTCACAAGCAAAGTATCCCCCCCCCCCCCCCGGTTCAGCCAGATCAGAAGGGAGGTGCCCAGGTAGACTGCAGAGAGGGACAATCTTCAATTAAGATAAGGGAAAAAGCTGAAAAACTTGTCAAGGGGGGAAGGGCTTTCATTGTTTTCATTGTAAGAAGAATGTCCCCTTCTGTTATCTGTCTGGTCTTACAACCAGATTCACATCTGAGAAGAGATGGCTTACACTAGGTAAAAGGGGCAGGAGGGGAAACTTTGCTTGTGAATAGCTCTTAAACCATAAAGGTTTGAGAGATAAGACTTATATCATTCTTCATGTTTTTTAATGCCTACAAAATAAAATAAAGTTAAAACGAAGTATTACTATCCCTTTAAAGGGACAACTCACCACACTCACTTGTGGCTTGTTTTCCACTCAGGGAGGGAGAGAGATAGAGATAGAGCGCACAATCAGTATGTTTGGTTACATATTGTTGTGAAGACTGCGGAGAAGGCGTGCAAGGGAGAGAGCTAGGGAACACCAGCAACCCCCAGGCACACCTGATCAACAGCCTTCACATGTTGCAAGTGAGGAGGCTCTGGCTCAGCAGCCACACAGGAGCCCATCCCCAACCGGAGGACAGAACCTGCCTGCAGATGCACAGCTGCAGCAACAGGATGCTCCACAGCAACATGATGCTCCACAGCAGCAGAGGATGTATAGACGACCACCAAGGCCCTGGGGATACCGGCCAAGGGTCACTATCTTTGGAATGACCAATGACGAGGTGATTGATCGCTACAGATTGAGGCCTGACAGCATCATTGCCTTGTGTGAGGTCATCAAGGATCATTTGTATGCCATACACTTCATGGCAAGTGGGGCCTTCCAGTCCACTGAGAGTTACGCATCTGGAATGTCACTGGCCACATTCTCCAGAGTGCTGGCCCAGGTCTTGCCAGCCCTCAAAAGCAAGGCCAGTACTAATATACATTTCCCCACCACCGACATGGACTGGATACACCTCAAGCAGGCCTTTTACCCAAGGGGAGGCATGCCCAGGGTCAAGGGTGCTATAGATTGCACCCATGTCCGTATTAAAGACCCAGCACGTGACGCACAGCTATTCATCAACAAGAAGAACTTCCACTCCATCAACGTGCAGATGGTGTGTGACAGCAACATAAGGATTATGAATTTCTGTGCAAAGTATCCTGGCAGCTCACATGATTCTTACATTCTCCAAAACTCCTCAGTCCACAGAGATTTTGAGAATGGAACTTATACAGGGGGATGGCTTTTGGGTGAGTTCACAATACAAAATCACACCACATCCACAGGTGTACACACAGCGCTGCTCAGCATGCTCCTGACCCACAGCTAGTACGTCCACCACACAAAACATCATTCACACAACATGTGCTCCCTGTCTCACCATGTCACTCGCATTCCACAGGTGATTCTGGCAATGGCTGCAAGTCCTGGCCACTCACTCCTGTGGCCAATCCTTAAACAGATGCCCAGGAAAGGTACAAACAGGCTCATGGCAGAACAAGGAATGCCATTGAGCGGACCTTTGGCCTCCTCAAATCACGATTTCGATGTCTGGACCACTTGGGGGGAGCACTGCTGTATGCACCTGGAAAGATGTGCGACATAATTATGGCATGTGCAATACTGCACAACATTGCAGTGGACACCAGGCTGGTGGATCACATCCAGGACCCCCCATACTTGAAGTGCCCATGGACATCGGCCATGTTGAGGAGACCCTGAGAGGGGCGCAAATCAGAGACAGGCTCATCACGGAACACTGTGAGTATAACACAGGCATGCAAACAATCCATGCAAGTCCCCCATCAGTCCTGTGAATTGGTGCCAACACACTAACCACGCCGCACATGATGTTCTGTCTCACCCCCCTTCCTCTGCTCCTGTCTACATTGGGAGCGTTGGACTACTCCCTAACTGTGGCAGCTAGTCAAAAAGCCTCTGCACTTTAGCTTCCTGATGCTAGTTACTGGCCTGTGCCCCCTGGTGGCTGGAACCCAAAACACATCTGTCTGTTGCCATTCAAAACTCTCTGACATCAATAGGTGGCAGCTTTGATCCATTCCAAGGAAGTCAAAGCTCCAGTGCTCCTTAAATCAGTCCCAGTGTACTTAATCAAGTAAGATATTCTGTTGTGATTATTCTGTACAGCACCAGGATTCTGACCCATGCTCATGTGTCTGTAACTAAGTATTCCTGCTCTGCCATGTGGTCTGTTTCCCTGTCCATTCTGTCTTGACATTTATAACATGATGCAAAATAGCAAATATACATTTATACATTTAGGCTGATTTATTAAGAACTGGATTACTTTAGAGCAAACAAATTGCACAATAGAGGACAAATAAAAATTCCGATTGATTTAACCGTTTGAGTGCCAGAGGGGTATGCAACGCAATGAGTTGCATACCCCTGTGGCACTCAAATGGTTAAATAGGTCTTTTAACTGCTTAAATGCTAGAGAGGTCTATACGCATTGTGAAGCAATAAATTGGAACTCTTCCTAGTATTCAACGGGTTAAAAGTCTGATGTAAATTAATGGGGATTTGGCAATGCTTGTTGGTTCTCTATGCTGCAATTAGTTTGTCTGAGAAATGCATCCCTTCTTACCATTTTCAATAATGTGCATGTTTTTTATTTGAAACTAGTTGAAGAGCCTGTGTACATGTGCCACAGTGCCACCCAGCAACGGCCGCAGTGCAGTCATGCACAGTACAGACTGCCTGCGCCATGGCTGATGCAGAGCAGGGTGCTCAGAATTCAGCCTGTAGTCCTAACTGTGTACCTTTGGTGTGCAGAGAGGAATACGGTCTGAAACCTGCTCCATTATCAGCCACGGTGCGGGCAGTCTGTACTGCGCATGACTGCAGTGTGCGCAGCCGTCTGTACTGCTCATGACGGCTTCTGACAAACACACACTTAGCAAATTATTATATAGGACTGACAAATAGTTACTATCTTCACATAGATTCAGAGGTCATAGCTGATTACAATCTAGTAATTTTCTTATTTTTACGTTCCGGAGAAGTAGCAGTTTCTAACAACCGAGGAGTTAAAGGGGGTAATGATGAGTTGCAGCATTTATGCATTTGGATAAACCCTTTGAGTGACAGAGATGTGTCCATCACATTGCTTTGCAATGCATTAGATGCCCCTCTGGCATGCAAAGGGTTAAGTCTTTGATTGTCAGATTGGTTTGCCATGTATTGCACTGCTCACCCCACTGGCACTGAAAGGCTTAAAAGGATAGTAATGTTTCACAAAAAAGCAGCTCCAATTAATCTTCATAGCAATTGAGACATAGAGAGTGATATTTCAACACTGTCAGAGTTGTAGTTCAAGAGTAACTTGAGTGACAGAGACGTGTCCATCACAGAGACGTGTCCATCACATTGCTTTGCAATGCATTAGATGCCCCTATGGCATGCAAAGGGTTAAGTCTTTGATTGTCAGATTGGTTTGCCATGTATTGCACTGCTCATCCCACTGGCACTGAAAGGCTTAAAAGGATAGTAATATTTCACAAAAAAGCAGCTCCAATTAATCTTCATAGCAACTGAGCCATAGAGAGTGATATTTCAACACTGTCAGAGTTGTAGTTCAAGAGTAATTGAGTGATAAAGTTTCCCTCTCCTGCCCCTTTTACCTATTGTAAGCCGCCTCCCCTCAGATGTGGAATCTGGTTCTGGGACCAGACAGCTCATAGCAAAGGACAATCTTCTTATTGTGAGTATAAGGAAATCCCCTGCCCCTCATGACAGGTTTTTCAGGTTTTTCCTTATGCTCATTGAAGATTGTGCCTCTCTGCGATCCATGCGGACAGTCTTGCTGTTCTGAGCTGAGCAGTGTTACACTAGACAAAAGGGGTGGGAGGGGGATACTTTATTATTCAATTACTCTTGAACTACAACTCTGACAGTACTGAAATAACACCCTCCATGGCCCAAATACTATGAAGATCAATTGGAGCTGTTTTATTGTGAAATATTACTATCCCTTTAACCCTTTGAGTGCCACAGGGGTATGCAATGCATTGCATACCCCTCTGGCACTCAAACAGTTAAGGGGCATATTGAACCTTTGTATTGCTCCATCAAGAAAAACTTTACTCAACAATAAGAAGTAAATGGTTTGAATAAAATCCCCCCTTTTGGCCTCAACTAGCATCAATTATATCATTTTTGCTGCTTACCTATAACTAAAGAAAACTGGGTATACTTTTCTAGCAGTCTTATGTTAAACTTAATAGGAGCTGAAGACATGCCATTTCATGTCCATCGGATTTAAAATGACCATATGAGTATATAAATGTGCATTTTTATTGCTTCACAGCTTTTGAAAATCATTCATCTGGAAAACGCTTCTTTTTTTTTTTTTGCACTAAAATGTATAATCCTAGCAGCAATGCTTCGTCTTACTTGCTCTGATTTCTGTAATGGAAATCTTGCATATCCTTAGACTTTTTAATACTCTTTAATACCCACCAAAAGACATTAAACATTTAACCCTTTGATTGCCAGAGGGGTATGAAACACTTTGCTTTGCTTAATATCTCCCTCCCAACTGTTACTGTGAAGTCAGCCCATTTTTATGACAACTTACCTAGCACACACTCTCATCTCAACATTTGAGCTTAGTCAACTTTCAATGTATATTGAAATTACTCACACAAAGATAAATGACTCTGTGTTAAAGCCACACCAGGTTGCCATAGCAACCAGTTGACTGACCATTCAGCTCCTTCATTGGGGGAAGGGGCTGACGTATAGGAAAGGGGTGGGAGGGGGGACCTTAAGCATTTATAGCCTTTTATCCACTTCACTGCTATGGACTTCTACCAGATGCTTTCAGGGTAAGGAGCAGAAAGTGAGCAAAGAAAATGGGTGTAGGACTTACCTGAGAATACTAAGATGTACTCCTCTGTTAGAGGTCTCAGTGCATCTAGGAGATGTCACCAACATCATCATTCTCGGGTGTAATGACAGTGGAAACCTCCACTAGACCACCAAGGAGTATTTTGATCTGATGTTTTGTTTCAACTGTGATACCCACCATGTATGTATTAAGGTGGTTTCATAATAAAAGCAGCTCTAATTAATCTTCATAGTATTTGGGCCAGGGAGAGTGTTATTTCAATTCTGTCAGAGTTGTAGTTCAAGACTAATTCAATGATAAAGTATCCCCCTCCCGCCCCTTTTACTGATATAACACTATTCAGCCAGAGCAGAAGGGAAGTGCCCAGGTAGACTGCAGAGAGGGACAATCTTCAATTAAGATAAGGAAAAAAACTGAAAACCTTGTCAAGGGGGGCAGGGCTTTCATTGTTCTAATAGAAAGAAGCTTGTCCCCTGCTGTTATCTGTCTGGTCTATGGACTGCGTTCCACATCTGAGAAGAGATGGCTTACACTAGGTAAAAGGGGCAGGAGGGGAAACTTTGCTTTTGAATATCTCTTAAACCATAAAGGTTTGAGAGATAAGACTTATATATTTCTTCATGGTTTTTTTTTAATGCCTACAAAATAAAATAAAGACAAAACGAAGTATTACTATCCCTTTGAAGTCAGTGAGCGGGCAATCACATGCTGGGTATTATGAACAAATTCATTCTTTACAGTAAGATCAGTTAAACTATGGGATTCTTTGCCTAGGGATGTGTTGATGATAACTACAATGGACACATTTAAAGGGATAGTAATACTTCATTTTAACTTTATTTTATTTTGTAGGCATGAAAAAAAATGAAGAATTATATAAGTCTTATCTCTCAAACCTTTATGGTTTAAGAGATTTTCACAAGCAAAGTGTCCCCCTCCCGCCCCTTTTACTGATGTAACACTTCTCAGCCAGGGCAGAAGGGAGCTGCCCAGGTAGACTGCAGAGAGGGACAATCTTCAATTAAGATAAGGGAAAAACCTGAAAAGCTTGTCAAGGGGGGCAGGGATTCCATTGTTTTCATAGGAATAAGAGTGTCCCCTTCTGTTATCTGTCCAGTCTATGGACTGCATTCCACATCTGAGAAGAGATTGTTTACAGTAGGTAAAAGGGGCGGGAGGGGGAAAATTTGCTTGTGAATATCTCATAAACCATAAAGGTTTGAGAGATAAGACTTATATCGTTCTTCATCTTTTTTTAATGCCTACAAAATAAAATAAAGTTAAAACGAAGTATTACTATCCCTTTAAGAGAAGATTAGATACATTTGTTGCAGATAGGTATATACAGGGTTTTACTACGTGTTAGTCTATTTACTAAAATTTCCTGATTAATCTACTGACACATATCTTGCAGCCAGGAAGGGATATATAGTGCCTATTTTCTGTGATATACTGCAGGAAGGGTTGAATTTGATGGACTTATGTTTTTTTAAACCCAATTTACCATGTAACTGCAACTATGTAAAGTGAAATTACATTGTGTAAATAGAAGCAGGAGGGAGATTGGGCTCTATCTGATCTCATATCTCAGCCCACTTGCAGCATGTCATAGGAGTATTGTCATTGTAACGGGAAGACGCTCTCCTTTCCATGGATGCACTCGTCTGGGTTTATGAAATATTTTAGTACTAGTTGAAGAGCCTGTGTACACGGGCCACATTGCCACCCAGCCACGGCCATGGTGCCATCATGCACAGTAGAGACTGCCGATGCCGCGGCTGATACGGAGCGGGGGCGCTCCGAATTCAGACCATAGTCCATCTCTACTGCGCATGACTGCTTCTGACAAACACACATGTAGCAAATTATTATTTAGGGTATATAGCATTCGACCTTATTGGGCATTCCACTTTATAGGGCATTCTGAGTCAATTTGTTTGATCATGTTAGGGGGTATCCAAAATCCAGTGCTAGTTTTGAAAGAACAAGTTCTGCTGAAACCCCCCCCCCACACACACACACATACACATATCTATCTATCTATCTATCTATCTATCTATCTATCTATCTATCTATCTATCTATCTCTATTTATATCTGTCTCTATTTATATCTATATATCTATATCTATATATCTATTTATATATATATATCCTATATAATATACTATATAATAAAAGGCCAGAAAGTTTGTCATGATGCAGTCATGCGCAGTAGAGACTGCCCGTGTTCGGCCATGATTGCATCTCGTGAGTGAGGCGGCGCATGGATCAGTGATGTAACGGCAGTACGCAGAGCAAGTACGGGTAATGTTGATCCTTTGAGTGCCAGAGGGGTATGCAACGCATTGCTTTGCAATTTGTTGTGTACCCCTCTGGCACTCAAATGGTTAAGAGGCCTGTCCTGCTCTGAGTACTGCCGTTGCCTCACTGCTCCACGGCCCGTGCACACTAGTATATATATACATGATGTGTGTGATATTCTCACAAAATGACAGTCATTTGATTGTGAACAGGAATAAAAGAGGTAAAACATGCATTAGTCACACTCTAATATTTTACAATAGATTGTATATAAGTAAAATGAAACCATTACTACATCTTTAACATATTATAAAAAAAATAACCATTCAGCTTTACAACCATTTAACCCTTTGAGTGCCCTTTGTGTTGCAACAATGTGTTGGATACCCCTCTGGCACTCAAAGAGTTAAAAGGTACCAACAAGTTTAACATTTCATGATAAATGTCTTCTAATGGGAGAATGCAAATGTTTTTTGACGTCAGATTATCAACTTAATTGCTTCCAAATGTTTTCCATCCCACAAACATGATAATAGACATTGTTATGTACTTTAAAGGCACAATGGTCCATATCTATCTATCTATATGAAAAGCTTGTAATGTGTCACTATCAGCTATAATGATTACATTAGGCTTTTCGTGCTGCCTAATGTTTTTCTCTAGTGCAATGGAAACAAAATAGAATATTAGAATGTTCTGGCCATATTAAGGTAAGGGAGGTTATCACACAGAAACTTAGAATTCGAAGGCAGATAAGAATCATTCAGCCCACGTAGTCTGTAAAAACCTCTGACCTTGTTTGGTCCTTGGTCTTGTCTTATGCTCAGGACAGCCTTATTCCTATTCCATGCATGCTTAAATTCCCTCACTGTATTAACTTCTACCACTTCTGCTGGTAGGCTATTTCACTTACCTACTACCATCTCAGTGAAATAAAACTTTCTTACATTACATCTAAGCCTCTGTCCCACTAGTTTTAGACTATGACCTCTTGCCCGAACATTTCTACTCCATACTCAAATGCCCTACTGAAATCTAGATAATTATATCTACTGCTCCCTCCTGGTTTATTATTCTAGTTACTCAATCAAACAAATATATGGGGTTCATTTGACAAGACCTTGCTGTTGTCAACCTGTGCTGTTTGGGATCTTTCAAGCCATTTAAATTCAAATATTTAACAATTATTTCCTTTAACATGGTTTCCATTAATTTCCCCCTCTACTGACATAAGACTTACTGGTCTGTATTTGCCAGACCCTTCCCTGCTACCTTTTTTGTGAATTGATACTACCTTTGTTACTTTCTAATCTTCTGGAACAACTCCTGTCAATAGTGACTGAATGTTAGTGGATTTATTAGTGTTCCTTTAACCTCATGGATGCTAGATACATATATTATGAATCACAGGGGTTAAAACTATAACAGTGCTCTCTGATAATTTTATTAAAGGGCAAACACAGTAATACAATATAATAAATAATAAGATATCCAGTTAACTGCAGAGGTAACAGTATCAAAATTGTTGGGCTATTGATTGACAATTATGTAAATGCATAATGTAAATGCAATTATATGCAATTATATTCCTGAATGTTGCTCTTAATATGTTGCCCTATAACAATTCACCACCTCTGACACTCTCACAACTCCACTTTTATCCCTTGTCTTCTATATACCAAGTGAGAATTGTATTCCTTTTCCAACAAAGAATTAAGCATGGTAATTTGGGTAACATATGTAGCTTTTCATAGTGAATCTAATTGCTGATGAGTGTCTTAGATAAAAAAAAAAATCACTATATATGCTGTGGTGCATCCCTAGGTACACATTTTGTCTAACTTGAAATTTAATGGCACCATAAAAAATCTCCAACTAACCATTGATTTAAAAGGTGCTTTTTCCCCCTTGAATGCTAGGGACATCACCAATGCCTTCAAATCAATGTGCTGGAAGCCCTTCTAGCATGCAGGGTGTCAATATCCCTATTTAAATCAATTGGAATGTTTATTTGTCTCCTATATTGCACTTGCTTTGCCCAAGAGTTTATCCAGTATCTTTGTCTATCTAGCCCTATATCTATGTGCTTACCTTTATATGGTAGCACTGATCTTGATGTAATACCTAAAGAAATTCTGTGTCAAACCAAATGTATCATGGAACTCAAATAAAAATACCCATTAAATTAAATGGGAGCTTTAAACCCCCCAAATGCTCCTTTTGCTTACATTTTATCTCTTACCTGGGCAGTCAGTATCTTGATGTTAGAGACCACCAAGCAGGTATATCATTTTCACTGTAGAACTCAATTCTATACCTTGTTATTTGGAAAACACTTCTATACCACAGCATGAAGCAAAGGATCATAAAAAAACATTAATCCCTTGGACACTCAAGAGGTCTGCAAAAAATATGTATTTAAGATATTTGTAAGCAATAGAGAGAACAATGGCAGAGCAATGGCAGAGTCTACCACTGACTATACAGGAACATGAGCAGGGCTTAAGATTTCATTAGAAATAGTAGGCAACCGCCTCATCCACCTAACTGTGAGTGGGGTCGCACCCAGACTAGCCACACCCACCATATCAGATGTGGGTATGGCCAGTGTTCCTGCCCTGGTTTATGTTGACTCAGGTACAAGGTTTATTTTATATTCTAATCTGGCCTATTTCCTTATAGGTACTAACAAGTACATTTTAGTTAAAGGATAGTTTATGCTGGCACTACTTTAGTAGCTCTTCCAAATCACTATTTTTCTTCAAAGATAGTGATGTCACAAATTGTTTTGGTAGTCATGGGATATCCCGACAAAGCCAGTTGTTTTCATGTTTCTGTGATACTTAGCTTTTCACAGGCTGTAATAGATACAGCACAATTTGTCTACAAAATATCTTAATCTCAAGCAAACCATTTTAATAACTTTTTAAAGAAACATTCCAAAGCATTGGGACTAATAAGCAATAGCCCTATAACATATTTTGATAACTAAGGTATACTTCCCAACGGTTAATACAGCTTTGCACTGGACAGTTTATTTATTTGTTTTTTTGTATTTGTATGTTATAGAATATATGTATTTTCTTTGTCTGGGAAAAATGGATTTGGCTGCGGGGGGGTGGGGTATTGGGGTAGTGGTCCAGGGAAGGAAGGGGCATAGACATAGACAGGGCTCGGGCACTTTGGAAGGCCTTGCCTAATGGAAGCCTAGAGCAAATGTGGCTCTGTACATATATTCCAAACCTTCTGCATTTGAATAACCTTGACCTAAACTTATTTGGTATCAGAAGCATTCACGTATTCGCTCCCTGCAAGGAATTAAACCTAATACTTATAATAATAGTTCATTAAGACTCAGCCTAATGACTACATACCATGTGTGGTGGTGACCTCCAATTAATTAGAAGGTTAGAGAAAAACAGTAGCACAAGCCACATTAAATTGATTATGCATATTTGACCTGTGCTGTGGTTCAGCTGCTTTAACATACATTTATCTAGAGGGAATAATTTCCAGGACTATCATTCATCACGTTATAAGTTAAGGTAGAATATGAAAATACTTCCTAACATGAACCTCTGGCTTAACATCTTGTTCTTGAGAACTGATTTGTAATTTCAGAGAACATGTCATTTTTTTTCTGTGCAGTTATCTTTGCTTATCCTGTGAAGCACAAATCCTGTTCTGGGCTGCTCCTTGGAAAACCCAAATTCCCCGGCATAAGAGGAAAATGCATAAATCTTTAATTTCCTCTCTGATTTATAAAATTCACTTATTAATGTGTTGTGTAAGGTTTCCAGGGAGTAGAGCCAGAGAAGAAAGGCTGAAGTGGGCCTGTCACTTTAAGATAAATTCATAGAGCATTAACCCTTTGAGTGCCATAGAGGTATACACATTAACCCTATGAGTGCCAGAGAGGTTTGCAATGTGTTGGATACCTCACTGGTACTCAAAGGGTTAAAAATCTGCCTGTATGTCTTACTAGCAAAAAATAGTTTTTGAGAACGTAAAGGGATAGTAATACCTCAATAAAACTTTACAAAATAAAAGACCGCGACAGAGTAGATAATAATTAAAAAATAATAAATAAAAAATAAACAAATACATATATTAGATGACAGACAACTGACTGGGAGCCAACAATGAGAATTTTGTTGAGCCCTAGGGCAAGACATCACACTCCATCAGTTGTGTACTGTAGAGAGGAAAAACACACATAGTAGTTGAGTAATGTCCAGCAAAAGCACATGGGGCAGGGTAGGGGGAAAGGTGGAGCAGCATTGCAGGGATGTTGCTCTATATATAGTTCTTACATATTTGTAGTTGAAACGCTATTCTAGAGAAAATATTCCCCTCTCGCCCCTTCTATCCGCATCACTCTGTCTCTCTGGTCCGGATGGAGAGCGGCGAGGGACAATCTTCAGTAACAAAAAGGAAAATCCTGCCCTCCTTCGTCAACCGGGGGGGGGGGAGGGTTTTCCTTATACTTACTGTGTGAATATTGTCCCTTGCTGCATCCGTCTGGTCCCAGGACCGGATCACACACAGATTTAAGGGGAGGTAGCAGAAGGGGAGGGAGGGGGATCCTTTGCTCTTGAATAGCGTTTGAACTACAAATATGTATGTCGCTATATATAGTGCAACATCTTAAAAAATTGTAAAGAATAATCTGAGCTAAAATTTTATTGAGGTATTACTATCCCTTTAAGCTATATGTTTGGGTGGCACAGCATGGCATTTTATGATAATTTCCTGCACAGCTTGCTAATTTTCTCTTTTCAGTGACAAACTTCTCTCTGTCTAGAAACATTTACAGCACATTGTTTCACAAAAATAGCAGCTCAAATTAATTTTCATGGTATTTGGGACATGGAGATTGCTATTTCAGTACTGTTGAGTTGTAGTTCATTGAATGATAAAGTATCCACCTCCTGCCCCTTTTACCTAGTGTAAGCTATCTCCCCTCAGATGTGGAATCTGGTCCTGGGTCCAGACAGCTGACAGCAAGGGACAATGAATCGTCTTACTGTGGAAATAAGGAAAACCCTGCCCCCTTTGACAGGCTTTTCAGGTTTTTCCTTATGCTCACTGAAGATTGTCCCTCTCTGGGATGTATCCAGATAGTCTTGCTGCTCTGAGGTGAGCTGTGTTACATCAGTAAAAGGGGCAGGAGGGGGATACTTTATCATTCAATTGCTCTTGAACTACAACTTGCACAGTATTTAAATAACACTCTCCATGGCCCAAATACTATGAAGATTAATTGGAGCTGCTTTTATTGTGAAAAATTTATATCCCTTTAAATGATCAATCTTTGCAGACAGGGATCAAGAGCAAAATCAGTTTTTTAAAAAAATGTATTGGTTACTAGTTGAAGACATGCTTAGCACCTAATGGTATAATCAATACCATTTATCTTGCTGTAAGACCTTACAAAACCATTTTTTAATTATTCCACACATATGCCTAATAATAAAACCCACATTTCTCTTAATTTGGGCAGAAAACTCTAATGGCTGCCGTGAAGCAATAATACATCCACAATTCATCCTTTTACCTGTACTGGATGTCATGTTATAGAAGAGGACTTAATTCCCTGATGTACGACTCAGACCCCAAACTCCTCCACATCCATGCCAATACAATACCATCCATACCATGAACGTTCAATGCTTTTGCCAGGTTTATGATTTTACATTGACTACTTTGACAATAGCTCATTTGCATATTAAAATGCAGCTTAGTGAGCCATTATCATAAACAGGTGTGTGTTTATATGTTAACGTGGCACATTACTGCATGTACCGAGCACCGATAGTTGCCTGTATAGTTGGCACGGTCTCAACTTCACCAGCTTGAGGCTGGTGAAGTCTCAATTTTCTTATAGATCTTTGTAGAGCCAGAGGACAGTTTGCTGTCTCTACTGGAGAGCAGAGAGAGAGCAGCTAACTTGCCCCTTTCAATGCTATGGGGATGTGCATTATACACCCCTGTGGCAGTGAAAGGATTACAACAATAAAGCCATTGCCCCAGTTGATTTATACGAGAGGACTGTCAGAGAAGCTGTAATATATAACAGCTTCTTTGCTGTTCTGTATTGACTGAACCAGCTGATCAGGCTATCCATCTATCAGCTGATTCAGGTAAATACAGGACTCAAAAAGCATTACATTGCAGTGTAATTTGTAAGGCCTGTGTTTACCTAAGTTAGGTGATCAGTGATAGCCCACTCAACTGCTTCAGTCAATACGGGACTGAAAAAAAGCTGTTTTTGAATCCGGTTCCAATTATGCCCAAAATAGGTAAAATATTAAATCAACCCATGGCAGAAAATAAACATTTCTCAAAATAAAGTCAAAAAGAAAACATTAAATGTGTGTGTTATTCACTGATATTGGCAGCACATTATCTGAATATACAGGTAATAAATAAGAAGGAATGGTGTTTTTGTTATTGGTATTGGGAATCAGAGGTAGTCAATTAATTGACTGTGATTGGTGACCACTGTTATTGTATTCAGAAAGGCTGCTGTCTTATCCATGCCTATTCACAGAAAATTCTGGACACTCAATGAGAGCCATGCAACCCTGGAAAAGGCAGAAATGTTTGCTCCCTCAGAGCAAAGGTTCAGACCAGGTCAATGATGCACACACTTCAAGTGTTTCCACGGGGTGCTTCCAGGCTTAATTCTCATAATTTACACATTCTCCACAACAAGCCAAGCTGCCTCCTTTGTTTAAAATTTCACTTTTATTAAAACCTCATGTTAAAATTGCATTCTGACTTTCATCAGGAGTCATTAACTTACAGAGCAACAGTTTATCCATTGTTTAAACAGCTGATCAGTGGGCTTAGTGTCGAAATGCCTAGTGATGGCCCGGTGTCAGTTCAATTAACCCTATTAACTGTCACATATATATCTGTCATATATCATCTGTAAGGAACTCTTCAATACCAATGAATCAGATATAGTTAATTAAACTGAATTGCTCATTTAGTCCCTGTGGTGAAAAGGTTTGTAGAGTATATACCCAATACATTTCTTGATGCGAGAGTCTCGATTCCCTATCTCCACCTCGGTTTGATTGGAGCACCACTTCAAAGGGGAAGCATCTAAAATCTCACTCTATGTTTCTTTTGTATAAAGTGTTGTGCCACCAGGGATCTCTGTAACTGTTTATCATTCAAAGTTACATCAAGCCCTCTTGTGATTAAAGATCTATGTTCTCTTAGTCTTTCCTTAAATGGTCTACTAGTCTTTCCAACATAACTCATATTACATATAAATGGCAAAGGGTCTCTAAGGGGTTAAGGTGCACCATGGGGATGACTGGACTCATATAATACTTTTTTCTTGCACACACAAAGTAGGCCAATAGGGGGCAGTGTCTGCTAAAAACATGCATGCCATTTGTATGGATTTTAGTTTATATTCCATGCCCCATATATTTTCCCTTAAGGACTGAAAGTTTATTACCACCATGGACTGTCTCTGCAAGCCTGCTTTTATTATGAACCATTCCCTGACTATCTATACCTATTCCTATACCCCAAGAGGGAAAATGATAGGTCAGAACAGGTTGTTTATTAAAATGTGGAGAGCAGAGGATATGGTGGGGCATGGACCTGTCTCCAATGCATTGTTTTGTATTGTGTTGGACACATCTCCAGCATTCAGTGGGTTAAAGGCCCCTTTCAAATCAATGGAAATGTTACAATATTCACAATGATTTTAGTGGGATTTGCTAGGGGAGAGTTGTAAACTGTAAATTAAAAATAAAAAATGTACAGTTCTGTAATTCCAGACATATAGGGGTTTTATCTGGTCCACACAGATGAGTTGTGATAAATGTTCAGTGCTGATGTTCAGCCAGGTGGATGATCCTGTACATTTTTTATCTAGTAGAACATGAGTCCAGATCAGCCATACACCAGGGCTCAAAATTTCCACTTGCCACTAGCCAATGACGAGTGAAAATTCAGCCCTGGTGAGTAGAAATTCAGCCCTGGTGGGTATGTTATGGCTTGCAGTGGTGAGCAACTTTTCAGGTCTGGCTAGTAGCAAAGGACTTCACATTTTAAGCCCTGCATACACCATTACATACCAGCATGGAAATATACCTATATATGCAACCAACAGGCGATACATCATTATAGAATGAGAAGTCCTGTTGTTGGAATGCTGAGGATAATGGGAGCTTCTGTCTAACAGTAGCTGGTGGTGCGCAGAGGTTGACTTGAGTTGTGGTGCAACAACAGCCAGAGAACCAATGACTGCCTACCCTTGCTGTATAATTTCAATGAGTCCTTTGCAGCTCTGAAGTTTGCAACATATTTAAGCTACTGGCACCTATTTCCAATTAAGATCAGGGAGATAAAGCGACTTTCCAAATCCTATATTATTTTATGGAGTCTGCTTATCAAGATATCTGACAGTTCTCACGTGTGATACTCTCCGTAGAATAACAGCAAATGATTTTACACTACATATCCCTTATGGATTGGTTTTCTATCTATCTATCTATCTATCTATCTATCTATCTATCTATCTATCTATCTATCTTGTCTTTATTCACAGTCTGAAGTTCAGCAGTTTTATTTTAATTGTATCAAACGTTGACTCAGATGTCCAGCTATAAAGAATAAGCCATGTTTCTTGCTCACGTTAAGGAGAGGTCATGGTGACCAGTATTGTACTCTGAGTGCTGCAATGTCTTGGCTGTTAAACTTACAATGTGCTGTAGTTTCAAATACTACAGCCAGGGGGAGCTCTAGCTCTTTACATTTTCTGAATCACACAGCAGTAGAATTATTCCATTTCCCTAAATACATCTGAAAAGCAGTAAGTACATTGCCTTTTCACAGAAAAAGCAAACTCCTTAAGATATTTTAAACTAATTGAATGTAATAGTTAACCCCTTGGATACCAGCGATAACTTCAGATCATTTTACTGCAATGCACTGGAGCTATCTTTAGCATAAAGTGACCACCTCAACATTTTAATTTGAAACACTTATAGAAATGTCATTCTGCCTTAATGGGTTGGAGCTAGTGCAACACAGTAATGTGTATTTTCCTTACAGGGATAGTAATGTCAGAAAAAAAGTATTAACTATATGGTAGATACAATTAAAAGAGAGTACTTGCACTTATTTGTATCTCTCAGACCATTATGATTTGAGAGATATAGGAAAATAAAGTTCTCCGCTCCCTCCCCTTTCTGCTTGACGACCTGTAAAGCTGTCAGAAGCAGATTCTGGTCGCCTGTCCAAACGCGACTCTTCAGCAGCGCAGACATAACGATATCTAAAGATAAATACTTCATCATAATGGTCTACAACGTGTGCTTGCAAACCAGGTACACATTGTAGACCGTTCCAATGAAGTATTCATTTTTAGGTTGACGCTGCTGAAGAGCCCCCGTCTGATCCAGGAACCAGAATCTGCTTCTGACAGCTTTACAGCTCCTCAAGCAGAAAGGGAAGGGAGCGGAGAGCTTTATTTTCCTATATCTCTCAAACCATAACGGTTTGAGAGATACGAATAAGTGCAAGTACTCTTTTAATTGTATGTACCATATAGTTAATACTTTTTTCTGACATTACTATCCCTTTAAGTGTACTGCATTCAAATGGAGATCTGGCTACTTTGCTCTAGCAGCCAAATTGTTAGTATTAAAATATTCCAGAAATTTCAAAAGTTAAAAAAGCAAGAAAGAGACAAACAGGCTGATGTACTAAGAAGAAATGAAGCAAATCTAGGGCAAATCACTGGTGACAAATAAACATTGCCATTGATTTAAATGGGTTATTTAAAGCCTTGAGAAGTCTCTAGAGCTTTGCTTTACAACAGGATTGTCCATGTTCGATCCTCAAGGGCCACCAACAAGCCAGGATTTAAGGATTTCCCTGATTAATCACAAGTGATTTAATCAGCGATTTAAATTGGTGTCTGGCAGGAGTTATACTACGAAATCAGTTCCAGTGCCTAGTTGGAATTATATTCATAAACCCCCTAATGTATAACAGCCTAATATTGTGTCCCCTTAGTTTGTGTAGAGTGATTTGTTGGAGTTCCTCCTAGGTAGTGGCAGAGCTCATGATATGCCATAGCCTAGGCAGAGGCTAGAGTAGGGGTATATATTGGGTTGCCCAGCAGAGTTCTGGGTCCCCTGGGGTATGGAAGACCCTTAGGTCTTTGCCTGAAACAAGGTTCAAAATGTGGCAAGAATTTCTCCACCTTGCCGTAGTATGTCAGCCTCAGTGAGTTTTACCAGGCTAAAAATACTATCTAATATCTGTTCTCAAAGATTTGTATAATGCACATTTACATATATTCATTTTACAGAAAAACTACACCAGCTTAAAGAGAAAATTTACCTTTAGGTCATAAAAGTAGTTATTTTTCCTGCCAATATTATGTAGCCTCTGAAAACAGATACAATTTCTCCCAGAAAGTGCTTTTTCTTCATGTATGACTTGGTGAACTTATGAAAGATACAGTACCTGGAGCGTTCATTTTGTCCTTATAGCTTCTTCATAAAAGTAACCTGTGGGTATGGATTACTGTGAATTCATGATTCTCATGTAATGGCTGAAAGTTATGTCACTGCCTATCGTTACTTTTGGTCCAGACTTTTCAGAAATTCAAAATGAAGCTTGTTTTTGCAAAATGATGAGTTGAAGACCTCCCTTTAAGGGTTTTAAAGTCACATTGCAATCAATGGAATTTGTAATTGTCCCCTATGGTGGAGTTGGTTTACCACAGAATTGCTCCATTTCCACTCAGTATACCATCCTTATTATTTCTATCAATACATAATTTCTCTGGAAAATAAAGTCTAGGTAACATAATATCTATAGTGTTGTCATAGAATAATATACATTTATTTAATAAAGTCAGGTTCTAAAATACCAGTTGTTATTCTTTCCAAGTGTCCAATTCAGATATATTTTCCATAGACATGCAGATGCAAACAAAAAATGCAGTAGCTGTATTTGTTCACTATTTCCTACCACAATCAATATCAAATATAGGACCAGTTGATTCATCACTGTGTCATTTGTTCTTCGTGCATTTTAAACACCTGTTCCTCAGAGAAGAATAAATACGAAGGGCCTATGGAAAACATTAATCAGTTTTTTCACACCTAATAATAGTTGTCACACAGCCTATTGTCATGTCAGTATAACAACCAGGCTGCTTTGCTTAGATCCTGAGAGAGAGGTGGAGGGAAAGAGAGAGAGGGAGCGGACTGAGAGGAAGAGAGGGAAGGATAGATGAATGACAAGAGAGAGAAGAATTGTGAGAAAGGGAGAGGAATTTGGAGAGAAAGACTGAGAGAGAAAAGGAGACAGAGGGAGAATGAGAAGAGAGTGGATTGAAAGAAAGAGAGGAATTAGATGAGAGTGAGTGGATTGAGAGAATGTGTGTGTGTGTGTGTGCGCGGGTGTGCGAGAGAGAGATGGCCATAAGAAAGAAATAGAAGGATTAAGAGCAAGAGAGAGAAAGAAATGAATGAAGAGAGAGAATGATTGAGGGAAGGAGAGTTAGGATTGAGAAATTAGAGAGGACTGAGAGCCTGAGAGGTATCCATCATCTTTGTTGCAATGCATTGGATACCTCTCTGGCAAACACAAGGTTAATCAGGTCTTTTATGAAAGATACTAGTGCAAAAGCCTGTGTACACAGGCCGAGGTCTTGGTATTGTTAACCCTTTGAGTGCTAGAGGGGTACGCAATGCATTGCTTTGCCTGACTCATGCGATTCAATCATGCGCAGTAGAGACTGCCCGAATGCAGGCAGTCTCTACTGCACATGACTGCATCGTGACAAACATCCTAGCGAATTATTATATAGGATAGGACTTGGTCTCAGGGCAGTGTGCAGATTGAAGTAGAAGATTTGCATAAAATGTGATATACATTTGTGATACTGTCACACACACACACACACACTGGTTCCTGCAAGCATGATGGGGTATTTGTTATGTCAGACCCCACAAAATCACGAGAGCTGCTGTAGTTTGTTTTGTGAACATGAAGGGATCACCTCCCACACATAGCACAGGAAATCTTATATTATCATGAGGCATAAGTATAAATACAAAGCTGAGCAATTCTGAAATACATCAACTGTACTGTAGGAACAAATAAAAAACACATTTATTTAAATGGGGTCTTTAACCTCTTATATAGTAGAAAGGTCTCCAATGCATTGACACATTCCCATTTAAACAAATGAAAAGTTTTATTAATCTCCTATAATGAGGTTGGTTTGCTGCAGAATTGATCAAGTTTGATTTAATACCTAATTCCCTTTGTCCCAATACAACTCCACAGCAGTGTCCCAGATTTAAACCTTCCTGCTTGGTGTGTGTCCTAATGTCTGGAGGACAACATCTCTGAATTATAATGACAACTTGCTGTCTGAATCCTGATAGAAAATGACAGCCTCTAATGCAGTCACGAGCAGCCTTTATTCCTCCAGCTGTGGCTAGAAGGAAACTATCACCTTCAGTCTGCCACTGACTGCAAAGAATGATGGGAGTTATACATCTAGCAACACTTGGATAGCCACATTTTGACCATCATGTATGCAGCTGAACCCAGCCATGTCACCCTCATGCACACAGGCAGGAAATTCCAACTTTGCTGGTTTTGTACAGAGACGTATAGACTGCTAGGATCACGTTAACCACTCTAAGGACCACAGTGATGTGCAACACCCCTGGCATTTTATGGAGGCTGCAGTTGTGGCTCTAAATGACCTGAGCTGTAAGAACTGAAGTTATGGAGCAAACCATTGTTTGAAAATTTTCTTTGATTTAAATGGGGCTTTTAACTCCCTGAATGTGGCAGTGGTTTCTAATATCTTGCTTCATAATGTATTGAAGACCTCTCTAGCAGTCTAGGGATTAAATGCCCCATTTAAATTAATTTTGAAATTATTATTTGTTCCTTGTGGTGCATTTGGTTTGCTCCAGAATTGCACCAACTTTCCTCAGTTACATGATCCTCAGTATCTTTGTGAAGATCTATGTTTGAACTGTAATTTTTACTTAACACTTTGAGTACTAGAGGGGTATGCAATGTAATGTGTTGCATACCCCTCTGCCTTTTGAAGGGTTAATGCTGGCATTCCAATGTTTATAACGTTTGAGCAAAATCACAAATCTGGTAGAAATTTGGGAATCCAGGTACTGGGAGCAGTACAAATCCCATGTACTCATAGGGTTAATGTGGTAGATCAAAAGCAATGTAATAGATTGCACAGTATTCAGTATGTGGCTTTTGGTCAACTATACACTTTCCTCTGTGAATTCAGTCAATAAAAAAAATCTTAAAGGGGAACTACCACCCCGCAATAACTTAAGCTTCACTGATTGCTCATCTGGCGACTAGCTGCTTAGTAGTGCTAGTCGCCAGAAATATTACCCGGTTCAGCAGATATCTGCGTTTTACCGATGGTGACAGGAGCAGGAAACACGGACGTCTCTTCACAGTGACGTCCGTGCGCCTGCGCTGTCAGTCCCTTTTGAACCGCGCAGTGCAAAAGGGACTGACAGAGCAGGCGCACGGACGTCACTGTGAAGAGAAGTCCGTGCTTCCTGCTCCTGTCACCATCGGTAAAACGCTGATATCTGCTGAACCGGGTAATATTTCTGGCGACTAGCACTACTAAGCAGTTAGTCGCCAGATGAGCAATCAGTGAAGCTTAAGTTATTGCGGGGTGGTAGTTCCCCTTTAAGCACCAGTGACCATCAAGCAGGTAGGGCCACAAGCTCACAGGACCATATGCATAAAAGCAAAGCGGTGCCATTCTGAGTCAAACCACAATAGGGGACAATAACATTCCTGTTGATTTAAATAGAGGTTGTAACGCCTTTAACCCTTTGAATGCCAGAGAGGTATCCAATGGTTTAACTGTCCAGTTTAACTATTATTTGCCTGCCTCTAAAGTTCTTGCCAATTTTAAATGCTGAAGGGGTCACTGACTGTATCTGGGCCCATACGCACAACAACGTGTTGCAAGCTGTCTGGCATCAAATTGATTAACCCTTTGAGTTCCAGAGGGGTAAGCAACACAACGCAACTCATTGCGTTGCTTACCCCTTTGGCACTCAAAGGGTCAAGGGATTGGTAGGGGAGTGTGGAGAAGATCTTTGGCTACACATTGGGACACTGGTGGTGGTTGGGTGATCAATGCCTTTAACAGCACAACAGGCCTTTTTTACAGGCTAGGCAGGGAAGGCCACAATAGGTAGCATTGCAAAGATCATCCCGCTAAAATACACAAGCAGAAAGGCCACTGGCAAAGCTACTTTTAGCTATTTTTTATGTATCCCAAATTGTCAAATTCAGTATAAATACTGGCTGTATTGGAATAGCATGAGTGAGAAAAAATACTAAAAATAACTTTCTGACTCTTTTTCTGGCCAAACTCCCCACCAAGTGTAATGGAATCCAGGCCTTATTTAGTGATTATTTGTATGTAACATATTCTAATGAAATTGGAGTTTGAAGAACATAATGCTTTTGGTTTTCTGCTAGCACAGAATACAACTCAACACCTTACTTCAGACCAGTGGAGTGACTTGATACTAAACATAACTTCATCACATAATCTGATCATATCTGGCAAATTGAATCAGTAATGTTTGCCTTTCTTACATTTTTGGTCAATGTAATAGCTCAAACATGAGTACATGCACAAATCTGAATGTAACAAAAACAATATAGTTGAAGATTTTTAACTCAATTGCACGTCTGTTTTAAACCAATCCTGGCTCCTCGGAAAAATAAAAAATAGTGGCTCTCCTTAACCCCTTGAATGCTAGAGAGACCTCCAACTCACTGCTGTGCAGTGTGATGATGACCTCTTTAGCATCAAAGTGTTAAATAAAAGTAGCGCTGAGCAGTGACAGTTAGTGGGGGAGGTAATGTATGGGAAGACAGGAAGAACCTGCAATGCATGCTTTAATTAGCATAATCTATACAGCTAAATAACTCATAAACTAGTTTTCCAAAAAATGACAGTTACAACATATAGGTGGTTTTGAAAATACAACACTATAGTTTTGTACCAGATTTGCAGGGCTTGTCATCAAATCATCAAGCCTTTAAAAATTAGCATCCCCCATATAAACACCATTCAAGCTATTACTATCAGTGTGATAGTGCTTCCATACTAAAAACATTGATGATCATCACAGTGTATTGTATTATACACCTATATTCACCTTGAAGCAGTATTATGCACAAAATCCACTGGTAATGAAGGATAACTAACACCTCCTAATAACAACCTCCCATTGTTGAAGTATTTTGTGATGATGATGTCATTGGTGATGTCATATCTGATGTCTTCAGTAACCATATGGGTGTGTGTGGAGTTAAACTCAAATGACAACATAATTCACAGCTTTTGTGAATTTAAATGACAACAATGCTGGCTTTAACCAATGTTTTTTCCATTGAATTTCTATAGCTTTTTCATATTTACTCTTAAGAAAAATAAACAACAATCATGAGGACAGACTAAGGCTAAGACTAACGATCTTCAGGCACCTTATCAGGACAGCTACAACAAAGAATGTGACAAGCAGCCATCAAGAATGAAACAGATAAAGTGTCTTGTTCTAAGGCAAGGTGCTACAAGTCACTTTTTCTCTTCCATGTACCACTGCAAAGAGAAAATTTCCAAATCCACATCAGACTGATTCTTCCCACAGACTTCAAAATATCAGGCAAATCGTCTCTGCAGAGGAACCACAGATGTACATTTCACCTATATGGGCCTAATCATTGTGGTGTAGCTGACCCCCTGTAGGCACATGGAATGCAAGGGCCCATGTCTGGGACACCCTTACACTTAGGGAGAGCTACAACAAAGAATACAACAAGCACCCATAAAGAATGAAAAAGATAAAGTGCTAGTTCTAAGGCGTGGTGGCCTCTCAATGATGCTACAAGTCATGTTTTTCACTCCCATTTGCCCTTGCAGGGAGAAGGTTTTAGGGAGACCTATGACAAGCACCCATCAAGAACGAACAAGATAAAGTGTCTTACTCTCAGGCATGGTGGCCTCTCAGTGGTTCTACAAGTCACGTTTTTCATTCCTACGTGTCATTGCAGAGAGGAAATTTCCATACCAGACTGGTCCATCCCATAGATAGTCTAGATCCAAAATGTCAGGCAAATCCTCTCTGCATGAAGGAACCAGCAAAACCACAGATGTACATTTCACCTATGTGGGCCTAATCATTGTGGTGCAGCTGACCCCCTGTAGGCACATGGAGTGCAAGGGCCCATGCCTAGGATACCCTTAAATTTAGGGAGAGCTACAACAAAGAATGTGACGAACACCCATAAAGAATGAACAAAATAAAGTGCTATTTCTAAGGCGTAGTGGCCTCTCAATGAGAGGAAATTTCCATATCCACACCAGACTGGTCCACCCCATAGACAGTCCAGCTCTAAAATGTCAGGCAAATCCTCTTTGCATGAAGGAACCAGGACAGGCTCATAAAGCTACCAATCTGCCTGCACGTCATCTGGAACAAACCATCTGTAAATTAGGGAACACAAAACATTCCACAAATTCCTTTTTATCTAAATTGGGTCACCAGCTCATTGCTTCAAAATGTGTTGTTTACCATTAGCATTCAAAGAGTTAAAACCCCATTTAAAGTAGCATAACTTTTTATTTGGTACCTGTGGTGCGGATGGTTTGCTTCAAATTGCACTAATTTTCATAAAGTAGTGCAAATCTTGAGCAAGCCAACTGCACCACAAGGAATGGAGCTGTTAACCCACTGAATGCTAAAGAAGTCTCACAATGGGACAGTATATGCTGGGGTCAGTGATTACCAGTGAGCACTGAAATGATGCTGGGATGGTGTCAGTGTATGTTTGGGATACCAAGCACCAGTGGGCAGTGGAACAAGACTGGGGTAGTAGACAGTGTAAAAGAGGGGTGGGCAAAATGAAGCTCTCCAACTTTTGGGGGTTACAACTCTCAGCATCCCCTTCCAGCTGTTAGCTGTGGGAAATAATGGGAATTGTAGTCTGGCAACAGCTGGAGGGTCCCATGTTTCCAGCCCTGGCCGAGGAAGTAAATTTAATAGGGAGCCAATCTGACTTAAAGTGTGTTGTTCTTTACTGTGATTCATAGGAGTGTGCCATATGTCCTGGATCAAAGAACCTGACGGTCAGAGAGCTGCAAAGCTGCACATACTATATATGATGACACACAGTTAGTTTGGGGGATGCTGGGCCTCCCTAAGACTTAAATGTCATCTGCCTATGTCTCCAGCTGTTGCCAAACCTCAGCTTCCATCATTCCTGTCAGCAATTCTCAGTTGCAGTCAGTCACCTCATGAATGAATGAATGTGTTTATTTATCTAGTGCCACAGGTGTATGCAGTGCTTTACAACTTAACAATACAGGGTTACAGGTGATTTGCAAAGTGAAACACTGGAATTGGGGCCCCTACTTGAAAGCTTACAATCTAAAGTGTTGAAGGTAAACATATAGAGTACATAAGGGTTAAGTGTGGAATACAGTGCTAGAGTTCTGGTTGAGATAGGGGAAACATATATAAAGTATATAAATTATAAGAGCCTCAGATGTGCAATGTCTGTGCCTTCCAGTTTACACCATTACACTCTGCTTCCAGTCCCACTGTAAGAGGGGATCTGTCTGCCAGTAAGCACACACACAAACACACACAGAACACACATTGGGAGTAAATGCGTTGCACAACCGACACAATTAATGTGCAGTGCGAAATTGCCTTAACAATAATTCCCATCAATTGCTACATCAACTTGCCCCTGCTCCCATCAGTGCCAACAACCACCCACCACAACTTAGCCTTCAACCTCCTTATCAAAACGCTTATCCTCCACCATCGAAGCAATCAACCTCCCTATCAGAACCCTCATCTTCCACCACCGAAGCAATCAACCTTCCTATCAGAACCCTCATCTTCCACCACCGAAGCAATCAACCTCCCTATCAGAACCCTCAACTTCCACCACCAAAGCAATCAACCTCCCTATCAGAACCCTCATCTTCCACCACCGAAGCAATCAACCTTCCTATCAGAACCCTCATCTTCCACCACCGAAGCAATCAACCTCTCTATCAGAACCCTCAACTTCCACCACCGAAGCAATCAACCTCCCTATCAGAACCCTCATCCTCCACCACCAAAGCAATCAACTCCCATATCAGAACCCTCAAACTCTACCACCAAAGCAATCAATCACTTACAGTTGTGTAAGTGATCAATGCTAGGGGGACATCAGGAAGGTTCCTGACACCCCCCCAGCGAGATCTGAAGTCATTAATAAAAAAATAAAAATAACCCTCTGTGTGCCACAGGAGTGATCCGTGCATTACTTGCAACGTGTTGGTCACCCCTCCAACATATTCACTTGGAGTGGCATACTTCTATTGGCCACTGGTTTTCATGTATCACCACATACACTGGCTCTGAATATGCTTTGAGCAGAAATTCTTTTTTTTTTTCATCAGAAGTGTAATATCTATGATTTTACTGATACCATTTACCCTTCTTCCTATACATTTTGTTGAAAATCTATTAGCTAGTTTGAGCTGTAGACCTGACTAAAGTGTCTCATGGGAAAAATTAGACTGATGTCCTCTCCACAGAAGGTCTATATTGGCGAATCCACCGTCTATGGAGAGGAGACAAATTTTCACATAAGTGCTGAATGAGATGATGAGTACTTCAACCAGCCCTGAAAATCTTTGTGATCTGCAGGATAAACAGAGAGAGAATGAGTAAGTTCTAAGAATTAGAAACAAGGGGGGGATGTGTATAAAAAACCTTTTCAGTGCATGTTTAAGAACTGTCACTAACATTTTCAATGACAGGTCATATTTATAAAGAAGTAAAGTCAAGTTTATAATGTATATGTATGTCTGAGAATTTTCTGAGAATATTCTGAGAACATTTGCAGAAAATTCACACGTCAATCACTATATACTTCCATTAAAGGGATAGTAATACTTCGTTTTATCTTTATTTTATTTTGTAGGCATTAAAAAAATATGAAGAACGATATAAGTCTTATCTCTCAAACCTTTATGGTTTAAGAGATATTCACAAGCAAAGTATCCCCCCCCTGTTCAGCCAGATCAGAAGGGAGGTGCCCAGGTAGACTGCAGAGAGGGACAATCTTCAATTAAGATAAGGGAAAAAGCTGAAAAGCTTGTCAAGGGGGGAAGGGCTTTCATTGTTTTCATTGTAAGAAGATTGTCCCCTGCTGTTATCTGTCTGGTCTAGCAACCAGATTCACATCTGAGAAGAGATGGCTTACACTAGGAAAAAGGGGCGGGAGGGGGACACTTTGCTTGTGAATATCTCATAAACCATAAAGGTTTGAGAGATAAGACTTATATCGTTCTTCATGTTTTTTTAATGCCTACAAAAAATAAATAAAGATAAAACGAAGTATTACTATCCCTTTAAGCACAGATTGTACTTGGAGTTATGATGCAATCACTATAACTGCCTTCATTTTTGGCACAATTAGAACATTTCTTTATACATATATTCGTATTTGGTAAAAAACCCCTCTCTACTCCATTTTTCTAAAAAGTTGTCTAATTGGAGTTAGTAATTAGTAAAAATATTGCTAGATGTTTATACATATCCTTATATCACTTTGGGACAATTTTACAGATACTTTCTTTATTATTTCCATTTTATTCATCTTCCCCACTGTTTTCATAGCGGTGAGAACTCTGGCAGTAGTTTAATTTTGACCCTTTACCGCCCCTTTAATGATTTTTATTTGCCATCAAATAGTTATATATATAATGTGCATGGTTAGGCCTACTGCCCACAAATATCACTAAGTCCCAATAGTTCCACCAAATCCCCATCCCTTCTGCCTAAAAAATTTATATTAAGTATGCTGCTAGCTCTCCTGAGATTTTTCTAATGATTTTAAGAAAAAATGGCAAAATATACAAGGCCACAAAAGTGGCCTATGTAAGTGTCAGTAGATTGCCAGTCAGTGCCTAGCACATACCTTCCAAGTGTCCTTCTTTAGGAGGGACAGTCCCTCTTTGGGATCCAAATCCCTCTTTTTAGGAGATCAGACTCTGTGGTGTGTGTATCTAAGTGTATCAAACACAAAAAGGAAGGTGCAACACTTCTTGTGTGAATAAATATTCAAAGCCCGTATTTAACACTTGCACACAGGGAGATCCCAGCTGGCTTCAGGGTGCTTACTCCACTTAAAGCTCTCCAAACACATGCCGACAGAATCCTGTACATTGTGTGGGAGCACACCCAGCACTTGGGAAAAACTTTGTAACGGCAGACAGTTATAAACGCTGCTAAAAACTCTTCCTTTATTCAGCACTTAAAAATAAATAAACAGACATGGATACATTGAAACGGTCACAGACAGGTGAGTTACATGTAAACTGTCTGACGCGTTGTGAGCCTATGGAGCTCTTAATCATAGACACAAAGAAAACAAAAATGTAGAAGTTTAAAAAGGATCTGCCAACTCATGATTGGCTGAGGATCAAAATGTAACCTCCTTCATATTCATTCTGCCAATCGGATGTATCAAAATACCATATTCTGATTGTTGTGATTGATTGACTGAACTGGGCTATAAATATAACCCTTTATTGCAACAAGGAAAATAAATCATGCCGCGAGAAGTGTGCATGGGGGTCTAAAACAGACCTTCTCAATTCCATAAAGCTACATAAGTAAGCCAAAATTGGTGCTGTGAACACTGCTCCATATGCTCGAAACGCATCAGACGGTTTAAATGTAACCCACATCTCTGTGATGGTTTCAATGTATCCATGTCTGTTTATTTATTTTTAAGTGCTGAATAAAGGAAGAGTTTTTAGCAGTGTTTATAACTGTCTGCCGTTACAGGTGTGCTCCCACAAAATGCACAGGATTATATAAGTGTATCACTTTGCGCCACAACAACAAAACTCACATTAATGTTTGGTTAAACTTCAGTGTGTTTATACATTAGTGTGTGTAAATAAAATACTTTGGTCTTGTTCAAAATCATTTATTCAGTGACACAATGAGGTGTCAATAGGTCATGAGATATCCTAAAAATTGTCAGTAATGCACCACACCAAGCCCTCGGCAACACCCCCTACAGCAAAAATGTCCATACCTGGGAACTCTCAGGGTTTGACCTTGAGACTCAGGGTTTGACCCAAATCTCAGGGTCTCAGGGTGAAGAGCCAAAATCTCAGGGTGAGAGAGTTCAGTGCTACCTGTTATATATTCTGTTCCAGTTAACTGCTTCTCTAAATTGGTACCACTTGTATCAGAAAGGCAGAGGGAGAAGTCCTGCTTGCTTTGTGTGTGTTCATGCAGTGATATCTGTAAGTTGTTGTGTATTAATGGCTCCTTGAATGCCGATTGGAGCGACTCTCGATTATAGCGATCAAGGATAGATCGCGGATAATCTATATTATTGGAAATTTAAGGGTTAATATTTACACAATCTCAGGGTCAGCTCATTTTGAAAGTTCCCAGGTATGAAAATGTCCCTTTTGGCCATTTGAAATGTTAGGCGGTATGGCCTAGCATAAAAATATTCAGAGCCACTGGTCAAATGTATATGTCCACAGAAACCCTTATACTGCTAATTTTAAAAAAACATATATAGATTCTATTTTAATTACTGTATTTAAGTTCTCACCTTTTTCTCAGTAATTAACAACAGCATCATATTAGTGTTACTTGATTCTACAACCTGCACTTAGAAATCTGATCATTATCATTTAGGAAAGTTTAGTAAATCCCTTGAAAACCAGAGGTGTGCAACACATTGCTTTGCAAAATAGTCATTAAATGGTTACAAAAAAAGTCTATTACAGGGCATCATAAGACATCCTTCCAATTTATTTACTGTAAAACCATGTATCACTCGTATTGTTTTTGCTGATTTTCTATTGTGGAATGTAAGATAAATGTTCCCCCTGAGAAGTTCTAACTATGTGTTGCGAAACATTCCATAAATACAGCTCCCCTCCTCACTGAAATACCACCTTCCTACTTTGTACAAGGGAACTTGTCTTCAGCAGAAAGATTTAGGTCTTCACATGGTTCAAGCCTTTCTTAAAGCAAAAGTTTCTAGCAAATTAAAATGAGTTACATGTATTGGACATGTTTGTATGTTTCACAAGCAATAAAAACTGATTTCTGCTTTTACTTTTTCATTAGAGTTTGGCAAGTGGATAATCGAAATGAGCCCATTCACCATTTCATTTTTATGAGGATGATGTTTTTCCAGGCAGTGCAATGTGTACATATGGGTGTGTATTGGAAGCTGTTCTGTTGCATAGCTGACTTTTATAGCAGCAGTGGTACAGAATGTGGCAACAAAAATACAATGATAATATTGGTCAAACTTCAATGCAAACTCATTTAGGATATATTAGCTTCCACTCTCCTAAAGGTGTTTCAGTAAAGTGAATTGCATGGTAAAAAAATGTAAAAGCAGAATTCTATAAAACAGATAAATCTAAAATCAGATTAATAAATTGTGAGATATAAAAAACAACAGATTGTCATGTTGCTGATCACAAGTGCATATGTTCCTAATATGGATCTATCAGACCTACCAGCAATGCAGGTTTTCAGGATATTTTCACATGAGTAGAAATAAAATAATTATATATTTAACCCTTTACCCCTTTGAGTACTTTGCAATGCTTTAATAACCCTTTGGTGTACTAACCCTCTGGTGTGTTTTGCAATGAAATGTGCACAATCTGGTCCTTGGAGGATTAACATGTATTAATCTGCTAAAATGATTGCGTTACTGATTTATCTATCTATGCTCATTGACTGGAGATTGAAGTATTATGTCATAAGTATTATGTACCAAGATCTTATTTTGAGGAAAGATCTATATGAGAGGAGACAATCCTATCTCACTATGAGCCCAAGGATTTGAGTATTTGTGGTGAGGCTGTAATATTTGCATCAATTAAATCACCCACTCATATTTGCCCAAGGAGCATAGACTGCTCACACCTACCAGTGAAGGAGATGGACTTTTCAACTGTTTCTGCCAAGATGCAAGAACATCAGCCCTTGAATTACTTCACTCCACTTTGGGTTTTCAGGTAAGTCTAGTCTGTTTTATGCAGCATCTTAGTCGGAGTATAAGGATGTTTGCTGGCATTATCACATTGCAGTTTCACAGCTATCCATCTATACTCCTCACTGTGCAGTAGTTGCCGGTCAGCAATTTGGTTTATGTTACTAATGCTCTGCTTTGTTACTTTTAAGAAGCTCCACACTCAGTAGCTAGTTTGTGTTTGTAGGTTACAAGTGTTTGTTTGTTTGTCTTCTTTGCATATCAGTATCAATTTATGAAAAATGCTAACCTCTAATTCAGGCTATCCCTGTTTTATTCAGATTCTAGTTTCCCCGCTGCTGATGGTGCTTTCTTCAGCTCCCTCCAACAGCACCTCATGAACATCCCTGGTCCAGTCACCCTAACCTTCCATTGGCTCAACTGGTGGGGGTGGGAGGCATCTGAGTAGCAGCTTTAGTTTAGCAAGGCTGGGCTTGGGGTATCAGCACTCCCTAGCTACATTATCTAGCACCATTCTCAAGCTACTTTAGTGGGTTGTTGGATGAGTTTGCAGAGTACTCCTCCTTAGGTCTGCCTCTTGGTTACTAGTGCAACAACATATAATACATGTCCAGGCAAGAGATGCACTAAGGTCTGAAAAGGGCAAAATAAACTCTCCAATGAGATAAGCTTTCCAATTATTATGTTATTCTATGGAGCCAATTCATTAGGATCTCTCCAACTTCAGAGGTCTTAGTCCTTTGGCTCCATGTCAATAACCTTAGTGCATAAGCCCCTGGGTGATCTCTTTGGAAGGAACCAGTCACATTATGCAGTACACAAAGTCCATAAATGCAAACCCCAAAAAGGGGAGGTAGAGTAGGGACTGTATTATGACATTCATATTTACCAATTATCTAAATACATCTCTAAACAACTTTAAGATAAATGGACAGCAAATTGTATTTGCAATGAATGGTATAAGGTACAGAGTGGGGGAAACATATTAGTCTCATTAGTTGAGGATTTGGCAGGTTTTATGCATTGTGGTTGCTTAGAGGTCCAGCAGTTTCAAACAGACAGCTTGTCCAAGTAAGCAACATTTCAGATGCTATGGTATTAAAATACTTTATTTTATATACTTTTTTCTAGACATACCACTTGTGGTTTTATCCTCCCAATGACCTTTTTTTCTTTTCATATTCCAACCAATTGAAAACAACGTTCTCTCCAACTTCTTGCTTTATCAGGTTTATCGGATTGTTAAAGCAATATGCATGAAACTGAGTCTATGTGATCTTAGTAAGAAGTCTACAAATGGATAATCTACATTGGGCTCTCACAAATCAAATTAATAGTTGGCAGTAGGTAAGACAAAGCTGTAAATAAAAAAAATGCCAAAAGCATTTACGTGGGCTTAGCAGTGAACTTCATATTATGCATTATCTATAGTATGTGTAATCCCTTCAACATGAACATGAAATTAGAAAAATAACACTATAACAATTTAGTCATAATCAGGGAACAAAAGCAATTCTGGGACAAACTAATTGCCCCTCTGGGGACAAATGAAAGTCCCCCTGATTTAAATGGGGCTATCAGAGAGATCCCCAACACATTGATCTGCAATTGATCTGCAGAGACCTCTCTACCATTCTAGGGGATTAAGGGCTTGTTTCAAAAGTTGTAATAAAAAATGTCGGTAAGGCAAAATGGATACCGACCGACAAAATAAAATGTCTTGGTATTCAAATGTCCTACTGACATTAAGCACAACAGATGTTAGGCCACAAAACTGGTGTTGTGTCAAACGTCCGTTTTGTGCGTTAAGTTCCCATAACACGCTAAATAATGGCAGTTTTGGGAACTTCAAACGAAAACTAATGATCGGTGCCTGACATACTGTCAAGCACCATTCGTTAAAAAATCTGTGTTACACTTATCTGTCATCCACTGTCTGTCTCCTTCTGTCTCCATTTTTTCTTCTATCTTCTCTTGAATCTAATGTCTTCTCTTGTCTCTTCTGTCTTCTTGCTGTAAAACCCCCAAAAAGTATAAGTTAAAAGCATACATATGCGGCACACTAATATATAGTTTAACCCCATGAGTGCCAGAGGGGTACGCAACGCATTGCTTTGGAGCTCAAAGGGTTAAATGATGCAGTAGTGTGCAGGTTGTTCCAATATAAATGCCCCCATGCATCTTCAATGTTACTAAGTTATGCCAAGATAATCGTATTGCCATAAGTTAAATTGTTAAAATTATAATTAGCATTTAGATTTGTTGTCGCTGTCTCCTCCACTGTGTGAGGCTGCTGAGGCAGTGGCCGAGACAGATTAATGCTGCACCCCCCCCCCCACTTCATATCCATGGGCTGATGCCCGCTCTGGTCTGAGGGAATTGGAATTGAGACTTCCCTTATATATGGGCAGTCTTACTTCTAACTCTCTCACAGCCATTGTCTGGGATACACATCTCCCAGCCAATCAGTTTAAAGCACAGCCACTCAAAGATGATTGGCTGGGAGGTGAGTACTGCGTATCCCATCCAATGGCTGTGAGAGAATTAGAAGTAAGACTGCCCATATGTAAGGGCAGTATCAATTCTAATTCCCTCACACCGGAGCAGGCTTCGGCCCGTGGACATGAAGTGGTGTGTGTGTGTGTAGCATTATTCTGTCTCCGCCGCTACCTCAGCAGCCTCACACAGCGGTGGAGACAGCGACAACAAAATGCTAAGTATAATTTTGAGAATTTAACTTATGGCAATACAATTATCTTGGCATAACTTAGGAACATTGAAGATGCATGGGGGCATTTATATTGGAACAACCGGTGCACTACTGCATCATTTAACCCTTTGAGTCCCAGAGAGGTGCGCAACGCATTGCTTTGCAATGCTTTGCGTACCCCTCTGGCACTCAAGGGGTTAAACTATGTATTAGTGTGCTGCATAAGTACGATTTTAACTTTTACTTTTTTTGTATTTTACAGCAAGAAGATAGAAGAGACAAGAGAAGACAGAAGATACAAGAGAATACAGAAGAAAAGAAAGAAGACAGAAGATGACCAGGAAGCTGAGGACTCCGCTGGACATCAGGGTTAATGGTAAGTGTTACTTGTAATGTGATATTTTTTTACTTAGGTTAACGCTATGAATGCCGACGGGGCAATTATACCCCACTGGCACTCATAAGGTCAATTCTACTAACTTTTGAAACATTTTTCATCCTTTGGTTGTATTGATATGGAGCTTAGAGCCCCATATCAATACATCCACTGAGGACTTAAGTTAAAAAAAAAAAAAAATAGGTCTTATCTTTCCTGTGATAAATTGAGTCCCTTATTGTCTTTTATTGGCTAACGCAGACATTTGAATTGCCATTTACAGTGTTTTCATCATTTTCAGAGTATGCAAACACTTCTTAACTTTAACTCATGGTGACTCTTTTTTGCCCGTGTTTTTTCACAGCACAAACATTTGAATAGCTTACTGTGCTGTAAAAAATGCCATCAGCAGAAATAACAGCTGTCTCAAACATTTGGATTGAGGCCTAAATGAGCAGTAGACTCACTAACCTGTGAGCATCTGTTGTCTTAAAAAGTTGTGGGACATTTCTGTGTGCACTAAATACCTTTTTGTGTTCTGTGTTCCATTGTGTGGTAAAGGATGATTTAAAAATCAAAATCTTTTTTCCTCCCCCTGCAGGTGTTTTGTGTGCAAGTGATTGCAGATTGTATTTTTGGTGGATGTCTTCCTTATTAAATGCTGGATTTTAATTGGTGGCCATCTGCTATATAAAGCTGAGTGAGAGTGTGAGTTTTGCAGCTGTGTTAGAGCAGCTGTGAGGTAGGTGCTGGGACTTTAAGCAATAGGAAATCCAAACACAGGGCATTACAACTATTTTTTGCCTGTATTTTTAGTTTACAATGACTTCGATAATGAGTATTATTATCCATTTTTATTCAGTGTACAAGCTGATATACTAGAACAACAGTTCTAGGTTGCATACCTCTGACAGATTTGAGCAAGCAGACTCTTTGGAAGTTCATGTTAGAGATCTGGAGAGGCAAGCTGCAACATTGAAAGAGACAGTGAATCTTCTGAGGGGATTCCTGCTCATTCAGCAGAAGGTAGCTGGCATAGAAAATACTGGGGGCGGAGATTGCAGAATGGAGGAGTAGGTAGCTAGATGGGTTACAGTTAACATAGTATGGGGGATGTTGGTATAGGAATGCCCTTGCTTGAGAGGACTGCTCTCTCTAACTGATGAGAGAACAGCTCTTCAAGTGCATATGGTCAGATCTAGAGAGGTGGTGGTGGTGGCGACAGGGTATTTCATAATTATTATTTAGAACGTTTTTTTACCAGGAAGAATTTATCTCATTTTCAAGTAGGTAGACAGATAGGACAATCTATTGTCAGGAATGCAACAATCTAACAGTTTACTGTGTCCAGAGTACTTGGATTTGACATATATTATATTGGCTTGATAGAATGTTTGGTGTGTCTGTGAATGAATCAGTTGTCATTACCAATGACAAGGTCAATCTTTAAAGTAGAGACTGTTTGCTTAGTGGAAGGGGTTATTGTGCTCAGGGGTAAGATGGTTAGAAGGTTGGAGGAGACTATAAACCAGGAAAAGGAGAGGGGACAACACAAGGTGGAGTAGATAGTGTAGAAGAGGAGATAAGATTAAGAAGGGACAAAGGGGTATAGAGGAGGACGTGTATGTTACATCCTTAGAAAAAGCAAAAATATATATTTCAAAGAATGCACACCTTCAGAAAGGCATAAAAAATGTATACTTTCAAAAGCTTATAGTTTGGCTGCTAAGATGAGGGAACTACATCTGATCTCAATGAATGGACAGCATGATTTTGTAGGTATTACTGAAATGTTGTTGGACATGACCGGGTAGTTAATTAAAGGGATAGTCGCTTTTTTAGGAGGGATATTTTTAATTAAAGAGGTGGGAGTATGCCATTATATTAAGGCCATATAACCTATTATAAGAGAAGAGTATTTCTTCATTGCGTAAGCCAATTGTAAGCTAAAAGAAGTTGCACCCTGGGTAGGATTCCAGTCGTACATAGTTGACTGCCACATTGGAAACTCCATTTAAATCAATGAGAATTTTTTATTTGTCTTCTTATCACAGTGCCCGTGATTCTTGTGGGACATTCTGACTTCTGGGTTTGTGCTTTGCTGTATTTTATTGGTGCTAGCTGGCTAGCCCTTCCCAAGGCTAGCCTTTATATACTCCCTCCTGTCACTAGGCCAGTGCCCTTTCCTGTTGTTCCTGACCTTATGTTATTCAGTGCTCCTGTTCCGTGTTGATCTGGTTTCCTTCTGACCTTGCTCCTGTTTGCTCCTGTGTACCGATCCAGGCTTTGGCTGACTACCGCTCTCTGTGTACCGACCCAGGCTTTGGCTGACTGCCGTTCTCTGTGTACTGATCCAGGCTTTGGCTAACAACCACTCTCTGTGTACCGATCCAGGCTTTGGCTGACTTCCGCATTCCGTACTCTGAGCCAGGCAGTAACTGACTTACACTATCTTGTTGCCCTCGCTATTATTGTTATTGCTATCTGGTCACTAAGCGGTTACTGTTGCCTTTCCACTATACGCTCAGCCTGTGACTATCTGTAGCCTCCGTTAAGCACACCCAGTCACTGCTATCCGGTCACTAAGCGGTTACTGTTGCCTTCCCACTATACGCTCTGCCTGTGACTATTTGGGGCCTCCATTAAGCACACCCAGTCAGTGCTATCCGGTCACTAAGCAGTTACTGTTGCCTTCCCACTATACGCTCAGCCTGTGACTATCTGTGGCCTCCGTTAAGCACACCCAGTCAGTGCTATCCGGTCACTAAGCGGTTACTGTTGCCTTCCCACTATACGCTCAGCCTGTGACTATCTGTGGCCTCCGTTAAGCACACCCAGTCAGTGCTATCCGGTCACTAAGCGGTTACTGTTGCCTTCCCACTATACGCTCAGCCTGACCCTGTAGTGCCTACTCAGTTCCTTGTTGCACCAGATATCAGGCTGCCTTACCCGGTATTCTGTAAGGCCGGTAGAGCCTCCTCAGTTCCTTGTTGCTCCAGATATCAGGCTGCCTTACCCGGTATTCGGTAAGGCCGGTAGAGCCTCCTCAGTTCCTTGTTGCACCAGATATCAGGCTGCCTTACCCAGTATTCGGTAAGGCCGGTAGAGCCTCCTCAGTTCCTTGTTGCACCAGATATCAGGCTGCCTTACCCGGTATTTGGTAAGGCTGGTAGAGCATCCACAGTTCCTTGTTGCACTAGATATCAGGCTGCCTTACCCGGTATTCGGTAAGGTGGTAGAGCCTCCTCAGTTCTTTATTGCATTAGTAATTAGGCTGCCTTACCCGGTATTCGGTAAGGCCGGTAGAACTTCACTATTGTATTGCTATTTTGTATGCCCTGTCCTGTGTCAAACTTTATTACTGCTGTATGTAGAGTCTGGACCCGTGAGGGTCCTTGTGTGCTTTATTCTGCCTAATAAAGCTTTTCTATTTTATCCTACCCAGTTGTCTGAGTATTCAATAAAACTGTGACACTTCTGTAATGCCGTTAGTTTGCTCTGTAATTACTCCTCTTTAATTTCCTGAAAACAACCCTCACTCTTTTGATCTACTGTTTACTTAATAGACAGAGAGCTGTGTTTATCCAAAAGTCATATGTAATCATTCACGTCGAGCCCATATTGAGAATACCATGCAATTTTTTTTAATAAAGTCAATTAAATTACACAGTTTTAAATCTCCTGGTGTGGAATATTTATGTCTAAGTACTTATAGTTTTGAGATGGTGTTTCTTTTAGATTCCTTCAAGGATTATATCAATTTATTTTGGCCTGTGCCCTAAAAAATAAGTAGAACTTGCTGATCATGAGTGCAAGAACGAAACGGCAAAGTTATGATAAGCTTTTGAACAATTTATTTGACTGATTATATAAATGCCACAAAACCTACTTGTATGGCACAGATGGAAAATACATGAAAAAAAAGACTCTACTTAAGAATTTCCATTTTTAAGCCCATATGGAAAAACTCTTAGACTGCTTTTTTTAATAGATAGGACATAAAAATCCAAAGCAGCATTTTCTGACTACAATTATATTTGACAAAGGCTATGGGAAAAGACAATAACAAGCTTTCCATTAACGATCTCTACATAAGATCTGTCTGGTCATGGTATGCATTTTGGAACTTGAGCAAAGGCAATGCAATCAAAATGATTGCCAGCTAAATGATCCACTTGTGCTGAAACATTAATATTATTATGAGACAGTAATACTTCAAATCATGTTTGTCATAAATTACAGTCAAATATACTGTAATGATAGATAGTGCTTTTACCATTGTGGAGTTAAGGTAAAAATCAGATAAACATGGCTGCCTATGGAATATACATAAACTGTCACCTTACTAGAAAAGGGAAAGTATGATTTTAAAATTCATGGGACATATTTAAAAATGTGTCGCAAATAAAAAATACTTTAGAAACTGTTATGAATACCCTGCACTAACCCCAGAGAAGAGGACTCCACCAAGTACCCCCCAACCACCCTGAGGAGATGAAGAAGGTCAACATCCTCCAACAAGGGATAAGATAGCTAGAAGCTGGGGAGTGAAGCTGGGGTACGATGCTAGCGGGCGGTGGTTGCCTAGAGGGAGTTGAGCTGCAGCCAAAGCTGTATAAAGATGCTAGCTGCGAAGCTAGATTAGCCCCTTCAGTTGAGCCAAAGGGGACTCTCGATAACCGCCCCTAGACAAACTGTACTACCGTATCCCCAGGGAGAAACACACACACTCCAGCAGGAACTAGTATTCACTCAGGTAGTCAGGTGGATGGTGTAGAAGTCCGCAAGGGACTGGGAAGTAGTCAGGCTAGCCGGGTCATACACTGGGGTCACAGGAACAAGGAGCAGGCAGGAGAGGAGTCAGAACCAAGGCCAGGTCATACACGGTGCGGACGGGAACCCAAACAGGAATGGTAGGTGAAAGAGGAGGCAGGAACCAGCCGGTTCGTACACAGGAGACCTGCAGGGCACAAGGAGCAAGAGATGAGCAGTGTCAATGGGCAAGCCAGGATCATACACGGAGCTAGGAGATACAGAGTAGTAGTCAGACAGGCACGATCAGAGCTGCAAAAACAGAAACAACGCTGAGACGCTATACAAAAGGGGAAGCAACCCAAGGAGGTCTGTAGGAGAGAATTTTATGATAGCTCCTCCAAAGGAAGAAGAGAAACCCAGTCGTCCTGCCTATTGTTACAGTGGGACCGTAGGTACATCTTTAGTGACTGGTTGAGCCGTTCGGTCTGACCGTTAGTCTGTGGGTGGTAGCCGGAGGAAAACTGCAGATGGATACCCAAACGAGAGCAAACGGACCTGCAGAATTTGGACATGAACTGGACGCCTCGGTCAGAAGTTATATTCAAGGGAACGCCATGCAGGCGTACCACATGAAGGAGGAAAAGGTCAAACAAAGAGGATGAAGAGGGCAAACGGGATAAGGGAATAAAGTGACCCTGTTTAGTGAGGCGATCAATAACTACCCAAATAACAGTCATGCTTGAGGAACGAGGAAGATCCACAATAAAGTCCATAGTGATCTCGGTCCAAGGTAGGGCAGGCACGGGTAGGAGTTGCAGAAGACCGAAGGACCGAATATGGGATTTCTTCATGCGGGCACAGACCGGACAGGAGGACACATAGGTAGCAATGTCGGAACGACAACCCGGCCACCAAAAGTGATGGGTAACGAGCTCATAGTTCCGAGCAACACCAGGGTGGACAGCAAGTAATGAGTGGTGGGACCATTGCATTATCTCGGTCTGGAACTGAGGGGGCACAAAAAGAGCCTGACTAGATCGCAATGAAGTAGAAGGTGGAGCTAAGTGTTGAGAAGCACGAATGTCTTGGAGGGTGTTGGTGGATAAGGAGGCCACAAGACAAGAAGGGGATAAAATAGTGTCTGGAGTGAAAGAATAGGGAGAAAGAAGGGGCTCTGACAAGCGGGACAAGGCATCAACCTTAGTGTTCTTGCTACCAGGTATGTAAGAGATACGGAAATGGAATCTAGCGAAGAATAGAGACCAACGCACTTGTCTGGCATTCAGTCTCTTGGCAGAAGCCAGATAAGCCAAGTTCTGATGGTCTGTGAGTATAGTTACAATATGAGGAGATCCCTCCAGCAGATAACGCCACTCCTCAAGAGCTAGTTTGATAGCCAGGAGCTCCCGATTCCCAGTGTCATAGTTCCGTTCAGCCTCCGTAAATCGTCTAGAGTAGAAGGAACAAGGGTGAAAAACACCGGTCCTAGGACACTGTAGGGAAAAAATGGCCCCGGCGGCCGTTTCGGAGGCATCCACTTCTAAGGTGAAAGCACGGTGTGGATCAGGGTAGGACAAAATCGCCATGGTGAAGGCAGTCTTCAACTGATTGAAGGCAGACAGAGCTAGGGGAGACCAGTTGCTGGGATCAGTGCCCTTTTGAGTCAGGGACACAATGGGGAGGATTATTCTGGAAAATCCCCAGATACATTTACGGTAATTATGAAAAGTTGGATTGCCTTCAGGGTCCGAGGGACCAGCCATTCCTTAACTGCAGAGACCTTATGAGGGTCCATGAGCAGACCCTCTGGAGTAACCACATAGCCTAAAAATGGCAGGGATGTCTGTTCAAATGAACATTTCTCCAATTTGGCGTATAAGTGGTTGACCTGTAGGCGTTCCAGTACTGTAGAGACGTGGACATGATGTTCGGACAGCATCTTGAAGAATATGAGGATGTCGTCTAGGTACACCAAGACGAAAGTAAGTAGAAGATCCCTGAACACATCATTTATGAGGGCCTGGAAGACCGCTGTAGTGGTCCGAAGACCAAAGGGCATCATAAAGTACTCGTAATGCCCGAATCTATTATTGAAGGTGGTCTTCCATTCCTCACCCTTCCGCATCTGTATGAGGTTATACGCACCGCAGAGATCTAACTTGGTAAAGACTGTAGCACCCCGCAGACGATCGAGTAACTCAGGGATAAGTGGCAGTGGATAACAGTTCCTGCGAGTCATGGCATTCAAGACTCTGTAGTCAAAGCAGGGTCTCAAGGAACCGTCCTTCTTAGAAACAAAAAAGAAACCAGCCCCGGCAGGAGAGGTGGAAAGACGGATAAAGCCACGTGCTAAATTGTCTTTGATATATTCCTCCAGGGACGCAGTCTCCGGAATGGACAAAGGGTACGTGTGTCCACAAGAGGGTACAGGACCGGGCATCAAATTGATCACACAATCATACGGGCGATGAGGAGGCAGAATACTAGCTTTGGTCTTACAAAAGACGTCAGCGAAAGGCCGATAGGGATCTGGTAAGGTCTCCATAGAGGGTGGACAACAAGAGTCAGCACTCAGAGCAATAGGTGCTACTGCCGTAACCACAGGGAAGGTTAAAGAACCTGCAGACCAGTCTATGGTGGGGTTGGTTTTCCATAGCCATGGGAACCCAAAGATAAGAGGGGTAAGAGGAGACGAGATGATGTCAAAGGCAACAGTCTCAGATGATTCTGGTTCATCTGCAAGCACAGAGGCACAGTAGAGAAGGCTATGCTACCGGTCCCAAGTAGTGAATCACCAACGGCAATAACTCGCATAGAAGGGAGTCATTTCCAAAGAGGAATGTCGTGCTTTTTGGGGAAGCCTGAGTCAAGAAACAGACCAGCAGCCCCAGAGTCAATAAAAGCTGGCACATGAAGAGAGGAAGCAGACCAAGAGAGAGAGACAGGGACCATAAGTCGGTCAACAGGTGATACGGGGACAGGCGTATGACTTAGAAGGGGTCCCCTACCTTCTAAGTCCTGGAGTTTCCTGGCTTGTTAGGACAAAAGCAGGCTATGTGCCCAGAACCTCCACAGTACAGGCATAGGCCCTGGTTGCATCACCTGTTCCTCTCCTCATCGGAGAGGCGAAAGACACGACCAACCTCCATAGGCTCAGGGATAGCCTCCGGGCTAACTATGGGAGCCTGAAACCTGGGGGCTAAGCAGACTGGTTGACGAGGAGGTAGATGACATCCTCAATCACGGCCTCTCTCGTGGCGTCTTTCTACAATGTGGTGCTCCAAAGTGGCGCACAAGGTGATGAGACCTTCAGGGCGTTGTCCCCCCAATCGGTGTCATTGGCGTGCGTATGAAACTCGATCGCATACTGGCTCAACGGACACTGTCCTTGCTGCATTTCCAGGATGGCAGCCTCGGCCTTTTCTTGGCACCCTGGGACATCGAAGGCAGAGCGTAGGGCTGACAGGACGTCATCCAGATCATACAGGATAGGGGACTGGTGATCTAGCAGTGGAGACACCCAAGCCAGTGCCTGACCTCGAAGGAGCGAGATCACAAATGTAACCCTGGTTTGCTGGGTGGAATACACTGCCGGTTGACAACGGAAGTGCAGAAGGCACTGGTTGAGGAAACCCTGTAATTCCTTAAGGTTTCCGTCGAACTGTTCCGGCAAGGGCAGACGAGGACTGAGGGCTGCGCTGGATCAGTACCGAAGAGCTGGTGGTGGAGGAGCTAGCACCCTCAAGACTCTGTTGCAGCTGTTGCAACATGCCCTAGATGGAGTCCAGTTTGTGATCCAGACGCACGTTGCTCCAGGATAGCGCCTTGTTGTACAATGGTCGCGGACAACTCCTTAGGGTTGGTTGTCATGACAACAGAAGGGTGTGGCATTTGTATAATGTTATGAAAACCCCGCACTAACCCCAGAGAAAAGGACTCGTCCAAGTACCCCGCAACCACCCTGAGGAGTTGAAGAAGGTCAACCTCCTCCAACAAGGGATAGATAGCTAGAAGCTGGGGAGCAATGCTGGGGTACGATGCTAGTGGTCTGTGGTTGCCTAGAGGGAGTTGCGCTGCAGCCAAGGCTGTATAAAGATGCTAGCTGCGAAGCTAGATTAGCCCCCTTCAGTTGAGCCAAATGGGACCCTCGGTTACCGCCGATAACCGCCCCTAGACAAACTGTACTACCATATCCCCAGGGAGAAACACACACACTCCAGCAGGAACTAGTACTCACTCAGGTAGTCAGGCGGATGGTGTAGACGTCTGCAAAGAACTGGGAAGTAGTCAGGCTAGCTGAGTCATACACTGGGGTCACAGGAACAAGGAGCAGGCTGGAGAGGAGTCAGAAGCCAGGCTGGGTCATACACGGTGCGGATGGGAACCCAAACAGGAATGGCAGGCGAAAGAGGAGTCAGGAACCAGCCGGGTCATACACAGGAGATCTGCAGGGCACAAGGAGCAAGAGATGAGCAGAGTCAATGGGCAAGCCAGGATCATACACAGAGCTAGGAGATACAGAGTAGTAGTCAGACAGGCAAGATCAGAGCTGCAAAAACAGAAACAACACTGAGACGCTATAGAAACGCTTCTCAGTGCTGGACTTACCCCCTTTAAGAAGGGAGGCACACGAAAGGGCAAGGCTGGAAGGGCGGACAAGAAGAGAGAGGCACGCATGCACCCTAGCCAGACAGGGAAAGAGAAGCCAGGGCACACGCTCCAGAACTCCGGAAGTGCTGACACACAGAAATCAATGCAGTCAGGGCATAAGAGATGGCGCGTCACAGCACCACGTCGTATGGAGTCGGCTGAGACTGGGGAGAAGCGGGCTAAGCCCGATGTAGGTATGACAGAAACTTAATGTGAACAAGCATGCAGAGAGGTTTTAAACTGTCTCTGATCAGGTCACTTGATGTAGGAAGGAACTCCTACTGGATAAATCCACAAAAGAGAAAACTGGTATAATCTTCAAAATATTTTAATAAAAAAATAATAGCAAACTATAACAGGAAACAATCCTGATTTAAAAACATAAAAAAACAGGCCAGTAAAATCAATCAACGTTTCGCAGTCAACCAAACCTCTTCATCAGGATAAGCATGCCCAACAAGGATAGTCATCCTGTCAGTCATCATTATCAACATCTCTTCCAGTCCAAGCCCTACTCAGCCACACACTAATAGTGTTGAGTAACCAGCAACAAAACAGTATATCAGCATCCACAGCCTTAGCTTTGATGAGTGCCTCTGCTCTTGGAAGTGCAGCACTTGTGACACCTAGTAGTAGTACAAGTTCAGCAACATATAGCCCCAGTAGTAGTAGTAGACTCTCAGGAACCCCACAGACTATGAAGTCCACATTATGGAGATGCTTCACTTAGGATCCAAAAGGTAAACATGTTGCTACCTGTTTTCTGCGTAAGAAGCATGTGAGTAGAGGGAAGGCAGACCTAGGTACATCCTCAGTGAGTTCCCACCTGGAGCTCAACCACAGATCTGACTGGGAAGCACACCATCAATAGGTCAGAGGTGCCACAACTAGCAACAGCAGAAGAACTTCTAAATTGTCCCTGGGCTCTGAGGTATATAATATAATATATTTGCTGTTTATATGTCAGAGAGTGTGCCAATATTTTCTGCTCCTTCTTCAGAGGAATATGACTATGAGTTTGTTTTTGGAGATAGCAAGAGTCACAGAGTGCCTACACATAAGTGATGGTGTCAAAGCAATGAAGTTACATAGTTCTTCTACTATATAGTGCTATGCCACACTTACTAAGTTCTTAAAAATCTGCAGAAACATAATCCAAAAGTATGACTGTGATATAGTAAACTTGCATAAATGTTGGGTGTTGATATTCTACCCTTTTCTTTTGTTGAAAAGAGAGGCTTTAAAGAACTGATATAATTTGTTGCACCCTGCTGGAATATCCCAGTTGTTTTTCAAGGATGAAGTGTTACTTAAGTAGGAACTTAGTCTTGTGGGCATAGGACAAAGGCACTCAGCCTGCTAACAATGTTTTCAAGGCATGTGTTGCTGAAGTACTCACAACTTTTACTTTCAGCTATTTTTCCACTTTTTTCATGAAAAGCCCTGAGGGAAATGTATCTTCCTTTTCCCCATCATCTCTTTAAAAAGAAAAGGGTACATAGGGGAAAACAGACAGAATAATGGTCTACCCTAAACATGGGGGAACTGACTACTTACATGGGCTCTCATCCTGAAAGAAATGTGAGTCTAAACAACATCTATTTCTAAACTGTCTGGAAAGAGAAAATGTCATACAAACCTGCCTTAGAGACAGTCTATACAAATATATATCCTGATTGGAAAGAGGAAAATAATAGACAAGCAGCAAGTAGAAGATGGATACCTGCTGCAGTAGGGTTCTCAAAAACACATACATAAATGCTTCACATTTGCTCACATCGCCTGACACACTGCGCAATGCCAGGACTGTTAAGCATCACTAGCTTTGAGCAGCATGTCAGGCATTGAGAGCAAATGTGAGAGGATGCCAGTGGTTATACTTGGTGAAGTCAGATGAGAACCAACCAAGCAGAACTGCTGGCATCTTCTCATATCTGCTCACATCACCAGACATGCTGCTCAAGCACCACAGGCATTGCACGTTTTGACTATGTTTGTCTGACGATGTAAATGGAAGAAAGGAGAAAAGTCTAGCTGCAAATGCTGACCTCCTCTAGCATACCCAAAACTACAAAAAAGAGCAGATAAGAGTAAATCAAGAGAAGTGATGTTTTAACAATCAATAAATACCCCAGACTTGATATATCTCTTACTGGAGACAGGTTCAGTAGCTCTTACAGTGAGCTTGATTATAAAACCTAACTTTTATTTTACACGTCTTATGATCATGTTTACTGTAAGATATTCTGAACCCATCTCCAGTAAGAAGTATGTCAAGGCTGGGGTGTTTCTTGATTGATAACCCCTTAACGCCCAAGGACTTACATGTACATCCTTGGGCGGATGTCCCTTAAGGACAGAGGACGTACATGTACATTCTCCATCTCCAATTCACTGAGCGGCTGCACACCGTTCGGGGACTCCGGAATCATTTAGAAAAAAAAACAAACAAAAAAACCACTGCGGGTGTTAAGTGCCGGCCACGTGTGCGCGTGGCCGGTCACCAAAGGGTTAAAGGCCGCTACTCTTGATTTACTCTTATCTGTTCCTTTTAGTAGTTTTGGGTTTATAATTTGTGACTTGTAGTATCATAGCAAATCAATATCCTGAGTAGTGAACTCCTCAAGGCTTTCACATCCTCCATGGCAATGTAGGAACTGGAGAAGTGATATTACTGAAGGAGTCATCTCCACTTAATCGTCTCTTTATCACACCTTAGTGCATCTCTCGCTGGAGGTGGTTGCTCTAAGGTGTGATAAAGAGTTGATAAATTGGAGATGACTTGTCTAGTGATATTTCTTCTCCAGTTCCTATGTTATTCAGTAGACTCTATGCACTAATATCCCCAAAGTTGGAGAAAATGTAATGCATTGGCTCCATAGAATAAAATAGGAAGTGGTGAAGTTATCTTTCTATCATACCTTAGTGCACTTCTGCCCAGATACCTTGGAAAAATCTGCTTTGTACCACAGATCCCCAGCCAAATTTGCTTGCATCTGTTATGAGTATTGTCCAAGATAGGGCTAAACACAGAAGGCCCTTGGGAATCTTTGTACTGGGCACCCAAGCTAGAGAAAGATTTACTTGAGGAAAGATGTTTACCAACTGATTAAATGAATTTCTTGCTCTGTCATTTCAAGATGAACTGCTGAAGAGGTCTCATGTGAAGGCAAACCCTGGGAACTTCACATATATCATCAGGCACAGAATTAATGCCTGTTGTTTCAGAAGCATTGTGTGAAATGCTCTTAGTAAGCTGATTTTAGTACAGTAATTTGTCTATCTTGTTTGTAGGAATAAAGGTTTTTTCTGAAGGTAGCATCCAGACTGAGACCTTGATACGCTGAATTTAATTGTTGAAGACATTTGAGGGACAGCTGAGAAGTATCAAGTTGTAAGATAGGGAATGACAGGCATTCCCTGTTCTCTTAGATGTGCTGCTGCTACCATCATAACATTTGTAAAGAATCTTGGGGACAAAGAGATTGAGAAAGAATTAGCCATAAATTTATGGTGATGGATGTCTTGTCCATCCTTGATAGCAATTACTGAGAGTTTTTGTTACTGGGAACATGTAGCTAAGCCTCCTCCAAGTATATGGTGGCTATCATGTCTAAAAACTCCAAAATGTTTGCTGCCTGATACCCTGCACATTATAATGTTCTGTTTGCAGAAATGTATGTAGGAAGGTGAGGTTGGTAATCATCTTCAAACCTTCTATGTATTTTGGAACTAGGAATACTGAGGCATAATTGCCATACCTCTGAAATCACATTGGTACTAGAACTAGGACTTTGGAATCCACAAAGTCTCTAATGGTTGTGGAAGAAATGGTAACTTTATAATGCAGATGGGTACTTAAGTCATAAGAAGTCTGTGAGGAGGAAGATAATTTGTTTTAAAATTTCAGCTTTGGGTAATTTATTGATTATGTCTTGCTTCAATTGTTCCATTCATAGACAAATAGCTCTTGAGACACATTTAATGTCACGCTATGTTTGAACCATATAGTCATGGCTTTCTAACATCTACATAGAGTCATTCCTATTTATTTATCCATGGCGTCATTGAAACCTGAACCTCCATAAACAGAAATAGTATTTTTTTAAAGTGTTCCTATATGTGAATCAACGTTTCTTATGCTGTCCCGGTACACAGTGTCCTTAGGGTCAAAGGGGAATAAGGACTTCATTTCCTTAGGAAAGAAGAGCCTCTTTTCACAGCACACCTCTATTGTTTAATGACAGCAGATACTACACATTTTACAAGGAACACCTTGTGAGTCTTTTGACAACTCAGATACATTTCATCCAAGAGAAACTTGGGTTATCTTCCATGGTAATATCCATAAAAAAACAAATATTTTTTATATGCATATCAGTACAATCATCAGGCAATATATATTCAACCTAATTTACTATGTTACTATGTTATATATAACAAAAGAGGCAGGCAGTGGCACTCAAAACGTATCAAAAAACAGAAATCTGGTGCACATCCCATATAGCATTTACAAGCACAATCAGCCCAGGCTCATCAGGACGAGAAGGAACATAGCATAGATGGAAAAATCTTTTTAATATTAAAGACGGATGCTTCACATATCCCAAACGTTTTCGGTCCCTGATGAAGGTCCGTTAGGGACCAAAAACATTTGGGATATGTGAAGCTTCCTCCTTTAATACTAAAAATATTTTTTTCATCTATGCTGTGTGCTGTCTCGTCCCGGTAAGCCCAGGCTGATTGTGTTTATATATATATATATATATATATATATATATATATATATATATATATGGATTCTTTCTGTAATTCTTTTCAAAAGGACCTTCAGAACTAGATTCAGACATTTACTTTTGATCAAGGTGTAACACTTGTTCATTAGACCTTATCAATGTAAAAGTTCCTTTTGTAGGACCTTGAAACCAAGAAACTGTATTGGACATATCATGAGACACAGTAGATTGAGCAATATCCTTAATACAAATATGGCAAAATCTTTATTGAATATCCTCAATCAATGGTACCACACATAATAGGCATATTAAATATGGATTATCTGTGCTAATGAAGCTTGCACCTTCATATTGCCCAGACATCTACAATAAAGATACTTTAAAGACTATGAGCCGTCAACTATAAAGGTGCAAATGCAGAACCAAATGAAGCTCCTGGTGGGAGGGGCATACTTAGAGTTATATGAGGCATCAATATGCTTGAGCCGCTGCAGCAGGAAGTGGAAGGGGGAGGAAGTGGCAGATCCTGAACTTCATGCCATTCAAATAGACTACAAGTATTCGATGAAAACTCCAGATGGAAGCTATGGCCACAATGTTACTTCTGGTATCGTGGAACACAAACCTGGGGGTCTCTAAGCTGTGATGGCTTTTAGTAGTGCCAAATCATAACAGTGCTCAGCCTTAGGAAGCAATATCTTTTAATGTGAAAGCAAAAAATATGAGAAGAAAATAAAATACATCCTGACTTGGGAGGACAGGAAAGAGAAGCACTGGAGACGGAGGGGTCAGGTCTTTTTAAACTTTTTTCCTGCCCTGTCTTTGGATGTGGAGCTATATTAGTGTGTGCTACTAGGGCACTATGATGGAAAATAAAACAAGTTCATTGATTTAAATTGATCTTTTACAGTGGACCTGTCACCGTCAGTACCAGATTGTATATTTGAAAACTTTTTTACAAAACTGATTATGTATCATGTTAGCCAAAACACCAACAGTTTAACCCTTTGAGTGCTAGGGAGATACACAACACATTGTGAAGCAATGCATTGTACAGACCTCTGTTAATCAAAGAGTCAAGAGATACTGATACATTTATTTCTACAATGTGAAAGTTTCTTTCAATGAAGCATCGTATGTGAATGAAGCTCTCAGTGCTGCACATAACTTAATAAGCATATAGTACCACACCAAGAGATACTTTCAATTTTCCAGAAATAAAAGTATCAATGTAGCCTAAACTATGCATCTTATGATCTTTTGGAAAATCTAACATATAGGCAGCTTGGAATGAAGATTTCAAGTGTACAAACTTGAATTAAAAATGACAGGTCCACTTTAAAGGGATAGTAATACTTAAAATGTTAAATAATATATTTTGTTACTCCCACTGCTGGAAGGTGTTTTATTCAAAAGTTATTACAGCTCAAATTAAAATTTTTTAGGTGCAGTATCACAGTGGCCTAAAACGTTACTGTGGTGCTGTTGCTACACCATCCTATGGAGATTACCTCTTTAACTGATCAGAGCTATACATAGGATGGTGTTACAACAGCGCCACTCTACAATTTCAGGCCACTGAAACTGCACCTAAAAATCCATTTTTCAGTTGTAATAACTTTTGGATAAAACACTTTTCGGCAGTGAGAGTACCCTTGTTTTACTCTGGAGCATAAACCCTACAATATATATTTTTTAACATGTTAAGTATTACTTACCCTTTAACCTCATAATGGTAGAGAGCATAGGAGTAGATGATGTTTGTGTTTGGAGAGGCTAACAATATCTTTTATTTAGGATCACTAAAATCTGCTGCTGCAGCTGATGTGTTTGTAGAGGCTGTGCTTCCCCAAGCCATTGTTATTCTCCCCAAAGTTAGTAAAACACCATCCTATATAATAATTCACTAGGAAGTTTGTCAGAAGGTGTCATGCGCAGTACAGACTGCCCGAATGCACAGAATGCTGGGAGTCCTGTGCTGGGAGCATTCTTTGTTTTCGGCCTGTCTCTACAGTGCATGACTGTGTAGGCGGCAGGACACAGAGCAGGACCGGCAGGGCCCATTTACCATAAGGCAAAGTAGGTACCTGCCTACAGGCGCACGCCACTGAGGGGCGCCTGCCAATGTGATTTTTTTTTTTTATTCTTTAAAAAAAAAATAAATATATAGCAATCTCGTTGGCTGCGCCCGCGCCCACTCCATGTTGACCTCACATTGCACCCCCCCCATTGTCATTTTCCTACCTCCCTGGCAGGACAGGTCTGTGCCTCCTTTGGCACAGTCCTGTAAGTGCTGAGCTCCCTTGTCAGCTGTGTAGGAATGCAGAGCACTGGGAGATGACATTCCTGAATAGGAGAACGTGCGGGAGCTTCAGCAACTACAGGACTGTGCCAAAGGAGGCACAGATGACAGATCTCCTGCCAGGGAGGTAGGAAACGGACAATGGGAGGGAGGCAATGTGAGGGCAACATGGAGATGGTGGGGGCAAGTTAGAGCCGAAGGGGGGCATTGTGAGGGCAATGTGAAGCTGATGGGGTCAATGTGGAGCTGATGGGGGACAATATGAGGGCAATATGGAGTTGAATGGGGCAATGTTGAGATGATGGGGCAATATGAGGGCAATGTGGAGCTGATTGGGTCAATGTGGAGCTGATGGGGGGCAATGTGAGGGCAATGTTGAGATGATGGGGCAATATGAGGGCAATGTGGAGCTGATGGGGTCAATGTGCAGCTGATGGGGGGCAATGTGAGGGCAATATGGAGTTGAATGGGGCAATGTTGAGATGATGGGGCAATATGAGGGCAATGTGGAGCTGATGGGGTGCAATGTGGAGCTAATGGGGTGCAATGTGAAGGTGTTGGGGGGCAATGTGAGGGCAATATGGAGATTTGGAGCATTGTGGAGATGGCCGGGGTGGTGCTTCAGATATCTGTGCCTACAGGCTCCTGAGATGTAAATCTGGCCCTGAGGACCGGCCTCTTAACCCTTTGAGTGCCAGAGGGGTACGCGACGCATGGCACTCAAAGGGTTAACATCATCCAGAACTTGGCCCATGTACACAGGCTTTTATACTAGTTTAAATATATGGTGAATGTAGTTTCCCTAGAATCGCAATGTTTTAACTTACATAATCAATCCCTAAATACAGAAGGCAAAATTACAAAATAGAGGTGAGGAGATTTGTTCCAGATTTGAAGTTCAAAGTATATTGTAGCTCTGCAATATAACTGTCTTTACCCATCTCCACTGAGCCCTGTAGGTGCCACAGGGGTGTCCAATGCATTACAGAGCAACATGCTCAACAACTCTTTAGGGTTAAAGGGGAGAACTGCTGACCTTTTTGCAAATACATTACAGGAAAAAAAATGCATTATAGTAAGGCAGAAGTATGGCATGTGTAATGGCCAAACTATAATTGTTAGAAATGTAATTTGTAATACTTGTCTTTTAAAATATTGCCAATATAAATATACTTCTACAGGCCAACTCAACATAAAACAGGCTTTTAACATTAAATCATTTTAAGTCAATTTATTTGCCTTTACTCATAAAATTAAATTCCCATTTTTGGTCTTTCTAGGTTTCTCTAAATCTAAAATAATAAGCCAAAACTTAAATAGCTAAACAATATTTATATCAAGCAATTTATACAGCATATCCATTGCAAAAAGCATGCTGATATATATTTAAAGAGACTGGTATGATTGTTTTATAACAATTCCTTAATTGAATAATAAAGATATCTTCAATGCATTGCTTTGTAATGTTTTGGAGATGTCTCAATCATCCAAGGGCTGAAACAGCAGGTTCCCATCATTGCTTTGCAATGTGTTATGTACTCCTATGTTCCTTAAATGGTCAAGTAGACTTATTAAGTAAACTCATGTTTGAAAAGCTGCCAGCAGCCATCATGTCCGCCTCCATGGTCAAGGCATCCAGGTCTGACTGAAGATAATTATCTGTTGAACAAAGGTACAAGGGCAAAATTAATTGAGGATATTTTGGCCATATTAAGGTAATTTGGTGGGAGATATTATTAGGAGGTGTTTAGTACTAATGTCTTTCAGGTATAGATTCTAGACAATATTGTAAACCAGTGGTTCTCAAACAAATACCCAAGTGCCCTCTTTTATAACAGGATGTACATTTATGATTTCATCAACACATATATGTGCCTTATGGGGCTGGAAAATAGCCACTGTAAAATTATATTAGCAGCAGCATCAGCAGAAAATCAAGGCAGAGATGACACTGAAACCCTGGCCATGCCATGAAACCTTTACATTTTATAAAAAATCCTGAGACTAGAAGCATTGCTAGGTAATGTTAAAGGGAATTAGAGCTCCAGGTCTCATGCTAAAAGCCCATGGTCTTGTTGTCAGCTTGGAGTATGTAATTATGCCAATCTCCCTTAAACTATTTGTGAAATTGGGCTATGCAGTGCACTAAAAATGCATTAGGTTGGTCTAAGCCCAGGGGCTTTGCCGGGGGGGGGGGAAGTCCCAATGTTTTTTAAAAACCTAGTGCTGGAAACTATTAATAAAGGTATTGTATTTAAAATATATATAAATGCACTGTATTTAAAAGGTATAAATAGCTATGGATGATTTGAATATAGCATACCTATAAAATGCACTGCCCTGACTGATTCGTTCATTTCCCTGACTATGTGACTAATTAGGCTTCTGATTACTAGCCCATTGAAGTTTGAATGGCTAAAGAGATAGTGGAGGATGTACTAATATGACTCATCTCCAAAGTAGGCACTGCATTTTGTTTCTGCTACACTTGTCTAATACCAGTCATCTGCACAATACTAGAGCCAAGGGAAAGGGCATTATATGGATGTACAGGAATTTCTGTACTCTCTTGTCATCTGTACTTTGTTTCTCAGTATCTTTTAACAAGGTGCAGAGAAAATAGGCATAACTTTACTCCATTTTCCTGTGCATACTGTGGGACTGGCTTTCAGAGCTTACTTTTATTAATGTATTAGTTATGGTTGTAGTTGTAGTTCAAGAGTAGTTGAATGATAAAGTGTCCCCTTCCTGCCCCTTTTACCTAGTGTAAGACACCTCCCCTCAGATGTGGAATTTGGTCACTTGACCGGACAGGTCACAGCAAGGGACAATCTTCTTACTGTGAATTTGAGGAAAACACCACCCCCCTTGACAGGTTTTTCCCTTATGCTCACTGAAGATTGTCCTCTTGCTGCTCTGAAGTGAGCAGTGTTACATCAGTAAAAGGGAGGGGGATACTTTATCATTCAATTACTCTTGAACTACAACTCTGACAGTATTGAAACAACACTCTCTATGACCCAAATGCTATGAAGATTAATTGGAGCTGCTTTTATTGTGAAATATGACTATCCCTTTAAGATGTTTGAGTACAGGTGGGTTAGTCAGAGGTTCAGTCACTAAATTAACTCACCTCTGAATAAGTAGGGAAACCCTACATACAGGTCCTGCTGGGTTCCCTGAGGAGAGAGTTAGAAGCCACTGCTCTTCTACATACCCAGAAGTGCAGGAGCATGATTACTATGCCAAAATCTTAGTGTGTAAAAATGAGCTGTTCCAGCATATTTACACATGCACACCCCGGTTTCATTTAAAATGAAAAGGGTTTATGTTCATTTAAATATGAACTTTTTAGAAATGTCAAAAATGAATGTATAGATAGACTAGAACAGGGTTTTGTGAACTTCAACTCACTCCATCACTGTGCATCCAACAGCTGGCTGTGTATGATGGGAACTGTAGTCCACAACAGCAGGGAAGCTTTCTGGTTGCCCACCACTAGGCTAAATTATACTTTTTTGCTACAATTAATATCAAGCTTGTTATAGCAATTTTCTGATTAAGTTCTGAAATCTTTATTGAGATGTGAATCCTCTCCCTTTCACTTCACATATTTTCTTATTTTCTGTGGTCATGCATAGAGATTGAATGGTCATGAATAGATCCAATGGTCATGCAGAGATCCAATGATCAAGCTTAGCTCTAATGGTCATGTATAGATCCAGTGGTCATGGATAGAGATTGAATGGACATATATAGATCCAGTGGTCATGTATAGAGATTGAATGGTAATGTATAGATCCAGTGGTCATGCATAGAGATTGAATGGTCATATATAGATCCAGTGGTCATGCATATAGATTAAATGGTCATGTATAGATCCAGTGGTCATGCATAAATCCAATGGTCATGCATAGATCCAATGGTTGTGTATAGAACCAATGGTCATGTATAGATCCAGTAGTCATGTATAGCGATTGAATGGTCATATATAGATCCAGTGGTCATGCATAGAGATTGAATGGTCATGTATAGATCCAGTGGTCATGCATAAATCCAATGGTCATGCATAGAGATTGAATGATTATATATAGAGCCAGTAGTCATGTATAGAGATTGAATGGTCATCTATAGATCCAATAGTCATACATAGAGTTTGAATTGTTATGTATAGATCCAGTGGTCATGTATATATACAATGGCCATGCATAGAGATTGAATGATTATATATAGATCCAATGGTCATGCATAGATCCAATGATCATGCTTAGATCCAATGGTCATGTATAGATCCAGTGATCATGTATAGAGATTGAATGGTCAGGTATAGATCCAGTGGTCATGCATAGAGATTCAATCATCATATATAGATCCAGTGGTCATGCATAGAGATTGAATGGTCATGTAGAGATCCAGTGTTCATGCGTAAATCCAATGGTCATGCATAGATCCAATGGTTGTATATAGATCCAGTGGTCATGTATAGATCCAGTAGTCATGCATAGAGATTGAATGGTCATATATAGATCCAATGGTCATGCATAGAGATTGAATGGTCATGTATAGATCCAGTGGTTATGCATAGAGATTGAATGGTCATGTATAGATCCAATGGTCATGCATAGAGATTGAATGATTATATATAGATCCAATGGTCATACATAGAGATTGAACTGTCATGTATAGATCCAATGGTCATTTATAGAGATTGAATGGTCATGTATGGATCCAGTGGTCATGCATAGAGATTGAATGGTCATATATAGATCCAGTGGTCATGCATATAGATTGACTGGTCATATATAGATCCAGTGGTCATGCATAGAGATTGAATGGTCATGTATAGATCCAGTGTTCATGTGTAAATCCAATGGTAATGCACAGATCCAGTGGCTGTGTATAGATCCAGTGGTCATGTATAGATCCAGTAGTCATGCATAGAGATTGAATGGTCATATATAGATCCAATGGTCAAGCATAGAGATTGAATGGTCATGTATAGATCCAATGGTCATGCATAGAGACTGAATGGTCATGTATAGATCCAGTGGTTATGTATAGAGATTGAATGGTCATGTATAGATCCAATGGTCATACATAGAGATTGAATTGTCATGTATAGAGCCAATGGTCATGTATATATCCAATGGTCATGCATAGAGATTGAATGATTATATATAGATCCAATGGTCATGCATAGATCCAGTGATCATGTATAGAGATTGAATGGTCAGGTATAGATCCAGTGGTCATGCATAGAGATTGAATCATCATATATAGATCCAGTGGTCATGCATAGAGATTGAATGGTCATGTATAGATCCAGTGTTCATGCGTAAATCCAATGGTCATGCATAGATCCAATGGTTGTGTATAGATCCAGTGGTCATGTATAGATCCAGTAGTCATGCATAGAGATTGAATGGTCATATATAGATCCAATGGTCATGCATAGAGATTGAATGGTCATGTATAGATCCAATGGTCATGCATAGAGATTGAATGGTCATGTATGGATCCAGTGGTCATGCATAGAGATTGAATGGTCATATATAGATCCAATGGTCATGCATAGAGATTGAATGGTCATGTATGGATCCAGTGGTCATGCATAGAGATTGAATGGTCATATATAGATCCAATGGTCATGCATTGAGATTGAATGATTATATATAGATCCAGTGGTCATACATAGAGATTGAATTGTCATGTATAGATCCATTTGTCATGTATAGAGATTGAATGATTATATATAGATCCAATGGTCATGCATAGATCCAGTGGTTGTGTATAGATCCAGTGGTCATGTATAGAGCCAGCAGTCATGCATAGAGATTGAATGGTCATATATAGATCCAATGGACATGCATAGAGATTGAATGGTCATGTATAGATCCAATGGTTATGTATAGAGATTGAGTGGTCATGTATAGATCCAGTGGTTATGTATAGAGATTGAGTGGTCATGTATAGATCCAGTGGTCATACATAGAGATTGAATTGTCATATATAGATCCAATGGTCATGTATAGATCCAATCGTCATGCATAGAGATTGAATGATTATATATAGATCCAATGGTCATGCATAGAGATTGAATGGTCATGTATATAGATTGAATGGTCATGTATAGATCCAGTGGTCATGCATAGAGATTGAATGGTCATATATAGATCCAGTGGTCATGCATAGAGATTGAATGATTATATATAGATCCAATGGTCATGCATAGAGATTGAATGGTCATGTATAGATCCAGTGGTCATGCATAGAGATTGAATGGTCATATATAGATCCAGTGGTCATGCATAGAGATTGAATGATTATATATAGATCCAATGGTCATGCATAGAGATTGAATGGTCATATATAGATCCAGTGGTCATGCATAGAGATTGACTGGTGATATATAGATCAAGTGGTCATGCATAGAGATTGAATGGTCATGTATAGATCCAGTGTTCATGCGTAAATCCAATGGTCATGCATAGATCCAATGGTTGTGTATAGATCCAATGGTCATGTATAGATTCAGTCGTCATGCATAGAGATTGAATGGTCATATAGATCCAATGGTCATACATAGAGATTGAATTGTAATGTATCGATCCAATGGTCATGTATAGAACCAATGGTCATGCATAGAGATTGAATGGTCATATATAGATCCAGTGGTCATGCTTAGAGATTGAATGGTCATGTATAGATCCAGTGGTCATACATAGAGATTGAATGGTCATGTATAGATCCAATGGTCATGCCAAAGGGAAAGCATATTTATCACATTTCTTAGTGCTTATGCACTTGGAAGAATGTAAAGTGAAATATTTTAATTTTTAACATTCACATATACAGTAATTGTATGTAATTCTATGTAGGAATGCTTCTGTTCATGTACATTTTGAGACTTATTCACCAAAATAAATAGGTGCAATTCTGGAGCAAACCAAGTGCACCATAGGGGGAAAATAAAAATTGCAAAAATCTGCACTTATTTAAAAAAAAGAGGCTTTTAACCCCTTGAATGCTGAAGCGTTCTCCAGTTCATTATGAAGCAATGTGTTGCAGGCCTCTTTGTCATTTAAATGAGTAAAAGCTTAATTTAAACCAATGGGAATTTTCATTTCTCCCTTGGTGAGGTTGGTTTGCTCCAGAATTGTACCTCTTTAGACTGATGAATAAGGCCATTTGCCTTTTGTACTTAGTGAGGCTGATGTGTTAACAAGAACTAGAGCAATTCTGGGATAAACTAACTGCAACAGGGGAAAAATAAAAACTCCAATTGACTTAAATGGGCCTTTTAATGATTGAGGACAGTAGTGATCTCCAGTACATTGCTTTGTAATGTGTTGGAGACTCTCTAACATTCAAAGGATTAAAAACCCCCTTTAAATAAAAGGGATTTTGGGAATTTCTATTTGTCCCCTATGGTGCAGATGGTTTGGCCAAGAATTGCTACAGTTCTTCTTTCACATCAACCTTTTTGTATGTTTTTCTACCTTTTTCCCCTACGACCATTGTAGTACTCATTAAATCCAGTGATTTTTACAAGCACTTCAGTGTCCAGAATATCTTCTAACTGTTGTTAAGCAAACCTGTGAACCTTTTCTTGTTAGCAGTAATGTTGACATATTGGTTTACCTTTGCTGATCTATTGCAGTACAGATGTTAATGCTTAGGCTCACCATTACAGTTTTGTTGACCAACAAAGCTTTTCATGCATTCATACCACTGTTAAGAACTGCATGCAATGAACACTCAATTATTTTATATTCCGGGAAACCCACCATTCTCAAGAGAAATGTTACTGAAAGATTTAATTTCAAGGTTTCTTAAGAAAACATATTTGATTTCCCTGTTAGCTCAACAACACTGTAGGTTACAGTTGAACCTTATAAATTAAGTTTTCTTGGCCCCAAGACACCCAAAACCAAAACGTCTATTTTCTGTGAAGTCTGTTCAGTTAGAGGCCATACTTGCCAAAAAGAAATTACTTGTTTTGTGCAAGCAAATGTAAAGCACTTTTATAATTACCTTGCTGAATTGACCTTAATGTGTCTGCATCCAGGCAAATTTATAACCATCAGGTTATTGTAATGACCTTGAAATTATATCCATGATCAAGGAATTCGAACCTCATTATTTCAGTAGGGTGATGATAAAGTTTAACACATGGTTCAGAATGGTAACCCAGATGGAAAATAGAAAAACCATTTCTGGGAAATCTGTAATGGTCTGGAAAGAAATGATTAACTTTTAGAGTGCCAGAGAGGTGTGCACTGCACTCCTTTTTGAACTAAGAGGGTTTAACAAATCATTACTTAAGACAATGATGCAGAGAGGAAACAGTGGACAAATCTTCTAAGAAATTAATGCTACGTTCATTGCTTTGCAATGCAAAGTGTATCCTTCTGGCATTAAAAAGTTTAATAATTTTGAATTTATTAAGTAGTTGTAAATATGCTGTACTAAATCCTTGAACAGAAGGAACAAGTGGACCTGTCATATAGCAGCTTTTAGGCTCATTGGGTCTTATGTATACAAGCAAAGTAGAGCAGTTTGGGAGAAATTGACTGTACTGTAGGAAACAAATACAAATTGATTTAAATGTAACTTTTAACCTCTTGAATGTTAGAGGTCTCTTACCTGTGCCGAAATAACCTCACTCGTATATTGGTCCTTCTGAGGTTTTCTTAGTAACATAGTAACATATTTGACAAGGCTGAAAAAAGACATGTCCATCAAGTTCAGTCCATGCCATATCACTGTTCATGTTCATCCAAAGGTAAGAAAACAAAACAAGACATTGAAGCAATTTCCAATTAAGCCCCAAGTGGGTAAAAATTAATTCCTGATTCCATATGGCAGTTGATTACCTGCTGTGAAACATTGTCATAATTCTCAATATTGTTCTGAACTAGAAAGGTATCCTTTGCTTTTTGAAAGCAACTATAGTATCTGCAAGTACAGCATCCTGAGGCAAAGACTTCCATAACTTTACTGCCCTTGCTGTTAAAATTCCCATGCCTTTGTTTTAATCAAAAGTATCTTTCCTCTATTCTTAATGGATGACCTTTTTGCTTGGCTCTTCGAGTAAACAGTTCCTTAGATAGTTTCCAGGACATACATTTAACAAAAAGGGTAAAATAAATCCTCTTGAATTAGCTTATCCTACTAATGTAAGAGTTTGTATAGGAAACAGTTCACATTTAAGTTAAAAACTACATAAATATTTTAATATATATATATATCCAAGTTATAATTATCAGTGATCGAAGAAAACTATCTGTTTTTTCCTTGCTTTGAATCATGGCGGAAGGCCGTTTACACCATTGTCCCACTGAGAAGTGTGTGCTAAGTGGACGTGTGCCTTTGATTAATAACTATGCCACTCACCAGCTGTGGAATGATTCAGCCAATTAATTCTTAAAGGGGATTTATGCCCTAGAAATTTGTTTAATACATTCAATTAACCTAGTAAGGTGTCTTTCATACAGCAGTCAGGTATATCTATTTATTTTTAGCACTATGTCTGCAGTTTCCTGAATACTGAGATTTCTGTTGAAGTTCACACATCCATACTGAAAACAACAAACTTCAATAGACCTGAATGGATAACAACATAAGTTGTTATGATATTGTAAACTAAAGCAATGAGAGAGCAAAACAGCAAACAATAGTATATATATACAACTAGCTGCTGTTTGGAGGACACTTTCCTAGGTAAGTACTTCAGGTAAACAGATAAATTACCCTTTTTCCTAGTGCATACTTCCACTTTAAAATGTTAACTATCTTTAAAAAACTGTGACTGTGTCTGCTCTATTGGTCTTTAGTTTAACACTGGGCTCCCAAGCACATATGGAAGTGTAGCCTTGCCTGAAATCAACCACATAAAGAAACAAAATAGCAGGTCGCACTGTGGTGATCTCAAGCTAAAAACAACATTGCAGTGCAAACTTCTTGAATAAAAACTTCATTTATTGAAAAAATCTTCCTTAAAACACATCGGTGCAAATAACTGCAATATATATCAAGATATTACAATTCAATACAACAGTAAGAGGAAAGGGCAAAAGCACTTATCTTCACTCCATTCGATCAATGCGTTTCGCGCTGTATCCGCTCTTACTCGAGATCATGAGTAAGCGCAGATACAGAGCGAAACACGTTGATCGAATGGAGTGAAGATAAGTGCTTTTGCCCATTCCTCTTACTGTTGTATTGAATTGTAACATCTTGGTATATATTGCAGTTATTTGCACCGATGTGTTTTAAGGAAGATTTTTTCAATAAATGAAGTTTTTATTCAAGAAGTTTGCACTGCAATATTGTTTTTAGCTTGAGATCACCACAGTGCAACCTGCTATTTTGTTTCTTTATGTACCTGATTGGAAGCTTTTGAGAGAGTTTTTGGACCGCACATGGGTTAACAAGCAAGACACATATATTCAGATGTTGATTCGTTGCATTTGTCACTAATGTTATGAGGCTGAGTCTAATATTTTATTGCTGTGTGTAGTACATCTTTGAGGTTTGGAGCCACCCACACATGTTTTTTTGTTCAGTGAAATCAACCACTTGCCTGGGGGAAAAGTGGGTTCAGAGGTCATGTTTTGGGTGGTGGGGCCAGAGAATAATCATGGACCAAGGTAGGACTGTTGCTATTGCTGTAAATGGCAGCTATCAATTGACCACAATGGCTGGCAGACTGTTGCTCTTCATTGATAGCAACAGCTAGATTACCACATGGTGCCCAAAGTAAACAATCGCTATATGAGCTTAAAAAAGCTTGAGTTGTAGCAAATCTCCCAGTGGTTACCATGTTTTATTTAGCAGAAAAATCACAACTATATACATGTAGAATTTGGTTCACTTAAGTACAGAGACATCTTCATTTAAACAGACCTACTTGGAGACAGTTACATTTGTATCCAGTAACTAGAATCCAGACTCAAGAGTACCAGCAGACCAAATGTGAGGATAGAAGAGAACTAAGAGGTAAACACAAAGGAGAAGGCAAGACCAGCAAAGAAAACATGATTATGATGACTGAAGAATCATAATATGAGAGTCCCCCAAAGTAATGGGGAAGCCTAAAACAGTATGTGGACATAGTAAAGAAATAGTAAATAGACCTGATTAACTCCCATCTATCATCCCCTGGTTTAAGGTATCGCACATGGCACAGTACCTGCCAACATTCGATTCCCAGATTGCCATGACAAGCAGTCCACATCTGTGTTACCATAAGTAAATGAGGATGCTAAACCAAAGCACACCTCTTCCATTTCATCCAAATGGCAGCCAGCCGTAAGCTCTCATATTCAATGCCCATGTTAAAAAACATATCGAAAGGCCCTGCAGATATCGAATATCCTGAAAATTGCGATGTTCCCATCCTTTTCCTTTCATCATTAGACATAATGCCAGCAAAGTTAATTTTCTTCACAGGGTGTAAGGCACCTAAATTTCAGTCCCAATGTAGGCATAGCAGTCCCAGAGCTGTATTTTACAGAATCTGCCTGTATAGTTTTGCAATCCATGGTTCCAGGCATAAGGTCCAGTGTAACAACAGTGCCATATATCTCTCCACATCATACTCCATACTTTTATCCACAGTTACAGGGAAAGTGTTATAGTGTCCATGGTGTCATTCCCTCTACACATCATACTTCATTCTAGTTACCATTCAGGCCACCAACTTTCTAGCCAAGAAAAAAAACACAACACAAAATAGAAAAAAATAAATAAAAAATAGGGGTTCATGAAAAAAGAAACATAACACTGCACAGACAGTCCCAGCATTACAACCATACCTGGGAACTTTCAGTTGAGGGCTACCCGGAGGGTAGTCCTCTGTTCAGCATGGGGTGACAAAAATGACACTAATCGCGTCAAAAAGGGGCGAGGCTTGCCGCGAGTGTGGGGGGACTTAACCCTGTGAGTGCCAGAGTGGTACGGAATGCATTGCAAAGCAATGCATTCCTTACCACTCTGGCACTCACAGGGTTAAAGTTGTCACACAGAAGGCTGGGGACGGAGGCACAATGGGAGAAAAAGCGGATGTGGCAGAGTTTCAATAGAAACTCTCCACATCCGGAGGAATCAGCCTCTGCCCCGGAGACCTGGTAAAGCTCTGTCAGAACCGGAGTCTCCGGGGCAAATCCGGAGAGTTCCCAGGTATGATTACAACAGCAGGAAGTTTGGAGTCAGTGCCCTAGATTAGATATAATACCTGTTGTTGCTAATTCAAGAGGCCCAGGGGAGAAGGACCCAGAGTCAAATATGTTTTCTCCACTGGCCAGACCTGTATCATGATCTGTTGGATGTGTTCCTTGTAACCATATGAACATGAGGGAAACTTTCATTCATATATATTAAAGAAAGCACTATAAAATTAAGGAACAGCTGACCTGAGACTCAGCCTGGGTTATCTGTATCATCAATTGCTCATGCTGCCCTCTCTAGGTGGGCAAAATGGGGTCTATACTGAAGGATTGACTCCTTGGTACAATTCAAAGTTCATTGGAGAGTGGTAAAGCAGAATACTCCATTCCAAGTCATTTTTGGAACTTAAACATGTTAGTTCTGATTTCTGAAGTATGCCCTTTGAAATGATTCATTGTACCCCCAAAGGTGGTAATAATAACACAGATCACGTAGAGAGAGAGAGTTATAGTGGGTTTACCCATTGCAGGATGTGTGTTCTCCCTAAGTGCTGATTGCTTTACTCATCTTTTGGGTTTTGGCCCTGATCAGTGTAATAACAACTATGTGGCAATTACCATGGTGTCCTATTAATTGACACATTCTAGAACTGTCTGTACAGCACTGTCAAGATCCCAAGATTTTTAAAATGTACTTTCTTTTTATTTTCCTTTTTCTGTTAAACACAGATTTTGACAGCAGCTAAGAACCAATTAGTACATACAGACTGCCCACCTTCCAGATAAAAGGCAGTCCTACTTGGTTCTCAGAATCAATTTATATCTATCCTAGGCACTTACTGTATTAGCCCCTACGGCTTCTGCTAGGAGGCTGTTTTATGAAGCTATCACATTTTCTGTAACATATTAGTTATGCACATTACTTCTGAATATTCAACCCTCTAACTTTAGGTCATGCCCTCTTGTCCTAGTATTTCTCTTTTTCTGAGAAATGCTTCCCTCCAGAACTATATTAAATAATTTAATATATTTAAAGGTTTCTATCATATCCCATCATTTCCACTTTCCTTCCAGTTTATAGTATGAAGGCCTTTGAGTATATTCTGGTCAGTTTTGTCATGAATACCTTTCACCATTTTAGTGTTTTGCTAGATAGTAGTTGGCCTGCATGGAGTATCATGTGGAGAGAATGTGGCACTATGGGCATGGACACTATCCCTGGAACTATGGATAACATTAAGGAATTTGATGTGGCACTATTGCCACACTGGCCATTATCCCTAGAACCATGGATGGTAACAATAGGCAAGTGGAGTCTGTGAAATACAGCTCAAGCACTGCTATGCTTACATTTGGACTGCAAGCTAGGTGTCACACCCTGTGGAGTAATTTGAACTAGTCTGGCATTATGTCTCTTGGTGACATTAAGTGGATGAGAACACCATGATTTCCAAAATTTTTACCCTGTGAAACCTTTCAGTATGTTCTTAAACATGGCACATGGCCAACAGCTCTTTCAGTTGGCTGCTGTTTGAATGTATGGGAGAGGTGGGCTTTGGCTTGGTGTCCTCCTTTACTTTTGCTAACACAGACAAGGACTTGTTATCATGGCAGTGGGGACACTGAATGCTGGCAGCTAATGTGCCAATAGGGATAACTTTGCCAGGGATATAATAGATGGGAAGTAACCTAGAGTTTTTCCTATATGTTTACAGTATCCACATATAGTTTTAGACTTCCCCATTACCTTATGGACTATGTCATATTTGGGTAATTCTTTTGATATCCTTAACATGCTATGCTATACTGGTGCTAGTTTCTTATTTGTGATCACTTCTTAGATCTTCTCTACCATCACATTTGGTCTACTGATACTGTTGGGGCTAGTTTCTAATTTTGGGTTCAAAACATGGCTTTCTCCTGCCACATGAGGATGTATTAGCTGGTATTGCCCAGTGTAAGTTACCTGACTCCTCAATATATGGAGGAGAAACTCTACAGAGAATAAGCAGACTGCTATTTGATTTAATATATTGAATACTAATACCAGGGATAACATTGGGAAACAACACAGCAGAAAGAGGTATACAGCAACAGGTAAACAGCATGGGGGTCCCCAGTAGGCTTGATGCTGGGGATCACAGAGTGGGGTACAAAGCTGGCTGATGTAGACTACCCCCTAGACAATCTTGATGCGGCTGAGATGGAGCTAAAGTGCTGACCTCATGGTCAGTTTCGTGCCGACTGGAGGAGCTGGCCCGCACTCAGGATGACTGCCTAGGGTATAGTAACTACCTACTGGGTGAAGGGAGGACAACAAACATGAACATGGAGAATACCTGCAGTGCCAGTCGAAGGTTGCTCAGCTGAAAAAGAGGAAGCTGGTGGATTGTAATTAAAATTCCAACTCAGAGATTCGGCCAGCTGTTGGATATTTGAATCTAGACAGTTTGTGCTGGGATCTGACTGATGAACAAATGATGAAACAACAGCAGGACTGAAGGAAGGCTGAAATGGTCGAACCGAGACTGCTCCAGTGAATGGAGAACACAGGTAGGTCAAAATAGTCAAACTAGAAGACACAGCAGCAGGAGGGTCGGATAGTCTGTTAAGCAGGGTCAGCAACAGGTGGATAAGGAGGTACAAAATCAACAAGAAGGAGAGCAGTCAGGAAGTAGAACTGGAGTCAACAATGGAGAATTGAATACTAGAAGCAAGGTACAGGAATGATGAGCAGAAGAGTAATTGGTAACAGGGCAAAGGTAGAATACACAGGACTCACACATAAGGGACATTGGAACAGGACCGAATAACACAACTCACACAGGAAATGCTTAGATCAAGCTCCAGTAAAGAGGGACTGGCACTTGAGAAAGGCTCAGGACAGAGGAAAAACCAGGGCTAGGAACAAGGATCTTGCAAAACAAGAACAAAATTACAAAAAACAAAGACTTAGAAAAAAGATCATGACAGAAGGACTGCTTACATGATTATATCTGCTTGCCACCATGAATGGTGGGTCGTCTCTTCTCTTGGTGCTTTCTTCTGCATTTTTCTAAGTTTTAAGTGAATAAAATTCTGTAGTATCTGGTTTTTTCTTGATAAAGGCTCTTCTGGGAGCAGAAATATTGAGTATAATAAATTCAAGGTTGATTTGTAAGATGAGGTATGTCTGCATTCATTCATTTTTTATATTGATTTTTGTTTCAAAGCAGAAGCAAGGATTTATTCTGAGCCACGAACACATAAATATTGAATCTGTTTATGAGTGAAATTAGTTCCCATGCACCACTCAGTACAGTACAACAGGGAGATGTATAAAACCCATTCTTAGTGAATGTTTAACCCCTTAACACCCGCGTGCCGTGCTATGACCATCACCCGGTTTTTGCATTAAGGACTGGTTATGGTCATAGCACATTACGTGCATTTTACTTACAGTACTCTTCCGGGAGCGCTGTAAGTAAAAACGGGTAGTGAAATTGACCACTTCTCTCTCAGTCCCCAGTGAGGCATGCCGGTACTTGTCACAGGTCACGTGTACCAGCACGTTGGAATCTTCAAAGTTGTCCTTAAAGGGATAGTAATGTTTCATAATAAAAGCAGCTCTAATTAATCATCATAGTATTTGGGCCTTGGAGAGTGTTATTTCAATTCTGTAGTTGTAGTTCAAGAGTAATTCAATGACAAAGTGTCCCCCTCCCGCCCCTTTTACTGATGTAACACTGCTCAGCCAGAGCAGAAGGGAGGTGCCCAGGTAGACTGCAGAGAGGGACAATCTTCAATTAAGATAAGGGAAAAACCTGAAAAACTTGTCAAGGGGGGGCAGGGATTTCATTGTTTTCATAGGAATAAGAGTGTCCCCTTCGGTTATCTGTCCAGTCTATGGACTGCATTCCACATCTGAGAAGAGATGGCTTACACTAGGTAAAAGGGGCAGGAGGGGGAAACTTTGCTTGTGAATATCTCATAAACCATAAAGGTTTTAGAGATAAGACTTATATCATTCTTCATGTTTTTTTAATTACTACAAAATAAAATAAAGTTAAAACAAAGTATTACTATCCCTTTAAGGGAATGTTACTTCCCAGGACCATGGACGTTAAGGGGTTAAGAACTGTAACTAAAATTCACACCAAAGGGTCATATTTATAAAGAAATAAAGTCCAGATTGTAAATATGTCTCTATATGAGAATATTCTGTGAAAGTTTGCTAATAAGAATATTTTTTGCATACACACATAACTACCATTATGTACATCCATTAAAGAACAGGTTATGTCTGGATTTAAGATTTAAAGGAGCAGTAAACATTTGTTATGAAAATATATATATTATAGGGCTTTTTATCTTGAATAAAATATGGGTAGTACAATTTACCATTTAAACATTTTTTTTACACTAACAGTGCCCTGTAGTTGTCAGATTCCAACTAATTATCCTGTTACATTCTATTTGAGAATAAAGTCACTGACAAACAGTTTTTCATAGAATGCGATAGAAACTGCTGAGTCATGCTATCAGTTAGAACCTTCAGGAAGTAAACTCACAGTAAATTCAGTTCCTGATTATTTGAACTGTTAACCTATATAATAATTCGCTAATGTATGGTTGCCAGATGCTGTCATGCGTAGTACCGACGGTTGTGTGCACTACAGTCATGCGCAGTACAGACAGCCAGCGCTGCGGATGATAATGGAGAGGGGCGCTCTGAATTCAGACTGTAGTCAGACTACGGTCTGAATTTGGAGCGCCCCACTCTGCTATCAGGCATGAGCAGTCTTTACTGTGCATGACTGCACTGCGGCCGTTGCTGCCTAGCACTGTGGACCGTGTACACGGGCTGTTCAACTAGTATTTGAATAAAACAACTGAGTGTGAGTTACCTTGTTTTACTCAGCAGGAAAAAGTATAACATATAGGTTTTCATAAAAAAAAGGTTACTGGTCTTTTAATTACTAAAACTGCCTTTATTTTGGGGCATTTAGTGAATGTCTTTATACACATGTTGTGACAGAATTTTAATTGGACAAAACTGTTTGTACCCCACTTTTCAAAAAAGTCAGCTAACAGGTGTTAGTGTTCATCAAAAAATGAGCTAAAGGTTTGTATATATACTAGTGTAAAAGCCCTTGTACACGGCAGGTGTACTACCACAGAACTATACCTTCCAGCATTCTGTGCATTTGGGCAGTCTCTACTGCTCATGACTGCATTGGACAAACATACCTGCATTCAGGCAGTCTCTAATACGCATGACTGCATTGGGCAGTCTCTACTGCGCATGACTGCATTGGACAAACATAACTGCGTTCGGGCAATCTCTAATATCATGACTGCATCGGGCAGTCTCTACTGCGCATGACTGCATTGGACAAACATGCATCTGGCCTTTTATATAATAGAAGCATATGCACTAAGATTTCTTCAGCTTTGGAGATCTTAGTGCAAAGGCTCTATAGAATAACATAGGAACTGGAGAAGAGGTATCTCTGTAGAAGTCATCTCCACGTTATCACCTCTTTATCACACTTTAGTGCATCTCCCCCTTTGAATTTTAGAGATATCTCCAATGCATTGCTTGCCAGTATGGTGGAGACCTCTCTAGCATTGAATGGGTTAAAAGTGCCCTTTAAAGGGATAGTAATGTCTCATAATAATAGCAGCTCTAATTAATCATCATAGTATTTGGACTTTGGAGAGTGTTATTTCAATTCTGTCAGAGTTGTACTTCAAGAGTAATTCAATGATAAATTATCCCCCTCCCGCCCCTTTTACTGATGTAACACTGCTCAGCCAGAGCAGAAGGGAGGTGCCCAGGTACATTGTAGAGAGGGACAATCTTCAATTAAGATAAGGGAAAAATCTGAAGAAACTTGTCAAGGGGGGCAGGGCTTTCATTGTTCTCATAGGAAGAAGATTGTCCCCTGCTGTTATCTGTCTGGTCTATGGACTGCATTCCACATCTGAGAAGAGATGGCTTACACTAGGTAAAAGGTGCGGGAGGAAAACTTTGCTTGTGAATATCTCTCAAACCATAAAGGTTTGAGAGATAAGACTTCATGTTTTTCTAATACCTACAAAATAAAATAAAGATAAAATGAAGTATTACTATCCCTTTAAATCAATGGGAATTTGTATTTGTCTGGTTTGCTCCAGAATTGCTACACTTTAGATTCCTGAATACGGCCCGATGCTTTTTCAGAACATAAATCATAATTAAGCATTGGCAAGTCTCTGAAAAGGGAGTATCTCGGAATACCTCACAGGCTGTAAAGCCATTTGGTCCTATCTCCAGTATAACAATGATGTTTTCTAAGTATTTTCTTATTCTATAAAGGCCAGTCTGCTGGGGGTTGTTGCCCTGTGTGCGGTAGAGATTGAAACCTGCTGCGTGTTTTTTTTTCTTTTTTTTTTTTTTTAAATCAAACCTATCCAAAAATGTGTCTACCATTAAGAGGTTTTCTTTCCAGATGATAATAAAGAATAATTTAACCCTTTAAAGACCAGAGGGGTGTGCAACACATTACAACTCAATGCGTTATTCATTCCTCTGGTCCTTAAAGAGTTAATGTTCATGATAAGGATGAACTCCTCTCTCCCACATAATGTTCTCAGTTAAGAGAATTCTCAGAGGAGGTGCTACAAAAGCATAAATAATTGCAGGGGAGTTAGATGTAATGACTGGATATGCATTTAGCAAGGAAGATGGAATTTTTGCAAAACACAATGCAGACTCCCCCTCTTATCATTTTGATTTTACATCTGTCCTGAATGCAGATACACACTGAGGCTTATGTACTGATAGAACTAGAGTAAATTAAATGCGCTGAAGAGGAGAATACAATAAATAAATCCCATTTATTTAACCCTTCGAGTGCTGGAGAGGTATCCAAAGCATTGCAATGCAATGTGATGGATACCTCTCCAGCACCCTAAGGGTTAAAGGGAAACTATACTACAGGAATATGTGGTTTTTAATTTGATTAAATTATTAATTTTACCTAGGTAGGTGCCCTTGGTTCACTATCAAAATGTTGCACTCAATTTGGTGATCAACCCAAGAGCGCATTAAATATGTCCCCAGGTTGAATATGGAAACATAAGAATCTTGCCCCACATGGCAAGGGTGACATGCCTATGAAAGTGGATAAAATCCGAATGATCGGCACAGGGGCTGTGATGTGTCACTCAAAAGGGTAATGGATGGAATGGTACTACTACGTTCTCCCTATACTGATGCCGAGTTGCTGGAAATATGGGATCAGTGTAGGAAGAACGTAGCAGTGCCATTCCATCCACTGACCCTTTGAGTGCCGCTTCACAGCAGGACAGAGAGAAAAAAACTTTACTGTTCTCCTCTGTCTGATGTCCTCCTGTCTTTGTCAGACTGCCACTCAAAATCTGAGGCAGACTTTCGTTGGCAGTGAGATCATAGAGACATTTCTATTCATCTGTTCAAGAGAAGGACTTACCTAAGTAGGTTTCTTTCAAACTACAGTCTTGTAGACAGACCTTGATCCAGCTACATTGGGAAGCGGCCCAACTAGCCGATAAATATGTGGAAACCTGACAGAGCTGGCCCTGCCCCTCTCTGCCCCAACCACAGGACCTAATGCCACACCTTGAGAGGTCCAGGTACTAAGGCCCTGCCCCATTCCAGTCATTAGCGGCCAGCCCAGTGGAAGGCACATCTCCGGCCCGCAGTGGTATGTTCAGAGCAATTGCCCTCAGAGACGGTCCAGGCCTAGGCCCCTGCCTCAGAGAGCGATATCTCCAGCTGTACCATCCCAGACCTTGCCAAGACTAGCCTACTGTATGGAAGAATATGTAGAGACCCTAGAGAATGGGCATCGTCCCTGTTCCGTACCACCCAAAGAATTTACTGCTGGCACTCAAGGGCCAGGGACCACATCCCAGCTCCATTCCAGTTATTCACAACCAGCCCAGTGGAAGGCACAGCTATGGCCTGTGGTGCTATGATTGTTTGCAGTCTGGACATGTTTGGGGCAACTGCCCTCAGAGACAGTCCCAGCCTAGGCTTCTGCCCAGTTGCCGGTATCTCTACAGGTCCCACCCTGGAGTGCACCATGGCAAGCCTACTGTATGGGAGAGGACCCTAGCACCGAACCTATGGAGCACACTTTATCCATATCCATGGGAGTGGATTACAAAATTGCCTCATTTGGCAGGGATGAAGTGTGGGGGCCGATCCACGAGGTGAGCCTGGTCCAAACTCCCAGCACAGACAACCAAAGACATCATGTTCAGGCAGTGCTGGTGAATAGGCAGCCAGCTAAGGGGTTGAGAGCTACCAGGGCCTCTATCACCATGGTACAACCCCAATGAGTTCCACACAGTCAGAGAAATGGCCGGACAGTGGCAGTATGAGTTTCCAGAGGAGCTATACACCAGATTCCCTTGGCCCGGTTTACACTGGATCGGGGTGCTGGTAAAGGAGACTGTGAGGTGGGAGCAATGTCCGGCATCCCAACCAATCAGGGGAAGGTTATTTATGGTCCAGTTAGAATACCTCTTTTCCGAGCCCTAATTTGTATTCTTGTCTTGATAAGAGCCTCGAAATGTAGGCCATTCCCTGACTGATCAAGAGTACCAACACTATCCCAAGCCCTAGTTTCCATTCTAATCTAGATATGAGTGTTTGGTATTATATTTAAGAAGTGTGTTTCACTAATAAAGCCTAGTCTGTTCTACCCTCCTTAATATAAGTCTTGGCTGTATTATTGGAGGGGGCCTGGGCTGAGGATTCTCACATCAGCCACTGCAAGAGCAAATACACTTGCTTCACCAGAGTACTGGCGTAGGGCCCCTGGAAACCCCTCCTTGAGTTCTGCAGCTAAATTCACTAGCTCCACCAGTCTACCAGTGAGCAGTATCCATGTGTTACTGTCTGAGTATCCAGGACCTCCAGACCACCAGAAATTATCAAGGTGAAAGAGGGACAGCAGCAGTGGTGGATCAGGAACCGATGATCCCAAAAGGGGCTGGTAAATTCTGGTACCATCACAACCACTAAAATAGTATATAAATATACATGACTGCAGTTTGAAGGAAACCTACTTAGCCAAGTCCTTCTCTTAAACAGATGAATAGAAATGTTTTACTAGGGCAGAGTTTCCCTTTAAAAAGGAATTGAACCCATTGGATGCTAGAGACCTAGCATTCAATGGATTAAAAAACTTCTTTAAATCAATCTGAATCAATCAGCAGCATTTTGACAACCCTGCATGGAGAGTTACAAAACTGAGTTCACTCAGCTGGTAGGGACTGGGTTTAACAAGAAAGTCTGTAGCTTGTGCCCCAAGCTTCATCTGTGTGCAGTGTTCATAGACTGCCAGTGCTGGGTTAGAAAGCCCTTTATGAGCAGCCTATGATAGCTGCACACATATCTTCACAAGACAGCTTCATCTGGTCGGCAGGCTTTGCAATGCAGTCCCACCTTCCTAGGTAGGTTTACTACTAGAGGAACAGACCTAGCAAGAGAGCAACTATCTAATGATAACAGACTTTTAACTACAGATGAGGGAACATTTTTGCCTCAAATCAAAATTGGCCTGGCAAATAATTTCCCATTAAAAGTGCCATTTTTCTAAATTTTTGCCTAGCTCATTACATTGAAATCAATGGGAACATTGAATTTACACATAACACATACCAAATTTTATTTTATTTGCCCCAGGCATAGTATAAAAGGGGTCTGAGGGTGCCTTTATTGGTGGAATGTGGGGAAAGAATCAGTTGAACATGGAATTTTTTGGGGGGTTCTTCGACTGGTGTTGGGGGAATAGTAAAATAAATAAAATAAAAAAATAAGACATGTTATATAAGGGGTCTGAGGAGGGTGCCTTTTTTGGTGCAGTCTGGAGAAAGAATTAATTGAACAGACATTTTTTGGGGGGTTTGTTGACCAGGATTGGGGGAACAGCTAATAAAAAAAATAACAAAAAAAAAAATTAGTATGTAACGTGACAGAGACGGGACCCCCTGACGTAAGATGTGACTGGGGCAGTGTGATAATTGACAGAATAGAGTATTTTGTAGAGGATGATTTGCAGGACTTAGACTTGTGTCATTGCAGCATTCGTGACTGCTTTTTTTGCTGCTGTTGAATTGTTTAAGCAGCAGGATGATTAGGCAGCTCCAAGGAAATGGGATGAACTGCAGCAGTGATATGGGTGATGATGATCATGTTCCACTTGCTATTACTAGCTCCAGTGATGTGCCTGAGGCAGTAGTAGAATCACAACTAGCCCCTATCACTTCAGGTACATTTGGAGAAAAGAAGCTGGCCAATAATGCTATTTGCTAATAATGCTTCTTCTCTTGCCCTTCCTCAAAATCATGGTGTGTTGTTGGAATACACATTTTTCACTTGAAAGCAGGAACTCTGCCTCTCATCTGCAACTTCAATGTGCACAGCATGTTTGTAGGAAATAGGGGAAGGACTGGGGATAATGGGCACATCTGCACTCACATCAAAACCTGGCACAACTGTAACCAAACACCATGACTCATAGGTCTGTAATGTGAAATCATCCCAGGACTACTGCTGTTGTCACTATGCCCCTTGTCCACTCCCTGCTAAGGGCATGTGACAACTTGCAGTTTTAATAATAAAGATGAACCCTTCCTGCCACCAGCTTAGAGGGATAGAATCTCCTGCCGATTGATGCCCTGGTTGCAATTATCCTCCACCACAATGCCATATGTGGACAAAGCAACACACAGTGTGCAATGAGTGGACACAAACTGCCACATCCTGTCATCTAAGAATAGCTGTCAGATGGTGGGGGAGGTAATGGTGAACAAGGTGGATTGCCAGAAGATATAGCTATGTCTTCCTGCATCCGAACTCTAGATCAAGAAGGTGATGGTGAGCCAGCTGGTTTGCTCGCCATTGAACTTTCAGGCTCTGGCCGAGTTTCTCTATTCTTCCTCCTCTTTGATTTATGCCTCTCCTCTTGTTGTCTTTGGGGAGAGACAGGGCATACAGCAACAGTGGTGCCCTATTTCTTTGATGGGGAGTTTGGCTTTAACATGCTTCACATAAATGTCATGGTGTTTGTGTTTCATATGTGTTATAAGGGTGGTTGTGCCAAGGTGTGTTCCCTCCTTTACACTTTTCACAGACACCACCAATTTTGTACAGTGCCATCGCTGAGGCCTGCCCCAAGAGAAAAATAGTCCAACGCTCAGGACCTCAGGATGGAGGGGAAAGGTGAAGAAAAATGGCCTCTTTATTCTTCTCCTCCACAATTCCTTCCACTGGTTGGGGCAGAGGATGATGTTGCTGCTGTTACTGCTGCTGCATTGTAATCAGCACTACAACTAGGACCAGGAATATTGCTGCTGGCAAGTGGAACCTGTCCTAGTGCCACATCACTACTGCTGGAACCCATTATCACTGTGTTCACAGTGGTCTGTGGCACATTAGCCTGCTCATCATCATCATCCTGCTTCCCTGACAACTCAGCAGCAGCAGGAATTGCAGCAGCAGCAAACACTGCAGTGTAATCACTGCTGCTAGTGGTGGTGATGCTCAAACCCATTTGTATCTCAGTCTCCCTTTCCTTCTCGGTTTGGGCTACAAAGCCCGTTAATGTCTCTTCCATCCCAGATGCTCGACCCTCATCAGCATCATCACCACCAGTCTGTTTTTGCTGCTGCTGCTCTATTAGAGTCGCACTGGTTGGAGGTGATGGCAAATGTGACAGAGGGTCCCGTACTTCCACACTTGCTATCTCTTGAGGTGAAGAAGAAAGACTGGCAGAACAAGCAGCAGGCACAGGCAGTTGATCTGTGCTCATTGTGGTTATTGCTGCTAGCCTTCCACAGTATCATGTCCCAGAGCCACAATGCTTGGGAAAGGGCAATCACAGGGTCAGGGGGATGTTGTGGGATCCCTTGACCACTAGTCTGGCTACTCAGCATTTCCCCCCTTCCACCTCAGCATCAGCAGGAGAGTCTACTGTGGTCACTCTAATCACATTGCTTCACTAACCGTAACAACATCAATTTCAATCTCTGAGTCTTCATCACTATCACTCCCTCCCTCATTCCCAACACGCTGAGTCTCTAGCTGCTGCATAATAGTAGTGGGACTGCTTGGGGGTGACAAGTGTGACTTAGGGTCCCCAGCGATCACACTTGCATCCCCCCCTCCTGAGTATCACAAGGCACACTGGCAGCACTAGCACAGGTAGCTGACCTGTCCTGCTTGCACTGCTACCTACTCCTTCCTGTGCCTGTTACACTATCTTCCCCAAGATCCCAAAGGACGCTTTCAGGGGACTGGCCATCATTGGGTCTGGGCAATCAGAGATTCCAGACCCTTCAGTGCTGAATACATCACGATCCTTCCAGCTTCTCCTTTTTTTGTCATCTAGGTGCTATTGATAGCACACACTATGAACCTCTGCTGCCTTCATTTTTTGTGCTAGACTGCACAACAGCCTAGCACCCTCTCTTTCTCTCATACTGCTTGAACTGTGTTTCACTTCCTAGAAACATGTTTTTGGCACGAACACAAGAAGTACATGTAAGTAAAGCGCTAAAAGTTTTTAGCAACTGAAAAAATTGGTGAAAATGGAGATTTTAAGGGCTTTATTTAAAGCGGATTTCCCGTGAAAAAAGCTGACAACCACGTCATTTTCATGAGTTTTTTCATGGGAAGACAATGGGACCTTCGCACATCCCTCATTTTAACCATTTGAGTACCAAATGGGACTGTAGCACATTGAAAAGCAATGCAATACACATCCCACTGGGTTTCAGAGGGTTCATATCAAAGCCAATTTAGGTAATTAGTATAACAAATGTTAGTTAGCCCTTTGAGTGACAGAAATGTATCCAACACTTTTCTCTGCAATGCAGTGGGTACCTCTCTGCACTCGGAGGGTTAAATTGGTATAGCTTAGCGCAATCCTGAACAAAGAGAAGTGTCTGTAAATAGCAGAAGAGAAATACAAATTCCAAAATTTCTCAGTGATTAAAATGGGGATTTTAAAACCCTTGAATTCTATACAGTTCTCTGCACTGGAGACCTTCCCAACATTCAAAGAGTTAAAATACACATTCTCCTCTATAGTGTGCTTGCTTTACCACAGAATCCCTCCACTTTCTTTTGAACTTACAGCCTTTTGAAACAACAGAATAGACAAAACTGAGATTTCTCAAATCTTACACTTCACTGCTGTTTCAACAATTCTTCTGGTCTGTCAAATGTAATAAATAGCCATCATATATCATAATTGTATGCATAATCATGATGAAATGCAATAAAATGTAGATGCTGGCACATTAAAAAGGTGACAACTGTTATGAGAATTGTATGTGCCAAGTAGGGGAACTTGAAAATATGTGGTATTTCAAGTCACCCTCTGATTTATTGAGAGTGAATAAAAAGTGGGAAGTGCAACAACTCATTTAAATGCAGTGCAATTTATCAAGACTCTCAGTGCCATTGACCTATAATGTATCTAAGCCCTTGCTCATTTATAAATGAGTGAGGGACAGGATTGGCTTCAACAGAAGATCTATTGCATGTATTGGAATAGGCATATCTTTCAGCTGACAAAGAATTTGATTAACAGAAATTAGCTGATGGTCAAGAAACAGAGACTTGCACCAATGGCTTCCACACTGAACTCTTGCTGCTCTCACTGTAAAAGAACATGTAGAACAAAGTAGTAGGGGAGGTAATAGCATTGTGATTAGTTACTTGATTTGGAGCTGGGACCACCTTCCATGGGGAATTTCAGTTCTGAAGAACATAGGAAATAGTTTGAAGTTCTACACTCCAGAACGAGATGGAGAAAACATCTTCTAGGTCAGGGCTCTCCAAGTTCAGACGTCAAGGGCAAAATGAATGAATCACTGATTAACTCGCCTTTGTTTAATCAGGGGAATCCTTAAATCCTGGCTTGTTATTGACCCTTGAGGACTGAACTTGGACAGCTCTGTTCTAGATTATTCTCCAGGGTTGAGAGGACCACAAGTCAGAACAGTCTCCAAAGGTACTAAAAATGAAGACACGGCCACATAAGTAGCTGAGAATACAGGTAAAACAGGTAAAACTTGAATTTAAATTAAAATTCATTTTTCTCTCCTATGATGCAGTTGGTTTGCCCCCAGAATTGCTTCACTTTCTTTGTGCACATGACCCTTAAAGATGCATCAAACAAAATGAAAGTGCCATCTGTACAAAATAAACTTGGAGTAATTCTGGGGTCAACTTGCTTTAGCTCAGGGAACAAATAAAAATTCCCAAAAGCAATACATTGGAGACCTCTCTGGTATTCAAGGTGTTAAACACCCAGTCCAATGGGACTTAGGGGAATTATTGTTCTTTGTGTTGCATTCGGTTTGCTCCAAAATTACTCCACTTTTGTTTTGTACATAATGCCCTAAGAATCACATGTTTGTTGAAAATACTGTCCCAGAATGATCAAAGTCATGTCACATAAGAAAATTACTCTCACTGTTAAAAACCTTCCAACATTACAACTGGCCAAAGAGGGAGATGACTGGTGGGCAAAACATTACCACAAACTGTTAACTATAAGGTTACTTCATGAATTCACAAGAAGACCCAAGTATTTCATTTACACATACTCCTTATGTATCTATAACATATATATAACCTCCAAGTTTATCCCAAAATCAGTACTTTTTTTAGACACAGATCATGTTTAAGTACCCCAGTTAGAAAACGTATTGTACAACAGATGTTGCTGCCAGTCATAGACTATGGTGACGTAGTATATGCTCCAGCGCCAGAAATCCACGTTAGTAAACTTGACACCCTGTATAATTCAATATGCCGCTTTAGCCTCCAGTGTAATTACACTACACTATTGCTGTGATATGGTAAAATAACTAAATTGGTTAACACTCAAATCTAGATGTTCCCTTTACCTTTCTTGCTTAGTACACAACCACTTATCTGGAAAACTACCAGACTACCTGAGCAGTTTGCTCACTCCAGCTCTCCATACTAACTATAACCTCTGCTCCACTGCTAACAACTCACTGCGTATACCACAATACAAGAAAGAAGCAGGAAGATCTGCCTTCTCCTTCAGAGCTCCAAAGGCCTGGATCAATCTGCCTGAAATTATCAGATCTTCTCCCAGTCTAAAATCCTTAAAAGTAAAGGATTCTTTATATCTAAAAACAGTATGTAACTGTATATAATTTTAATATTCAGTATGTATGTATATTCATATGTGTATGTATATATAATAACATGTAATATATAATGTTTCTCAATTTGTGTGAATATGTAATCCTTTACTGAAAACTATCCAGGACATACCTGAAAACGAGCAAAATCTCAATGTATTCTTCCTGGTAAAACATTTTCTAAATAAATAAAATAAGTTTACTCAAACAGTAATGTGAGTTTTATGACTGTGGACAAAAGTGAAACACTTATATACACACTACACAGTCTGATCTCCTAAATAGAGGCACACCAAGATGAGAAAAAGGGACAATGAGATTTGGGTCTCAAAGAGAGACTCTCTATCCTATAGAATGACAGTTGGGAGTAGAATATGGCAAAATGTTACATTTTTTTAGCTGGATTTGTTATGCACAAAAAAAATTTAGTTTTTTCCACTGAAATCCCAGTATACGTACTTTATGCTACCTCCAATTAATTTCTACAACCATGAAAATTCCTGCTGCTGTACTACTGCTGCTGAGTGCCATAGTGGTGAAATCCACAGCTGAAAGTAAAAATTGTTATTAGACTGAGTCCGACAGCAACATATGCTTTAAGAAACATGTTAGTTGGCTCCGTTTGCCTTTTTCCCATGACAGTACCCACCTTGGGTATGACTGTAGTTTGGGAAGTGCCAGTGTCCATTCTTTAAAACCTCTGTTTTCAACAAAAGAATAGGTGAACATGTCAACTGCCTACATTTTGGCAAGTTAGACTTTCAATAGGTACACTTTTGCATTATTTTTGAGCACTTTTTAACTTCTAAGAACTCAGGGTAGGTTGGCAGCAAATAGAACAAGAACTGTGTAGCATATTTGTTTTAACAACATGACTAATGGTGGTAGTGGTGGTGTTGGCAGTTGTGGAGACTCTATGACTCTTGTCACATCCAGCTAACACCTATGGTTATATGAGTATTCACTTCCAGTATACATACTGATGTTGTACATTCTGTGTTATGCACCCCTTCTGGTTGTTGTTGTCCCACACATAACTATGACTGTGGGACTTGAACTGTGTTGCTGCTTAGTAAGTGTGACTAGGTGGAGTTTGGAATTGAAAGAGTGATGGTGCATATGATGACCAAGATGATTTGTTACACATTGATGGCAGTGTTAGCATGTGGAGTGATGATTTGTCTTTCTGAATATGTGTGATGTATGTCTCTGTCACCGATCAGTCAAAAGTATTTTTTATTTTAATTTGTAAGTGTTCTTCACACTGTCAGCATCACTGTCTACAAATCACACATACCCTTCCAGCATCTCATGTGAGTTCCTTGGCTATTTGAGAAAATTGTTTATCATGGCATGCTGCACCAATTTTTTACGGCACTATGCAATTTAATAGTTTACTCTTGGTAATCAGGATGTAGCACACGTTAATTTGTTGCTGGGCTCTAACTAGTGTAAATATCATAGACTAATTTGCAACTTTCATATAGAACTTGAGGAAGGATCCATTTCTCTTCTCCAGCTGCATCAGGAATTTAGTGTAAGTGAGCACTGAGCACACTCTGATCAATATAAGGTAACCTATGGCTGAAATAGAAACAGGAGATGAAGAGGAGGTTTAATAAAAACAAAAAAAAGCAAAATTATACTCCATGTTACCTCACACTGAGTCAGGAACACTAGATAAAATGGGGCATGGACTGTTTATCCTACCTTATTTTTAGTGCAGCATGGCTGGTTGGTGCTCTGTTTTGGGCAAATGCACTGTGACATACTGCACTATTGTTTCAGAGCACCTCAAAGGGACAGTAAGGCTTTGTCTGCTGATTAAAATAGTTATTCACACTACTCTTAGATATGCATAAAATTGTATTATTATTAGCAGTAGTAATAGTAATTATAGTATTTATTTAATAAACTGCAATTTTCTATTGTTATAGCCAGGTGGTGTTGTAAGAAGAGCTGTAGTCTAAGACTAAAGTTTTCACATACAATGCATTATAAAAACAATGCCTTCTGGACATTAGGTGGTGCTGACAGTAGCAGTCTGAAAAAAAAAAAAAACTTAATTCCCCATAATTTGAACTGTAATGGCTTTTGCAGTGGGAGTGCCTTTTATTTACTCGGCAGTAAAACCCCTACATCTTATATCTTTTTCATAATAAACATTCCTACTCTTTAAGATGGAGATGGAGTCTACTGATTAAAATCAAATACCGACAAAATAAATGTAACAGCCTAAACATGTGCTACAGATTTCACATCTCCATATAAGATAATTTAGGTGGTACTGCCACTTTGCAACATCTAGGATATTTTGAAAGAGCTTTCAAAACAAACTATATATTTTATATTTTTTATTCAAAACAATAGTTTATAACAGCGATTCTCAATGTTAGTCCATGGGGTACAACAACAGATCACATTTTAAGAGGGAGTGCATCGGACCATTCAAAAATGAGATGGGTGAGTTAGTGAGGATAAGGAAAAGGCTGATATTTTAAACACTTTCTTTGCATCAGTATATACAAGGGAGCAAGGAATGGTAGAAGAGCTTCCGCAAGTAACAAATAAAACAATACAATTAACAGATATTGGGTTAACTCAAGAAGATGTCATGGGAAGACTGAACAAAATTAAGACCGACAAAGCACCGGGTCCTGATGGTATACATCCAAGGGTTCTTCAGGAACTTAGTGCAGTGTTAGCAAAACTCCTATATTTACTCTTGAAAGATTCTATCACCACAGGCTCAGTGCCACAGGATTGGCGAAGAGCTAACATAGTGCCTCTATTTAAGAAGGGAACTAAAACAGAACCTGGGAATTATAGACCAGTGAGTTTGACCTCTGTAGTGGGAAAACTGCTAGAAGGGATAATAAGGGACTATATTCAGGATTACAACACAAAAAATAAAATCCGTAGCACGAATCATCATGGTTTTATGAAGAATAGATCATGCCAAACTAATCTTTTCAGCTTCTATGAGGAAGTAAGCAGCAACCTTGACAATGGCAAGGCAGTAGATGTAGTATATCTAGACTTTGCAAAGGCATTTGATACAGTGCCACACAGAAGGCTGGTGTATAAAATAAGGAAATTGGGGCTAGGAGATAACCTTTGCAATTGGATACAAAACTGGTTGAAGGATAGGGAACAGTGTGTGGTTGTAAATGGAAAATTTTCCAATACAGTTAAAGTGGAGAGTGGAGTACCTCAGGGTTCAGTATTAGGTCCGCTGCTTTTTAACATGTTTATAAATGACCTGGAAATAGAAATAGAAAGCAAAATATCAATATTTGCAGATGATACTAAATTAAGCAAGGTCATTAATTCAGAACAGGATATTTTCTCTCTATAGAGGGACTTATATACAATGTCAGATTGGGCATACATATGGAATATGAAGTTTAATGTGGGGAAGTGTAAAGTCATGCATTTGGGAGGAAACAATCCCAAGGCTACTTATAAACTTAATGGAATCATTTTAGGGGAGTAATTGCTAGAGAAAGACTTGGGTATCCTTGTCAACTACAAACTTGGAAACAGTGACCAGTGTCAAATAGCAGTAGCAAAGGGAAACAAAATCCTGTCTTGCATAAAAAGAGGTATCGAAGCAAGAGTGGATAACATTATTTTGCCATTATACAAATCATTGGTAAGACCTCACCTTGAGTATGCAGTGCAATTTTGGGCACCGGTACTGAAAAAGGATATACTAGAACTAGAGAGGGTACAGCGAAGAGCAACAAAATTAATTAAGGGAATGGAGGACTTGACATATGAGGAACAACTAGACAAACTTGGTTTATTTACTCTAGAGAAAAGACGACTATGAGGAGACCTTATCACATTGTACAAGTATATGAGAGGTCAATACAAGGATCTCTGTGGTGAGCTATTTATTCCAAGGCCTGATCAGGTGACCAGGGGACACCCCTTGAGATTAGAGGAAAGGAGGTTTAAACTTCAGCAGAGGAAGGGTTTTTTTATGGTAAGGTCTGTTAAATTGTGAAATTCATTGCCCAAGGAGGTGGTTATGGCAGATACAATGGATACATTTAAGAGAAGATTAGATACATTTCTTTCAAAAGGGAACATACAGAGTTATACTGTAGGCAGATCAGAAAGGTTTGATAAAGACTAACTTAATTGGTAGCAGGAAAGCTATAAAATTCTCAGTTACTGGGGTATGAGGAGATGGTTGAACTTGATGGACTTGTGTCTTTATTCAACCTAATTTACTATGTTACTATACATCCCTGCTTGTTCACAGGTGGGTAATCAGGGACTCAGCCATTTTGATTGCACTACCTGTCCTTCATTAGGGATAGCCTTAAAACCTGCCTTATTGGTGTGTACTGAGGTCTGGAGTTGATAATTACATGTATATAAGATATTTGGCTTTATTCGTTTGTCAGACATGCCAGACAGACTCAAACATTCTACATAGCACTATATTACCAACTGACACTTCCTACCAGGAAATACTAGCTCATCTGTATAACTAACAAATAAATAAAGCTAAATTTCTCAGAAAATAGTGTTTAAAATTAAAAATTGACTAATGGGTGACTTCGGAAACTCTTTGTTACAAAGTTTAAGTTCCACTTCAAACATTAAATCTTTCTAGGTAAGTCCCTACAGTGATGTTACTGTTACGCAATATGTGAAATATATTTGATGTGTGCGAAACTCTGAAACTGAGTCTATACTATTAACAAGTGGGAGGAGATGCAGTAATGGGCAATGTTATGGAGATGTGTGTCAAGCATATTGCCTTGGCAGTGTAGAAACAAATCACCATATGCAATAAGAATTAAGTATGCAAGGCGAGGGGGAGATCATTTTTATTTATCTGTCATTAGCATGAAGAGTTTTTATACTGATGGTGTTGTGTAAGAAATGATCTCCCTTACGCAACCCCAGCAGTATGACTATCCTGAAGCCTGAGTGCATTCACACTGCTCCCCCACTCACCCACTGTGGGAGTGGAGAGGATAAGCTCAGGATTCAGCATCACAAACAATATCTCTCCCTCTCCCTTTCAGTGCATGCAGGGATGTGCATTGCATACCCCTGGTGCACTGAAAGGGTTAAAATGTATTCCTGGATAAAATGTGTTAAAATCAAGTTAATCCTATATGTCTGTTAGTGTTCTTTAACACATTACATAGACATTGCCCTACATCACCAGCCAGTGTTCTCCATGTTTGCTCTGATCAAAAGGCAACACCATCTTGTATTCTGTTTGGCCGTAAGATGAGAGCACATATGAGCTGGCACCCACAGCAAACCAATGGTGTGTACACAGCACTAATCTATGTTACAGGAATGGTAAATGTACTGCATAGGACCTAAATCTAATAATCAATTGATCCTTATTAACAATACATGCATGGAACAATTCTAGACAAACAGATCTTCATAAGCCTGGCAACAGCTATGTTCAGACCTCAGGAGTATGTTTTGATAATCATAACATCACTGTGGGTTCATTAGGAGTCTTGCATGTTAAGCCATTAATTCCTCAAATATTTAGGTAATGTTAAATGGTTTGAAAATAAAGGTCTTGATGAAATAATTGGATGTCCGGTAGAAGGACTTTTTATTACTGCATCCGTGGATGTCAGCGGATGTGACTTCACCAAGCTGCACTACTGGCATCCACTCGCATCTGCTCACCTTACTAGAGTGTCTGGAGTAACTACACCTCCCAGCTAATCAGGAATGAGTAGAAGGGGTCACACATGTGTGGTACATGAGCTTTCTTCTATCTCATCAGAGTCATGAGTCTTGATTGGCAAGTTACCTCTATATTCTTTGCTCTGTAAAATCCCATTGCTCATCCAGTGAGTGTGGGAAAAACTGAACAGAAACTGCCCATACAAAAGGCAGTTTCCTATCTGTTTTCCCTCACAGGGGCCTGGCAATGGCCCTTGAAGGATTGGTAGGGGGTGCTAATTTATTTGTATTTATTTTTTTATCAGTGATGGGTGTGGCAGCAGGGTTTTTGGGCATTTTTATTAGTTTATTTTATTTGTAAGGCTATCAGTGTGGAAGGCCAGGGCATTCTGGGCACTGGTAGACTTCCTTCATCAAGGCGAGTACCGTAGAGGGTGGATGGAAGGTTTCCTGTGGACTCCTTTCAGGTATTGTGTTAACTTGATATGGGGGCTTAATAACCCAATTTATTATATTTTTTATATATTCTTGCACTGCAAAATAATTTGGAGTGACTAAATCCCATATTATTTTCTTCCCACTCATTAACGTCTCAGTTGTCAGTGTAGCTAACTGTGGTCTCCAAGGGATTGGATAGTTTAATTTTGGTGTTGAATGGGGGTACTGGATGTAGTGGGTGTTTATTTTTTTTATAATACTCGTGGTTAGTCCATCCATTGCCATAGCAGTTTATGGCTGCAATCTGTTAATGGAGTGGTTAGCCATTTGTGTGATGGAGTGGTTGGGGGTGGTGTGGGATGCCAGGGGTGTTGAAATATATTTTTTAATGTCAGTTAACCCCTTCTTTGTCAGAGTAGTGACACTGCTATAATCCACCAATGAAAGGGTTAATCATTGGTGACGAGGATGTGGGAGGGCAATCGGACACATAAGGGATCAGGCAGAGGAACAGGAGGTATTATTAACCCCCCCAGTTAGCCTAGCTGATCCAGCACAAGGAAATCACATAAAATGTGTCCACTTTCATTGGGCTTCCTAGCCATTTTTTTTGGTTGTTTTAGAGCATTTTCATTGCTCCAAGAGGATTCAAAAGGGTGTTTTTTATTAAATTAAAAAACTCCTACGATTAGGGGAAATCCAGTTTTTACCTTCAGTCAGAATGTGGTGGCAGAATTGATGAGCTGTAAATATCTGCTGAATCAGAAAATAATAATTTCAGCAAATATTTCTGGATGAAATGGAATCTGGAGAAAGGTGTCATTTACGTGTACATTTCACAAACTTTACAAAACCACTCAAACCAAATACAATTGTTCATATTTTTAGGTATATGAATTATAATGGGTTCCTGAAATGGACTTGCTGATGTGGTCATGTCTCCTACCCCTAACCACCACACCTAACCCTCAATCATTACATCTAGGGAATAAATGCTAAAAGTTACATTGGGTTTAATGGATACTCTATAGCTGATTTAAATGGTAATTCTCAATTTTATGGAAATGCCAACATTTTATTTTTGTGTACCCATTTAAGTTTTCCTATTTTTTCTTTTAAGATTTGGTAATATCTCAGTTTTTATGTTAAAGTTACTATAAAATGTATTTCATTCAGAGGATGAAAACCTCTACAGTCTTAGCTGCTATTCACATTCAGTTAAAGAACGTTACACCATTTTATAAGCTGAGTTCATTTCTGTATCCAGGAGCTCCCACAAGTATAATTATTATCATGCTAGTAAAGAGTATTGTAATTATTTACCTTGCAACATGAAACTTATTTGCTTCATAAATTAAATAAAATGAAACTGATTAAAGTGCCTCAAGAAATTAAAAATGTACTCTACTGAGGGATTAAAAAATTAGTGTATAATAATTTTCTGAATATAATTGGGCTTATGCAGTAAGCCGTGATAAAGAGGTGATAAAGTGGAGATGACTCTCCAGTAATATCTCTTATCCAATTTCTATGTTATTCTGTGGAGCCAATGCACTAAGATCTCCAGAGCTGGAGAAATCTTAAAGGGATAGTAATACTTCGTTTTAACTTTATTTTATTTTGTAGGCATTAAAAAAACATGAAGAATGATATAAGTCTTATCTCTCAAACCTTTATGGTTTAAGAGATATTCACAAACAAAGTATCCCCCCCCTGTTCAACCAGATCAGAAGGGAGGTGCCCAGGTAGACTGCAGAGAGGGACAATCTTCAATTAAGATAAGGGAAAAAGCTGAACAACTTGTCAAGGGGGGAAGGGCTTTCATTGTTTTCATACAAAGAAAATTGTCCCCTTCTGTTATCTGTCTGGTCATACAACCTGATTCACATCTGAGAAGAGATGGCTTACACTAGGTAAAAGGGGCGGGGAGGGGAAACTTTGCTTGTGAATATCTCATAAACCATAAAGGTTTGAAAGATAAGACTTGTATCGTTCTTCATGTTTTTTTAATGCCTACAAAGTAAAATAAAGTCAAAACAAAGTATTACTATCCCTTTAAGGTGTTGGATCCATACAGGTACATAGGACTTGGAGAAGTGTATCACTGGAGACGTTATCTACGCTTTTTTTCCTCATTATCACTGTTTAGTGCATCTCCCCCAATGTCTGGCCTACGTAGATGTCCTACATAGAAGAATCAGTTATATATACATTTATTTTACCTTGAAATTATGTTGTGGTAATATACTATCTGCAAATGTGTTTATGATTACCCAAAATGTTTTTTTTTCTGCAGCTTCTCTCATTTATAGTGTTGAAACCTATTGTATACTGCAAGTGGATTTGACATACATACAGACCTGAAATAAATGAGAATTCAGTTGCCTTTAACAATACCTAGTATAAAAATATACATACATAGATAAATTTGACTACTGTATGAAGAATTTCTACCAAAGTTCTTCTGTCAAACACATTAAAACCCATATATTCTAATAGTATAGTTATCGCTAAGGATGACATGGGAAATTGAGCATTATATTAAACTATATGTAAAAAACATAAATGGTCTACATGCTGTCTGTCTTTAAATTGTATTTCACATTACTAAGTGCTAAATATTACAAATTATAATTCTTTACTCTCTGTGGCTAAATGGAAAGTTTTTATGTACTTAATAGCTCCTAAAATATGATGATGTATTTATACTTAAGATACAGAAACCACCTGCTTCCTTAACGTAATAAATTATTTTACCTGAGAATCCTTTTCTCCATTTTGGTTAAGATATTTTACAATAGTTGTTGACATTTTTTGGATGAACTTGGCCAATTCAAGGACAACTAACATTCTAATTCCTTCATTATAATCCACATTTCACTTTTCCCTGTCCAGCTGTGTAAGAGAATGTTTCTGCTGGCTAGGTCTTCACTAAAAGGTTTGCCAGAGTTCAGAAAGCATTGCCTAGTGCAGATAGATTTTCGCTTGCAATAGCGAAATATAGTTGTGGAAATACAATATCCACCCATGAAAACTACTCCATGAGTTGATTCTCATAAAATCACTTTGCAGCCCACAGTCATAAAATATAACTTAAGCCTAAAATTTTTGTTTACTATAGGCACTTGCCAAAAAAATGTGTATTTGACTGCCAGGTACAAAAATATCAAGCTTCACCAGCACCCAGATATTATACATCTGACCCAGTGTCTTTGAGAAAACTAAATATCTGCATAAAATGTATTCAAATAAAGAAATGATCGAAGGAGCTAAAAGGAACCAGCTGTAACAATTAAACACAATGTAACTAATAAGCTGTATATTTTTTAAGTTGAACTTTCACCTTAATTCAAGTTTGCATATTTGAAAACTGCATTAAAAACTGTCTATGTGTCATGTTATCCAAAAGACCAGCAAAAGTACAGTTAAGGAGATATTTATACTGTACGTTGTGAGTGACATTTCATCTGCTAATTAAGTATTTTTCAGTGATGCTTCATATGCTAATTACAATTTCAATGATGTTTCATATACTACTGAAGCTCTGTGTAGTACCAGGATATGTTCCCTTTCACTTTCCCCAGAAATAAAACTATGAATATGTCCTAAACTATACATCTGCTGACATTTGAACAAAGTTTTCAGATATGTAAAGAAAATTCAAGGTGATAGGTCCGCTTTAAGTATAAAGTATAGAACTAAGACCTTTTTACGCTGTGACATTATAGGGTGGGCCATCATAAGAGTTTCTCAATCAATTCCATTGTTTTCTCGACTACAGGCTTGGGTAGAAGGGTAGGAGGAACATATAACGTGGAAGCTGGAGGACGGGTACATTGTGCAACAACTTGGTTTGGGTCTTCTTCTTTATGGATTGCAGGAAAAATATCAGTTACAATACAGTCAGGGGGATTTATGGGTATGGGTGGAGGCTAAGCCAAGGAGAAACATTCAAACTGTTGTGAGTGGACTTTAGCTTTGCTGTTCTTAAGCTTTACAAAAGCTGAAACCATTTAATACTTCAAAGCCCTGATGGGACTGGCAACCATGGAGAAGTTTCTAATAAATCATCTAAAATAATTGGTGAATCCAGTTGGTGAAAGCAAACATTTTATCTGGACCCATTTATAGTCACTGGGCAGAAACCTCTTAAATTTATTCTTTTCAGATTTGGCAAATAGTTGACTCTCTTATTCATTGCAGGACAGATCTGACATGTTCATGATGTTGAGACCAATCTTTCGAAAATATCTGAATATCATCTAAATAGACTATAATGTGAGAAATTAGCATATTCCTGAAAAATGTCATTGATGAAGGCTTGGAAGACAGCAAGTGTGTTACAGAGCCTGAATTGCATGAACTGATATTCCTCTTGTTCTTAGTGGGTGTAGAAGCCATCTTCCATTTAGCGCCACCCCAACTTGCAGCAAATAAGGTTGCATGCTCCTGTGAGGTTCAATTTGGATACAGTAGCCCCCTGAGCTGTTGAAATAATTCTGAAATTAATGACAGGGGTACCTGTTTTTAGCCATGATATAATATTCCTGTAATCAACACAGGGCCACAAGGTACTGCCTTTATTGGTCACAAAAACCCACCAGCCCCTGGCTGGTGACAAGGATGGGAAAGCTTTGGGTAAGATTCTCTTGTATATATTTTATCAAGGCTCAGTTCTCCTGAGGTTACTGGGAGAATGTATGGCCTCTAGGAGAGTAAGTCCTTGGAAGCAGCTCATTTCAATAGACAAAAGCGTCTCAGCCGTTCTCTTTTAAAAATGGTGCCTTCACCCAAAGGAGATCCAGTGACGGTTGTGACAATCAGGGGAAATAATTTGGATTTCAGGAGCACTCAAATTATTAAAGTCCAGATGTAGGAAACACTGCCATGGCTCCAGGGTCCAAAGACACTACTATTTTTCTCATCTTAAAGTTGAAACAACTTATTCACTTTCATTAATCCAAAGAGGTATATAGGGAAACTAATCCTTCCAAAGTTAAGGAATCTCCTGTGCAGGGAAGGACAAAAAGGCTAGAATGCTTCTGTGGGAATTTTCATGTAAAATTAGCAATTTCCCTTATTTCCCATGACAACTTCTGCCTTCCCACCAATGCCAATACCTTTTTCGTGAGAACTTTGCATTTTTGCACCTATACTTTCTATGGCTCTAGACTTTTCTGCCTCAGTACTACTGCTGCTTAGGGCTAAAGTACAGAAATCAAAGTTGTAAGCAGGCAGAGCCCTACAGTAAAACATATGCCTTGAAAACATAGCAGGCTGAGTCCCTTTGTCCTTTGACCACTACACCAACCATCTGCTTGTACAACTATGGCAAAGGCATCCCTAAAAATAATAAGCAGGTTTTGACTTCTTTCTAAGAACTCAGTAAGTGTGTTTGTGTGATGGTAGTAGATAGTGGAAAAACTGTGTAACTTTACTGCTTTAACAGCATGACTTGTGGCAGTGGAGTAGGAAGTGGTGGCGACAGTGGCAGGTGTGGGCACTCTTTGAATCTTGTAAACTCTTCTGACAAACTCAGATTCATACTCATCAATGTTTTACATTCGCAGGAGCCATAGGTGTTAGTGTAAATTAATGAAATCTTGGAACACTCTCTGACATATAAACATCAATACTATTATGTGCCCCATGAACTTTTAGGACTGCTTCTACTGATACTAGGTTTGGCACCTCTGACATGTTAATGGTGTGTCTGCTAATCAGACTTGTGTTTGTGCTTCAGGTTGAATCTCAGTGAGGATGTATCTAGGTTTGATTCTGCTTTCCCCTGCTCACATGCTTCTTACACACTCCATAGAGAGCATCATGTTTAGATCTTAGATCATGAGTGAAGAATCTGTAGACTTCATAGACTTAGGGGTTCCTGAGCTACTACTACTAATACTACTGGGGCTAGATGGTGCTGCCCTTCCAACAGTAGCAGATGCACTCAACATCATCATCAGTAATCAGGTCATCCTCAACAGGGCCCACTGCTTCTACTTAACTACTTTTATTAATCTAGGCTTTTTGAAGTCTCAAAATGTGTTTACTTTTTCCATTAGAGGGATTTTCAGAACATTTGCTAGTACTTTCCTGACAAGTGTTATACTTGTTAGACTCACTGTCAGACTCAGCAGTTGATTGAACTGCTACACCTTCCTCCATTATGTCATAAATACTAGAATGTGACTTGTCATCTTCAGTGTTCTTATATGGTTTAATAATATTACTGGTGGTGGTGGAACTTTTTATGTGACTTTGACAAACAGCTTCCTCAGGAGGAGAAGGATCTTCATTTATGGCACAGGCTGCACAACTTTGGCTGTAGTTAGTATTGGACTACCACTTTACCAACACATCCCTGCACTGCCCCTATTCCTTTTCCTCTACCCCTTCACCTATTATGTTTATTGGACATTATCAAAGTAGTGTGGGTTTTAACAGTACAGTACATCACATAACTATTTGTGTGCAATGATACCTTGCCCTTTGCAAAATTCTGTATTATATGTCTTTCGGCAGGAAGTGTCATTTATCTCATGTTTCAGTTTGAGGCAAAACATGTTGCCTATCCCTAGCCAATTCAGCTTTTAGCCTTTAGGGCACTAATTCCCCAGTCTGTATCATATGCCAGGATCCTAAATTATATTGGGAACAGGTTAAAATGTTTCTGCCTTTGGTTCCAACAAACCTGCCTCTCCTGCAGCCTGGTGTTCTGGGGTAACTGTTTTCTTTATGGTTCAAGATGGGATGCGGCCTGTCCAAAAGAACGAATATCTAAGCTAGGGCTGGACCACAGTGAAGTGAAATAATAAAGGTTACACAAGCTTGATGAGAGGAAAATACCTCTGGTTGATGTGAAAATTAAGAAAGCAATGATTCAGCCTCTAACCATAGACCATATAACCATATAACCATCAAAAGTGATTTAGGAGCAGTACCAGGCACAAGTAAGAGGGGAGAAATGGAAGAAGTCCCAGGGGACTTAGGGGAAAATGTAGATTCAGTCTGCTTTAGCAGATGATGCAACAGACCAGGGATAAAATTAAATTTCTGATTTAGCAGCATATGCTGTCTGGCATGTTTTTCAAGCAGAGCCTTCTGCTGCAGGATGGCAATTGACAGAACCAGTCCTCTTTCTGACAAAGGGATTGTTTGTGATTTGCTCCTGCATCGATCCATTTTTGCTGAACTGTTCCAGTCCAGAAACAGTGTGCTGCCTCTTTCTGCATTCATCCACTGTAGCTGAACCAGTCCTGTTGCCAGTCAACGGTATTGTTTTCTGTCAGTACCTAGCATTGTTTTCTGCTTGGCCCTGGATAAGTCTATAGTTAATGAACAGAACCTGTTTTGCCTGCATCTGCTGGACCAGTCCTGTTCCAGTCCTTCACTGTCTGATTCTGCTTGTGCTGCTTCCTCCTAGTTCCACCCTGCTTATTGGCTCTGACGTGATGCACTCTTAGACCTGTTCCAGGTGTTTTTTTGTTTGGCCCTGCTTCTCAATTGCTGTTGTACACTTGGGTATTGAAAACCAATATATCGTTAAGCATTTGTGGTGCTGATGCTGAGTCCTGTTTGGGTGGCTCTCCAGTTGTGTTACTCTTACTGATTTCTCCACATTTCCATCAGTGTTCTGAACCTGTACTGCAGTTTGCAGTACAGTTCTTGTACTGCAGTCAGCCTTCAGTGTCTGGTCTAGTGTCTTGTGACCATTTCTACAGACTCTGCCTGGCCATCCTGAGCACAGTCCAGCTCAGCTGGTTTGTGGAATCTAATGTTGTGGTTGGCATTTTTACCCTGCTATGGCCAAAGCAAGACTGCACAGTGGTCTGTCAATGTTTCAAGCTCTGCACTCTTGTACCACTCAGCAGTATTTTGTGGCTCACAATGGCAGTTCAAATTAGAGTATAAGTCATTTTAGCAGGGCATTATGACATACAATTGAGCTTATAAGCCATAGATGTTGAATTCTGCTACATATTGGTTGACAGATTCCAGGAGCTTGGCTTCTGACACATATATCTGTAGTCAGGTACAACAAATATTAACTGGTAGGCTTGGATGAACGCCTTCCACTCAGCAAGAAAAGGAGAATTTCATACAACCAGTAGGAAAGTATCACGGTGCCCACGATTGCCTGTGACTGACATTTGCCCTGGAGCGACATTGTTTACATGCTACTGTCGCTCTTGCTGAGTCGCTATTCTTATAGGGCACCACGCTGATGAGGTCATTGCTCCACCTACCCATCAAGGTTTTTAAACCTCTCTCTGTGTCACTCCTATTGCCCTTTCGTGGTGTACCTGAGCTTAGTTCTGTGTGGTGCTTACCGTTCCTGTGTATTACCTGGCTCGTCTGACTACCCGTTCCGGTTCTGACTCCTGGCTCGTCTGACTGCCCGTTCTGGTTCTGACTCCTGGCTTGTCTGACTACATGTTCCGGTCCTGACCTCTGGCTTCACTGACTACCTGTTCCAGTTACGACCATTGGCGACGTCTGACTAACTGATGCGGTGTGACCCTTGGCTGTCTCCTGGTTTACCCTTACTTTGTGCTCCGTTACCTTCCCGCTGTACAGGTTGGTTGTTGTTCTGCCTATGCCTTCTGCTTTGCACTTGCTTCCATTAGAAGCTGCTCTTGTTGCTCACTCCGTGTGTCTGACCTCTCGTGGCAGTGCCAGTCTATGTTGCCTAGCCTATCTCCATCGGCTACCGTATTGTGTATCCCCTGTGGGGATACTGGTCTGCTCTGTTTATTTGCCGACTCAGTGCTTGGGAGTGCTCTGCACTGCCCTCACACTTACTGTGTAGTCAAGGGCCATTCCACTGTTATTCCACCTGTCCTGTGAAGGGTGAGGAAAGTGCCTACACTGTTCCTCTCTGGTCTCGTGAAGGTGTGCCAACCTATCAGGGTACAGAGTGCTCTGCACTATACCCACCTAACTCTGTAGTCAAGGGCCATTCCTCTGTTATCCACCTGTCCTGTGAAGGGTGAGGAAAGTGCCTACACTGTTCCTCTCTGGTCTCATGAAGGTATGCCACTATCGACTGTCACTTACTTCAGTGTCTTACTACTGTGTCATTTATTTGCCTGTTGCCTTACATCCTGCCTTTTCATTACTTAATAAAGTTTTACTTTAAGTTCAGTTGTACTTGTCAGTGTGTTATTCCTAGTCACTCTGTGACAGAAAGCCCATGGAAGTCCTGTTCCTTTGAGGAGGGAAAATATAAAAGAGAGTGGAGGAATGAAATTAGATGGCAGCTGATTGGCTTCAAAATTGCAGCAAGCGTTGCTTAAGGAAGCCTCTACATTTTGCAGGATTGTTGTCATACCTCTCTGGGATCGGTATCGTGGGACACCTATCCAGAACCAGCTCATCCACGGTTGACTTAGGAGCAGCTGCCAGTGCTACTGGAGAAGTATGGCCTGTTGTAGCAGCAAATGCTATGACAGTAGTAAACTTCTGCATCATCTTGATTTTGCTTGGGGTCAGGAGTTTAAATCAGGTTGTGTCATAGTCTAATTCTGATATTACTGGAATGCCCTGTCTAAGGCCTGATCCAGCTCTTGTGATTACCTTGTCTCCTTTATAGAACCACCTCTTCTATAACTGGAGAAGAAGAGTTAATATAAGAAAAGGGGGGTTTAGGGATTGCAGGACCAACCTGGCTGGCATTTGCAAAGGAGGATATCTCAACAGGTCCCTGTTTCATTCTAATTTCCTCTCCTGGATGTGGTATTGCAGAGAGGTACATAGGGAAATTAATCCTTCCAAGGTTTTGGGAATCTCACAGGTAGCCAATTCAACCTTTAGTTAATTATTAAGACCTCTGTTAAACTCAGCCTTCAGGGCACTATTACAATCAACTGCACACAGGGCACAAATAAAAACTATAATTGATTTAAAGGGATGGTAATACATAATATGTAAAAAAACATATATATTGTAGTGTTTATTCTCCTGAGTAAAACAAAGGTACTGCAGAGAGGAGTTTTATTCAAAGATTATACCAGCTTAAACTTGATTTTATTAAGTGAAGAATCTCAGTGGCCTGAAAATGTACAGTGGCGCGGTTGCTATACATACCATCTTATGAGCAGCTCTGGTCAGTTGACCATAAATCTCCATAAGACGGTGTAGCAACTGCACAACTGTACAATTTCTGGCCACTTTAATACTGCACCTTAAAAATAAAAAATCAAGTTTGAGCTGTAGTAACTTTTGAATTAAACACCTTTCAGCAGTGGGAGTACCCTTGTTTTTCTCAGGGGATAAACCCTACAACATTTTTTTTACGTTTTAAGTATTACTATCCCTTTAAATACTGTTTTAAACATCTTGTATGCAAGAGATGTCTCAATGTATTGTTTCATAAAGCTTTGGAGACCTCTCTAGCCTCTAAAGAGCTAAAACTCCCATTTTCATCAATGGGAGTTTGAGGATTTTATTGGTCCATTACTGTGCAGTAACTTTGACTCAGATTTGCTCTAGTTTTTCTATGTGCATCTGGGTTCCACCTCAAAATTCTATTATTTCTACTTGGTGCTTGGACACAGTCACATGTAAATATTTTTATATTTTGGGTTTTGCAGCATTTTTCATTTTTCTTAAACTGCCAAAAAAAATAAAAAAAAAATAAATGCAATTAAACTTTGTGCATCAAATTATATATACATATTTCTAAATAAACATCACAAAATAGCATGCACTGTAAGTATTATGATTTTTACTCTGACATTTTCCTGAATGTTATATTTCCTGCCAAAAACCATTCTATTCTGCAGTCCATCTCCTTAGTTCTATATGACAGGAAAGGCAGATGAGTTGTTTTCTCCAGTTATATTGACCATAATGGGCATTGACAGGACAAAAACTGCCATGTGTTTCTCCTCATCATATATTATATCAGACAAGGTGGGTTATTCACTAAGGCGTGATAAAGAGGTGGTAAAGTGGAGATGGCTTATCCAGTGATATCACTTCTCCAATTCCTATGTTATTCTATGGAGCCAACTCACTAACATTTCTTATGTTTGGCAGATCTTAGTGGATAGGCTCCATAGAATGATATAGGAACTGGAGAAGTGATATCACTGGAGTAGTCATCTCCACTTTATCACCTGTTTATCATGCCTTAGTGAATAACCCACATCATATCCTTGCTCTGGGGGCAGGTAAGAATGCAGTTACCCTTTGGCTGAGAGAAAATTCTTTGAATACCACATTAACCACTACACTGACAATGAATTCAGGATGTGTACCATTAGACCTAGGCTTAGACTGGTCTGGTAGGACACCAGGAGAGTTCCTAGGTGGCTCAGGATCCTGATAGCTACTCCAGAAGTCCTGAAACTAAAGAAATACTATCATTGAATTTTTTTAACCTTCAAGTTTCTTTCTTTGATTTGCAGCTCTGGAAAACGCTATTAAAGCACTTTTGCATTTGCTGCCTCAGACTGGCAACACTCCTGTAAAGAGGCAAATTCAGTGGACATAAAAGAGAAGAACAAGAGGCAGCAGCTGAAGGATTGTATGCCCTCCTTTACTCAACGCTAGCTAAGGCAACATATTTTGCAGTACATGCCATGCAATATTTCTTTTCCCTTTTAATAGACAGAGGAGTTTGTGGTTATCATTCTGCTCATAGATCCTCAAGATTGGCATGTTCACCTTTGGATTTAGGAAGGAAATTGTCAGTGTGTGAATTAGTTAGTGCAACATGATGATATATGTACCTTCCTTTCTCCCAGTTGTCTTCTTCTTGCTGAATGATTTTATCCATCAGCGGTGATTTTGGATACCAAGGCTTGAGCCTCACTACTCCATATTCTCGGGTTGGGTTTTAAGTCACAGGTTTGGATTACTCTTGATCTGTGTTGACTTGTCACAGTTGGGTACCTTCTGCTCCATTTCTTTTGTATAGCCATTCCTCTGCATTCTCCCCGCCCACACTGCTCCCCTTCCCTATTTTATCTATTTCCACCTTTCTTTCACATTCTCCTTTCTCTCTAAATCAAGGAATATGGTTGTTGAGCTCACCTTATTCCAGTTCAAGAAACAAAAGATATCTTGCACTACTCCATAAAAATTACCCAGCTGCGAACCATGTACAGAGCATATATTTTTCATTTGTGCTAATTTACTTTTTTGTTGTTTTTAAGCCATAAAGAGGGCAATAATAATAATAATAAGCTTAAATAATAAGCTTAAAGAGTTAATAATGTTTCACAATAAAAGCAGGTCCAATTAATCTTCATAGTATTTGGGCCATGGAGTTTGTTATTTCAATACTGTCAGAGTTGTAGTTCAAGAGTAATTGAATGATAAAGTATCCCCCTCCCGCACCTTTTACTAATGTCACACTGCTCACCTCAGAGCAGCAAGACTGTCTGGATGGATCGCAGAGAGGGACAATCATCAGTGAGCATAAGGAAAAACCTGAAAAACCTATCAAGAAGGGCAGGGTCTTCCTTATACTCACAGTAAGAATACTGTCCCTTGCTGTGAGCTGTCCGGCCAAATGACCAGATTCCACATCTGAGGTGAGCAGTGTGTTGCATCAGTAAAAGGGGTGGGAGGGGGATACTTTATCATTCAATTACTCCAGAACTACGACTCTGACAGTATTGAAATAACACTCTCTATGGCTCAAATACTATGAAGATTAATTGGATCTACTGTTTTTGTGAAACATTACTATCCCTTTAAAGATTCTTTGGCCAAACTATACAATAAACCCTGATTTTTGAAATAAGTAAATGAACACATTATTTGGGTAATTTGTATGGAGTAGCACAGGATTGTCTTTTGCTTTTTGTTTTAGGTTGTTCCTAGTTTGGGGACTTAGGGAATCCCCTTATTCCTTGCTGAATACCATGCCTTATTTACTTTGGTTCTTACATTTTTATGTACATTGTATGTTTAGATTATGGTGTGCTGGCACTGTGAGCTTCCTATTATTATTTCCTTTGCTCTGCAAATATTTTTTCCTTCTCATTCTGGCTGCTTTTCATCAAATTTAATAACATTTAATTTCCTGTTATAATTGGTAATGATATAGAATGAAATACACTTAAAACTTACATATGCACAACTATTAAAGGCATAGTACATAGCCTAACAGTGATTTGCTTGCCCAGCCTAGGTTTACCTTTAATGATGCAGTATTTTACAGGTTTCTAGTGGTGGGAGGGAGACGTATATAAAAGGGCTGGTGAAACTGTTAATCCTTTTGGGTCTCCTGTTTGAAAGTAAATCAGTCTAATCAGAAGGATGCTACATATTTTATGATCTTATGAGAAATAGTTTAGGTGTTTTTAACTAGGTGTTTGTAAATCCAATGCTTATCTACAAAAGAAATGTATTCAGGTATAATTTTTAACCTCGAAATTGTTTTTGTTTTGTTTGTTTTTTACCCCTTAATGACACATGATGTTCCAGGACTGTCACACCTGTCCGGACATTAAAGGGACAGTAACGTTTCACAAAAACAGCAGCTGCAATTAATCTTCAATACTGTCAGAGTTGTAGATCAAGAGTATTTGAATGATAAAGTATCCCCCTCCCACCCCTTTTACCTAGTGTAAGCCACCTCCTCTCAGATGTGGAATCTGGTCGCTTGACCAGACAGTTCACAGCAAGGGACAATCTTCTTACTTTGAACATAAGGAAAACCCTGCCCCCTTGACAGGTTTTTCAGGTTTTTCCTTATGCTCACTGAAGATTGTCCTTCTCTGTGATACATCTGGACAGTCTTGCTGCTCTGAGGTGAGCAGTGTTACACTAGGTAAAAGGGGCGGGAGGGGGATACTTTATCATTCAACTACTCTTGTACTACAACTCTGACAGTAATGAAATAACACTCTCCTTGGCCCAAATACTATGATGATTAATTTGAGATGCTTTTATTGCGAAACATTACCATCCCTTTAAGGACCGCTGATGGTCATGGCATGTCACAGACATTTGTGTTCGCTTCACGGCTGTATGCCACTCTGAAATCACAGATCACGTATCTGCAAAACAATGTGCCCTGGTCCTCAAGAGCACTCCAGCCTGGACAGTGTAGTACTTAAGGGTTAAGCTATAAAGATGGTAATGTGTGTTGGATGGACTCGCTTATAAACTTGGTGGGGTAAGCAAGCTTTAACAGACTTTGGCCAAACTATGCAATAAAACCCTTATTTTTTAAATAAGTAAATCAACACATTGGTATAATATATGCTCAATACAGGGTTCACATTTGTATATATTTATTATATGTTTACAATATGTTGTGCTAGCGCTGTGTGTTTCTTATTACTATTCTAGTTCAGGGTTTTAATGGTTTCTGTTTGCAAATAATGTGCAGATTTGGACATTTAGCACAGCATTCTATGGGGTGTGATTACTATGTCTTGTTACTTAATCCAGTGTTATAGCCATCTGTGATCCGATTTTTACTGACACCATTTTAGATATACTTGTCTTGTTATAGATCTGTTTGATTTTTTCTTTAACTGAGTATTACTTTGCTTTTTCCCTTTTGCCCCTGTTTTCTAATTGTCTTTCAGGCCATGATCTTTCATCATATTAACTTACTCTACCATGGCTTTTCCCCACTTCTATTTATCTTGTCTGTGTTATACAGTATCACCTGTACGTTGATCTCCCGCCCACATACCTGCCCATCTCAGCATGTTTGCATTCCAGCTCTCCTACCTCATCCCTTCAGTTTCCCTCTTGGCACTATTGTGTTCTTGTTTAGGGATTATGGAACTGCTCATGAAATAAGACCAGGTGTTTATGTGAACTGATGCAATCTACTCCTAGGGGACGATACTTTCTATTTGAGGAAAATCCTTATCTGGTCTTATATTTGAGACCTTCCACTATACTTGACTGGTATTTGTTTTGTTTTTCTATCCATCATGTCAATTTATTTTTTCTCCTTGATTCTGTCCAAATTTCTCTCAATATCCATTCCCCATTCTCTCCTCCCATTTTTTCTCTTCTTTACCTTCCTCCTTGTTCCCCTCCTCTTTGTTTCTTCCTTCCTCTCTCTCTTTCACTTCCTGTATCCCCATTTTCTCTTTCCAATTTGTCCCTCATTTCTCATACCTTTCCCTCTTTCTTCTGTGATTAGCCTCATATTCCTTACTTTCATCTTTTCCTTCTACCTTTCCTCCATATTCCTTTCCTTCCTCCTGCCTCTTCACATCTTTCTCCACCCCTCTTTCCTCATCCTCCATCCCAGGTTCTAAATTTTCAGCTGAAATCCACCAATAAATGAATGTTAAATATTAACAATATGGATATTTTGTACTTAAATGGTGCTATTGTCTTCTGTAATTTAACACCTGTATCAATTTGCAATATCACTCTGCATTAGCATTGAATATGAACTTTAAAAAGTTAATCAAACTAAAGAGTGAGATATATTGGTGTCCATATGGAAACCATAAAGAGACGGGGTATGTAGAAATACAGTGTATTGGTAATCAGTGTAAGGAGTGCTGATCACCTTTGCCAGCTAAGAATCCCTACAAAATGTGGTCCTATGCTTAGACATTATTGTGCTACTTAAGGCACAGACAAAGTAAAGATGCCCAAGCTTTAGGTAAAGAGATTGGTTCTGTAAAGTATAATCACAGGTAAAGGAATTTGAACACTAAAATCTACTTGTTCATATGAAAGAGCATGTGGTGAACAGTCACAGACATGCATGGAAAGGTTCCCATGTATTGATAGAACTTGCTACATATAAATCACCAGTGCTGTCTCCAAACAAACTGAGAGAAATATTTTCTGATACATAGTAAAGTGCAGCCTTGTGAACTTTGCCATTGATTCACTTGAATTGTTATACAGCTTAAATGTGAAATTTCTACTATACTAGGCAAATCAAACATGGGGGATGCAGGCCAAACGTGGCCTCCTCTCCAATAACCTGAGGAATCCAACAGAATTAATCATTTTTATTATAGTGCGGCCTGTGTGATGCATTTCCTCCCTCTCTCTAGTCCTCCATAACTAAAAAACTCACAGTAGGCTGTCTTTTTCCCATCACAGCAAGTACACTGGCAGTGCCCATATAGTCTGTGTAAAATGTTTCAACACTATCATTAAACCAATTCCTGAGGTCTCCTTCAGACATACACATTCTGATACTTATTAACCGTTTGAGTGTCATAAAGGAGTAAAATGCATTGCAACACATTGCACTACCCTCTGACACTAAAAATATTAAGCACCGCCTTTAACACCAAGTCCATCTAAATAGTGATAGTGTCTCTGGTGTGCAGACTCTACTGTTTAGGTTAATTTGTCCATAGACAAAGAGCTCCAGCTGGCCGACATGTTGCTTTACTAATCACTGACATTATCGCTGTCGGAATAATTCAACACACAGTATTCCACTGTCCACCCATAGTCATAGAGCCACATATACAGTATCCAACACTCCAGCCATGTTCCACTGTCCACTGATGGCCACTTAACCACACAAACTGTTTGACACAGCCTTTCCAATGGAATTATTTTAATTTAGTATTAGTGTTGTTTTACATGCAACAAATTAAAAGCAAATTAAAATGTCCCCAAAACAGCTTTCATGTAAACTTACACTCTATATAACTCCTGCTATAAAAAACCTATTTATTTAACTCAGTAAGTTAGGGCATGTAAACTAACTAAGGATGATGCACATTAACGAAGTGTTGTTTAGCATCAACATCAGTGATTCTCAACTCTGGTCCTCAGTACTCATTAACAGGTCAGCATTTAGTAGTAGCCCTAATTAAGCACAAGCAGTGCAATCAAAATGATAGCGCCACTGACGATCCACCTATGAATAAGCAGGGATGTATTGAAAAAGTGACTTGTTAATGTGTCCAGAGGACTCAGGTTAAGAATCACTGATGCACATTTCTATATTCTCCAAGCACATGAATTAATTCACAGATACTGTTGGTACATTTTTTAGTCACTTGTGTTAGTCATTAAGAATAAAAGTATGTGTTTTATTATTATGGTCTTGGAAGGGGTTGCATATTTTACACATCTTATCCTGGAGGATTTAGCACTATTACAACAAAAATGTTTAATAAGTAGGGATGCTTTCCTTTGAAAACTGACCAACTCCTGATTCTCTCATTTTAATTTACTGTGTATTTCTTTAATCTAAGTTCACATAATATCCTTTATGTGTTCTGTGGTTTATTGATTCATTTGGGAAATCTTGTTACTAGTAAACATGTTCATCTTCTTGAACTGATGTCAGTTCATCCCCCATAGCCTATGGGTTTATACTTGTCAGTTTGGGGAGATGCATGATATAAGGAGTTTATGCAATGACAATTTTCAGCTGCTACAGTGGGCTGTAGTCAGAAAAAGTATTAATAAGTCAGAGGAGGCGTGACATTACTTTAAGTGTTACATTGGTTGTCATGTTGTTTATCTCCCTCAGATCCTTTACAGGCCACATTGACACATAATTATAAGTGGCAACTAAAGCTCTCAGAGAATTAAACATCCTGGAAGTTCCCGGTGAGTATTACCATATGTGTACTTGAGTTGTCAATGTGTCCGTTGGTCCTCTAGAGTGCAGTGAGCCTCACAATAGGGAGTTTGCTAACTTCAACCTGTAAAGATATATTGTTACTGAAAACAAAGAAGCCCACTGTTATTCAGCATCTTTGGATCCACCATATATATGGCGATAATCCAGTTAAAAATTCAGGAGAGTAAATTGCATTAAAACTTATTTTGGCAAAAAAAAAACACAAAAAAACAAAATGTCCATATACAGGAAAACAGCTAAGGGATATTGTGTAAGACACAGCTCATCCTCACTTAATGTCATGCCCCACCTTAATATTTTAGCAGAGGTGTCAGAGCTGGTCTGTCATATCACAGCTGTATACATGATAGACATGAAATCCAGCATGCCTCTATTCTGTTCAGGATCTTAACAACATTACATCCTCTTGTTACTAAAAACAACTTTTATATACCCATAGAAGAGAAAGACAGGTCAGCAAAATACTGATAATTTACAGTATGTTTTTGTGTTCTATATTACATTATAATATCAACAATATAGTCACATTTCTTAAAGTTCTATACTACCCTCTTAATTGGTTGGTGGGAGGCATGCCATTACTTCGGAGATATGGATCCCCACAAGGGAGGATATAATGCTTATATCATCCTCTTATACACATACAATAAGGAGATTTCCTTCTTAGATCTAAAATTAACAAACATATATTGACTCTGGTAATACTTTGGTTTATGGGAAATCCAACTCTACGAACACTCTCTTAAGGTGGAGCTATTAATTTACCTAGGTGCATTCCCTTCTTACAGCAGTAGGGTATATCTATCTAGTTATGTTGCATCTGCAATTTCTTGTTTATAGTAATTTTTATTCAAGTCTGCTTCTAGGTCAGACCTCCAGACAACAAACAATAGGATTCAATAGGTCTGAATCCACAGTAAGGGACATGCCATTTTATCAGTTTTAAACAACCAGTTTTCAGTGGACTGATAAAGAGATAAAAATAGTCCATAGATACACCTGGCTGCTGTTTTTAAGACACCGACCTAGGAAAGTCATTATGTTAAACAAATTAACAGACACTTATTCATAGGTTATAGTTACCTATAACTTATGAATGAGTAGCTGTTATTTTTGTTTAACGACCGCAAACATCAGATCAATAATATTCAAGTTAGATTGCCCTGGATATTATTGGATATTTCAGGTTTTAATTTACATGTCTGAACTCATAGTAAAAAATTATTGAAATGGGGATATTCTGTACTGATTCTGATCAAGAAAACCTGAGAGCCATAAACACTAAACAGGCTTAATTAGAAGATCTTACTAAAAATAATAACTTTAAGAAAAATAAAAAAAAGGTTTCTTACTAAAAATAATAACTTTAAGAAAACTAAAAAAAGGTTTAGTAGAAATATAATAACAAATCCAGTGTCCCAGGTTTTGTTATGACTCCTACAAAATCTGAGTAATCTACCATTTATTTTTATCTGATTTTCCTTTCTTTTATTTCAGGGTTTTCAAAGTAATTTCTATTCTGCTTGCTTACAGTGGGGAATGACCTGTTCAATGTTCTATACGTTTTTTTTTTAATGCTGTAATGACGTAGATATAGTCTTTATAATCTATCTGCGTGACATCAGTTCAGGACAGGCTGTGGTACAGCTCTGTACCTCAGCCTGTCAATCTTTGCCTCTTCCCTCCCTGTTGTTCTCTGTTACCACCTCCTCCGATGCTGGAGGAATCCAGCATGTGAGCTGGAGCATTCTCTTGTCAATGACCAGGTCTTGAAAAAGGTCCCCACTAGGACTGAAACGTTGACCCTCTGTTTTGCTGTATTTGCCTAATAAATAAGTTTCGAAAAGTCCCACTGGTGCTGCCCCTTTTTCTTTACACATATATATATATATATATATATATATATATATATATATATATATATGTAAATCAATCAAAATTCAGGAGGTTAACTTGCTTAAACGGTAGAATGCTTAACTCCAGTAAAGTCCTTCTTCTACGAATCTTGCGTGCCAATAAATGTTCAGTCCATTTTTTTAATGCTGCAGTAATGTAGATATAGTCTTTATAATCTAACCACTTGACGTCAGTTCAGGACAGGTTGCGGGTTACAGCTCGGTATATATATCTATCTAGATATATATATATATATGTATATATATATTAGTCACATTTTTTTCTTCTATTTGTTGTATTGATGTTATTCTGAGAATGTTAGGATGTTGGGGGGGGGGGGGGTTACACCACAACCACATGGGAAACCACAGCCTGATGAGCACAGCTGATGTATACTGCTTGGTTAGTCATTTTGTGTGAGACAAGTTTAAATGATAATAGCAGATTAATAATTTCCAGTAATTTAACTGTTACATTTGAGACATGCCAGAAAGCAAGTAGTCATGATTGTGGACCTTTCTTTGAGGAATGGATCCTCTATCTTCTTGATATAAAACTGTTATAACTGTGTACTCTATTTAATAGTGATAAATGTCACCATTGTGGGATGATATGTATATTTTTAAAGAGACATTATCACCTAAAATGAATAGGGGTCAGACTCTTTTAAATATCAATATAGTGATTTGCTGTTGGTCAGGTCATTACCTGCAAGATGCTAGAGCAGTACCTGAATGGCATTTCTGATTCTCATTTGGAGTAATAAAGTGGACTCCTACAAATATCTTGGTATTTGGCTTGACCCCAACCTCAACTTCGGTCTTCATATTGATAAATTAACATCCAAACTTTATCCCAAAATAAGTACTCTCTTTAGAAACAAATCATGTTTAAGTACCCTGGTGATGTTGCTGCCAGTCATAGACTATGGTCATAGACTATGGTGACGTAGTATATGCTCCAGCTCCACAAATCCATCTTAGTAAACTTGACCTTCTGTATAATTCATTATGCCGCTTTATCCTCCAATGTAATTACACTACCCATGACTGTGATATGTTTAAAGAACTAAATTGTTTAACACTCAAAACTAGATGTTCTGTTTACCTTTCTTGCTTAGTACACAACCACTTCACTGGAAACTACCGGACTACCTGAGCAGTATGCTCACTCCATCTCTCCTTCAGAACTCCAAAAGCCTGGAATATTCTGCCTGAAATAGTCAGATCTTCTCACAGTCTAAAATCCTTAAAAGTAAATGTGTCTCTATATCTAAAAACAGTATGTAACTGTATATCGTTTTTTCCCCTCTATGTATGTATATTTATGTATGTATATATAAAAAATGATTCTTTGTTTGTGTAAATATGTAACCCTTTACTGAAAACTATCCAGGACATACTTGAAAACGAGAGAAATCTCAATGTATTCTTCCTGGTAAAACATTTTCTAAAGAAATAAAGTCAGTACCATATTCCATATCCTCTTGAACTGAAACATTGTCATCAATACATACATATCTATAACATGTTGTGGTACATGTGGTCTTTATCTTATTTTTAAGAACAACACACAAGTGGTAGATCTACATGGGGAATAGTGTCAAATATACCATACAATTCCTGCCTGGAAAAGGACCTCTGCTTCTAATGGACTCACAGAATACAAAAATTCTACAAACAACCGGAGCTACTGATGGTAAAATTTAGAGATGATACACAATCTCAACAAATGTATAAGATGCAGGACAAACAGCTTCAGATACATAAAATTGTTCAACATACATGATATCATATTTCTTCCAAAATGTTGCAAATAAATACAAAATGAGACTATAGGTAACTTTCCAACTCATTTCGGAGTTACCCCTCTCCTTCATCAGGGAACAATGTCTCAATTCTCTACTGGATTTAGAATCAGTGCAGCCATTCTCTTACCCAACATTTGGTCATTATTGTTTTAGCTCATTATATACTGTTTCATGGTACTAAGCATATGCTTTGGTCATGGACGCATGATAAAAGACCTATAGATTTTAATAAAAGAATATTTTGTATCTGAAGCTATTTGTCCTGCATCTTATATATTTGTTAAGATTGTGCATTGTCTCTAAAATTTACCATCAGTAGTGCCGGATTGTTTGTAGAATCTTTATCTTATTTTGTTGCCCAAAAGAATGGCTTATTCACCCTGTCCTGCTGGAGGATATTTAAAGGGATAGTAATGTTCAAGAGTAATTCAAGAGTAATTCAATGACAAAGTATCCCCCTCCCGCCCCTTTTACTGATGTAACACTGTTCAGCCAGATCAGAAGGGAGGTGCCCAGGTAGACTGCAGAGAGGGACAATCTTCAATTAAGATAAGGGAAAAATCTGAAAAACTTGTCAAGGGGGGCATGACTTTCATTGTTCTCATAGGAAGAAGATTGTCCCCTGCTGTTATCTGTCTGTTCTATGGACTGGATTCCACATCTGAGAAGAGATGGCTTACACTATGTAGAAGGGGCGTGAGGGGAAACTTTGCTTGTGAATATCTCTCAAACCATAAAGGTTTGAGAGATAAGACTTATATCATTCATGTTTTTTTTAATGCCTACAAAATAAAATAAAGATAAAACAAAGTATTACTATCCCTTTAAAGTTAGTGGCTGATAAGTGTCAGGAAAGCAACAAAATGTATTCAATGGCTTGGGTTTGGAATGACATTGAAGCTGATGTACTAAGCAGAACTCAATTAAACCAACTACCCCAATAGGGGGCATTTTAAAAATCCCATTGATTTAAAAGGGGTTGTTAACTCTTTGAATGCCAAAAATGTACCCAATGCATTGCTTCACACACATTCAAGGGGTTGAAGCAGAGGGAATTTTGTGAGTTATTCATACCCTAGCGAGCAGTTGGATTGCCCCATAATTACTCCACTGCTTCTTAGTACATGAGCATTATTGTAGGTGGAGATAATGTTTGAATATGCTTCCACTTTCTTTTTGTTTTTATCTTTGTTGTGGAAATATATAAACTATCTGTTATATTTGCTACAGTTATTTTAAATTAATGTTTGTCATCATTACCTGGGTACAGACCTGCTGCTTTAAAGTCCGTGTACTCTGTAAAATGTCCTGACCCAACCCTCTGAAGTTTAGCTTGGTAAAAACATTTGTCTTTTTGTTTGCATTAGTATTCAGATTGCCTTAGGCTATATTCACAGTGGTAATAGGAACATGATGAGGTAGCCACAATGCCTGATAATCTAAAAATTATACATTCCTTTTGTACATTCCTTCCCCCTGTAAACAAACAGTAGAGACCACCATGAACCAGGGACTGTGGGCAAGCATGCAGGACATCAGCCAGACATGATTGGCTGACACTCAGGTATATCCCACAGTGACTGGACATTGCTGTGTACACTGAGTACAATCTCCATAATGCAACTTCCCGACAATCATCATTAACAGCATCTGTGTGACTAATTTGGCCAGCTGGTTACATCATTTTCATCATTGTGATAGCCACTCTATAAATAAAATTGTGTGATCACAACGTACTATCATATTTATTTTTTATTTTTGTTTGCTTACTGCACTGCCTTTTACTCTGGCCAACTGGTCTTATGTAACAGTATGTACTTCCAACTGAAATCTTTGTTAGCAGAGTGTATGCTGTTTCTATAGCCAAACCACAATTTATAGTGGAGACCAAACTTTATTTTGCTATTCATTTGATAACCTCCTTTGTTTAGAACCCTTTGAGTGCCAGAGAGGTATGAAACGCATTGTAAAGCAATGCATTTCGTACCCCTCTGGCACTCAGAGGGTTAAAACACTTATCCAATTTCAAATGTACTGACCATATGCATATTTGAACTCCCTTATGAAAAAAAATATATAAGGCAGGTATACCATCCATGATAGTAAACTAGTGTCAGCTAAATCCATAAAAATAAAAGTAACAAAAAGGCAATCCCAAGCCCCAAATAAGGTCAAAGATCAAAAAAGTTTTAGCTGTTTGGGGAGATTTAATTAATACATGACAATGAATGTGTAAAGGCAAGGAACACATTGAAGCGCCCATAACCTGCACCCCTACCTTCCCTTTGGAGCAAGCAATGTTAAGGGGAGCATTTTTGGTGTTAGCAGCTTGGTAAATTGGTGTTAGGCAGATGCAGGGCTGCCAAACTGATTCCAGCACTAGTGTTTGTGTGGATTTTAATTTGTACATTCTTGTCATGGTACAAAAGTTTCAACTGATGATTCAGGAATGTGTACCAAATTTACTTTGTTGAATGAAATTGGGTAATGCAAAACAAAAAAGGAAAAGAACCCACGCACTCTGAACTAGATCTGACTCTTAGATATTCCCATAAATTCTAGTATGAAGGGAAGCCTAATGGTGCTACAGTGAAAAGCCGTATGGTTAATAAAAAAAGAGAAAGAAAGAACCCTGCAAAGCTAGCACTCAATACAGGCTAATACCCAAAACTTTGGTGAGGTGGGAAAGAGTTAAAAAAACTAAAAAATATTATTTATTGATCAAAAGTTAAAAAGCCGGTAAAATGGTTATCAGCATCATACACATAAATAATATACATGAATAGACAAAATGTCAATTGGCAGTAAGGGTTATATATTGGAGAGTCTAAAATGGATCTTATTTGTTAGTATAAATAGACATGTGTCAAAAGTGTTGTATGGTGTACTGCCGGGGCATAATCCGCCTTGCCTAAAGTCACAATGTCAGAAGGCTAGTAATGTAGATAGCCCTAAAAAGACCTCATGATAGAAATGGGAAGTATAGGGATCACACAGGACAAGTACGATCACTATATGCAAAAATATATTCTATTTAAGATATAAGTCCCGAATTGTTATGATCCCTAAATTCTGTATGACCAAGCGAGACAGAAAGAAGTCAAAAGGCTGTCTGTTTCATCAGGTCAAAAGAAAACCAGCTAGGCATATAAAGAATTAATGTCTATACTATACATGCCTTAAAATAGTGGATTAATTTCCCCAGATCCAGATGTGGTGCAGACTGTCAAATTTCAGTCCCAGTGTATGCACCCACCCCAGAACTGCCAGAGAAACCTGCGAATCAAAAATGATAATGAAGGATTCCAAAGAATATTTATAGGGTTCTATCTAGATAGCTGTTAAGTCTCCTAAAGATATAAGTGGAAAGAGTTGTAACGCTAAAATTGTAATATTGCAACAAAGGACTATACATGCCTTAAAATAGTGGATTAATTTCCCCAGATCCAGATGTGGTGCAGACTGTCAAATTTCAGTCCCAGTGTATGCACCCACCCCAGAACTGCCAAAGAAACCTGCGAATCAAAAATTATAATGAAGAATTCCAAAGAATATTTATAGGGTTCTATCTAGATAGCTTTTAAGTCTCCTAAAGATATAAGTCGAAAGAGTTGTAACGCTAAAATTTTAATATTGCAACATAAGTCCTGTCTGTTATAGATAAAAGGAAGCCTCTAAGTAGAGCGACAGAATATACCATACAGCTTTTCTCCACTGTGTATAAAAACAAGGCTTAATATAGCCCCGTGAGTCTGCAGCTACCCTGTGTTTGATCACAGACAATTACGGGAAAGTTAAACCACATAGGTGATCAGAAGAGAACCAACAAATAATTGTATGCAGAGTAGTTAGCGGCTAGCTAATGCCTCTGATTAAGCTATGATGAAACTGCGTCAGGCGTTTTCTTTTTTTGTTTTAAACAATGTTGTATTTTCAGTTTAAGGGTTTATTTTAGCATGAAATGCCGGATTATGCCCTGGCATGATAGAATAAGGGTGACAAGGATCTAGGAATTAATCTCTCCAGCTAGCCGCTAACCACTCTGCATAGAACTGATTATTTGTTGGTTCTCTTTTCATCACCTAACTCTCCAGTTTAACACAGGGTAGCTGGAATCTCACAGAGCTATATTAAGCCTTGTTTTAATACACAGTGAGAAAATCTGTATGGTGTACTCTGTCTCTCTACTTAGAGGCTTCCTTTTATCTATGACAGGCCGGACTTATGTTCTGATATTAAAATGTTATCATTACAATGCTTTCCACTTATATCTTTAGGAGACTTAACAGTTTTTTGATCAATAAATATTATTTTTAGGTGTTTTTTACTCTGTTCACTTTCCCAACTCACTGAAGATTTGGGTAATAGCCTGTATTGAGTTCCAAAATGTTTGCATAATGGCTAAATATCTAGTAGTTCTGCTTCTGAAGTTCTGTGGTATGGTGTGGTTTACAATGAGATAATGAGTTTATTCTAAAAAAAGGTAAATGATTATTGTTTATCTAAAGTCATTTTGGAAATGTGACACCTCATTGCTGTGGAAATATTATCTTTAAACTGGAATTATTGGAATTCCTTTTCATCTTTGATAGCGAATCAGTCCAATTGAAGGTGTTTTATAATCTCATTTGATGAGGGAAGACCATGGCAGAGAAACTGAGTGGAAGATCAGTTTGGCAAGATGAGATGATCTCTGTGGCTTTTACATAATATAATGATTTGGAGAAATTCTACTACTGACCTTGTTAGATGACATCATGTGGTGGGAGATATGCTTGAGTTTGAGCCTGTCCTCTCAGAGACAGAGGCAGTCTGGAAACCTCGGTGATAGATATGAAGAAGACAATTCTTTCCTAATGAGAAGTCAACTACTGTAATGCTACATATCTGTATAACCCTTCTCTGTTATTTCATTTTGTGTTATCTTCATTCATTAATAAGGAATAAATCCATTGTGATATTATTTAAAGGGAAATTTTCATGAAAAATATTACTTTGTTAATTAAACGGTGCAGTTTAGAGCAGAGTATCAAAAGTGCAATGCACTGATGTAGAAGCATGTTTTTATAGTCGTATTTTACAAACATTATATTCTTATTTTCTGCTTGTTTACTTACTAAACCATATAACTTCTTGTTCTACCTACTGAGGATAACAATGTAGCTGTATTTTATGGCAGCTCTGTTAATCCCCCTTCCTTCTACATAAAGGTACATTGTAGGTCATGATCAATGTATATCTATTTAAGGTTACTAAATAGTTAATTCGTACTACCCATGATAAAGGTATAAGTAAGAACTGGAATAACATTAATACATGTATAACAGTATTCATACAACTTATCATTTATTATATTATTTATTTAATCATTACATTATGCTTTGATTATAATTTACACATTTAACCCCTTGAGTGCCAATGAGGTATGTAGAGCATTGCAGTGCAATACATTGGACGTCTTTCCGGCAAGCAAAGGGTTAAGTACAAAATCAAGGGCTGATATAAGCCACTTGTAAGCTGTGGCCCTCTTAACCACTTGGATGCTAGAGGGCTTAAAGTGATAATAATACTTTACATTCAATAGATTTAGTTCTGTAGATACTTAAAAAATAAATTAATTGCATCGTTTCTGATCTTCCAAACCTTTATGGTTTGGGAGATATCAGTCTGCAAAGTTCCCCCTTCCCTCCCCCTGTGCTGACATCAGCTTTCAAAGTTACAGTCGGAGATTGCAGTCTATAGACTGTCCTGTGGCTCTTCAGCAGAGCCGTGATCGTGGTAGTTACAAAGAAATACTTCATTTGAATGGTCTACAATGTGTGCTTTTCTCTCAACTGTGTTAAAATGCTGTTAAAAATAAAGCAGTTTGTGATATACCAAGATGGAGCGTGTTTGTCTCTCCCTGGAGTATCCAGGTATATTGCTGTTTGTCCTCCACTAAAGAGCAGTTACTCATAGAGAAGTGTCAGTGGACTAGATACATAGATAGAATATTCTATGCGAACTGGATCTATCAGTGCAGTATATCCTGCATTTCCAGTGGATACACGACAAGTGCCGGGTCTTAGTGCTTAGTATAGAGGTTAGCTGTGCAGGTTAGCAAAAGAAACCCACGGACGATAACGTACCTGAACTGCTATACGTTCTGTGGCAGAGATGCCAGGGCTGTATGGTCGTCACTATATATATATATATATACAGACTACAATACTACCATTCAAAAGTTTGGGGTCACTTAGAAAAATCCTTGTTTTTTAAAGAAAAGCAAATCTTGCCCATCAAAATAACATCAAAAGGATCAATGTAGAGATTGTCAATATTGTAAATGACTATTCTAGCTGGAAACAGATGATTTTTAATGGAATATCTACATTTGCTGCAAATGGAGGATTCATCGATGAAAGCAAAGTTTGAAGGACACAGTTATTAAATAAATTAAAAATCATTATTCCATACCTTGTCAACATCTTGACTGTATTTTCTATTCATTTTGCAACTTATTTGATGTATATTTTCATGGAAACAAGGGAATTTCTGAAGTGACCCCAAACATTTGAACGGTAGTGTATATGTAAAAACATATCAATTCTTATTCATACTATTATACACACTCTTAAATCAGTATTGTTAATAAACGTTTAAGCCTTTGAGTGTTAGTGCGGTATCCAACACATTTGGGGTTATGCACTAAGGTGTGATAAAGAGGTGATAAAGTGGAGATGACTTCTACAGTGATATCACTTCTCCAGTTCCTATGTTATTCTATAGACCCTATGCACTGAGATATCCAGAGCTGAAGAGATCTTAGTTCATTGGCTCCATAGAATAGCATAGAAACTGGAGAAACGATATCACTGGAGAAGTCATCTCCTCTTTATCACCTTCCTATCACACCTAGATGCACCCCCCCATTGTGTTGCAATGCATTGAATACCTCTCTGGAACTCAGACTGTTAAAAGAAACCATTTAAATTGTTGCAGGCATTCTGACCCTGGCTGTGGCTGAATACAATTTAATTGAAGTATCCACCTGCACTCTTTCATAAGCAATATTGAATCCATGTCACCTCCTTGTATACCCAGATGGTCTGTGTCCAAACCTCACTAGGTCATAGCAGATGCTTCACTTTGTGTTTCTGTAAGAATTGGCTGAAAACTGATATGTTGGACCTTTTGTACTTATTTTTTCTCACAACATCCAATGATTCATTCTGGATTTTACCCAAATGCTCTGGTAGTTTCTCTTGTTGTATCTTAATAGTCATACCCACATATCTAAGTCTGCAAGTACATAGGAAATAAATAAATCCTTTGATTTTACAGATTATATATTCTTGTATTTCGTACATTTTACCACATATAATTTTGGGATGTGTTGGAGGCCTCTCAAGCATTCAAGGGATTAAAAGTTGCATTTAAAGGGGAACATTCACATAACAAAAACTTGAGCATGGGTTTTAATCCATTAAACAAGGTCAGCGCTTTATTTATTTTTTTTAACTTACCTACGAGTGGAGATATTAAGTCTTATTTTTAGGAGCCTCCGCATTCTGCGGCACCCTGTATGTGCCGCACGAGGGTGTCGCACGACTCAGCTGGACTTCCCACCTCCCTCCCAGCTGCCCCAGGGAGTGTGTTCATACTTCCCTTCATAGCTGTATTTCTGTGGGCTAAAGTTACAGCAAGCTCCATTTACCATGCTACTGAGGTTGTAACCTCGGTAGCATGGTAAACTTGCTTGCTTACCAGGTTATTCCATTCAAGCATTCAAGGGATTAAAAGTTGCATTTAAAGGGGAACATTCACATAACAAAAACTTGAGCATGGGTTTTAATCCATTAAACAAGGTCAGCGCTTTATTTATTTTTTTTAACTTACCTACGAGTGGAGATATTAAGTCTTATTTTTAGGAGCCTCCGCATTCTGCGGCACCCTGTATGTGCCGCACGAGGGTGCCGCACGACTCAGCTGGACTTCCCACCTCCCTCCCAGCTGCCCCAGGGAGTGTGTTCATACTTCCCTTCATAGCTGTATTTCTGTGGGCTAAAGTTACAGCAAGCTCCATTTACCATGCTACTGAGGTTGTAACCTCGGTAGCATGGTAAACTTGCTTGCTTACCAGGTTATTCCATTCCATTAATATAATTATGCAGGGAAAGAGGAAGCAAAGCATGGAGCTCCTCACAAGAGGGCATGTACTGTATTTTGTGCAAGCTTGCTGGCTGAGCTTCTGTCATCTGCACCACCACCTAACAGGGAATTTGTACCCTTGTCCTTGTGTGTTTTGGAGCAGGAGAAGGTGGTGGAGGATGGTGTTGGAAATCCAGTCAGTGCAAAAGCAGCCAGATATTCCACTGTCCTGGTTGCTCCAGCGGGAAAAGGAAGCAGCATGTGAAGCAGGAAGCTCTTCAGAACTCTGTTGTTGCATGCCCATACTTCCTGGGATTGGTGGGCATGGTTTGTATCCAGCAGCTAAAGGATAACTGACATTCATCCTCACGTGAAACTTTTTTGTTTGCTCACATGAGGTAACTAATCTTAGTGCGGCATATTACATAAACAGACATTCTCAGTAGTCCTAAGTAGAAATGTTATTCATAATCACCCAGCCCTATCTATTTTCCCTCAGTCTTTAGTACATGGTCGGGGTGGAGATAGTGAATGATATCACCACTAAGGACTACTGGGCCTGTCTGTTTATGCAACGTGCTATTCTACTTCATATAAAAAGGTGAAAAATGTTTGACTTGAGGTTGAAACTCTATCACCCCCTGGGGGAAGATAGACTTGTTCTCTCTATATGTGAGCTTCTAGGTGAGAAGGAATTGGCTTTATTTTTTAACAGGGAAGATGAAGGGGGTGTGAAGGAATAGGAATTTGGGCTGGACCTCACTGTCCCCTCTAGTAAGACACGATCAGTGACAATTTTATTGATTATAAGAGTTAACTTTTATTCTGAGATATATAAAATTATTGGTATTTCCAACCTTTAACCAACCTGCAGCACTACAACAAGCCATTACCATTTCAGGTGAATCTGGTGAACATGTCCAGCCACCATAATTCTTCTCCTTCTTCTCCTCTAAAATCAAGGGACTTAGTATATTTTTCCTTGTGAACAGGGGGAGACTGTGCAGTTAGCAACAATAATATGCACTGCGTAAAACTTAAAAAGATATGCCCTGAAAACTCTGGGATAAGGGGAAGGACTGGGATAACATACCTTGGCATGTCTACTCTAATTAAGAATGTTGACAATGTTTAGCCATCCTCCATTGTGTCAGTCACTTTGTCCTTTTTCTTTCCCAAAAAAAGAACATGTGACACTGAGTGTGGGTGGTGGGGTAGTCTGTGATTTGCACTCACAATGGGTCAGTCATTACTACTCAATAAAAACATTTGACCCCCTAATATGAACCCGGTGTATTATGCAGCATGATGAGTCTGCAGATGCTCTCTTATCCTCTGCATATTTTTGGTTTACATCACATTGCCATGTGTGGTCATTGTACCACGCAATGCGTAATGTGTGGAGACATATTGTTAGATCCTTGCATCTATAGATTCACTGTCTGCTGATGGTGGCAAATCTGTCAGTGGCCATGCTTAGAAGAAACCCGAGGGTGCCAGGGGGAGAAATGAGATATAACTAGTAGCCTGGTCCTGGACCATAGTACTAGATAATGACACAGGTGATGTTGGGATGTAGATGAGTAATTAGCAGCAAGAACTAAAATTTCACCGAACAACACAATGCCATCACTGCTGGTGATACCCATTTACTCTTTCCTGCTCTTGATTGGTGTCAGCTTGGAAACTCTTATCATCCATGATTCATCATTATTAGTGGAAACAAAGGAAAAGCACCCAATAGTGTCACACTGTAACACTATAGATCAAAAGATGGTAAAAGTTCAGGTACTCACATTTCTTTGATGTCAAATCATTGCATATACACTGTCTGACACACAGGCATACGGAAATTATCAACCCATCTCCGTTTGTGATCTGTAGAATTGCATCCTCAGATGGATCCAATTTTAGCCTTCGTATAATTCTTCTCCTCTTTCTTCTTTCACTTTCGTCATCAACGGTACAACCCCTGCATTCTTTTTCCTCTCTTGCTTGTGATAGTGGCATTAGGGATGATAGTGACTGTGACATAGTTGTAGTGCACCTGGTATCACCATTGGTGATGATTATGATGATGATGCGTGTGAGATAAGTTTAGGTGGTGCACCTGGTGTCCCTCTCATAGCAGAAGACCCAGGTTGAGACAGCTGCATTTCTGTTGTGCCATTGTTGCTCATTACCTGGGAATAACAAATGTTTTTCTTTTGAAAATCAAACCCCAGGGCCCGAGAAATGTGATGTGCATGGTGGGGGTGGTGCTGCTGGGCTTTGAGCCCCACTGCTTCTTGTGCTACGCTAGAGGATTCTTCTTCCACATCAGCACTAGCAGTCCTCCAACTCCTCTTGCTCATTTCTGGACAGAGTGATTCAGTATACACACTGCATTGTACAGCAAGCAACTGTAGCAACACAGACTATAGCATATATTTTTTAAAAAAATCTATACCTCTTTCAGTCCTCTCTCTCTGATTTATTCACTGAAACTACTATATTATATGTCACAGCACAGCAGAAAATTCCAGATTTGTATAGACTGAAAGTGGCAAAGTTCTCACGACAAATGCATTGGTGGTAGCGAAAATGTTATACAGTTTTCTATGAGCTTGAATTTACCCAGTGGAGTGGCAGTTTGTGTATTCTCCACAAAAATGCTAGAGGAAAAAAAATGTCACACATCCCTAGTCCCAAGAGCTGTGGGAAATAAATTTTCATAGCTCAAAACTTCTGTATTGTGCTCCGGTTTGCCTTGCAGATCAATGTGAGCTACAAGGCTGGTGTTATCTGATCCTGACTTGGTACTCATGGGAGATTGTTCTACTCTCCATAGAAAATAAAAAGGAAAACTCAGAGGGAATGAACTACCCATACGAAGTTTGGTGCGCTGGCCTCAAAAAGTTTTTGCTGTTTTATGTATATGGACTATTCATTTAAGTGGTGCCTATTGTTTGGAAATAATTTTTATTTTTTATTTATTGCACAAGTATACTTGAGTATATAGATTAAATTGTGTATACTAGTTCTCTTTATTTATGTTTTATATTATTATTATTCTTTATTTATATAGCGCCAACTAATTCCGCAGCGCTGTACAATTGGGAACAGACATACAGAGGTATTAAATAGTACAATCAGATGTGGAGAACAGGAGGATCAGTATTAGATTTCACTCTCCATTGTGATAGTAACATAGTAACATAGTAAATTTGGTTGAAAAAAGACACAAGTCCATCAAGTTCAACCTTCGCCTCATACCTCAGTAACTGAGATTTTATAGCTTTCCTGCTACCAATTAAATTAGTCTTTATCAGACCTTCCTGATCAGCCTACTGATACAGTATAATTCTGTATGTTCCCTTTTGAAAGAAATGTATCTAATCTTCTCTTAAATGTATCCATTGTATCTGCCATAACTACTTCCCTGGGCAATGAATTCCACAATTTGACAGACCTTACCGTAAAAAAACCCTTCCTCTGCTGAAGTTTAAACCTCCTTTCCTTTAATCTCAAGGGGTGTCCCCTGGTCACCTGATCAGGCCTTGGAATAAATAGCACACCGCAGAGATCCTTGTATTGACCTCTCATATGTACAATGTGATAAGGTCTCCTCTTAGTCGTCTTTTCTCTAGCGTAAATAAACCAAGCTTGTTTAGGCGTTCCTCATATGTCAAGTCCTCCATTCCCTTAATTACTTTTGTTGCTCTCCGCTGTACCCTCTCTAGTTCTAGTATATCCTTTTTCAGAACCGGTGCCCAAAATTGCACTGCATACTCAAGGTGAGGTCTTACCAATGATTTGTATAATGGCAAAATAATGTTATCCACTCTTGCTTCGATACCTCTTTTTATGCAAAACAGGACTTTGTTTGCCTTTGCTACTGCTGTTTGACACTGGTCACTGTTTCCAAGTTTATAGTTGACAAGGATGCCCAGGTCTTTTTCTAGCAACGAGTCACCTAAAATTATTCCATTAAGTTTATAAGTAGCCTTGGGATTGTTTCCTCCCAAATGCATGACTTTACACTTCCCCACATTAAACTTCATATTCCACATGTTTGCCCAATCTGACATTGTATGTAAGTCCCTCTGTAGAGAGAAAATATCCTGTTCTGAATTAATGACTTTGCATAATTTAGTATCATCTGCAGGTCATTTATGAACATGTTAAAAAGCAGCGGACCCAATACTGAACCCTGAGGTACTCCACTCTCCACTTAAACTGTACTGGAGAATTTTCCATTTACAACCACACACTGTTCCCTATCCTTCAGCCAGTTTTGTATCCAATTGCAAAGGTTATCTCCTAGCCCCAATTTCCTTATTTTATACACCAGCCTTCTGTGTGGCACTGTATCAAATGCCTTTGCAAAGTCTAGATATACTACATCTACTGCCTTGCCATTGTCTAGGTTTCTGCTTACCTCCTCATAGAAGCTGAAAAGATTAGTTTGGCATGATCTATTCTTCATAAAACCATGTTGATTCGTGCTAATGATTTTATTTTTTGTGTTGTAATCCTGAATATAGTTCCTTATTATCCCTTCTAACAGTTTTCCCACTACAGAGGTCAAACTCACTGGTCTATAATTCCCAGGTTCTGTTTTAGTTCCCTTCTTAAATAGAGGCACTATGTTAGCTCTTCGCCAATCCTGTGGCACTGAGCCTGTGGTGATAGAATCTTTAAAGAGTAAATATAGGGGTTTTGCTAACACTGCACTAAGTTCCTGAAGAACCCTTGGATGCATACCATCAGGACCCGGTGCTTTGTCGGTCTTTATTTTGTTCAGTCTTTCCATGACATCTCCTTGAGTTAATGCAATATCTATTAACTAGTTGAAGAGCCCGTTACACGGGCCACAGTGCCACTGCCAGCCAGTCGCGGGGCAGTCATGCGCAGTAGAGGCTGTCCACGCTGTGGCTTATACAGTGCCAGCCGGTCGCGGGGCAGTCATGCACAGTAGAGACTGCCCACGCCGCGGCTTATACAGTGCCAGCCGGTCGCGGGGCAGTCATGCGCAGTAGAGACTGCCCCCGCCGCTGCTGATACAGAAGGAGCGTTCAGATCTGTATCAACCGCGGCACGTGCAGTCTCTACTGCGCATGACTTTGTCGTTACACACGTTTTAGCGAATTATTATATAGGATTGTATTATTTTATTTGTTACTTGCGGAGGTTCTTCTACCATTCCTTGCTCCCTTGTATATACTGATGCAAAGAAAGTGTTTAAAACATCGGCCTTTTCCTTATCCTCACTAACCAACTTACCCATCTCATTTTTGAATGGTCCAATGCACTCCCTCTTAAGTTTTTTGCTATTTATATATTTGAAAAACTTTTTTTGATTAGTCTTGCTTTCCCTTGCAATTCGAGTTTCATTATCTATTTTTGCTACCCTAATTGCCTTTTGTAAGGATGTAAGCTTACTGAAGCCTATCTCTGGGTGGGAGGAGCCACCCAGAGATTAGCAGGAAGCTATATACTCTAAGAACAGCGAATAAGGAACCCAGAATGCAGGGAAACAGTAGATAGGCCAAGGGTAGCTTTATTAAGATAATGCAAGTCCAGTGAAACAAGCCAGAGGTCAGGGCAGGCTGAGATGATGCAAGTCCAGTGTAACAAGCCAGAGGTCAGGGCAGGCTGAGATAATGCAAGTCCAGTGAAACAAGCCAGAGGTCAGGGCAGGCTGAGATGATGCAAGTCCAGTGTAACAAGCCAGAGGTCAGGGCAGGCTGAGATGATGCAAGTCCAGTGTAACAAGCCAGAGGTCAGGGCAGGCTGAGATAATGCAAGTCCAGTGTAACAAGCCAGAGGTCAGGGCAGGCTGAGATAATGCAAGTCCAGAGTAACAAGCCAGAGGTCAGTACAGGTTGAGATATAGCAAGTCCAGTGTAGCAAGCCAGAGGTCAGTACCTGAGATTATACAAGTCCAGCGTAGCAAGCCAGAGGTCAGTACAGGTTGAGATAATGCAAGTCCAGTGTAACAAGCCAGAGGTCAGTACCTGAGATAATGCAAGTCCAGTGTAACAAGCCAGAGGTCAGTACCTGAGATAATGCAAGTCCAGTGTAACAAGCCAGAGGAGGTTGGTTGGAAGACCCCAGGAGAAAGGCTGGCTGGAAGAAAGCTGGCTGGCCTGGAGGACTGCAGGAGAAGGCTGAGCTGGAAGAAAGCTGGCTGGCCTGGAGGACTGCAGGAGAAGGCTGAGCTGGAAGACCCCAGGAAGAAGCTGACTGGCCTGGAGGACTGCAGGAGAAGGCTGAGCTGAAGACCCCAGGAAGAAGCTGGCTGGCCTGGAGGACTGCAGGAAAAGGCTGCGCTGAAGACCCCAGGAAGAAGCTGGCTGGCCTGGAGGACTGCAGGAGAAGGCTGAGCTGAAGGATGCAGAGCCTGCAAGCAGGAAGAGCTGGGGCACGAAACTGCGGCAGGTATACCGCCCGGGACTCAAGCGACAACTGAGCGCCGAGTCCCGGTTACCGCCAGTTTTAAAGAAGAACGCCGGGCGCCCAAGGAGTGACGTCGGTGCGACGACCGACGTCAGGCCTTGCTACTGCGCATGCGCGAGGACGCGCGCATGCGCCCAGCCGTCCTGAAGCCAGTAGAGCTACTGGCAAGGACGGCGAGGGATCTGACAGTTCCCCCCCTTTACGACCAACCTCCGGGTGGTCAGGTCAGCAGGTCGGTCTGGATGACTCCGATGAAAGTTACGAATACAGGCCATGGTGTTGAAGTTGCCTGCGGGTTCCCAGGAGCGGTCTTCTGGGCCGTACCCCTTCCAATGTACTAGGTATTCCAAACGGCCTCGACGAAAACGAGAGTCTAGAATCTCCTGAACCTCGAACTCATCAGGATCTGTAATGGAAACAGGAGGGGGTCTAGAAGGTTCTCGACCAGGAAACGTGCTGGGAATCCATTTCTTCAATTGAGAGATGTGGAACGTTGGGTGAATCCGGTATGAGGTAGGTAGTGCCAGACGATATGCTACTGGATTAATTACTTGAGTGATAGAAAAAGGTCCCAAGAAGCGAGGTCCCAATTTTTTGGTGGGACAAGAAAGGCGAACATGTGAAGAGGACAGCCATACTTTATCCCCCATCTGTAGTTCAGGTCCTTTCTGTCGGTGTTTATCAGCATAACGTTTGTAGTCTTGCTGTGCAGATCTCAGAATTTGACTGAACACATGATGAGACTGCTGTAATTGTTGTATTCGTTGATTAGCCTCTGGGACTGGAGTGATGGGGGTGAGTCCTGGTAGAGCTGCCGGGTGGTATCCATAGTTGGCCAAGAAAGGAGAGTTTTTTAAGGTACTGTGATAATGATTATTATAAGCAAATTCTGCCATGGGGAGTAAGTGGTACCAATTATCTTGTAAGTGAGAAGAGAAGCACCGTAAGTACTGTTCCAAAGTCTGATTGGTCCTTTCTGTCTGCCCATTTGTTTGTGGGTGGTATCCTGAAGATAGGTTACTGGAAATTTGAAGACCGGCACAAAATGCTCTCCAGAATTTTGATGTGAATTGGGAACCTCTGTCTGAAGTAATGGATTGTGGTACTCCATGAAGACGGAAGATTTCCTGCAGATACAAAGAAGCAGTTCGACTGGCTGAAGGTAGACCTTTGCTTGGGATAAAATGAGCCATCTTAGTAAATCGGTCTACTACGACCATAATGGTATTATGTTGGTTTGAACCTGGTAAATCCACAATTAAATCAATTGTTACATCTCTCCAAGGACCAGAAGGTATGGGTAAAGGATGGAGCAAACCGGATGGTTTGGTGTGTTGACTTTTAGCTCTGGCACAAGTGTCACAAGAAGATACGTAGTGATTGACGTCCTGCTTTAAGTTTGGCCACCAGAAATACCGCTGAATGGCTTCTACGGTCTTTTGGACTCCCCCGTGGCCTGCAACAGGAAGATCGTGGAACTGGTGAAGAGTCTCTTGACGGACAGATTCAGGGACAAAAACTGTATTTTGCTTATACAATAGGCCATCAGTGAAGGTTAAGGCGTGTAGTTGTATCAAACGAGGAGACGGAGTGGTGGCTTGTTTGATATGTTCCAGTAAGTTGGTGGTGACAAGGAGGAATTGACGTGGTTGCAAAATTGTATCAGGAAGTGTAGTAGTATTGGAAGGTACCGTATACATCCTGGACAAGGCATCTGCTTTCAAATTTTTTGAGCCCGGCCTGTAGGTGATGTGTAGTTGGAATCGTGCAAAGAACATTGCCCATCGGGCTTGACGAGGGCGTAGTCTGCGGGCTGATTGGAGATATTCTAGATTTCTGTGATCTGTATATATTGTAATAGGATACTCTGAACCCTCTAATAAGTGTCTCCATTCCTCCAAGGCGCATTTAATAGCGAGCAATTCCTTGTCTCCCACATCATAATTTTGTTCGGCAGGTGTGAGACGCCTGGAGTAGAAGGCTACTGGATGTAAACGATCTTTAATGCCCATATGTTGCGACAGTACTGCCCCCGTAGCGATATTGGAAGCATCAACTTCTAAAAAGAAAGGTTTATTGACATCAGGTTGTTGTAGAATAGGTGCTTGCGTAAAATGAAGTTTTAAACGGTCAAAAGCTTGTTGAGCTTCAGGAGTCCACTGAAAACTGGCATCTTTCTTGGTTAAACATGTGAGTGGTGAAATACATTTTGAGAAATCCCGGATAAAGCGTCGGTAGAAGTTGGCAAAACCAATGAACCTCTGAATTGCCTTCTTGTCAGATGGTATGGGCCACTTCAGTATAGCTGTTATCTTACGAGGATCCATCTCTAACTGCCCTGGGGAAACAAGGAAACCTAGGAATTCGATCTTAGACACTTCAAAAGAACATTTCTCCAATTTAGCGTACAAACCATGTGTACGAAGCCTAGTTAACACTCTCCTGACATGACTGCGATGTTCTTGTAGTGAATGTGAGAAGACAAGAATGTCATCTAAGTAAATGACAACAAACTGATCCAGAAGATCCCGAAAAACATCATTTACGAAATGCTGAAATGTTGCAGGAGCGTTACATAACCCGAAGGGCATCACGGTGTATTCAAAGTGTCCATATCTGGTTCGGAAGGCGGTCTTCCATTCATCTCCCTTGCGGATGCGAACCAGGTTATATGCTCCTCGTAGATCGATTTTTGAGAAGATCTTTGCAGTTGACATGCGTTCAAACAATTCTGGGATCAGTGGTAACGGATAGCGATTTTTAATAATAATGGCATTGAGTTCCCGATAGTCCACGCAGGGGCGTAGACCACCGTCTTTCTTGGGTACAAAGAAAATCCCAGCTCCAGCTGGAGAAGTGGAAGGTCGAATAAATCCTTTCTCCAGATTTTCAGAGATGTACTCTCTAAGATGTTGCAGTTCTGGTCCGGATAGAGGATAGATATGTCCATAGGGGATAGTAGATCCAGAGAGAAGTTCGATAGGACAATCATATGGTCTATGAGGTGGAAGAAGGTCAGCCCCTTTTTTATCAAACACATCTGAGAAGTCCTGATAGACCATGGGTATGGTTGACGTTGTAACACAGGTCAATAGTTTAGGCTCTGTTTTGATAAGACATTTTTCTCTACAGTGGGTGGAAAGAAAGGTTACAGTCTTGGAAGACCACTCAATATGGGGGTCGTGAATTTGTAGCCATGGAAGACCCAAAATAAGAGGAAACAAAAGAGATGGAACAACTTCAAATTTAATTTCTTCTCTATGATTTACAGCAGTGAGAAGATACAGAGGTAAAGTTTCATAAAGAATGGGACCTGACTGTAGGTAGCTTGCATCCGCCATCTGAAGCGTGAACGGTTGGGTTTTGCGTTTGATGGGTATACCCAAGGATAAAGCTGTCTCCTGGCTCAGGAAACAACTACTGGCTCCGGAATCTATGATGGCCGACACCTCACTCTGCTGTGTGTTCCACTGTAGAATAACAGAGAGGGATATGTAAGAAGAAGTGGGCAACAGAATAGAAGCGGATGATGTTGCAGGTAAAAAATGCCTACCTTGGGAAGGCCTTGGTCTGGTATCACAAGTCCTGAGATGGTGACCCCCTTTTCCACAATAGAGGCAAAGATTTAGAAGGTGTCTACGGTCTCGTTCAGCTTTAGATAGAGGTCCCCGTAGAACACCCAGCTGCATAGGCTCCTCTGTGGTGGTGACGGTAGCAGGTGGTTGAGATGAAGCTGGAGTACGATGGGGAGGAGAAGAAGTAGCAGAGCGTTCACGCCGCCGTTCTCTCAAGCGGCGGTCAATTTGTATGGAGAGATGAGTGATCTCGTCTAGTGTAACTGGTATAGGTACTCTAACCAGTTCGTCCTTCAGGCTTTCAGATAGACCCAGACGAAATTGATCCATGAGCGCAGCTTCATTCCACTTTGAATCAATTGACAGACGACGGAAGTCAGCAACGTAGTCCTCAACTGGGCGTCTCCCTTGGGTTAGGGACCTTAATGCTACTTGAGCTGAGGCCGTTTTAAAAGGGTCATCATATAATGAATCCATAGCCTGCTGGAAAGCCTGCCATGTAGTTAATACAGGACTGTTGGTCTGTAAGAGGTGATGGGACCAGCCCTGTGGTTCTCCTCCTAACAATGTGATGGTAGTACGTACTTTGGTGAAGTCAGAGGCATAGGTACGTGGGTTGATTGAGAACAGTAACTCACAAGCCGTGATGAAGGACCTGTACCGGGCTCTATCCCCATAAAATCTTTCAGGCAGGGGAACACGAGGTTCTGGAGCAGAGTTCATCTCAAGGCTAGGAAGAGGTGGTGTAGAACCACCTGCTGCTTGGGTTAAACTTGGTTGGAGGTCCTGTAGTTGCTGTTGGAGATGTGTTTGGTTGGCCTGTAACTCCTGTACAGAAGCAGTGAGAGCAGCTATCCGACTACCCAGGGTATTTAAAGCTTCGAGCAACCCCGCGGGTTCCATAACAATTTTGGGGCTCAGTTGTTACTGTAAGGATGTAAGCTTACTGAAGCCTATCTCTGGGTGGGAGGAGCCACCCAGAGATTAGCAGGAAGCTATATACTCTAAGAACAGCGAATAAGGAACCCAGAATGCAGGGAAACAGTAGATAGGCCAAGGGTAGCTTTATTAAGATAATGCAAGTCCAGTGAAACAAGCCAGAGGTCAGGGCAGGCTGAGATGATGCAAGTCCAGTGTAACAAGCCAGAGGTCAGGGCAGGCTGAGATAATGCAAGTCCAGTGAAACAAGCCAGAGGTCAGGGCAGGCTGAGATGATGCAAGTCCAGTGTAACAAGCCAGAGGTCAGGGCAGGCTGAGATGATGCAAGTCCAGTGTAACAAGCCAGAGGTCAGGGCAGGCTGAGATAATGCAAGTCCAGTGTAACAAGCCAGAGGTCAGGGCAGGCTGAGATAATGCAAGTCCAGAGTAACAAGCCAGAGGTCAGTACAGGTTGAGATATAGCAAGTCCAGTGTAGCAAGCCAGAGGTCAGTACCTGAGATTATACAAGTCCAGCGTAGCAAGCCAGAGGTCAGTACAGGTTGAGATAATGCAAGTCCAGTGTAACAAGCCAGAGGTCAGTACCTGAGATAATGCAAGTCCAGTGTAACAAGCCAGAGGTCAGTACCTGAGATAATGCAAGTCCAGTGTAACAAGCCAGAGGAGGTTGGTTGGAAGACCCCAGGAGAAAGGCTGGCTGGAAGAAAGCTGGCTGGCCTGGAGGACTGCAGGAGAAGGCTGAGCTGGAAGAAAGCTGGCTGGCCTGGAGGACTGCAGGAGAAGGCTGAGCTGGAAGACCCCAGGAAGAAGCTGACTGGCCTGGAGGACTGCAGGAGAAGGCTGAGCTGAAGACCCCAGGAAGAAGCTGGCTGGCCTGGAGGACTGCAGGAGAAGGCTGCGCTGAAGACCCCAGGAAGAAGCTGGCTGGCCTGGAGGACTGCAGGAGAAGGCTGAGCTGAAGGATGCAGAGCCTGCAAGCAGGAAGAGCTGGGGCACGAAACTGCGGCAGGTATACCGCCCGGGACTCAAGCGACAACTGAGCGCCGAGTCCCGGTTACCGCCAGTTTTAAAGAAGAACGCCGGGCGCCCAAGGAGTGACGTCGGTGCGACGACCGACGTCAGGCCTTGCTACTGCGCATGCGCGAGGACGCGCGCATGCGCCCAGCCGTCCTGAAGCCAGTAGAGCTACTGGCAAGGACGGCGAGGGATCTGACACCTTTTTGCAATCTTTGTTGCACTCCCTGTATTTTAAGAAAGATTGTTCAGTTCCTTCAGACTTACATAATTTGAATGTGTTTTTTTTCCTTGCCATTTCCTTCTTTACATGTGCAGTTAACCACATTGGCTGTGACTTACTTCTTTTGCATTTGTTCCCCATTGGTATATACTGTTGGTTACATTTCTGCAACCTAAATTTGAATTCTGACCATTTTTCCTCAGTATTTTTGCCTTCAAATAAAATATCCCAGTCTATGTGTTGCATTGAGGCCCTTAACAATTTGAAGTTCGCTTTTTTAAAATTAAGAGTTTTGGTTGAACCTATACATTTTTGCTTTGCCAGACTGATCTCAAATGTAACCATGTTGTGATCACTGTTTCCCAAATGTTCTCTTACCTTAATATTGGATACCATTTCTGTGTTATTAGTGATCACTAGGTCCAGTACATTGTTATTTCTTGTTGGCGCTTCCACCATTTGTGACATGATCTACAAGTAAGACTGAAGCAAAATTGAGGAGATTACTCTCATAGGAACTCAGTTCCCAAAGCTATTGGGGCACATCCAAGAATTTAAAAGGGTCTCGTTTGGGCCCTCTACAGTCCCTTTAAGGCTGTTAAATCACCCCTGTTGATCCAGAAGAAGACAGAAAACCCCCCACTGAAGCCATTTCCAATTAAGACACAAGTGGGTAAAGCAAATTCCTTCCTGACTGAATATGGCAGTCAGATGTTTCCCTGGATCAGCAACCTATCTGCTTGGAAGCCAACAGTCATAATTCTCAATGTTATTCTGTGCTTGATAGGTATCCATTACTTTTTTCTTTAAAAAAAAAGTATTCACAGAAATTACTCATTTGCTTAAATTACATTGCAGGTGATAACTATGAATACTAGCTGTATCTTACAGATTCCTGTTGCAGTCTATGGCTATATTGTTAGATAAAATCAGAGATAAGATTATCAACTGCAATGGAATCCAGGCAATAATAGCAAGCAAATCAAATTAGGTTAAATCAATTGACATGATGCAGCTCATAAATACTAAGTCTAAGAGTGACAGTGGAGAGAGATAGCCCAGATTATTAAGGAGTAAGCAGATATTTTCAAAAAATAAAGGAAATAAGAAAATACTATTATACATGTTATTCTACATATATTTACATACTGAGATGTCCCACAGGGGATAACTATACAAAAAATGTAAAAACTTCTCTGTCAACATATATCAAGCATATGGAACAGCTTTACTGATTTACCCATCCCAAGGCATTAATGTAAGATAAAACACATTGCTGGTCAACTTCAGTTTAAAGTAATTGATGATGTGCCTGAACTCTACAGGGGAAGGTACAGGGTATGGATGCTTAAAAAAAATAGGGTGGATTAACATCCTTCACACTGCTTAACCTAAAGGTCTTAATTCAGATTTGTGTTTTATCTTTTAGATTCAGAAAGAGGAACCATACCACAGATGACTTACGGATTTTAGAATATATAAACGTTCTGATATCTGTGTATTCAGTTCTCTGACTTAATTACACACTAAACTTTTTTGTTTTATTCTTTCATTTTTTTATTTACAGACTTCTTAGACTGATGTATTATACATTACATATATATGAGGTTATTGCACTGCATCATGTTTAATGCCCTTTTATGATTTTATTGTTGTTTAGTAAACCTATCACATTGTCTTAAGTATTGTCATCATATTTAAATGATTACAATAGTGTGATCATAAAAATGAGTTTTATAACTTTTCTTAATGTGCATTGCATCTAATGAGCATGCGTTTATAGGATCTTAAATTGTTGCATTATAGCCATCACATGAACTATCTCATTAGTGGAGCATTTAACTCAATGTTAGCTGCATATTTAGCTGTATGTATGAATCAGCTGGCACAGCCCATTGCTGCACGGTTATTTGTATGCTTGAAAATCCTGTGCCTATACCTATGTCTATGTACAAACACCCTTACTGCAGATCACTGTACACAATCTCCCAAAGTTTATTGCAAGCAAGCCCAGATCATCACTCATATAACTTGCATAGGAAAAAACTACATTTACATTGTTGGTATATGATGTTAGACTCAGAGCACATAAACACCAATAGACTACTTCACTGCCTACCCCTTGGCACAAGTGACAGAAGACAATTTGGGAAACAGTGATCACAAGTTACAACATGGTTTCATCTGAGATCAGTTTGACTAAGTAAAACCAAAACTTAATTTTAAAAAGGTATACTTCAAAATGTTAACAGCATCAATGCAACACATAGACTGTGATAAATTATTTAAAGGAAAAAATACTGAGGGAAAATGGTCATAATTTAAATTTAGGTTGCAGAAATATATTCATCAGTATATATCATTGGGGAACAAATGAAAAAGAAGTAGATCACAACCAATGTGTTCAAATGCCACAGTAAAGAAAGAATTGGGCAGAAAAAAGTTATTTAAACTATTTAAGTCTGAAGGAACAAAAAATATTTCTTGAAATACAGGGAGTGCAACAGAGATTGCAAAAAGGCAATTAGATGAGCAAAATTAGATAAAGAAACTCAGACTCGAAAGGGAGAGCAAGACTAATACAAAAAAGTTTTTCAAATACATAAATAGCAAAAAAACTTCAGAGGGTGTGCAATGGACCATTCAAAAATGAAATGGGTAAGTTGATTAAGAAGTATATGAAAAGTGAACAAGGCATGGTAGAAGAGCCTCAACAAGTAACAAGTAAAACTGTGCCTTTATCAGGTGATGGGTTAACACAAGAAGAGGTGAAGGGAAGATTGGACAAAATTAAGACTGAAAAAGCACCTGATCCTGATGGTAAGCATTCAAAGGTTCTTCAGGAACTCAGTGCAGTATTAGTAAGATGACTGTTTTACTCTTTAAAGACTCTGGCCTCAATTAAATTGAGTCAGTTAAGGAAAAAACACCCGATAATGATTTTGAAAGAACAGTAAGCCATTCATTTAGCCATCTTATGAACAGCTAATGGCAGTTTTTAATATTACAATGGATGATAATATTACGTCCATTAAGAGCTAAGGTACAGATATCCCCAGAGCTATTCAGTTGTGTGTGGTAGTGCTAAAGAACGATAAACTGATACTTTTTACAGATTAAGTTCTGCACCCATTTTTCTTTTGGCCGTATACAACACAACAGACAAAAAAAACACTATCGGACACAAAGCAGACAAACACCAGCTCGCATAACACACAACACATAGCACAAGTCCAGCAATGGCAAAAAAAATAACCTCTGCAAAGCCAAACAAATAGACCAACAATGCCCATGCCCTACAAACAAATCCCAGACAAACAACAAAAACCTAGCTACCCCAAGGGATAAGGGCTTTGCAAAGCATCCCAACACAACCGCCCACACCATACCCCTGAACAACAGGGGTTAACACATAACACATATGTACACACAACATGCACACCTATCAATCCAAAGCAACCTTTACTCACCTGTGCAACATCACCAGCCAGTGGAGACACAAAGTGCACCTGACAGCTACACGGTAATCAGAACAGATAAAAAAAAACAAGACACAGACTGACATACACCCCCTAATGACCACGCCCGGACAACAGCCCACTACTGACTTAAAGGAACATCTCAGCATCCTCAGATGTGATGTGCTTAAACTGAGATCACCCCGAAGTTAGTGGAGACGAATGCAAGCACATCTGTTGATGCTGATGCTCTGGCTGGACAGTCTGAAAGGATCCCATCTCCACCTGGAGGACCACACAAGGCAGCAGCATTCCAGCTTCCACAACCGGTTCTCCCACAGCTGCCACAGGGACCTGTGGAGCAGCACAGGGATAACAGATGTCTGCACAGACCCAGGATATTACACACAAGGGTCACGCTCCTGTGAATGAAGGATGCTGAAGTAAGAGACTGCCACACCATCATCCAGTTATTTGAGGTGATCAGCATCTACCCCATTTATAACACCAGCCGTGCCCTATCTGGCTTGCAGAAGCTGATGTGTGCCATACATTTCATGGCAAGTGGATCATTCCAGTCCACAGGAGGATATGTATCTTGCATGTCACAGGCCACATGTCCAAGGTCAAAGGTTCAGGTGTTGGCAGCCCTCAAGAGGAAGGACAGGAGCTATATCCACTTCACCTCTGCCAACATGGAGTGGACATGTGTCAAACAGCAGCTTTACACAAGGGGAGGCATGCCCAGGGTCATGGGTGCCGTAGACTGCAAACGTGTGAATAAAAACTACAACACAAGAGGGACATCTGTACCTGAACAGGAAAAATGTCCACTCTGTAAAAGTACACGTTATGTGATGTCACAATAAGGATAACCCTTGTCTGTGCCTCCTATCCCGGTAGCTGTCATGATTCATACATCCTCAGACACTCCTCAGTCCACAGGGGCAGAAATGAGCACTCCAAAACTATGGGGAAAAATGTGCAATGCCTTAGAGCTACACAAAATCCGGATACAGAAAAAAGCAGACTAGTAAATGTTTCCAAACAGGCCATCGGTACTGCGTCCGATCACCACTATATGCACATGCATAAAAAAATGTATGATTTGCTTAACACCCCAATTCCAGGGTATGGCATGAGACTTAAATGAGAGGGTCCTTTGACTGCTATCTGCTATTAAGTGCCGGTTCCAATCAATGTTTAAGGTATGCAGGCACTAAAACATGTAATTGATGTGGGTTAAAGTGCTGTTTAAGGCCGTGACATGATAATCTTGCAGATTTGAGTGGGAGAGGTTCTCATGTTGCCCTTTTCAGCCCGGTGACATGCTTAATGCAACGTGTAGCCACACTGTCTTTTATACACAACCATTTAAAAGTGAACCGTTTGAAGGACAGGGAAAAGTGTGTTATGGTAAATGGAAGATTCTCCAATATACTTAACGTTGAGAGTGGAGTATTTCAGGGTTCAGTACTTGGCCCACTGCTTTTTAACATGACCTAGGAATAGGTATAAAAAGTAAAATATCAATATTTGCAGATAACACTAAATTATACAATGTAATAAATTCAGAACCGGATTTGTATTCCCTAAAGTGGGATTACCATAAAATGGCAGATTGGACAAACAAATGGAATATGATGTTTAATGTTGAAAAGTCTAAAGTTATTTGTGAAGATAAATTTTGCAGTGCTACTTATTAACTTAATGGAATCATCTTAGGAGACTCGTTGCTAGAGAAGTATCTGGTAATCCTTGTAAACTACAAACTTGGAAACAGTAACCAGTGTCAAACAGCAGTAGCAAAAGCAAACATAGTCCTGTCTCGCATAAAAAGGAGTATTGGAGCAAGAGTGTATAGCATCATTTTGACACTGTTTAAATCGTTGATAATTACTCACCTTGAATATGTATCACGGTTCCTGTGCTATGCTGTCAATCTTGACTGTACTATCTGTGCATTGGAGGAAGCTGATTGGCGCGCCCAGGATGTGCCTTTATACACTGGGCCTTGGGCACTTGTGATTTGCCCTTTCGTGGTGTTCCAGTATCTGCGCCTTGTTGCTGTGTTCCAGTTCTCCTGTGTACCGACCCGGCTTGTCTGACTCTTCTGTTGATCCTGCTCCGTGTATGACCCGGCTCTGGCTGACAACCCTGCTTCGTGATTGATCCGGTTCTGGCTGATGATCCTGCTCCGTGTATGACCCGGCTCTGGCTGACGACCCTGCTCTGTGTTTGATCCGGTTCTGGCTTATGATCCTGCTCCGTGTTTGACCAGGCCCTGGTAGACGACCCTGCTCCGTGATTGATCCTGTTCTTCGGCTGCTGTTCCTGCTGTTCTCTGGTTCCGGTTGTCGCCCAGTTCCAGTCTGCTGTTCCGGTGTACCTGCACGGTCTCGGTCGCGTCTGCGACATTCTGATCTCTGGGTGACTCGCTATTCCTATCACCTCTCTAGCTGAGATAGAGGTTGCTTTGCCATACATTGTCTGTCGCTGTCTCTCTGTACAGAACCTGTTAACTCCTGCTGTGCTTCGTAGTCTCCAGTCTTGTGCCTCAGTCATCTTGCCAAGCATACAAATATCCATTAAGAGCCGCTCCTTAAGTACCTCTGATACGCCTCACTACCATCTGCAGAGCATTGCCGGTCCGGTGTTCGGTGTACATCAGTACCGCGCTTGTTGGCACTGTTATCCGTTTGCTCTTGCTGGGAAAGTTCTGTACGGCACCGGAGGGGTGTCCTGGCTCCGTCCTACATACGTACAGAGGTTGCTCTATTCATCTGCACTATCCAGTGCTTGGCTCTCAGTGCTTGTGCAGTCGCTATCACTATTGACATCCAAGGGGTGTCAGGGCACTTTCCATTGGGCACACTCAGAGTTAACTTCCATTCTCAGTTAAGGGCGATTCAGGTTCTTGTACTACAGTTTGGCAATAGCACTTCTCCCTAACCCACGGCGGTGGTATTACTCAGCTCTGGCACTTGTGCCTTTCTATTCTATTTGAGAGTGATTTCAGCGCAGACCCTTTGCTTCAGCTTTGTTATTCCAGAACTGTGTTCAAGAGACTGCTATATATCCTGGGCGTTGGCCAAACTGGACTGAGCTCTCCTCTTGCACTTGTTAACCCTTTGGGGTTATTTCATATCTATCCATTGTCTATCATTTTTGCTGTATTGCATTCACTCTGTTCGTGTTTGCTATTACTGCTATTCCTGTACTGGCCCCTAGGGGCATTGTATTACTCCTTGATTCAATAAACTGTGTTTTTACTTGACACCCTGGTCTGAGTGTCAGAAAACCGTTACAATATGCTAGGCAGTTTTGGGCACCGGGTTTGAAAAAGGATATTCTCGAACTCAAGAGTGTACAGTGAATAGCAATAAAATTAATTAAAGTAATGGAGGATTTGATGTCTGAGGAACATCTAGATACACTTGGTTTCTTTACTTTAGAGAAAAGACTGTATGAGGAGATCTTATATAATTCTTGTTTTCTTGGTTGTACTGTGGCAGAGGTTGACCTTGATGGTCTTTTTTCAACCTAATTTACTATGAAACTGTGAAATGTTTAGTGTAAATAGATCAGGACACAGGTGTTGGGCAGCTGCAGCACATGCCTATTCTAGCACAGAATCACATTCTTATATTTCTCTCATTAAGTACTATAATTGATAAGGGTGAGTGTTTTGGAAATGCTTGGTGACTGGTTAACTGAATAACAGTGCCTACTTCCTTTTGTTTCATTTTTTTAATTGTTTCTTTTACATGTGGTTGCTGCCTTAGCTTTGGTGGGCTCTGACTATTTGCACCAATTCTGAAAGATCCGAGAGGACTGATCCTGAGTGTTGTCTACTACTTTATAACTAGTGAAAATAGTGTGCTACTACGCCATATAAGGTTGACTGTGTAACTTTCACATCAATCAGCTTCAATAATGTATACACTGTATCCTTACAATAAGGGGCAACATTGGTCATGTTTGTGCTTAATTTTGCATCAACATATTAGCTTGCTCTTACTGTTAAACAGTTATTATGGGGTGCTTTGGTGGTTTAACATATTCTTGTCAATAGAGATTTAGATAATGAAGGCAGAATAGGTATCCCAATAAATTATGTCACTGTCTTTTCTATCCTATATTCAATAATTGGTAGAATGCAATCTGTAACCATGTTTACTGAAAGCAATGTCATGATACAGAAAAGTGTGAATAATGTCTAATTAAAGCCAATACAGACCAGCCCTTTCTATCAAGTAATTAGGAAATTCTAGTTATAAGGAACACCATTTCCACTTGTAATTAATACAACGTATGATAGCGTTACCTGTTGTTCTGTAGTAAAGTTGGCCTTCTTCTTACTCAATATTTGTAGCAGAGATCAGCAGTGTGAGCTTGTTCAGCTTCAATTCAAAGCTGGGTAGAGAGGCATAGATGTTTCCAACTAGACTTTGTTACACGGGTGGGCAAACATACAAAAGAAATAAATATGACAGTGTCCATAGATGAACCCACACAAATAAATGTGAAATCGCCTAAAAATATTTTTTATAAACTAAACTTTGGCTGCTGCAAACACCTCAATTCCCTGTATATGTCTCTACAAACAGGCTCACACCCACAGTTAAAATAACATAATTACAAGTCAAATTTAGAGTATTCCCCTTATTTACACCATTATCTGCCACAATTTTTATTGGCCTATATTGGAAGTGGTTGGGGAAGTATATAGATGAAGGTTAGATGCTTCCTTGTGTCACAAGGACACAAGCAAAGGACAAAGATGACTTAATAATGAAGTGATTAAAGCCCCCTTAGCAGCAACAGGAAGAGCACGATGATGGAAATAAGAGAAACAGCCAGTTGCTTTCAGGAAAAGTTCTGCATGCTTGAAGAGATACTTGAACATCAAGATTAGCAACTAATTATCATTTAATTGAACTAAATAAACAAAATATTTGATTGCTATGTATTTGTTTTGGGTATAACCTATACATATGATTTATGAAAAATTATACTAAACATGAGCAATACCTGAACTTTGAATTTGTAATACATGGTTCTATAGATTTTGCAGTAGAACAGCTGAAACAAACAAATAACACCATATAAGGCTGTATGTTCAAAAGAAAAGTAGAGGAGTTCTGAGAAAAAATATTTTTCTCCCACACAGAACCACCCTTTCCCTGGACCACTGCACTCAATAGCACTTCTCTCTCCCACCCACTGACCAGCACTTCATGAGGCACTTACACCCAATAGCACTTACTCCTTCTGTGTCCAACCCACCTTCCTCTACACCGTAAGCTCTCATGAGCAGGGTCCTCAGATCCTTTTGTTTTCCATGTCCCATTTGTACTATTATCTCTGTATGTCTATACCCTATTGTACAGCGCTACGGAATAAATTGGCACTCTATAAAGAATAATAATAATAATAATTCGCACTATAGTGGAGAACTAAAAATTCCAAACATTTCCATCTATTTAAAGGGGGTATGTAACCCCTTGAACGTTAGGGAAGCAATGTGTTCGAGGCTTCTCTAGCATTCAAGGAGTTCAAAATCCCCCTGTCAGTTAATGGGAAATTTTAATTCTCCCCTATAGTACAAATGGTTTGCCCCAGAACGCCTCCACTTTTCTTTTAAACACGTGATCCTGTGGGTCTTATGCAGAGAACAAAAGGGGGCAGTTCTGGTGAAAGCTAACTGCAGCACAGGATTGGAGCATTTCTGTTCAAACCAGCTGCACTAGAGGGAACAAATAAAACTGCCTTGTACTGCACTGGAGACCTCTTGAGCATTCAAGGTGCTAAAAGCTGCATCTAAAGGGATAGTAATACTTCATTTTATCTTTATTTTATTTTGTAGGCATTAAAAAAACATGAAGAACGATATAAGTCTTATCTCTCAAACCTTTATGGTTTGAGAGATATTCACAAGCAAAGTTTCCCCTCCCGTCCCTTTTACCTAGTGTAAGCCATCTCTTCTCAGGTGTGGAATCTGGTTGTAAGACAAGACAGATAGCAGAAGGGGACAATCTTCTTCCTATGAGAACAATGAAGGCCCTGACCCCTTGACAAGTTTTTCAGGTTTTTCCCTTATCTTAATTGAAGATTGTCCCTCTCTGCAGTCTACCTGGGCACCTTCCTTCTGATCTGTTGAACAGTGTTACATCAGTAAAAGGGGCGGGAGGGGGATACTTTGGCAATGAATTGCTCCTGAACTACAACTCTGACAGAATTGAAATAACACTCTCCAAAGTCCAAATACTATGATGATTAATTAGAGCTGCTTTTATTATGAAACATTACTATCCCTTTAAGTCAAAGGGAACTTACATTTCCAACCAACTGGACCAGTTGGTTTTCTCAGAGTTGCTCATCTTTTACTTTCTGCAGAAGACCATAAACAGTATATTTTTGAAGTCCTCCTTTCTCAAAACCTACTGAACCAACCTATATGAAATTAAGCAGCTTTGTAGGGATTGGCAATCTGATTCCCTCAAAAATGTATTTCATTTCCGCATGTGACACAATGTATGTTTTCCTGCTTCAGTCTTTTCTATTTTGAAATCATGTGCAATTATGGTCTTGCGTTTAAACTATATTCTGTAAAACAGAATATCTTATGCACCATAAAAGTTCCACTATGCTAAGAATAATTTGCAGTTTAATGAGGGGATTTTTTTAAAGTTTACTGGAAAAGTGGTTAGCTCAATAGGAAACCTTTTTCATGTAGACAGTTTCTGCATGGTCTACACTGCATGGTGGTTATATAAAAAAAATTTACAGACCTTTGGATAATAAACCCTTTGAGTGACATAGAGGTACCCAATGCATTGCAACACAATGGGGGAGATTCATTAAGGCGTGATAAAGAGGTGATAAAGTGGAGATACCTTCTCCAGTGATATCACTTCTTCAGTTCCTATGTTATTCTATGGAGCCTATGCACTAAGATTTATACGATTTTGGAGATCTTAGTGGATAGACTCCATAGAATAACAGAGGATATGGAGAAGTGATATCACTGTAGACGTCATCTACACTCTATCGCCTTTTTATCACACCTTAGAGAATAACCCCCAATGTGTTGGATATGTCTCTGGCACTCAAAAGGTTACATTTGGGACAAAGAATGAGTCAGATGAAGCTGAGCCTTGTAAATACAATAAAATAGCTGGGGATATATGGGAACATATAATAAGTTATGGTCAGAACCACAGTATGTCTCTGCAGGTACCCCATGATGCCTTCCAGTTGCCAATTGCACTTGTAGGCGAGCATAGTCTGCTCCTTTAGATGTTCTTTGAAAGATATGATGTTGGAAGATGATGTCATTATATTGAGTAATGGTGTTGATATCTGTACAAATATCCACATAATGCGTATTAGATTTATACAAAGTAAAACTTGTATATCAACCATGAAAAAATAAAGAATAATGTAATTGTAATACATCCTAATAGGTAGTGCTTGCTGTCTCAGAACGTGATTTATTTTTCTACCAACTACCAAAATGAAGGAGCACTTTCTGCCATATTAGCAATGGAACTGGTTGACAGACAAAGACCCAGGAGAAAAGCAGAAGTGTGTAGGTAGCCTAGTATTTATGACTGATTGTCCCATACACACAGGTACTCCTACAGCAGGTTAATTTGTGTAAGGATTCAACACCAGAAAATGCTTCCTCCTCCTGTAGCCAAACATCTCATTATTATACTCAGGAGCAGGAGAAACAATGTGATGTTTGGGTGCAGGATCAGAAAGAAGCCACTATACTGGTCTAATGGTGAAAAGATGCATGGAGGATGTCTCTCTGCATCTTCACAACAAATCACTGCAGAGATTATATAAAGGGGAGGTTAACTTATAAGCATTAGCACTATTAGATCATTAAATAAAGTGCAACAACAGTTTGTGTATTGCTGTCAACAAACAACAGTCTACTTAAGAGAATATACTTGAGTGTATGCAAAGAGTGAAAAAGAAAAGAGGCGCCTCCTTGTGCGATATCGCCAGTGTAAAGATTCTGTCACCTCACCACCACCAGTGAAACAATACTTACAAGTATAGTGGCTGGATAGACACTTACGTGTAAAACAGTGAAAAAGCCTAGGGATTGTTAGAGCTGTCCCTCAAACAGCTATCTCAGGACTTCTTTAAGATGATGGCAGCTCTCCTTAACGCCTCCACTCACGAAGGAAGATACATGCAACCAAAAAACAAAGAACAGGAGGTGACAATAATGCCTTATCACACCGGTAATGTAGTAATATAAAGCCATACAAATATTGCACTCACATGTATAAGTGACTGTGTATATACATATATACCAACACAGCATAAAGAGCATGCAGAGAACTTCTTACCGTCCCTGCTCGGTACAATTGATGCTGCTGCTTGACTCCTCGTAGATGTAATTTCAAGGAGAAAAATGGAGAAAAAAGAACAAAGGAGATTCTCCAAAAATCTAAAGTGTAATCACTCCAATACAGATGTATTAATATAAAATCAATAAAATCTAAAATATATAATATAAAATATAATATATAATCCTACAATTCAACGTGTTTTTCAGCGATCCATGCTGCTTTCTCACATATGTAGGTAACACTTTAGATCCTTTGTTCATTTTTCCCTGTCTTTCTCTTTGAAATTACATCTACGAGGAGTCAAGCAACAACATCAATTGTACTGAGCAGGGGTGGTAAGAAGTTATCTGCAAGCTCTTTATGCTGTGTTGGTACATATGTATATACATAGCCACTTATACATATGAGTACAATATTTGTATGGCTTTATATATCACTACATTACCAGTGTGATAAGGCACTATTGGTGCCTCCTGTTCTTTGTTTTTTGGTTGCAAACTTGAGTATATGACTGCAAAACAACAATTTCCTAGATTAAAAGAAAATGCATCACTTACCCATACTGCATTTTGGTATGGAATTTACCTGCTGATTCCTGTAGTCCTGAGGTCTCTGAAATGGTAATGGGATTTGAAGTTTGTAAAATGGTGACACCACTCAGGTCAGACTTAAAATGTACAGGAGAATTTATCTGAGATATAATACCTTAGAAAACCAGACATGAAGAACCACCTAGAACTATATCTAAATCTAACATACTTATAAAACTATAAGATAGAAGTATGGCATACAATATTACAATAGTAGCAAACTACATAATATAATAATCACTCAGGTGTCATCATCCCAGAATGCATACCTCTGTCTATATACATCCACCCTCCTGTCACTCCAGTTATAGTTTGGTCTCTAACTTGGGATGGTGTTTAAAACTCACATTTGTTTTGGTTCACAATGACAAATAACTGGATATGGCTATAGAATATATTGCTTCTAAAGTTGGACTCAGGGTTAACTATTCACTCAGCTGCGCACATGTTATACTAGATTGTATACTTCTTAAAGGTTCACTGCTGCTAATTTACTTCTTATCTGGTTTTCATTGTGATAATGTACATAACCAACTGAATGTCTCCAGGGTTATTTTGTTGAGATGCACTTTTGTTTGTTTAAATATATGTGTTTATGCATTTTGTGGGGAACAGTTTATATGAAAATGAACCACACATATTCATGTTAGTTTCTACAACTTATTCAAAATTGGCAACATAGATTAAGGTAACAAAGAAACAGTAAAACTAAATGTTTAATAGTTTTAAAAATATATGATTGTTTTGTCAGTGATATGTTACAATCATGAATTCAAGCATTTAAGAAGAGTCATTTTATCATTAAAATTAAGTGGTACATAGGCTGTAGTTTTTTTTTTACTTTATAGCCTGAACAGATATTAATTGTAAATGTGATGTTTCATCAAATGATACATATTTCTAATTATTACACATTGGCTGCAACCAAATATAGGCAAATACTCTTATGCGTTTCCATGTAAAATGGAGGATTTCCCCAAACAATATGATTCAACAGTTTTGTTGGTTATGTTGAGGTTTTTTATTCTAATAGAAAATAAAATATCCAAGCACCCAAATTTACTTCAATACATGAGCGATATTAATGGCGAAGAGAGTATCACAAAAATACTTCGTTTTATCTTTATCTTATTTTATCTTGATTTTATTTTGTAGGCATTAAAAAAACATGAAGAACGATATGTCATAAAGGTTTGAGAGATATTCACAAGCAAAGTTTCCCCCTCCCGCCCCTTTTACCTAGTGTAAGCCATCTCTTCTCAGATGTGGAATGCAGTCCATAGACCAGACAGATAACAGCAGGGGACAATCTTCTTTCTATGAGAACAATGAAAGCCCTGTCCCCCTTGACAAGTTTTTCAGGTTTTTCCCTTAATTGAAGATTGTACCTCTCTGCAATCTACCTGGGCACCTCCCTTCTGCTCTGGCTAAGCAGTGTTACGTCAGTAAAAGGGGTGGGAGGGGGATATTTTTCATTGAATTACTCTTGAACTACAACTCTGACAGAACTGAAATAACACTCTCCAAAGTCCAAATACTAAGATGATTAATTAGAGCTGCTTTTATTATGAAACATTACTATCCATTTAAATGGGTATAAGATATTGCACAGTAAAAAATAGATTCTAAAACTATGCCCTTTCCCTTCCGAGAGAAAACATCTACAACACTATTCCTAGTGAAAAGAGAGAGGCCACGTTATCAAGGATGAAATTAACACCCAGGTGTATAAAGCACCTGTAGAGAAAACGCTGGCGTCTCCTGTCCACAAATATCACCATATGTTCACAACATGGAAAGAGAATAACAAGTCTCTTTTCACTAGGATTAAGTGTTGCAGATATTTTCTTTTGGAATGGAAAAGGCATAAGTTTTAGAAACTATTTTTTATGGTGCTATATCTTATACTTCTACCCATTTAACTCTTTTTGCAATATTCCCATCACCATTAATATCGTTCATGTATCGAAGTAAATTAGGGTAATTGGATATTTTATTTTATTTTATTTTTATTTTAATAACACATTTTAATGGTGGTGTTTAAAGGGATAGTAATGTTTCATAATAAAAGCAGCTCTAATTAATCATCATAGTATTTGGACATTTGAGAGTGTTATTTCAATTCTGTCAGAGTTGTAGTTCAAGAGTAATTCAATGACAAAGTATCCCCCTCCTGCCCCTTTTACTGATGTAACACTGCTCAGCCAGATCAGAAGGGAGGTGCACAGGTAGATTGCAGAGAGTGACAATCTTCAATTAAGATAAGGGAAAAACCTGAAAAACTTGTCAAGGGGGGCAGGTCTTTCATTGTTCTCATAGGAAGAAGATTGTCCCCTTCTGTTATCTGTCTGGTCTATGGACTGCATTCCATATCTGAGAAGAGATGGCTTACACTAGGTAAAAGGGGTGGGAGGGGAAACTTTGCTTGTGAATATCTCTCAAACCATAACAGTTTGAGAGATAAGACTTATATTGTTCTTTATGTTTTTTAATGCCTACAAAATAAAATAAAGATAAAACGAAGTATTACTATCCCTTTAAGTATATATTTAAGCTGCCCATGTGCACATACAGTATATTTTTAAACACTAGATATTTCGCATAAGACTAGAAATGTTATCATGATTATTCTAATAACCTGCACATAACCAAGTATCCCACTTTGATATCAGTATCAACTATTTACCATGGCTGCATCCCAAATGCAATCTCCCCAGCAGTGGAGAACAACCATTAATTACATGTTTAATTAAAGTGTGTCAAACCTGGTTAGGAAATATGAAAATGTACACACTCTATTATATAGTCTCTCTATGCTGAATTGCACTTTCCACTTCAGTGCAAGTCAATTTTAGTTGAAGAAGAGCTCACACTATCTTCTAAATTCCAGGTATTTTATGGTTTTAGCATTCCATAGTTTTATTGAAGCAGATCTGATTAGTGAAGAAACCAACTGAAGATGTGTACAGTGAAGAATAGAATTTCACACGTGATCATTGAATCTATATTATACACTTGTGAATCCATTATCTTGTCTGAAATGAATCAGAAAATCTGTCTCCAGCAAATAATGCAATGGTTACAGTGTTTTCATTGCATTCCCAGAACTCTTTCAACAGCATGAAAAAGAGAGCACACAGCACAGTCACTTTTTAGATTCCAAGATCACATAAATATGGGTCCACGGAATACACTATTTGGCCCTGCATTTTATTACTCCCTGTAGTACCTACATAGAAACATAGAATTTGATGGCAGATAAGAACCATTCGGCCCATCTAGTCTGCCCATTTTCCTACTGTCAAACCTCAAACCTTTTTTGGTCCCTGGTCTTTTCTTCTGTTAACGATAGCCTTGTGCCTATCCCATGCATGCTTAAATTCTGTCACTGTATTATCGTCTACCACTTCTGCTGGTAGGCAATTCCACTTATCTACTACCCTCTCAGTGAAGTAAAAGTTTCTTACATTATGTCTAAACCTGTACCCCTCTAGTTTTAGACTATGGCCTCTTGTCCTAACATTTTTACTCCTTTGAAATGTACTTCCATCCTGCACTTTGTTGAATCGCTTCATGTATTTGAATGTTTCTATCATATCCCCTCTCTCTCTTCTCTCCTCCAAACTATACCTGTTCAGATCCTTTAGTCTATCCTGATACATCTTTTCCTGTAAACCAGTCACCATTTTAGTAGCCCTTCTCTGAATTTTCTCTAGAGTATCTATATCCTTCTGAAGATGGGGTCTCCAGTACTGTAAAAAATACTCTAGGTGAGGTCTAACTGGAGATCTGTACAGTGGCATGACCACTTCCCTTTTGCCATTTTCCTTCACTAATGCCCCAAGCTATACAACCCAGCATTCTGCTTGCATTCCCCACTTTATTACATTGTCTGCCTACATTTGTCATTAGAAATAATTACTCCGAAATTTCTTTCCTCTGTTTTCTCTGACAGCACAGTACCCATAATAGTATATTTTGGATTTTTATGTTCCAAGTGCATTATTTTACATTTATCAACATTAAACTGCAGCTGCCACAATCTTGTCCATTCTTTTAATTTACCTAAATCATTTGTCATTTGTCTTATTCACCCTGGAATGTCTACCCTATTGCAGATCTTTGTATCATCTGCAAAAAGGCATACCTTACCTTGAAAACCTTTTGCAATATCACTAATAAGAATATTAAAAATAATGGGCCCCAGTACAGATCCCTGAGGTACACCATTAGTAATACTCCTTTCATCTGAATATTCTCCATTGGCTACCTCTCACTGTCTCCTGTCACTCAGCCATTGCCTTACTCATTTTACTATTTTTATTTCCAGACCCAAACACTGAAATTTATTAATGAGTCTTCTATGAAGGACAGTGTCAGTTGTTTTATAAAATCTAGATAAGCTATATCTACTGCTCCTCCTTGGTCTATTATTTTAGTTACCCGGTCAAAAAAATCTAGGAGGTTAGTTTGACAAGATCTCCCTGCTGTAAACCCATGCTGTTTGGTATCTTGCAAGCAATTCAAATTGAGATATTCAACAATTCTTTCCTTTAACATATTCTCCATTAATGTTCCCACTACTGATGTAAGATTTACTGGTCTGTAGTCAACAGACTCTTCCCTGCTACACTTTTTGTGAAGCGGTACTACATATGCTTCCTTCCAATCTTCTGAAACTACCCCCGTCTATAGTGACTGATTGAATAATTCTGTTAAAGGTTTTGCCAGAACACTCTTAAGTTCTTTTAATAACTTAATCAGGTCCCATTGATTTATCTGTTTTTACCTTAGAAAGTTGAAGTAGAACGTCTTCCACTGTAAACATGCATGTTTCCCATGTCTTACCATTTCTTTTTTCTAACAGAGGTCTCTTCCTTTCATCTTTCTCTGTAAAAACTGAACAGAAATATTCATTGAGACAGTCAGCTATCCCTTTATTCTCATTTATATAGTTTCCATTTTTTGTTTTCAGTCTAACTATTCCTTGTTTCATTTTCCTCCTTTCGTTTACTTATAACTAAAAAAATGTTTTATTCCCCTTTTATCATGGTGCCCGTGATCTGGCCTGTTAGTGGCGTACTTGTCTGGTTTCCACGGGTATACTAGCAGCGGCATTGCTGGTCACTGCCGGCCTGACTGCAGGCCTCTCTGTTGCGAGCGCGTCACTGACGTCGCACTCGCTGTTTTATACCTTCGGCACTGGTTGGCTGATTGAAGTCCCGCCTTCTCAGTTGGCCTTATATGCGAGATCATTGTGCTTCATTGTGACTCTTGCCTGACTGTTAACTCCACTCCATGTATGAACCTTGGTCTTGTCTGACTACCCAATCCATGTATGAGCCTTGGCCTTGTCTGATTACCCGATCCATGCATGAACCTTGGCTTTGCCTGACTACCAGATCTGTGTATGACCCTTGGTGTAGTGTGACTACTTGCTCCTAGCTAGTCCTGGGCCTTGTCTGTATATCCACTCCATTGTACTCCGTCCTTGTCTGACTACCGCTCCGTGTGCCCTTGGGTTAGTCTGTTGCCTCCTAGGTATTGCCATCATTCTGGGTATTCCGTGGGCATTGGCCTTGGACCCTAGAGTTCTAGGGTATAGCTTTCCTGCCTTGGACCCTAACGTTCTGGGGATCCGTGTAAGCCTCCTATCAGCCACCCTCACTCCATCTTGGGTTGGTTGCGTTCACTCTCCTCTAGAGAACTGTAGGCTAGGTCCTCATGTCCTCTTCTATCTGCTTACCTTTCCTAGTAGTGCAGGCTAGGTTAGCATTCAGCCTTGGGTAGTGGGCTGTAGTGCTGTCCTCACGCCTGACCCAGGGTAGGGTTGGGGAAGTGTTTGATTTGTATTTTGCCTTAATAAAGTGGTGTTGATCTTACTGAACCTTTCTTGTATCCTTATTTACCTTGGCTACAGTGATACCTTTTTTATTGACTGGGCAATTGTTTCCTTTGTGTGTGTGCTTTGGCACATCTAATAATGCATTTGGCCTCCTTCAGCCTAGTCTTGTACCGATACCGATCTTCTTCTTTCTGCATCTGCTTATATTTCTTAAATGCTTCTTTTTTCTCCTTTACTGTATTTGCCATTTCTGTGGAGTACCACAGTGGTTTTCTTTTTCTTTTACCCTTGCTGACATGTCTAATGCAATGCTCTGTTGCGTTTAGTAAAACATATTTCAGATTATCCCATTTCTCCTGGAATCCATCTAAAAATCTCCAAATTGTTAAAGACTGACCTAAAAATGTTTCCATTTTAGAAAAATCAGCCTTTCTAAAGTCTAGAACCTTTGTTTTTGTGTGGTGCAACTCAGCCTCTGTCTTTATATTAAACCACACAGATTGATGATCTCTGGAGTCCAAACACTCTTCTACAGCTACATCTGATACCAAGTCTCCATTAGTAAATAATACATCTAGTGTAGCTTCCTTTCTAGTTGGCTCTTCTACTAATTGGCTAAGAGCTAATCCTTTAAGATTCAACACGTTATGATGATTTTTTGGGTTAATTTGTGCATGATCATAAATAGCAATATATTTAGCTGAGATATAATAAAATAGCATTACAGTAATAAACATTTATTTTTTCATCATTTGAGTATAAAGTAAACATTTATTAGTTGACTGTATGATCAGTGTAGTGCGATATGTAATTATTGATCAGCACAAATGTTTTATTGTTGAGTAGATTTATTGATCGTATTATTTTTAAGTGGTTATTGGCAAGAGGAAGGAACCCATCTCTAATATCAGGGACCATCTAAGAATCTCAAATGCCAAGCCAATGGTTTACTGTGTGTTCTTGTCTTTCTTTCACAGTTTGTCTTACAACTAGCACCCCTCCCCCCCATGGCACTTTCACATATACCATATTTTGTTCTGCATATCTTTCTGTATCCATAGAAAGGTTGTGTTTCCACGGGTCTTTTTTCTCTCCCAGCTCTGTCTATCTCTTACTTACTTTCCTTCTTGTGTATGTTTCTTTAATTCCCCCACATATCTATCTCTATTTTTCTTATATTTACTCTTCTGTCACATACACACACACACACACACATACACACACACACACACACATATACACATGCACATAATCACAAACACAAACATGCACATACATACTTACACATGCACTGTACATTCACTCACATACATGCACACATACAATCCACACACATACACACACACTCATTCATATACACACACATATACATACACACACAGACACACATGCAAACACATACACACACATCATAGACTTTTTTTACAATTGTCATTCCTGTGTGTTTTGCCTCTCTTTTCTTGCTTTCTCTGAGATGGATTCCATTGCAGGTGAATCACTGGGTTTTATCCAAAAAAATCTCCCAGACTTCAAAAGGAATCGGTGAAATACAATCAGTGATAACATTTATAATCTGGTAGAATTCACAAGATGCACTAAACCAACTTATATGCACTGTACAAGCCTAAAACCAACACCTGGAACATGCTCACTGAGCTGACAAATGTAAACAATGCACGATTAACCCTTTCCAGGACACACAAAGTATCAGAACTTGAAAAAGAAGCCATCACAACACACCTGCACATACAGTACATAATAGAACCAATCAATCTCCACACACCCTCACACATCACCGCATACAAACCTGTACCATCACATTCACAACATACACATATAGCCAAACAATATCAATGCAGAATTTACTGTTTGTGACCGTGGATGCAGTGTGCGTGTGGGGGGTACAAGAAGTGTATTATGTGTAATAAGTAATGTGACTCAGTCCTCCTGACTCTTCTATGCTTGCCTCTCATGTGAGTGTGCTCCTGTCTGTGATTCTGATTCTATTCTACATCCAAACCCAGTGGTGTGACACACACACACACACACACACACACAGATGTGTGGGCTATTCATTTGTCTTTTGCAGGGTTTCTGTATCGTGATTGGCAGTGGAGTAAATTCTTGGTGTCAACAGCCCAATTTAATGTCAGTTCACTGTTTTCATTTGCTGTTACTGGAAGTTCTGTTTTAGATTTGTAGAATGTATGCACAAATACGCTTAATATGCAGTGGTGGTGTATGCAGGAACTGCCATTTAGTATGTGCTACTGGAGATCTATGGAATTCTGCTGAACAGCACCTCACAGCATGTTCATGTAAAGTGGACTAATGATTTTACACAAAAGTCTGGAAATGGTGCAGGACATTGAATCGATCCTCTAGGAGGGGGGGAGTGGGACTAGGGGATGATGGGACCCACATTAGAGAGAGGTTGGTGGTAGCAGAAGCACTGGAGAGACCAAGAGGAAGAGAGAACTAGTGAGTTTGTGGAGCAAGCACCACCAGTAAACCTGTTGCTGCCGCCTGCTGAACTGTGTGTGTGGCGCAAAATAAATGAATTTCAAGTAGCAGTTTAAGTCCAGGTTTTGCAATGCAATGATATTTTTTTATGTGGACTAACAGTTATATAATTTAAGACACTATTTTGAGAGATCAGTTCTCAACCTCAGTGTCACCAATATACCGGAGCAGGTGGGAACCTGCAAGAGAGGGAGTGCTCAGGTGCACCGCTAGGGTTCCGAACTAGTAACGCGGTGATTGTCTACAGGTGCTGGCTCCAAAGCCAGATGTCCAATCCCAGTTGAGCTGGGACCCTGACCAGGATTATCTCTGTATAAACAGTACCAGCTCTCTTGCAGGGGAGAGTGAAGGCTAGAGAGAGCTGGATAGGAGCATAGCCACACTGTAGCTAAAACTCCCCAGGACTACACTCAGATATAGAAATATAAAAGCAGGATCCCTAAAGTAAAGGGTTACAGACCTGAGTCGCAGAAGTTCACGATCCTACAGAGATATCTGGTTCAGCCAACAGCAGAAGAGTCAGAAGGCAAGCCAAGGTCAGCAACTTTCTGGTAAAGCGGTATCCATATCAGCAGGTGAATAGAAGAGTCAGGAGGCATGCCAAGGTCAGCAACGTTCTGGTAAAGAGGTATCCAAATCAGCAGCCGAATAGAAGAGTCAGGAGACTAGCCAGGGTCAGCAGTGTTCAGGACTTGAGGTATCAAAATTGGCAGGCAGAAGGGATGGTCAGGACTAGGCAATAGGTCAATAACAGGAACAAGAAGCAAGACTAGGGTACCCAGATGTTAAATGGAACACTGTGAAAGAGCACCGAGCATCTAGGGAAGCACCTAGATATAGGAGACGACGGATGACATCGCAAAACACGTGATTCGGCAACCTGAAAACGAATAACCACTCTGGTTCACGGAGCGGAGGGGACAAGTGCCGAAAGGTAGCGTGACACTCAGGTCAAGTAATAATGAATCACAAAGTCTGTTGGATCACACAGTCTGTTCAAAACAATCCAGAGCTCCTAAGGAAAATTATTTAAACACATATGATTTTAGGGGTAGGGTTGGGGAAAAATCAAAAATGTTTCCATGGGAAATTCCCACATATAGAAAATACATATAAATGTCCACCTTTTTGCCAATGCCAATACATTTCCCATAAGAATGTTGCCATTTTTTTCACCTATACTTTCTATGGCTTCAATATTTCAATTTTATTTAGCCACTACAGTAAGATATGCCTTGAAAAAATATTAGTAGGCTGAGTCCCTTTGTTCTTTGCCCAAGACTTTAACCAACTGCTGGTACAACTCTGGCACAGGCATCCCTGAAAAAGAACCGGAGCTTGGGATATGCCAATAGAGTGCAACACATTAAATGAGTTCTATAAAACCTCTGTTTTCAAAAGACGAAAAGGACAGCATGTCAACTGTCAACATTTTGGCAAGTATCCTATTCCACAAAAGTATTTTTGGATTGTTTTTGCATAGGTTTTGACTCTTTTCTAAGAACTCAAGTAATTACAGATTGTGTTCATTGTTTAAAACATTGAACTTGTCACAACTAATCACCTCCCCAACTCATATAAAAAAAAAAAAAATACAATCATACTCTGCTGGATTGGATCCTTTTATCCTGCCCAAGCCGAGTCCAAGCTTCAGGTGTACTAGCAAATATGGTTAGCGATCACTCAAAGGTCTACTGTGTTAAGGCAATCAAATCTTGTCCCAAAATAATAGTTACTAGATCTTTCAGGAAATGTAATCTCCAGTCTTTCCAAATGATCTAAGAAATTACCTGTGGTAAAGAATAAACTTAATACCTGCCCGAGAGTCAGCAATTGACTTTCTTCACTCTGAGGTCATGCAGTCTGTAAAATCCAAGGAGGGCCCATCTACCATGGGTCTCTGCTGACCTACTCAAGTTATATATTTTTACAGATGCCTTATGGACAAAATGTAAACAAACTTGTTACACTTATGATCATACTGCTTACAGTCAATTGCGGAATACCTGCATATAGCAAACAAAACTAGCCAAAACTCAATATTTTATTGATAACTTGAATGGTAACATAACAAACTGACCAATTTTTGGAAGGTTATTAAAAATATTTACAAGCCCGCTAACCATTCTCTCCCCTCAACTATAAAAGTAGGGAATGAAACAATACAATACCCCATATTAGTAGCCAAAGCATTCAACAACTATTTCACTGGATGTGCCACCTCCCTGTTTACTAAAAACAAAAGTAATCTAGAAGTAGTAACACGCACAGAACTCTTTGTGTGTGGGGTGATGTCTTGTCCTTCTCAAAATACTGTATCATGTACACCTCTGTTTCTAGTATCCATCACTGTCTGCGTCAGTCACAGCTCATGTTAAAGTCCCTGACTATCTCTGTTATTTTTTTTAATAAACTGTCACTTTCTACAAAAAAAATGAACACAAACATTCCCTGCAACTGTATCTCCTTCACCCTCTCTTTACTCGTCTCTGCATGTAGCTAGAGTTAAAATGTCATAATCTGCTTTCTCTCTCTCTCCCAACATCACTGCTGTGAATATTTATAGTACAGGATGAGTATAGAGCTGTTAGCTTAAAAATTAGTAGTTGGCAATAAGGCATTAATTGAGCAGCACAGCTGCAGCTGCAGGTGAGCAGCACAACCACACCTCAGTCAATATTCAATTTGCTCTTTTTTTATTAACATTTTCATGGACTAGCTCCCCTCGCCTACTCCCCTAGATCTGGTAGTGGCATCTCTGAGTAATGAACTGCCGTACTGAAAACCGGCTTATGCATGCAAAACACTTTCACGTGTTTACTTGGTGTTTTTAATTTTAATATTATATGGAAAACACTAAACAGCAGGGGCGCCCAATAGTGTAACACTATAAATATGTGTTATATGTACAGAAATACTATGTACTCACAAAACCTGTGGTCAGGCACTGGATAACCTGATAAATGTGCAGGCAGAGTATAGTATTCCATCTCTGCGTGGGACATCACAGAGTTACTTGATAGATTATTCAAAATCAATCAACAGGTAAAATCCCAGGAGCAAAAATACTGGAAGTGGCTCAGGAAATGTAAACTTGTTAGTTTATTACAAAAGAAGGGGCTATATCAGCAAATACAGCTATAGCTATACATGCTAGACATGTTCGTTTAAAAATTCTAAAAAAAATTCTATAATAAGAAATCTGTTACGCATTTCACAGTGCTAACCCACCTCTTTATCAAAGAGATAAGAACACAAAACAAAAATCTGAGCCTCTGTTTAAACCAAGTTTAAAGGGGAACTCTCACCTCATTTAAAGTCCTTCTTTTTCTAAATTTACTTCTCTATAAATGTTATATCTGTTATTTATTTTTTAAAACAACACTTTCACTGAGATTTTGGCTTTTTAATTCTATCGCTTTTCATCACTTCAGTACAGATTGTGGCAGCATCTTCCCTTCCCCAGTTGTTCCCCTGTTCCCACTTCCTCTGACGAATGAATCCAGCACGTGAGCTGTTGCACTCTCAGTGGCAAGAGATCGTTCCAGCTCATATGCTGGATTCCTCCTTCAGAGGAGGAAAATATTGTTTAAAAAAAAATAAAAAAAATATAAGATATAATATTTATAGAGAAACAAGATTAGAATAAGAAGGACTTTAAATGAGGGGAGAGTTCCCGTTTAAATACCCATGCAGCTGAGTTGGTTGGAGGCATGAGAGCTACTGAATGCAGATAGGTTGCCAGTCAAATCAAACTTGTATACACAACGAAAATTGACTAGCTCCCAAATAGCAAAAGGCTGAACAACAGCCATACGCTCAAGGAATCAGAATGCCCAGCAACATGAGTAGCGTGATCTATCAGTGATCTATCTAATTGATACAAACTATTGGATTAATTTTCCATAGTCCAGTGTGAAATTGCACAATATAATAATAAAACTGTACATAATAAAATCCATTAAACTGAACTATTGAGAAAACCAATATAAATGTGTACATAAATAAGTTACTTGTAAAAATGATGTGAGCATAGTCGGGGCCAGATAAACCGGCACCACATAATTAAATGAAAAAAAAAAAACAAGTTGGTGATGATATAATACTCAAAACCAACCAACCAATCCGGCCACAATTATTCTGGCTAAAATGCATGTATTTAGCCCTGAGAATAAAAATGCAGTGTGATGCATCGCTGAAGTGATACACTACACTCTCACCAACATACTACAAGCTAAATTGATGAGTCTCTACACAAAAAACAAACCCCAAATCATTATAATAATAACAATTTCACTTCCTAGGGGAAAGTGCAAAACCACACTAATGAATGTGTGATACAACATCTATCACTCAATTTTAATAGCATCTCCAATTTGTTAATGACACCTATAATTTTAGCATTTTTTTCTGATTGACTGTGAATTTACAGACACTTGACAATATTGATGCTTACATTTCATAATACTTTAACAGCGGTATTGGTGACAAAATGGTCAATTAGATGAATAAACTGCTTAAAACATAGGCACAAAGCAGTTTGTATTCAAACAGCACCCTAAATGTTACTTTTGTGGCTTCACCATTTCAATGTATACACATTAAGATTTAGAATTTTTCTCATGAAAACAAGGTTACATTCTATTAATTAAAATCAGATGTTTCATGGCTGGGAAACCTGGATTTATTTAATAATTTTCTACTGTATCTTATACCCTTGCATACTAACATTAATAGTCTTATGCAGAAAGATAAAGAATAGCAAGTTTGGTGTAAACCATTGCCCCACAAGGGTGGGAATGAAAATTAAATGGGGCTTTTAACCCATAAATGCTTGACAGTTATCCAAGCAATTGCTAAGCTATGCATTGGAGACCTCTCTACTATTAAAGGGGTTAAATTCTCCATTAATATTAATAGGAATCTTAGAAATTGTTATTGGCTCAGTTTATATACTCTAGAATTGATCATATTTTGCTTTCTGTGTAAGGAAAACTAACAAGTAGGAGATTAGCATGACATGAAAACTGACATTTAAATCTATCACTACTTTAGTTAGTCCTTTAGTCCTTGCCTACAGCAAGATACATTACCACTCTCCTCTGTGTGATGCACACAGTACTTATCTGGTCTTTGAGAATCAAATTTACCTACCTGACAGCAAGAGAGTATGAGGAAAGCTCTATTTTTAGTTAAGAGAGAAGCGGATAAAAGGAAGGATGCAGGCTGACCCTAATAAAGGGAGTATGCTTCCTAAATATTATGGTTTGGCATGTATAATAACATATAATATATTTCTGGCTTAAGAAAATGTAATTATTTATGTAAAGTTTACTTCCATGGGTTATCTATTATACAATAAAATGTAACTATCGCCTTTAAAAAAATATTCCCAAAGAACAGAAAGAATAAAACATCCTGGTATAGTTTTATTGTATTGCATATTTAGAATTGGGCAGCATTCAATCACTTGTAAAAAGTTATCAGTTGTTTCATTGCAAAATTTCTTCACAATATACATAAAACAGGAAACACTTTTCATATCAGTGTGGTTTTCCTTTAAAGGGGAATTATGCCCTAGGAATACGTAGCTAGGCAGGTGTTCTTCAAATTTATTAGTATTTACAATTTTTATTTGGATTTAAACTGTTTTAGTTTGCTAATCGTTGTTTCAGTTTAACCATTTGAGTACCTGAGTGGTACGCAACAAATTGCTTTTGCAAAGGGTTAATAAATATTATTGACACTTACTAGCCATTCAAGTCGATTGAAGCTTTTGTAGCTAGACACAAAGATCAACAGAGAAACTGCAAAAATGAAAAAGATAAATACAACTGACTGTTGTATAAAGGACACCTACATAGGTATGCCATTTTATTATACAAATTATGAGCAAGTTATTCTTGGGGTATTGATCCCATTTAATACATTTGGTGCATTGCTATCATTGGTTTGATACGTATTACCCATCTTTCTAAATCAGGAGTTTGTGGAAATAGGGATGTACAAATTGCCAAGCACTGCTTATTTGCTGTGCTTATATATACCTTTAGTTAAATCATACCTGTACATTTGCTTATGTACAGATTCTTTAGTACATTCTAGCTCACACACATTTCTGCTAGCTCTACAATTTAATGTCAGCAATTCCTCAATGCCTCCATTATAACAGTCTTAAGAATAAGGAAGATTTTTGTACTGATTTATTTGGTTAGAGCATGGCTTTATGCTTTGAATGCCAGAGAGAGTCATCCAAAGCATTGCAGAGCATTACATTTGATACCCCTCTTGCACTCAAAGGGTTAAAACAGGACACAGGGGAAGGGCACCATCCAAAACTCTCATACACTCTCACACTACCTAGCTGTCAGTGCAAGTAGCCATTTATTCACATAAAAAATGTATACCTACACCTCACTATATACACCGTTGAAATATAGGAATATGTAAGTGTAGTTCATTTTCTGGGCTGGGATGCTGGCTTATTAGTCATGTACCTGAACTTCCTAGTATGTACTAGAGAGTACGATTGCTTTAGTACATTGTCTTTAATGTGAGCCAGCTGCGTACACCACTCCTATAATATTTGCAGGACAATGGAGTGATATTACACCACATTCATCTGCTCCTTTTTAGTACATAGCATTGAACAAGGCACAGAGGAAAAGAAGGTTCCAATACTCCCATATACTACTTTCCTACTGCCCTCTCCTTGGCACAAGTGTGGCACAAGTGCTGTACAGAGAATAGTCTTCAGACTAAGGGCCATATGTTCAAAGAATAGTCTTCAGACTAGGGGCCATATGTTCCAAGAGGTAGCGAAATAGTTTTTGTCATTAGTAATGACGTTTAAAATTACAGTGTTGTTGGGCTCATTAATATTTTCAAAGAGTGTCGGTTGTGATCGGAAATATGTCGTTTTGTCATTGAAGTACGATGTCTTACCTAATGTCAAAAATGTCTTACCTACTTATCGAACGTCAAAAATGTCTTACCTAACGTCAAAAATGTCTTACCTAAAGACAAAAATGTAGGTATATAGGTATGGTAATTATTCTTGTGTTGTGTTTCCTTCGGTTATTATAGGTTTCTCAGATTCAGAACTTAACATTCCCTCCACTTTTTTCTTAACGTACAAATGTTTTCTTTTGCTAGACAATTTTTTGTTCTTTTATACAACAAATTTTCTTTTCCTCTATACGACACTGGATAATAGTTTAGCCACGCCCTTGCCGCACCACTTTGCCCGGCAGTTTTGGAGTTGTCTCGTACACAACAGACATTACTAGTTTTTTGTTGTATACTCTATTTGTGCATACAATTACTTATTTTTGTCTTTCATACAACTTTTTTTGTTGTTATCCCTTTGAACATATGGCCCTAAGTAGCTTGGTAAATTGGCATTAGGTAGGCATAAGGCTAAAATAAATTGGTTCCAGCACTTTAGTATGGAAAATCTGAGTATATGCCCCTTATATTGTTGATTAGGGAGCGTTTGCCCTGCAAAAATGGGGCAATGCATTGGTGATCTCGTTTGCATTCAAGGGGTTAAAAGCCACATTTCATTCAACATGAATCTTTATTTGTTTATGTGGCTGCACAGAAATGCTGAACTTTTGTCTTTGTGTATATAGACCTGCAACCATTACTACAAAGTGATAATGAGCCAGGAAATAAATGCCCTCTGGGTACACAAAATAAGTCTCCACACACAATATTCACGTTTCTGTTACATTTTACTTCATATTACGTAGAATCAAATGTATCAGTTTCCCATATTTTACCAAATGTACCATGACATTCTGGAAAAGCAGCATCGCAAAATAACATATTCCCATCAGTAAGAAACCAGTGTTAGTGTTTTTGTAATATAGAGAAATAATCTATGAGCCATGCTCCTAAAAATAACCGCCTAGGTTTTCAGGTCAGGTTCACGTAATCCTTGCCTTTATCATCTCTCTCATTATAAAACCAGCTGAAGCTGGAATACAGAGTGCTGAGCTGCTCTCCAAGATCAGCAGTAGTTATATTTCAGAAGGAAACCACATGGTTACTGTTGAATCTCAGGTTCCTTATAATGCACGTAAAGCAGTTTCACTTAAAATGTCAGGTTTACTTTGGCAAAATCCCACTTTACTAGGGATTTAGGCTACAAAAACCACTGAATGGAAATATGTGTTTCCATCTATGTGCCAGGTCACAAACATATTGGCTATTAAACGTAATCAAAGGAATCAGAATTCGTCATAAGAATCATAAGAGGATTTGTCATAAATGATGGGAATATTAAATGTCATATGGTTAAGTCCTTAACTTTCTGTGACAGTATAAACTATTCTGAGTAATGAGAAGTAGACTATTGAATCTAGATCAGGCTCAGAATCCTACAACACACACTCTTCATAATCCATAATCCAAATAATTATCTGTCAAAGATGGCAGCTTAACCCTATAAGAACCAGAGGTGCACAACACACAGCAAAGCATTTCATATTTCTCTGGTCCTTCAAGGGTTAACATCTAAACAACCAATACAAAAAAATGTTGTTTAAAGTGACAGTTAACCTCCTTTTTGTCTTGACATATTATGCAAGTTCATGATATGTAAAGACTATACATTTTCTCATCTTCACCTACTTCTGTTTCCAGAGAGCTTTATATCAAGGATTGTGAAAGCAGGAATAATGATAAAACGTTGTAATATCTCTGCTGCACTGAATGTTCTGTCTGTTGTAGTGGATAGGGATAAGCAAAAAGTCCCTTTTTTGTTCTCATGGATATTTTCATGACTTTTCTTGTGGGAAATCCTGTCCATAGAAAAACCCATAGATTTTCCACCATTTCACAGCCACCACAGAGGGACACTGTTGATGGGACTGAATCAGAGGCAGAGGAACACCAGCAGTGAAAGAGCTGACTTCCCTTTGCCTAAATGACCCCCAGTCCCGCAACTACTTCCATAGGGATATGGGGGAGGTGTAATGCGGAAGGGGTCACTGGATGGCAGTATCAGGACCACAGGTCTGCTATCTGTGCCTGCTGCTCTCAAAGTATCACCTTCTGAGGTATGGCAAGTGTGACAGCAAGGAGACTCTCTGTGATAATTGTCAACAAAAGCAGTCCCATAGAGCAGCTAGACACTGGTAGTGGTGATGATAACAGTGGTGGTGGAGCAACTGGAGAGGAAGAGAGTATAAGACTATTTTTGGCAGAAAGCAAAAAGGAGTGGGAGAAAGAGGTGCAACTGGGAATGGGCACCACCGCCAACAGTGACATTATGACCTTTGTGAAGCTGCTGCTGAGTCATCAGAGATAGATGTTCATTTGTCACAGCAGTAGGGTGATGATAACCAGTCTATTGTGCCACAGACCACCATGGGATTAAGTTAATCAAGCACTGATATGGGACTAGGACAGATAGTTGTGGTTCTAATTGCCACCACTAGTCCTCCTGGTCCTAGTTCTAATGCTGATGCTCACAAGGGAACTGCTTCCTGCTCTCAAGAGAAATAATAATATTCCCAAACACCCATGATTTTAAAGGAGGTGCAGGAGGACAAGCATAATTGGCCAACTGCCTCAGCAGCCACACTGAGACTAGCTGCTAGTGGAAACATCATAATACCACAGCCTGTGTCATGTCAGTGCTGATGGCCCCAGTCCCTTGTAGCAGCATAATTCTCCTGCTGCTTAGATGACTAAGCATTAGGAATTATATCAGTAGCAAATTCCAGAATGTTGCTAGAGGCATCTTCTATCACCAAGTAGCTATGCTAACACTAGTATATGATCCTGAGACCTGGGAACTTTTAGGAGTGCTTCTGCTGCCACTAGTTGTGGCACCTCTTACATGTTGATGGTGTATCTCCCAATCACACATGATGTAGTGTGTCAGGTGGAATCTCAATGAGGATGTGCCTAGTGATCCTGCTTCCCCCTGCTTACAGACTTTTTAAACAGACAACAGGTAGAAACATTTTTAGTTTTTGTATCATGGGTGAAGTTTTTCCATAATGTAGACTTCATGGAATGAGGGGTTCCTGAGGGACAGCCGCTACTAGGGCTAGGTTGCAATTGCACTAATAGGTGTCAAAGGTGTTGCAGTTCCAACTGCAGCAGAATTACTCGTCATAGCTAGGGTTCTGGATGTGGATGACCTGTGTTGCTGATTAGTCAACAATAGTGTGTAGCTGTTTGGGGGTTGGATTTGGAAGCGGTGAAGATGCTAATGATGACTGACAGGATGAATGTGTATTTTTTCTTGTCCAGAATCAGACTTTCTCGGTTTATTAACAGGCACACTGCTCCTTTTCAGTGGTGGAAGTCTGATCCTTTGCCTTTCAGCTAATTTTATGGCCATGACTTAATTGCATTTACTCTCAGCTTTATCTGTATCTGGAGGGGGATGCTAGAGGAATATATTCTAGATTAGCATCATCACCAATAATTAATATGTCAAAGAGAAACAGTGTGGAATTACTCTAATCCTAAAACCAGCACTTATTTGGGTATATTTAAACAGACACAGTGTCAGGATTCTCCTGTTCACCCTTCTGGCCTGTTTGGTTTTTCTGTTTGCACCTATTTTGGTGTGCCTCTGTGAGGATTATCCTGTTCACCCTTCTGGCCTGTCTCTGTTTTTTCCATTTGCTTCTATTTTTGTCTGTCTCCCATTGCATCAATTCCTCCTCCTCCTGGGACCCTATTGGTCAGCTTGGGTTTATAGCCTTAGGCCTCTGTAACCTCTTGGCCGGATTATTCACTTTTGTTTGTGGATAGCCTTAACTTTGTCTGTACTTCAACCATGGCTTGTGTATTTGGATTGTCCTCCTGGTTGTTTACTCCCTGGCTTATGTTTACTGACTACGGATTCTGCTTATCTCTTATACCCCATATGCTCCCAGTGACCTCGGTTTGTTCTGACTATTCTTCTGCTTGATTTCATCCACACCATCTGGTATGTTCGTATTTGGGCCGCTGTGCATGGGATATATTTATTGTACTCACTATATTACCTGTATATTTATGTTTCCTTTGACCCAGGCGATAGGAGCTATTATTGTATACTCCTTCATACACCCCTATAGTTACCTTTGATTTGGGCCTCTGCATCTGCCTAGGTGGCCTCTGACCGACTCAGCTCAACAGTGTGCTCCACTGCAGCGCAAGTCAAAACCAGGTGTGCAGCACAGGAGTGCTTTAGTATAACTGTGGTCTTGGCCTAGGTGTCAGACGTAGCAGGGGTGTGTGTATTTATCCTCCTTGTCGATCTGTTATCTTGACTTTGTTGCCCAATATTCCTTTGTGTACTTGTGGTGTAGGAGTCATCCTAGTATTAATTGATCAATTGGTGGTGGTAGTGCTCTGCTTTATGATATCTCTGGGGTTATTAAAGTTTTGTCGATCCTAGTTGTATTCTGTTCAAACTGTGATTGGAAGTCCTTCACATTTGTCAGTGCTGTCCTATTAAATCTTCTTCACCACTGTATGGTGAGAGATATTCCTTATGTGTTTTGGGCAAACCTTAAGAAGTTCCAGTCTGCTACATTTAAAAGGCTAGTCTCTATTGTCCTATGGTCAAACCTTCAGCAGTCCCAGCCTGCTATATTTAAAGGGCTAGTTCTTATTGCTCTACTGGCGAAGATTAAGCACTCAGCCTGCTATATTTTGCAGATCCTTTTAGGTTGAGTGTGAGTTAAGAGAATCTGCATCTTGGGTCCTCTCTGGGTCCTTTGTCCGAGACCAACACCGGTGTGCATCTGCTCCCACCCTTGTCAGGGCCCCAGCTCAACTAGGATCAGACATCTGGCTTCGGGCCAGCACCTTTATCCGTCTTTGGTCGCAGCAAGGGATAGGTGAAACCATCAACGTTCCAGGACTACGCTCCTCCAGCTACATTAGGGTCCAGGCATTTGGACACCTGGACCTTGGCACACAGTATAACAAGCATAAAGGTGAAAAATACACAATTACAGCATGAGTCAATGATTTCTATCGACACTGTTTTGCACCCTATGGGCACTCCATCGTAGCTAAAAAGTACAGGAATTTTTTTCACTTTTCTTCCTCTTATACCGTGTCTATTTTAAATATACCCTATAAATGCTGATTTTTGGAGCGCTTCCATGCTGTTTCTCTTTGACATATTAATTCACATTGTTATGTGGTGATAGCACCGGATGTATATGGGTGAAGATGACATTTGTATCCCTTTATGTTGTCTAATCCAGGTGATATCAGCTTTGGGTGAGTGACTGATTACACAGTAATGGGTTTACTTGTATGCATACTTGTTTTGTTTGATAAGAGATATCATCAATAATTAGGTCATCTTCTCAGCATCGTCCTCCACTACTACAACTCATATTTGAAGTCTCAAATAATTTCTTTTTACTTTTCCCCTTAGAGGGATTTTCAGAATATTTGCTACTACTTTCAGGACAGGTGTTGGGCTTGTTAGTCTCACTGTTAGATGCAGCAGTTGTTTGAACTGCTACATCTTCCTCTGTTATGCCATCAAATCTAGAATGTGACTCACTGTTCAGTGAGTCTTCAGTGTTTTTTAATGGTTTCTTAACACTTCTGCTGGTGGTGGGGGAACTTTCTATGTCACTTCCATGCCTACTTAGAAGGATCATCATAGTTCATTTCATAATCCACAGCAACCATGGCTGCAGTCTGGTTTTGGACTACCACTTTACTAACACATATCTGTATATAAGCCTTCCTGTGTGCAATATTAGTATTAGTCTAATTACTGGAACTTCCTGTTTTACCTACTAATACACAGTATAACCTGCAAGTTCCCTCTTGAAAGAAATGAATCTAATCTTCTCTTAAATGTATCCATTGTATCTGACATTACCACATTTGTGAGCAAAGAATTGCATAATTTAACAGACTTTACGGTAAAAAAACCTTCCTCTGTTGAAGTTGAAATCTCCTTTTCACTATTCGTATTTATTTGTTCCAGCCTTGGAATGAAAAGCTCACTAGAGAAATCCTTGTACTGACCTTGCATATACTTATAAAATGTAACAAGATCCCCTCTTAGGCATCTTTTTTCTACAGTAAATAAAACATGTTAGGCTAGACAATCTTTATACTTCAAATACTCCACTCCCAGATTTATTTTTTTTTTTTTTTTGCTCTTTTCTGTACTTTCTCCAATTCTAGAATATCTTTTTTCAGAATTGGTGCCGAAAACTGTGAAGTCTTACCAACTATTTGTATAATGGTAAAATTATGTTATCCACTCTTGCTCAATACCCTTTTTATGCAAGACAGTACTTTGTTTGCTTTTCCTAATGCTGTTTGATACTGATCACTAGTTTCAAGTTTACAGTTTATAAGCACTTCAGATCCTTTTCTAACAATGTCTCCTAGAATGAATCTATTCAGTTCACAAATAGAATTAATATTTGCTGGTCCCAAATGCCTAACTTTATATTGTCCTACATTCAATTTCACATTCCATTTGTTTGCCCAATCTGCCATCTTATTTAAATTCATATGTAGAGAATTAACATCCTGCTCTGAATGCATTACACTGCATAATTTAGTGTCGTATGCAAAAATGAAATTTAGCTTTCTATACCTTTTTTCTAGTTCATTTATAAACATGTTAAAGATCAGTGGGCCAAGTACTGAATCCTGTGGTACTCCACTCTAAACTTTAATTATATTGGAGGATTTTCTATTTACAAAAACAACACACTGTTCCTTATCCCAACCATTTTTCTATTCAGTTGCATAGGTTAACCCCCTAGGCCCAGTTTCCTAATTTTATACACCAGACTCCTGTGTGACACTGTATCAAATACCTTTGCAAAATTTAGATATAATATATCCACTTACTTCAAAGACGCTCAAAAGATTTGTTTGGCAAGATCTATTTCTCATACAACCATGTTGATTCCTGCTACTGGTGTTCTTTTCTGCAGTGTAATCCTGAATATAATCCCTTATTATCCCGTCTAGCAGTTTTCCCACTACCGAGGTCAAACTCATAAGTTTATAATTCCCAGTTCTGTTTTAGTTCCCTTTTTAAATAAAGGCTTTACATTGGCTTTACACCAATCTTGTAGCACTGAGCTTGTGGTGAGAGAGTTTTAAAGATTAAAAAGAGTGGTCTTGATAACACTGCACTGAGTTCCCGAAGAACCCTTGGATGTATACCATCAGGACCAGGGGCTAGATTCTATTGCAGGTGCTAAATATTTACATCTGTTTTATCAAACATTTTCCTACTGAAGTTTATGGTGACAACTGGAGATAAAAGCAATGATAAAATTAGCACCTGTAATAGAATCTAGCCCCAGGTGCTTTGTCAGATCAGTTTTGTCCAGTCTTCCCCTGACCTCTTCTTGTGTTAGACCAATATTAGATAATCGTATGGTTTACTTGTTTGTTGAGGCTATTCTACCAGTTCTTGTTCCCTGGAATATACAGATGAAAATAATTGTTTAGATCATTAGCCTTTTCCTTATCCAATCAACTCATCCATATCATTTGAAAAAGGTCTAATGCATTCTCTCAAGTTTTTTTGCTATTTAAGTATTTAAAAACTTATTTGTATTAGCCCTGCTCTCCCTTGCTACCCTTGTTTCATTTTATATTTTTGCTAGCAGAAGTACCATTTTGCAATTTTTGTTGCACTCCTTATTTCAGGAAATAATTATCTGTTCCTTCAGACTTAAATAGTGTAGATGTCTTTTTTCCTCGTAGTTTCCATCTTTACATTTGAATTTAACCACACTGGTTGTGATCTAATTTTGTATTTATTCCCCAAAGATAAATACTGATTATTCGCTTGAGTGCCAGAGGAGTGTGTAAAAGCATTGCTTTTCAATATATTGCATACTTCTTTGGCACTCAAAGTGTTAATATATTTCTGCAACCTATATTTAAATTCTGATAAAGTGTCCTCATTATTGTTTCCTTTAAATAATGAATCTAGTCTATGTGCTACATTAATGTTGTTAATATTTTGAAGTTAGCCTTTGTAAAATTTAAGTTAAGCTTTTTCAAACTGATTTCCCAATTGTTCATGTATTTTTTGATGGCACTTCCACAAACTGTGTCATGTAGCTATCCTTAAAGGGATAGTAATACTTTGTTTTATCTTTATTTTATTTTGTAGGCATTAAAAAAACATGAAGAACGGTATAAGTCTTATCTCTCAAACCTTTATGGTTTAAGAGATATTCACAAGCAAAGTACCCCCCCCCATTCACCCAGATCAGAAGGGAGGTGCCCAGGTAGACTGCAGAGAGGGACAATCTTCAATTAAGATAAGGGAAAAAGCTGAAAAACTTGTCAAGAGGGGAAGGGCTTTCATTGTTTTCATGCAAAGAAAATTGTCCCCTGCTGTTATCTGTCTGGTCATACAACCAGATTCACATCTGAGAAGAGGTGGCTTACACTAGGTAAAAGGGGCGGGAGGGGGAAACTTTGCTTGTGAATATCTCTTAAACCATAAAGGTATGAGAGATAAGACTTTCTTCATGTTTTTTTAATGCCTACAAAATCAAATAAAGATAAAACGAAGTATTACTATCCCTTTAAGCATGCTCATAAACCTGCCTCCCTTAGCGCTCTGACATGTCTTATTTTTCCAGTTTATATTTAGATAGTTAAACTCTCACATAATTATAGTGTAACCATCATTTGCCACTTTTTGCAATAACAGTCGGTCCTCAATATTCTTATTAATATTTGGTGGTTTGTAGCATATACCTACCAACATTTTGTTTCACCTTTGTGCTACACCTATCTACATTTTCCACCCACAAAGACTCCACATTATCTCCTTTCTCTCTTCACATTCCCCTAGACTCCTCTAACACCGAGGCTCAGCTAGCTCAGGAAGGAACTTGGGTCACCTGCCTGTCTCTTTTCAGTCAAACAGGATATGGGTGTAATCTCCTTTCTCCATTCAAACTCTCCCAGAGTTGCCCAGACTCCTCTAACACAGAGAACAAATTTCCTGTCCAAAATACTCACTAAACTTCAACTCCACTTTATTTTACTGTCTTCTCTAGCTCCAAATGTGTGCTGCTTTCTCTCTCTAACAAACACAGAAATAACATAATGTATCAACCTGGCACCCCTTTTATACTGTACCAGTGGGAAAAACAGGGAAACTTTCCACTTAGGGGGGTAATCCAGACTCACCATAGATTTCAATTCAATTAACAAGATGGGAAAAAGTGGAAAAAACACCACTTTTTAATAAAGGTTTCCTTGTTTCATTTTGAGGGAAAAATGTTACCAATCCCAAATAGTGGCGTCATGCTTTTTTTGCCACAGGAATAGGGCACATTGTATCACTGTCTCTCCCATAGTCCTTGACAGAGAGCTCTCTGGAAGCATAAATTCACTGAGGTCACTGTCAGGGAGATAAAAGTGTAACAGGCAATGTAACATAGTAACATAGTAATTTAGGTTGAAAAAAGACTTGCGTCCATCTAGTTCAACCTTTTCCTATTCCTGTTTACCATCGTTGATCCAAAAGAAGGCAAAAAACCCCTCAATTAGCAATTTAAAATTCTGCCTTGAATGGGGGGGGGGAATTCCTTCTTGATTCCAAATGGCAATCAGATTTCTCCCTGGATCAACAAGCCCCAACTAAATATTCATCCCAATACTAACGTACATAGCCCTCTATGTTATGCTCTTTTAAATAAGTATCCAGGCCCCTTTTAAAGGCATCTAATGTTTTCAATAGCACCACCTCCTCAGGAAGTGAATTCCATACCTTTATTGTCCTTACAGTAAAGAAACCCTTCCACTGTTGTAGATTAAATCTCCTCAAGTCTAAGCGGGTGGCCCCTTGTCCTGTGTACTGATCTGTTAATGAACAGGTCTTTGGAGAGCCCTTTGTATGGGCCCTGAACATATTTATATAGTGTTATCATATCCCCTCTAAGACGCCGTTTCTCTAGTGTGTACAAGTTTAACTTTTCTAGCCTCTCTTCATAACTAAAACTTTCCATACCCCTTACTAGTTTTGTAGCCCTCCTCTGCACTCTTTCTAGTTCCATAATGTCCTTTTTCAGAAAGGGCGCCCAGAATTGAACAGCATATTCTAAGTGGGGTCTTACCATGGACCTGTAAAGAGGCATAATTATATCTTCCTCCCTTGAGTCAATACTCCTTTTACATGCCAATATCTTATTGGCCTTTGCAGCTGCCAGTTGGCACTGCATGCTACTGCTAAGTCTATTGTCTACCATTACTCCCAAATCCTTTTCATTTGTAGATTTCCTCCGAGAAACACCATTTAAACTATATGTTGCATTTTTATTATTATACCCAAAATGCATAACTTTACACTTGTCTATATTGAATCTCATTTGCCACTTGCCTGCCCAGTTACTCAATTTGTCCAAATCCTCTTGTAATGAAGACACATCCAGTTCAGACTTTATTACCTTACTTAATTTTGTGTCATCGGCAAACACTGATACATGGCTCCCTATGCCCTCTGGGAGGTCATTAATAAACAAATTAAAAAGAAGAGGACCCAGGACAGATCCCTGAGGTACTCCACTTACCATGTTTATCCAACTGGAGAACTTGCCATTTACTACCACTCTTTGCATTCTATCTTTCCAATTTCCAATCCACACACAAACATTTTCCCCTAGGCCTATTTCATTCAATTTGTACAGTAACCTCTTGTGTGGATCTGTATCAAATGCCTTGGCATCAACCGCCGCTCCTGCATCTATATTATTACTCACTTTTTCATAAAATGCGATCAAGTTAGTTTGACAAGACCTGTCTTTCACAAAGCCATGTTGGCTATTGCTAATGATATTCCTGTTCCAGCAGAATTCTTGAATATATTCCCTTAGCAACCTTTCAAACAGCTTCCCTACCACAGATGTCAAGCTTACAGGTCTGTAATTTCCTGGCTGTGACTTTGATCCCTTTTTAAATATGGGCACCACATCTGCTTTACGCCAATCCATGGGCACCATACCTGAAATAAAAGAATCCCTGAAAATCAAATATAACGGTCTGGCCAGGGTCTGGCTTAGCTCTTTAAGTACCCGTGGGTGTATACCATCTGGCCCGGAGCTTTGTCTACCTTAACACCATTCAAATGTTTTAACACTTTTTCTTGTGTTAGCCAGTCCCATGCTTGCTGTGACTGTTCTGTAAAAATAGTCTGCAGATTCTTGTCCATTGGGTCTTCCTTGGTAAAAACAGAAGAAAAGAAATTATTTAAAATATCTGCCTTCTCTCTGTCCCCGTTGATCATCTCACCTGTTTCAGATAACAAGGACCCAACATTATCAGACTTTAATTTTTTGCCATTAACCCCTTAAGGACCGGGAAAATCTGAGTTTGATTTGACTTAAGGACCGGAGCAATTTTGACTTTTTTGACTATGTCTTTGTTCAACCATATTTTCTCTTTAATTCCTTTTGTGAACCCACATAAATTATATACTGTTTTTTTAAGCACAAGTAGGGCTTTCTTTTGATACCACAATTATATGAATACCTCATTGTTTAATTTGATTAAAATAGAAAAAAAGAGGAAAAAAATTTAAAAAAAACAAAATTTTGCTTATATTTTCGTGTCAGGATTTGCATACAATTAGTTTATGACAAAAAAATACCCCTAAATATATTCATTTGCTTCTCCTGAATATAAGAATACCCCATATGCCTAGTATTTCAATCACTTCCTCACATTTACAAGGTAAATATTACAAGATGGATGCCATTATTTCCAACTTCTAATTTCTCAACAATTGGCATGTGAGCATCATAGCTTAGCTGACGGTGCCAGAACCAAAAATGTCCCACAAAGGTATATGTTTCTGAAAACTACACAACATAAGGTAAATAATCAGGAGAATTTTGGAGTTTTTCATGCAGCTATTTTTCCAGAAAAAAATTTCAAAATTGTGGTAATATTTTGTTTTTTTGCAGTTTTCACACTTACATTTCAATACTACTGTTGATATCAAGCACATGATAGGTGAAGATTTTTAAAAATGCATTGTTTAGTGTTCAGCTCCTTCTTCTGAGTATGGCAATACCCCATATGCATAGGTTTCTCAAGGTTTGGGAGAGCTACGGGGCCCAAATTGGAACATGCGCGTTTCCAGTTTCACACTTTGAATTTTCACAGCTTGCATCACTGGTGCCATGTCTCATTTGGGGCTGGGTAACAATGCTCCACTCTAACTTTTCCCCCCAAAAGTATATATTTTTGGAAAGTAGACACCCCAGGCTTTCATTTTATGTATGTTTTCAATTTTTTTATGCAGCCATTTTACCACCAATCGCTCGTAAATCTTGATGTAAGTTAAAAAAACAGCGTTTTTCACACTTGCACTTCAATGTTGATGTGAATTTCAAGCACATGATAGGTGAAGATTTTTAAAAATGCATTGTTTAGTGTTCAGCTCCTTCTTCTGAGTACGGCAATACCCCATATGCATAGGTTTCTCAAGGTTTGGGAGAGCTACAGGGCCCAAATTGGAACATGCTCGTTTCCAGTTTCACGCTTTGAATTTTCACAGCTTACATCACTGGTGCCATGTCTCATTTGGGGCTGTGTAACAGTGCTCCACTCTAAGATTTCCCCCCAAAAGTATATATTTTTGGAAAGTAGACACCCCAGGATTTCATTTTATGTATGTTTTCAATTTTTTTACGCAGCCATTTTACCACCAATCGCTCGTAAATCTTGACGTAAGTTAAAAAAACAGCGTTTTTCACACTTGCACTTCAATGTTGATGTGAATTTCAAGCACATGATAGGTGAAGATTTTTAAAAATGCATTGTTTAGTGTTCAGCTCCTTCTTCTGAGTACGGCAATACCCCATATGCATAGGTTTCTCAAGGTTTGGGAGAGCTACAGGGCCCAAATTGGAACATGCGCGTTTCCAGTTTCACACTTTGAATTTTCACAGCTTGCATCACTGGTGCCATGTCTCATTTGGGGCTGTGTAACAGTGCTCCACTCTAAGATTTCCCCCCAAAAGTATATATTTTTGGAAAGTAGACACCCCAGGCTTTCATTTTATGTATGTTTTCAATTTTTTTATGCAGCCATTTTACCACCAATCGCTCGTAAATCTTGACGTAAGTTAAAAAAACAGCGTTTTTCACACTTGCACTTCAATGTTGATGTGAATTTCAAGCACATGATAGGTGAAGATTTTTAAAAATGCATTGTTTAGTGTTCAGCTCCTTCTTCTGAGTACGGCAATACCCCATATGCATAGGTTTCTCAAGGTTTGGGAGAGCTACAGGGCCCAAATTGGAACATGCGCGTTTCCAGTTTCACACTTTGAATTTTCACAGCTTGCATCACTGGTGCCATGTCTCATTTGGGGCTGTGTAACAGTGCTCCACTCTAAGATTTCCCCCCAAAAGTATATATTTTTGGAAAGTAGACACCCCAGGCTTTCATTTTATGTATGTTTTCAATTTTTTTACGCAGCCATTTTACCACCAATCGCTCGTAAATCTTGACGTAAGTTAAAAAAACAGCGTTTTTCACACTTGCACTTCAATGTTGATGTGAATTTCAAGCACATGATAGGTGAAGATTTTTAAAAATGCATTGTTTAGTGTTCAGCTCCTTCTTCTGAGTACGGCAATACCCCATATGCATAGGTTTCTCAAGGTTTGGGAGAGCTACAGGGCCCAAATTGGAACATGCGCGTTTCCAGTTTCACACTTTGAATTTTCACAGCTTGCATCACTGGTGCCATGTCTCATTTGGGGCTGTGTAACAGTGCTCCACTCTAAGATTTCCCCCCAAAAGTATATATTTTTGGAAAGTAGACACCCCAGGCTTTCATTTTATGTATGTTTTCAATTTTTTTGCGCAGCCATTTTACCACCAATCGCTCGTAAATCTTGACGCAAGTTAAAAAAACAGCGTTTTTCACACTTGCACTTCAATGTTGATGTGAATTTCAAGCACATGATAGGTGAAGATTTTTAAAAATGCATTGTTTAGTGTTCAGCTCCTTCTTCTGAGTACGGCAATACCCCATATGCATAGGTTTCTCAAGGTTTGGGGGAGCTACGGGGCCCAATTTTGAACAAATATTGAATTTTCACATCTTGGTTAACTGATGCCATTACTCATTTTGGGCTATGTTCCAGTGCTGCACTTTAGAATTTCCCCCCAAAAGTGTATATTTTTGGAATGTAGACACCCCCAGCTTTCATTTTAGATGTGTTTTCAAATTTTTTACACGGCCATTTTACCACCACTTTCTCATAAACTTGACGTAAGTAAAAAAACAGCGTTTTTCACACTTTGCCTTCAATGTTGATGTGAATTTCAAGCACAGAATAGGTGAAGATTTTATAAACTGAATTGATTAGTGTTCAGCTCCTTCTTCTGAGTACGGCAATACCCCATATGCATAGCTTTCTCATGGTTTGGGGGAGCTACGGGGGCCAAATTGGAACATGCGCGTTTCCAGGTTCACACTTTGAATCTTCACAGCTTGCGTTACTGGTGCCATGTCTCATTTGGGGCTGTGTAACAGTGCTCTTTTTTTAAGATTTCCCCCCAAAAGTGTATATTTTTGGAAAGTAGACACCCCAGGCTCTCGTTTTAGGTGTGTTTTCCAATTTTATACACTGCCATTTTACCACCAATCCTGTGAAAATTTGACGTAAGTAAAAAAAATTCAGCATTTTTCACACTTTGCCTTCAATTTTGATGTGAATTTCAAGCACAGAATAGGTGAAGATTTTATAAACTGAATTGATTAGTGTTCAGCTCCTTCTTCTGAGTACGGCAATACCCCATATGCGTAGCTTTCTCATGGTTTGGGGGAGCTACGGGGGCCAAATTGGAACATGCGCGTTTCCAGGTTCACACTTTGAATCTTCACAGCTTGCGTTACTGGTGCCATGTCTCATTTGGGGCTGTGTAACAGTGCTCTTTTTTTAAGATTTCCCCCCAAAAGTGTATATTTTTGGAAAGTAGACACCCCAGGCTCTCGTTTTAGGTGTGTTTTCCAATTTTATACACAGCCATTTTACCACCAATCCCTCGTAAACCATGACGTAAGTAAAAAAAAAAAAAACAGCGTTTTTCACACTTAGGGTTGGCGGCAGTATACTGGGCTGCATACAAATTGGTTTGGGAAACAATTTCACCTAAAATGTCTTCCCCCAAAAAACAAATCAAAAAAATGATCATGGGTAAATCCTTCCACATCAATTTGAATCCCTGGGTTGCCTGTGAATTCTGAGATTTGTGGGCATAAATTGATACCCATTCATTAGGATCTGGAGTGGCAGGTGTTGGGGCATTTCTTTGGGCAGGTCTTTTGGCAGGTCTTTGGGCAGATCTTTTGGCAGGTGCTGGGGCAGTTGCCAGGGCAGCTCTTGGGGCAGCACTTGGGGCATTTCTTTGGTAGGTCTTTGGGCAGATCTTTTGGCAGGTGCTGGGGCAGTTGCCAGGGCAGCTCTTGGGGCAGCACTTGTGGCATTTCTTTGGGTAGGTATTTTGGTAGGTCTTTGGGCAGTTCTTTTGGCAGGTGCTGGGGCAGTTGCCAGAGCAGCTTTTGGGGCAGTGCGTCTTTTCTTGACAGAAGGCCCAGCGTCATCACTAGAGCTGCTCTCACTTTCTGAAAACTGCGCTATGTCAAAATCTGACGCAGTGTCTGTTGCCTCAGAGTCAGATACCAAAAAGGCATATGCCTCTTCAACGCTGTACCTGCGCTGCATTTTGCCCACTAAAAAATCTTTTTTTTTTCTTACGCTATCCCTAAACCTAAATCTAACCCTAAAACTTACCCTAGCCTACGTATATCCTAAACCTACCTAACCCAAATGAACTACCTATCTAAACTGCACTTATTATATATATATATATATATATATTATATATATATATATATTTTATGTTTTTTTTTTGGGGGGGGTTTGGGGTTTTTTGGGTTTTTTTTTTTTCTTACGCTATCCCTAAACCTAAATCTAACCCTAAAACGTACCCTAACCTACGTATATCCTGAACCTACCTAACCCAAGTGAACTACCTATCTAAACTGCACTTATTATATATATATATATTTTTTTTTTTTGGGGGGGGGGGGTTTGGGGTTTTTTGGGTTTTTTATTTTTCTTACGCTATCCCTAAACCTAAATCTAACCCTAAAACTTACCCTAACCTACGTATATCCTGAACCTACCTAACCCAATTGAACTACCTATCTAAACTGCGCTTATTATATATATATACCTAAATCTATCCCTAAAACTTTCCCTAACACACGTCTACACTAAACCTACCCAACTACCTACCAAAATACCTAAACTATATTTATTATAAAAAAAAAAAAAAAAAAATTTAAAAGAATTAAAAAATTTTTTTTAAAATTTTTAAAAAATCTAAAAAAATTCAAGGGGGATGGGGGGTGTCCCACAGATCAGAAAACACTGATCTGCAGCAAATTGATCACTCCAAGAGTGATCAGATGGGGGGCACTTATTGATCACTGCAGAACAGTGATCAAAGGGTTAATTTTCTTTATTTAAACTTTTTTTTTTACTTTTTTTTTAACAGGCACACTGGAACACCATCTCCCTCTGTCTCTCTCCACCTTAGCAGTATGCAAGGTGGAGGGAGGCAGAGAGATCTGACAGGGACAGTATTTACAAATACTGTCCCTGTCATTCAGGTTTTGCAACATGTGATTCGCTTTTGAAGCGAATCGCATGTTGCAACAATGTTTCAGCCGCTTGTTACTAAGTGTCCCGATACCGGGACACTTAGTAACAAGCGGCTTGAACTCTTCCATCGCTCCGTGCGGCCGCAATGGAAGAGTTTAACCCTTGACGTACCAGGACCGTCAAGGGTCATTCGGTCACATTTACCCTTGACGGTCCTGGTACGTCAAGGGTCGCTAAGGGGTTAATGTATTTAAAGAATTTCTTTGGGTTGCTCTTGCTCTCCTTAGCAATATTTTTTTCATTCTCCAGTCTAGCTAATTTAATAGCCTTTTTGCAGGTTTTGTTGCCATTTTTGTATACTGCAAATGCCTCTGCTGATCCCTCAGCTTTGTAATGTTTAAATGCCGCTTTCTTGTTATTTATTTCATGAATTACTTTACTGGTTAGCCACATTGGCTTTAATTTGCTTCTTTTGTATTTGTTTCCAACAGGGATAAATTTATATGTGTATTTTTGCAATGTTATTTTGAATGCATTCCACTTACCTTCTGTGTTTTTTCCTGAAAATATTTTATCCCAGTCAACAAGACCAAGGGATGAATTAAATCTGCTAAAGTTGGCCTTTTTAAAATTCAGTGTTTTGGTGGGACACATATTAAATTGTTTTTTTGAATTAATCTCAAACGATACCATGTTATGGTCACTATTCCCCAAGTGCTCCCTAACTTGGATGTTAGAGATAAGTTCATCATTGTCAGTTATTACCAGATCCAGACATGCATTCCTTCTGGTTGAGGTCTGCACTAGTTGAGACAAAAAATTGTCATTCAACAAGTTCAGAAACTTGCTGCTTTTAGCAGAATTAGCTGTTCCATTTTTCCAGTCTATTTCTGGATAATTAATGTCATTTTACATATTCTGCATTTGCATAATATGTAAAGTAAAAAACTAGGTTAACTGTCACTTTGAGATTCTGGTAGTTTTCTGTTGTGTTGCAAATAATGGATTAATTATAAAGTATATAGCTACATAAATTATCCAATATTTGTCACTACACATTTGAGATAAATTCACTCTATACATAATGATTAAGTCCCTATATAATCAATGTTTTAATAAATACACAAAGTTTGCAATGCATTGCAAGTCATTGGATATCAAACTATCATCTAAGGTGGCAAAATTCTTACATATATAAATGTTTTCAGAGTAAGAAATATGATGAGTACCACTTTATTTTTTATTGAGAATATGTACCTCTTTAGGACCAAAAGGGTGTACAATGCATTGTTTTGCACACAAATGTTTGGGCCATAAGGACTGAAAACAGAAGGAGTGCCGGATACAGAACAAACATTTGTGGTGTAGGGATGAAGGGGCGCTTTCGTGAATCCTCAAATTAAAAAAAAAACAATAAAGGGGACCCTCTCTGACCAGATAGAGTACAATCCCAGTATAGCCTATGAACTGCAGAACAGTTTTAACCATCTGAGTGCTCAATGCAATGTGTTGCATACCCCCTGGTACTCAAAGGGTTAAGATCAGGACAACTTGCAGTGAACTACTGAAATGCTCCTTTATTCATTTTATGTCCATTATATGAGTGGAAAATCTTGTTTACTTTTAGTAAAGTTAAGATTTTTATGCCAGCATTTCAAATGGTTTATTAACTTGGTCAGGATAGAATTGTACATTTTTTTCAACTGGGGATGACTTACAAACTCTTAACAATTTGATTAAATGTAATGAATTAAGAGGACAACCCTATATGATAATTTGCTAGGATGTTTGTCAGAAGCCATCATGCGCAGTAGAGACTGCTCGAACGCACAGAATGCTGGGAGGTGTAGGAATGCTGGGAGTTCGGTGCTGGGAGCATTCTGTGCTTTTGGCCAGTCTCTACAGTGCATGACTGCGTCGGCGGCAGGACGCAGAGCAGGACCGGCCTCTTAACCCTTTGAGTGCCAGAGGGGTACCCAATGCATTTCAAAGCGATGCGTTGCTTACCCCTCTGGCACTCAAAGGGTTAACATTACCCGGACCTTGGCCTGTGTACATGGGTTTTTACACTAGTAATAATATAAATGCTGAAACCCTGTTTGGTACTGAATAGGTCATTCATGAAATAATAGTGAGGTTTCTTACAACAGAATCATCATCAGTGCTTCAGCTATAAAGTGAGCGTTTTTTGAACGTATCTACTAATCAGAGTGTCAAAATCCCCATTTAAATAAATTAATATTTGCATTTGTTCCCTCTAATATAGATGGTTTACACATAACTTGCCCCACATCTTCATACAGTGGACTCAAATGTTGTTCCATTGAATAATGTGGTTCCTTAAAGTAGTTGAAGGGGTTCCATGGAACAACCTTTCAGTAATAGTGGGCAGTGGAACAATATAATTACCTGCCATTAAGATACTAGCATTCAACTACGTTATATTGATACTAGAGGGATGATAGAGGGGTATGCAACACATTGCAAAACAATACATGGAGATCTGTCTAGCATTCAAAAGGTTAACGGGTTTCATTATAGGGTTCCATGGATGTTTTGTGCAAATCTAAAGGGATTTAGACAACACCATGTTAGAGAACCACTGCATTAGCATCTTAATCCCTTTCACTTCTTACCTGTATGCATGTATACATCTATTTTTATAACACATGGATGCCTCATACTTATAACAGACATCACAATATATAAACAAAGTAATTGTTAAAAACATAAACATCAGAAAAGACTTCTAAACCCACAGAATAATCTTGGTAATTGGGAAAATATAAACAGAGACCTGATTGCAGCAAGACAAATGTCATTTGCTGGCAATTCTGACAGCGATGTCCATGAATTATCAGTATCATATGAGGAAGCTTATAAGCCACTATTTTAATAGTACACTCAGTAAATGTATTTTAATATTACAATCTGTTTTTTATTTCATTAGATAAAGAAGTTTGAGTTCAAAGAAAGATGAATAAAACAAATAAATGACCTCAACAACAATATATCTCAGCTTGTGTGTTAATTGTAGCAACATGTGAAGACTCTAAACTTGAGGCATCTTCCCAAACACCCAATGTAGTTCACAGCATAAAGATTTAGCAAACCTTATTCTACATCTCCATAGAGCATAAACAATATAAATCAAGAAATAAGCAAATTGCTTTATAAACACTTATGCTGATTAGGTACACAGCATTCACCTGCTGTGTACCTCATTGGTTGACAAATTAACAGATAATTTTGTGGCATTTTCATGTCTCAAGTCTGGTGAGCTTTCATTTGACAAGGGGGGGTCTCTTTGAAATCCACTCGTGTAATACAGTCATGCTCTTAGATGGGTCTGCGTCCCTCTGTTCTTTTTGTCTTCATATTATAGTTATCTTCACATGCCACAGTTATACCAGGGAGCTGAGATCTCTATAGATCATTATTGGGATTGAAGGACACTAGCCAGATGTTTAAGAAGTTTGGAATCTGCTGTTATTGATGGAACTTTTATAAAATGACTTATTGACTTTCTATGGTTTATAATTAAGCTTCTTATACTGCTACATTATTTTACATAAGTTTTCATTCATTTTTTTAGCTTGTTGGTATAATTTATATACATCTACATATTTTTTGTGTCTAGTTTCGACCTCCTAGCCTATATTTTATCCATAAAATGCATATGTGACTACCTAAAACCACATAGAGTATATCCCAATGTATTTCATAATATTACACTTACTTCATCAGTGGAATCATCTGTTTACCCAAATAGTTCAACCTTTTATAGCTCCAAGTAGGTCAAAAAGATTAGTGGAGGAATTAAATAATGCCCTGGTTTTCTCCCCAGTAATTGGAAACTACAAATGTAATGTTACAAAGTGTGCAAATTGTAAGTACATGCAGTACTGTATGCTTACATTTATGAGAAAGAATGAGGACACTGAGCATCACATACAACAATTTATTAATTATGGGACTCAATATGTAGTCTACATGCTTTCATTGGGATTTTGTAAGTGTGGGATGGACTATTCATACCTTAAAGGAGCAGTAAACTTTTTTATGAAAAAATATATATTGTAGGGATTTTCCTACTGAGTAAAATAAGGGTACTCCCACTGCCGAGAGATTTATATTTCCAGAATTATTACGGTTTAAATCCATGTTTTTTTACATTAGCAGTGCCCTCTAGTGGTCAAATTCTAATTAGATTTCCTGTTAGATTCTAATGGAGAGGAAAGTCAGAAAAGTCAGAGACATACAGTTATCCATAGAATGTGATAGAAACTGCCTGTCACTTAGAACTATCAGGAAGTAAACACAGTAAATTCACTTCCTGGTTATTTAAACTGCTATAAATTTTGAATAAAACATTTGACAGCGATGGGAGTGACCTTGTTTTATTCAGCAGGAAATGCTCTATAAAATATGTGTTTTCATAAAAAAGTTTACTGCTCCTTTAAGGGAAAGAATGGGCAAACCGTCATAAAATTGTTTTTTTTTTTTGAAGAATATAAGATAGCTAATGAGGCTGATAGGTAATGAGGTTGAAAATCCTTTGTGGGTAATTGTATGCATAGAAAGCAAAAGAGAAAAGGTTAAGAGGGTAGATAGCATTGGATTTTTAGGAAAACCAAGTTCTTTCCTCATCTGTTATTTTTCCCTCCCCCTTTCCCCCTTCTCTCAACCTATTTTTGGTTTTGACTCAAGGATTAAAATAGTGAAATAGAGAAAGATTAGAGAAATGATGCTATGGTGAGTGTGATATTAGGTATTGAAATGCAAATCAGAGAAGTGTGCAAATAATGCTATGATTGATATTTTGATATATGGTGGAATGAAAATGCTTTCCAGTTTAAACTGGATACGATGATGTACATTGAGTTCCACCCTAAACACATCCAGAATCATTTGATGAGAAGGAGGGAGGAGGGAAAGAAATGGAACCAAAGATGGAGGATGGAGCTGGGAAAAGTGAGAAATGAGGCATGCCATTGACATGAGGCATGCCATTTTATTTGTGACATCAGCTTAGGTACTTTGCTCCAGCAAGTTGGATGCAGAAGGGTTCTAATAGAAGTGGAAACTCATGTGGCCCCACAAGTGCTTGATGGGAGGCAGGAGTATGGAACGTGAAAAGCACAGCCTCAGAGATTGTCCATGGTAACATATACAATGTCAGAGTGCAGTATCCTACTGCTGTATAATGACAATAACTTTCTGGAGAAATTTTACGATGACAGGTTGTACAACCAGTGAAAAAAAGGAAAAAAAACAAGATATCAGTACACAAAAAATCTAAGTGTAGATTTAATAAATATTTAAAGTACAATGAGTAAAAGTATAAATATCTAACATACAGGGTAAATGATATGGTCTATAGCAGATGATAAAAACTGGGTGATTTCACCCCTGTAGGATCTATGCTGCACCGGTGCCCAGAATGCGTACAGGAAATCTGCTTGAATTGATGCCCATAGCAATCTCAAAAAGGTATCTAGCATTAAGCACGGCCACCATTTGCCAATTTCTGCCATTGTCTCTTTCTCCATCCTGACAAACTCCACCATAATATTCCTTCAGATGGATAGGCCTCCCCCAATCGATAAACGGGATCAATTGTCAAAAAGACTGCGAAATTGGAGGACCTCAGTATAAACAGATAAGCCAGGCTATTACTGGCGGTGGCCATTAATAAGTTAATAAATTAATGTTCAGTAGGCCCCATTAGAATATGTTCCAGGCTGCAGTCTCATAGAGATGATCATCTGCACTATCATGATACAGTATTTTAAAATATACATCTTTGATATCCACACTGAAATCCACAGTGGCAATGGTATAACCGTAATATAGGTATACATACATGTGGATTCCCTGAGATACATGTGACATCCCTCCTATTCCCTCATTAGTGATGGTAAGTATATGAACCATTTGAATACTAGAGAGGTATTCAAAGCATTGCAACACAATGAGTTGAATACCTCTCTCTGGCATTGAAGGGTTTTAAATCCACTTGCTTTATAGACTTACCAAAGTCCAGTGCTTGAGATCCTCTAAAGAGGTCAGGAATGCTACATTTTAAGTAGTGATAACTCCCTGCTGGGATAACATATGTCTACCTATCATCAATAGTTCCCCACCATTGGTAGCCATATTAGCTCATATTCCCATGTATATAATAGGATTCTGCTGAACTATAATTCTTTTTGTAACTTATTCACAGGGATTAACATCCAAAATATTACACTATTGATATATTAATATAAAAATCAATATTACTGAAGTATTTAAAGGGATAGTAATACTTCATTTTATGTTTATTTTATTTTGTAGGCATTAAAAAAACATGAAGAACGATATAAGTCTTATCTCTCAAACCTTTATGGTTTAAGAGATATTCACAAGCAAAGTATTCCCCCCCTGTTCAGCCCGATCAGAAGGGAGGTGCCCAGGTAGACTGCAGAGAGGGACAATCTTCAATTAAGATAAGGGAAAAAGCTGAAAAACTTGTCAAGGGGGGAAAGGCTTTCATTCTTTTCATACAAAGAAGATTGTCCTCTTCTGTTATCTGTCAGGTCTTACAACCAGATTCACATCTGAGAAGAGATGGCTTACACTAGGAAAAAGGGGCAGGAGGGGAAACTTTGCTTGTGAATATCTCTTAAACCATAAAGGTTTGAGAGATAAGACTTATATCATTCTTCATGTTTTTTTAATGCCTACAAAATAAAATTAAGTTAAAACGAAGTATTACTATCCCTTTAAGAAATAGTACGCTGTGAAAGATTTTTTTATATTGTATGTCTAAATTTATTATGAGTTCTAGTTACACTGTGTATCATGGAAAATATTGGGGCATAATGGAATTCTGTCTTTGACAATATGAGTGTGCAGATCCAACTCAACAATAAGGATATTTTCATTATTCTATTGTATCTACCACCAAATGCCTCAAAACACTTGTCTGACATTGTGTTTTTCTTTCATCAGATACATCAAACTAATCTTCAAATAAGTACTAATAAATCTATATTATTTATATCTCCTCCTCAAAAGTCAGTCAATTATAATAAATGAATACCCATAAAGGAAATAAGGAGGGTATAAAATAACATGGGATTAATGTATCCCCAATAACAGTGTGGATTATACATACACACACACACACATGCACATGACTCACAAGCTCTTTCTAGTCCTTTCCGGGACAACACAACTCTGTTGTGAACAACACAGCATGGTACATCATTTTATCATGGATAACCAGAAAGCATTAGAAGGAGACACCACCAGCTGCTCCAATAAAAAGGACACCAAAGACAGTGTGGAGGGAGATACCCTTACAGTCAGTTTTCAAGACTATAACTTCAAGAATCAATCAAGCTGACCTTTACATCCATGGAATCCTTTATCCACATGACTTATTGCCACACAGCTCTAATCTTTTACATATATCAGACAGCAATTGCTTGGTGCTATAGCTCTATTATAAAACAAAATGCTCAGGTGCACAACTAAAAACTTTCATGTGGAAGGGAACACCGAAAGCACTAGGAGGAAGTCTTCTAGACTAGTTCTGAACCATGTTGTGAATTTATTGGTTAATGTTTCATGTACTTTATTACCCTTTATCAAGAAAACTACATAAAAAAGACGATCAATATGAATAGCCTAGGTATCCACGTTACAAAGTGATGTCACTCGTGAGTTGCAGAACTTGCAATGTGATTCATTCCAGCTGCACACATAACAGGAACCATCTCCCAAGCACCACAGTGCAAATGTGTGAAGACACTTAAAATCAGAATTATATAAACATTCATAAGTAAAATTATATTAATATATAATAAAAAAATCATAAGCTGTGAGGTCTGGAACTGATATATAAGAGTATTAGAACAAATCTGAAAAATGAAGTAACCATATAGAAATTGATGTCTTGTCTGGTAAAGAATTACATAATGTCAATTCATATAGATAACATTGTATATTGGTTTACTGCTCTGCAGGCCAGAAATGCAAGTGACTGAAATAGTTAATATTTGATTGTATGCATGTTTCATGTATGTAAAACAGCAAATAAAATACAAAGTACCACAGGGAATGGTACAACAACCAAACAAGTAGACAGAACAGAGGACAATAATGGGTGCATGGAATCTAACAACGTCAGATGGATCTATACCCCACAAACGTCGGCAGTATCCATTGATTAGATCAATGAGTTACATGAAAGGAAGCCCCATACTTTGGAGTAACAGCCAGTTATGGCTACCTCCCCTCCTGGAGACAGGTTGATGATCAGTTATCACAATCTGTGGATTTGCCAAGAAATGCTTCCACTCTTACCCTTGTTGTGTTCTATCTGAATAGAGGATCAGTGATTATCCATCTGTTTGTGTAAATTTGTAGTAGATGTTCCTAAGTACAGCTAGATATAGGGATATCAAATTACATATTTTCATAACTGGTGGTGCAAGTCACTCTGTATCATATCTTGTACCTTCTCCCCACGTGGGAATGCTAAAATGTGGCAGGGAGAAGTTTATGGCAATCTGAAAATGTTTTGAAGCACCCTGGATTGGTAGTAGTAGTAGTAGTAGTACTAGTAGTAGTAGTAGTAGAACTTGGATTAGGGATTTCCAATGGATCTCTTAAGTTTATACCCTCTCTCTCATGATCACTATGGCGCGCAAAATTTCAAAGGCAGAGTATAGTCAGTGTTTAAACTGATAATGGTTGAAATATTTATTCTCTGACAGAGTTTAGTAGGCATCCAAGAAAATGCTTCCTATTCTTCTGTATTTCTGGCAACATTTAAATAAGTCATGCAGGTCAATCAGTTAAAAAGTATATACTTAATATTTATTGATTCTGTTTCATCAGGCATTGTGCCCTGTGATTGAAGGCGCCAATATAGCATCAGCGCACGGGTTTCCATTATCTTCTAGGGCAGAAATGTAGGTTAACATAGCAAGTTATTATCTTAAAGGGATATTCAGTCCTGGAGACAGTTTTTAATTTATGCTTTTAATAAATATCTTTTGCTATATTTTCAACATTGGCTAATTGTGTTTCAATTTTAGATAGATTTGTTTAGATTTGTGTTATGCTCAAGACCTGAGGAAACATTGATTTGTAGGACTTACATTTGTTTGGCACAAGCCCCGATGAAACATTGATTTGTAGGACTTAGACTTTGTTAGGGCCAAGCTCTGAGGAAACATTGATTTGTAGGACTTAGACTTGTTTGGCATAAGCCCTGAGGAAACATTGATTTGTAGGACCTAGGCTTGTGTTAGGCTCAAGCCCAGAGGAAACACTGATTTGTAGGACTTACATTTGTTTGGCACAAGCCCCGAGAAAACATTGGTTTGTAGGACTTAGATTTTGTTAGGCCCAAACTCTGAGGAAACATTGATTTGTAGGACGTAGACTTGCTTGGTACAAGTCCTGAGGAAACATTGATTTGTAGGACTTAGATTTGATTGGGCCCATGCCCAGAGGAAACATTGATTTGTAGGACTTACACTTGTTTGGCATAAGCCCTGAGGAAACACTGATTTGTAGGACTTAGATTTGTGTTAGGCTCAAGCCCAGAGGAAACACTGATTTGTAGGACTTACACTTGTTTGGCATAAGCCCTGAGGAAACATTGATTTGTAGGACTTAGATTTTGTTAGGCTCAAGCCCTGAGGAAACATTGATTTCTAGGACTTGCACTTGTTTGGCACAAGCCCTGAGGAAACATTGATTTGTCGGACTTAGACTTGTGTTAGGCTCAAGCCCAGAGGAAACACTGATCTGTAGGGCTTAGATTTGTTGTTAGAGGCCCAAGCCCTGAGGAAGAATTGATTTAGAGGTCCTAGACTTGTGTTAGGCTCAAGCCCAGAGGAAACACTGATCTGTAGGGCTTAGATTTGTTTGGCACAAGCCCCGAGAAAACATTGATTTGTAGGACTTAGATTTTGTTAGGCCCAAACTCTGAGGAAACATTGATTTGTAGGACGTAGACTTGCTTGGTACAAGCCCTGAGGAAACATTGATTTGTATGACTTAGATTTGATTGGACCCAAGCCCAGAGGAAACATTGATTTATAGGACTTATACTTGTTTGGCATAAGTCCTGAAGAAACATTGATTTATAGGACTTAAACTTGTGTTAGGCTCAAGCCCAGAGGAAACATTGATTTGTAGGTCTTACACTTGTTTGGCACAAGTCCCAAGGAAACATTGATTTGTAGGACTTAGACTTGCTTGGTACAAGTCCTGAGGAAACATTGATTTGTAGGACTTAGACTTGTGTTAGGCCCAAGCCCAGAGGAAACATTGATTTGTAGAACGTACACTTGTTTGGCACAAGCCCTGAAGAAACATTGATTTGTAGGACTTAGACTTTGTTAGGCCCAAGCCCCGAGGAAACATTGATTTGTAGGACATACATTTGTTTGGCACAAGCCCTGAGGAATGAGTGATGATTTTTTGGACTCAAATTTGTTACAGTCACAAGATCTGAGGAATCAGTGATGATTTTTTAGACGCAGGATGCAGTCTTAATAATAATGATGAATCCTCCCTGTCACCAGCTTTGCGTATTCTCAGATGCTGCTTGATTCCATGCCTTTGATTATATTCCACCACATTGACATGTGTGGTTAGCACATCACACAGTGTGCAATGGGTGGACACAAACTGCCACATGCTCGTATCTACAGAATAGCTGTCAGCTGGTGAAGGAGGTAATGATGACAGAGGTGGATCACCAGAAGACATTGTCACATCTTCCCGCACCCAGACCATAGCGTCAGAAGCTGAAGTGTCTGTCAAGAATAAACAGAGCATCACATCATAATATTTGTACTCTTGTAAATAACACAGAGTGCTGGATCTGATCTCTAATTATGGTGAAACAAAAGAGTTGTGTCACGATTTTGGCTATCTGTCTAGTCTGAGCCGCTCCGGTTCCCTTACCTTGGGAGTCCTGAGTTCCTATTGGTGCCTTAGGGGTTTTTAGTCCAGCCAGCCCTTACCTTCTTTGCTCGATTATTTCGTGCATCCTGGATTCTCTATGTCTGTTGGCGTTTCCTCTTCCGGATTGCGGCCTGTTGACCTGGCTCCTGTTTCCGCTCTGGCTGCTGATTCCTCCGGCTGCATCCGACCGGACTCTGCCCGTCCTCCGTGGTTCCTGTGTCCTCGGTAAGTCCTTGGCTGGTATTACCGGTCCCTTGTCCTTCCTCCGTTTCCCCTGACTGCCCCAGGTTCCCCCGGTTGTTGGCCCCTGTCGGGGCGCCATTGCTCCTGCTCCGTGGCTTGTTTGGCCTTGGCCCTGGAGGACTGGGATCTTTTGGGTTCAGGCGAACTCCAGACCGGTGCTCCTTCCGATTACGGGCCTTATCTGACCGTGGGTTCTGGCGCCCTGCTCCCGACTCGGTTGAGCCCCTCTCGCTCTCTTTGCGTTTCTTGCGCTGGGTGGCTTTGACTTTCCCCGGCAGCCTAACTCCGGCCTCGGTTGCGGGTTATTCCCCGCTGGGGGTGTCGGGCTTCCTCCTTGTGTAGCAGTGGCCCTGCCCGTTGATTCTCTGCCGCCAGGGTGGTGTCTCTCGGGCGAAGGCCCTGTCTGGCTGGCTAGGAGATAAGAGAGAGGGGCCTTCCGGTGCTGCATCTTGGCAGCTGTTGGCTAGGCTTCTGGGTTGGCCCACCATCGTTACCCGGTCCTGGCCTCCGCTTATCCGGTTCTGGGCTCGCCTTAGAGTTGCGGTCGTGTCCCGCAGTTTTATCCCAGTCCTGAGGCCTGGTCAGGGGCTTGCCCCCTTTTTGGTCCTTCCTTTTAGGCCCGGGGAATATTTCCCGTTTTGGGGAGGATCAGTGGGAGTTCGGATGAGGAGTCAGGGGTCTGGTACCCTGCCAGGGCTTGTCCTCCTTTCCCCTCTGTTTTCAGTTCCACTGGAGGTGGGCAGGTCCTAGGTTGGGTCTTAGCCTTGGGTTTCCTGGGGGCTAGTCTCCCTTGCGTTGGACTCCTGGTCCTTTTCAGAGCCTGATGGTCTCAGCGACCGGTCCGTGGGTAGGTGTCTTTTCACCGGCCTGGCCTTCTATCCGCTCCTTCCTGTTCTTGTTTTCCGGAGGGCCTTCCTCTAGCTCTCTTCCTGTGTTGGAGGACGTCAGACCTTCTGGGTATTCCTGTCTTCCTGCTTCTCTGCAATAGGGTCCGCTCTGAAGATTGGAGGAAGAGGAACTGGGTCCGTGCAGTTTTCCTTTGTCTCCATCCTGGTCAGGGTCCCGGCTCAACCGGGGTCGGACATCTGGCTTCGCGGCCAGCATCTTTAACTCGGCTTTGGCCGCAGCAAGGAGACGAGGGCGGCTGCCACCGCACCCGAGCTTCGCTCTCCAGCGTCGCACCCCAGCTACTGCCTGGTTCCTCGACAGATCGTGACAAGTTGGAACCCCGGCTCATGTGTGAATTAAACATATGGTGTTTAAAAAAAATCTGAAGTAACTACTAATAAATAAAAAAATTCTAAACCTTCTTGTAATAAAGAAAATTCTCTGTACCTGGCCAATATTATACTCCTATGTATATGCTCGCTGACCTGTAAAATACATGCATAGAAGCCTTCCGTAGTAAGGAATATAGCACCATCTGATTTACAGCTGATACTCATAAGAGAAAGAGTCAGGGTGCCAAATTAATGCAATACAGGAGTGCTAGGACTAGGTCAGTAGTTTTTAGGATATTAAACCCAATGTTTTTGATTTAAAAAATATTATCACTTTAACTATAATTCCCTTGAGCTTATTTAGCTACATGCTTATACACTTAGTAGTCTGTGATCCTTTGGGGAACAGTTCACATAAATAGTTGATCAATATAATAGGAAGCGGCTGTGATGTTTTTAATACCATGTTGGCTATTTCACTAACACAAATGGTTTTTAATCACAAATTCTAATAATAAAGAGGAACACTGTTTACAAAAATTCTTTTAATTTCTTGTTAATAAAGGTTATGGCTTAGGCATACAAATAGGTATCTCAATAGGATAGTACTGAATGGGTCACATTAGGGATTAGAAAGCCTTTTTAAATAAAATAACTTGACTATTTATGTTTATAGTCAAGAGTCTTTCAGGATTCCCTGTCACTCTTTCTTGAGACGCTGTTACTGCTGCTAGCCAGTTCTGCCTTCCTCAGCATCAGTTCCCAGAGGCACAATGCTGGGGAAAGGGGAATCACTGTCACAGTACCCTGTAGCGCCGCCGCTTCTGGCGATGCTCACAATGATGCTCTGATGTCATTTCCACGAACGGTTGGACGCATCAATGCTAGATGCTTCATCTGAAGGCGCGAGGCTACAGCATGCTGCAGGCCTCTGTTTTATGTGTTTGAGGCCTGTATTCTCCTCCTACCTATTTCTTCCCACTGAGCTGCTCCTCCTACCTACTTCCTGAGGACGGGTTTAAAGGGCAGACTGAGTCCTGACTCAGTTACCCTTACGTTGTTGTTCTGAGCAGTTCATTTATTTGGTATTCCTGATTCCTGTGTATGACTTGGCTTGTCTGTCCATCCATTCTGGTGTTGACCTGTGGCTCTGTCTGACCATTCTCCTTGTGCCTTCAGATTTGGCTTAGACATCCTTTCTGGTGCAAACCTGTGGCTCTGGCTGACTACCTGCTCCGTGTATGACCTGGCTTGTCTGACTACCCACTCTGGTGTTGACACCTGGGGATCTGTCCACTGCGCATCCAGCATACTAACGCTTCAGTGGATATCCTATCTGGTGCAAACCTGTGGCTTTGGCTGACTACCCGCTCCATGTATGACCTGGCTTGTCTGGTGCTTAATAGAGGGCTCTGTCTGTTCGCTCTGTGTGTTGGTCCCGTTCCACAGACATCCTTCCTAGTACTGACCTGGGGCTCTATCAGACTCCTAGCTATTGACTGCAGGTATGAGTCAGTAGTCTCCGTGGTTGCATACAATATTGGGACTCCTCTCCTAGACTGACTGCAGGCTGAGTCAGTGCTACCTCTGGGCGTTACCTTTTACCACAAGACTCCAGTGGGCTGAGGCCTAGTCTCAGACAGTGTGGTGGATCTATTGGAAGATTGATGTGTGGTAGTAGTAGTCGTGAGACTGCTTGGAGATGGTGTGACTTAGGATCCCCTGCTGTCACGCTTGCCATCATCTTCACCTCCTCCTCCTGAGTAGCAGAAGGCACACAGACAGCTAGCATCAGGCACAGGGAGATGACACAGGTATATTATCTGTCCTGCTCACATTGCTACCCACTTTTTCCTGTGCCTTTGCAGAAGATGATGCTATCCCCCACCCCAGATCCCAAGAGATGGTGTTGGGGGACTGGGCATCATTGGGTATGGGGAATCAGGGCTTTCAGACCCATCAATGCTAGTGATGGTCACTTCTTTCTCCTATTTCTCCTCTGCCGACTCACTGGATGCATCATGTTCCATCCAGCTCCTCCTTTTTTCAGATGGGTGCTCATCCTGCTAGCCAAAGGAGCCTCTGATGCCTTCATTTTGCTAAATAAATTACTGCAAAATAGTGTAGCACCCTCTCTATCTCTCTAGTTGCTTGTTTTTTTGTTCCTGAAAATGTCATGTTTTTGCAGTGAAAATGCACACGTAAGTAAAGGGGTGGGAAAAAAATAGAGAAAACATTTTGGCAGTAGGTGAAAACGTTGAAGAGTTTAAGGGCTTTGTTTAAGGCAGATTTGTCCGTGTTACAGTGGACAACCATGTGGTTTTCTCAGATTTTGTCTCAGAAACACGAGACCTTTCACCCACCAATAGTGATATGATTACCATTTACAATTATATTCAAGGTCAGTACAAAGAACTCTCTAAGGAACTATTTACGCAAAGAGCTGTGCAAAAGAACAAGAAGTAATCAATTAAACTAGCGGAAAGGAGCTTTTGACTAAAACAAGGCAGGGATTTCTTTATAGTAAGGGCAGTAAAATTATGTCATTCTTTGCTTCAGGATGCTATGGTTGCAAATACTGTAATTTCTTTCAGAAAGGATTATGGATAACTACATAGCACAGAATATTGAGAATTATGACAGTTGGCTTCAAAGCAGATAGGATGTTGATCCAGGGAAATATGTGACTGCCATTTAGAGTCATGACAGAATTTTTTTATCCACTTGGGGATTAATTGGCTTAAAAGGCTTCAGTGTTTTTTTTTTTGCCTTCCTCTGGATCAACAGGGGTGACGTGGCATGGGCTGAACTTGATGGACACGTCTTTTTTCAGTTTCATCAACTATGTTACTATATGTTACTTTATATATCAGTATGACATTGGCAAAGGCAATCTGAATGTCAAAAGTTATGTTACTGACTTTTTTTTTTATATCTAATCTCTCTGAAGCAGAAATACTGAGCCTAATGATTCTACATTGCAGTTTCAGTACCCTAGCTGAAGTTTCCATGAGTTTTATGAATCTTTTAACAGCAATTTGTGTAACTGTGGGATCAAAAAGGATTTTATGATGAAAGGGACTATGAATGAGTAGTATTTAAAAAGAGTCATAAGTTTCAAAAAGATCTGGAATCAGTGAACATAAATTATAAATTTAAATACATCATGTTTAACCGTTGGGGTGCAAGAAAGTTATTTGCTTAAGAGGGAGAAGTCTGTCTTAGTCAATACATGTGAACTTAGGTTAAAGGTGAACTCCCCATCTGGAGTCTACTATTTGTGGTGTTTGAAATAGTGTGTGATTATACCATTAACCCGTTGAGTGCCAGAGGGGTATGCAACACATTGAAAAGCAATGCTTTGCTCACCCCTTTGACACTCAAAGGGTTAAAAAAAGACTTTCGGTAGGAGATTTTGGGCTTTACTAATCATAAAGAGGTCCGATTCTAGAGCAAACCAACTATACCACAGGATTGGAATGAAGATTCTGCAAATTACGATTGATTGAAATAGGACATCCTCTTCAGTATCAGAGCTGTTCCCTGAGATGTCAATCCCAACAAATGATCACATTTTTTGAAACCATAATTGGAAGGGTAACGCATATGTGGACCTCTTTCTCTCAGTGTATCAAGGTCAGCTACACCTCACTGATGAGGCCCCCTAATAGGCAGGACCTTACACCTGGGACTGTCGTATATCTCATGCACAGGAGATTTGGTTGATATCTGCCTGTGTGCGTGGGGCAGACTGATATAATCTAAATTAACATATTATATTTGTTAGTTTTTTTGTGAATGCTTCACAGTTCTCTCCTTTGTGTTTCCCTCAGTGGAAGGGTAATCCAGATGTGGACCCATTTCGATCTGTGTGACAAAACAGATCAGTTACATTTAACTGATGAGGCCCATACTAGACTAAAACATTAACCTGGAACTGCCTTACCTCTCATACACATTAATATGAGTGACATTACAGAGTTTTACTGAATGAATGGGAGGGACAAATTGATATGAATATAGGAATTTCCCCTCTGTTATGGCACAAGAAAATGAAAAATGTGACAAAGCATCTCCTTAACTTGTACCATCCCGAAAACAAATTATTATGTTTGTTATTTTTTTGGTGACCACTTATCACACTTTCGTTTTGTCTCCGCAATTGGAAAGGAGTAATGCAAACATGAATCCATTGATTTCTGTATGTCTTCAGAGTTCACTTATACCTCATGGATGAGGGCATATGTCTGGGGTACCAGTTTCTTTCAAGCAGAGGAAATTTAAGGACACTTTAGGGCTAGGCTCAGTGGGCTGCCTGCATGGGTGGCACAAGACTGATGAGAATATAACGGTTTCTTCTCTGTAATTCTACAAAAGCAAAAAACATGATTAAGCAGATCTTACGAAAGTCACTTCTCCTTACTATTCCTTTTCACCTATCTGCAGGTTTCACAAATTAGGCCTCTCACTACTCTTGCAAACTCTCATCTCTTATGGCCTCAATTGTCTAGTTTAACATGTTCTGACTTATTGGATTTAAACCTGTATTTATCAGTCCAGTAAGTGGTCGTAAATATAGTACTGAAGGTAGTTTGAAAGGCTGAAGTCATAGAAAACAAAAAATACTGGGCACCCCATAGCATAAAACAACTGGTAAATCAAATCAAACAAAGAATACAATTGTACTCACAAGTGAGAAGGTCAGAAGTAAATTTGACGGTACTAGCAAATGGAGAAATTCTCGTCTCCACCCGGGTACATCAGGAAATCCACGGGTCTCCAAGACATCTTCCCAGTGGAGCCTGAATATTCTTCGATTTCAGTATATAAAATAAGTTAATAAAGCCTATATATATCCATTGGTATGGCGTAAAAAATATATAGGTAGAAACACAATAAAAATATATATAAAATAAAAATTATGGTACTGAGCAGCTCTGAAAAAACAAAACTATTATAGATATTAAAACTTCCATGCAATGGAAACATATATAGCAAATGTATAAAAATATATATGAGAAAGGTCTTTCACAGTTTCAAAGGCTGTAATTGTAGCATACAGCATGGCAAATTATTTTGACAGCTCCTCAATGATGTTTAACATAAGGGCATAAAAGCACTTACTGAAAATACAGTACCACTTATAGTACACAACCGAATTGGTCTTGTAAATTGTGGGTGTATTCTTAATCCTAAACCCCCTGGAGAACTGTCAGTCACTCCAAATAGCTGTGATTGGAAATATTGAGGAATGACTGTACTGAGTGAGATGACACAATAATGGAATCAAATAGGAGATGAGAAAACACTGGATACATTATTGTACTTTAAATATTACAGAAAAGTAGAATTGGATTATTGGTCAGAGGAAATAAGAGCTCATTAAACACAATTTCTGTGCTGTTTGTGTTATCTGTTATCCACTGTACTTAAATAATGTAAAGTGAATAGTTGCCTTATAATCCTCTAACAGCTAATAATATTTCCTAATATAGTATAAATAACATTTCCTCTCAGAGTGTAAAAAAATAAATAAATGAGATGTTCCTCTTTTGTTACAGAAGTATTTGGCAACACAAATATCTTTCTTGTGCTTTAACAATTAGCAGGTTGCTTTTGTTAAAAAGTTCACAGTGACACAAGGTCGCTAATTGAGCTGTAAGGCTTAAGAGGGGCTAAATGTTTCCAAATAAAGTTTAAACCTCTGGCCTTTAAGCTGGGTGCTGACAGAAGCTTTTCATGGCTTTAGATAAGTGATAAGACAAGTGCATCATCCTGCATTTTTCCCACACTTATGCTGTCTGCTAACTATGTGCTAAAGAGGGAAAGAAAAAGCTGTTCATTTCGACTACCAAATAGTTGTACATATCATTTTGAAAGAAGTTAACTAAGTTAATCATAATTAAACAGTATTTTTAATGTCACACTAAGGAATTTATTTTTCAAAAGAAAAGTGGAAGAATTCTAGGGAAATGCAACTGCACTATAGGTGAGAACTAAAAATTCCTACTGGTTTAAATGGGACTTTTAATCCCTTGAATGCTAGAGAGGTCTCCAACCTCTCTAGCATTCGAGTGTTTAAAACCCCTATTTAAATCAGTGGACATTGTGGGATTTTTTTATTTGTTCTCTGTGGTGCACTTGGTTCATTCCAGGTTTATTCTGCTTTTCTTTTAAAAATACAGCCAGAAAAACCAAGTGGTTAAGGCTTAGTTTAACACATTTGGTTACAAACATTTTGTGAGTTAATATTGGGAGCAGGTCAGTAGACAGTAAGATTAAGTAGGACTTCAGACTTTGGCCTGCATCACTGTTGGTGAACTCCAGAATATCCCTACTCGAGAACAGGTGATCCATTGATATGTTTCTGCTCAAGTAGAAGAAATTGCATCTTAGTAGCATTTGTTGACTGGAGGTAGCCACCACTGACTAAGCAAAATATAATTAATTACATGTACAAATTAACAGAAACATATATCTGACAAGAAATAGGCCAAAGTCAATGAATCAAGTTCTCTCATATAGTGGGTGTAAAGAAAATAAACATGTTTAGCTTATTTTCTCTGCCTGGGAGCAGAGTAAAGGCATACTATGCCAAAACATTCCCACACTGGCCACCACTTGGTGCAAATTGAGCAGAGAATTTTGTATACGGGAGAAAAACAGGAGCAGGATCATTCACTGCATAGTACATAACTCTCAATGCTTCTTAGTCTTCCAGTCTCGAACTGTTAGTGCGGCGGCAGTAGTAGTATTCTTCAGTTTGTAACGTTTATCTATCCTGTCTCTGAAAATATAAAGGGATCCATAGTTTCTAAAGCACTAGGTAAACCAAGTAAGGTACCACAGGAAACAATCATATTTCTCATTTGCTGCTAAGAGTCCATATTTTTTCTGTACTGTCTATTTGAGCACAGATGGGTCAGTGTGTTGTGTTTTTAGCTGTGGGATGTCCCTAATTTGAGCTGTTAGTGTTAGCAGCTTGAGTACCAGGGTTTCCTTCCCTTTTAATATGTATTTCCAAATACAAAACATAGAATACAGGTGTAGTTCAAAGGCATAATTTATTTTTTAATTAAACCAGATCATTTGCACCTTCCTTCTGCAAAGGCTTACAAATTAAATCTTTTGATGCTAGAATGACGTCTATAACATACAAGGGGATAATTTTGAACTAATTGTGTGTGATGTCTTGCCTTGGATCTCTACAATATACTCTCTCTCAACTAGTATCAGTCTACCTCATTCATAACTCATCTTAGGGGCCCTGTCTCTGTCACCTATCCATTTTTCTTATTTATTTAAAGTCACTATCTACCCTATCCCTATCACTGTCTGCAAAAAAAAACAAAAACAAAAAACAATTATCTTTTCAACTGATTCTCTCCCCAGACTCCTCTAGGACAGAGATAACAGCGAGATCAAGAATAAACTTGGATCACACTGCCTTTGTCTTCCTAATCAGTCACACATCATTTTGGGGTATTTGGGGTGATTCTCCTTTGTTCTCTTTTCACACCCCCAGACTCCCCTGACACAGAGATAACAACCACATCAGGAAGAAACTTTGATCAAAGCTGCCTGCTGTGTCTATTTGGTCACACAAAATGTGTTTTTTGGGTAAACCTCCTTTGCTCCCTTCTCACACCCCCAGATTCCCCTAGAACAGCAAGATAAGAAAGGAACTTGGATCACAGCTGTCTGTGTCTACTCGGTCAAACAAAACTTTTGCTATTTGGGGTAAACCTCCTTTGCTCTCTTCTTACACCACACCCCCAGACCCCACTAGAACCGAAATAATAGACAGATCAGGAAGGAACTTGGATCACAGCTGACTGTGTCTACTAGGTCTCATAAAGTTTTTGGGTATTTGGAGTAAAACTTCTTTGCTCCCTTCTCACACCTTCAGACTCCCCATTGACAGAGATAACAGTCAGATCAGTAAGAAACTTGGATGACGGCTGCCTTTGTCTTCCCAGGGAGGCAAACAGAATTTTGAGGTATTTGGGGTAATTCTCATTTGCACCCTTCTTACACCCCAAGACTCACCTAGAACAGAGACAACAGCCATATCAGGAAGACACTTGGGTTATGTCTGTCTGTGTCTTTCCAGTCAGTCACACAGAATTTTGGGATATTTGGAGTAATTCACCTTTGCTGCCTTCTCATACCCCCAGATCCCCTAGGATAGAGATAATAGTCAGATCAGGAAGAACCTTGGATAAAGACTGCCAGTGTATTCCTAGTTAGTCACACCGAATGTTGGACTATTTGGTGTCCACCTTCTTTCTCCCTTCATGTCTCCCAGGCTTCCCTAATACAGAGAACAGATTTTTTGCCTACAAGACTCCATAAATTAAGATTCAACTGCACTTAATTAGCCTGTCTTCTCTAGCTCAAAATGTGTTGTTTCTGTTCCTCTCACAAACACAGAAGACATGCTGTGAGAACCTGACCCCTTTCATACTATGCCTGTTGGAAAAGAAGCAAAAGTGCCTGTGGCGGGGAGAAATTCAATCTTCCCTTTGGTTTCTATTTAATAAGCTAGGCTAAAAACATCACTTTTTGTGAAACATTTCCCATTCAGCAAAAAGTGCCATTTTTCTCCTGTTTCTCTTGTGAGACAAAACATTTCAGCCATCCCTAGTGACTAATCCACCTTCTTAACCCTTTCACTTGCAGAGGCTTGGGAAATTTTTTCTACGCTGGAGGCTGAACACATTTTTCAGCAATTTGCTGTTTATCTGCTTAGGTATGATTTCTGCAAGTAACTTTCTAGTGACAAATTCAGATTTTTCATAATGCATAGCTCTGCATAGTGTATAAGCTATGATGTCATAGATACAAAAAATGTAAAAACATATTTATTTTGCTAATATCATAAACTAAATATCTAAAATATTTATCTTGGTTGTGAAGTTTTCAATTATTTTAAATGCCCTAAACCCCCTGGGTACACAAATACCAAACATGTATAGTTTTACCTACACGCGTGGCCTACTCAGACCCCTAATTAACAGAAGCACAAAAAGTATAGTTTCAGTTCTATGAATTGAAATGCCCATACCATTGGTTCCATGATAAAACTAACCTAAGACAGTTCAATAACTATATAAACAAATATATTTCCTGAAAATAGACTAACTTATGAACAAAAAATGTCTGACGTTTCTTCCTATGCAAAGTGATATTTATATTAAAGCCAAAAAATTCTGGACAACATCTCAGTCAGTCTTAGAGTAACAAACAAAAAAGCATGCAATATGCTAAGCAATCGATACAGTCTTCCTACCCTCTTATACACTAAAGTTTGTATTCCGTAAAGTTCTGGATTCAGTGGGAGGACTAGGGATCCACTGTGTCATTGCTGATATCAGTAATGACAGGAGATGACTTTCCTGTTCCTCCCACTCAGCCTAGAAGTTAGAGGAATGACATGCTGAGGAGAAGAGTGTGAAGAAGGAAGAGAGTTGATTGTTCATACAATCAGGGAAGTGATCAGTAATGGGGAGGGGACATCAGAAGAGGCCCTGATGCCCCCTGCAAGGCCTGGATAATAATAATAACAATAATAATTAATTAAAGGGACAGTACAAATGGAAGAATGCAAAATTGTAGCTGCTATGGGCTTGGCTGTGCAAGTAAACATTGCCAAGCTCATAGCCAATGTCGACTTGGCACTCTAGGAATTAAAGCAGTACATTTATGAAAAATACAAGCTTGAACTGATTCTTATGCAGCCCTGCAGAAAGCACTTTTTATAAGTGGAGTCTTTCTAAAGCAGAGGTGTCAAAGATCAGTCTTCAATGGCTACAAACAGACATTTATCAACATCCCTGATTAAGTACAGGTAGGTTAGTCATAATGAACAAGTCAATAATTAAGGGATACCCCTAAATCCTGGTCTGTTTGTAGTCTTTTTTGGAATTAACATTAACATCATCCCTGTTCAAAATGATATCTAGAGACCTATCAAGATCACCTAAGATGTAGGAAGTTGTAGAGTCTTGCTCAGCTACCTAAAGTTTAATTCCAGAGTAAGTACCAAGGGGGAATTTAACATTCCCGTTGCTTTAAACAGTTCTTGAATGCTTGCGAGACCTCCAGCTAATTGCAAAGCATTGCATTAGTGACCACTCTAGCATTCAAGAGATTAAAGCCCCTTTAGCTGAATGGGAATTTGTGGAATTTTCATTTCAGACATACTGGGGGAGATTCACTAAGCGGTGATAAAGTGGTGATAAAGACGTGAAAAAATGGATATGACTTCTCCAGTTTAACACTTCTCCAATTCCTATGTTATTCTATGGAGCTTATGCACTAAGATTTCTTCACCTTTGGAGATCCTAGTGCATAGGCTCTATAGAATAACATAGGAACTGGAGAAATGAAAAACTGGAGAAGTCATCTCCAATCTATCACCTCTTTATCAACGCATAGTGAATCTCCCCCCATGGTGTTGTTTGTTTTCTCCACATCTGAACCTCTTTAGCTTGATTAGATTAGATTGGTAAAACATTTTCTAAATAAAAATAAATAAATAAAATTAGTATGGCTTATAGTCTTTATACTACTGCTTTGGACATGCAGAATATCTAGTTCCACTGTCAAGTAATTATTTTGGAGTTATGTTCTTTTGAAGTAAAATAATAAATGTCAATAATGCTGACAGTGACATATATTATCCTTGAAGTAATTGTCAGCAGCCCAATATTCACTAAATCCTGTGTGAAAATGTGCATTGTCATTTGCACAATACATCTATTTTATTATTATTATTATTTAAAAAAGCATAAGGGAAAACCATTGTCATATTCAAAAATTTTATTTCCATAATTTGTTTTGTGATTAGAAAAACAAGATAGTTGTTAAAGTGGTCCACTCATCAAGTGAGAAAAACAGATAATACTAAATATAAACTACTTTCATCTGGAGAACAAGAAAAGAGAAACTTTGAAACTGCTTAATAGGGCGAGATGTGCTTGATGGAAACATTTTGAGCATAGTTTACATTCTCTTCTTAACCTTTTAATTAGATCTTACTGCTCTTCTGTCATTTAGCACTGGTTTCTCACTGACAACCTGGATTTACTTTCAAGAAGTCTACAAGCCAATCCTTTGGTAACTAATTCTTACAAAGTTCTTAAATCAAATCAGACACTGCAGTTAGTGTGGGAAAGTATCCAAAAACTGACACAGCACAGATAGCTCAGTGCTAAAAGAATAAGTTACTTTTTTTTTTTTGTGAAAGTATTTTACCAGGAAGACCACACTGAGATTGTTTTTTGTTTTCAAGTATGTTCTGGACTAATTTTATGTACCTCAGAAGGGTGAAAGGCTGAGCTGACCTTGCCAGGACTAGAACATGCAGCCTTGTGGTTTAACCCCTTAAAGACCCATGACGTGCCAGGATCGTCATAGTTAAACTTGCCATAAGGACCACTGACGGTCCTGGCACGTCATGGAATTCAGGACTTCCCGCATGGCTGCATGCCATTCGGGAAGCCTTGAACGGGATACAATAATAAAAAAAAATGCTCTGTGGTCCTTGAGTGCCGGCCGCGAGTGCACAAGGCTGGTCCTTATGGGTTTAAACAGATTTTATAACTGGTGCATTAATCAGCTGAGCCATTCCGCCGGCTTACACACAAAATACTTTTTTCACAGGCAAGGGCATTTTAAGAATTGGGAAAATAAGGCAGTTGTGAAGGGGCAGGTAATGAGAACATGTTGAAGAGCACCTAAGAATAAAGGTGTAGCCCATTTTTAGAAATAAAAGGATCATTTATAGGCCTAGGTCTATCTTTTTTGCATCTCTATTTGAAGCAAATTGTGCAACAAAGGGTAGAAAATGTGGGCTTGTTAAGCCATGAACACACACATTTTTGTTCTGTGATTTAAAACAGGCTATGTACTTTTCTTTATTTTCAGCACATTTTTTAATAACTTTTTTTTATTGAGTCACGAATAACACAAGATATCTCAGGTATAGCTGATAGGGGTATTCAATAAAGGCTATCAAACAACTCATATATTTGTTATAAGATAACAATTGAGTATGAACCTGATTCATTTTATGGTTTGCAGCCTAACCTTGTCTACAATCCGCTTAACTCAACCCTCCCTACCTTTGTCAATAAAAAACCTGCATTGATTTCATCAGAGTGTTGCAGCAGCACTGAGATGACCCCAAACTTGATGGAATAAAAGAGATGATGACCTATGAGATGGAGTAGTCCAACCTACTGGTGCTAAAGATGCACAACCAAAACATACTCCAAGAAGATGCATCAGCATGGCTCAAGGTGGATTGTGAAAAGTTACATTTACACATAATATTACTAACTGGTTTGTGGACAAGTAACATAATAATATAGTTGGTGAGGACATGCCCATGTCATATCAACGCTGTTGATGCAGGGGACAGAAACCTCCCCAAATGGGTAAAAAAGTCCTTCCTGACTACAAAAGGCAGTCAGATATTTCCCTGTATCAACATCTTATCTGCTTTGAAACCAGCTTTCATAAGTAAAAGGAACTAGCTGTTTATTTATTTATTAAAAAAAAAAAAAAAGATGTCTCCAGGAAAGAGATTTTGATACCAGTCTTTTTAGCATTGGAAAGTTAAATGGGGATTTGTTTTTTGCTGATATGGCCAGCTTCTGTCACATCTGTAATGAATATGAACATTCAGATACAGACTGTGAAAGTCAGTGTTGTAAGAATTGAGGTCAAAGAGATACTCCTTAAGAAATTTTATGAAAATTTTAATATTTAACTGCAAACTCTCCATATGGTTAAGGAGTTTGGTTGCGATGCAAAGGGGCCAACTCTGTGGGAAAAGAGAAAAGGGCTCTATAGGCAAAATGAAAAGACATAATTACAATAGAGCAAAATGAAAAATGCACTAGCCACTAGAGTCTAGAAACTTAGAGGTGAATGGAGAGAAAACCTTATTACATGATACTAAACCTGTAGATGAGGTTTGTATGAATGACGCATTACAAGATGTTTCAGTGATTTAAAATTAAAATGATAAATGTATTTCAGCACCAGTGTTAACTGAAAAGGAGATTTTAGAAGCCATTAAAGTTTTTAAGAAAAATAAGGCTCAGAGGCTGGATGGGATACCCATTACATTTTACTTGTTTTACTGGAACATTATAAATGATTATCTTTTATGCCTTTATAATCAATGTTGCATTCCTAAAAAGCTACCCAGATCCTGGAAGAAGGGGATAGTTATTCTATTGCCATAAGAGAGGACAAAACAGATTCTGAAAACTGGAGACCTATAACACTCAGACACATAGATTACTATGTTATTTAAAAAATACTTGCTAATCAGCTGAAGAATGTCATAGGTCACATTATTCATAACAATCAGGAGTGTGTGGTATCCCCAGCAGAACAATTCATCATAGTCTTAATATATAAGACAATGTATATGGTATTCAAATCCCCATATCTAGAAGCTGGCAATTCTATGCCTATATTTTAGGAAGGCTTTTGATTGTGTTTCATGAATTCATTTCATGTCTTAGAGAAAATGAGTACTGCAGAAGGCTATTTATTGTTTTTAAAAGCCTTTTATGCCTTTTGGGCAGGACAAAATTAATGGTATTATGAAAAAAACATTTTTACATCAACTGTGGTGTAAAACAGGGGTGTCCCTTATCTCCATTGCTTTTTATCTGTGCAAAACAACCACTAGTCTGTTCAGTAACAAAATATAAAATTATCCATGGCATTCCTGTACCGGTTGGAGGTGGGTTACAGGCAAAAATGTCAGGATACATGGATCACAACACATTGCAATGCTATGTTCAGATGTTCTCTCCCTAAGAAGAGCTCTACAAAGAACTGAGAATTTTGTGCAACTTCTGGTTTTCAACTAAATTTAAATAAAAACAGCTATTTAGAAATTGGAGTATGGGAACCCCTGGCTGATTGCTTGATATTGATCCAGAGAGTGGACTCTGTTAAATTACTTGGAATTATTTTAATGATGAGAATAATGGCACAGAAAGCTGGGATACAGTGGTAGAAAGAGTAAACAGAAAGGTTTTCATGTAGAGCATATGACAGCTAACAATGGAGGGAAATATTTTATTGATACAATTAATAATCCCCAATTTTTTATATGTTGATCTTACTTTACTCCCCCCAACAACAACTTAAGCATCTTATTAAAACCTGCTTTTCCTTTGTAAGGGGTTCAAAAATAGAGATTAAAACTTGTTTATGAAAAAACCGTGAGACAGAAAGGATTTTATTGACATAAAATGTAAAATACTTGATTTTATGTGTTAAGATTGTAGCCGTATTAGTCCAGTGATGCAGATGTAAAATAACAAACAAAATTAATATCTTTTAATACCTTATTTATTGGACTAACAGAATTTTGGATTGACAAGCTTTCGGGATAAACTCACTTTCTCAAGTCTGAAGCATTTCTGAGCACAAGGATACATAATTCACAGTTAAAACAGTTAAACCAGTTAATACATTGAATTCAAAGCAATGTTTTTTGCTGGGGTTACCACAGCTGGAATGCTGATAACACAGGGACCAAGAGAAAATCCACACTCTTCTTGCAGAGGGTTGTAAATACCCTGTGCAAGGCAGAGTGTGGTGGGGATGAAGAGAAAGAGAAGAAAAGTACAGGAGATGGTATGTGAGGGGAGAGAGTTAAAAAAAAAAAATTGCATATAATAAGAATGCTACAGTTCCAACAATTCAGTATGGGCATGCAGGCCTATATACAACTTGTGCCCATATAGGTAGATATATATATATATACGTATATACACACATACACATTATATATATATATATATATATATATATATATACACACACACATATATATATATATATATATATATATATATATATACAAACAACCAAATCTGCGCTCCTCTATATGCTGTGAATAATGTGTGCCCTATAATGGGCATATATAATAATCCTTAGTAAATCTAAGTAAAATAAGTGAGAATTTCGTCCCACGAATTGGCCAATCCATGTGTAAGCTTACCACCAACGTCAAGGTATCTCACTTTATGGTAAGTCCTACTCTAATACACTTACAAATACTATCTAAATTAAAAATCCCTGAAGAAAGATGTTATTTTGAAACGCGCCGGAGGGGACCTCTTAAATGTTATTTTGATGTATTTATTCTTATTTGTAGGTCCCAGTGTAGTGCAATTAAAAACAACAGACATACAATAAAATAAAAAAGGTGTAGAGGAAGGACTTACACACACATTATTCACAGCATATAGAGGAGCGCAGATTTGGTTGTTTGTATGTGTTTTCACTTTTGGGTTTAGGCCCAATGTTAGGGGGACTGGAGAACCCTCTCATTTCTTGCTGCTATCTATAGCTTTCATCTTTATATTAATAATTTATTTATATTTATTATATGGATATTTCATGATGAGTTAGCGCTGAGAGCTTTTTTCTTTTTTTCTGTTATTGCACATATTTCTCCTTTAGCTCACTTTAGCAGCTTCTCATATTATCCACTTAAATCACATAGATAAAAACACATTATTATTTTACTTTATTTCACCATTCCTTTCCTTTTCTATCCCACTTGGCCTTTAAGAACCAGGCTGCTTGGCCTGTTCCATTGTGTATATCCCCTGTCAGTTTGGTATCAACCATCCCTCACATGACTTTTGGGGAAGGTTACAAATGGAACATAGTTTTCTATGTAATCACTTTATTAGTGCAGGCCCATAAGGTTCCTGCACCAGGTAAGTCCTTCCTCTACACCTTTTTTATTTTATTGTATGTCTGTTGTTTTTAATTGCACTACACTGGGACCTACAAATAAGAATAAATACATCAAAATAACATTTAAGAGGTCCCCTCCGGCGCGTTTCAAAATAACATCTTTCTTCAGGGATTTTTAATTTAGATAGTATTTGTAAGTGTATTAGAGTAGGACTTACCATAAAGTGAGATACCTTGACGTTGGTGGTAAGCTTACACATGGATTGGCCAATTCGTGGGACGAAATTCTCACTTATTTTACTTAGATTTACTAAGGATTATTATATATGCCCATTATAGGGCACACATTATTCACAGCATATAGAGGAGCGCAGATTTGGTTGTTTGTATGTGTTTTCACTTTTGGGTTTAGGCCCAATGTTAGGGGGACTGGAGAACCCTCTCATTTCTTGCTGCTATCTATAGCTTTCATCTTTATATTAATAATTTATTTATATTTATTATATGGATATTTCATGATGAGTTAGCGCTGAGAGCTTTTTTCTTTTTTTCTGTTATTATATATATATATATATATATATACATATACACACACATACACATGTATGGAAAAACCGTGTAATGGATGAAATTGTTTAACACCTTTTCTGTAACTGTCCATTTACGCAGCAACTCTTTTATACTGCTGGGCCCCTTCTAAAACCCATGGGAAACTTAAGGAATCTGAAGAGTGATATCATTTTTGGAGAAATGAAATGTACACCAAGCAGGTCCCATTTTAAAATTATAATTTTTTTAAGAAGTCCTGTGGAAGTCTTGAAATATCCTCCTTTTTCACAATGATGATATTAAGGTAAATGTTTGTTTATTTGTAAATATATTATTTAAAGACATAAACGTTGAAAAGAACAATCTTTAATGAGTCAAGATAAATGGTTACACATTTTAAAATAACTCTGTATCTCAAGTAATTGAAATATGAATTACTTGCTGTTAATATGAATAATATTTTAAAGTGCTTTCTCTGTCGTCCAATACAGGTTACTGGTAACGTTGGGTAGGTGATTCGCCCCTTTAAGTAGGCAGGAACAATTCTTACTGCAGCTAGCCAATCAGCTCCACTAAGATTTGTTCCTTGGATGAAGGTACAGGCAAGAGAACAGTTTGGCTATAGTTTTAGCAAACTTTTTATTTTACTGTTAGAAATGGAATACCACCATTAGGCGGATTACCATAACTGACAATGCCCTTAGATGTGGCTAGCTCAGTATCCAGGTGCTTTTTGTGGACCTTACGCCCTGGGGGAAAATCTTGGGTTCAAGTTCTTTCCCCAAGAGTTGCCCACTGAGGCTTCTTCTTAATACATGGTAATCAGAAGACAGAATATTCTGCAGGAAAGGTGAGCAACCGTTTGAGTCCTGCAGGTCCACATGTCCCACAGTGCTCCTCCGCACAGGGGTTTTCGTATGGAGTTCCTATTGCACACTCTTGCACTCACTGGGTTTATCTGTATGTCTGCTGGGTGTTTTGGTGCAAGTTTCTGTGGTAACTTAACCCTTTAGCTGCTGGATTAGCATCTTTTGGGGGGTTGTTGGCACTTTCCCTACTAGGTTCAGTGTTTATTGGGTCTAGTGACATGTTTTAGTACTATATAGTGCACATTTACTTCTCAGTTACAACTTTTAAAAATTTGTGTAAAGGTGCGCTTTTACAGCATAGACGCCATTGCGCCATTCACTTCTATGGGACTGTACAATTTGGGACATATCTCTGCAAGAGCTCATCATAGTGACTTCAGAGATGGCTCATTTTGTTTGTCTGCCATTGCTCTATTTTCCGGTTAACGTTTGGTGTGTGTTGGGGTGCTCAGAGGGCTTCAGGCACTGTTGGAGTCCTTTTATTTTGGAAAATTAAATTTCCTATGAGCGCTTGCTTTGCACGCTCGTTTCTGATTGGCTCCCGTCACTGCAGCCATTTTGTGCTTTTCCTGAACGAGTATCCTACGCAGGGCTTGGACTCTCCTTCTCTCCTCTGCAGGTTAACCCTTTGCCTGCCAGATAAGTGCATTTTAGCGATTTCTGTGGTGAACCTTTAATCTTACACACTGTATTTGGGTGATTCCTTATCCTTTAAATGTTTTGACACTATGAAAATGCCTAATCCGTTAGAGCTTGGGGCCAGGCCTAAGACTAAGGAAGCTGGGGTCTCTGTGTCCCCTATTTCACATTGCTCCTCATGTCATTCAGGGTTACCTAGATAATTCTCAGGTCATTTATGGCCAGCATGTTCTGCTGTCCCTGAGTCTCCCCAAGGGACCTCCAGCCAAGCATTAGAGCCAGTTTGGGTGCAAGAGTTCAAGGCTGCTACTAGAGACCTCCGGTCTAATTTGCAACTCTTTCCATCCTTGTTACAGGGGATCTTCCACTCCTGGCAGACCCCTACTTCCATCATATCTTCCTTGCCAAAATCGCAGGGTGTATCTGACGTATCAGATTCCTCTGAGGAGGAACTGTTGGTGGATTGGGACATTGAGGAATGTTCTGTTGTGCGCTCCTCTCAGTTTTTGGGGACCTCTTTGAGGCTGATCCTGATCCATCAGCTAAGGGCCTCATCAGGGCCGTCTTAACCACCCTAAATATTCCCTTAGTTCAAGAGGTTTCTTCAGATCCCACTGATGTATTTCAGGAGCCTAAGAGGCCCCATACTTGTTTTCCACCTAACCCCACTCTTGACGGCCTTGTGTCTGATCAGTGGAAGTCTCCGGACAGGAAACCTGTTTCCAAGACATTTGGCAAGCTTTACCCCTTCTCTGAGGCAATGCTTGCTCAGTGGGTTCAGCCCCCTAAGGTGTATGCACCTGTCTCCAGGTTATCTGTCCTGCCTTGCCAGTTGCTGATGCATCTGCCCTGAAAGACTGGACTGACAAGAAACTGGAGGTCTCCCTCAAGTTAATTTTTGCCACTACTGGTACTGCCATGCATCCAGAGTTTGCTGCAGCATGGGTGAACTGGGCCATTGTGGTCTGGACTGAACAGCCCACCCTGGCTGTCCATCAGGGTGTTCCTACTTTGGATATGTTGCGGCTCCTTGCCAACATTTCTGAGGCCAAGCACTATGTTTCTGCTGTCTTGTTTGATGCCATCCGTTTGGTGGCGAGGGTTTCCACCATGTCTGTGGTTGCCAGAAGAGCTCTTTGGCTCAAGATCTGGTCTGCTGACACTGCTTCTAAGAAAGCTTTGCTCTCATTGCCTTTTCATGGCACCTCTTTTTTTGGGCCAGATCTTAAGGATATGATAAGTGAGGCCACAGGGGGCAAGAGTACCCTTCTGCCTATGGTCCCCAGGAAGAAGACGCCTATCAAGAGTAATCGGCTTTTTCATCCTTTCCATACTGAGACATGTCCGGCACACCTTTAGGTTCCCTCAGCTCAGCGTTCCTCCTCAAAGCCCAAACAACAATGGAAGCATAAGGTCTCCTCCAACCCAAGGCTTCCAAGCCTTCTTCAGCATGACTCGCCAAACCCAGGTCCCCACTCGGCTGTGGGTGGCTGTCTGCGTCTCTACCACAGCATCTGGGAGGATTCAGTGGTGGACCCATGGGTTTTGCAGGTGGTAGCGGAAGGGTAGAGGATCCCTTTCGCCTCTCTTCCTCCCTTTCGGCTTTTCCCCTCTCATACGCCCCAGGGAGTAGAAAAAAGCCGTCTGTTCGATGGCGCTATCCAGGCTCTTCTGGACAAGGATGTTCTGGAACCTGTTCCAATTCAAAACAGAGGTATGGGTTTTTACTCAAACCTCTTTGTGGTCTCCAAGAAGGACGGCGGCTGTTGTCACATTTTGGATTTGAAAGATCTCAATACCTTAGTGATCAAGACTCATTATCACCAGGAGTCCCTAAGGACGGTGATTGCTGCTATGTCCCGGGGGAATTCCTTGCCTCTCTGGATCTTCAGGATGCGTATCTACACATCACCATTCATCCAGCGAGCCGGAAGTATCTCAGATTTGACTGCGACCAAGGGCATTTTCAGTTTTCAGCTCTTCTCTTTGGTCTGACTAGAGTCTTCAGTCGTGTCCTGGGAGCCTTAGAATCCATCCTACATCAGCATACCATACATGAACGACTCGCTTCTGAAAGCACTTTCTGCGGACCTTCTTCATCAACAGGCTCAGGACTGCATTCATGCACTCACCCATCATGGGTGGATCCTGGATACGGACAAGTCGGATCTTGTTCCGTCCCAGCGTCTGGTCTTTTTTGGGCCTTCTCTTTGACACTCAGCAGAGCATGGTGTTTCTCATGGATGAGGTGGCTCACCAGATCGTCCACAGGGTCTTGGCTCTCAATCCAGTTCTAGACAAGAAGCTCCTCTCTAGTGGGGAAGTTCATTTCCACCATAGAAGCGGTCCCATTTGCCATGGCTCACACCAGGGAACTCCAGATGTTTGTGATCCAGGTGTGCAGGGGTCATTCGGACCTTCTGAAGATGTCAGTATCCCTCCCTCTTCATGTGGAACTGAATTTGTCGTTGTGGCTCGACCTCTCCAATCTGCTGAAGGGCAAGTCCTTCTTGGTATCCTTCTGGACCACGGTGACGATGGATGCCAGCCTCTCCTACTGGGGAGCAGTCCTGGGCTGCCTGAGTGCTCAGGGTCGGTGGTCTCCTGGAGGAATCTCTCCTTCTCATCAACGTGTTGGAGCTTCGGTTGGTATTTCATGCCCTTCGCCACTGCACACACCAGCTGGCAGACTGCCCAGTCCGGGTCCAGTCTGACAACACCATGGCAGTGGCCTACATCAACAAGCAGGGTGGAACAAGAAGTCTCATTGTTTGGTTAGAGGTCAAGGCTATTTTGTCCTTGGCAGAAGATCATGTTCCTGCCATATCTGCAGTGCACATTCCCGGCGTAGACTTGTCATGGCAGACATCCGCAGTCGGCACACAGTGGACAGTGGAGAGTGGTAACTGCACCCAGAAGTGTTCACCCTCATTGTTCAGAATTGGGGTCTTCCTTGCATCGACCTGATGGTGACAAGACACAACCGGAAGGTTCCGATGTTCTGCTCTTGCTGGAGGGATCCTCTAGCTCTAGAGGTGGATGCCATGTCCATTCCTTGGTTATTTTCCTCTGGATTACATCTTTCCTTCTATCCTCATGTTGCACAGAGTGTTAAGGAAACTGAGACTGGAGCACTGTCCAGTCACTCTGATTGTTCCGTACTGGCCTCGGAGGCGTTGCTAGGAGCCATTCAGCTCTGGCTGGGACTGACAGCACAGGCGCGAGGACGTCATTCTGGCAAGATGTCCATGCTCCGTGCTACTGACAGCAGGGGAATAAAGCATATAGCTATTAAATCAGGTAATAATTCTGGCAACTAGCGCTACTAAGCAGCTAGTCGCCAGAAGGGGACTTAGTTAAGCTAAACATTTTGTGACATGGTAGTTCCGCTTTAAGGTTCAGACTTCTGCCCTCTCTGTTTTCTTTCAGAGGTGCATGGCTGTTCTTTATGATGTCAAGGTTTTCTTCCAGGGCATTGCTCATACTCGTCCTGTTTTCAAGTCTCCCGCTCCTCAGTGGGATGTGAACTTGGTTTTGGGCGTCCTTCAGTGCCCTCCCTTTGAGTCTTTGGCTACTATTCCTCTACGCCTGCTGACGTGGAAAATGGCCTTTCTCCTGGTGATTGTCTCAGTTTGCCGTGTCGCAGAGTTGCATGCTCTGTCTTATAGACCACCCTTTTTGGTGTTTCACAAAGATAAGGCGGTGCTTCTCACTTCTCAGGCGTTTCTCCCCAAGATGGTTTCTGAGTTCCACATTAATCAGGAGATTATGGTGCCTTCCTTCTGCCCTGTCCCTTCCTCTGACAAGGAGAGGGATCTTCACTTGTTAGACGTGGTGCATTGTCTCAAGTTTTATGTACATCACACTGAGTCCGTTCAACAGTCTGACGTGCTGTTCGTCATTCCAAAGGGCACCAGGGCAGGGAGACCCAAATCCAAAGTGACCATTGTGTCTTGGATTAAGTCCACTATTCATAAGGCTTAAGAGCTAAGGAAGACGCCTGTTCCCTTTCGGGTCACCGCTCATTCTACAAGATCCATTGGGACTTCTTGGGCTTACAAAAATCAGGCCTCAGTTGTTCAAGGCTGCCACTGTGTGTCTGTGTCTGTGCACACCTTTTCGAAGCACTACCGTGTTGATGTGATGGCATCAGCTGATGCCAGCTTTAGGAGAAAGATCCTGGAGGCAATCTTGCATGTCTAGTATCTTCTTCAGTTCTTTGGTGCTTCCTTCACTTTTGAGCCCTGTTGGCTCTAGTTCAGTGTGCTGTGTGACAGTTCCTGGGGTGTTGTTACCCTTGTTCAGTGTCCGTTGACACTTCATTTGTTTTTGTTGGGCTATATCTGATCTGATGGTTCATTTATGCTCTGGTGACTTTGGGGGCCCTGTGCCTGATCCTTGCCTTACTTCCTGCCTCTGGGAAACTCAATGGTTGGACATCCAAAAGTTACCAGTAACCTATATTGGACAACAGAGAAAAGAGGATTTTAGTCTTACCTGTTAAATTATTTTCTCTTAGTCCATACAGGTTACTGGTCTCCCACCCTGTCAAGGGACCATGCTTGGCTCTCCTGTGGCAGACCGTGTGGGTCCTTTGGGGTCATGCTCACAGGAGTCTTCTTTCTCTTCTACTATGTAGTCAATAGTTAGTGTCTCAATTCTTACTGGAGCTGATTGTCTAGCAGCAGCCAAGGAGGGAAGGCAGACTACACCCCCTGCATTCACTTCTAGAATTGTTCCTGCCTACTTAAAGGGGCAGATCGCCTACCCAAAGTTACCAGTAACCTGTATGGACTAAGAGAAAAGGATTTAACAGGTAAGACTAAAATCCTCTTATATTATATTTTAAATGTTTCATTTTGTACACTTTGATTTTATTCAATAAAGCTCTAATATATATGTGGGCATTTCTTCTCTGTAATGGCACTAGAGAGCTGAAATGTGATGCTTTGACTAACCACAGATCAAGCAACATGTGCTTTTGTTCATCCTCAGAGACTCTTACATACTTTGGTACTTTTTTTACACTAGTTTCAAAAATCCAGCCTCTTTCGCTCTCCTTCCAAAGCACAGACTGACAACATGCAAAAAACTGCACCCACCCCCATAGTTTATCACAGAGGGAATACATTCATCTAATTTTCCACATGGGGCATTATTATCATTAAATTCAGTGCAATAAAGAAAAGAGGAAAAAAGCTAAAGAATGGCGCGTTTCATGTGAATACTCGCAAAAGTGGAAAGTACATTTTTTTTTAAATGTTTTTCCTATCCCTATTAGTAAGGAAAGGTTCAGGGGTCCAGTTCTGAAAAACAAACCACTGCAACAACTACAGTTCCTGCAGCTGGCACAAATAATGCTTATAATGGTAAGATTAGACCATGTTCTCCAGCTGACAGTCCCAAAAGTACTGTGGACAACCTTGTGGCACTCTAAGAACTGTAATGTGACGAAGCAAAAGAAGAGTATTTTTCAAGTAAGACACCTACATCAATGGGGAGAAATACAAAATCCAATTGATTTAAATGGATCTTTTACCCCTAAACGTTAGAGAGGCCTAAACTCATTGCTTTTAGGCTTGTGTCTATAATGATAAACAAAAATGACAGATAGCAAAAGGGCGCAGGTACAATATAACAAAGACAATGGGGAGATGCACTAAGCTATTTGAGTAAGACAATAGTACTAATTGTGCCAGCTTCATTGTAGGACGGTGAATTCATGTTACAGAGCCACTAAAAGTAGGCACATTCAGAAAACTGTATCTTCTCAGTCAGTTAGATTTTCTTTCCTCTCCTCCCTGGCTTCATTACACCACTAGAAACTGTTAGGAACTGCTGGGGGAGATAGGGACATGTAGAGCACACAGATCAAAATCAGGGTTGTTAACCATTTATTCCCAATCCCCATCTCCAGTGCTCAAGAGATTGCCACATTGTTTCAGTGAGATCTCACTCAAAGGGTTAAGGGGGGATGCTGAGTCCAGCAGGCTGGTGATGTTGGGACTGTGAACTGTAACAGCAAAGGCTGCTATCAGAGCTTAGTGCATCTGGCAAAGTGTGACATTAGCATATTAACGTGCATTTCCATATGCAAGACACCTTATTGCCTCTTAATGCATCTCCTCCTATTTCTCCTAGATAAAGATGGTTATGACATTGTAGTTTCTTACATTCTTTTCAATGTAGTTCATTTGCCTGCACTATCTTACTCCATCAGACCGCCTCTAAACCTTTGAAAAGACTCTGAAAACACACTGCTTCAGGGAATCCTTTCCTATCAATTAAGAGATCATTCATAAATCATAAAATGTCTATGCTACCATTCAATGTAAGATAAACACTGTTATGTTCTCTTACTTTGTGGTTGGACCTCTCTAAGCACTTACGTAGACTGGGTAATACTTGTTCCTACTGCATACTAATAGTCAAGCAGACTCTCACCTGGACAAAGATACTGAGATGAAAAGAGTAATCACTCACCACGTTACTACAGGATGCTTGAATGCAAAGAATAGAGTGGGTAGTAGAGTGCAATGCTAGCTGCTGGGTCTGCCTTCCTGTGGCCAAAGCCGTAAGTAAAGATGTAAGACTGCTCTGAGCTGGGACTGATTAAGGAAATGATTCACAGCAAGCTGGAAGAAATAGTGGTCTGGAGTATTAAAGAAAAATCGAAGCGGTGATACAAAATTAGCCACAAGATGGGAGCACAGGATAACAAATGGAAGAAACAAGCTGAGTAAAAAAGATACTGCACAAACTTGCGGTTTCTAAGAGAAAGCTTCCCTAGCAATGGTGGTAAATTCAAAAAAGTAATGAATCAGAAGCCTAGTACTAAGATGGCAGGCAAGAAAAGAAGCGAGGAGAAACCAAAAGACAGAGCAGGTGGCACATGAACTGAAGCAGCTTCAAGGTAGAAGTCAAGACAGGTGGCACAGAATTACAAGTTGGTGGATGACTGAATCAGCAACAAGAAGACATTCAGAGTAAAAGGCTCAGACAGTAGCTCATGGAACTCACCAAGGGCACAAGAACATTCATATAAAATAGGATAGAAATGTTTAAATAAGAAGAGAGGGAGAATTTCAATGACAGGATGAATAGTTAGAGCACAAGAGAATTGCAAAGATCACAGGGAATGGATCTTGATAAAACCTCCCCCCTCCATGGGCACCTACCAGGAGATCCCAAAGAAAGTTTGAAAGGAAAAGCATGACAGAAGGCTGAAACAAGAGTGGGAGGATGAACATGGGCAGCTGGATCCCATGAACGCTTCTTAGGACTATAGCCTCACTAAGCTGGCCAATGACTTGCTCTCCGCCAAGTCAAAAGGCCACTACGCCATACTCATTCTCTTGGACCTGTCAGCCGCCTTTGACACAGTAGATCACCCTCTCCTCCTCCATGCCCTCCACTCCCTAGGTATCTGTGACACTTCACTCTCCTGGTTTTCATCTTATCTCTGCAACAGCTCCCTCAGCGTTTCCTACTCTGGCTCCACTTCTCCACCCATCCCACTGTCTGTTGGAGTGCATCAAGGATCAGTCCTGGGACCCTTGCTCTTCTCAATCTACACCTCGTCCCTCGGAAAACTAACCAACTCCCTTGGGTTTCACCATCATCTCAACGCTGATGACACTCAAATATATATTTCCTCCCCTGACCTCTCCCCTTCCCTCTTGTCCCGATTGTCTGACTGTCTGTCCGCTGTGTCTTCCTGGATGTCCTCCCGTCAACTCAAACTTAACCTTGACAAAACCGAACTAATCATCTTCCCTCCCACCACAACCAGCCTTACCCCAGACATTACCCTCACCATCAACAACACTACTATCACACCGACCCCTACAGCTCGCTGTTTGGGGGTCACATTTGACTCTGCCCTATCCTTCATTCCTCACATCCAGTCACTCTCCAAATCATGCCGCCTCCACCTCCGCAACATCTCTAAAATCCGACCCTTCCTCACACATGACACTACCAAAATTCTAGTCCAAACACTCATCATGTCCCATCTTGACTACTGTAACTCTTTACTAATTGGCCTTCCTCTCACCCGACTAACCCCACTACAGTCCATAATGAACTCTGCCGCAAGACTAATCTACCTCACTCATCGCTTCTCTGACACCAAACCCCTCTGTAAATCCCTACACTGGCTCCCATTAGCATACAGAATTAAATTCAAAATTCTGGTGCTTACTTATAGAGCCCTCACTAACACCGCACCACACTACATTTCATCTCTCATCTCCAAATACACTCCCTCTCGCCATCTTCCCTCTACACACGACCTTCTCCTCTCCACAGCTCTTATCACATCCTCCCACTCCCGCCTACAGGACTTCTCCCGTGCTACACCTCAGCTCTGGAATTCCCTCGTCCGCCCAGTCAGACTCTCCCCCAGCCTTCAGATCTTCAGACACTCCCTGAAAACTCACCTCTTCAGGGAAGCCTATCAACTGCCTCCATAAACAATATCACTAAGAATCACCCCTTGCCTTGACCACTGCACTCAACAGCACTTCTCACTCCCACCCAGTGACTGGCAGGTCAGATGGCAGGAGGCACTTACACCCAATAGCACTTACTCCTTCTGTGTCATACCTACCTTCCTCTAGACTGTAAGCTCTCACGAGCAGGGTCCGCTGATCCTTCTGTTCTCCACATTTGATTGTACTATTTAATACCTCTGTATGTCTACTCCCTTCTGTAAAGCGCTGCGGAATTTGTTGGCGCTATATAAATAAAGATTAATAACAAAGATTAATAATAATAATAATAGCCATTCTAATTCAGAGATGTCTGAATACTTTTCCAAAGATACAGCATTGAGGAAACATGGGAATCACCAGAAGACAAGTCAACAGCAGAGTTAGGAGTTAGAACCAGGAAAGGTCTGAGGATTATAGCCGAAAGCTGCAAAAATGAAGAACAATATAGAGATTCCTAAAGTAAGTTTTTGTATGAGAACTCTGCCAAAAGAAGTTAGTCACCCAGTTGTCTATAAGCTGGTTGCAGACACCCCCAAAAAATGTTTAGATTCTGATTTAGATATTCAGTCTGCCAAGGATGGCTGAAAGAAAAGAACATGCCAAGATGTTGGCAAAAACTCCTCATAAACAGTGAGTCTTTGTCAGAAACAAACTGAATAAGCATGTCATGTAAATGAAAGATCTCCTTAATGAAAAGGGAAGCCAATTCTTGTGCTGATGGCAGACAAAGTTACATTGCTTAGTAAAACATCCATGGTGACCCAGATGGCAGTTTTACCCTGGGACTGAGGTATGTCCGTAATGAAATCCATGGCTATGGCAATGTTAAATAGGATACAAAGCAAGAGAACAGTAGAAGGTAGGTAGGATAGCAAGAGCCCAAAAGGATCTCTGGAAACAGGTCCTGAAATGAATACAGCCTCTTTGCAAGTGTCACACTTAGAAGACCTTCACTAGAGCTTATGTGGTTAGCATGCACAGCCTTGAAAGTCTTTATATATATATATATATATATATATATATATATATATACAATTATTATTTTTTTAAATTATTATTTTTCCTGATGAGTTTACAAGTGAAATTAACAAGCCAAGGTTATGGAAAGTTTGGCACAGATACAGAATAACTGATTAACTAAATTTGAAATTCGGTTACTTTGCAAAAAATACGCACACAAACAATATGAAAACAAATTAGTAATATAACTGAATTCATTAAACACATTTAATCATACTTAAAGTAAATGTTTTGCTGTTTTGATTTCATTATGAATAATTTTGTTCTAATTGAGGCTAAAATTGGGTAAATGTTTATCAATGAAGTGTTTACTCAATTATTCCACTCTATCTCTATTAGATATCCCATAAAGCAGTGGTTCTCAAACTTTCTGAGGTGATGGAACCCTTTTACTTCAAATGATATCTTCTTAGAACCCTAAATATCAAAAATGTTACCACTTGATTGCTAAAGAGGTCTTCAATGCATGGTTTTGCCATGCATTGAAAACCACCTACCACAAAAGAGTTTCATTTTATATAAATGTCAAATGTTTGAAAATGCTATCTGGTAACAGTAAAATAGTAAATTAGGTTGAAAAAAGACACAAGTCCATCAAGTCCAACCTTTGCCTCATAACCCAGAGAAATGAGAATTATATAGCTTTCCTGCTGCCAAATAAGTTAGTCTTTATCAGAATCAGAACGTCTTGTTTTGCCTACTAATACACAGTATAACTCTGTATGTTCCCTTTTGAAAGAAATGTATCTAATCTTCTCTTAAATGTATCCATTGTATCTGCTATAACCACATCTTTGGGCAAGGAATTCTGCAATTTAACAGACCTCACTGTAAAAAAAAAGTTGAAGTGGTTGGAGGAAACCAGTGGGCATCACTTGAGGAGTCTTAAACCTAGTACAGGTGGTGCAGGTACTGATAAAATCTGTCACATTTTTCTTTACAATAGGTCTCCAAAATTGTCTGGTGAGGAGATCTGTGTTTTTTTGACCCATTAAAGAATCTGCTTCCAAAAATGAGGAGGCACATGAAGATGGGTAGCAGGCAGAGTGATGCCATTAGGAAGATGCTTTTGAGCCCCTTGAATTGCAGAGAGAACAGAAGATGAGAAAGGTGAGAAAATTCAATCAGAAGGAATGGTGGCCTCAGGGTCTGGGACTGGAACCACATCTGTTGTTGGGAAATACATCTGCCTTAGTGTTCCTTGAGACAGGTATGTATGATATTACAGTTAAATTGAGTGACGATAAGCAGCCATCTAGTCTAAGGTTCAAGTGGCATTCCAGAAACTTTAAGTTCTTATGGTCATTTAGTATAGTACTGGGAGTGGTAGAATATTATAGGAGCTGGTGCCATTCTTCTAGGAACATTTTAATTTCTCTTAGCCTCAGAAAATGCCTTTTAAATGAGTGAAAACAGGACTATTTGTCTTAGTATCCCATTGAGAAAGAATGGCTCCTGCTCCTGTCAGAGACATCTACTTAACAATTTTGAAGAGCCTGTGGGCCAGATTTAAAGGCAGCCAATAGCAAAAAAAACAGGTGACAGCATTTTTTCAAGTACTGTAAGCGATATAAAGATCAGTGCTATGAAAAAATGCAGACAAAAAAAACCTACCGGCCTTTAAATTTAGATGAGTTTTGGCCCATTGAAAATAAAAAAAAAAAACACTACAAGTTGCCATTTAATGCTCTACGTTAGCTGTTAAGATCCAATAAGGGACTCACTTTAGCATATAAAATTTAAGACCCAGTTTTTTTTTTACTAAAGTCCCTTATTGGATCTTTAGTCAGCCAATGCAGCTATTAAAAGCAAACAAAGACCTAAGTCCCCTGTGGATGTATTGATATGGGGCCCTAAGACCCACATTAATACATCCAAAGTGCCTAAAATGTGTTTGGTTTTAGTAGAATTAACCCTATGAGTGCCACTGGGGTATAATTACCCCACAGGCACTCATAGGATTAACCCAAGTAACAAAGCAACATCCCATTACAAGTAACACTTACCATTAATCCTGATGTCCATGCTGGTCATCTTCTGCCCTTCTTTCTTCTCTTCTTTGTTGTATTTTCTTGTTTGTCTTCTTTCTTCTAGCTGCAAAAAAAAAAATAATAATAATAATATGTTTTTTTTAGAAATATAGAGGACAATAATACATAGTTTAACCCCTTGAGTGACAAAGGGGTATGCACATCTCAGCCAGTTTAAAGCACAGCCATTCAAATCTGATTGGCTGGGATGTGCGTAAGCACATCTCAGCTAATGGCTGTGAAGGAATTTGAACATAGACTGCCCATATATAAAGGCAGTCACTGTACAAATTCCCTCAGTGTGGAATGGGCACCAGCCTGCAAGGGACTGAATGGGGGGGCCTGTGGCACACAGCACTGTCTCTGCTGCCGCCGCCTCTGCGGCCGCACACAGTGGCGGAGACAGTTTATTAAGCTACGTTTTTTAAGAATTAATTTTCGGACGTATTATACTTGGCAACTTTGACTACTATAATGGCTTAAATTTCACTTGGCTTATTTGGAACTAAAATAATAGCGGCATATTTTTATGAAACCGGGCACTAATACTTTTAAGCCTTTTAGCCCCAGAGAGGTCCGCATACTCCTCTGGCACTCAAGGGGATAAACAATGTATTATTGTCCGCTATGTTTCTAAAAGGCTTATATTAATATTTTTTTCTTTTATAGCTAGAAAGAAAACAGAGGAGAGGATACAAGAAAGAAGAGAATAAAGAAGAGATGAGAATTCAGAATGAAGACAGAAGGAGACAGACAGTGGATGACAGGTAAGTATAACACATATAAGTTAACGATCAGTGCTTGGCAGTATGTCAAGCACTGACAGTTAACTTTTTTACTGTGAAGTTCTCAATATCGCTGCTATTTAGCGGCGTTTTGGGAACTTAATGCACAAAATGGACATTTAGCCCCAAGACCATTTCTGTGGCCCAACGTCCGTTGTGTTTTTAGTTGGTAGGGCCTTTAAAGATCAACTTAGACATTTTATTATGTCAGTCGGTACTCACTTTGACCCTACTGGCTGTTTTACAGCAAACCTTTAAAGGGAAAATAATATTTAATATTACTATTCCCCATATTGTAGATATTTGAAAATGAATTTAATAGCCCCCAGGTTCATCTCTCAAACCTTTATGGTTTGAGAGATAACCGAACGCAAAGTTCCCCCCACCCTCCCCCTTCCCTGAAGTCAGCATTGTACTGACTGCAGGGATATCTGGTCTGACTTTCATCAGGCAGCTCTGCAGCAAAGCCACGATCATGTTAGTAAAAAAGAATTATTTCACTGAAACGGTCTTCTACGTGTGCTTGCAAACCAAGCACAGGTAGAAGACTGTTTCAGTTAAATAATTCTTTTTCACAAACCCGATCTCGGCTCTGCTGCAAAGCCGCAAGCCTGTCATATGACAGACTTCCCCTGCAGTCAGTACAACACTGACTTCAGGGAAGGGGGAGGGGGGGAACATTGCGTTCGGTTACCTCTCAAACCATAAAGGTTTAAGAGATGAACCTGGGGGTTATTAAATTATTTTTCAAATATCTACAATATGGGGAATAGTAATAATAAAGTATTACTATCCCTTTAAATATGACCCTGTATGCTTGAGTATATACACAGAGGTGAAAGCCTTTATACATTTTGCTCAAGAGGACTCAAGAGCATCTGGAGACCAGAGTTGGGAAACACATCCTTTGAGAGTTAAAGCAGTTTTTGCAGTATCTATTTTAGAGAAGTTGCATACAAATCTTCTGTAGTAGTTTGCAAACCTCCAGAATTTTTTACACTGCCTTCAAGTCCTTAGATTAATGCTGAAACCTTGGCAGGATACATTTCCCAGCATCCTCGAAAATTTGTATATCTGGAAGGAGAGGTGAGTTCGTTCAAACTGAAATATATTAATTTTAACAAATAGATGATTGTCGCAGAGTAGCTGGAAAACTGCCTTAACATACTCTTATTGCTGATCAAGGCTGAATAAGTAAATGAGGATATCATCTAGATAAACCATGTAATGATTGCAGAACACATCTCTAAAATGCAGTTGATGAATGGCTGGAGAGTTACACAGTCTGAAGGGAATCACCTAATACTTGTTAAGTCCTAAACAATTATTATATTCATTCCTCTATAGTTCTGATCCTGATAAGAATTATAGGCTCATCTCATATATAACTTGGTAAAAATGTTTGTCCCTTTTAGAAGGTTGCGTAGTATATTCTGTCCTACAGTGCTCACCTGACCCACCACCAGCTTAAAATTTAGATCACCGAATCACTAGCAGATAGAACTCTTCATTATACACGCTGGAGAATGTGTATGAGCAAAGCAAGACCATTAGTGAGTTCAGAATGCTTGAATGAAATACTTTGTCAAAGGGATAACGTGTGACTTAAATGAGCTCTTGAAGCTTTTTTGATGAGTCCACCTTGCTGGTTAATTTTGTCAGTGCAAGATACTTCAACTAATATAATAACGACAATGCAAACATGAACCAGCTGGTGAATGACATATTGTTAGCATGCTTTGAGCATGATCTTCACAAAGTGATGAGTAACACATTATTGCTACAATGCTGCACCACCGCTTTAAACATACCATTTCTGAATTTGTGCCAAGGCCTGAGCAGCAGTACTCTACGGAACCAGATTCTATGAAAGCACATACAAAATCTTTATAGATCAATTGAAAGATTGTATTGTGGTAGATGATAGAGATAAACTACTAGAAAGCTAGCAAAAAGCATTATACCCCCGGAATCAGTAACAACAACATCAATAAATTTGCACAGCATCCTCACAAAAAAGATGTATTTCTTAAATTTCTGGTTGTAACAGTGGCACATCTCCCAGAATATGAGCTAGCAAATGATGAACAGGAACAGCATCTAAGGAGTGGCCTCATTGCATATGAGATGGTTACAGCGTAATAGGAGGATAATTATGTACCAGGCCAAAATGATAACCCACTTGAGTACTGTCAAACAAAACAGTGTGCGGTCAACATCGAACTGTACTACATTGAAAACCCTTATTTATTCACCAGCATGTGTTTAGTCAGAGCAGTTTTTCAGTGGTGCTGGTTATATACCTTATGACTGTGGAACATGTCTAACCAGCATCTAATACCATACCAGTATGTATCAGAACTGGCAAAAAAACACAAGACACAGATCATACAGCACATGTATTGATAGTAACAGTATTGAGAAGGAGGGATTTGCACAGTTGCCACCATCCACAAAAGATGGGACTAGTGCTCTGGTCATTGATGAATGATTGACAAATAATCATTGGTGTAGGAATGTTTTCTTTGGTGGGAGGGACTGTGCATGTATTCTCAACAAATACATTGTGCACACTGTGAAAAGGTTGTGGAAAAGGAGAAAGAGGAATCACACCTTAGCATGCCTGTTCTAATTAAGCACACCCAACATAACCACCCTGAACTTTATACTGCAAATGTTAAACTATACCCCAAGAAAAAATCAAGTAATGTTCCTGTCACCAGTCTGAACCTTGTCTGTCTCAAAGAGGACTGCAATGATGTATCCCAAAATTCCACACTGAAATGCTTATTAATGGTGGAAACTAATAGGATGTCCCATGGGTCATGATCAGTCACAGACCACTAGTCACTTGTTACCAGTGCACCACTACTGAGAACAAAACATGTTAACTACTTACCTTGCAGAAGGCCTGCTTTAAGTGCTAATCCTAACATTTTGTTTAAGCTTACATTGCCATAGGCCTGTCTAACAAGTCTAACAAATTTTCCAAGGGTTATGTTGTGTAGACCTCAGCTTACTAATGATACATTACATTCCTTACAAGTGCGTAACCCCCTGTGCCATGTCCAACTTAAAATGGAGGTCCCTACCAGCCTGCTAACAATTTTTTCTACAATTATGTTGTTATAAGACTCAGTCTTCTAGCAATGCATTAAAGTCCTTGTAAGACCGTAACCAACTGTCCCATCCCCAGCTTAAAAAGGAGGTAGGTACCAGTCTGATTATGTTGCTGTAGGATTCAACCTGCTAATACTGTTTTCAAGGTTTATGTATGTCTCCACAGGCCTCAGCATGCTAATAATGTTTTAGTTTTTTCAGTGCTTGTGTTGTCATAGGACTCAGCCCACTAACAACTTTTATTAACAAATTCAAACAGATTCACTAAATGTAAAAAGGGTCTTTTTATACCAGAGGATGCCTTATGGCATAATAAGCTTAATAAACATGCTATTTCTGTGTATTCTGCTGAATACTGAGCTTTATGCTAACTTGTACAGCAGTGAAGAGCTTTGTAACAGAATGCATAAGTCAAACAGTATATGTTTATAATACCCTGAAGGAGATAAGTGATTGCAGCCTAAGTGGAAGAGATGTTCATTAATGTTCTCAGTAGCACACATTTCTTCTGAAAGATGAACAGCATGCTGCTGTTTTTTGCCAGCATAAACATTAATAAAAAATATTATGTTAATAAAGATTTGCAGTGGGAACCTTGCTGGTTAAGCACTTCTATTAACTTTGCTTCTCCATGGATGTACATTATCAAGACAAGTCACACAGCACCGATAAGTTCGGCCTCTTGAGGAGTCATTAGTTTCTCTAACATTTAAACAACTGTCACTTGTGATACTCCTCAGGTGTACATATGGGAAAGATTAGCCTATGTTTATAAGACAATCTGTTCATTAACTGCCTGCCCATGTGAAACCTCCTTCATAGACTAGGAGTCAGCTCTTCGAGTCTCCCACGGATAATTGTAGGCAGCACTGAAATACAGGACTGACTTGTTGACAGAGGGGATTGTGTGTCCTTACTGATATCAGCTGGCCTTGGTAAAGCATTTAGTGAATTGTATTATATTAAATGTTATGGAATTTCCCATAAACGCATTCTTAATGGAAACATGGAATGTACAGAGAAGATCTGTTTCCAATGAAACATTTTAATATGTAATTCTGTTGTAATCAGAAGTCTGCAAAGTATTTGAAGCCTATCGCACAATGAAATTAGTATGTTTTCTATTCTTGATCTAAATTGCCTTATTGGCTTAAAAAAAAAACACCTAAAATATATGGTTTTCAGTGGTCCTAGCATATGGCCACAATTATAGATGTAAAAAAGAAAACACTATTGAAATAATTTATAAGTATAAATAAAAAAATCAAAAGCAAGACCATTCAAAATCAAGATATGAAGATCAAGACCCAGTAACAAAGCTTAGGGATGCCACCTTTGCTAGTAGAAACAGCAGCCAACCTGTTATTGGCATATTATTACTAAATCCTCCAAGTCCAATTTTTAGCAACCTGTTTTCAATTTATTGGTTAGGTGGCATGCCTATAACCACTAGGTGGCTGATTGTGATGGAGTCCCTGTGTAGCATATAAGAAATGCAAGCACAGCACATACTATGTGCCTATATTGTGGCACACAAAACAAGAACTTGTGCCTATGTGTATGTATGAAAAACACTAGCACATACAGATGCACAATGTTTCTTGTATAATATCATGGTGCAACAGTTGTTTCCAACACCTCCCAGATCAGACATAAAAAACCTCCATGTTTTGCAGCTAGTTCCCTTTGTGATAACTATATATGTAGCTTACACAAGGGTTCAAAGAACAGCAAATGTAGAAATGATACCAAGCTTCCACATTGCCCACCATGTGAGACACTTGGAGCACCTAGCCATTTTAGGCATTGCATGTACATACTGCAAAGTCCTCTTAGAGTTTAGAAATATGCACTGCACTCCTTTCATACATGTGTGCTATAAAACAATCCAAAGATCTTCATCATGTGCTCCCATGGAAACAATTAAAAAGTTTATAGAAACAATTTCAAATTTGGAGTTTCTATGCTACTTCCATAGGTTACCTCCTGTGTTTGGACCGATGCCTTTATAACATATTCAAAAATTAGGGCTAAATTGACAATATATTGTCACTTTTTAAATATGTGAGCTATTTCTGCTCTAATTTTAGGAATTTAGAAACACTTAAGAAACATATTCCAATAAAAATGTATTTTCCACTTACTGAAAATATATTTTATGCATAATTTCAAATCTCCAAACTTGCAGTCATAGGAAGAGTAAACCTTGAAATATTCTATAAAGAAAAGCCATGTGGTCTGGTAGCTCATGGCCTGGGATAATTTTTACTGAGTAGTTCTTCTGATTCCTGTAGGGTGGTATCAAGTTTTCCCCTTCTTCCAGCTTAATCAGTGATTGGAAACATGGTGCCTGAGCAGGGACAAACTTTCTAATTTCTCAAATCCACTATTACTACTGCAATCGCTTGGTTATGCACAACTACAGTAATGCTGGGTTGAAAAGTCTGAAATATTGTCCCATCTGAAACCCCATGTTACCTGTCCCCAATCAAACCATAAGAGGAAGTCTTTCCCTATCCCTGCAGGAATTAGTGTGGGACTGTGTCAGCAACTAGCTTAAGTATTAACCCCTGAGCTACCAGTTTTGAATAACGGTAGTCAGGCATATGTGGCCTTTCCTTTTAGGTAGTTTGGTTACAGGTTCTACTATTCTTTTGATGTCCAAGTAGGGGCATTGTAGTTATAGCTTGTCAAGTAAAGCATTGATGAATAGAGCTATAATTAATTCCGGCTGACTCTTTTTCATAAATATACTCTGGGGTATTTGTACAAACAAAAAGTGAAACAAAACTGCAACAAGAAAGAACAAATAAATATTTATATAAATGTAGCTTCAATCTTGATTCTAGAAGTTCATTTTACAAATATTGTTTAGTTGTTTTGACCAAGAGGGGTGCAGTTGCTCTATATTCTTCAGAAAGCTTTAGTGCTAACCAAAAATGCATAGAGTGAATATTAGGCTCTGCTATAGGGATGCATAGCTTTCTGGACAGAAGGTCCTATGTTTCCTGTTGGTGTAATAGTTTTTCTTTGGTAATCTCATACCAATGACTACAAGGGCTCCTGGTAGTGGGGAAAGCAAGGATTGCCCTATATTGTAAATATTTGTCTATATTTAATTATTGTAAGTGCACTTATTTACAGGGATTATTTTATTTAAACATTACACAGAATTTGACATAGTCCTGCGTACTTTTCTAATTAGACTATATTGATCTTGCAAAGAATATTGGAACCATCCTACTGAAGAGGGTTGCATCGATGATGGCTGATTTAGAGGATGTCTACAGAAGAAACTGTCTATATCTGTATTGGATTATATTAATCTATATCAATGACCTTATCAAAAATAGGAAAAGGAAAAAAAAGAAAGGGACAAGAAAAGTGGATCCTTAAATTGGCACTCAGACCCAAAATATTTAATATCTAAAAAAGTAATACTAATTCAAAATGTATCAAAATAGAAAAAGTACATTTATTATAGAAAATTATGGTCACACAAGCTCAGCATGGGACCACCACATCCCTCAATCCCCAACAGAACACCATGTCCCGAATAAAAAGCAATGTTGCATACAAAACCACCCCTTTAAGACAAATCCAGTGTCTCAAAAACTACCTGTGTGTGTGTGAGAGACCACAGCCGGGAGCGCCCTGTATTTAACAATGCACGTGCACAGTGATGTCCCACACACACAGGCAGAACCCCTGACCACCAATCCTAATAGCCCAACCAAAAAATTGGTATCTATCTCATATAAACCTATTCAGCATAAGTAATACATAATGATATATGATCTATTGTCAGACAGTACATTAACTATGCATAGTATATTCAATATCCTCTCAGTGTAAATGGAGTATTAATTGATGATAACAATTCCACAACGCACATGCGGAATCTTATATATGAAATAAGATGACAACCAATCCTGGGTAATAGTCCATCAAACTGACTCAAAGTATGGCAGTCAAAGGATTAATTCCTTATATCATGCGAAGCGACAACAGTGGCATAACGGATAAGAGTAAGTAATTAGTGTGCACACCTAGCATAATAGTAACATCTCAGTAAGGGTAGTGGAGGGTCTCTGCGGTGAGCTATTTATTCCAAGGCCTGATCAGGTGACCAGGGGACACCCCTTGAGATTAGAGGAAAGGAGGTTTAAACTTCAGCAGAGGAAGGGTTTTTTTACGGTAAGGTCTGTCAAATTGTGGAATTCATTGCCCAGGGAGGTAGTTATGGCAGATACAATGCATACATTTAAGAGAAGATTAGATACATTTCTTTCAAAAGGGAACATACAGAGTTATACTGTTTATCAGTAGGCTGATCAGGAAGGTCTGATAAAGACTAATTTAATTGATAACAGGAAAGCTATAAAATTCTCAGTTACTGAGGTATGAGGCGAAGGTTGAACTTGATGGACTTGTGTCTTTTTTCAACCTAATTTACTATGTTACTATGTTTACTATGTTAATGGAGGGTTAATAGCGGTCACTTTGATAACAAAGCAACTTTGTTTGGCATCTTCTTCTCTATATATAATACTTCATATAAGTCAGTAGATATATCTCACCAATCCTGGTTTTCTGCATCAATACTTCATGTTTCAATTACCGTGTTTCCAAAGTCTCAGCTACTCACTAGTTGCAAATTAGAGATCTTCAGACCGTAATCAGATCAGTCCATCCTCACAAGCTACCTCCACCTTCAATCTTTATCCACTGATAGCCACAGATTGCCTTCTGTTGTCACTTCAGATATGTTTGGTCTGTCACGATAACGTCAACATGTTTCGCCCTTACTAAGAGGGCTTCATCAAGACAGTTCAACTGGCTAGAACTACTATAACCTTTTTATTTTTAATGTAGCATTACTACATTTTTGTCTGTATAATTATGCCCTTAGACACTTCTCAACATGGCAATGTCAGGCCTCCACTAACCTGACCATTCTCACTGCAGTTACAAAATGTTGCTGCCCTACCTAGTATTAATATGGCTATTAATACTAATATTGTTATAGTGAATCAGAAGAAGACTGGGGTGGTTAAATATCTAATATTGTCCCCTTAACTTTTCCACTGTACTCACTTTGTGCACTTGGCAAGCCGATCCTGACCTACACCCATATGTTATGACTGAATGGCCAGCAATCACTGGTGGACATACAAAAAATTACAGCCCTTGATTTACACAGTCCCTCCATATTAAGGGGACCAGATGTAGTTGGACAAATAACAATCTTAAATACAGTTGTCATATTTAGTACTTTGTTGCAAATCCTTTGCATTCGTTGACTGCCTGAAGTCTGAGACCCACAGACATCACCAGATGATGCATATATTCCCTGGTGATGCTCTATCAGGTCTGTACTGCAGCAATCTTAATTTTCCATTTGTTTTGGGACAACCTTCCCTTCAGTCTAATCTTCATCAAAGAAATTCATGCTGACCTGGATTCAGGTTCGATGATTGGCTTGGTATCACGGTGCCCGTGATTTGCTGTCAGTCAGATGTGTGTACTCTCCATTGGCCACCTGTCTTTTGCCCGCCCAGTATTGCCTTTATAGACTGGGCTGAGGCACTCTTTGGTTGCCCTTCCATGGTGTCTCTATGTCAGCAGTCACCTGCCTTGTACCTATTCCTTGGGCCTGTTTCTCTCAGCTACCAGTGTCAGAGTTGCTCCAGCAGCCAGTGCCTTTCCTGAGTGGTTCCTGCCTCCGTTCCAGATCCAGTTGAGCTGTCGTTCCTGCTTCCATTCCTGATCCCAGGCTGTCGTTTTTCCTGCTCTGTTCCTGACCTGGATGGCGGATCTGTTGTTCCTGTGGTGGTCCTGGCTTGTCTGCTGTTGCTGCTGCTTGTCATCCGTCTGACTGCTGGATTGCTTGGGCGACATTCTGATCACTGTTTTCTCCATGTTCACCGGTTGCTGATCTCGTTAGTATAGAACCGGTTGAGCGAGTCGTCTGTCCAGTACGGTACTGGTTTACTCCACATTTGCCGGTTGCTGTTTTCACTTGTATAGAACCGGATGGGCGATACGATTATCCAGTACGAGGTACTGGTTTACTCCAATTTCACTGGTTGCTGATTCCGCTTGCTTAGAACCGGTTGGGCAATACGATTCTCCAGTATGCGGTACTGGTTTACTCCTACTTCACCGGTTGCTGATTCCGCTTGTATAGAACCGGTTGGGCGATACTATTATCCAGTACGCGGTACTGGCTTACTCCTCATTCACCGGCTGCTGATTCCGCTAGTATAGAGCCGGCTGAGTGCTATTGTTGTCCAGTACACAGTACTGGTTACTACACCATTCACCGGCTGCTGATTCCGCTAGTATAGAGCCAGTTGAGCGCCATTTTTGTCCAGTACACGGTACTGATTTACTCCACCATTCACTGGTTTAGTCCACATTCACCGGTTGTTGCTGTTTCCATTATTGCACCGGTTTGGTCTCCCTGGTTGGGAGACTGGTTTTCTCCACTGTTCCATCTTATGCTGCTGCTCCATCTATTCAGCATTAGTGGAGCTGTCCTTCTGTCCTCCTGGCTGCCTTGTCCGGTATATTGGCAAGGCCGGTAGAGCCTGTCTCCATCCATTCGTGCCATCTCTCAGGCTGCCTTGCCCGGTATATTGGCAAGGCCGGTAGAGCCACAATCAGCTTGTCGTGTAAACCTCCTGGCTGCCTTGCCCGGTATATTGGCAAGGCCGGTACAGCCATAATCAGCTTGTCGTGTAAACCTCCTGGCTGCCTTGCCCGGTATATTGGCAAGGCCGGTAAAGCCACAATCAGCTTGTCGTGTAAACCTCCAGGCTGCCTTGCCTGGTATATTGGCAAGGCCGGTAGAGCCACATTCAGATTGTTGTGTAACCCTTTAGGCTGCCTTGCCTGGTATATTGGCAAGGCCGGTAGAGCCTCCCATGTATATCTTGCAATAACTACTGATTGTACCCATTGTGTACTTGTTATTTATGTGTATGTTTAGGACCCATGAGGGTTCCCATTAAACTTTTCAATAAAGTTTGATTTTTATCTTACTCTGTGTCTGAGAGTCAAAACAAACCGTGACACTTGGCCAGTCAAGAACATTCCACTTTTGAGGCCCAGAACAACTCCTTGGTTGCTTCAACAGTATATTTGTGGTCATTGTTCTGCGGAAATGTCATCCAATGATTTTGAGGCATTTGGTTGCATCTGAGCAGATAACGTGTTTGTGTATACTTCAAAATTCATCCTCCTGCTGCCATCAGCAGTTCACATCATCAATAAAAACAAGTAAGCCAGTTCCAGTTATCAAATGGTCTAGGTGCACATCCATCTATGTAATATATACACAAATAATATGCACAACAGAGCAGTACAAGTGTCCTTTGAAATTCATTAACTGTAAACTTATCAAACAGCATTTGGCAGCAGAGGAAACATTAGGTTAATAATTTAATTTAACATTTACTGCTATTAAAACTGTGTGTTCTACTAAAATTATTCTTGGAGACAAGATTACAACAAATAAACTCTAGGGGGCCCAAGTTTCCTCAAAAGAGGCGATATTGGTGTGTATTTGGCATTCTGACAGCAGTAACTGAATCTTCTAAACAATGTTCAACCTTATGGATCTGTGTAGTGTTATCCTACTCTAACCAAAATATGGTGCCACTGAGAAATATTGTTCTATTAGCTATAACAGTTTCATCTGTGAACAGAATGACTTAATCTTAAGCTTTTATATTGCCAATATAAACAAAGACAGAAATAAATACAGGGAAATGGCTTGTTTAAAGATGCTGCAAAGGGGGATTAGACATCTTGTTTCTGAGAGTTTATTAAAATAGAAGAAAGCCCATTTTTCAACATGAGCATAAGAAGGAGCAAAACTGTTTTGACAGTATGAAAGTGTCTTTAACAAAAAGTTAGATTATAGTCAGCCTTGTTTTAACTAATCAGAATAAATGTAATGTTGAGCTGTGTATGGTAAATAAAAGAGAGGTAATGGATCTTATGCTATTTCTGAGTAAAGAGCTTTGTACAATTCACAGACGATCTTTGCTACATGCTGTATTGCATTAGAAGAAAATGAAATAGAGTTAAAAGCACAAGGATCTGTTACTGGGTAACACAAGTTGTACTGGTGACTCAAATAACATTGGGAGATATAGGCTAGTGACATCATCATTTGCATCTTTCCCACTGTTATGTCAATGACTCCTACATTCACAATCTACAATTCACTATGGTTTATAGGTTAATGCATTACATTTTTATTTGCTTATATCAAGATCCAATAATTTAGGGCTTTAACTCAATATTATTTAACTTTATTTTTATGGTAGGACATTGCTAGTCACATTATGAATAATAAAGTAGGACAAGTTTGGGTCACATGACAAAGTAAAATAAGAAAGGTTAGAATTTGTCTATTTGGGGGTATTCTGAGGTTTTGGCAAGCTGACTTAAATCTTAATTTAATGCAGTGAGTTTATATATACAATATGCAGCATTATTTAGTCTGTGTTATTTAAATATGTATGTGCATTTATACCCAATATTTTTTATTTCAGCCCCGGCAAATCAATGTGTGTATAGTTCAGGATCTTCCTCATCTGTTTTTGGCAAGCCGGTTTTGTGCCCTGACATCTAGCTACTATATAGGTAGGACTTTGCTTTTGATAGTCAACATATTACTCCTTTATACATTAGTTTGTGACTTATTGCTCTATTTAGCTAAATTTTGTTTTCACTCCTTTGTGATAGCAACCACAAGACTTAGTATCCACTAGTTGCTTCTTTTTTCTATTAGCTGCATTTTTCATCATTATAGCTCATTGAGCTTAGTCTATCTGATATCTTATATTACGCTAGACTTTGCTTAATTAACAATTTATGTGTATGGCCAGCAGGCGTCCGGGTGCTATAGCTCAGATCTATGTTATGAGTGATATACATACACTTCGCTTATATGTTGGAACGTTATATTTTCTAATTAGAGCTTTATTAACTACCAATAGTTCCATTAAAATCTCACACATATTTAGCGGAGAGTTAAATTTCGCAACTACAAAACTGCACTTTTCTGAGTTTCTAATGACTCTCTAATTATGCTTGGTGATATACTTAGAATATAGTAGTCACTATATTCTTTTGGCAAGCTGGTAACAATGCCCCGGCAGTTCACTGTTCAATTAACACAGATTTGAGGAGCCAGTAATTAGGTTTCGACATTTTGATTGCTTCATCCAATAATTAGTTCAGCTTTTTCATTTTCCATTATCATTTTGTGTTTTTTGACTTTCGCAAATTAAAACTTAAGTTTGAATATATCTTTTTTAAACCAAGATACCTGATTAGACATAGATAAGTGGTAGAATAGCAGAGTTTCCTGTCTATATATACCAATCCAGTATTTATATACCCTAATTTCTCTGAAGCAGGAGTCACTGTGAACCTAGCATCATGTGAAGACTGTAGAACAATTGTGTTACATTTCTCAACGTATTAATACTAAAATATATTAATCTGCACCAATGCATATGAAATTCAAAATGGCTGATTTATCACAAATGTAATTCTACGTTACCTCCAAATCTTATTCCTAGATTTGTGTGCCGATAATAAGTTTTGCCTGAGACAGAAACAACCTAATATCAAGCCTCAACAAATATCTGTCTGAGCTCCTTGCATGAATGAGTGCCAGCTGGTTCAGTTTGAATCTGAAACCCAAAGTTAGAGACTATTAGAAAAAAAATGCAGAGACATGGGAAGCATACATGTTTACAAAGGTGTTCTACTTCAACTTTCTTAGGTAAAAACAGATAAATCAATGAGTCCAGATGGGACACGAGTGTTCACTATTGACAGACGTAGTTCCAGCAGATTGGAAGGTAGCAAATGTAGTTCCACTTCAGAAAAAAGGTAACAGGGAAGAATCTGGCAACTATAGGCCAGTAAGTCTTATGTTAATAGCGGGAAAATTAATGGAAACCATGTCAAAGGAAGGAATGTTAAATATCTGAATTTAAATGGCTTGCAAGATCCTAAACAGCATGGGTTTACAGCAGGGAGGTCTTGTTAAACTGACCTCACATATTGTTTGACTGGGTAACTAAAATAATAGACCAGGGAGAAGAAGTAGCTATAGCTTATCTAGATTTCTGTAAGGAGTTTGACACTGTACCTCATAAAAGACTCAAAAAATTGCAGTGTTTGGGAGTAGATGTAAAACTAGTTGAATGGATAAAGCAATGGCTGAGTAACAGGAGACAGAGGGTTGTAGTTAATGGAGGAAGGTTGTGTTACCAGAGGGGTGCATCAGGGATCTGTACTGGTGCCCATACTTTTTATTACTTGTATTATTAATATTGCAAAAGGTATTCAAGGTAAGATATGCATTTTTGCAGATAATACAAATATCTGCAACAGGGTAGACACTCCTAGTGGAATAAACCAAATGGCAAACAATTTAGGTAAATTAGAATAATGGACAACAGTGTAGCAGGTCCAGTTTAATGTTGATAAATGTAAAATAATGCACTTGGGATATGAAAATCCAAAGGCAGAATATAGTATTAAGAGTACTATGTTGTTGTTGTTGAAAACAGAGGAATGGGACTTGGAAGTAATTATTTCTGATGACAAAGCAGCAGGGTGCTAGATGCATAGATAGAGGCATTAGTGTCAGAAAGAGGGAAGTGGTCATGACACAGATCTCTGGTTACACCTCACCTAGAATATTATTCACAGCACTGGAGACCCCATCTCCAGAAGGCTATAGATATTCTTCAATTTCAGCAGAGGGAGGCTTTTTTTACAGTAAGGTCTGTTAAATTGAGGAATTCTTTGCCAAAGGATGTGGTAATGGCAGATACAATGGATACATTTAAGAAAAGATTAGATTAATTTCTTTCAAGAGGGACTATACAGAGTTATATTAGTAGGTAAAACATAAAGTCCTGACAAATAGACTAATACTCATTTTGGTGGCAGGAAGGCTTATATAATTCAATTTTTTTGGGCTTATGAGGCAAAGGATTCACTTGAGTGTTACTATTCTGGAGAAAAATCAAAGAAAGCATATTAAAATGGTGAATGGTTTACAGGAAAAAATGATCAGTATAGAGTAAAGGATCTGAACATGTATTAGAGGAGAGAGTAGATATGATAGAAACATTCATATACATAAAGGGATTCAACAAAGTGCAGGATGGAAGTACATTTCAAAGGAGCAAAAATGTTATGACAAGAGGTCATAATCTAAAACTAGAGAGACAGAGGCTTAGATGTAATGTAAGGAAGTTTTATTTCACTGAGAGGGTAGTAGATATGTGGAATAGCATACCAGCAGAAGTAGTAAAGGTTAATACATTGATGGAACTTAAGCATGCATGAGATAGGCATGAGGCTATCCTGAACATATGACAAGAGTAAGACCAAGGACCAAATAAGGTATGAGGTTTTCACAGTAGGAAAAATGAACAAACTAGGTTGACCAAATGTTTTTATCTGCCACAAAATTATATGCTTCTATGATAAGGGTTTATCATTTAATCACTGTAACATTTAGGGCTGTTTCACATTGGTGACAGAAATATAGCATCTTCCTGCTTCCACCCCCTGTGTTCTTTTACATACCTTCTCCTACTTTCTCCCACAGATCCCAACTCGGGGGAAAGTGTCTGGTGCACGTGAATGTCAGCCATTCATTGGAGGATGCAATGAGCACTGAAACATACAATGCCTTTTTAAAGATCTGCTGATAGTTCCAAAGGATGGCATGCAGATCCACCCTGCTGCAACTTTACTGTGATCCTGCATAACAGCAGTAAAGTTTCTGTTTGCTGTACTGTGAAGCATTCATGCAGGGCAGAATATGTTTCAGCACTGGTGAGGAAAAAAACACACTGTCACTGTACTCGTGTCACCCATGTGAAAAGAGCCCAAATATTTCCACACCAGTTTTCAAGATAGTAGCTTCTAAGCTGTTAATCAGATTTAAAATTGTGATTATATCCTTATTTGCAGCTTACATTTAAACAACAGTGTGACGGGGGGTACAGGGGTTACTTATTGGTAGGCCGAGGGTTAAGAGATTTATCCAGCCAGACAAAAAGATAATAAATTGCATTTATTAGGGTAGTCACGGCACAAAACATAGGACAACAATTACAGGCAAACAAACAGGGGTAAAACATAAAAACTAAGCACTTCTGCTGTTCTCTTCTTAGTTGCATAACTTGCCAGGGGTTACAAATAATACTCACAGTCCACTTTAGCTTAATGCTGGAGCTTATTCATAGTCCCACTAGAGGCAAGAGTAGGCATCCTGCCCACTACACATGCTGCTGGAGCACATGAAGGTTCCTTGTATCTTTTAGTCCTGGCAGAGGAGTTGGGGAAGACATCCTAAGATCCTTGTGGTAGGAACATCAGGGTACTCTCTCTCTGTGTCTGAAGCTTCCTTGACTTACAGCCCACAACTGAAAATGGGACCTGGCACTACAGTGCCCGCTCACGCTAACTCTTCTGGTGAGGGCACTCGCCAGTCCCAGTTTCTGCAGTGCTGCTTTAGGATGCCCAGGGACCCTAGGCCTCCCACCATTATGGAGAGGCCCTTTCTCCTGGCCCTACATTCTGCAACCACCCTCTCTCTCTCACTTTCTCTCTCCCAGGTTCTCTCTACCCACCCCCTACAGGATGTGTTGTCACAGTTCCCATCTACCAGGTCTCTCTCTGCTTAGCCTAATGTGAGGGGGGAAGATGCACATCCCCCCTCCATCTAACCAACACTGGTTATCTCATAGCACAATCTCTGGGTTTAGCTAGACTGCATGGCACCATTCCTTTGTACATCCTACACACTAACTAACCCATTCACTGCTGGTAACTGGACAACCCTCTCTAATGCATGCACACACAGGGGACATTAAGGTTTCAAGAATGGGAACACGTTAAGACAATGGCAATCACTGAAAACAGACACATTTCATTCTCTGGGTGACACCCATTCCGTCACAGTCTGTCCCCCCTTTCAGATGGGGACCCCAGAGTTCAGTCCACACGGACAGATCACTGGGTCCCCACATATTAACTAATCCTATACTTCTATCAATACAGACATCAAGCCTACAAAGCATTTTTATATGCAATACACAATTTGTATATTAAGTGACGATAGTTCCAAAACAAAGTCCAGTGATTCAGGATACTTCCCAGGGCAAGAAATATCCAATTAGGGCGCAGGAAAAAAGCAGGCCCAAAACATTTCAAATAGGCAGATCTTCTGGTGTGGCAATGCATTTTCCTCACCACACACAATAGCTTACTGCCATCAAAATTAAGAGACCGTCCCAGAACACCATCCCACCTAAATCAGTCCAACATAAAGAATCAGAACCAGTCCATTCACAATCAGTCCCCGCAGGAGTATCACTTACCCCTGCAAAGACTTCCAACATTGCTTTTGGGGTGGATTAACTTTTCCATTAAAATTCCCACTGTAACTGGTTTCTGAATAGAGCATCCTCCACTGGATTTTCCTTTAAGCTGAAAAGGTAGTGCAATGTTCTCTCTGGATTATCCTTCTGGTCTCTGTGTCACATTACTCCCATGCTTGGATTCTGTGGCACCCAACACTGGTTCAGCACATTCTGAATTTTCACTCTGGATCTGGTTGCTTTGGAACTCTGTTTTTTTTTTTTTTATGTTTGACCACTTTGCTTTGAAGTACTGGATCATCCAGGCAAGTCTGTAAAGCTGTAAATCACTGCATTGCTAGGGCATAGTGGGTGCTGGATGCAGACTACACCCCTAGTCCCATTTTGTCTGGCAGTGCTGATAGGGTACTTGCTCACATGTCCTTTAGGCTAACTCTAAGGCAAAACAAAAATAACAGGAAGGGTTCCCATACTGTTGTCCTTGGCCGTGTCTTTTTGTCTGGGTGCTAAAGTGACCACGCTACTGAGCTGGCACAACTAGCACACATAGTGGTCAGGGTTGCCCTCAGACACCCTGAACACCTAAGCTGGATATCCCACAAGCTGCCACCAGTGTGACGGGGGGGTACAGGGGTTACTTATTGGTAGGCCGAGGGTTAAGAGATTTATCCAGCCAGACAAAAAGATAATAAATTGCATTTATTAGGGTAGTCACGGCACAAAACATAGGACAACAATTACAGGCAAACAAACAGGGGTAAAACATAAAAACTAAGCACTTCTGCTGTTCTCTTCTTAGTTGCATAACTTGCCAGGGGTTACAAATAATACTCACAGTCCACTTTAGCTTAATGCTGGAGCTTATTCATAGTCCCACTAGAGGCAAGAGTAGGCATCCTGCCCACTACACATGCTGCTGGAGCACATGAAGGTTCCTTGTATCTTTTAGTCCTGGCAGAGGAGTTGGGGAAGACATCCTAAGATCCTTGTGGTAGGAACATCAGGGTACTCTCTCTCTGTGTCTGAAGCTTCCTTGACTTACAGCCCACAACTGAAAATGGGACCTGGCACTACAGTGCCCGCTCACGCTAACTCTTCTGGTGAGGGCACTCGCCAGTCCCAGTTTCTGCAGTGCTGCTTTAGGATGCCCAGGGACCCTAGGCCTCCCACCATTATGGAGAGGCCCTTTCTCCTGGCCCTACATTCTGCAACCACCCTCTCTCTCTCACTTTCTCTCTCCCAGGTTCTCTCTACCCACCCCCTACAGGATGTGTTGTCACAGTTCCCATCTACCAGGTCTCTCTCTGCTTAGCCTAATGTGAGGGGGGAAGATGCACATCCCCCCTCCATCTAACCAACACTGGTTATCTCATAGCACAATCTCTGGGTTTAGCTAGACTGCATGGCACCATTCCTTTGTACATCCTACACACTAACTAACCCATTCACTGCTGGTAACTGGACAACCCTCTCTAATGCATGCACACACAGGGGACATTAAGGTTTCAAGAATGGGAACACGTTAAGACAATGGCAATCACTGAAAACAGACACATTTCATTCTCTGGGTGACACCCATTCCGTCACAGTCTGTCCCCCCTTTCAGATGGGGACCCCAGAGTTCAGTCCACACGGACAGATCACTGGGTCCCCACATATTAACTAATCCTATACTTCTATCAATACAGACATCAAGCCTACAAAGCATTTTTATATGCAATACACAATTTGTATATTAAGTGACGATAGTTCCAAAACAAAGTCCAGTGATTCAGGATACTTCCCAGGGCAAGAAATATCCAATTAGGGCGCAGGAAAAAAGCAGGCCCAAAACATTTCAAATAGGCAGATCTTCTGGTGTGGCAATGCATTTTCCTCACCACACACAATAGCTTACTGCCATCAAAATTAAGAGACCGTCCCAGAACACCATCCCACCTAAATCAGTCCAACATAAAGAATCAGAACCAGTCCATTCACAATCAGTCCCCGCAGGAGTATCACTTACCCCTGCAAAGACTTCCAACATTGCTTTTGGGGTGGATTAACTTTTCCATTAAAATTCCCACTGTAACTGGTTTCTGAATAGAGCATCCTCCACTGGATTTTCCTTTAAGCTGAAAAGGTAGTGCAATGTTCTCTCTGGATTATCCTTCTGGTCTCTGTGTCACATTACTCCCATGCTTGGATTCTGTGGCACCCAACACTGGTTCAGCACATTCTGAATTTTCACTCTGGATCTGGTTGCTTTGGAACTCTGTTTTTTTTTTTTTTATGTTTGACCACTTTGCTTTGAAGTACTGGATCATCCAGGCAAGTCTGTAAAGCTGTAAATCACTGCATTGCTAGGGCATAGTGGGTGCTGGATGCAGACTACACCCCTAGTCCCATTTTGTCTGGCAGTGCTGATAGGGTACTTGCTCACATGTCCTTTAGGCTAACTCTACGGCAAAACAAAAATAACAGGAAGGGTTCCCATACTGTTGTCCTTGGCCGTGTCTTTTTGTCTGGGTGCTAAAGTGACCACGCTACTGAGCTGGCACAACTAGCACACATAGTGGTCAGGGTTGCCCTCAGACACCCTGAACACCTAAGCTGGATATCCCACAAGCTGCCACCAGTGTGACGGGGGGGTACAGGGGTTACTTATTGGTAGGCCGAGGGTTAAGAGATTTATCCAGCCAGACAAAAAGATAATAAATTGCATTTATTAGGGTAGTCACGGCACAAAACATAGGACAACAATTACAGGCAAACAAACAGGGGTAAAACATAAAAACTAAGCACTTCTGCTGTTCTCTTCTTAGTTGCATAACTTGCCAGGGGTTACAAATAATACTCACAGTCCACTTTAGCTTAATGCTGGAGCTTATTCATAGTCCCACTAGAGGCAAGAGTAGGCATCCTGCCCACTACACATGCTGCTGGAGCACATGAAGGTTCCTTGTATCTTTTAGTCCTGGCAGAGGAGTTGGGGAAGACATCCTAAGATCCTTGTGGTAGGAACATCAGGGTACTCTCTCTCTGTGTCTGAAGCTTCCTTGACTTACAGCCCACAACTGAAAATGGGACCTGGCACTACAGTGCCCGCTCACGCTAACTCTTCTGGTGAGGGCACTCGCCAGTCCCAGTTTCTGCAGTGCTGCTTTAGGATGCCCAGGGACCCTAGGCCTCCCACCATTATGGAGAGGCCCTTTCTCCTGGCCCTACATTCTGCAACCACCCTCTCTCTCTCACTTTCTCTCTCCCAGGTTCTCTCTACCCACCCCCTACAGGATGTGTTGTCACAGTTCCCATCTACCAGGTCTCTCTCTGCTTAGCCTAATGTGAGGGGGGAAGATGCACATCCCCCCTCCATCTAACCAACACTGGTTATCTCATAGCACAATCTCTGGGTTTAGCTAGACTGCATGGCACCATTCCTTTGTACATCCTACACACTAACTAACCCATTCACTGCTGGTAACTGGACAACCCTCTCTAATGCATGCACACACAGGGGACATTAAGGTTTCAAGAATGGGAACACGTTAAGACAATGGCAATCACTGAAAACAGACACATTTCATTCTCTGGGTGACACCCATTCCGTCACAAACAGGTATTAGAGATCATAAGATATTTATTTTTCATCTGAGCAATATAGCTGATGATTCTGGAAGCTTCTGTTTTCACTTAGAGGTGAAATTGCATTCTTGTGCTTCTCAGGCTTCCAAATTTAAATGTACTACTGCTGAAACATTAACACTGCAGTTCCTAAGTTTTTGGACAGTGGCACAAGTTTTACTGTTTTGGTTCTGTACCCTAGTAAATCTGATTTGAAATGAAACATTGACTAAGAGCAGAAATGCACACTGTCAGATTTAATTTATGTGGATTTACAGCGATAAACCATGAACCTTGTAGGAATAACAGCTCTTTTCTTACATAGCCTGCCCATTACAGAGGAACAAAAGCAATTGGAAAAATAACAATCTTAAAAAATATATCATATTTAGTAGTAGTATGGTATTTTTTGAAATATGTTAAGAGAGACCCATTAGAAAGGGTTTAACCAAAACATTGAATTATAAAAAAGCTAATTTTACAAAGCTAAAAGCAATATTAAAGAATATTCAGTCGGATGCAATCTTCAAAGATAAAAATGCACAAGAATCATGGAATTTCATTAAAATGCTATTAGATAAATATCCACCTCAATATATACCATTGGGGAATAAGTACAAGAGGAGCAAATTAAGACCAATGTGGCTTAATAAAGAGGTTTACAGGGAAATGAGAATAAGAAGTAGGCTTTTAAAGGGTTAAAGTCAGAAGAGTCAGATCATCAGATGCATAATTTAAAAACTATAAAGAATGTAATAAAATCTGCAAACAAGCAATTAGGCTAGCTAAAACTGAAAATGAGAGCAGTAATGCAAAAGAGAACAAGGAAAATCCTAAGCAATTCTATATGTATATAAATAACAAAAATATTAAGGCTAATATGGGTCCTCTTAAGGCTGAAACATGAAAATTGGTTAGTGAGGTATCACCTTGCCCGTGATTGGTGCTATACACTGTCTATCACCTGCAGGGGGCTCCCACTGGCTGCCTATTGTCTGCCCTCCTCTGATTGCCTATTTATACTCAGCTCGGGCACCCTTTGGTTGCCCTTTCATGGTGTCTCTGACAGTACCTTTTTGTTCTTCCTGTCATGCTGTTTGGGCCTGTTCCAGTGATCCAGAGTCCAGAGCTACAGAGTCCTGTGTTCCAGTCTGTTTTGCTGTTTGGGGCCTGTTCCAGTGTTCCAGAGTCCAGAGCTACAGAGTCTTGAGTTCCAGTGTTCCTGATTCCACCTGTTCCTGTTCCAGTCTGCTTGCCACTCCGGTTGGACTCCTCCGTGACGGCTGATGCTCCGGTTGTTCCGTCTGGCTTGTTCCGGTTGCCGTCTGTTCAGCGGTGCTTGCTGTGCTCCACCTTCACTTGGTCTCAGTATTCCCATCCGGTAGTCGCTTGGCGACATTGCTCTCTCTATCGCCTCGGCGATATTCTCACTGTGTCGTTCCAGCATGCGGGAGCAGGTTTACTCCATTAACCTGCTGGCTGCCAAGACTGTAGGTCCCAGCGTGCGGACGCTGGTTAACTCCATTAACCTGGTGGCATATTAGACTATTGGTCCCAGCGTGCGGACGCTGGTTTACTTATTTACCTGGTGGCATATTATACTGTTGGTCCCAGAGTGCGAACGCTGGTTTACTCCATTAAACCTGGTGGCATATTATCCTGTTGGTCCCAGCGTGCGGACGCTGGTTAACTCCATTAAACCTGGTGGCATATTATCCTGTTGGTCCCAGCTTGCGGACGCTGGTTAACTCCATTAAACCTGGTGGCATATTATACTGTTGGTCCCAGCGTGCGGACGCTGGTTAACTCCATTTAACCTGGTGGTGCTGTTGGTTCGAGTCCCTGTCATTGTCTCTTGACAACCATTGGCACCTGTTGGTCTCCTCCTTTGGGGCTGTCCTGCCCGGTATTTGGTGAGGCCGGTAGAACCGGTACATTCCATCTCACGGTTGCCTTACCAGGTATTGGCAGGACCGGTAGAGCCTCTTCACAGTGTTCCTTGAGGCTGCCTTGCCCGGTATTTGTAAGGCCGGTAGAACCGGTACATTCCATCTCACGGTTGCCTTACCAGGTTTTGGCAGGGCCGGTAGAGCCTATCCATAGCATTTCCTGAGGCTGCCTTGCCCGGTATTGGTAAGGCCGGTAAAACCGGTATATTCCATCTCACGGTTGCCTTACCCGGTATTGGCAAGGCCGGTAAAGCCTGCTATTGCTATCCCTTATAGCCGCCTGGGTTGCCTTGCTCGGTATTACTGGCAAGGCCGGTAGAACCTGTTCTATTTCTCAATTGCTATTATATTGTATGTATATGTATGTGAACCCTATGGGGATTGCTTTAACTTTTCGATAAAGTTATGCTTTTACCTAAACCTTTTGTCTGAGCGTCTTAACAAACCGTGACATGAGGATAAGGCTATGACTGACACCTTAACCCCTTAAGGACCATTGACGTGCCAGTACCGTCAAGGTGGTCCGGCACTTAAGGACCAGTGATGGTCCTGGCACGGCATGGAGAACCAGAACTTTAAAAAAAAAAAAAAAGCCCTGTGGTCCTCAAGTGCCGGCCGCGAGTGCGAGCGCCGGTCCTTAAGGGGTTAAGGTTCACTGATCCTGGAGTGCTTTTACCCTTAAGGACTGCATAGACCACATTTGGGGAGCTGGTACATGTGAGCAGTGTAAGGAAATACATATCGAGAAGGAGATTTTTTCTCTTCAGAAGGATTTGTATAAACTGAGTGAATGGGAAGAAAAGTGGCAGATGACATTTAATGTAGATAAATGAAAGGTTATGCATTTGGGCTGTAGAAACAAACATGCTACATATACACTAAATGGGAAACTACTTGGGGAATCCTCATTAGAGAAAGATTTAGGAGTAATGATAGACAATAGACTTCACAGCAGTGTGTAAAGTCACTCAGCTGCTGAAACAGCAAATAGGATACTAAACTGCATAAAAAGAGGTATAGATGTACGGGTTGCAAATATAGTTTTAACTCAATATAAAACCTTGGAAAGGCCTCATCTAGAATATGGAATACAGATTTGGGCACCAGTTCTTAAAAAATACATTATTGAACTGGAAAAATTGCAGACATGTGCAACAAAACTGATAAAGGGATCGCAGGATCTGAGTTAAAAAGAGAGACCAGCCAAACCGGGTTTGTTTACATTAGAGAAGAGACATCCAAGGGGTGATAGGATTACCATTTACAAATATATTTAAGGTCAATACAAAGAACTCTCAAAGGAACTATTTACTCAAAGAGCTGAGCTAAGAACAAGAGATCATATATATCTGCGGTGCTGAACCTTAATCACTCAGTGCGCAACTGCCCAAGAATGTTTCACATCAAACAACATGCTTTTGAAAATGGTGACAAGGTGGGCAAGATGCTGACCCACTTGGTTCTCTATAATCTTGATAAATCTCAGAGCCTACCTATACAAAGTGACGAGGGTATTCTGCTTACATCGGACAGGGAGAGAAATGCTCAATTTGCAAAATTCTTCCAGTGTCTCTACCAATCCTGACTGAATAATTCATCAGCGAATTTTAACCTTCAGAATGCCCCTTGCGGATGGTGTCTCACGAGGATAGACAATTCATGGATTCCCCTATTTTCTTGAGAGAAGTGGTTGAAACTTAATGGACCATACCCAGTGGCAAATCCCCAATGGTTGATGGCCTACCCATAAAGTGATAAAAGAAATACATTGATATCCTTCTCACCTCAACTTTTCTATCAGCTTTGGAATCTGCTGGTTTGTTCGGTCCGAATGGGGAGTGTATCTTCCCCTGATTTTGTCCTGAGGAAGGGCACTGGGCAGGGCTGTCCACTATCACCGGGGCTCTTCGCTTTGGAGATAGAGCTCCTAGCAGCCAGTATATGAGATCACCTTAAGATCACTGCCTTTTGTATGGGAGGTTGAGTCAAAAAATTTGCCCTCAATGTGGATGACATGCTCCTTTTCATCAGCGACACACATTCATCCTTGGAGGCCTTACTGGATTCTGTAAACACTTTTGGGCTTTACTCAGGGCTCTTCACCAATTGGTCAAAATCCTCTCTGTTTCTCCTGCACCAGACACAGATGTCAGCCATCTGTCTTCCAGTAACATGATAATCTCTGACTCCTTCAAGTACCTGGGGATTTTAGTCTCTGGCTCCCCCACTGTGTTCATTAGGGATAACCTTGTTCCAATAATGGATCAATTTCGGGATAAGACTAGAGCATGGCAAATCTTACCACTTAACATTATAGGACAGTCTAACCTTATAAAAAAATGCTATTTTTACACAAATGTTTGCATGTTTTTCAGAACTCTCCCATTCACATTCCAAAAATTTTTTTGGGAATTCGATTCAATAACCTTACGGTTCCTCTGGTCATGGTGGTGGTGGTGGTGGTGGTCCCAGAAACAGGCTGTTGACCATATGTAAGCCTAGGTATAACTTTGCCTGACTTTTACTGCTACTATCTGGTGGCTCAGGGCCAGTGCGCCCTGACCTGCTCTAACCCTGAAACACAGTTCCAGTTCATCTCTCTGGAGGAATCCGTTCTATGCCAAAATCGCCACCTACCTCAGATGTTAACCATGGGACCATCTGTAAGTAGAACTGTTATGACCATGGCAGACAGGGTGTAAAAGACATGGGGGGAGAAGCAGGAGGTGGTGGGCTGGAAGGGTCATGACCCATCCACTCCATTATGGAATAATGCAACCCTGATGCATCTGTTCAGCCTGGACTTTGGAACTATTTGGACTAGATACTGAATTACGATGCTAGGACACATTTATGTAGACAATAGTTTGAAACTGTTTGAGCAGCTTTATACAGAGTTTGGTATGCCTTATAGTTTTTTCTACTCATATCTCCAACTGCGCCATGCATTTCGGACACAGTGGGGTTATCGGGACCCCATTATCCCTGATGACCTAGACACTCACCCTATTAAATTTCTTCTAAGAGAGGCCCTGGTTATGGCACAAAAAATAGTTACCATGGCATGGATGTCTGCCACTACACCCACACACGAACACTGGGTAAATCTGGTTGCCCAAAATATTCCACACTATCACTCAGTATACACATTCACAGAGGGACCTCCCACAGGTTCCATACAATCTGGGGAGCATGGATATCCTATTTTGGGATTAACCCCTCTTCCTAGCTGAGCTCCGTGCCCATTCTCTACAAGTTGGTGATGGGACTGGTGCCCCTTGGGTGTCAGGGAGGCAGTGGCCTACTCGTGGAGAGAGTATCACGGTGCCCATGCTCTTGGTCTCAGGCGGTGACATTATTATTTCCCTGGTTCACTGCCTCTCTCTTATTGGTCTTGTGATCCTGACTCCACCCAGGGCCAGCTTTTATATACTCTGTCATGTCTATACTGGGGCGCCCTTTCGTGGTGTACCTGTTCCTGACGTTAGTTCCTGTTTTTGCTCTGATCGTGTATGACCTGGCCTTCCTGACGACGTTCCTGCGCATCCTGTGTTGCTGTTTCAGTTGCTGACTGATCTGGCTGAGAACCCGCTCCATTGCTGACTGATGTGGCTGAGAACCCGCTCCGTTGCTGACTGATCTGGCTGAGAACCCGCTCCATTGCTGACTGATTTGGCTAAGAACCTGCTCCGGTGCTGACTGATCTGGCTGAGAACCCGTTCCGTTGCTGACTGATCTGGCTGAGAACCCGCTTCGTTTCTGACTGATCTGGCTGAGAACCCGCTCTGTTGCTGACTGATCTGGCTGAGAACCTGCTACGTTGCTGACAGTTTCTGGCTGAGAACCCGCTCCGTTGCTAACTGTGCCTGGCTAAGAACCCGTTCGGTTGCATCTATCTGGCTAGCGTTCCACTCTGCTGCCTAACCTGTTGTGTTTGTCTGTAGTAGCGAGACGTGGCGCTTCCTTTATCTTGCCAACAGTAGGCTGACCATTTGTGCTATAGCTGCTTATACTGGTTAACCGCCCCAGGAGGTGTGCACATGCAAAGTACCGGTTCAGTGCTGTCTGTGTTACTCTGTGATCCATCTGTGTCCTCCTCCGCTATCCTAGCTGGGCTCACTCCCTGTGGGAGTTGCAGACTTTACTCTGGGCGTTACCACAGGACACTTTCAGTGCCTAGATCTTCTAGGCAGGGTCAGTGCTCCATTCCTTCCTGCAGTAGCCTCAAGGCTCAAGCACCAGCTGTTGCGTGATATTACACCTTACACGTGTGCTGGGACACAAGTTGCCTTACGTGCTGTGCCTCTCGATCCACCCCTAGCGTTCTAGGGTTCTCCTACCAGAAGCGGTTGCCTTGGTCTTACTGTGACCCTAGTCCCTAGGGTCAGTGTTGCTTCGCAGCTGGGTTCAGTGTCTCCCAGGCATCTGGGTTTCGGGCCAGTGGCCTTCCTCTGGACTCCTAGTGATCTAGGGTCCTGTCGCCAGTACTTGGGCTGCATAGCCTCTGCTTGCCCCTAGTCCACTAGGGTTTGGTTGTCTATAGTCTTGTGTGCCTCCAGTCATTTGTGTTCAAGATCAGAACTCTCTCCAGCCAGCCTTTGCCTCCTCTCTCCTAATCTCTCCTGGGACTGGCTTGTTATTACTATATCTGTTCTGTTATTGTGGGCGTAACTTACTGTATGTACTTCATCTTAATAAAGTTATTTTAACCTTACCAGTTGGGTCTGAGTGTTCATCAAAAACTGTGACAGAGAGACTTTCCCTGTTTTTTTTCTTTTTGTTGTGGTTGGGGTTCATGTTCACAAAATACAAAAATGTTTTGCATGCTTCAGGATGATTGACTTGTATTCCATATTGCCTTATATGTTTTTTGTTTTACTTTTGTGCAAGCCTGGAATTGTCCAGTACTGCCACCATTGTTTAATTCAATGTGATGCCTTGCTCTGTGCTGTATCCTGAATTTGTCTTTAATAAAAATATAAAAAAAAAATGCAAATGCCTACAATCAGTTCTAGACCTTTATTTGCTCTCTTGTACATGGACTAATTAATGACATAGACCAAGAAACAGCTGAGCAGACAATTATTCTTATTATTTTTACCATCAGGAAATCTTGTGAAAAACACTATATTTTCCTCTTTTCATGCAAAACTTCTACCAGTGAATTTCTGCCCCAACTGTTGTTTCAAGAGGAAATTTCCAACAACTCATAATTTTCCACCAGCAAATTCTGTTGATTTCTATGAGGCATGAATTTCCCGCCTCATAGAAATACATCCCCTAGTTTCCTGCTAGCCTCACTTTCCCCTCACTTTAGTGTGGGTTTTGTTAGTAGAGAGGTGTAGAGGTATTTTCGGGAGTGGAGAGAGATAAAAAAAAAAATGTAGCAATTTCTGTAATGTGTGAAGAATGAGTGACTTAGGGTTAGGCTAGTGAGGGTCAGGCAAGTTAGATTTAGTGTTAGGGCACTGTGGGACATTCTAATTGTGCAAGTTAGTGTTAGGGCAGTGAGGTGAAGAGCAGTACCCAATCATGTCTACCAGTAAGATTTGGAAGGGATGTGGATATAATGAAGGAGAATACTCTTCATCGGGGGCGGGGGGTAGGTCACGACTAAATCATGGTACACCCACTTGCCAAGGTGGCAAGGGAGGCACCAATTGTTAGTAGTGTCATTGCTACTGTCACCACCAGCAGATGTACTGCAGATGTACTGCAGATGAGCCCCAGCCAGTGCTACCTGTAACAACAATGGTGGTAACATCAGGTGCCCCACTCTTGTCACCAAGCAACCTAGTAGGTAGCGATTATTCCTCTTAGTCTTTCAGTGCACTCCATAGTTTTCTTTAGCAGACAAGTGGCACAGAGAGGAAATAGAATGGAGGAGTGAGGATTCAGAATTGGAGTCTGGTGTAGTAGGTGACAGAGATCCTCTTGTGAGTGGGCAGCAGGAGGATATAGTGGAGGATCCTGTGAGTGGGGAGGACGAAGAGGTGCAAATTCCTGTGAGGGGTCTTGTTCTGGCTATGAGTGAGAAAGAAGAGGGGCAGGATTTTATGAGTGGTCAGGAGGATGATGGCCAGGTTCCTGTGAGTGGGCAAGAAGAGGGGCAGATCCTGTGAGTGGGCAGGAAGAGGGTCAGGTTCTTGTAACAGGGCCAGAAGATGTGGTGGGGAACCAATGGTAATAGCTGTAGAGTTTGAGGAAGAAAATCAGAGCGAGGCAGAGCAGAAAGATCATCAAGTGCTGGGTCAGACTCACGCTCTGCATCACGTGTTTCAGACACAAGAACATAATTTCCTCCTCCTATTCCTCCTCCTGTACTGAAGTTCTTTGTGTGAGAATATTTTGCCCTTGTGTCAGGAACAGTTCAGGAAACTGCAAATGCTATATGCATCCTGTGTGAAGGCACAGTAATGAGGGGAAAAGACAGAGCCCACCTTGTCACATCTGTATTAATAAAGCATTTGCAGCACTGGCACGCTGACATGTATGCCACAAACATAAAAAGTCCCACTCTCATGCCACTGCTACTGATGCTGACCATGTTGGTACTCTTCTTCACAAACATGGACACAAGAAAACCTCTACCACTAAAAAGGCCAAATTGGCTGCAGACAATCACCCATCAGCCTTTGTAGTCATCACCACCAACTTCCACACCAATCCAAAGTGTTCTGACTCAGTCAAAAATTCCTCCACTATTGCCATTATTCCCTCCATGGCAATTTATCTCCACAAAAATGTGGCACAATAACTACATACAGTAATGTTGTGGAGACAAACATGATGCAAAGCATAACAGAACACCTAATATGTATGCATCCTGCAGAATATGAGTGCCTCCTAGTGGGCAAGGTAAATTATTTTTATTAACATTTTTTTGTTCCGTTTTTCTCTCTTTTCTAAGAATTTGTGTGAATGAGGCTGCTACTGAGCTTAGTCTTTTTTATGTTTACATTTATTTTGCTTTAAGTTTCCCATATCCAAATAATGTTTCTTGGCTTATCACTGTGTACGCTAGTATATAAACCAAACATATTTTTTGTAGGGCAATTTTTTTTGGTTATGATGGCCTTGATTCAATAGACCCTGTTAAAACTGTCGGTAGGGTAAAAATGGATACCGGGCGGTACACACACACTGTGTTCCGGTATCAATGCAATTGCCCTACCAACAGAAGCCACAAGGAGCGTTAGGCCACAGTACCTGACTTTTGGCCCAACGTTGTGTGTTTTTTGTTCCCAAAGCTCAGATTTAATAGGTTGAGAAATGGCATATCAATGGAAAAACAGCTAAAAAAAAAAAACACAGAGTGCGAGCTCAGACACAGTCACCCTCCCAAACACTAACCCTAAACTACCCCTAACAATAAAGTGAAAAAAACTAACATTAACACTATCCTAACACCCATAAGCCAGAGCTGTAACACTTACCTGCCATCCACTGTTAGTCTTCTTCTTTAATCTTCTAACTGCCATCTTCTTATTTCTTCTTATCTTATCTTTCTTCTGTCTTCTTATCTTCTTCTTTGTCCTAAATATAATTGCACTGCAAATAAAAAAAAATTCCAAATTATCGATCCCCACCCAAAAATATGCAGTAAATATATGCTGGCCTTAACCCCTTGAGTGCAGGAGGGGTATGCGGTGCAGTGCAGAGCAATGCTTGTGTATCCTTCTGGCATTCCAAGGTTTAATTGTATGCTACAATTCCACTGATTAATTGTATGCTGCCTTTCCAATGAGTAAAATGATGTGGGCACTCCAATAGTTAATCGTATGCTTCTGCTGTTGCTACCTCTGGCAGCAGGAATGCTGAGAAAAATCCCCCCGAAAGTTACCTCTCAGGTTGAGCCCTGTGGCAACACACAACTCTAGACCAATTTGAAAAGGTTTAATTTACAACAGCTCTCTGCCATCTATCATTTAACCAGTTATCTATCCATACACAGATATGACCTCCCAAACCATAACTTTTTAATGTATGCAGTAACCTGTTATGAAGCTCAGTATTAAAAGCTGTTGCAAAACCCAAGTATACTACATCAACAGCAATTCCCTTGTTCAAATTACTATTTTTCCATTCATGAAATGCAAGTTGTGTTGTGTTGTGCCGGTGGTCATATTTCACCAGTCAATTTCAGGTTTTAAAATTTGCATCAAGATTGCATTTCCTGATGGAGAAGCCTTTTCCATTCGTAGTAACAATTAAGTGTCTTCAAACCCCCAAATATAAGGTGGATTGTAGCAAATTCCTATTACCATATTTTTGTTACGTATGCCCACAATGTGTATTTCAACCCACAAGGTATCTACATTCTTACTGAACCTTTCACTAATATCTTCCTTGTACTCAGTTTTAAGGCATGATTTACATACATGCAAACCCCCCACACTTCTTTCATTACCACTATCCCTCCTAAAAAGCAAATAAACCTCCAGATTGACTATCTCATGTATCATCTAACCAGGTGTCTGTCATACCAACTAGATCATACTGCTCATTCACTGCAATCAGCCAGACTACAAGCATTTATATGCATACATTTTATGTTACCTCCATTCTGAAGAATTGTATTCTTTGAAATATTTCTTTGCTTTTTGTAGTTTGTAACATAGGCAACTCCCTATAAGATGAGCTACCTCAGCATCTCCACCCTATGCCCCTTTTGCCCACCTTATGCCCTTTTTCTAATACTATTTCCTCATTTATACTGCCTATCCCTTCTTGTTTTGTATCACCCTCCTCACTTTCCTCATTAATGGTAAAAATGAATCACCCTCAAGTGGAAACTTTCCCTTCTTTTTCCACCAGAATGGTATTAAATGGGTATCAGGTTCCCACAACATATTAGTCAGTGTTTGTTAGAGAGAGAGAAAGCAGAATATTGCTGGAGATAGAGAAAATTGGTGAAGAAAATGTAGTTAGAATTTAGTTTAGGAAGTCTTGTGTATAGGCAGTTTATTTTCTGTGTTAGAGGAGTCTGTGAGATTGTGAAGGGAAAAAGAAGATTAACCCAAAATACTTCAAGATCTTGTTGACTGGGAAGAGACAGGCAGATGATCCAAGTTCCTCCTGTGCTGGCTGAGTCTCCATGATTGACAGATATGGTATAATATGCAGACTGACACCCAAGAGACAGACAAGTACAACTGACACTGACTCTTTCACTAGCTACAGGCAAAAAGGGGCAAAATCAGGTACAACTGCATGCAAACAATTATGTTGCCTTCATTACTGGTAAAATCTAAACTACTTTGATAATGTCCAACAGCATACTAGGGACAGGGCTAGGGGGAAAATAACAGGAATAATGCAAGAATGTGTTAGTAAAGCAGTAGTTCAAAAACTGTCTGCATCCATGGTTGCTGCAGAATGTTCAACAAAAGGTGATAATCCTTCTCCTCCAGAAGAGAGTGTTTATATGAAAGTGACTTAAAATGTTTCTCCACCACCAATAGTACTATTAAACCATTTAAAAATACAAAGAAGACAATGTCACATTCTAGTGGTGATGGCATAGTGAAGATAGGTGTAGCGGCTCAACCAGCTGCTGGGTACAGTAATAGTAACAAGTACATCACCGGTCCTGAAAGTAGTAGCAAACGTTCTGAAAATCCCTCTAAGGGGAAATGTAAAAAGAAACTGTCTGAGATTTCAAAAACTCAAGAGGAATATAGATATAAAGACGATGAAGTGGTGGGTGATGCTATGACATTATTATTGTTGGCGATGATGTTTATCTAGAATATATCATTCCAGCATCCTCCTCTTCTTCTGATACAGATGAAGTTGAAAGTGAAAGAGATGATGACATGGCCAGATTAGTAGCTGAAAGGAAAAGGCTCAGTCTTCTACAACAGAAAAGGAACACTAAGCTTTTTTTATAAACTGGAATTGGAAAGTCTGATTTTTGTAAGGATGGCTAAAAGTACACATTCATCCTGTTATTGATCAGCAGCATTATCACAGCTTCCAAGTCCAACCTTCACCCAGTTATACGTACTATTGTTAAATAAACACCAATACAGGTCATCAACATCCACAACCCTAACTATGATGAGTGATTCTGCTGATGGTAGAAGTGCAGCACTGACTAGTAGTACAGCTGCATCATCTAGCCCCAGTAGTCACAACAGGAGTCCATCAGGAACCTCTCAGTCTATGAAGTCCATAGCACGAAGAGACTTCACTCTCACAATCCAAAAGCTACAATGTTGCTATCTGTTTCCATGTAAAATATGTAAGCAGAGGGAAAGCAGGATCACACCCAGGCACATACTCACTGATATCCCACATGAATCAGAAACACAGGTCTGATTGGGAGACACACCATCCACATGTCAGAGCTGCCACGACTAGCAGTAGTAGAAGCACTGCTAAAAGTTCAAGGGGCATTGGGATATGTAATAGTAGTGCTGTAGATGTGTCAGTGAGTATGCCAAGATTTCTTTCATTTACACTAACACCCATGCCTCCTGTTGCTGTTCTGCAAATTCAAAACATGGATGAGGATGACTGAGATTGTTGGAGGAAATGACACGAATGTAGAGTGCCTGCAAAAAATAAAAAAAATTCCAGCAAAAAACTTTTTCCAGAAAACTAGCAAGTTCCTCAAAAAACACCACCAATAGGAAATACATGAAATTAGTGAATTTTCCCTACTGCCAATAAAATTCCAGTGGGAACTTTGCTATTTTTGCCTATTTCCAAGAAGTCTGCAGCCATGCAGACTCAGTGTGTGTGGTTCAATTACTACCAGTGCAGCTGAACAAGGCTGGGACTTCTGGGAGGTTAGCATATGCAGTTCTGTGGCACCCACTGCAGTGGGACAAGGCTGGGTAGTCAGTATGTGTGGTTCTGTGCTACCCCTAGAAAAGGTTGGGACAAAGCAGGAGGTCAGTATATTTGTGGCAAGTACCATTTTTATCTGTTTTGCTTATAAGGCGAACAGTTTTGCCTATCCCTACCTGCCACCACCACAATGCATGTTATAGTAATACAGATACACAGATCTTCTGCAATGTACTACCAAATACACTTATTAGGAAGGTGTCAAAACCTGCACAAAAATAATCCAAACTTACACCTGTGGAATAGCAAACTTGCCAAAATGTTGGCGTCTGGCATACTGACCTTTTATTATATATAAAACAGAGAACTGATGTCATATGTTTTATCTTGCTGGCATATTCCAATACATTATTATTTTTCATGGATGGATGTGTCAGAGTTGTAAAAGCAGATGGTTTGTGTCATGGACAAAGGATAAATAGATTCAGCCTGATAATTTTTTCCCATGGCATATGTTACAGCTTACTTACATTTGTTACTTTCAGTTGTTGATTTCTCCACTTTAGCCCTCAGCAGCAGCAGCAGCAGCAGCAGTAGTACTAAGGCAGGAACTACTGCAGCCATAGAAAGCATAGGTAAAAAATAGTAATGTTCTTGTGAGAAATTTATTGGCAGTGGCGAAAAGGTGGAAATTTTATATATGTTTTCTATGGGCGGGAATTTTCACAAGAAAAGCAGGAAATTGCTAGTAAACATTTTTTACTTTTCGCCCATACCTACCAAGGAACTTTCAGCACTCTGTAAATAACATTTTACAAAACCTGCTTGATGTATTCAAGATTATTTACTTGGAAGACTTTGGAGGAACAAAGCTATATAAAAAATGTCCTCTCTAGATTACATTTACATAGACTTTATGCCAAGCCGCAGAAAGTCACATTTGAAGCTACAATTATAGAATTACATTCTGAACATCATCCTTTTTCCAGAAGAGAGTAAAATTGCTCCATGTAAGATGTTGGGCCCACTCCTACAAACCACAAGATAGAAGAATGTTTTCTTGGATTTGCAAACTTCTACAGGAAGTTCAATCAAAATCTTTCCAAGCTGATCTCTTCCCCCTTTTACTCACCTTTCTAGTTCAAGAATTTCCTTTTCATGGGCTGAATCTGCTCAAAAGGCATTTGAGGTTCTCAAGAATTCTTTCTCTAAGGCTTCAATCGATAAACATTCTGATGCCTGTCTGTCATAATTCTTGAACGTATATGTTTTTGAAGCTATAGTACGGGCTTGATTCTCACAGCATACTGGCTCAAGAACATTTTGTATCCCATAGCTTTCTTCTCCCACAAACTCTTACCTGTAGTGAGGAACTACGATGTCAGAGACTGTGAACTTCAGACAACCCAGCTTGCTCTGAAAGTGTAGCGTAATTTGCTGCAAGGGTCAATGTATCTTTGAACCATGGATTGCCACAATTTAGAGTATCCTCGTTCAGCCAGAAACTTAGGCCTTGTCAAGCTGGATGCTTTTTGTTTTTTTTTTCTTTTCCTTCTTCTGGTTCCACTCCCCCACCATTCGAGCTACATGTAATGGTTAATCTCACCTGCTCTGAAGTAGTTTGGGTATGATGCTGGATCAGAGGCGTAGCGGAGGCCCCCGCAGCCCCTGCGGTGCGGGGGGGCCCCACCAGATTCAGGGGCCCCCAGAAAATTTTTACCATATATAATATTTGTGGCCCCGCCAGACTCAGGGGCCCCAAAAAGTTATGCCCAGCCATAATCACTTGTATTAGAGGCCCCACTGTACTCATGGGGGCCTCCAGAAGGTTTTTACCTATAAGCAGTAGCGTCGCCAGGGGAGGGGGCAAAATAATTACCTTGGAAGTGAGTACTTGGAACTAAGTGATATACACAGCGACTCATCCGGGGACACGTGACACGCAGCGACGCGGACGTATGCTGGGGCTTTTCTTCATTTGTCTGGGCGCCACTTTGAAACATGCACAGTTGCACTGTATCCAAAACAGGTTTGAAAGTGGTGCCCAGAAAGATGAAGAAACCTCCAGCATGCACCACTTCTGTGTTGCCGCTTGTCAAACGGTCCTGTCTGGCTGTCATCAATGTGAGCAGTGGTGGCAGAGAGATGGCAGTGCTGAGAAGAGGACAGGACTTTGCCAGCACCTTCCCTCCTCACAGACAGAGGCAAGAGGGAAAAATGGAGGGGGTCAAGATGGGGAGAAAGAATAAAGAGGGGGGTCAACAAGGACTGAAAGAGGCAAAAGGGGGAAACCAAGAAGGGATAGAGCAACAAAAGGGGGGATTAAGACTCGAGGGGGAAGACTTGAGGAAACAGGGGGGATCAAGAGGGATGAAAGAGGCAAAAGGGGGTAAATCAAGTGCTAAGTGGAGGGAGAAAGACAAAAATGGGGTATCAAGAGAGAGAGAGAGGCAAACAGGTGATCAAGAGGGGGGATTAAGAGTCAAGAGGGCAGAAAGAGGCAAAAGGGGGAATCAAGAGGCAAATGGGTAAGAAAGAGACAAAAAAGGGGGATGAAGAGGGGGAGAAAGAGTCAACAAGGGGAAGTGGAGAGGCAAAAGGGGGGGATAAGAGTCAAGAGGGGAGAAAGAAGCAAAAGGGGGGTTAAGAAGGGAGAAAGGCAAAAGGGGGTAAATCAAGTGGTAAGTGGGGGAGAGACAAAAATGAGGTATCAAGAGGGGGGGAAGAGGCAAAGGGGAGTCAAGAGATGGAGAGTCAAGAGGCAAACTGGTGATCAAGAGTGGGGAGAAAGAGGCAAAAGGAGGGATTGAGTCAAGAGGGGAGAAAGGCAAAAGGGGGTAAATCAAGTGCTAAGTGGGGGAGAAAGACAAAAATGGGGTATCAAGAGGGGGCGAGATAGAGGCAAAGGGGGGTCAAGAGGCAAACAGGTGATCAAGAGCAGGGAGAAAGAGGCAAAAGGGGGGATTAAGAGTCAAGTGGGTGAGAGACAAAAAGAGGGGATGAAGAGGGGGAGAAAGAGAGCCAACATGGGGGGATGAAGAGGGGGAGAAAGAGAGCCAACATGTTGGGATGAAGAGGGGGAGAAAGAGAGCCAACATGGGGGGATGAAGAGGGGGAGAAAGAGAGCCAACATGGAGGGATTAAAAGAGTTGAAAATCAAAAGGGGTAAATCAGGAGCTAAGTGAGGGAGAAAGATAAAAATGGGGGATCAAGAGGGGGTAAACAGGTGGAGAGTCAAGAGGCACAAGGATGATCAAGAGGGGAAGAAAGAGGCAAAAGGGGGGTCAAGAGGGGAGTAAGAGACCAAGAGGGGAGAGAGAAGCAAAAAGGGGGGATCAAGAGTTGAGGGGGAGAGTCAAGATGCCAAAATTGGGATCAAGAGTCAAACGTGGGAGAGTCAAGAGGGGGGAGGAAGAGACAAAAGAGAGAGAGAGAGAAAGGGGGGAGGTCAAGCGAGGGAGAGGTAAAAGGGGGGATCACGAGGGGGAGAAAGAGACAAAGGGATAAAGAGGGGGAGAAAGAGACAAGAGGGGGGACAGAGGCAAAAGGGGGGCTCAAGAGTTAAAAATGGGGTGTCAAGAAGAGAAAGTGGCAAAAGTGGGAGAAAGAGGTAAAAGGGGATCAAGAGGGGGAGAAAAAGATGGAATAGGGGGATCAAGAGGCAAGGGGGCAATAGTAGGAGAAAGAGGCAAGAGCAAGGATCAAGATAAATACTTTCTCCACCTTGCTTTTTTTCTCTTTATTCAATTCTTAACTATTTTGACCCTTGCACCTTTATCTCTCTCTCCCCACTTTTCTTTTTCCACTCCTTACTTATTTCTCTTTAGTCCATTCATGCCTCTGTCACACTTGCCCCTCTTTATCCCACTCTTGTCTCTTTCTCTCTCACCTTTCTTCTCTCTTTATCCCTTTTATCTCTCTCACTTTTGCCTCTTTAGCCTCACTCTTGTCCCTGCTTTATACCACCTCTTGCCTCTTTATCCTCCCTCTTGTCCCTGCTTTGTATTGCAAAGGTTTGGATACCTCTGGGACTGAAAGGGTTAAATTGTGTCTCAGTCTGTTTAAAAGGATGGACATTTGTTCTTGATACAGAAGTACTTACCTAGGTAGGAGTCCATCATACAGCAGTCAGGTATATATATATATATAATTACTGTGTGTAACAGAAGGACTTACCTAGGTAGGAGTCCATCATACAGCAGTCAGGTGTATCTATATAATTACTGTGTGTAACAGAAGTACTTACCTAGGTAGGAGTCCATCATACAGCAGTCAAGTGTATCTATATAATTACTGTGTGTAACAGAAGTACTTACCTAGGTAGGAGTCCATCGCACAGCAGTCAGGTATATATATATAATTACTGTGTGTAACAGAAGGACTTACCTAGGTAGGAGTCCATCATACAGCAGTCAGGTGTATCTATATAATTACTGTGTGTAACAGAAGTACTTACCTAGGTAGGAGTCCATCATACAGCAGTCAGGTGTATCTGTATAATTACTGTGTGTAACAGAAGCACTTACCTAGGTAGGAGTCCATCACACAGCAGTCAGGTATATATATATATAATTACTGTGTGTAACAGAAGGACTTACCTAGGTAGGAGTCCATCATACAGCAGTCAGGTGTATCTATATAATTACTGTGTGTAACAGAAGTACTTACCTAGGTAGGAGTCCATCATACAGCAGTCAGGTGTATCTGTATAATTACTGTGTGTAACAGAAGCACTTACCTAGGTAGGAGACCATCACACAGCAGTCAGGTGTATCTATATAATTACTGTGTGTAACAGAAGTACTTACCTAGGTAGTAGTCCATTATACAGCAGTCAGGTGTATCTATATATTTACTGTGTGTAACAGAAGTACTTACCTAGGTAGGAGTCCATCATACAGCAGTCAGGTGTATCTATATAATTACTGTGTGCAACAGAAGTACTTACCTAGGTAGGAGTCCATCATACAGCAGTCAGGTGTATCTATATAATTACTGTGTGCAACAGAAGTACTTATCTAGTTAGGAGTCCATCACACAGCAGTCAGGTGTATCTATATGATTACTGTGTGTGACAGAAGCACTTACCTAGGTAGGAGTCCATCATACAGCAGTCAGGTGTATCTTTATAATTACTATGTGTGACAGAAGCACTTACCTAGGTATGAGTCCATCATACAGCAGTCAGGTGTATCTGTATAATCACTGTGTGTAACAGATGCACTTACCTAGGTAGGAGACCATCACACAGCAGTCAGGTGTATCTATATAATTACTGTGTGTAACAGAAGGACTTACCTAGGTAGGAGTCCATCATACAGCAGTCAGGTGTATCTATATAATTACTGTATGTAACAGAAGTACTTACCTAGGTAGGAGTCCATCATACAGCAGTCAAGTGTATCTATATAATTACTGTGTGTAACAGAAGTACTTACCTAGGTAGGAGACCATCGCACAGCAGTCAGGTATATATATATAATTACTGTGTGTAACAGAAGGACTTACCTAGGTAGGAGTCCATCATACAGCAGTCAGGTGTATCTGTATAATTACTGTGTGTAACAGAAGCACTTACCTAGGTAGGAGACCATCACACAGAAGTCAGGTGTATCTATATAATTACTGTGTATAACAGAAGTACTTACCTAGGTAGGAGTCCGTCATACAGCAGTCAGGTGTATCTATATAATTACTGTGTGTAACAGAAGCACTTACCTAGGTAGGAGACCATCACACAGAAGTCAGGTGTATCTATATAATCACTGTGTGTAACAGAAGGACTTACCTAGGTAGGAGTCCATCATACAGCAGTCAGGTGTATCTATATAATTACTGTATGTAACAGAAGGACTTACCTAGGTAGGAGTCCATCATACAGCAGTCAGGTGTATCTATTTAATTACTGTGTGTAACAGAAGCACTTACCTAGGTAGGAGTCCATCATACAGCAGTCAGGTGTATCTATTTAATTACTGTGTGTAACAGAAGGACTTACCTAGGTAGGACTTCATTGAGTTTATTCGCTGAGGAAGTGTTGAGTATCAGCATGAAATGTGTTGAAGATCATTGCATTTCTATATCCAATATTATCTGTTGAGGCAATCAATACCTCTTTTGCCTGTCTGAGAATTAAGGTGAACATATTTACATTAGTCTTGCCTGTGATATATACATACCTGAACTGAGCAGATCCAACACACTTATAACGGAACCCGCTGGAGAACAGATATATACAACGGACTGTATTAGCGTTTCATCACAGAGGCAGGGGATGGGGTTCTGCCTTCATGGCAATTTATTACTGGTCCGGTTAATGTCATCTTTTGGGTCACAGTACAAGATACATTTCTTGGAGGACATTAGTAGAGGTTGCTGACATTCCAACTGAGAAACGGGGAGATTTCTTATTTACATATGAATCCTTCCTGCTAACACTGATACGCCATAGCCATTTATATATATATATGTACATCTACCAGATTTTACCTCCCAGACCCATAGAATGTATTACTTGCATCCAGTGGGACCACTATTCCAGCTGTTATTATATACAGGATACTACTCAGAGACTTATTTACATGTAATTGGGACAGGTAACTTTGTATCACTATCCATCTGATCCATAGTAGATCTATGCTTCAATTATTGTAGTCCAGTTTTTGTACTGTATAGCTCTATGTATATATAAGATAAATATAAGATAGATATTTTGATCCTACATAGGATGTATTAATTGTCACCATTTATATTTTTGTATTTTTCGTAATAAATAATTTGATCACTACCATCTCATAGTTTTACTTTAGCAGGATGATATTCAATTGGAGCGCTCTCCTAATCCTTTTCTTTTTTACTCCAATGTTTTCTGAACCAGTACACTTTGGTCAGATAGGATATTACTTAGTACATTTTATTGTGTTATTATTTTAATTACGTGGTGTACTTGGGCACCTATATTAACACACTTGATGTCTATCCCTCTTTCTTTAAGCACACCACTCGTAGCCTTTAAACAATTTAGTCTAGGATCCATCCTTACATATTAGACGTATATTTATTCTATGTGCAGTGCTACTACCCCTGCACACAATGTCTGGCAGTTTGTATCCAGGCACCATTTGCACCTTCCCTAGCAGTTTACTGGACAGTAATGTCTTACACACACACACACACACACACACACATATATACACACACATATATACACACACACACACTACTATATCCAGCTGCCTCTCATTCCCAGTGCTGACACCATACCTCCAGTCATCTGAACTACCCCTCTCAAACCAGACACTATTCATTGTAGCCACCCTCTTCCTATCATTCATACAGCCGTATACCTTATGGCTAGTATACAGTTCACCAAACACTGCCCTTACATCACTGCGCTGCCTGTACCCCTAACAATATACCCAAAGGTATCGCAGCCCTCACCCCTCATTCCAACCCAACTACCACCCTTCTCCTGACAATTTTGCCTGTTATTAAATACTTACTACGTCACAATAAAAGCACAAGTTTTATGATACACTAGCAATATTGTTAATTTAGACAATAACTGTTTTAATGGCTGATTTGTTGGATTGTCAGTGCTTAGCCTTTTGAGCTCCAAAAAAGGTGTGCAACGCATTGCAAAGTACTACTCTCACAACTCTCCATCAGTGAACGTGAGTGTGTGTGAGACAGGACATAAAATCACAATTTCTGAATGTTGTTATAAATAAAGGGTGGTAAAAATAATTATTCTGCTGTACAAGTCTATAAGTCTTTTATCTAAAGGGGATCAGATATTGTATTATCCCAGGATGAAGAAATACTAGTACATAAATATACAAGCATATGTATGTTATATCATGCTAGAGCAGCACTACAATCACTAAACTGGTTACTTTTTTATGTGGCTCAATCATACATTGAAAGAATGAGCAAGTAAAAAGTGTGAGTGAGGTGTGCGTAGATGTGGTTGAGGTGTATGGGTGATTGAGAGCAATGTGTGTATGTATGAGGTGTGCTTGTGTCAGTGAGATGTGCATGTATGAGCAAAGTAGGTGTGTGTGTGTGAGAGAGAGAGTGGTGTTCGATTAAGATGCGACTAAGCTGTGGGTGTGTGATTAAGATGTGAGTAAGGTGTGAGTGAGGAGTGATTTGTAAGTAGGTGTGAGTCAGTGCTTGTGAATGAGGTATGTGTGAGTGAGGTGTGTGTGAGATGTTTGTGTATGTGTGAGTGAGATGTGTGTGTATGGATTGAATCACAATCTTAAAGAGGACTTCTTTTTACACAAATATTTAGGTAGGTGACCTGCATACAGCAAGTCAGATAGATCTGTCAATATATTTTTTCAGAATTGTAATGTATTTGTTGTTTATAATAGGATAGTGGCAGTTCACTAATAAAAATGCTTCCATGGCTCTGCAGAACATAGGTGGAGCATTTCCTCTATGATTACTGCATTCTCAGGAGGTGTGAACTAAATACAAGAACTCTTGGGCTAGATATATGGCTAGTTTAAGAATAAAAACATGAGCTAACTAGATGGGCAGATTGGTTCTTATCTGTTGTCAAATTCTATTGGCCTTATGTATAACTATATATAATAATAGATTCTAGGGCACTGAACAAAACAATCTAGCATGATGTCCATGATATTTAATTGTATATGAACCCAGGCATGTTAGTTTTTAGATGTTGTTCCTTTAACTTGAATGCCATAAATCTCTTCAAATTGTAAGAGACACTAGTCTAGAAGTAATGTTGGACGTGCCCTTTGGACAACTTGTATTCTGTAGTGTTTAAAACTCTGAGCTACCATTGCCTTAAAGCTATAGCTCTTAGAAAAATGGAGTTCCGGAGGGGAGGCACACTAGCTAATGTGATAGTACTTCAGAGTATCCCACTCTTAAAAACTTCATTATTTATAAAATGTATCTATGTGTGGTGGCAAGGAGTCCAAGTGTCACTCTAAGTAGAGGTTAAGCCCAACACTCTGCTCCATGCCTTTGCAGGAGGTGACTCTCCAGCTTTTCTCCAATATCCCTGCTGGCACATTTTGTTTTGTAACTTAAAGTTGAATTGAAGTTTTGTGTACTGTTTGGGGAGATTTTGTTAGGTATAAAATTGTACCTAATGAAATATTGTGAGGTGACTTCAGGAGATTGAATCAGCTCATTGTTTGCTCTGGAGATTGTCAACAGAGTTTCAATTGAATGAATTCCATCTTGGAGCTTATGGACAGTCCTTAGAGACCAATCTGGATCTTCCAGTTAAGAATGCCCTCAGGAGACCAATTTGCAGGTCTAGGCCATGTGGTAGTTCCCCATTCCTTTTATTTTATGCTATGGAACGCCTGGATTACCTAATAAAGCTAATATTTGGGAAACTCATCTCAATCTGAATCATTTTAACTTTTCTTTGTATTGTTATGTATTGTTATGGTAGGGAATTTTAGAGTGGAGCATAATTGGGGTGGAGCTTATTTGGGGTGGGGCATAATTGGGGCAGGTCTCAAGGGCCCCATATTACAGTTTGCAGGGGGGCCCCTGCATTTTGTGTTACGCTTCTGGCTGGAGTGTGAAGCTTAGGTGCAAAGACAGCCTCTAGTATACCCTTGCTGTGGGCATCACTGTGGCAAATTTGCCAGCCATAAGGCTGGATATCCACTCTCAGTTGAGCCAGGAAGTAGATCTGGATGAGTATAGTTGTGACGTCTTGGCGGACTAAGTAGAAAATGAATATTGGGTATGTTAACCGAGAAAAAACAGTAGAAAGCCAAAGACAAATGTACCAATTCATAATCTGGAATCAGGGTGAAGCAGTAAGCCTAGGGTCAAGCTCTAATCAGTATAAAAATGTAGGTAACTCTCTCAAAGGTAGATCGTATATCAGTTGCCAGTGAAAGGAAGCAGTAGGCCTAAAAAGAGACAGGTGGCCAATCGGAGACAAGAGGCTGGAGCAACAGGTACACTGATCTGGTTACACATAAACAGCAACATTCCATATCACTTTTTATTCACTTTAACTCACATGTACACTCAAGTCAGGTCTTGTCCTGTGCCAGACTCTGAGCTATATAAAGACTCTTGACAAAAGATGGTTGTTAATTACCAAGTTTTCATCCCTGCATCCCTATGAGTAGAATCCCAAAGCTAATCTATGGTTTTCCTCTGGTAAGACACCTGCAATTTACTAGACCAAGGACCTTGTACATTGATAGCTTTGGTGGCCATGGAAACGCATACAAACCAGCTGGAATTTTGCTCTTGCTCATTCCAGCTCATTCATTTCCATGAGAATAATAGTAGATATGGCACCAAAACACTTCTACATAACTATCCTTATAATTGTGAACAAGTAGCCAATAGGAGACAAAGGGCTGGAGCAACAGGTACACTGGTTACACATAAACAACAACATTCCATATCACTTTTACTCCCTTTCTCTGACATGTACTCTCAAATCAGGTCCTGTCCTGTGCCAGACTCTGAGCTATGTACAGAAAGGCTCTCTACAAAAGATGATTGTTAATGACCAAGTCTTCATCCCTGCATCCCTATGTGTAGAATCCCAAAGCTACTCAATGGTTCTCCTCTGGCAAGACACCTGCAATTCACTAGACCAAGGACCTTGTACATTGACAGCTTTGGTGGTCTTTAGTGGATGCATTTATTAACTAGAACTATGTGCACTCCAGCACAATTTGAGCTATGGCCAAGGAAACTCATACTAACCAGCTAAAATGTTGCTACTTACCGCCCCTAAGGAGGCCTCTGTGTTTATCCAGGAAATTGTTTATATGTAATCCCAGATGAAGTAATTTTTGGCCATGGGATTCAATTAATATCCAGGTTTTGAACATCTGTGTCCCTCAAAAGCTTTTTATCCACAAACAAATGGACAACCTGAGCCCACCAACCAGTCACTTGAACACTATCTTCACTGGTTCATTTACTATCGGCAGGATGCCCGAGTTGACCTCCTTCCCTTAGAGAGTTCTCATATAGAATATGAGGTGGAAACATATCATGGGAGCCTGCTGATTTTCTTCACACGCCTGATCTACTGTAAGCCTGTCACAGGACCCATTCTGTTCGCACATTAGTCCTACCACTTGGAGGGTGACCTTGAGGGGGGGCCCTGGCTTTCTGGTTCATTCTTCTGACTGTTCAGTCATGGTGGGTGGCAGTTGGCTCTGAAATGTGCACTTACAGTCACAACTTAGATTCAAAGTCATTTAGATGAGCACACTTTCAGGTTTGTGCAGCAAATGTAGGGGTTTTGCAGCTTATTCAAGTTTGTACCAACCCAGCTTCTTTGTCCAATTATTAGTCCCTTTTGTTGAAGACTTGATCCTGATATTTCCTGCTTTGATTCTCCAGTATTTAATACTACTTGCTCACTGACCCTGCCAAAATTCTGCTTAGCAAATGAGCAAAGAAGCTGCATAAGTAGAAACATGAATATGTGACAAAAAACAATCATTCAAGTTTCTACTGACCCCGTTTCTTTGCTCAAATTTTTAGCCTCTTTTTGCTGAAGACTTGATCCTGATATTTCTGTATTTGACTCTCCTGCATTTAACTCATGCTTGGGCATCAACCCAGTTAGAAATCTGACTGCTCCTATCATTGTCTTGTCTTCCAACTCCACTATATCCCTTCCTGGTCTGATCATTGGCCTGTTCTCTAATTCCAGAAATCAGCCTGGCCTGACTTTTGACTGTCTTCCAGTTCTGCTTTTGTCTCTTTTTCTCTGGTACCTCATTCAATCTTGCCTGTGGTCCTCTGATGGCTGCACAACCCTTGAGGAATAACCACTGGGTATGAATATGGCAAGGATTACCTTCACTTTATTACCAAACATAGGGTGAGATGTTCAAAAAGCTGTGGCAACAGAAATTGTCTGTAATCAGAATAAAAAATGTATTATGCCATGGTCTGTCAATTCTCAGACTTGTTGCCATAATTTTTTGCATCCAATTCCGCCATCTCCATCAAAGCAAAAAAAGCAGTCTTAAAAGTGGGAGTGGATTAATCTACCTTCATAATGTAAGGTATTTTCACGTTTTTGTCTGATTAACGTTATTTTCAACAAAATAAAAATGGTCTAAGCTTGGAGAAGACTAATTAAAGTACTATTAGCAGGAGTGAGAAACGGTATTATAGAGTTAACTGGTAAAAACAAGTCTTGGTTGAAAATTTGTCATTTTAAAGAAAATAAATGTCTTTGTGTCTTTTGAAATTTTCATTTCCAAGACAGAATCAATGACATTTTTTAAGAATTTTTAAGGGTAATGTTCATCAAGATCGTCTTACCTTCATTTTTAAGTTTTTATGACACATTTTAAAACATGACGGATTTACTTCTGAAAATATTGTCCTTCTTTTACCATCAACTCATAATCTGACAATTTTTTCATTATGGTGACTTTTTGAACATCTTGCCCATAGTCTTGTCCAATCCATGGTGATAAAACCCTCCTTAGCTCCTTCTGACATGCTTCTGCATTACAAATGATCACTGAATTTGAATTGTAACAGCAGGGCTTAAAACTTGAAGTCCTTTGCTACTAGCCAGACTTGAAAAGTTACTCGCCACTGCAAGACATAACATAGCCACCAGGGCTGAATTTCTACTTGTCAGGGCTAAATTTTCACTCGTCATTGGCTAGTGGCGAGTGGAAATATTGAGCCCTGGTAACAGCCTCAGTAATTCTTATGGTCAGGAGCTGAATTCTAGCAGTTTCTGACTCACATTGTGTGATATACTGTATGTTTCCATATGTCCCATTGACAGAAGTTACTGATTTCTTCCAGATTTCTAAGTAGATAAGACATACTCAGTCCCAGCAATTACAATGACCCCATTTTCCACATAGACCAGCCCCATTGGTTGCCTGACATAGAAAATACAAACATCAAACCACTATTAAAACCTTGTTACATATTTTTTACCAAAACGCTGCTTCAGTATAGTTTGCAAACCTTTATTGCTTTCAAAATGTTAAATCATTACCAGTAAGGGGGTATGTTGTTAGCTGGTAAACTCACCACCGAAAACAAGGATTTGGAGCAGAGGCACTGTGATTGCTGAAGTGGGTGTGGCAAGCACATCTGAGGTGCCCCTTACAATGTGGTATACTAAGAGTTTGCATAAAATCTGCCTAAAGGGAAATCCAGAACTGAATGTCAGTATTTGCCAAGGTATCAAGGAAAAGAGTGCTGCAACTCAATTTTATGCTGTTTGCCTTTACTGTAAATTATTTGCAGTACTGTCAACAACAGAACTTTTGATGATCTATGCACAATTGTAGAGCTATTTATGATACTTTTCAAAGACAAATTATGATGAACAAATATTATTCAACATTTGCATTGATGTATGTTGTCGTCAACTTGGCTTCATCTTGCCTAGGTTACAAGCATGTCTTATGCAGCTATCTATGAAATCTCAATTTTCCCCCTTAACTCCTCATTTGGGAACACATCACATGATTTGAGCATGGACAATCACACATGCAGTGGTCAATGTGACAAAGAAAGGAAGAGTGAAAGGGTGGATGAAACTGATATGTGCAGCTGCCCACAACTAGCACATATTACCCACACTTTCATATTCAAAGGTAATAGCTAATTACAGTAATTGCCCACAAGAAGAGTCCAGTAGCTCAAAGCTGAATACAGGAAAAAAGTTTCAATGATTGGGAGGGGGGGGGTGTTAGTTTATCGCATTGTATATTAGAGGTAGGGAGTGCAATCATGGTAGAGTCTACTGCAACCCAAACAAATACCTCGATAAACATTTTGAACCAATGAAACCTAAAGAGATATCTGATTAAATTTCCTGTGCTAAAGTGAGCCCCTTATTGGATTTTTTGCTAGCATGAGCTGTACTTTCACTTAAAATCAGCTTGTTCTGACAATATACTGCCACTTCATACCTTTAAACTACCAATTTCCCTATATCCTCACAATCATATTCCTCACTTTTGTCATAAAATACTAATCCACCATGCATACCTCCCAATTGTCCCTTTTTAAGAGGGACAGTCCCTCTTTTAGACCCAAATCCCTCTGTCCCTCTTTCCCACTCTGATGTCCCTCTTTTTAGGAGATTAGACTATGTGGTATGTATATAAGTGTCTCAAACTGCTCTACAGAAATAAAATTGACATTATTGTTTGTGTAAACTACAGTATATGTGTTTATAAATTAGTCTGTGTAAATAAAATACTTTAGTCTTGTTAGAAGTCATTTATTAGGTTATGCAAAGTCGTGTCAATAGGTCATGAAAAGCCTAAAAATCCTTGGTAATGCCCCTCCCACCACCCATGCCCATAGCAACACTCCCTAAAACACAAGTGTCCCTCTTTGGCAATTTGAAATGTTGGGAGGTATGACCATGGAATTCTGCATACATGTACACTATAATCTGAATGCTGGTGGAGAGTGCTGAAAACAAACTCAACTAACCCCAGTTATCAAAGCAACCAAGGCACAGTTCCACAATATGTTCAGCACAAGCAGCTAATTCAATTTTTGTGTATTTTACTACTTGCCCTGACAAATGATGTAGCATCTAATCCTGGGGCTCAAACTGTAACAAAAGGTAGTTTCATTTTTAAAAAGGGACTTTCTTTTGTCAGTTGCAACATACACAGTATCCTGCCCAAAATGGATTAATTAAAAGTACAAACTAAAAATCCTTATACTTACAGAATCCTGGTTGAACCTTAATATACAAGATGTCGCCATTGTGATTAAAGGATACTTCTGCTTTAGAAAAGACTGAGGAAAAAAGAGGAGGTGGCAAAATCATATACATAGAAGACAGAAGCGTAACACAAAATGCAAGGGCCCCCCTACAAACTGTAATATGGGGCCCTTGAGACCTGCCCCAATTATGCCCCACCCCAAATAAGCTCCACCCCAATTATGCTCCACTCTAAAATTCCCTACCATAACAATACATAACAATACAAAGAAAAGTTAAAATGATTCAGATTGAGATGAGTTTCCCAAATATTAGCTTTATTAGGTAATCCAGGCGGTCCATAGCATAAAATAAAAGGAATGGGGAACTACCACATGGCCTAGACCTGCAAATTGGTCTCCTGAGGGCATTCATAACTGGAAGATCCAGATTGGTCTCTAAGGACTGTCCATAAGCTCCAAGATGGAATTCATTCAATTGAAACTCTGTTGACAATCTCCAGAGCAAACAATGAGCTGATTCAATCTCCTGAAGTCACCTCACAATATTTCATTAGGTACAATTTTATACCTAACAAAATCTCCCCAAACAGTACACAAAACTTCAATTCAACTTTAAGTTACAAAACAAAATGTGCCAGCAGGGATATTGGAGAAAAGCTGGAGAGTCACCTCCTGCAAAGGCATGGAGCAGAGTGTTGGGCTTAACCTCTACTTAGAGTGACACTTGGACTCCTTGCCACCACACATAGATACATTTTATAAATAATGAAGTTTTTAAGAGTGGGATACTCTGAAGTACTATCACATTAGCTAGTGTGCCTCCCCTCCGGAACTCCATTTTTCTAAGAGCTATAGCTTTAAGGCAATGGTAGCTCAGAGTTTTAAACACTACAGAATACAAGTTGTCCAAAGGGCACGTCCAACATTACTTCTAGACTAGTGTCTCTTACAATTTGAAGAGATTTATGGCATTCAAGTTAAAGGAACAACATCTAAAAACTAACATGCCTGGGTTCATATACAATTAAATATCATGGACATCATGCTAGATTGTTTTGTTCAGTGCCCTAGAATCTATTATTATATATAGTTATACATAAGGCCAATAGAATTTGACAACAGATAAGAACCAATCTGCCCATCTAGTTAGCTCATGTTTTTATTCTTAAACTAGCCATATATCTAGCCCAAGAGTTCTTGTATTTAGTTCACACCTCCTGAGAATGCAGTAATAATAGAGGAAATGCTCCACCTATGTTCTGCAGAGCCATGGAAGCATTTTTATTAGTGAACTGCCACTATCCTATTATAAACAACAAATACATTACAATTCTGAAAAAATATATTGACAGATCTATCTGACTTGCTGTATGCAGGTCACCTACCTAAATATTTGTGTAAAAAGAAGTCCTCTTTAAGATTGTGATTCAATCCATACACACACATCTCACTCACACATACACAAACATCTCACACACACCTCACTCACACATACCTCATTCACAAGCACTGACTCACACCTACTTACAAATCACTCCTCACTCACACCTTACTCACATCTTAATCACACACCCACAGCTTAGTCGCATCTTAATCGAACACCACTCTCTCTCTCACACACACACACCTACTTTGCTCATACATGCACATCTCACTGACACAAGCACACCTCATACATACACACATTGCTCTCAATCACCCATACACCTCAACCACATCTACGCACACCTCACTCACACTTTTTACTTGCTCATTCTTTCAATGTATGATTGAGCCACATAAAAAAGTAACCAGTTTAGTGATTGTAGTGCTGCTCTAGCATGATATAACATACATATGCTTGTATATTTATGTACTAGTATTTCTTCATCCTGGGATAATACAATATCTGATCCCCTTTAGATAAAAGACTTATAGACTTGTACAGCAGAATAATTATTTTTACCACCCTTTATTTATAACAACATTCAGAAATTGTGATTTTATGTCCTGTCTCACACACACTCACGTTCACTGATGGAGAGTTGTGAGAGTAGTACTTTGCAATGCGTTGCACACCTTTTTTGGAGCTCAAAAGGCTAAGCACTGACAATCCAACAAATCAGCCATTAAAACAGTTATTGTCTAAATTAACAATATTGCTAGTGTATCATAAAACTTGTGCTTTTATTGTGACGTAGTAAGTATTTAATAACAGGCAAAATTGTCAGGAGAAGGGTGGTAGTTGGGTTGGAATGAGGGGTGAGGGCTGCGATACCTTTGGGTATATTGTTAGGGGTACAGGCAGCGCAGTGATGTAAGGGCAGTGTTTGGTGAACTGTATACTAGCCATAAGGTATACGGCTGTATGAATGATAGGAAGAGGGTGGCTACAATGAATAGTGTCTGGTTTGAGAGGGGTAGTTCAGATGACTGGAGGTATGGTGTCAGCACTGGGAATGAGAGGCAGCTGGATATAGTAGTGTGTGTGTGTGTATATATGTGTGTGTATATATGTGTGTGTGTGTGTGTGTGTAAGACATTACTGTCCAGTAAACTGCTAGGGAAGGTGCAAATGGTGCCTGGATACAAACTGCCAGACATTGTGTGCAGGGGTAGTAGCACTGCACATAGAATAAATATACGTCTAATATGTAAGGATGGATCCTAGACTAAATTGTTTAAAGGCTACGAGTGGTGTGCTTAAAGAAAGAGGGATAGACATCAAGTGTGTTAATATAGGTGCCCAAGTACACCACGTAATTAAAATAATAACACAATAAAATGTACTAAGTAATATCCTATCTGACCAAAGTGTACTGGTTCAGAAAACATTGGAGTAAAAAAGAAAAGGATTAGGAGAGCGCTCCAATTGAATATCATCCTGCTAAAGTAAAACTATGAGATGGTAGTGATCAAATTATTTATTACGAAAAATACAAAAATATAAATGGTGACAATTAATACATCCTATGTAGGATCAAAATATCTATCTTATATTTATCTTATATATACATAGAGCTATACAGTACAAAAACTGGACTACAATAATTGAAGCATAGATCTACTATGGATCAGATGGATAGTGATACAAAGTTACCTGTCCCAATTACATGTAAATAAGTCTCTGAGTAGTATCCTGTATATAATAACAGCTGGAATAGTGGTCCCACTGGATGCAAGTAATACATTCTATGGGTCTGGGAGGTAAAATCTGGTAGATGTACATATATATATATAAATGGCTATGGCGTATCAGTGTTAGCAGGAAGGATTCATATGTAAATAAGAAATCTCCCCGTTTCTCAGTTGGAATGTCAGCAACCTCTACTAATGTCCTCCAAGAAATGTATCTTGTACTGTGACCCAAAAGATGACATTAACCGGACCAGTAATAAATTGCCATGAAGGCAGAACCCCATCCCCTGCCTCTGTGATGAAACGCTAATACAGTCCGTTGTATATATCTGTTCTCCAGCGGGTTCCGTTATAAGTGTGTTGGATCTGCTCAGTTCAGGTATGTATATATCACAGGCAAGACTAATGTAAATATGTTCACCTTAATTCTCAGACAGGCAAAAGAGGTATTGATTGCCTCAACAGATAATATTGGATATAGAAATGCAATGATCTTCAACACATTTCATGCTGATACTCAACACTTCCTCAGCGAATAAACTCAATGAAGTCCTACCTAGGTAAGTCCTTCTGTTACACACAGTAATTAAATAGATACACCTGACTGCTGTATGATGGACTCCTACCTAGGTAAGTGCTTCTGTTACACACAGTAATTATATAGATACACCTGACTGCTGTATGATGGACTCCTACCTAGGTAAGTCCTTCTGTTACACACAGTAATTATACAGATACACCTGACTGCTGTGTGATGGACTCCTACCTAGGTAAGTGCTTCTGTTACACACAGTGATTATATAGATACACCTGACTGCTGTATGATGGACTCCTACCTAGGTAAGTCCTTCTGTTACATACAGTAATTATATAGATACACCTGACTGCTGTATGATGGACTCCTACCTAGGTAAGTCCTTCTGTTACACACAGTGATTATATAGATACACCTGACTTCTGTGTGATGGTCTCCTACCTAGGTAAGTGCTTCTGTTACACACAGTAATTATATAGATACACCTGACTGCTGTATGACGGACTCCTACCTAGGTAAGTACTTCTGTTATACACAGTAATTATATAGATACACCTGACTTCTGTGTGATGGTCTCCTACCTAGGTAAGTGCTTCTGTTACACACAGTAATTATACAGATACACCTGACTGCTGTATGATGGACTCCTACCTAGGTAAGTCCTTCTGTTACACACAGTAATTATATATATATACCTGACTGCTGTGCGATGGTCTCCTACCTAGGTAAGTACTTCTGTTACATACAGTAATTATATAGATACACCTGACTGCTGTATGATGGACTCCTACCTAGGTAAGTCCTTCTGTTACACACAGTAATTATATAGATACACCTGACTGCTGTGTGATGGTCTCCTACCTAGGTAAGTGCATCTGTTACACACAGTGATTATACAGATACACCTGACTGCTGTATGATGGACTCATACCTAGGTAAGTGCTTCTGTCACACATAGTAATTATAAAGATACACCTGACTGCTGTATGATGGACTCCTACCTAGGTAAGTGCTTCTGTCACACACAGTAATCATATAGATACACCTGACTGCTGTGTGATGGACTCCTAACTAGATAAGTACTTCTGTTGCACACAGTAATTATATAGATACACCTGACTGCTGTATGATGGACTCCTACCTAGGTAAGTACTTCTGTTGCACACAGTAATTATATAGATACACCTGACTGCTGTATGATGGACTCCTACCTAGGTAAGTACTTCTGTTACACACAGTAAATATATAGATACACCTGACTGCTGTATAATGGACTACTACCTAGGTAAGTACTTCTGTTACACACAGTAATTATATACATACACCTGACTGCTGTATGATGGACTCCTACCTAGGTAAGTCCTTCTGTTACACACAGTAATTATATATATATACCTGACTGCTGTGTGATGGACTCCTACCTAGATAAGTGCTTCTGTTACACACAGTAATTATATAGATACACCTGACTGCTGTATGACGGACTCCTACCTAGGTAAGTACTTCTGTTATACACAGTAATTATATAGATACACCTGACTGCTGTGTGATGGTCTCCTACCTAGGTAAGTGCTTCTGTTACACACAGTAATTATACAGATACACCTGACTGCTGTATGATGGACTCCTACCTAGGTAAGTACTTCTGTTACACACAGTAATTATATAGATACACCTGACTGCTGTATGATGGACTCCTACCTAGGTAAGTCCTTCTGTTACACACAGTAATTATATATATATACCTGACTGCTGTGCGATGGACTCCTACCTAGGTAAGTACTTCTGTTACACACAGTAATTATATAGATACACTTGACTGCTGTATGATGGACTCCTACCTAGGTAAGTACTTCTGTTACACACAGTAATTATATAGATACACCTGACTGCTGTATGATGGACTCCTACCTAGGTAAGTCCTTCTGTTACACACAGTAATTATATATATATATATACCTGACTGCTGTATGATGGACTCCTACCTAGGTAAGTACTTCTGTATCAAGAACAAATGTCCATCCTTTTAAACAGACTGAGACACAATTTAACCCTTTCAGTCCCAGAGGTATCCAAACCTTTGCAATACAAAGCAGGGACAAGAGGGAGGATAAAGAGGCAAGAGGTGGTATAAAGCAGGGACAAGAGTGAGGCTAAAGAGGCAAAAGTGAGAGAGATAAAAGGGATAAAGAGAGAAGAAAGGTGAGAGAGAAAGAGACAAGAGTGGGATAAAGAGGGGCAAGTGTGACAGAGGCATGAATGGACTAAAGAGAAATAAGTAAGGAGTGGAAAAAGAAAAGTGGGGAGAGAGAGATAAAGGTGCAAGGGTCAAAATAGTTAAGAATTGAATAAAGAGAAAAAAAGCAAGGTGGAGAAAGTATTTATCTTGATCCTTGCTCTTGCCTCTTTCTCCTACTATTGCCCCCTTGCCTCTTGATCCCCCTATTCCATCTTTTTCTCCCCCTCTTGATCCCCTTTTACCTCTTTCTCCCACTTTTGCCACTTTCTCTTCTTGACACCCCATTTTTAACTCTTGAGCCCCCCTTTTGCCTCTGTCCCCCCTCTTGTCTCTTTCTCCCCCTCTTTATCCCTTTGTCTCTTTCTCCCCCTCGTGATCCCCCCTTTTACCTCTCCCTCGCTTGACCTCCCCCCTTTCTCTCTCTCTCTCTTTTGTCTCTTCCTCCCCCCTCTTGACTCTCCCACGTTTGACTCTTGATCCCAATTTTGGCATCTTGACTCTCCCCCTCAACTCTTGATCCCCCCTTTTTGCTTCTCTCTCCCCTCTTGGTCTCTTACTCCCCTCTTGAACCCCCTTTTGCCTCTTTCTTCCCCTCTTGATCATCCTTGTGCCTCTTGACTCTCCACCTGTTTACCCCCTCTTGATCCCCCATTTTTATCTTTCTCCCTCACTTAGCTCCTGATTTACCCCTTTTGATTTTCAACTCTTTTAATCCCTCCATGTTGGCTCTCTTTCTCCCCCTCTTCATCCCCCCATGTTGGCTCTCTTTCTCCCCCTCTTCATCCCAACATGTTGGCTCTCTTTCTCCCCCTCTTCATCCCCCCATGTTGGCTCTCTTTCTCCCCCTCTTCATCCCCTCTTTTTGTCTCTCACCCACTTGACTCTTAATCCCCCCTTTTGCCTCTTTCTCCCCGCTCTTGATCACCTGTTTGCCTCTTGACCCCCCTTTGCCTCTATCTCGCCCCCTCTTGATACCCCATTTTTGTCTTTCTCCCCCACTTAGCACTTGATTTACCCCCTTTTGCCTTTCTCCCCTCTTGACTCAATCCCTCCTTTTGCCTCTTTCTCCCCACTCTTGATCACCAGTTTGCCTCTTGACTCTCCATCTCTTGACTCCCCTTTGCCTCTTCCCCCCCTCTTGATACCTCATTTTTGTCTCTCCCCCACTTACCACTTGATGTACCCCCTTTTGCCTTTCTCCCTTCTTAACCCCCCTTTTGCTTCTTTCTCCCCTCTTGACTCTTATCCCCCCCTTTTGCCTCTCCACTTCCCCTTGTTGACTCTTTCTCCCCCTCTTCATCCCCCTTTTTTGTCTCTTTCTTACCCATTTGCCTCTTGATTCCCCCTTTTGCCTCTTTCTGCCCTCTTGACTCTTAATCCCCCCTCTTGATCACCTGTTTGCCTCTCTCTCTCTCTTGATACCCCATTTTTGTCTTTCTCCCTCCACTTAGCACTTGATTTACCCCCTTTTGCCTCTTTCATCCCTCTTGATCCCCCCTGTTTCCTCAAGTCTTCCCCCTCGAGTCTTAATCCCCCCTTTTGTTGCTCTATCCCTTCTTGGTTTCCCCCTTTTGCCTCTTTCAGTCCTTGTTGACCCCCCTCTTTATTCTTTCTCCCCATCTTGACCCCCTCCATTTTTCCCTCTTGCCTCTGTCTGTGAGGAGGGAAGGTGCTGGCAAAGTCCTGTCCTCTTCTCAGCACTGCCATCTCTCTGCCACCACTGCTCACATTGATGACAGCCAGACAGGACCGTTTGACAAGCGGCAACACAGAAGTGGTGCATGCTGGAGGTTTCTTCATCTTTCTGGGCACCACTTTCAAACCTGTTTTGGATACAGTGCAACTGTGCATGTTTCAAAGTGGCGCCCAGACAAATGAAGAAAAGCCCCAGCATACGTCCGCGTCGCTGCGTGTCACGTGTCCCCGGATGAGTCGCTGTGTATGTCACTTAGTTCCGGGTACTCACTTCCAAGGTAATTATTTTGCCCCCTCCCCTGGCGACGCTACTGCTTATAGGTAAAAACCTTCTGGAGGCCCCCATGAGTACAGTGGGGCCTCTAATACAAGCGATTATGGCTGGGCATAACTTTTTGGGGCCCCTGAGTCTGGCGGGGCCACAAATATTATATATGGTAAAAATTTTCTGGGGGCCCCTGAATCTGGTGGGGCCCCCCCGCACCGCAGGGGCTGCGGGGGCCTCCGCTACGCCTCTGATAGAAGAGTATGTATATACGTACAAGAGTCTATAAATATTACTGTATTAAATGTTTACTCTCTTGTACCTCCACCACATAGTAATATATAGCAAGTAAAATGTAATTTTCCTTCTCATAACCAAACATAACTACGGTCAGTGATTTAGTGGTCTTTCTGGCCTCTGTCTTATAACCCATAAGATACAGCCAGCTTGTCCCAATACCTAACTATAAACTCTTTTATCTTTATAATCCTCTTTGACTTTCTGCAATTTCTTACTCTTAAAATGAACAAGCTCCTGCTTATATTTAGTTACTGCTGATTCTAATTTGTTATACCAGTCGGTTTTTGTGTCTTTTCATAGTGTCCTTGTAAAAGTCCTCAAAGGTTATGATTTCCTGCCTGACCGGATTTAAGAGTCTACCCACTTCCTCAACCACTAAAACCATTAAATCAAAAGAGCACTTGTTTAAAATTCTGCACCATTGTCTAAAAAAATCAGGGTTTCACCCGCCAATAGTGAAACTCCACATGCACCTGCATGGGTCCTGCAGGAAGAGACTATCCTGCATGATGCAGGACCCCCATCAACTATCTGTACAGAGCATGAAAGCCCACCCAGGGGTTTGTGACTTACAGCCACATACTTCTAGATTGCATTCCAGCAGAAAGGGTTGTTTTCAGACCATTCTATCTGCTGATAGGAAACATTTTGAAGCTTCAGACTGCAGCCGTTTTGTTTTTTACCAAGTCTGATCTCATACAGAACAGCAAATTCATGCATAGGAGAGATCAAAGACATTCACTGTAAAGAGATTTTCTTTACATGACAGAAAAATATCAAGTAACGTATAAAAAATCTTGCTATTTTGTCTAGGACAAATTTTGTGCACATTCCTAGTGTATGTTTATCAATTAATACATCAGTATACACAGGACGTGTGCATTATCAGTTATAAAATATGTATATTTAATGTGGCAAGATCGAGGTTATAATGTGGGGTGCTAATGAAATACACACATTGCAGGGATGCACAGCGGAGTGTACTTTTTCATTTGTGAAATGTTGCAGAGTATGCAAATAAGTCTATGACCTTTGCTGTTGTGTTGATCTGGCCTTTAACCCATTAGGTGCCAGAGGAATAATCAATATTGTAAAGCAATGCGTTGGTTACCCCCTGGCAAGCTGAAGGGTTAACAAGTCAGTATATACATAGAATGTGAGTTTTAGCAGTTGTGATACCATTTTTCATTAGTAAAATGCTAGTGTATATGCCATAGTAGCTTAGTAAATAGCTTGACGCCAACACCTCTTGTACTGAGTTGAGCACCTTGATGTTGGATTTCATCTCCTATGATCCTTAATTGGTCATTGGTTTAGTACAAGCCTTCCTGTACAAAATATGCTTAGGTATAAGAGTTAAAAGGGACATCAACAACAACAAAATTAGGGATGTACAATTTTAAATATAATGTACTTCCAGCTAGAATCAGTAAAACTTAGTTATTTTACGTTAGACCCTAAAACCTCATCCTAAATTTGCATGCCCATGCACGTTTAGACTACCCTAAACACAATTTAATGAACTGCTTGTGAGGAGATACTTTTAATATATTGTTAGTAGTATCCACTGTCTTATTTAGAAAGGTTGCTACCTTATCTGTCCCTTTAGAGGCAATATGAACTAGTAGATTTTACGTTTCAGAAAACAAATAGAGTATAATGTATTTCAGTTTGTATAACCTAAGACCATTTTAAGTGTGCATTTAAAAATAGACATAGTTTAGTAATCCTATCCCATAGTCTAGTACACACACAACTCTGTTAAAGGACTTCCGCCCTTACGCAGCGTAGCCTCAATAACCATCAGCGACTATTTTTCGTACTATAACGGAAGAGATAGATGACGTAATCATTTCGAGACGGCTAAACTTTTCATATGTATACAATGATAGTTCTGTTATTTGGTGGTTTTCAGATGTAGTTATATTAGAATGCCTAAACAGCTGTCGGGTCGCGTCGTCAAATCCATCATAAAAAAGCATAAGCCCAACTTGAAGATAGAATCTGACACGGACATATTGGTGAGAAGGCTTGGGGGGAGTGAGTGAAGTACCAGGGTCTCTGTCACAGTAGCAATCGCTGACGTTATACCGCCAGTGACTGTTGTCTCGGACTGACCTGTGGTAGAAGAGGGCCCCTGCATTGTGTTGTATGTACTGCCTGTGTTTGGGTTGCTTGGGGATTGTATGCATATGTTAGGAGGCTAGCCCACGTCTCTCTGGTGACTGTATCGGCGGGAATACTTTTATCATAAACCAATTGCTGGAAGAAAAGTCAGACCAGTCATCTGGTTGTAATATATTATGTTATCCGCTATATTAACCCTTCGGGTGCCAGAGGAAGCGTACCCCTCTGCATACCGGGGAACTTTGCAAATGAGCTGACCATGAGATCTTTGGAATATTAACCCTTAAAGCTTCCTATGACGTAGATTTTATGCAATACGTACCTGGTTGCTCTAACTCGGAGGAGTTCCAATCGTTCCGCAAGGAGCCTTTAACAAGTTACAACTTAGAGATCTCACTGCCTAAACACAAAAATAAGACCAGCAGGACATTTCCTGCTGCTTTTCTGTTACAAATGGCACCAGTTTAGATACTAAAGAAACATTTAATGGTGGCAAATCTTGTAGTAGGTATCACAGGCCTCTCTCACCCTGAGTTTCAGGGTCAAAACCCTGAGAGTTCCCAGGTATGCCCCTCTGGCACTCAAAAGGGTTAACCAGGTAACTGCAGGATAGCTTTTGGACGATCTAAAAAGATCAAATGCATGTGACTCCCAGTCAAACTACATAAGGCAGCGCGTGCCAGTCTCACACAAACGGGACCTCGTCCAGCCAACCCTTTGAGTGCCGCAGCCAGAGGGATATCCAGTGCATTGCGTTGCAATGTGCTGGATACATCTCCGGCACTCAAAGGGTTAAGAAGCGGTGCCCACGAGGGAATTGATGTCCTGGGTGACTGCACACCATCTGTAACTTCACTTTTAGTAAACGTTCTGTTTCAGGGTCTGTCACACATCGTCTACCTGGACGATGTGTGACAGACCCTGAGATCAGAGGCAGCTTCATGTATAGCGTGAGTTTACAGCTGAATCTCAAACACTATGCAAAGTGCTTCTGCTAGCCAACAAGTTATCATGGTCCCCTCAGACTGACACTTTAGTCCCACATCCATACCTGGGAACTTTCAAGATGAGCTGACCCTGAGATCTTTGAAATATAAACCCTTAAAGCTTCCCATAAGGTAGATTTTATGCGATATGTGCCTGCTTGCTCTAACACAGAGGTGCTCCGGTCCGTGTGCGAGGGACCTTTAACATGCTACAGTTTGGATAACTCACTGCCTGAACACAAACAAAACAAGCAGGGTATCTCCCACTGTCTTTCTGGTACTAATGGCACCAGTTTAGAGGCTAAGGAAACATTTAATTTGGGAAATTCACATAGTAGGTGACACAGACCTCTCTCACCCTGAGAATTTGGCCCTTCACCCTGAGAGTTCCCAAGTATGCCCACAACATTGTGAAGCTGTAAGAGAAAGGGACTCCTTTTAATTATGGCTAGAAATCTCACTCCTCTCGTTTGTAAATTTGAAGTTTGATAACCCTAGTTCTAACATTTAGTTGCAAAAGTGTCCTTCATGCAGCAGTTGCATCTATTTACTGTGCCCACCTTTAGGTTGTAGTATATCATTGAACAATGGCATATTACCACATTGAACAAAATCTCATGTCACATTAGAATCTGGGGTGGGGCTCTATGGGTAATCTAATCTTAGGCAGACTGAAAGATTGTGTGCATGTGAAAACTAAATATATACTTAAAATGGTGTAAAGTAAATAATGGCAACTGCAGATACTATGCTTGAAATATAAATGTATATTTGACTACTGTATGAAGTACTCCTACCTAGGGAATTGTGAAAACTCAGAAACATTTTCCTTGTGAATTTTCATGGAAAAAACAACTTCCTACTTTTTTGTGAAAATTCTTGCCCATAGAAAGTACATCAAATTTTCCCTTTTTTGCCACTGCCAATACATTTCCAGTGAAAACTGTCATTTTTTTACCTGTGATTTCAATGACTGCATTATATCCTTCCTCAGTATTACTTTTTCTGAGGGTTGAAGTGGATAAATAAATATCAGAAACATATGCCTTGAAAACAACGTTAGCAGGCTGAGTGCCTTTGCCCACAACACCAGCTTCCTTCTTATGTAACATTAGCACAACCATCCTTGAAAAATAACGCCGACTTGGGATTTTCAGCACTTCTGTTATGTACCCCAGAGCTCCTGGAACATTTAGGAGTACGTCAGCTGATGCAAGTTGTGTCAGCTATGACTTTTTGATGGTGTGACTCCCAGTCAGACCTGTGGTTGTGTTTCATGGTGGGGTTCTCATTTAGGAAGTGCCCTAGGTGTGAGCATGCTTTCCCCTGCTCACATGCTTCTTGCACAGACAACAGATATCAAAATGTTTCACTTTTGGATCGTGAGTGAAGTGTCTCCTACTGTGGACTTCATAGACTGCGGGGTTCTTGAGGGCCTGCTACTAATGTGGCTAAATGCTGGTGTAATTGTACTACTACTAGATGTTACAGGTGCTGCAATTTCAACAGCAGTAGAGGAACTCTTCATAGCTAAAGTTGTGCATGGTAACCGGAGGCCCCCCGGAGTGGATTGGGGAGGGGGGACATGCAGAAGGAGAGGGTTGTAGGAAGTTTTGTATGGGGGGTGGAGTTAGTTGTATGAAGCAGGAAGAGGAAGGGAGGGGTCAGTATAGTTAGAGTTACGATCGATCGGATCGCTGTTGTGGCTGTTTACCGAGTGAATGACCAAATTAGAAATCTGATGGCTGAGCTGCGCTGGGAGGCGGATGTGGACGGAGGAGCCTGGTCGCAGTCTCAACTTGCAAACAGAAGGGCACTCTCATGAAGAATGGAGGATTCAGCTGTATCAATACTGGTGGTACCCTCCTTGCCTGATTGTATCTCATTTGCCCTCCTCATCATCATTAAGGGCTCCCTCGGGTCGCCCAGTGCGCTCTACTCGATCCAAGCCTCCAGATCGCCTAAGTCCCAGTTCCAGGGGTGGGAGGAAGAGTAGCAGAAGCCTGATGTGGAAAGGCAAGAAACCGGAAGTGCATGACGTCAGCAGAGGCGGGAACCACAGACAGCAGAGTTCCAGGCGAGCAAAGGAAACAGCAGGCTGTAGCAATGGAAAAAACCATGGAAGAAGGCAGGCTGCTCGCAAGTCTGGGGCAGTGGAACAGTAATTGGAGCTGATGGTGAGCAATGTGCCGGGTTACGATCTGTGACCTGTGGGGGGCGCTATAAGGCATTCAGAGGTGTCTGCGCTGCTGAATGGGGATGGCGTCAGGGACCAGATGGAGAAGATGCATTACCCATATGGGATACTGACAATGATAATGTTTTTCCCGGGAATATGATTAGGGTGGTGAACTGGGTCAGCAGGGTCCGGTGGGGCCTCCTGCACCGACGAATGGGGTAGTGGATGGCTCCGGGCATATTAACAGTGCCACGGATGTGGAGGGGCATACTGTGCGGGGTGCACCGCTTGTGGAGAGCACGGCGGCTTTTATCCTTATTCCTTCCTTATTTTTGCAGACGGTGGATGGAGTTCCTGGTGATACGTCTGCAGCTGGTAACCTGAGGAATGCTCCAGTGGACAGGAGACATACAATGGCTGCGGTAGCTTTGCCTTCAGATGGCGGGGTTTGTCTGGGAGGTATGATAGACTATGGGTACCGAAGGGGTAGCTATTTCCGCTGCTTCCTACTCGGCTCCTCCTGTGGGTTTGTCTTCTGCTCCATTCCCGATAGTTGGTGCATCTAGGGTTTCAGGTTTGGTGGGGTGTGAGTCATCGGTTGTTTATACAGACGGTGGGCGGGTTCGGTGCTAGGGTCTCAAAGTGGGGTTTTGGGTTAGGTGTATGGAGCAACGTATGTTTGTTGGTCTGGTCTGCTGTGGGCACATCTTAAACCTGAAATACGGGAGAGGATTTGGCACGGTGAATGTATTGAGCTTTCTTCCCTATTACAATTGGAAGATCTATCTCAGGAGAAGGATGACACAAAGCGAGAGGAAAAAGATAGGGTAAATTATCGCAAAATTCCGAAAGTCTTCGGAAATTGAATTCGGGCATTTTCAATATTTGTGGGAATAATTGGGGAGCGATTCCCACAGAGGTGCTCGTCTCTTTTTAGGTACCCGGACACCATCTGGAACGCGTGTCGTGTGTATGTTGGTCTGTCCTGGTGCCGATATGATGGAACCATGTCATGGAACCAGCTGGATGTTGACCTATGGCTAACAATTATGACGCGTCCAGCATCGTACCACAGGGGCTTGTTATCTTTTCAGGCTGGGGGTTGGGGCTCCCCACAGTTGCTGCAGCTTCCAGAAGAATTGGATGTTGCTGGCAATTTAATGAGAGTACCTGTAAGTTTGGTCAGTCCTGCCGTTTCAAACAGGAGTGCTCTGGTTGTGGAGGGCAACATGCGTTTAGAAAGTGTTGGAAGAGGCGAGGAGATATGGGTGAAAAAAGGTCAGACACCAGTGCGGCTAGACCGCATGCGGCCGTGGCTCGCTCGCTACCCCAGTAGGGCCGCGGTGAGGCTTTTGGAGGAGGGATTTTCGGAGGGATTTCGGATTCCCTTTCAGCAACAGGATGACGGGCAAATGTTGGGTAATTTGAAGTCAGCTAATGATCAGCCAGAGGTAATTCAGAAAAATTGGATAAGGAGGTGGCACTGGGGCTCATGGCTGGCCCCTTTAGGGTGCCACCTTTTCCAGATCTACGGGTCTTCCCGTTGGGGGTGGTCCCGAAGAAGGAGAGCAAAAAATTCTGTATGATACATAATTTGTTATAGCCTTTTTGGGGTTCACAATGACATTAATCAAGATGACAGCAGGGTTTCTCATGCATCGTTTGACAGAGCAGTGGCATTGGTGGTGCGTGCTAGTTGTGGGGCATTAATGGCCAAAACCGATATTGAGTCTGCATTCTGCCTCCTGCCGGTGCATCCTGAGTGCCATCATTTGTTGGGATGTTGTTTCCAGGGTGCCTTTTACATCGATCTCTCTTTGCCAATGGGCTGTGCAATTTCCTGCACTCGTTTTGAGACTATCAGCACATTTTTGGTGTAGGTAGTGAAGACTGAGGTGGGTGTTACCTCCGTCATTCACTACCTGGACGATTTTCTTTGTGTAGGACCAGGGGGGTCGGCAGTTTGTGCTTGGCTTTTAAGGACATTGCAGTGGGCATCGGACATGTTTGGAGTTCCCTTGGCCTCCAGCAAGACAGTGGGTCCAGTATCGTGCCTAAGTTTCCTTGGAGTGGAAATTGATACTGAAGCAATGGAATGTCAGCTTCCAGGGGAAAAAGTGGCTGACCTGAATTGTCTGATTTAATGCGTTTTTTTAGGGGTACATAAAGTGACCTTGAAGCAGGTGCAGATGTTGCTTGGTAAATTAAACTTTGCCTGTCGCATGCTGCCAATGGGCAGGGTGTTCAGTAGGCGCCTGGCTTTGTTAACGGCGGACGCTAGTAGGCCGCCTCATTTCATATGCTTGACGGAAGAGGCGAAAGCAGATTTAAAAGTATGGGTGGCTTTCTTACAAGATTTCAGTGGGATGTCAGTGTGGCCGATACATTCAACGACTAACACAAAGCTGGGTATGCACACTGATGCTGCCGGATCTGTGGGTTTTGGTGCAATTTTGGGGGCGGAGTGGTGTGTGGCTCGCTGGCCAGATTGGTGGATGGAGGAGGTGATCACCAAGAACTTGGTGTTCCTGAAGCTATTCTCTATTGTGGTGGCAGTGGAACTCTGGAGATTGTCCCTGCGGGATCAGAAGGGTGATTTTTCATTGCAGCAATCTGATTGTGGTGCAGGTCATCAACAGCCTTACTGCCTCTTTGCTTCCAGTGTTGCGGCTACTGAGGTTTTTGGTGTTGGTATGCTTACGCCTCAATATTGGTTTTCGAGCAGTACATGTCCCTGGTGTTCACAATGTGGTCGCTGATGCTTTGTCCCAGTTTCAAATGACTACCTTCTGGGTGGCATGGCTGAAGGCGAAATTGGCCGGTACAGTGTGCCCGGATTTCCTATGGGACTTTGGCCGGAGAGGATAGCACAATTGGTCCAGAATTCTGTTTCACCGGCCACTTGGGCATGGTTTACAAAAGCGTGGGAAGAATGGTCCACGTTTTTGGTTCTGGCATGAGGTTTTGCCGGACGACACCAGTCTGCTACACAGGGTTTTGTGGCTTATCTGGTGTTGGTCTGAACAGGGGTTGTAGTGTTTGGTTTTAAGCTTCAGGGTTGGAGGGATGTGACCAAAGAGTTTGTGGTGCGTATGGCTCTGAGGGGTTTTTGTAAGGGATGTCCGCAGCGAAATGGTAGGAGGCCAGTGTCCTTTGACTTATTGCCCCAGCTTATGCAGGTTTTGCATCAGGTGTGTGCGTCAGCTTATGAGGCATGCTTATTTCAGCTGGCTTTTAACCTGCCAGTTTTTGGTGCCATGAGAATTGGTGAGCAAAAATAAGTCCTTCCCTGGGGGGGTTTGGGAGGATGAAGTAATTTTCTCCGCTTTCGCATTTCGCGTTCCAAGATGGACATATCGGGACAGGGTGTGTGGGTCACTTTATTTGGTGTTTTTCCTTCCTCTTGCTTCCTGGTATTATTATTAAAAGAATTCTTGGCCATGCGACCACCGGCTTCTGGTCCGTTGTTATTTCACAGGGGGTGGACCCTCTTACCCATTTCCAATTTGTACAGGTGTTTGCTACAGTTGGGAAAGGTACCTACTGAGTTGGGGGTGGGCATTCTTTCTGGATTGGAGCAGCGACGGGGGAGGCTAGACTGGGTCTGCCAGATTCAGTTGTAACAGAGGATCGGTAGGTGAGAGTCTGGCCGTTTCTGTTCGTACGTGCGTCTGGAGTTATTATAATGCTCAGAATTTTTTCTGATGAGTAGAATGTTGGCTATGGGTGTGGGGGGGGGGGCTTGTATTTTCTATGCCCCATCCCTTATGCCATATTATAATTCGCTAAGGATGTTTGTCAGAAGCCATCATTAACAGTAGAGATGGCTGCACACGCTGTAGTCATGTGCAGTACAGACTGCCCGCGCCGATGCTGATACGGAGCGGGGCCTCCGAATTCAGACTGTAGCTGAGGTGCGCAGAGAGGATACCAGTCTGAATTTGGAGCGCCCTGCTCCGTATCAGCTGCAGCGCAGGCAGTCTGTACTGAGCATGACTGCAGCGCCCCCAGTGTTGGCCTGTGTACACGGGCTTTAAAACTAGTCCCATATATTTTCCTCCTAGACGCTGCTGTCATGAGAGTCTGGATCATCAGGCATTCTTACGTGTACTGGGCACGCCGCAGAGCTTTGGTGTGCAAGAATGGCCTTCAGCTGGGTTTCACAATATCTGAGGTGGAGGTATCTTGGTGTGGGCACCAAGATCTGTTGTGGGTACGGGTTTTACCACAGGTGTTGAGGCTAGCAGATTGGAGGGATGTTGGGCCTCAGGTTTTGGTGAAACATGCGGGTGGGAATGATTTAGGTACTTTCCCAGTATGGGACTTGGGGGAGCAGATGAGAAGGGATGGGGTAGGCTGATTTCCCTGTTCCCAGGGGTAATTATTGTGTGGTCCGAAATTGTGGCCAGGAAGGTTTGGAAATGGGCTAAGGATCAAAAAGCAATAAATAGGAGTAGAATCGAGTTGAATAGGAGGATGTCTCGTTTTGTGTTGGGGTTGCAGTTAGGCATAGGACGTTTGAAGAACGAGATCATCATTTATTTCGGGATGACGGAGTACATCCCATTGAGATTGGATTTGATTGCTTTAATTTGGAACTTATGGGGGGCATTGAACAGGCATTGGTTTTGCTGCAGGGGGAAGGCCCTGCTGCTTAGGGAAGTAAGCAGCAGGCTCTCTGGTGGGGTGGCCCTACCTGGGCTGGGGGTAGGGTCAGTGTGATGAAATAATGCAGGTTATTCCTTATGGAGGTAACCCTAAGGAGGTTGGTGCCGGGCTTATGCCGCAGTTGGGTACGTTACCCATTTGAGCTGGCTGGGTCTAGCCAAGTGGGGTAACTGGTAAAATGCACTTTAAAAGGAGGTTAAATGGCTTGGTTTTAGGCATGAGCCCTTTTACGGTTTTGGCCATGCAAGAGAAGATCTTCAGCAAGTGGGGAAGGTGGTTGAAAGAAGTCAAGTGTTAACTGATTTGTGGAATAATCATTTATGATGCATGTTTATTAATAAATGCCTGCTCTTGCCCAAGTTATGTGTAGTTTTATTTCCTCTGTGTCCAATCCACGGCACTGTGGGGCTTTGGCTCCGCCTTCCAGCTGGGTAGGACCAATCTTTAAATTTTGCTAGCTACCTCTCCTCTGCAGTTATTTTGGTCCTACCCAGCTGGAGGACGGAGGCTATGCCTCCCGCTCTCAACTCGCTAAATACAGAGGACTCCCCTACTATGGGAACGAACCAGGCAAACACACATACTGCAGACAGTGGCGTTGCATCCTTTGGCCACTTTGGGAAACTGGATTCTCGCAGGGCGCCATTCCACTTCCCCCCATGTGGCATCTCCATTCGGAGTTCAGGGCTTGTTAGCGCGCGCACGCGCCCGCTCACAGCCTATGTTGTAGGCATAGGACCGGAAACAGGAAACGCATCACGATGCGTTCCAGGGTGGAACGCACGCGGACGAGGAACTTCCGGTCGGCACTGCAGGCATAAAGGATGGATCCTGAACGGACTACAGGTAAGTGACCGTTATATATATATATATATATATATAGATATTTGTTTCTGCCTCTATCTGTATGTGGTAACAAAGTACCGTCCCATTGCTGCCTGTATTGCCTTAAGCCATGTCTACTGCCAAAGAGGCTAAGGCTGATAAAAGCAAACTTGCTGAACCTGCTAAAGAAGACAAAGCAGGTCCAAAGGAAAAACCCTGTGCAGGATGCAACAAAACTTTACCTGCTACAGATCAGGCTAAGCTGTGTTCTACATGCCTGCAACTAGCGGCAGGTGGAAATGTGCCTGTTCAATTCCAGGACTTCTTGTCCTGGATGAAGACCTCTATGCAGGACACTTTTACTTCAATGCAGGAGGCAGCAAAAAAGCGTCCTAGGACTTCAGATCCAGAAGAGGGTCCATCAGGTACTCAGGACGACTATGATGATACTTACATTGATTTAGAGTCAGCGGCTTCATCAGCAGAAGAAGGAGAGCTGGTGGAAGAAGCCGGCAGTTTTAGCATTGATAAAATGGATCATCTTATAAAAATTATGAGAAAAACTCTGGGATTATCAGAAACCCAAAAAGATTTAAATGTAATGGATGCCGCATTTGTGGGTTATAAGAAGGCAGTTCCCCAATTTCCTGTGCACAGTTCAATTCAGGACATCATTACTTCTGAATGGAAGATGACTGAAAAAAGAGGAGCTATCTCAAAAAGATTTCATCGGATGTATCCCTTTCCAGAAGAAGAAACTTCCAACTGGTTCAACCCTCCTAAAGTAGACGCTGCAATTGCCCAAACTTCAAGGCGAACCACTATTCTCCTGGAAGACGGCACCACTCTAAAGGATCCCATGGAGAAAAAAGCAGATAGCGTATTGAAGAAGCAATTCGCCACCATAGGCCAGAACCTCAAAACAGCTACGGCCATGGCATCTACCTTTAGAACCCTAAGGATCTGGATTACGGAACTTGAAGAAAAGATTGAATCATCTGTATCCAGAGCACGCCTTATTAAAGAATTAGCCACCATCAAAGATGCCATCAACTACTCCTGTGATGCCTCCCTGGATAACATACGTCTGCTAGCAAGAGCTTCATCACTCTCGGTTACTGCCAGACGCGCTATGTGGATCAAGGCTTGGGAAGCAGATCCTTCTTCCAAAAACAAACTGGTCTCGCTGCCCTTTTCAGGTGCGAAACTATTTGGAGATCAACTGGAGGAGATAATAAAACGATCTTCAGGCGGTAAGAGTCAGTTCCTTCCACAGGACAAGAAAATAAGAAGATCTCCCATACGTTCTGGGCAGTACAAGAAACAGTCCTTTCGTGAGGCCCGAAGTTACAAACCAGGAAGAGGCTATGATCAGAAGAAACGTGGTTCACAAATCTCCCAGAGACCTGGAAATCGTAGAGATTTCCAGCGGCGTGGACAGTTCAATCAATGAAGCCAGTCTCCCCCCTTCTCCTCCAGTAGGGGGCAGACTGGAGGAATTCCATTTGACCTGGTCTCAGATTCATCCAGACAAATGGGTATGGGAAATTATCCAGAAGGGGTATTCTCTGGAATTCAAAACTGCCCCCCCATCTCATCAATTTCGTTGTTCAAAAGTAAGGAAAACATCTATGATCCCAAAGATGAGACAAGCCCTCCAGTGCCTGTTGAAGAACAAAGTAATAGAGGAAGTCCCTGCTCAACAGAAGTTCAGGGGCTTCTATTCAACTCTTTTCTATACTATAAAGCCTACAGGGGAACTACGTATCATCTTGGATCTGAAGGATCTCAACTCTCATCTTTATGTACATCACTTCAAGATGGAAACGATATCATCCACAATGAAGTTGATACAACAGGGTGCATACTTGACACGAATAGATCTTCGCGACGCCTATTACCATGTGTTGATCCGGCAACAACATCGAAGATTTCTCAGGTTTCACATCTTCGGCAGGCATTTCCAATACCGAGCCCTACCATTCGGCCTGGCATCGGCACCCCGGATCTTCACAAAGATCATGTCAAACGTGATGGCATTTCTCAGAAAGCAATATCTTCTCAAAGTCATTCCTTACCTGGACGACATTTTGATAATAGAATCTTCCTTACAGAATGCTCTGACCAGCACCAGAATATGCATAAACCAGATGCAGCAATTAGGATGGCTAATAAATTTCAGCAAGAGCTCTATGGTACCCTCTCAGGACCTGATATTCCTGGGAATAAGATTCAACACCCTACGGGGCCTAGCATTCCTGTCATCAGATCGGCAGACAAGAATACTCAATCATGTCCGCAAGTTTCTTCAACAGAGACAACGATCGGCAAAAGCCTTCTCAAGACTCCTGGGACACCTTGCATCAACCAATCAGGTTATTCCCTGGGCCAGGACGCATGCCCGAATGACACAAATGCATTACTTGACCTACTTCAAAAGACAGCCCAAGAATTTCCACCAACTAATCCCAGTCTCAAAGCCAGTCAGACTGGAATTGGAATGGTGGACTCTTCCTTCAAATCTAGCAAAGGGCAGAGCTTTGACCGATCCAGAATGGCAGATTCTCCACACAGATGCCAGCAAGCTAGGCTGGGGAGGGATTTGGAACAACAAAACAGTTCAGGGCATATGGTCTGCCAGGGAAGAAACTATGCATATCAATGTCCTGGAACTCAAGGCAGTCTGGAACACTCTGAAGCATTTCAGACAACACCTTCATCAACAGTCTGTTCTGATCAGATCAGACAACTCCACGGCAGTACAATACATCCTAAACCAAGGAGGAACCCGCAGCCACCAATTGAACTGTCTAGCAATCAGGATCCTACTTTGGGCAGAACACAATCTGCATGCCCTCACAGCCTCCTTCCTATCAGGTCATCTGAATACTCAAGCGGATTATCTCAGCAGACATCAAATCGATCCAGGAGAATGGGAGTTAAACCCAAAAATATTTCAACTAGTAGTGGCCAATCTGGGTCTCCCAGAAGTGGATCTCATGGCCACAAATCAAAACAAAAAATGCGATCAGTACCTGTCCAGGTGGCAGGAGCCTCGGGCATTAGGACAAGACGCCCTAAGGATCCCGTGGAACTTCAAACTAGCATACCTGTTTCCTCCGCTACCTCTGATAAACGAGGTCATCAGGAAAATCAGAAAGGACAAAGCAGAAATAATTCTGATTGCTCCATACTGGCCGAGGAAGCCATGGTTTCCAGACTTGCTCCGGATGTCATGCAGAGTTCCTCTACCTCTCCCAGTCAGCTCAGACCTGCTTCTTCAGGGACCGATACAACATCCCAACCCAGCTGTCTTCCAGCTTCAGGCTTGGAGGCTGAGCGGCAGTCCTTAAGGTTACAAGGCACTTCCGAAGCAGTGATTGAAACCATGCTCAAAGGAAGGAAAATATCATCCACAAAAATTTATTACAGAGTATGGTCCATATTTTACAAATGGTGCGTGAGCCATCATTTGGACAGATCTACCATATCTCCTACTAAAATCTTGGATTTTTTACAGGAAGGATTCCAAAAAGGATTAAAACCCTCATCATTAAAAGTACAACTGTCAGCATTATCAGCTATATTGGCATCTCCGCTGGCGGATAACTACCTTATTAGACGCTATTTAACTTCTATTTCTAAAATTAAACCAACCATAAGAGATACCATTCCCCCTTGGGATCTTAATTTGGTGTTACAGCAATTGGCATCTCATCCATATTTTGAGCCTCTTCAAGAGGTATCCATTAAACACCTTTCCTTGAAAACAGCATTCTTAATAGCAGTTACTTCAGCTAGAAGGGTCAGCGAATTACAAGCATTGATGGCGGTATCACCCTTTATCACATTCCATCAGGATAAAGTTGTGTTGCGACCTAAACCGACCTTCCGTTCCAAAGTCATCTCCCAGTTTCACCTGAATCAGGATATAGTGTTACCATCCTTCTGTCCTCATCCAGAGCATGATCTGGAAAAACGTCTACATAACCTAGATCTGGTCAGGTGTCTACAGATTTATCTGTCCAGAACTCAGGACTTCCGAAAATCTGACTCTCTTCTAGTACACTTTGGGGGTCAATATAAGGGATCGGCAGCCTCTAAGGCTTCGATCGCTAGGTGGATACGTGACTGCATTGCCCTCTCTTATGAAACAGCAGATCAAGATCCTCCAAAAGGACTAAAAGCCCACTCAACTAGGGCCATGTCAACCTCATGGGCCCTCAAAGCAGCTGCTTCCCCAGAAGAAATTTGCAAGGCAGCTACCTGGGCTTCTATTTCTACGTTCATCAAACATTATAAATTGGACTTACAGGCATCTGCTGACGCCAAGTTTGGGCGAAAGGTGCTTGAAGCAGCTATAACCCTCTAAATTCCATTCGGCCCCTTCCCTATGTGGGGTACTGCTCTGGTAAGTCCCACAGTGCCGTGGATTGGACACAGAGGAAAAGTGAAATTTACTAACCGATATTTGTATTTCCTCTGTGTCCTTCCACGGCAACCCACCCAGGGTAATTATGGTATGAGTATCAGTTCCTATTGTGACAAGATTTCTAATATACTTCCTATATACTATATATATATAGATATATGTAGATATGTTATGGAATAGCTATCTCTAACCTCTTGTATCTTTCAGCTTGGTCAAACGGTATAACTGCAGAGGAGAGGTAGCTAGCAAAATTTAAAGATTGGTCCTACCCAGCTGGAAGGCGGAGCCAAAGCCCCACAGTGCCGTGGAAGGACACAGAGGAAATACAAATATCGGTTAGTAAATTTCACTTTTTCTCATACACTTATACTTCTGCATGTGTTGTTACTTGTTTGAGATTGGCACCCTTTGTACATCTTTTGTGTATTACATCCTTAAAGGGATAGTAATACTTGAAATGTAAAAAAAAAATATGTTGTAGGGTTTATCCCCCTGAGTAAAACAAGTGTACTCCCATTGCTGAAACATATTTTATTCAATAGCTATTACAGCTCAAAGTTGATTTTTCTAGGTGCAATATCACATTGGCCTGAAATTGTACAGTGGCACTATTGCTACACCATCTTATGGAGAGTTATGGTCCCGGGACCAGAGCTGTCCATTGGATGGTTTAGCAACAGCGCCACTGTACAATTTCAGGCCACTGTGATATTACACCTAAAAAATTCAACTTTGAGCTGTAATAACTACTAAATAAAATACCTTTCAGCAGTGGGAGTACCCTTGTTTTACTCAGGGGGATAAACCCTACAACATATTTTTTTTTTACATTTCAAGTATTACTATCCCTTTAACTGGAGAATTCTGCAATTGAATGAACATTAACACCTAAAGTGAAACAGGGTTACATAAATTTAGGGACATAATACTTAAAAGCAAATTGGGTTATAAAATATATACTCGGCTAGCATTGGTACAGTTTACTTTATGTTAGAACTCTGAAACACAGTCCTAAAGGTTTACAATTTTTATGCATGTGTAGTCTAACCTGTATAGGCATATTTTGGTTAACTGTGCAAAGACAATACTGTTAATATACTGAGATTAGCAATATGCAAGAATCTGATACAATATCTCAGTTCATTTAAAGACAGTGCAGAGCATTAACTTCTTAGACATCCAATCGAAATTTCTATATTAATAGCCCTGGAAAAACTAGAAATGAGCATACCCAGAGAGCAAATGTAAAAGCAGATAATAGCCCAAAGAGAACTTTTACATAATTTAATATGGAGTATGAGGTATTTGTGTGGGGTTGTGTGTACCCCCTAGATCCCTTGTTAATGATCATTTCTGAATACAAAGGCAGTGGCTATTAATCACAATTAATTAGCTGACGTCGGGTGTTCTATATTTATGCAAACTGTACAAACAAAATAAAATGAACACTCTGAATAGGAAAGTTTTTTAAATATTTTAGGTTTGTAACCTATTTACTTTTTAGGTGTTGGTATTCCTTTAAAGGATGCTGACTGAGGATAGATGCTTTATTCTAGTATTCAGTTGTCTGAATCAGCAATTGATATTAATAAAAAGTGACACAATGTAGAAGAGCCTCCCTCTATAGCATTACAGATCGGTCAGTACTACACAGAGACTTGCAACATTATGCAAATATCCCTACTTCTTCTGACAAAGGGTATGTGGAGTTAAGTTCAAAGAACTTAACTTGTGATTCCCTCCTTTTTTTGAGAATTTAAGTCTAGCTATAAGGAAATGTGGGGGGCCCCTTTACCCCTCCTAGGAATTTTCTTATGCTGTGTTTTTTTTTTTTAAATGTACTTATTTTTCCCTTCTTCAAAAGATTTACTGTTAAGAAAAAAAATAATCGGGACAGAATAAGAGAGTTAACAGTCTTATAGCACTTTATCTGGATAGGCTCAGAAAGCTACCAATCTGACTGGACATTCAGGATCAGCTTTGAGATTAATCCATCTGACTGGATGTTCTTGAGACCTACTCAGATACCACCAAGGTACCTGAACTGCTGTAAGGCTTTTGGCATTCCAACCAAAGAGACATTGTCACCGTTTACATCTGCATGTGTCTTGTGTCTTTATCATGGTTGTTTTACCTTTATCCTATCTCTCTGTCTATTGTGACTCCGTCAGTCTCTTGTATCTCACTTGTCCCTCTGTCTCTTGTTCCTTTCTCCTGTCCCCTTATCTCTTGTATCCTTTGCCATCGCATCCATCCTAATGTTGAAACTTTGCATTCAGTTTTATGGAGAAAAAAAATGTATTTAACCTTTTCTTGTAGGCTATAAATACTGCCATCCCCTGTAATCACTGTTACTTCTGCCAGCCTCCTTTATGTACACTGTTTTAATTGAAATAGATGGGCAGAGTTTGGCATGAACAGCACAGGGTGTAGTTGGAGATGTGAACAAAACTAAAGACAAAAGCAAAGACAAATCTCACATGAAGCCTCTATTAGCCTGCCGCTATATTACATTTCACAGGTGTTTAGCAATAAATATACTTTGCATATAATTTGGTGGATCTGGAAGAGAAGGTGTTCAAGATACATAGTTAAAAAGTGAGGTGCACTAAAAAGTAGTTAAAGTGGATCTATCACAACTTTACAAGTTTTTCTTGTTGGGTAGATAACTTAGCGAATAAGTTTAAAAGTTATTAATTTTTTTGTTTGTTTTTAATAAACTTATTTGCTTGAAAATTAAAGTTTAAAGTGTGCCCTGAATGCTACTTCCTGGTAAACTGCTTTTGCTGCTCTGCCTCCACCCCCATCCCTCTCCCCAGCATCCTCCGATGATGGAGGCGTTCTGTTAGTAAGCTGGAGAGATCTCATTGGTTAGATAACGATCCCTGCCAATGAGATCTTTCCAGCTTACTAACAGCCTCCATCATCGGAGGATGCTGGGTAGAGGGATGGGGGAGGAAGCAGTGCGGCAAACGGAGGCAAGAGCAGTTTGGCGGGAAGTAGCATTCAGGGCATGCTTTAAACTTTAATTTTCGGGCAAATACGCCTTTTATTTAAAAAAAAAAAAAAAAAAAAAAAAAAAAAAAAAAAAAACTTTTAAGCTTATTCGCTAAGTTATCTACCTTGTAAAGTGGTGATCGATCCACTTGAAGGACATGTTGTCTTTTCTGACAGCTTAGTGGTTAAAAACCTGTTATGAGTACCTTCTATAAATGATGTCTTCATCTAACTGAGGTGTGAAAAATAAATTTTAACGTGGACTATACCTATTGAATAGCGATTTGGTATGTATCTCTGAATTTTAATGACAAAATACATAAGTCACAGTCCTTCCTTCAGCCCACAACTATATATATATATATATATATATATATATATATATATATATATATATATATATATATATATATATATATATATATATTTTTATGCTTTTGTATCTCCAGTTTGTTGTATTTGCTGATTTCCATTTTAAGTCTGTAATTAGTTCACATTACACAATAGACTTTATCAGTCTAAATGAGAATTGCAATGGAGAGAACACCCAAGATTCATATAAACAGTCTCAAAATGTTGCTGTGCAACTAAAGACTACTTCAGTCATATGAAACAAAATATAATACAAAGCAGGAAAGAAACAGACCTGACTTCTGTATAAACACACACACACACACACACACACACACACACACACACACACACACACACACACACACACACACACACACACACACACACACACACACACACACACACACACACACACACACACACACACACACACACACACACACACACGTTTGTGCGGTTAAAGGGGAACTTTCACTCCCAAGCAAGTTAATCTAATTGGATGCCTATTGTAGCAATTATGTTTTTTTTTTTTAATTATTTTCTACGTTGTTGTAGAAATAACCTTTCCAAACTTTACCTTTTGACAATGTGCTCAGCACAGAGCTGTGAGGCACAAATGAACAGCTCTGCAAGGCTGTCCCTGGTCTGACGTCAACTCCACCCACCACTCTCCTACCTCTCCCTAGCACCACCTTCTTGACTTCCAGTGCAGCTCAAGACGTCGCTAGTGGGGTAGGTTCCTGTGTTTTGCAATGCTTTCACCTCGGAACCTACCTCAGTAACAGCATCTTGAGCTGCACTGGACTTCAAGAAGGTTGTGCTAGGGAGAGGTAGAAGAGTGGTGGGTGGAGTTTACGTCAGGACGCAGACGGCCTTGCAGAGCTGTGCGTGTGTACTGCACAGCTCTCTGCCGAGCGCATCTTCAAAAGGCAAAGTTTGGAAAGGCTATTTCTACAACAACGTAGAAAAATTTTTTACAAAAACCCATATAATCGTTATAATAGGTATCCAATTACATTGCTTGCTTAGGGCTGAAATTTCCCCTTTAAAGGGGAACTAGAACAATAAGGAATTCTTAATGTGCTTAACTAAAGCACTTAACCAGGCAGAATACTTCATACAGTAGTAGGTTATTTATATATTTTTAATTTCTGCAGCTGATTGTATTTGTGGTGCACTATTTTCCAAACAATAAATATAATTAAAATTAGATTATTAGCCATAGAGTGAACACTTCCCTTGACTCACAAGGGACAAGATACTTTCTCAAGGTATTAAATTGTCTCTTTACAGCTGGCGACTGCAGAAAAGTTCAAATGCAATAGACAATACATACACCTGATTTCTATATGAAGGACACATTTTTTAAGTAAATCCTTGTAGTAAATAAATGAGCCACTTAAGTCTTTAAGTTAACATCTTCTTTACCAGGTATTTAATGATTTAACCCCTTGATTGCCAAGGGGATGTGCAACATATGTTTCACAATGTGTTTCATACCTCTCAGGCATTCAAAGGAATAAATGAAATCCACACTGCTATGAAGTGGTACTGCCCAAATCATATGGTCCTAAAGTCTAAATGTGTTATTGATTTGATAAGTCTGGGCAGGACATTGCCTTGCAGTGATTTACCATTCAGTTTAGCACCAAAAGTGATGGCAGATTTGAGCATGTCTGTCTGGTGTAGTATTAACTTATTATTGTCTTTTATTTTCATCCCTCCCCCACCTTTTAGATTTACTTAAATTGCCTGCTCTTTCTTCATAAACTCACTGAAGAATCTCGGTTGAAAGCATTGGAAGATAAAAGCCGCAGAATAAAACCAGCACATGTCAAGGCTGTGGCAAAGGTAGCGAATACATTTTTTTTTTTTTTTTCCTCCTTGAAATTGCTCCTTTCTTTACAGAAACTAGTATTTTATATTTGATTGTTTCACTGCTAGCAGTTTCAAATGTTGGTACTTGATTGTTAATAATAAACACCAGACTTTCAGACCTGCTACATACACAAACATATGGTCTTAGACCAGTGTTTCTCAACCAGGGTGCTGTGACACTTTGGTGTGCCATGGACATCCACTTAGGGTGCCCCATTGTATCTATAAGGCTTTGACAAAAATGGGAATGTAGACTTCCAACGATATATTTAAGGATATAAATATGTAATGTACAATATGTTTATTTTAGTTGTGAGGTCTAATAATAACGTTATATTTATATATTTGTAACCTTCGTTACACCCTTGACAAATAACATAAAATGATAGGGGTGCCCCAAAAATACCAGGCTGCATGTTAGGTGTGCCTTCAGCAAAAAAAGCTTGACAACCACTGTTTTAGAAGGACAATTCTGCTCCGTAAAATTATCAGTGTGTGTGCATGTTCCCAGTTTAATGTTTCTTATTGTGTTCTTTTATAAAGAAATCTGGATGGCCTTGTTTATTTAAAGTGGAACGGTCATGTGAAAAACACACAGATAGATACTAAATAATAGTACATTGTAGAAGAAAAAGGGGTGGGAAAAAAAGAGAGTAGACCAACATACATGTTACCCTAGACAGGGCCACAATGAGAAGAAAATCTGGCAAGAGCCACGTCAGAGGGAAGGGGGGGGGGTGGAAGTATGTTTCTACACATACAATTACCCAATTGCCACATGTTGGATGCCCATGCTGTAGATGGTAATGCTGGGGCATATTTCTGCATGTCACATTTTTTGATAAATCATTCACTATATGACATCAAGTTACATGTTTATATTAAAACTGTATTTATTAATGTAACTGAAACAAATATAAGATCAAAGTGCCAATAAAACATATATATATTTCCTTTCTCTTGCCCAGCTAGTGTGTGACACTGTTGTCAGACCACTGTGTACATCATGACTGCAGGAATTCTGGACACACTTTGTCACTCATATTCTCTGTATTCAGTGTGTGTCTACTACAGTACACAAATTGTATATTATAAGAAGTTGACTGGACTACTTATCTTTTACTTGTGTGTGTATATAATATATACACACTTTTTTTTTTTTCCTTCATTGGCCTTGCACAGCAGGTGGGCTTTTGAGATTATCTTTAGTGATCTTATTCTGATATCTCGACTATCATCTGGATGAATATATTTGTGAAGTTTATTGGTTTATTCGTTTCCACATAACATTATTGCTATTCTTGTAAACATTCATTTCACCCACCTTTTTGTCTTTTTACAAACACGCACCATTTTCTGCTACCAGTCCTATGTTGATTGCTGGCTTTCAGACATTACCCCAGTATCGTCATACAGAAACCTACTTACATATGTTATTAAAGTGGACTTTTCAAGTTTTCATATTTGAAAACTGTATAATAATACTGTTGCCCAAAAGGCCAGCAAATGTATAGTATAACTCCATTTCCTCTGTGCTCATTACAGCAGGGATACATTTTGTTTTTCTTTTTGAATATGATTATAAACCCTGGGAGTACAGGGATATTTCTCAGATTTCTCTTCTTGTAACTACCCAATAGTGTTTTAAGTATGCACCTAGGATAATTTCGTACTGTCTGTTATAGATGAGAGGATCAGTAGATGGATTTATGTATAGTTTATTATTTTGATAAAAATCTCCACTGTGGAAGTTTCATCTGCTCTGCTGGTCCTTTCATTTTTTACAGACAGGTTTGTTCTCTTCGCAAGCTTTTAGACAGGTGTGCTAGACTCACTCCCTGCATGAAATATTGCTATATTGTAGTGTGTGGATTGTTGGGTGTGTCTTGGCACTTATCTAACAGTTTTATTTACACTGGAACATAATTGTTTTCTATGGTTGATGTGCTGGCTTGATGCACAAGACAGGTAAAGGTTCATTTATTTATGATTATACCATGTATTTTATGGTATTTTTTTCTTGTTTATATATTCATATGATTAATATTTATGTGTATGACAGTTCTATTTTAATTCCTTTTTATTAAAGGTAATTGTTTTTTTTTTTTTTCTAGATATTTTATTAAAGGGAAAATATAGTCAACTCATTTTCATTATTTGTCAATATTACAAAGTCTCAGAAAAAAAACGACAAGAATGTATTTTTTTTTTTTTCTTTTAATTTTGTCTCGATGAAACTGTGAAAGCTTCAGTGCTGGGGCATCCACATTTGTTTCTTGAATAACTCTTATAGGACTGGAAACAAAACTGAAGATTATAGATGTGTAGACGTTTGCTTTTCCTCCCTCAGCAATATCTGCAGAAAGTGAACTATGCTTCTCCTTCTTGGACAAATTCCTTCTTTCTAACACCTCTTTTTACCCAATCTCTCTTCTCTATCTTTCCCTCCCTCTTTCCCCTCTTTGTTTCAATCTCTCTCCCTCTTTCTCTTTCTTTTTTTTTTTCTCTCCCTCTCTCTTCTCCCTCCTTCCCTCTTTCTTCCCCTTCTCTCTCGGTTACCCTACTTCTCTCACTCTCATCTCTTTTTTTCTCTGTTCCCCCTCTTATCTCTCTCCCCCTCTTATATCTATCTCTCACTCCCCTCTTATATCTATCTCACTCCCCTCTTATCTCTCTCTCTCCCCTCTTATCTCTCTCTCTTATCTCTCTCTGTTCACCCTCATATCTTTCTGTTTCGCTCTCTCTTTGTTCCCCCTCTTCTATTTGCTCTCTCTTTTCACTCTTTCTCTGTTTCCCCTCTTTTCTCTTGCGCTCTCTCTCTCTTTGCTCCCCCTCCGCCGGAGGATAAGATCCAGCCTGTCTCTTCAGTAAGGGAACACATGAGTTCTTGGCCAACTGGTCTCTGTTGTAGAAGCTGATCCCTACACTCAATTTCACACGAGAGTTGCAGTAGGGCATTGTAAGAAGTTTTTTTTATACCATGTCTCTATCTCCATGGACTAAGATGGATCTTTGCTGGTGTCTCTGCCATCCCCATTAAACACTGGGACATCCATTTCTTATTCCAGAGTGGGTAGCGAATCCTATGGATGTCAGCCTGATGAGTTGGAAAGCTACCTTGGATCTCATGATGGCACAGGGTCTCTTGAACAGGAAAGAGCCTTCTTCAAATCAACATTTTGGAGATTCACGCCATTTGCCACTGGTCCCAATTCCAGACAGGAACACCAGCGAATGTCTAATCAGACAACAAAACATTTTTGCATACATCGGTTGCCAAGGAGGAACCAGATGTAAGTCAGACTGGATGGAAGTTCAGGAGCTTCTTCAGTGAGTCAAGCTCCTGAATCTATCATCTTGGCAGTTCACATTCTAGGAGTAGTAAATGTGGTTGTAGTTATCAGCGCTTGGATCTCAAAAACAGGGAACTCAGAGTTTCTTTGACCTGATTGTCCACAGCTGGGGACTACCATCAGATGACCTCATGGTTGGAGAGAGCACAAGTAAACTTTATCTCCCCTTTCTGGCCTGGTTCTTGGACCTTCTCAGTTTGTCAGTTGCAGGACATTTTGCTTCCCCCTGACACTAGATCTGTTGACCCAGGACTGTTTTGTCATCCTTAAGTGGAAAGCCTGTTTTTTGATGGTATGGCACTTGAAGCCAACATCATTGAAGAATGATTTTCAGATACTGTCATCACTGCTATGCTGCAAGCTAGGAAGCTGGTTTGCACCAAGGACCATCACAGGATTTGGTCCTTATACTACCAGTGGTGTACTGATTGTGATGCTCCCCCATGGCCTTTCGGTCTGTCTGTGGTTCTTGCCTTTCTTCAAGACTGTGTCAACAGAGGTCTCACCCTGATCTTTTAAGGTTCAGATCTCAGATCTCTTGTATTGCTTTTCTCAGGGAGTGGCTCACACCTACCCTATCTTGAAGGATCCCATTCCTCCGTGGGACTTGAATAGGAATTCTTCAGAAATCTCCTTTCTCTGTCGTCCAATACAGGTTACTGGTAACTTTGGGTAGGTGATCAGCCCCTTTAATAGGCAGGAACAATTTGAGAAGTGACTGCTGGGTGGAGCCTACCTCCTCTCCTTAGCTTGCAGCTAGCCAATCCCCAACCAGTAAGATTTGTTCCTTGATCAAGACACAAGGCAAGAGAACAGTTCTGCTATAGTTTTAGCTTTTTATTATTTTCTGTTAGAAATGGAATACCACCATTAGGCGGATTACCATCACTGACAATTCCCATCACCCAAATGTGGATAGCTCAGTTTACCAGGTGCTTTTATGGACCTAAGCCCTGGGGGGAAAATATTGGCTGCAAGTTCTTTCCCCAGGAGTTGCCCACCGAGGCTTCTTCTTGATATATGGTAATCTGAAGACAGAAGACCTGCTGAAAAAAGTGAGCACCCTTTGAGTGCTGAGGTCCACATGTCCCATGCTTCCCCTCTGCACAGGGGTCTCATTTGCAGTTCCTATTACATACTCGTGCACTCATTGTGTTTATTCTGTATTTCTGTGCAGTGTTTTGAGCAAGTTTCTGTGGTACCAACCCTTCTGTTGCTGGTTAGCATGTTTGGGGGGGGGGGGGGGGGGGTTGAACACTTTCCCTACTGGGACCAGTGTTTATTGGGTCTACTGTTTTATTTTGAGTGGCCTTTGTGTTTTACGTGTTGGTATTCACCTCGTTAACTTTGTGTTCCACACCTTTAAGGCGCGCGTTTACCGCATAGACGCCTTTGCTCCATTCACTTCTATGGGACTTTCTCCCGAAGGCGGTGTCCAAGTTCCACATCATTCAGGAGATTGTGGTTCCTTCCTTCTGTCCTAACCCTACTTCTGACAAAGAGGGATCTTCATCTGTTGGATGTTGTGCGTTGTCTCAAGTTCTGTGTGCATTGCACTGAGTCCTTGAGGCAGTCTGACACCCTCTTTGTCATTCCTGAGGGTCCTAGGACAGGGAAGCCTGCTTCCACGGTAACCATTGCTTCTTGGATTAAGTCCACGATTCATAAGGCCTACGAACTTCAGAAGAAGCCTGTTCCCTTCAGGGTCACAGCTCATTCTACAAGGTCTATTGGGGCTTATTCGGCCTACAAGAACTAGGCCTCTGCTGATCAGTTGTGCAAGGCAGCCACTTGGTCATCTGTGCACACCTTTTCTAAACACTTTCGTGTGGATGTGCTGGCATCGGCTGATGCCAGTTTTGGGAGGAAGATCCTGGAGGCAGCCTTGCCTGTCTAGGATCTCCTTGGTTTCTCAGTAATCCTTTACTTTTGAGCCCTGTTGGCTCTAGTTCGTTTGCTGTGCAACAGTTTATGGGGTTCGTTTTTACCCCAGTTCAGTGTCCGTTGACACTTTACGGTTAGTGTTGAGCTCTTCATGATCTGTAGGTTCATTGGTACTCTGGTGACTTTGGGGGCTTACGCCTGGTCCTTGCCTTTCTTCCCGCCTGGGGGAACTTAATGGTTCGACATCCCAAAGTTACCAGTAACCTGTATTGGACGACAGAGAAAAGAGGATTTTAGTCTTACCTGTTAAATCCTTTTCTCTTAGTCCATACAGGTTACTGGTCTCCCACGCTGTCAAGAGACCATGCTTGGGGCTCCTGCTGCAGAACGTGGGGGTCCTTTCGGGTTCATTCTCACAGGAGTCTTCCTTTACCACCTTCCTTCCTAGTCAATAGTTAGACTGCAAATCTTACTGGTTGGGGATTGGCTAGCTGCAAGCTAAGGAGAGGAGGTAGGCTCCACCCAGCAGCCACTTCTCAGAATTGTTCCTGCCTATTAAACGGGCTGATCGCCTACCCAAAGTTACCAGTAATCTGTATGAACTAAGAGAAAACGATTTAACAGGTGAGACTAAAATCCTATTTTTGAACCTCTTGCTGGTTTTTCTGTGCATTTTCTGACACTTCCAATGGCCATAAAGAGAAGCCTTCTTATTGTTGGCAGAGTTACCAAACTAAAAGCGTTGACCTTATTTTTTAACCAGCACAAAATGGTTCAAAGTACTCCCAGGTGTACAGATTTTACATCAATCTGTAAAGTTTTCTTCCCTCCCTTTTTTTTTTTTTTGTCCAGATCCTTCTAGCAGACAGGTGTGGGACCTCCATCTGTTGGATGTAGTACGACATCTGAAGGACTATGTTCATTGCACACAGCCTTTTAGAGATACTAACTTTGTTATCCCTGAGGGCCCCTGTCATGGCCAGGCTGTGTTCAATGTTACCATTTCTTTCTGAATCAAAGCGTCCGACTGCTAGGCATATGTACTCCAGAAAGAAACCAGTTTATTTTCGAGTCACGGCACACTTCATCAGATTAGTGGGTCCTCTTGGGCTTACATGAATCAGGCAATTACTGCGCAGCTGTGTAAGGCTACGAGATAGTTGTCTCCGCACACCCTCACCAAACACTATTGTGTGAATGTACTGGCCTTGTCTGAGGTCCTTCAGGTGTTGGTGAGTTTTTAACCCCCTTAAAGACCACCCGATCCGGTGATTTGAATACAGGGATGGCCGAACGGTGTGTGACGGACCAGGACCGTCACCGGCCTTTAACTCATAGGGACCACACAGCCGTTTTTTTTTTTGTTTTTTTTTTGCTATGCTCTTTGAATTCTGTGATGGCAGTGTGTGCTAGGACCTTCACCAGTCCTTAAATGCCTGGACCATTGTGATGGTCCTGGCACATCATGGGTCCTTAAGGGGTTAAGGATCCTTATGGTTTTTTTTTTTTTTTCTCTCAGAATTCTGAACCCTCTTTGTTCTTGTTTTTTGTTCAGTTGTTGCGTGACAGTTGATACCTGAGGTTTATACAATGCCATTTAGTCTTGTGGAATACTGGTCTACAGTTGAGGGGTTTTGTTTCTTTTCCCTCCCAGGAATCTTGGTGGATGCTTTGGTATATCTCCATGGTTCTTGTATTCCACTTTGGGCAAAAGAGAAAAAAGTATTTTAAGGAACTCCTTTACATCCTTTTCTCTTAGTCCATATAAAACAGAGGACTCCCACCTGGAGGAAAACCCCCCCCCACTTTGTTTTCATCCCCGAGCGGGGGGGGGGGGGGTTCTCTAGGGGATTTGTTCAGGAGATTTTCCTGTGCTATACATTGAAACTGAGGGCAACGGGTAAAGTTTGAGGGATGAGGGGAGTCTCTGCCCCAAATTCCCTGTCTTTTTTTTTTTTTTTTTTTTTTATTATTTTTATTATAAGTACCCTATTCTCTGAAGGAGGGAACTTTTCCCCATGGTTCCTGTGTTCCACATGGACTAGGAGAAAAGTATTTAACAAAGTTTAATAAAATCCTGTAGTGTCATAATAAAGAACATTCTCAACATGTGCTTTCCCTTTGGCAAAGCAGTAACTTCTATAACTGTTGGGTATTTTTGAGAGATTATCTGAATACAAAGAAAAATCAGTTACCAGTTTGACTCACCATGGTTGTATTTTCAGTTTTTTTTGGCATCCTATTACAACAGAAACACGTCTGGCTGTTATTTGATACCCCAGAAAGTTTTGCTTCTCTGTAAGAAAGAGTTTGATATAAGCCATAGTATTGTGAAGAGCCCTTCAACTACACACTTTTGAGAAGTGGACAGCTGACATTTTAGAGCAGCCCATGCAGAGTTCTTGGTCCGGTGGAGGTGTATGTTCTTCCAGGAGAAACAAACTTGAAAATGTCAACTTTTAATACCAGTGTTATATGGGGAGTCAGTTATTAGTCACCTAGCAGGCACTGATGGACTGAAGGTACAATTTCAGCTCCCCCTGATATCTTAGAATTAAGAGCTATAATGGAGAAATTAAAGTTTTTTGCCCATATTTTTGAGAAGTACTTCATTAACGAGACGAATATACCATGTACTGGCAGTCGGCTCCCTAATGAGTCAAGGGGTTTGTTAACAGAAGTATACAGCTTTCACAGGAATTTCATTTAGTCATGATAAGGTATGACTCTGATCTCTGCAGTACACCTTCAGGGAATGTTAAATACACAAAGGGATTTTGTGAATAGGAACCAGATTGTAGGTGTGCTTTGTTCATGAAAGTCTTTTAGAATCATTGTGAAAATATAAGGATTACAAATCGTGTACAGTTTGATCAACACTATCCTCAAGGATAAACTATTTTTTTTCCTAATTCATTTTCCAGGTGTGCTCATAACACCTCTTATTTTGTAGCCCGCCCAAGTGGAAGTGTATGTATCCCAGGCATGGGCCCTCGCTATCCTTGTGCCTTGAGGAAATCTACTGCACCTCACTGGTGATGCTCATGAAGTATCAAAACATGTGTGTGCTCTTGAGGTTTGTCTTGTGCAGAGAAGATGTACCTTAAATTTCTGTGTGTGGGACCAAGTTGAATATGGGAATTTATTTCTGTAACGGCACAAGGAAGTGATACATGTGACTGAGCAGCACCTGGAGGGGCACCATCCCCAAGAATAAACTATTTGTTCGTATTTATTGTGAGTGTGCTCTCCTCGCACCTCTTTTGTTATGTGTTTTTGCAATCTAGCTCTGAGATGGAATTTTAATCTGAATTTTATATTTCTTCCTATTCATAGAAACCAAGCTTTTGATGATAGATAAGCAATCTGCTCATTCCCTCTTCCCTTTTTATCTATCTTGGAAAAATGAACATGCTTTCTATCACAGACATTTTTAAGGTCATGTATTATAAGGAAATGTGTTCAGGAAGATCAGTCTGGAGAAGAAGCAAGTTATGCATTTATTTCTCATTGGCAGAAAATATCCTCATTTTGTACCTTTGACATCCCTTGCTCAATACCCTCACAAATGCTGCAATTCCACCCTTGCCCAGAGAACCTGTCTATGATGGCTTGGAGATTAAGGTGAAGAGACTAGTTTAATTTCCTTTTCAATTCCGAGGGTTTTAATCAGATACACTTAAAGACTGAGATTGGTATTTGCTTGTGGAATGGGTAATTTGAAAGGTAAATGCATTTATGTCTGCGTTGCTGCAGACGCTGGACTTCCTATTTTTTAGGTTTTGAAAAAGGCAGAAGGCTCAGCAATTTGGATGTCTCTGTTTTAGAACTCACGGATATCTTAGGAATTAATTGGGTTTGGATAAAACATTGTTTTGTCTTATAGTATTTAGCCACCATTAGATTCTGTCACTACCTCCATTTGAATCCCTACATGAGATATTGTGAAAATATTTTCTTACTGTTCTTCTACTAGCCATGATATCGCCAAGAAAATTGTGTGAGCTCCAAGCCTGCAAGAGGACAAAGTAGTAGTTCTAATTTCTTTCAAAAGTTATTGCCTTTTTTGTATAAACCAAGTAGTTCTGCACTCTTTCTGCTCTTACAGCATTTGATAAAATAAAACTGGGACAATCTGTATATGTTGTGTGTTATAAAAGCTGCTTGCAACAGATTTGTCCATGCATTTCATTTTTATTTTTTCTCATTCTCCCCCTCTTTCTTTTTATTAGTAGAGATAAACAGTGAAAAGAGTTGCTTTGATCCACCCAAAGTCTACAAAACCATGATTTGTATGAGACGCTGTATGTGCCTCTACGCCATGTGGTTATTACTCCTTATGGTGATCTGTTGGTGGACATAAGGAGGTCTAAGATACTGCATTTAGAGAACTAATACAAGAGGAACAAATAATTTCTCTTTTGAATTGTGTACTGGGTTCTTCTATCCTGTGTATTAGGTCCTAAAATCAATATCTAGAATCTCTGCAGTATCAACACCTACCATGGGTAATTGAGAGTTGTGTGTTTAAATGAGAGGTCGTCCTTGTTTTTCTAGCAGGTGAATACTGATTTTCTGGGTGCTGTGGTTACGGTGTACCACTTAAACATAAAAATCTTACTCTTCGATTGTGTGCACTTGTCTGCATTTCTGCATACATGCTAGTCAACATGTTGAAGAAGAGCAGCACCATCTTTAGGGAACTGTGTAACTTACAACATTTCATGATCTGTGATTGAATTGAGGCCATCTGAAATGTATTTGTCTGAGCTCTAAGAAGACTGGGTTTCGGTATCTTATGGTGGGGGATGAACACCTTTAATTTAATCTGTGTTTGTGCCATGGAATATAGCCAGGAGAGTAAAATAAAGTTTAGTATATATCATTTATATTTCCATGGACACTGGCTTTTCCTTTTGAGATTTTGAAGTTCAGAAAAAAATTACTTCCTGGTAAACAAAAATTTCTCTGTGGTCTTCTGGGAGTTTAGACCAGCAAAATTGGATGCACTTCTAATTCTGCTTTGTTTTGAATGCCTTCCATAACGTCCAGCTCTTTCATGGGATTTTGTGGAGTGCTCAGCAAGTCCTTCTCACTGTGAAATTGGCTGCAATGACTACTTGTATGCTCCTAGTACTGCAGAATTCACTTACTAAATAATAATTAATAGACCCTGTTTTTGAATTGTGGCAAGTAAATAATGTCATTTGCGTTTACACGTGCTCTGTAAATCTTGCTGAATGGCATTATATGCCTACGATAACTTACTAAAGTATTCTCTTTCTAATTTGCAGGCCGTACTGAAGAAATTCCGAGGCTAGCAGTGAAACTGCTGTGTAAAAATGAGTATCTTCAATTTGAATAGACATTTCATTTTTCTAAGCCCCTTATGCAAATTGTGTTCATAAAGTTAATTTGTTGAGAAATATTGCATTTTACTTGTATAAACAAGCTTGGTCTATATCAGCATTGTACTGCTCTCTGAAAGTTTTTAATTATACTTAATAATAGCTGTAGAAATTTCAATAAAGAAATGAGAACCTTCTTCTTGCCCCTGTCCCTTCTCTTTTTTTTTTACATCTCATTCCTCTCATTGAAGAATACTCCTCACCTGGCAAGAACAGTAACGGTTGATTGGGCTGAAAAAAGACATGCTTCGATCAAGTCCAGCCCATGCTGTTTTATGCATCAACAGTGTTGGATGAGTCCTACCTAGGAAACCTGTGTACTGAACTACTTAAATATTTGTCTAATACAATGAAGAGCAATGTTACAAAATAACCAATAAGTAAAGTATTTTTATCCGTGTCTACACATTTCTATTAGTTCACCATTACTCAAATTTGCCATAATGCTGGAATTATACAAAAATATTGTGCATGACCATGCCTTGGTTAATCTCCCATAACATTAAAGGAATAGTATTGCTTTTATTTAACAAATATTAATATTGTAGACATTACAAATATTAGTAGAATGAGCTATGTCCCATCTCTCAAACATTTATAGATTGAGAGAACAAAGCATGTAAAGTTCCCTCCTCCCGCCCCTTTCATAAACATCAGGGCTCTAGCTGAGGGAAGCAGGTTCTGGTCTGGACCATCCTGTGGCTCTTCAGCAGAGCCAAAATAGCATGATATAGAAATAAATACTTCATTGGAATGGTCTACAAGTGTGCTTGCAAACCAGGCACACTTTGTAGACCATTCCAATTAATTATTTGTTTCTATATCAAGCGATTTCGCTCTGCAGAAGAGCCGCAGGACGGTCCTGGGACCAGAACCTACTTTCCCTCAGCTAGAGACCTGACTTGTATGAAAGGACCAGAGGGGGAGGTGGATAGTGTATACTTGGCCATGTTAACTTAACCCCTTAAGAACCGGCTTGGTTCAGGGCTCCTCGAACGGTGTGCAGCAGTGTAGGGAGCCCTGAAATCCATGACGGACCTGTTCTTTTTATATTCCACCCTATCGTGAGAACAAAATGCATACCTGTGAAACACTTTCAGCACCTTCTGGAGTCTGTGCCCTGCCACCTAGAGGGCAAAAGAGATTATTCACTATTTGAATTTTGTATCTAATGTATAAACCACTCAATGTATATAACCCAATTGCATTTTTAAGTGTTAGTGTTTGTTTTATAACCTGTTAATCTGATTTTGTGCTTTTCTTGTGGTATGTTATATATTAATAATTTTGGCACATTGGGCCCTTGATATAAATGGTAGGTTATAGTGGCCAAGGCTGAACCACACTTTAATGTGGTGCTCAAGAAGGGGTGGATATACAGTGCTACAGTAAGCACAAAACAACTGAAGCAGGGGCTGGTAGAAGTGCATGCTTACTTGTGTTACAGGTAGTGTGGCTAAAGTTACATCATCTGCTTCCATGGCATTTGTAAGAAACAGTTAAGATGCCCTTTATTAAAATTAGTACAATAGAGTTCAAGTAGGACTGCATTCTATGGCACTACTTTTATAAAAGTAGAGTTGGAAACCTACAACTATGTTTAATAAAATCTTTCCGAGCCTCCTGCTGCTTGGCATACTGAAGCAGGGGCTGTGGTGTTTGCTTGCACAAATAGGTAGCATTGGTGCACCTGTTGATTGACTAGCTTGCTAAATGTTCCTATAAATCCAGATTTCATCTTGTGGAGATGGCAAAAAAACAAACAAAAAAAAAAAAACCTTGGTATCCCCCATAGAACTCCTAGTACAACAGAAGCAAAACCCATACACAGTGAGTCAAGTAAGAATGAGTTATGTATATCATTTGAAAAGGTTAAATTAAAAAATAATCTGCTTTCCTTAGTTACACCCTCTTTCAGTTCTAAATACGTGAAAAGTAGAGAAATCAGTCTCATTTGTAAACTAGAATTTTAATGTTTTATGTTGAGTATTCCTTGTTTGCTAATTTTTCCCACTTGGGTTAGTACCAGAATTTGAGGTGTATTTCTCATACATTCACCTGGGGGAAAATGTTTGACCTTGCAATACCGGAAGCTTATTTGGGAAGTGCCATTTGGCATTTCTTCTATGAAGCCATCGAGATGATGTACGTCGAAAAATGGAACAATTCTGGAGAGCTTATGAAACATTAGTAGCTAAATAAAAAAAAGTGATACTGGAGCAATGCTGGGTATTCTCATATAGAAAACAAAAAGGGGAAGATCACACCAGTGATGTGCATCAACGTTCTTAAGCAGGCAACAAAATAATCATATAAAAACATCATACCTTTATTGTGATTAAGAATGTAAAATTTGTACCTGCATACATGTAGCTATTTAAAACATGACATAGAGACTTACGGAATGGGAAGAAGACAAGTAAAGGTGTTTAGAATAGATCAATGCATTTCATGCCAAGAGGATGCTTACTCGTGATTGCTCTTTTTGTTTTCTATGTACTGTGAATTTTAGAGAGCTTCACATTGGTGTGGTTGGATCAGTGTATTAAAATTGGAAGAAGTTCTTAACCCTTTTAAAGGAGCCATATTTGCATTAAAGCAGGGCTGTCCAAGTTCAGTCTTCAAGGGCCCCCAACATTACGGGATGTAAGGATGTCCCTACTTAAGCACAGGTGAGTCAAGCAAAATGAATGAGCCACTGATTAACTCATGTGCTTAATCAGGGAAATCTTCAAAATCCTGGCCTGCTGGTGGCCCTTGAGGACAGACCTTGGACAGCCCTTCTAAATCTTGAAAACAAAAGAGCTGCTGAAATCTTTCTTGTTGCAGTACACCAGTTGCATAACAGGGAACAAATTGGTAAAACTATTGAATTAACTGTGCCGGGAAATAAATGTTACTCGAGACTGCTGGCTTTTACACAAACAATCTACAACTGTTCTCCACTGAGATGTAAAAACATTATCGAATTTATCATCTACAGGCTTTGTCTTATGTAGCCTTATACTCCTCAATATGAATAGGCAAAATTCCCACAGCAGAAGCAAAAAAGGCAGAAAACAGTATCATTTGTTTTTTCTGGGACCGTTTAGCCCAATTAAATCCATGGTAACTGTAATTTCCCCATATTTCTTTATCTCTTCCTACTGGTGAAACCTCCCACCTCAATGGTGAAACCTCCGAATACAACAGTATGAGAATATTACTAAAAGTTGGAGGAAACCAAACTTTTCGCCTTTTGTGGGAATTCCTTTGTGGAAAAATGAAAGCCATATTAAATTCTTAGGATTTCCCCTACTCTCTAACAAGGTGTTCCAGTGTTCATTTCTCATGAGCTACCAAGCATAGGCGAGTTAGACAAATGAGTCACTGAGCAACAAAACACTTGTGCTTTTAAACCTTTGAGGACCAGGCTATTATGTAACACGTTGCTTTTTAATGCATTGCTAACCCTTCTGGTCATGAAGATGTTAATCAGGGATATCCTTAAATCCTGTCTTCTTGGTAGTCCTTGAGGACGGAACTTGGATTCCTCTGCTCTAACATGTAAAAATAAAACTTGACCAATTGAAATAATTTAATTTTCTATATATCTAGTATAGTTTAAAGGGTTAGTAATGTAAAAAAAAAAGTTTTTTTTTGCATTTAGAAGAGCTTAAAAAGTTGAGCTAAATGCAAAAAAAAAAATATTTCTCAAACCACCTGGTTTGCAAGCACACGTTTTGGACCATTCCAATGAAGGGATTCGCTGTCCATAATTAGACTGCGGCTCTGCTGCAGAGCCTCCGTGTCGACCGACCTGGATCTCCTGGTGACAGCTTTACAGCTGTCAGCAGGAAACATGGAACTTTAAATGCCCGTATCTCTCAAACCATAGCGGTTTGAGAGATATACTTTTTTTTTTTTTTTTTTTGCATTTAGCTCAACTTTTTAAGCAATGATATAGATTTATTGTTGTTGCACATATCTGTATGCAATTTTTGTATGCATTAATCACACTGTATCACTTACAAGCGAAATCTACTAGTGTGGCCACTAGAACATAGCAGTGGCCTCACTGTTGGCCACCCGAACATGGCTGTGGTTGCATTAGGGCCACCAGAAAAAATCCTTTGAGAACCGCTGCTTTAACAGTGTTTCACTGTCTATGAAATATCTATTTCTAGAAGTAAAACTGTTATAAAAGATAAGTATACCCAGTAGGTGGTAGGTTTGCATGGGAATCTTTTGACCCCAATAAAGGGCAAATGACAGTTACTTTACTAAAGTGCATAAATAATGATTTGTTCTTTTTGGTGATTAACTAGAATATGCTTTTAAGAAATGTTTATTTAATTCTTTATTTCTTACACAAACCTTTTCCTACATGCATATGGTGCCATGGTTACAAAATACCTGGGAAGGTATATTTTTCAGTTCAAGACATCTGAAGAATCATACAGGTGTAGATGAAAAAGCAATATGACGTAAACAGATGTCTTCACAAGATATCACTAATGAAGTATATGTTGGTGATTTAAAAATAAAGGACTATAATATAAATTGCAATACCAAAAGCCAAATTGCTAAAATAAATCTGAATCAGAAGTATGCGATATGAACAGAACAACAAAATATACATATTTGAGAATGTTGTTTACCATTTCTGGCAGATGTAAGACTTGAGCAAGAGAAGATATGAGGTGTGGAACCATGAAAGAAATAATTAAATGTGCAATGTTCATAGATACACCTAAATTTCCAGTTACATCGTGTAAAAAAAAATAGTACTATAGTAATTCTGAAACTGCACAACAATGTTTTATAATGAAGAAAATGGATGTCAAAAGAAATTGCCTGGCAGCAATAATACCACCACCACCACCAGGAGCACAGATTAGCTGCCTGTGCCTGCTGCCAGTCTGCCTTCTTCAGGTCACCAAAAGGGCAAGTGTGACATTAGGGGACCCTCTATCACATTTCTCATCACCCCCCCCCCCCAACCAGTGAGATGTCTGTAATAGAGCAGCAGCATCACGGAGGCACAGGTGGTGGTGGTGATGATGATGGAGAAGCTGGGGTGGAATAGACATTGATGGCCTTTTTAGCTCAAACTGAGAAGGAATGTGAAACTGAGATGAAGATGGGCATCACCACTATCACCAGCAAAGAGGTTTTGGAATTTGCGGAGTTTGTTACTGCTCTAATTTCTGCTGCTGCTGAGTTGCAAGGGCAGCAGGATGCTGAGGAGCAGGCTAGTGTGCCACAGACCACCGTGGGAATGGGGTCAACAAGTCATGCAGGACTAGGACTTGTTCCATTTGCCAGCAGCAGCAATAATCAGGGCCGGATTTATAATAAGGCAGAGTAGGCATCTGCCTACAGGCGCACCCCACAGAGGGGCGCCTGTCAGTGTGATTGTTTTTTTTTTTTTTATTAGCCTTGCATGTATAGATCAAAGCAAAGCTGCCTGCTGAAGTGCAGGGGGGAGGGGGTTGTGACTGTGATGACCTCCTTGGTCCTCCACTCACTGTCACTGAGTCTGTGCCTTATCACCTGATGTGCCGTGGGCGGATGCGCAGCGCATCAAGAAAGCTGCCTACTGCGGGGGGGGGGGGGGTGGTATGCACTCTGATGCGAGTCCTCAAGTTCTCTCCCGGGCCCTCTCCTGTCTTGTAGCCAGGAGAAGTGGAAGAGTGGAGTGCTGTGCATGCCACATGGGCTGTCTGAAGTGCCGCGGAGGCACATCATCAGCGCGGCGCATCACATGGCCGGATATGATCCTGATCCAGCCTGGCGCATGCTATTACTCCCACCCAACCAAGCAACCTTCTCACTTGACTTGCCGGAACTAGCCCATCCAGACCCTGCAGGAGGAGGGAGCCGGCACCCACCAACAGAACAGCAAAGCCACAGCTACCTCCTCAGCCTGTACCCTGTAGTCTGACGGTCGCCAATTGGTCACAGAGAGAAGCTGCATCTGGATTTTGTGAGTGGTCCACATCTCAGATGTAGAGATTTCTTTTTTCTGTTGATTGGACTAAGTTGGATGCCATCATTATCATGGGTTCTATGATAATCATATAGTCACTTTGTTTCCCAAGCCTTTCCTGGATTTCATGCTGCCCCTTCTTACTGCCCCATTCCACCCACTTTCCACCAAACACAACTGTCCTCACTTTCCTCCACCATTCTTCTTCTATCCAATCAAAATCCTACCTACTACATGGGCAAATCTCATTACTTTGGCCAGTCATCCAGTGTATTTATATGTTCGAGTATACACATATGTGTGTGTGTGCTTGAGTCTATATATTATAAATGTGTGTCTCTCCTCCTGTATGTGCATGTTTGAGAATATATACAGGCATTTATGTGTGTGTGAATTTGTAGAAATGTGCAGGCTTGAGTATTAAGTATTAAGGGTATGTGTGTGTGTTATATGTCTGACTGTGTGCGTAAAGGAGGCTGTATATTTGGAGGTGTATATGTTTGCATTTAGGTCAATGGGGTGATGTGTGTTTGGTGAAGGGGGATACTGGATGGTAGTTCTTCCCCCTTCATGTGAATGGATTTTAGTCTAGGCTGTGAACATATTGCATAAAGAGCCATGTTGTGGAGGGGGGCGCTTCAGATGTCTGTGCCTACAGGCTCCTGAGATGTAAATCCGGCCCTGGCAATAATCCTGGTCCTAGTGTCAGTGATAATTCTGAAGCAGCAACAGCAGCAACATCATCCTCTGCCCTAGACAGTGATGGGGCATGTGGAGGAGAAGTAGAAAGAGGCAATTATTCTCCACCTTTCCCCTCCCCACTGAAGTCATGGGTGTGGGACTATTTTTCTTTTGAGGCAGGCACAGTGCAGTCATAAACAATGGCATTGTGCACTATTTGTGACCAGTCAGTGAGAAGGGGAAAGGAAGTAACACACCTTGGCATAACCGCGCTGATACAAATGAAACAGAGACACCACAACATTTATGAGAAACGCGTTAAAGCCAAACACCAACCACAGAAACTGAGCACTGCTGTTGCTGTACCCCCTGACTCTCCTGAAAGGCAAGAAAAAGACAGCGCTCAAAGATCTAAGTACAGAAAACCTTTATTAGTATATTAACAATTAAAAACAATATATACAAGTGGAATAAATTACTGTGGAGTACTAGATAAATATCTGAATGGGGGTCAGGTCCAAGCATGTAAAAGGGCTGGCTGCGGGATATGTGTTGTCACATTACCGGACCAGAGACAAGCCTATACCACCTATCAGTGAACTGGCTCCATGATCTAAACAATGACTAATGACTGTGCATCCCACAATATCCACACCTCTATACTCTTCCTTTATCTGTACTTGTTCAGAGGCACATCAGATCAACACTCCCAGGGCTTCAGTTTGTGGCGTCTCCTACTCCTCAGTTCTTGTATTCTGTTATGTGATTCTCATAAATAGCTGTTCCACTCAGGTCCACAATACTGGAAAATAAGCATAACAAAAAGTACAGAGCTAAAAGTTAATTTGTAAAAGTCCAGAAGCATACCACTATGTGCAACTCATTTCTGAACGTCTAGTTCCTTCATCAGGCCGTGGTGTATAGGTGAAACCAGGACTCCGAGTGAGACCCATTAATTTAAAAAGTAATGAACCAATCAGCATAAATCTAAGATGAAGGGATAGATTCTGATTGGCTGAAATAAGGCTATCTATCTATTCCCTTCTATCCTTGGAGATACATTGTTGTTCAAAGTAACACACTTATGTATGCTAGCAGTGAGTTATCTTTAACCCTTTGAGTGCCAGAGGGATACCCAACACATTGCAAAGCAATGGGTTGCGTACTCCTCTTGCACTCAAAGGGTTAAAAGATCTTTGTTGCATAGGAAATCTGCGCAATACAATTTCTAACAGGATATTTGAACACTATACCAAATATTAAAAAAAAAAAAAAAAAGGAAGAATATTATTTTTGGTCTCCTCACACGTACATGTAACTATAGAATGTTATTGTTGGTCTCTTAGCATGTACAGTTAACTATTATTGTTTAATCCAGTTAATAATTCTGATTTTTTGTTTAACATATAAATAAGTATAATGTTTTATAATCTATAGAATGGACATCATTGGTAGCCTAAAGAATGTCCTTTCAGATTTGTACATTTACTTGTACTCTGTAAAAACTATAATTGTAAAATTGTACAGCGTACAAGTAAAAGTAGCAGGTGGAGAAGCATTAATGGCCAACTTCTTTTCGCCTCATATACCTGAAGTGATGGGAGCCAGTTATGGTGCTGCTGCTGCCTCCTCAGGCACATCACTGGAGCTAGTCGTGGCAAGTGGAACCTTCATCACCCATGTTACTGCTATTTTTGATCCCATTCACTTTGATCTGCCTAATCATCCTGCTGCTTAAACAACTCAGCAACAGCAGAAGCAGCAAGAACAGCAGTCACAAATTCCGCAATTATATCAGGGCATTTCACAGTGGCCACTGGCCAATGCGACATGATCTTCTGACACTAGGTCAGTATAGCATTTCTTTTCCTCATGGCTTGTGCTTTAAAAAAAAAAAAAAACAAAAAAAAAAACAGGCCTACAGAAAAATAACCAATTTTGGGGGGCTTGTTTCTAACAAGCCTAAGTCCTACAAATCAATGTTTCCTTAGGGCTTGTGCCAAACAAGTCTAAGTCCTCCAAATCAATGTTTCCTCAGGGCTGAAGCCTCTAACAACAAATCTTACAAATCATCCTCTACAAAATACTCTATCATGTCAAATATCAGTCTATCTCAGTGGCAACTTACATCTGGGAGTCCCGGTCTCTATGACGTTACATACAAATTTCTTATTTTATTTATTTTTTTATTAACTGTCCCCCCAATATCAGCCAAGAACCCCCCCCCAAACAAATTCCCTGTTCAACTGATTCTTTCCCCAGACTCTACCCACCAACACATTCACCCTCCTCAGACCCCCTTTTATACCATGTCTTATGTTTTTTTTTAATTGTATTTAGTTTTTATTTTTTTAATAACTGTTCCCCCAATCCCAGTAAACAACCCCCCCAAAAATAATATTCCCTTTTCAACTGATTCTTTCCCCACACCCCACCAACACAGGCACCTTTATGACCTTTTTATACTGTGCCTTTGCGAAATAAAATAATATTTGTTTTGTGTTGTATGTAAATTCAATGTTCCCATTGATTTCACTTGCACTTTTTGCAAGAAATTATTTGCCAAGTGGGAAGTTCCATCGTTCGCCAATTTTGGTTTGATACGAAAATTCTCCCATCCCTATTTATCACCCTGCACCCTACTCTGTATGTATCTCCTTCTTATCAACAAAGGTAATAGGTGGTACCATATTAGCCGTAGGAAAAGCAGGAGACTGGAGGAGACTAAAAATTATACCTTTATTGGCTAACTGAGTAGCTTTAGAATGCAATCATTCAAAACAACTTACATCTTTTCTTCGGGCATGTTTAGATTGAAAGTTGAAACCAAAATACATGAATGGTTATACATTCTTGCAAATTATTTTTAAATTTACATTCCAGTGGATGTGAAATTCTTATCACCAGTGTCTGTGTAAATTTTTTCTTTCTCTACTCTCCATTATCATTCCTATTCATTGACAGTTAGTACTTGGTATTGCCCAACTCCTCCAGTGAGTGGGGAGGTATGGAGGGATGCAACAGGAAGTGCCTGCATGGTATGCCTTAATTAACATAATATATGCATCTAAATAACTCGTAGACTAATTTTCTAAATAAAAAATGGAGTTCATTTTGAAAGCTTGTTCAAAATTGGCAAAGTTGTTTTAAGTGACAGTCTGTTTAACAACTTGAATGCTATCAAGGTCTCCACCTCAACATTTAGCTCAATGTGAACTTAGGGAATTTATATTTCCTTATGGTGCAAATGGTTATCCCCAGAATTGGTCCACTTTCCAGTTGTGCATATGACCCTAGCTCTTTATTGTGTTGTGCAAGTTGAATTCTTTATGCAGCATTGTACTTGCAGATAAAGGTTTAAAAAGTGCCAGATGCTGTTTTACTTCTTGCTAAACATCTTGCATGTAGCTTGGCTCTGATCTGCGACAGATTGGTCAACCACACTATAAAAAAGAAAAGAAAGTAAAGGCATTTACAGACTGCTTTGACCTGAACAGGATAACAGATGGTATCAATTGTAGCTGAGATGATACACATACGCACACATGCACGCACATAAACACAAATGTATATGAGAGAACACTACATGACTATTTTGGCAATAGCATAAGAAATTTTTACACAGGTGTTTAATTTATAAAGGCAACAGCTTTGAGCTAAAGTTGTTTGTTACATTAAAGTTCAATAACCATTCAATCAAGGGAATAACATTTAAAGAGATGCTACCTAAAAATAAAAAAGCACATATACCTTTAAATATCATATACACCCAGCCATCATTTCTAAAACATTGATTATTTTATGCAGGAGACCATACATTCGGTAGTTATGTCGTTTTTCATTAATATATTTGTTCATGTACACAGTTCTACTATTTGCTTACTTTTTTGTGCACGGAATACGTTTTTACGCAGGTAATTCAGATAAAGATGAAGCCTTTTTCTGTTAAAGTGCTATACTAAATCTCTGAAAGTTTCACCTTAATGAATGCAGTTGTTTATATTACTTGACAGATAGTGAGAGAAAGCAAGAGATAGAGAGAGAAAGAGAGAGGGAGAACCAGACAGAAAACACTGTTGGGGAGCAAGTGCAGTATGATATACAACAGATGTAGGCAACCTTTGACACTACAGCTGTTGCGGATGATGGTATTTGTTGTGGTCTCCATCAGCTGGAGTGCCCGTGACTCCTATACTTGATGTACAAAGCAAATACGCAAACTAGTTGTAGACGTAAACACCTTACCCAGTTCTCCTAACCAATGGCAAAAGCCCATACATGGGTATAATGCTATTATAACCTATCTGCCCTTGGATCTCTCGCAGTCTCTATTTCCAGGAGGTCAGAGTAAGATAAAAGATGTAAGATTTAAATAATAACATTTATTAGTAAAAAATAAACATAAATTAAAAGCTCTATGAATTACTTAGGATCATTTCATCATCAGGAGGAAGTGGATAAAATGTCACTGTATCAGTCAACATTTAGGAGATGACGTTTAAAATAAATCAAACAATGTACTCATTAATGTCTTTTTCACTTCTAGAACATTATAATCCCTCTAAAAATACAGTAGATATATTCACGTGGCAAAACACACACAATATATGTCTAGGGAAAACAAAATGTTGCCCCTTGTGGTACAGTTGATTTGCCCCACAATTGTTCCAGTTTTTGTGCGTATGGCAAATAGTCTACCAATGTAAATAGTACATGAAGATGGTTATAAATTATAAATAGATAATTTTGGGGAGAGCAATGTCTGGCTCGCTATCCATCATTCTAAGCCATTCTTATTCCGCAGAGCTGTACAATAGGGAATAGACATACAGAGATATTAAATAGCACAGATCGACAAAGGATCAGAGTACCTTGCTCTTTAGAGCTAGTACAACAGTTAGAGAGACACAGGTTGCCCAATCAAGAAATATTGCTTAGATGTAAACATCAGACACAACTATATAACACGACTACATAGACCATCACAAGACAGTGGTTCCTGTATGTTAGATTGTGTTTGAGTTTACTAGGCAAATCCATCGATTAGATGCTGGGGTTCTGTTCTATGTACAGTAAAGTTAATTACATTTTTCCAACTAAATATGGAAAGTATTATAAGATTTGGCATTGGGCCAATGTTTGTTAAAAATTTGACATGTTTCTAGATTGGGATGTGGTAACCTAACATTACATAAGCATGATGTAATAGCTACCATGCTGCTAATAGCTTTTTGTTCAATTGTGGTGTTAATTAAAATAGCTTTTAAAGGGTTGAAGGTCAAATAAATGATTTGTGGCAGTGGAAATATATATTTAAGGATCCAAATATGTGGCATGTTTTACAGCATCCTGTTTTTAATGAACAAAGAAATGGCATAGTTAATCAAATTTTACATTTACTACATGTACTGTAAATCACAAGTAACAATCACATTTCTCGGATTCGGGAAGATTTACTACAAGCAGACTAAATATTTAGTTTATTAAATTTTTTTGAGTGTTTATTTGACACAGAATGGAGGCACTCAATTTTACTGTTAGAAGTATATGACCTTTTTATGACAAGTTTATACTCATAAGCTTATATACGGTGTTATACATCCAATCTATATATAAAGTGACTTTAGAAAATAGTGGTTGAGTAAGGGCATAGTACATCCAAATGGACCTATGTTTATCTGTAGACCTTAGTAGTGACTTTGTGGAGCTCTAACATTCATCTCTGAGCCATATTCACAAAGCAAAAAGAGGAGGATTGTTGAAACTATCCAACTTCACCATAAGAGACAGTGGGCTAGATTCTATTGCAGGAGATAAATGTTACCTCCCTTTTTATCAAACATTTTCCTGTTAAAGTCTATGGGGAAACCTGTAGATAAAATCAGTGATAAAATTAGCCCAATAAGAATTACTATTGATATAAAAGTTTTTTTTTCTACTTGAATCTTAGAAGCCCTCAATGTGTTATGAGATATCCAAGGGATTCAATGCAGATTTAAGACATTTTAATTCTCCCTTTTGCCGAACTTGTTTTGCTCCAGAACTGCTCCTCTTTTGCCTTTCTCATAAGGCCCCTTACAGTATGGTAAATTTGGGAGAACAAACCGAAAGTGAAATACGCCATATATTTATCAATGCGTACATACGGAATGTTCTGCTAAAATACAAAAATGTATTTATCAAGCTGTTTTCACATAAAAATACACATAAATTATGAGAAATATGCTAGAAGAAGGCATAATATAGAAGTATGTTTCCTTTTTGTTTAAGATGCAAAACTTTACATATAAAATGCTGTGGTTAGAGTAGCAAATACAGAGGGTAACAAATACTTTTCCATTTTCCATTGTGAATAGTAGAGGGACCTTCATCCTTTTTCCATATTCAGTTAATATTTTGAGAACTTCAACTATGACCTCATCTTAGGTCAAAACCTAATATCCATATACCTTTTCCTGCTGAATCTTTAAATAACCAAATATAATAATGTAGAAACTAGTGTGTTCTAAGGAAAACAGAATCGAGCAACATCAGGAGACGATTATCTCTGTCCTTACTGAGTTGTATAGGGGATATGCCTCTCAGGAATTAGGAGGCACACCATGCAGTGAGTTATACCTTGTGCTTGAGGGATTTATAGGATCTGTATATACAGTGATTAGATCTTGAAAAAATACTGAATTCTTTCTTCCTTTCTCACAGGAGTTTCCTCCTTTCTGACACTGCCAATGAATTTCCTGTGAGACTTTTGCTGTTATTTGCTTATGTCTATAGCTGCAAGATGAACTGATGCAATAGTGCTGCTGCTGAGGGCTGAAGTGGAGAAATCAACAGCTGAAAGTAAAAGTTGTTAGTAGGCTCAGTTCTACAGCAAAATATGTCTGGAAAAATGATGAGTCCCTTTGTTCTTTGCCCTCAACATTAACCACATACTTGTACTCCCAGTCAGCATAGCCATCTTTTATTAATAATTACAGTGTGGGATATTTCATCAGGGGAGTTATGCATTAAGATGTGATGATAATGTGGAGAATACTTCAATTATATCACTTTTCAACTCCTGTGTGAAACGGTAATCAGGCAAATAATGACAGACACAGTATAAAATGTAACCACCTTTATTGAGAATGTAGCAAGATAGATAATAACCCACACAATCCCAGACCCAGACAAGCTTGGCCCCAGGCTCCACCGGGAGCTGCATATTGTGCTGTGCACTGTACTGCGGAAGGACCTCAGACAGAGGTAGAGGAGAACACCTGAGTGAGATAGACATAGGACTACTCTAGGTCTCAAGGTAGAGGCAATAGGGAGCGAGTAGGCAGTTACAGCCACAGGTCAGGCACACTGGGACTACACAAGCACAGGTCATAGCCAGAGCCACTGACCTGACAAGCGGAGACTACACGGAGCGATAGAGACCAAAGCCAGAGGAGACACACCTGATCCCACAATTGGATAGAGGTCGGAGCCAAAGGGTAGGCACACTGAGGATACAATGAGCCAGACAGTGGCCAGAACAAATAGGAAGCACACCAGAGACTGCACAGAGTAATACCGATACTGGGGACTACACAAAGTGAGTCAGAGGCCAAGGGAGGCACACCAGGGACACACTGAGCGAACCCACAGACAGACCCAGAGGTCAGACAGGTGCGGGTGGATACAAGCCAGGGTTATACAGGGAGCGGGTCCTCAGACAGAGCCAGTGGTCAGCATGGTATCGGGTAGTCAGACAACCCGGGGTTATACATGGATCGAATCCTCAGACAGAAACAGTGGTCAGCACAGAAGCAGGTAGTCAGACAAGCCAGGGTCATACAAGGAGCGAATACTCAGACAGGCACGGATCACAATTGAGCAATGAGAACCTATCAGAAACACAACGTAAGGGCAATGCCTCCCAGGCATAGGAATGTATATAAAGGAGCAGAAGGAGGCGGAACCCAATTAGGGAAAGTAGCATAGGCCCATGAACAGGGGTCCAGGCCAGTGCCTGACCATGCTGAGTAAAGAGGAAGTACCCGCCACCATGCCGCCCGACACAACACCAGGGAAAGAAGCACAGGCTCACGCCAATGTGGGAGACTGTGATACCGTGTTATTCTATGGAGCCTATGCACTAAGATTTCTCCCACTTGCAAATTCTAAGAGCATAGGGTCCATAGAATAGCATAGGAACTGAAGATGTGATTTCACTGAAGAAATAATCTCCACTTTATCACTTCTTTATCACACCATAGTGCATCTTCCCCTGTCTTTAAAGAGATATAGTAATGGCACACTGTAAATTAATTTCCTATTATTCTTTATACTTTTTAATAATGTTCTGTATCTCCCACTCTGTCCATATCCATGTAGTTTTATTTTAATTATACTTTTAAAGTTCCCCGTCCGGCCCTTTTCTCGAAGTCACTCTTCTTCCTTCAGATGAATAAACCTGTCCGTACAGACCACAATGAGGGACATTATTGTATGAGCATAAGGAAAACCCTGATCCCTTTCATCAAGGAAGGAAGGGTTTTCCTTATACAGACACTACTGTATCTCCTTGCAGTTTGTCCGGTCAAGGGACTGGATTTAAGATCTGAGGGAAGAAGTGTGATGTTGGGAAAAGTGGAGGGAGGGGGAAATGTTAAACTAAAATTACATGGATATGGACAGCTTAGAAGCATTATTAAAATGCATAACGAATAATCTGAGATTCATTTATAGTGTGCCATTACTATATCTTTAAAACCATTGTTTTCAAGAAAAGAAAAGGGCAGTATGTTAACCTACAGCATTTGGCTGGTTTACAATCCCACAGGCTTACTTTTTAGTATTTTTTTGCAGTTTTTTACTTGTTTTGTAAGAACTCAGTAAGTGTGGGTTGTCCACACTGTGTCATCTCCCCCAACAAAGAGTTACACTCCTGTGTGGTTTGCATTTGCAGAACAGCAGCAGGAGACAGGTGTTACTGTAAATGATGGAAATATTGGCCAACTGTCTGAGACTTCTAAACCATTACGATTATGTGTCCCATGGACCTATGAACTTTTAGCAGTGTTTCTACTGCTGCTAGATGTTGCACATCTGATGTGCTGCTTCTGGTTTGTCTCCCAATTAGACCTTCAGGAGACATCTGAATGAGGAAATGCCTAGATTGGATCATGCTTCCCCCTGCTCACATGTTTTTTCACAGACAACAGAGTAACATGTTTAGCATTTGGACTGTGAATGAAGTATCTCCACACAGTAGACATCATAGACTGAAGGGCTTCTGAGGGGCTGCTTCTGCTACTAATACTGGGGCTAGATATTGCAATTGTACTAGAAGTAGGTGTCAAAGGATCTGCTCTTCCAGCAGCAGCAGGCACACTCATCAAAGCTAGGTTTGTGGATGTTGATGACCTGTGATGCTGATTACTCAACAATAATGTGTGTGGCTGGATGGGGGTTGGACTTGGAAGCTGTGACAATGCTGTTAATAACTGATAGGGTAAATGTATATTTTTAGGCATCTTTACTTGCCCAGAATCAGACTTTCAATATGATCTCTCAAAGAGTTCATAAACTGGAAAAGTGCTCCTTTTCATTGCTGAAAACTGAGTATTTTCTTATCATCTAATTTTATACCCATATCATCATCACTCTCATTCTTTACTTCATCATAAGAGGGTGAGGACGGTAGAGGGATATATTCTAGATCAATATGATCATCAATAATGAGGCTATTGTCAGCATTGCCTGTTTCTTCCCCACTTCTTTCAGATTCTCCTATACTTTTTAAAGTCTCAAACAGTTTTTCTTTTAACTTGTCCACTTAGGGAGATTTACATTCACCACTACTTTGTAGATGGGTGTTACTGTCATTTGCAGCAGATGGTTTAACTGCTAAACTCTCCTCTTCTATGGTAACAATGCTAGAATGTGACTTGTTGTCATTTTAAGTGATCTTAAAATGTTTAGTAGTACTGCTGCTGATGGTGGTAGTGGAACTTTTCATGTCACTTTTACAAACACCCTCCACAAGATTATTTACTGCACAAGCTACAGTAACCATAGGACAAGTCAGTTTTTGGAGTACTACTTTTCTACCATGTCCATGTGCTTCTCCTACTCCTTTCTCTTTACCACTACCCCTAGTATGTTTGGTGGACATAATGAATGTAATATTGATTTTTACTGTAAAGTATACAATATAACTGTTTTTGTGTGGAGTGTTTTGCTCAACTCAAAACAAAGTACTGGATCATGGATGTATCTGTCACTGTCAGCCTCAGCACAAGGTCCCTGCCTGTCTCTGTCATCCATTTTTTTATAAACTGTCTGTCATTGTCACTGTCTACAATAAATCAAAGCATACTCTCTGCAACAGCAAGGAACTCCTCCTTCCTTTCTTTGCCTATCTACCTGCCTTTATACATAGCTACTAGTGTGAACATTTCAGCAACAGTTCTTTCTCTCATAACTTGACTACAGTTTTTACTATACCATACATGCTGAGAATATATATGTTAACTTCAGAATCAGCAGTTTGCAATACAGAATAAGATACACTGCAGAGCAGCTGCTGTAGGCATGCAACACACTTCACTTATTGATTGTTTTCTTCTTGAGGGTGTAGAAGTGAGAATCAAGTAAGCTGTCTGACTTTTACCGGTCTGAAAAGTATATATGTCAGGCTGTCACTCAGTCAATCATAGCAGAGGCTAAGGAAGTTGAGGTAGGCCCCAGAATATATGCCTGTACAACTGTTTCTATCACTTATCAGTCAAAAAATAGCATTTGTGAATGAGAGAACTATTTGACTAACTATTTGACTCTGGTTCCAATCTCTTTGCCAGTCTCCTCTAGCATCTGTTGCTTTCTCTCTCAGCACAGACTGACAACATGCAGAAATTTTGCATCAATTTTATACTATTACATTGGGAATATATGGTGAAAGTCTCCAGGTAGGGAAGATTTATTATTATCATTGATTTCAATGCAATTACAAATTGCTTTGTTTCTTAATTTTGCTATGTGGCTAGGGCTGCTGCTAAGATTGTTCTTATATGTATCACTGAGTGTGGGTTGATAATATGGGGCATTATGAGTGTTAGTCCATTTGCCATGATTTTACTTATTAGTTTGTAGTCAATGTTCAACAATGATTAGAAGTTTCACTAAAAAACCCTGAAGTAGCCAAGGCAGGTAAAACCAAACTAACTTACCTAGGGCCTTGATTACTGTCTTCTAACATCTCCTCCCTCAGATACTAAAGTCAGTTTAGGACCAAATAAGGACAGGAGGGCCTTGGTTCTGAACTACAGGTAGATGACTAGTCAAAAATATTTAAGGCCACAGCTCAGTCTTTGTCATGTGTGACATTTCAAAAGCAATTTTACTAGACCACGCTCCACTGATATTTAAACACAACATATACTGTCCCAAATGAGGAGACTGAAACTTTAAAGGATGTGGTCAAACTGGCTCCTACCCCTATGTCTTATGGCTCTACCCTAAAGTGAGCAAATTTGATTACAAAATCTAATTAATAGTCTCCTAGAAATCCCAAATGACCCCTGGATACTCTTATCAAAACCTGCAGAATACATCCGGATTAGACAAAATAAATTAACTGACCTGATCAGAAGAACAGCCAAACACTTTATTAACCCTTTGCATGGCAGACAGATATTCAGTGCTTTGCAACACAATATGTTGGATACTTCTCTGGCATTCAAATAATTAAACTGTGGGAGCCCTGGATTTTGTTTACATGTCTATCGGTACAGAATGTGCCCCAGTAGTAACAAGGGCTTTACCCCTATGTGTGCAGGCTATTCCAAGATCTGAGAAAAGAGAGTAGGTAACCAGCGCTCTCCTAATTCTGGATATATTACTAGAGCCTAGCAACTGTTCTTTTAGCTATACAAAACAGAATGCATAGAACACCAAATGCAAGTGGAGGCAATATACAAAGCAAGGATGTTACTTAAACATCTGACCAAGTGTTATTTTGGTATCTTATATAGAATGTAGTCCTTTGAACAATCTATTTTGTTCTATTATTGAGGTTGGAGAGTCTTTTTATTGATCACTCCCAGTGATAACCATAATTAATAGTCACTTAAGGAAGGGTAAGAAAAATCTCACAGTTTTTGTTGGGTTTATTTGTGGAAGTTCTTTATAATCCTTATTTGGGAAAGTAACAGCTTTTTGCAGTTCTGTTAGTTATTTTCCTTAGAGCTTTTTGCTGCCGTCTGTACCCGGGGATAGCTCAGGTCAAAGACATGGAACACAAAAAACAGAAAAAAGAGAGCACACCAGAGCTTCTAAGTGCAGTAGTTTGAATATACGGCATGGGTTATTAATCCCGTGATATAAGTGACTAATGTGGAATTTGAATTGATAAAATATAAATAATACCCTAAAAGTGGATGGTGGTGATTAAGATCAGAGAGTGCACCCAAAAAAATAATAAATAGTTTAAGAAGAGATAAGGGAGTTAGACATGCAGATTAAAGGAGGCGAGATATTTAGAGACTTGATACAATATGCCGTATAAGTGAGACGAGACCTCTCAGTAGTACCAGAACAATATCATAAATATAAGGAATATTCGTTACTGAATCAGCTAGTAAGATTGTTAATACCAGTAACAGTGATATCAATGCGCTTACCAGACCAATTCTTTGGTAGACGCCTTGTACTAGTGGTCTTTGGTCTTTCTTGTGTAGTCTGTCTCTTTTCCCGATGTAGCTCTCTTTCTCCCTGCCCCGCTGTCCTGTACGACAAAGTTCATGTTTATTTTATTATTTATTTTTCAATACTGTCAGACTATTTTGGATAAATAAATTACTCTGAATTTAAAACTGCGATATAGTTGTCGGATGGTGGTTACTTATTATGTCTGCATAAGACCACTAGTACAAGGCAACTACCAAAGAATTGGTCTGGTAAGCACATTGATATCACTGTTACTGGTATTAGCAATCTTACTAACCGATTCAGTAACGAATATTCCTCATATATATGATATTGTTCTAGTCTAACTTATACTGCATATTGTATCAAGTCTCTAAATATCTTGCTCCCTGTAATCTGCACGTCCAACTCCCATATCTCTTCTTACACTATTTATTATTTTTTTGGGTGCACTCTCTGATCTTAATCACAACCATCCACTTTTATCATATTATATATATATTTTATCAATTCGTATTCCACATTAGTCACTTATATCACGGGATTAATAACCCATGCCGTATATTTAAACTACTGCACTTAGAAGCTTTGGGGAACTGTCTTTTTTGTGTTTTTTGTATTCCAAGATCTGGTGTTGACCTTTTTTCCATGGCCAACCTCCCTTACTTTCTCTTTCTCCTTCACCTTTTCCCTTGCATTTCTACTTTTTTATGTGATTCTTTGTTTTTCACTATTTATGTTATGTTTTTATAAAACATACAAGTTCCTGGTGAGCTCAATTAGTTACATATGTGTATAGTCAGAAGAGCAGCAAGGACAATATTTTGGCTACATATAGAAAGTATACAAAAAGAACAGTCTGTGCATCAAATCCTCATGTTTACAAATAAACAACCTACGACTTGCTACAAATAAAACAGCGAGGGTTTAGTAACATGTTTTTGCCCAAAGGAATGGAAAGCTTACCTGCCCTGTTGAGTGACGAGGCACCCCAGATTCAGGCAAGTCCCTATCTGCCTATAATCTGTGAACATATATTTAATATAATGCAATTAGAAAGCAGTGATTCTACCTTACCTCTACTGTGAGGGAAGTAATTCAGCTATAACTCTGCTTGGGGAGCTACCAAATGAGAGGAGGAACCAAAACAATACAAAAATAGATAAAACTATAAAACATACAGGTTCCCAGCGAGCTCAAAATACATTTTAAATAGCTTTTATTAGTAGTGTTCAATTAGTTACATAAGTGTATAGTTAGGAGAGTAGCAAGGAAAATATGTTGACTACATATAGAAAGTATACAAAAATAAGTGTCTGCGCATCAAATCCTGATAACACTTTTTATTTTTATTCCTTATCAACTTTTATCCTCTTTGTTGGATCAATAAATAATTAAGTAAACAGTGTAGTCAAAAATTACAGTTTGCCTGAATATTGCACATTAATATAAATACTGGACATTAGATGGCTTTTTCAAATAATTATATTTAATGGTGAAAATGCACTAAATAAAATCAGATTCTGCATGTGTTCATTCCAACCACTGTTTACACCTTGAACTTAAGCAACAGGACGAGAACAAGGTAAGAAGAACAACCAGAACACATTTCTTTCTACATTAGCATTAATGTGTCCTATGTGCTTTCTGAAATAGCTAAGAAGAATAAGCTGTGGTCTTTTTCTCATCAGCTTTCAGTGCATTTGAAAGAAGCAATAAATAATGTATTTAAGTGAGGCCTCAGTTAATATTAAGGTACTATTTCCAAATTCCATTGTGGTCATCATGACAAAACACACTTTTGAAATGAACTTACTTTATCTTCAATCTACTTAATTTAAACCAATCTATCAGATCCCAGTAGAGGTCTTCTTTTTCACATGAGATGAATTGAAGCATTTTTTAATGTTTAATTGTTTGTCAAGAAACAGCAAGAGCACGTGCCCAAAATGTTACTGTAGTTTTACATCAATGCAAGACGAGTGAACAGTATTATATATATATATATATATATATATATATATATATATATATATATATATATAAATATAAACAAAATTGGAGGCAGCACCAGTGGGTCTTTGTGAAGCAAACAAAAAACAAAAGTGGAGGCAGTACCAGTGGGTCTTTGTGAGGCAAACAAAAAACAAAAGTGGAGGCAGCACCAGTGGGTCTGCCTCCACTTTTGTTTTTTGTTACTATTATTTGAGGACTGTGCACCTGGGCAATTGATATTATAAGAGTGAGTGCTTCCAACCTCCCTAGGACTGTATATATATATATGTACATATATATATATATATATACATGCAAGCTAGGACAGGCTTGAGGCCTAGTCAATAAAGGCCAAGAATGAGAAAAGAAAATAGGTAATAGTGCAATAATCTTTGTGCATTACATAACTGATTAAATAGGATAGGTGAAAGGCTGCTAGAATTAGCAAGGGAGAAGTGCAAGTAACAGAAACAATGAGAAGTAAAGCTCATAGTGTCAACAGGATATAACATATCCATATAATACATAGTATTTTAATGTGAATATAAAAATAGATATATAGATAGCAGCAAGGAATGAGAGGGTTCTCTATCCCCCAATCATTAGGCCAAACTCCAAAGTGCAAACACAGACAGAAAGACAAACCTGCTCTCCTCTGTATAAAGAACAAGTGTGTGCCATGTATTGGGCATATATAATATTACTTAGTAAATAAGTGAGATTTTGGTTTCACAACTCAACTTACTGGAGACCCAATGCTCACCCCAGGGTTTCAAAGTGTGTCCTACACATTGAAATCCTATGATGAACATTGGGTTTCCCAGTAAGTCAGTTGCACAATAAGAGTTTGAATCAAAGACTATATTGATGCATCTGTCCTGCTTGTTATTTCACTGCAAAGTAATATAGCTGTTTGGTTATCCCCTTAAACACAACAATTGATGCAGACAAATTTATGATGATATCAATAACAGTGAGTTTCTGATGGGTGCACATATCTGGCCAGTAAGGCAATCACACGTACTGAACTGAACTCTGGGTTCACATATTGTTGGGACATATTTGTACCTGTTTGAAAGGTACATATCCACATACATATCTGACCATTTTTCTTTGTGTACATATCTTTTAATAACAGATCTGCAGTGTGATTCAAGTGGTATTCATCCCTATGTTGTCAGTTTATCCCGTGCAATACAAGATTTTGTCTGATTTTACATGTCACTCTCTGGTTGTCATGATGGTATCCTATGCATTGCATTGTGGTGCATGGGATACCACCCTTGCAATCAGAGACTGATGTACTTGACAGGATCGTGTCCATGAGGTCTGTTCAAGTTGAATCCTGAAGGGCAACAATCAAGCCAATATTGAAGGATATCTTTGACTGAGCCCTGTTTTTTATTTTCTGGATGAACCCATCCATCCATCTGAGTGCGGCAGCCATACTCAATCATACATATCCATAATTCATGGCCTGTTATTGACCAAACTACAATGGTTCATATTTTGTTCAAATAATGGCTGATGTACCATCCATCCATGGCATCAGCACTCCTGAGGATCCATATGTGAATCAGTGGCGTAACAATAGGGGTCGCAGGGGTTGCACCTGCGACCGGGCCCTTCACTCCAGGGGCCCGGCCGCCCCCCGCGACCCCCGGGGCCCGGCCGCCAGTTGTAGTAATACAGAGCGCTGGGAGATAACATAATCTCCCAGCCTCTGCGTTACTAGAGTGGCGCCCGGGAGCTTCAGCTCTAGAGATTTGTGCCGATGGAGGCACAGATCTGTCAAGCAACGCTGCTAGACCACCAGGGACTGGAGGTAGGGGCATTGTGGAGATGAAGGGGGCATTGTGGAAGGGGAAATGTGGAGATGAAGGGGGCATTGTGGAGATGAAGGGGGCATTCTAAAAGGGGCAATTTGGAGATTGGGGGGCATTGTGTGCAGATGAAGGGGGCATTGTGGAGATGAAGGGGCACTGTGGAGATGAAGGGGACATTGTGGAGTTGAAGGGGACATTGTGGAAGGGGCAATTTGGAGATATGGGGGCATTGTGGAGATGGGGGCATTGTGGAGAAGAAGGTGCTATTTGGAGATGAAGGGGGCATTGTGGAAGGGGCAATTTGGAGATTGGGGGACATTGTGGAGTTGAAGGGGGCATTGTGGAAGGGGCAATTTGGAGATATGGGGGCATTGTGGACATGGGGGCATTGTGGAGATGAAGGGGCAATGTGGAGATTGGGGGGCAATGGTTGAGGGGGTCTGGGACCAATGTGGTCGGGGGGGTGGCCATGGCAATTCTTGCACCAGGGCCTGGTGGCTTCTAGTTACGCCTCTGGTGTGAATGAAATGTGAGAAATGTAATTTCAAGTTATTTCAGTAATTTCAAGTTCAAGTTAGAGTAAATGATTGCATACACAACACCAAGGCCTACATATTCACCTTTAATTCTGTGGAATTGATTCAGGCCTGTGTGTTGCACATACAACCAGTTATTCTCATTGGCACTGTGATATGTGACCTGATCCATCCTTTTTGTGATTCAGTAAGCTGTTAAGTAGACCTGATGAACTGAACATGATGCTGAGTTCTACAGTGATCTCATTTCCCCATTGGCAATGTTTTCTATGGAGTTTATACAGTGTCACCTTTGCAACTTGATTCATGTTATTGAATATTCTCCATAGACTAACATTGGAATTGGTGAAGTGAGGGTATGTAAGTAAGTGTACATTTCTCTCCATCAGCTCTTTTTCACTGCTTAGTGAATGTCCCCTGTGTGGCATGTAATCGTTACCCTATTGACTTGTGTTTGTTGTCTGGTTAACCTTTTGAGTACCGGAGGGGTTGCCAAAGCATAGTTGATCGATGCATTGATAATCCCTCTAGCATTCATGCGGTTATGTGCTGATTTCCCTGTGGGTACATGGGTGACATTGTTTTGGAGCAGTTCTGCTGTTTAACATACAACACTTTTCTGAACATGGTTTGTGTGTGTTGTGTGTGATCAGCACAGCAACATGAGGGTTAACCAGAGAGTTTGGGCCTTGTTGAACCTTGACATTTGTCCTTGTCTTGCGTCGTGTTTGAACCCTCAGGGTGCTGTGTTGGTGCAGTTGTGTGGATGAATGATGGGCATATGTTGGGATGTGACTGTGTTTGTGTGTGATGGGTGTGTGGTTTGATGTGGTGTGTGGTTATGGGATGATGTACTTACCAGTAGTGTGGAGGCTCCTCTCTTCCCCAGTGTCCAATCCTCCAGGGACCCCCTCAATGAGTATGTCGGACATGTTCTGCAACACCACCTCCTCCCATACGCTGAAGGTGATTTGGACAGGTGGGCCACCTCCGGTGCCTCGGGTGTGCTTGGCAATTTCGGCCAACTTGTTCTTGACCACCCTCTTGCAGTCGCCCAATCTCTTCTTTATTGAGTCAATGTACCTTCTGCAATTGGACAAGGCATTCACCCGGCCGCATATCTGGTTCCATGCCACCTTCCTCCTCGCAGACAGACCAGGGATGTTCTCCCTCAGGAAGAGGATGGTCTCCTTTGCCAGCACAACCTCCACGAGGGCTGTGTTTTCCTCCTCGGTATATCGGGGATCCCTGATCCTTTCCCCCTCAGCTCTGGCATGCGAGGATTCAGAACCAGAGTGTCCTGCCTGCTTTGCCCCTGCCTGTGTGGTGGTCCCCACGAACTAGCCCTCGTCCCACTGGAGGTTCTGTCCCTGACCTCAGTGTGCCTGCTTTCCTGGCCTGGTCCCCCTCCGCCCTATGGCTCTCCCTCTCCCACCCCTTCTCTGCTCAGGGCTGCCCTCCTGACCTTCCTCCTCCAATACTCTCCCCATACCTCTCTCCTGCCCTCCTCTCCTCGCCATCATTCACCCACTCACACCCAGGAACTCCCACAGGCCCTCACAGACATACTCGATCCCACTCACTCTCTGTCAAACTCTTTCATTCAAAGAGTCACACTGTCAAACAAAAATTTAAAAAATGTGTAAGGTGTTGTAAAAAAAAAATACTATGTGTATGTATGTGTATGTGTTTGTATGGGTGTATGTAATATGTGCAAAAGTTTGATATGTGTATATTTAGTGCAATGCTCTTCTCTCTCCAAACTCCAAAAAATCCTACTACCTCAAATGTCAGCTTCTCTCTCCCTCGCTCTAAACGCTATCCTCCGCTCCTGGGTCCTGTGATCTAGCTCGCCAAAACTCGAAACACAGACAAGGTGTGACCATTATTTTGGGGTATACATATGTGTATTTGAACATTTTTGCTACTTTGGGGCCTTGGGATTGGCTGTAGGTTTGAATTTTGTTTGTGCATCTATCAGGGTTGCTAACCAATGGCAGCCGTAATGTTACATTTTGACTTAAGTTGTGTTTAAGCGGGTGTTTGGGACGCACGGTGATGCAGAAACAGGTGCAATGCAGGTGTTTGTGTAACGTGTTTTTGTGTTGCCTACGCTCGATAGCTATTCTTGTACTCTTACCTTTAAATCTGCTGTAAGTCATGTGTTATTTGCGGCCGATATGCCTTTTTTACTTATCGGCTGGCTAAACGCAAACCTTTAAATCTAGCCCCTAGTCCTCACTATTATTTACAGATTTGTAAGTCCATAATGGATATTTTTTGTATGATTAGAGGATCAATAACAACTGTCAACCTTCATTTATCTAAACAAAAATAAAAAAATGTTCATTTTAAATATTATTTTTAACACTAAATCACATATGTGTAATTTTTGGAAATTAACTGTATGATAAATGTGTAGTGCAGTACACATTTTAATTCTATACATTTGAAACAAAACACTAGGGATGGGCGAAAGTTGTCACCATGTTCCCGCAAGAAATTTTGTGAAAACCACGTTGTTATCCGCTTTTTCGCAGGAAAATCTGCTTTAAAACTAGCGGTTAAAATTTTCGCATTTTTCGCCCATTGGCCAAAATCTTTCGCCATTTTTTCAATGGCTAAAGAGTTTTCACCCATCGAAACACTTCCGCTATAAAAACGTGACGTTTTCACTGAAGGCAGACACAATAGAAGCAGCTACAGAGTGAGATAGACGTGCTGTGCTGTTCTCTTGTGATATTTTGCAAAAAGTGAGGCAGGAGAGGCTCATAGTGACTCTTATCACTATGAGCAGCAAAAAGAGGAACTGGAAGGACCCTTATTATATGTCCACTGAGTCTGAGGAGGAGGAAGTGACTATCAGTACTCAACCAATGCTGTCCAGTCCCCCTAATTCACCCCAAGGGATCTTGGGGAATTTAATAAGAAGGGAGGGAGAAAAGGGAACAGGAAGGAAGGGATTAAAGGGAAGAAATGGAGAAAAGGGAATGGGAAGGAAGGGAGAAAAGGATAGTGAGGGCAGGGCAGATCAGCTGCCTGTGCATGCTGCAAGATGTTCTGCCCCTGCTGCCAGTGCCACCATTTCTGATCCTGCAGCCACTAGTGTTGTACCTGTTGCCAGACGTGCTGCCCCTGCTGCCAGTGCTACCATTTCTGATCCTGCAGCCACTAGTGTTGTACCTGTTGCCAGACATGCTGCTGCTGCTGCCAGTGCCACCATTTCTGATCCTGCAGCCACTAGTGTTGTACCTGTTGCCAGACATGCTGCACCTGCTGCCAGTGCCACCATTTTTGTAACTGTAGCCACTAGTGTTGTACCTGTTGCCAGACGTGCTGCCTCTGCTGCCAGTGCCACCATTTCTGATCCTGCAGCCACTAGTGTTGTATCTGTTGCCAGATGTGTTGCCCCTGCTGCCAGTTCCACCATTTCTGTAACTGCAGCCACTAGTGTTGTACCTTTTGCTAGTACTGAACCTGCTGCCAGTGCTGTACCTGCTGCTAGTACTGAACCTGCTGCCAGTGCTGAACCTGCTGCTACCAATACTTTGCCTGCTGCTAGTGTTTCTTGTAGTACTCGGGGGTGGGGAGTTCCAGGATGAGTGAAACAACTAGCTCGCCATCACCTTCTAGGGTAACTACATCTTCTGCCAATCCTCCTCATTCATTACCTCCCCCGCCAAATGATAGCCACTCTGTTGATGTTAGGATTTGGCAGTTCGTCTCTACCCATTGCACACTGTGTGGTGCACTGACCACACATGCCAGTGTGGTGGAGGAGAATCGCAATCAGTGCATCAAGCAGCATCTGAGGAGATTCTATCCTGCAGAATATGCTAATATGGTGGCAGAGAGGGTTCATCATTACTATTAAACTGTCAGAAAGTGGAAAAGGGGTACAGTGACAGCTGCAGTACTTGGTTTCAGGTGTCATGGTGTTTGGATACAGTTGTGCCCCCAGATGTTATTTACCACACACATAGTGTGCACATTGCAGTTGCTGAGGAGACCCACTGATCCTGCTCTCAAGGGAAAAAAGTATATTCTAATAACAACACACCCATGATGATTTTGTAGTAGGGGCAGGTGGAGAAGATTTAATGTCCAACTTGTTCTTTTCTCCACAAATACTGGGGGCTACTTATTCTGCTGCTACTGCCTCAGGCGCATCACTGGAGCCAGTCGTGGCAAATGGAACCTTCATCATCCATCTTCCATGTTACTGTTATTGTTGATCCCATTCCCTTTCAGCTGCCTAATCATCCTGTTGCTTAAACAACTCAGCAGCAGCAGTACAAATAGCAGTTGCAACTCAGGACTCAGGAGGACATTTGACAGTGGCCACTGGCAAACATGACCTGTTGGCATTAGGCCAGTAGGGCATTTTTATTTTTTTCTCAGGGATTTTGTTTTAAAAATAAATAAAAAAATAAATACATAAAAAATAAATAAATAAATAAATACAAACTAGTCCTAAAAAAAACCTAAACAATGTTGTGGGGTTTGTTTCTAACAAGCCTAAGTCCTACAAATCAATGTTTCCTTAGGGCTTGTGCCAAATAAGTTTAAGTCCTACAAATAAATGTTTGTTCAGGGCTTGGGCCTCTAATAAGTCTAAGTCCTACAAAGGCCTCTAACAACAAATCAAACAAATCATCCTCTAAAAAAATACTCTCTCAAGTCAAGTATCAGTCCACCCCAATGGCAGCTTATGTCAGGGGGTTCCTGTCTCTGTCACTTTAAATACAAATGTCTTATTTTATTTTATTGATTTATCTTTTTATTAACTGTCCTCCCAATAGCAGTCAAGACCCCCCCCAAAACAAATTCCCTGTTCAAATGATTCATTCATTCACCAGCACAGGAACCCTCCTCAGACCCCTTTATACCATATCTTATGGTTTTTATTTTATTTAGGATTTCTTTTTTATTAAGTGCCCCCCCAATCCCAGTAAACAACCCCCCAAAAATCAATACAGGCACCCTCATGCCCCTTTTCTACTGTGCCTTTGGGAAATAAAATATTATTTGCAATGTGTTGTATGTAACTTCTATGTTCCCATTGATTTCAATGGGAGAAAAGAGCAGAAAAACAAGGAAAATCTGCACTTTTCGCAGGAAATTTTTCTCCAAGCGGAAATTGCCATTTTTCGCCGATTTCAGTTTGAGGCGGAAAATTTTGCCCATCCCTACAAAAGACAGCAAATGCAAATGCGTACAGCTAAGAATTTTGTTTAGAACTCTGGTCCTAACCTGAGCTGTTTTGTATAATTTCAATTGCTTGGTCAAGTTTTCAGACACTTAAACTGAACTGGACAATACTACATACTCCATACTCATCATGAATAAGTACTTTTCAATTGAAAAATAGTTTTGCACATTCATATTGTACCCTTTTATGACTGACATGCATTTACACAAGACTTGAGCTGGTAACCTACCTTTTAATGGGTATTAAAAATATATACATTTGTAATGGCCTAACAATTACCAAGACTGCTTTTTGTGATTGACATATGGCCTTTTGGACTAAAGCCTATTTTCAGCTGGATCTTTTCACAGAATTACTTTCAATTTCTTCACTTATTTGCATATGTAGGAGTGCATCAGTTGTTCAGTATATCTATCTGTGTGTATATATATATATATATATATATATATCATGGTATCAGTGGTTGGTTGCATTTAATAGCAGATTGTAAACCGAATGTGACAAGCAGGAGACATCAGTTGAGTTTTTAGGAAAAAAATATATAGATATGATTGACTACTTTTTGACGGACACCTACCTGGGTATGTTCTTCTGATAAACAAAGATCCATGTATTCCTGTCATTATAATTTTCCTGGTGTCAGAAATCCATCAAGTTAAAGCAGATTCTGAATATTTATTTAAGTTTGATATGTCCTTTAAAGCATGAAGAAATGAAACCCACATTGACAGGTGTTGGCCACAATGTCCATAGAAACACAATGATTAATCAAAATCTCCCTGTCGAAATCCAGACTACATTTTCATTTTTCATTACAATGTCCCTAGTTTTAAAACACATTCACTGATTTGTGCCATAACAAGAAAAAATATATTATGAAATGCCTACGTCAGACTTGGTTAAATCAAGAACTTGGAAACTATATTATATTTACATAAAGATTTTCATGTAGGCTAATATATACATTTCAGGCAGACTGCAATAGCTGTCTTGAAGGGATAATGCATACTTTTTCCAAATATTATGAGTATGGTCATAAAACATTTTCATTTATAAAAGGAAATATATTATCATATATTATAATGATTTTTATCATTCATTTTAGCTGACTCTATTTAACAAGTCACTGGTAAGAATAAATCCAAAGCAAATATTTAGCAATTTTTATTCAACATTCAAGTTAAAGAGTAGTAATTCTGCAGTAAACCAACTGCATCATAGAAGGAAAATGAAAATTGCCATTGATTTAAACTGGGCTTTTAACCCCTTGGATGTCGAAGTGGTCTCCAACTGCTTAAAGGGATAGTATTGTATAATTTTTAAAAAATTTGCAGTTAAAGTTCCCCTCTTTCTCCCCTTTCCCTGAAGTTAGTGCTGTAGCTGACTGCAGAAGAATCTGGTCCTGGAACCAGAGGAGGTTCTTCAGCAGAGACGAAATGGCGATGTTTAAAAAGAAATACTTCATTGGAACGGTCTACAAAATGTGCTTGCAAACCAGGCACACTTTGTAGACCATTCCAATGAAGTATTTATTTTTATATCTCTCTATTTCAGCTCTGCTGAAGATCCTTCGCCGGTCCCAGGACCAGATTCTCGTGCAGTCAGCTAGAGTACTGACATCAGGGAAAGGGGAGGGAGGGGGGAACTTTAACTGTGAATATCTCTCAAACCATAAAGTTTTGAGAGATGGCACTGACATTGTTTGAGTTTTTTAATGGCTACAATATTCAGTTTTTTAAAAATGATACACTAATATTCCTTTAAGAAGCTAGCATTTAAAGCATTGAAATCATTTAAATCAATTGGAATATACAGAATTTTCATTTCATTTATGGTGTAATAGGCTTAACCCAGAGTTGTACCCCATTAGCTTTATGAAAGGATGCTAATGGAGTCTAGAGACATCTCTGATGCATTGAGGAGTACACAGAAAATGTATCTTGAATCTAACAGGTTAAGCAATGATTGTTACGAAAGGCTTTATACGGACCCATATGTGATATAACACATTGAATTTTGGACAATTTATTTTCCAATTTACTTGTGAAAATGATAAATGAGGTAGCAGTAAAATCAGAAATAATATTTCCACATTTAACCATAACCTAAGTGTTTAAAGGAATAGTCACAAGGAGTCAATCAAATCAACATATGTTTATATTGACATATTTTAGAAAGACCCTTTTTTTTCCAGTAGCCATCTTGCTTATTCTACACGAGGAAAGGAAAGCAAAGCAGTGTAATAACATTTTAAGCCACTGTAAACCTTCTCCACCCTTGGCATTTGTAATATTTTTATTTCAAATTACAGGCCTAGAACAGGAGAAGGCAGCCTTTGAAACTACAACTGTTGGAGACTAAAACTTCCATCAACCTCAACAGCTGGTTTGGTATGATTCAAATGTAGATAAGAGCTGTAGCTGGAGACTCATATGTTGTTTACCTAAGGCATACATTATCCAGTGAGATATTGGCTCTTAATTTACTGTGTTATTCTATAGTGCAGTTATCAAAGTGCCTTAAAATATTTCCATATGATAACTGACCTCCATGATGTAGTTGGCAATGCTAGAACACTTATACTTCTTAATCCTTGTTCCTCTGTAAAAGGCATAGTTTAAATTTATTTCTGCGCTTTAGTCTTTAGCTGACCTATAAGAAAACCTGAGTTTATTTGATGAAGAGCGTACTTTAAATTTAAATATCTTTCGTTCATCATTATAAAAGACACAATTTGTTATGTACACAATATGAGTCACTCAATGATATAGTAATGTTCTGCTTTCTTACTCTCCACTGTATGATATAACAGTGTGACTATAACACAGTCAAGATTAAATTAATTTGTGAAATTAAAATGTTATATTTCTCATAAAATGATACATTGCATATTTACTCAAACAGTATTTGCCATACAGTTTTTGTGGAAAATTGCTTTTGTTTAAAATGGAAAACCTATAACATCAGGCTTTTTACATTGACCTGTCTATCAAACCAAGCTATGTGACCTCTGTCCCTTTAAAATGTCCAATGATTGGCCAATTAACATGGCTAGTAATGATAATGTTTTTCCTTGGGAGAAATACATTCCTGCTTGCCATATGGATAACAGATACACCTAGAAAAAGGTGAAAATATTTGCTAAACTCTATTTTCTTCTTTTGTACTGTACCATACTGCTATAAGTATATTTGCCACTGTTTACATAAGTTGCTAACGTAAGCTGGATTGATGACAAATTGATTAAGAAAGATCAAAATATACAGAAGGTGTCCAAAAAATGATCAGCCATACTAGCCCATGCTTTGGACAGTGTTCCCCAAAATATTTTTCTAAACTGAAGATCTTCATTCACTGGGGGTTATGCACTAAGGCATGATAAAGAGGTGATAAAGTGGAGATATCTTCTCCAGTTATATCACTTCTCCAGTTCCTGTGTTATTCTATAGAGTTTATGCACTAAGATCTCCAAATTGGAGAACATTTAGGGCATAGGCTCCCTAAAATAACATAGGAATTGGAGAAGTGATATCACTGCTGGAGAAGTCATCTCCACTTTATCACCTCTTTATCATGCCTTAGTGAATTCGCCCCCATTGTAATTACGTCCAAAGAATATACTTGGAATGTGGCTTGACACCAACCTCACTTTTGGTTCTCATATTGATAAATTAATATCCAAACTTTATGCCAAACTAGGTGCTCTGTTTGGACACAAATCCTGTTTAAGTCCCCTGGTAAGAAAACTAATTATACAACAGATTTTAATGGCAGTCATAGACTATGGGGACACAGTATATGCTCCCGCTCCACAAATCCATCTAGCTAAGCTTGACACTCTATATAACCCATTATGCAGCTTTATCCTCCAATGTAATTACACAACCCATCATTGTAAAATGAATGAAGATCTAAATTGGCTAACACTCAAATCTAGACTTACCCTTCACCTTGTTACGGTATTCAGGCAAAGAAGGACAGACACAATGATAAAATACAACAAACCTTTATTTACAATATACAGCAGTAATAGTATTAGCCCACACAACCCCAGACACAGGATGATAGGACCCATGCTCCTCTCTGGAGCTGCACACTGTACTGTGCACTGCACTACTGCAAGCTACCCAGACTAGGAAAGAGGCTTGAGTGGAACGCCAGTATGAATGGTATAATATGTGTAAGTACCACTTTGGTCTCGCGACCGGAGGCAATAAGAAGCTGGAACAGGCCAGAGCCACAGAACATGGAGACTACCGGTCAGGAAAGCTAGGAGTGCACGGAGCGAGTAGGCAGCCAGAGCCACAGGTCAGACAAGCCGGGAACTACACTGAGCGAGTTAGTAGCCAGAGCCAGAGGTCAGACAAACCGGGGACTACACGGAGCAAGTTAGTCAGCCAGAGCCACAGGTCAGGACCGATTTGGATAGTCAGACAAGCCGGGGTCAACAAGGATCGAAATAGTCAGCCAGAGCTACAGGTCAGAACCGATGTGTGTAGTCAGAAAAGCAGGGGTTATACACATGGAATGAGTTAGTCAGCCAGAGCCACAGGTCAGAATGTATGTGGGTAGTCAGACAAGCTGGGGTCATACACAGATCGAGTTAGTCAGCCAGAGCCACAGGTCAGAACCAATGTGGGTAGTCAGACAAGCTGGGGTCATACATGGAGTGGATTTGCAGATAGGCATGGGTCACGGAGAGCAAGAGAACTAGCAGAAACACCACATAAGGGCAATGACTCCTAGGTCCAAGGAGGTTAATGAAGAAGCAGTGTCACGGGGTGACTTTGGAATAACAATATTGACATGTACAGATGCAGTTAAAATGAATATCTTTATTGAGAAATAGAACAGCATAAAATAAAATGTACTTTCCCAACCCTCACTGGACCAGGTGTAAGGACAGTGTCTGGGCACTTCCCCAACCCTCACTGGCCAGGTAAGGAACAAGCACAGGATCACCCGACTGAATAGAGGTAAATACCACTCTGACTGAAGGCACTTACTAGTAGTACTGATGGTAGTAGCTACTAGTACAGGAGCAGCTGTAAAGCTCTGGGAAAAGAGGGAAATATACCAGATATCTTAAGGTGGTTAAGCTCAGAGACAGGACTCCCTAGAACACTAGGGTAGTCTAACGGACAGCGGTAACTGATGTTCCCTAGAATGCTAGTAACCCAACAGGCAGTGGTGACTGAGACTCCCTAGAATGCTGGGGTAATAGAACAGGCAATGGTGACCAAGACTCCCTTGAATGCTAGGGTAGCCGAACAGGCAATGGTGACTGGAACGCCCTAGAGCGCTAGGGTAATCTAACAGGCAGGGGTGACCATGAGGTCCGAGCATGCTAGGATGCCCAGTGGCGCAGAGTGGAGATAGCGAGAATGCAAGTGGCATGGACTGTCACAAACTGAGCACCGCTTGAATGAGGGAGCGTAAGTGGAGACAGTAGGCCACAGGTATTGAGGATCGAGGTCAGCCGGAGCCGGGTCAATACGGAGCGGGTAGTCAGCCAGAGCCAGGAGTCAAACCGAGTGGGCAGCAGTCAGGGATCAAACGGAGTTGAAGTCAAAACAAGCCAGGAGTCATACACAGGAATCAAGCATTGGAATCACAAGAGCTATAGCGCACAGGTACACCACGAAAGGTCAAGGGAGAAGTGGCAATCTGAGGCCATTAAGGCCTAGTAAATAGGCAGAGACTCACTCTGGCAATTAACAACGGCAATAAGAATAGCAACTGTGCTTCAGCTCGACAACCAGGAAGTAATACAATGTCGCCTGTACACAAAGTCGCTGGAGGCAATCACGGGCACAGTGATAAGCAGAAGAAGGTGGAACCCAATTAGGTAAAACAGAATAGGCCCATAAACAGGTGTCTGTGCCAGTGCCTGTTTCATGATGTCAGCAATGTGAAAGTAACCTCAATCATGCCGGCCGACACACCACAGAGGAAGTAAGCACAGGATAACTTGGGGCCTCTAAGGGAGACTGTGATACACCTCTCTTGCCTTGTTTATAACGACTTCTCTAAAAAGCTATCACACTACCTGAGCAGTATGCTCACTCCAACTCTCCATACTAACTATAACCTCCTCTCCACTGCTAACAACTGAGTATACACTACAAGAAAGAAGCCAGTTGATCTGCCTTGTCCTTCAGAGCTCTGAACGTCTGGAATAACTTGCCCCAAAAAAATCAGATTTTCTCCCAGTCTAAAATCCTTAGTAATACCTGCCAACTCTTTGCTGTAAACACTCTGGGACATACTTGACAGAAATCTCAATGTATTCTTCTTAGTAAAACATTTTTGAAAAAAGTGAATACATCACTAAGCATAAATATCAAGTACCAGAAATTTTTCAGGGAAATCTGATTCTATATTATATATTGTACAATAAAGAAGATGTTTTACTACTTTACTTCATTCACGTGAAGACAAATTGGTGCTACCAATTTTTATTGTTGTTCTAATTTAGTTAATTAGGTATACAAGTTCAAAATGGGAATATAAATATACTCTGGTAGGAGAGTAGCTGGGTACAAACTAAGGAAGACAGACAGATTACCACTTGCTATGAGAGCACAGTAGTCGGTTACAAGCTGGAGTAGATAGGCAACTTACCAGTAACTGTGGTAACATTATAACCAGGTATAAACTGGCACAGAGAGGCAAGATAACAGTAACTATGATAACAGTGTAGCTGGGTACAAAATGATGAACCACCAGTGTTACCACCCCCACCAGCTGATAGAGATTCTATAGATGTGAGCATGTGGCAGTTTGTGTCCACCCATTACACATTGTGTGTTAATCTTCACCACATTACCTTGGTGGAGAGTAATCTCAAGCAGGGAATCAAGGAGAATCTGCATATATCAAATCGCACAGAATATGCTAAGCTGGTGGCAAGGAAGATTTATCATTGTTGCTAAGAATTAGCACAGGAGAAAAGGGCCATAGTGACAGCAGTACTTGGTTTCTGAGGGATGATTTGACATTGTGGACTTAAGTGTCAAGGTGTTTGGTTGCAGGTATGTCAACTGTTTCATCTGAGTGTAGATGTGTCCATTGTTCCCAGGCCTTCCCCTATGTCACAATGCTTCCCTACACACACTGTGCACATTTCAGTTGCTGATGAAAGGCACAGTTCCTTCCTGCTCTCAAAGGAAAAAATAGTATTCCAACACACCCATGATTTTGCAGGAGATTCAGGAGAACAAGAATTATTGGCAGTCACTGCTGTTGATCCCAGTCCCTTGGATCAGTTTAATCCTCCCATTGCTTGGACAACTCAGCAGCAGCAATTACAGTAGTATCAACTGCTCTAATTTATTTAATACACCAATGGCTTTATGGGACTGTCTCTCAAAACTCTGCATGCACAAGGTAGCATGCCAAAGGTATGGGCTATCCTTCTTCTGCTTTTTAATCATACTGACAGAACCAGAGGAAAGACTACTGTCTGCCACCAGATGCTGTAAGGTAGTATTCCCCACTGGTAGTAGAAGAGAAACACAGTCATTTAGTCTGTACTCTGCCCACTTGTCCACATATCTGTTGTCAGGTGGATTTTGTTGCCGTATGAGCTTTCCAGCCCTTTGCCCACCACATTAACCACTTGCTTGTACAATTCTGGCACAGCCATCTTGGAAAAATAACTGTTACTTAGGATATGCCAGCAAGGAGCTGCAGATGACATCAGTTCTGTAAATCCCCAGGCTTTCAACAAAAGAATATGGCAGCATGTCCACTGCCAACATCTTAGCAACCTTGCCATTCCACATGCATCCTTTGGGATTGTTTCTGTGATTTTTAGACTCCTTTGCAAGAACTCAGTAAATGTAGGTTGGCAGTACATGGCAGAAGAACCCAGTAACTTGATTGCTTTAACAATATGAGGAGGTTGCGGAGGCAGCATCTGTAAGCAGTCTATGACTGTTGTCATCTCCAACAATAAACTCAGAGTTATACTCTTCTGCAGCAGGAACCATAGTTGCTATTTCAAATGAACAAAGTCTTGGCACACTCTCTGACACATCAACATCACTACTTCTAATATGTGCCCCAGAGCCCTAAGATTTCTGACATGTTGATGGTGTGTCTCTCAGTCAGACCTGCGGTTGTGCTTCAGGTGGGATCTTATGAAGGAGGTGCCTATGTGTAAGCCTGCTTTCCCCCTGCTTGTGTGCTTTTTATGCAGACAACAGATAGCAATGTGCTTAACTTTTGGTTTGTGAATAAAGTAACTCCATACTGTGGACTTCATTGACCGAGGGGTTCATGTGGGGCTGCTACTACTACTAGGGCTAGATTTTGTACTACTACTAAGTGTTACAGGTGCTGCACTTCCAACAGCAACAGAAGCACTCATCATAGCTAAGGTTGTGGATATTGATAACCTGTGTTGTTGTTGGTTACTGAATACTAGTAGTGTATGGGTGAGTGGGACTTAGACTTGGAACCAGTGACAATGTTGATGATGTCTGACAGGATGACTTTGTATTTCAGGGCATCTTTGCTTGCCCAGGGACACATTTTCTAATAGTTTTCTCAAACATTTTATAGATGGCACGGTGCTCGTTTTCAGTGGTGGTATGATTGAGCATTTGCCTTTCAACTAATTCTATGGCCATGTCATCAACTCTCTCATTCTCAACTTCATCTGTATCTGAAGAAGATGAGGATGCTGGCGGGATATATTCTACATATACATCATCATTCATCATCAGTCTTTAGGTCATCCTCAACATCTCCCACCACCTTCTTCCCCACTAATTTTATATTCTTCTAGACTTTTAGAGGTCTCAAACAGTTTCTTTTTACTTTCCCCTCTGAGGGATGTTCACAATGTTCACTACTACTTTGAGGACATACACTAATACTTTCCCCACACACAATAATAACTGGTAGCGCCACCTTTTGGTGCAATAACAGGTTTAAGGCTTTTGGGGTAAATATGTACCAGTTTTGCACACTATGTCAGAGTGATTTTGAACCATTTTTCTTGGCAGATTTGCTCCACATTTTTTCTGATTGGTTGCACATTGCTTCTGGACTACAATTTTCAAATAGTACCAGAGTCTCAATGGAACTGAGATGAGGACTTTTACTGGGCCACACTAGGGCATTCGGCTTTTTGTTCTTCAGCACTTCAGTGTTTCTTTAGCCTTGTGCTTGGGATCATTGTCCTGCTGAAACGTGAATTTTCCCAAGTTTCAGATTTTTAGTGGACTGAAGCAGGCTCTGTTGCTGTATTCCCCTGTATTTTCCTCCATTTATTCCTTTAATTTTATCAAGATGTCCAGCCCCTGATAAAGAGAAGCATCCCACAGCATCATGCAGCTCCCACCACACTGCAAGGATGGTGTGCCTTGAGGCATGGGAGGTATTAGCTTTGTGCCTTACCTAGTACTTTGACTTTTCCCCAAAAGCTCTGTCTTGGCATCATTTGAACACAAAACATTTTCCCACATCACAGCTGGGATACTCTCATGCTTTCTGGCAAACTAGATATGCTTTTGTGAGTAACAGCTTCTTTCTTGTCACCCTCCCATACAGGCCAGTATTATGCACAGCTCTTGATATGGTTTACTGGTGCACCTTTACTCCACTCATCTGGCTCTGTACCATCAAAATGTTGAATTCATAAAATATTTATTTTAAATAAAGAATTCTTGTGAGTGTTAATTACATTATCTATCTATCTATCTATCTATCTATCTATCTATCTATCTATCTATCTATCTGAACATTTGCATGTTGGAAGGACTGCAGAATAAATACTTGAAAGTTTATAATTACTGTACAACCAGCAATTTGCAATGTCTAGGAAACAAAATACCCTTCTGATATTGTTGTATAGGAAATCCATTAAAGAGTCTATGAAGCATATAAGAGCAGGGTTAATGCTTATGCAATGTAAGACTCCAGCCAAATATTTGTCATATGGTGCTAAACAACTTGAATGCTTGGGGTATATTAATGCAGAAATCCATTTCTTCTGCCAGCCTTCCTAATTGAATGAAGCTGAAATATAAAGCAGACCTTCATATGTGCTACAGATTTTAGTGCTGGGAAAGTGTATGAACATAAAACCTACTGGAGAAGCAGGGGGAGATGATAAGGCTATGTGTCTCCAAGTTCTCTCAGGTGTCTAGCCAGATTGCTTTGCTTGTGTGGGAACATTTTCATTCTGTTGTCCAGAACTAAGAGGAAAAAAATGGTAGTCTGGGAAGAGAGAAATAAAGACAGTAATTATGGGAAATGTGTGATTAGTGTGGTAGCCAGAGAAATTAAACCAGTAGTCCTAGGAATCCTCTCTTGTCCGAGGTAACTGCAGAGGTAGAGAAAGGCTCCTCACCACGGAGTTCAGTTGGAATCCACTCCCTGCTAGTTTAGTTTGATTGCTTTTTTGGATCCCTACCGTGTCCGTTCAGCTCAATGACATTATTTTCTATAGCGTTATATTGTCTTAACCATGAAGAAAAGAGGAGGATTAAGAATTTACAGAGATCCTTCTATCACTCAGCTTTGACAGCAATCCTTGGGGAGTTATTTTTTCATACCTAAATGGCCCTAGGCCAAGATTCCTATCCAAATTGTTCAATTCAGTCTAAGTGGACTGAATTTAATTCTGTATTAGGATGTAATCATCTCTTTGAAAAGTATGTCATATGAAAGCTTTCTTTGTGCACCTTTGATTAGATTAGTGAAGATGCTGTGATATGTTGCAGCTACTTAGTTTGTTTTTCAGTTTTTGAGAATGTGCATTATGTTTAATTTTGCAAAGCTGAAACAAATTTAAAATGCACTTCCATATGAGAATAGCATACATGTAGATAAAAGATTATTATTAAAGAGCAACTTTACCGTAGGAATAATCAGTTTGATTTATTTAACAGTTTGGTATCTTTCATACAGAAGCGAGGTATAACTCTGTATTTATTTTTGTGCCTTGTTTGTGGTTCCAGTATACAATGATTACTATTGAAGTCTATATATTGATCAAACCTCCTTTCAAGCAACATGCTTCAACAGGCACTAATGGTTTGTATGGGTTGCTATTCTTTATGAGCTTAGAAAGTAAAATAGCCAACTGTAGAGTATAACAGATATAGATTCCTAGTTTCTGTTTGCAGGACACCTACATAGGTATTTTCTTCTGTTAAAAGATTCACTTATATTTAGGGTACAGTAACCCAAGTATTACATTTTTATACATATATGGTAGACATTTAAAGGGTGAAGGACACAATGTCATATTTGTAGTACATATATTTTGGTAGAACAATTCTACTTTTATGCTTATTAAAGCTCATGTATTAAAAAGAGCTGAAAGAAATTCAGAGGCAATCCAATTGTACCATAATGGACAATTAAAAATTCCAACTGATTTAAAAGGGGCTTTTATCCCATAGAGAGGTTGTCAATGCATTGAGGAAAAAAATGCACTGTAGATTTCTTGCATTCAAATGGTTAAAAGCCCCACTTAAATTAAGAAGAACTTGGGGGATTTTTTTGTTCCACGTAGTTCAATTGTTTTGTAGTTTATAAATCCTCCTCATTGTGTTCTAAAACAAAAAATGGCATCGTGCATCACTTTCATGGTAATAAGCTAAAAATGCATCAGATTTAAAAAAAGAAATAGAAAATCAAATTGCAATTATAAATGAAATCCTTCAGAGCCTAAAAATACTAAATAAAGTTAGAGGTGGCAGTAGTTAGATGAATATATAGCAAAGCATACACAAGTTTGTAGAACAGAGAATTCCATAGGGTAAATAATTTTAGTACATAGCTGCAATTAAAAACAGATCAAAATGTAAAGCTTTACACATTCAGTAGAATGTCACCTTTACACTGCCCCCTCTCATTTTACCTCCTTTTTAGGAAACCCTTCGTACCCATCTGGAAGGGAAACTTCTGTATTCTTAGAGTGGAAAAAGAGGAACATGGTCACTTTGTCTTAGCTGATCCCAAATGGGGTTTTCCACTCCTTGAGATCCCTCTAAGCCCTCATGGGAGGCCCCAAGGTGTCCTGGTGGTCATATTTACAAGTAAGACACTGGGTTTCACAGGAGATTAAATGTGACTATTTGTCCAGAGAGCTAACGCCCTTTGAGAAATAGTTATAATCTCCCTCCCCCGACCTTAAACCTTTCTCCTTCTGCCACTTTCTCCTTCCCAGTTTCACGAAACCGTACTTCCTCAGACAATGGGAAGCTGAATTGGCGATCTCACTTGCTGATGGCGAATGGACACAAATCTTGCGATTAAACCTTTTTTTACCACAAGATGCTCATACCAAAGAAATTAACTATAAACTGCTTACCCAATGGTATAGAACCCCTGAGAAACATTCATGGATCTACCCCTCCAAACCTAGTGTATGCTGGAGGTGCCTCCAAAGTTCTGGCACAATGCTACATATATGGTGGACCGGCTCGAAGATTGAGATCTTCTGGATGCAAGTCATACAGAACATAAACTCTGTTCTCCAGACTTCACTCACCAAAGAGCCTCTTCTAAGCTTTTTCCTCTATAGCCAAACACCCCTATCCAAACAGTCAAAATTCTCCAGAGAACTCTTACTCTTTCTCCTGACCACAGCAAAATGCTTCCCCAAATTGTGGCACTCACAGGATCCCCCTTCAATTGATCTTTGGATATCCTCTGTTGACTCCTTAATGGAGATGGAAAGATGTCATGCTATTTCCACCTCTACTTTACAGTGTCTTGACACAAAATCGTCACCCTGTACTCCCACCTCCATTATGCCAGTAGGCACACCAGCCTGGTAATCCTCCTGTGTTATATAATATTCAAACGCAGATGGCTCAGCAGCACTAAGTAAATCTGCAAAAACCATACTATCATTGCTGTTTGTGGCAATACCCATTTTCATCTGTATAGCTCACTCTTCACTGGTTTGAACCAAGAAAATTCTTACAGTCCTCTTCAAAACCTCAGTCACACTCATCACAGACACAGCAGTCTCAACCACAGAAAACTACTGGACACAGCCACATCTTAACCCTTTGAGTGCCAGAGGGGTACGGAATGCATTTGCGAAGCACTGCATTGAATACTTCTCTGGCACTCAAAGGGTTAAGTCCTTGGGAATGTTGTTGGGTAGCAGGCTATCTACTGGGCTCCGTAGGCTCCCACTACTATTACTACGTCTGTTTGTGAATTTCTCCACATCATCATCCTTCCAACTCCTATTACTCATATTGTACACAAGCTGCAGCACTCGGACTTTATTTTTGCCTTCTCTCCCTCTCTCTCTCTCTCTCTGTCTCCCCCTCAATCATCTCTGTGTTTGCTACCTGTCTACAACCATATATCAGAGAAGAACGTCCAAGATTTTAATGTTTTGCAGTGGGAATTATCTGGGGAGAAATACACTAAGGTATGATAAAGAGGTGATCAAGTGGAGATGACTTCTCCAGTGTGTTAAACTCAACAGTTCCCATACCATTATATGGAGCTAAAATATTTATATGCATAGGCTCCATAGAAGAACATGGGTCTTAGAGAGCTTATCACAACAGATGTGTTCTCCTCTTTCACCTCTTTATCACACGTTAGTGCATAACTCCCCAGGTTATCTAAATCCCTGTGGAAAAAAATGACACAGTTCTCTTGGGAATTTCATTGTTGTTAGCTAAAAGGTGGAAAATCTATGCATTTTCTATGCACAGGAATTCTTGTGGAAAAAAGCAGCAAAAGGTGTGTTTTCCAGCAAAATTGCAGCAAAAACATCTTACATTGCCTATAATGCTCTCTCCTTTATCAAACAACTTTTCTCTTCAATTTTATCTACTGGCTCTTCAAACTCAGTGTCCCTGCTCTACTTTCAAGTTTCTCCTCTGCCAGCGTTCACATGGCCCCCCATGGTTTCTGACTACTATATTCTATTGAGACAGCACTGGACAAAGTATCTAAAGACTTATAGTCAACCAAATCTAAAGGTCACTTCTCCCTTGTAATTCTTCTTGCTGCTTTTGACAAAGTTGATTACCAATTGCTCTCTAACACTGCTCTTGTTTAAGTCTTTCCTGTCTAACCATTGGTTTCTTAGGTGATTCTTCCTAACCCATCTCATTTTCGGTTGGAGTTCCACAATACTCTGCCCTTGGTCCCATTCTTATATATATATATATATATATATATATATATATATATATATATATATATATATATTACTTATCACTCAGAAAACTCATAAACACTTACAACTTTTGCGATCATCTATAATCTGATGATATCCAGATAGTCATCTCTTCTTCAGATCTCTTTATTTGAGTATCAAACTGTTACTCCTCATGGAATTCTTTCCACTATCTCAAACTACTTGATTTCTAAAACTGAAGTAATAGTTTAATCTTCTTCTTCTGTATCTACCTCAATGGCCCACTGACTTATCTTTGACTTATTTTCCTTTATTTCCCACATTCTAAACTGCATAAAGTCTTGGCATCACCACCTAAACACAATGCATATATATGCTTATTCCTCACCCAAGAAACCAGGAATAATCCCTCTTTTGGAAAAAATGTATCCTGAACTCTCAGTGGGTTCCCATTTTTGAAAAGTCCTACTTTGGCTTCATATTCCATTCAACAGCATAACAGTGACATAGAAAACTCTCTTCAACACAAATGCTTTGTATCATTCTTAACTTATATCTAAATATTATCATAGATGCCCCAAATGTCCAAGGAAGTTGTGTGAGACCTCCTCTCCACATACACTGTTTGAGGCCCACACCAGTGCTCCTATTCTGCTCTGTTGAGCTGTCATCTATACGGCCACAATTGGATTGACATATGTGCACTAATTGTGGGACCCACAAAACCAGAGGGATGCCCATTAGAAGGGACGGCTGAGAGATCTCAGGAACAGGTTGAGATATACTGCTGATGTGGCAATCAAGGGATTAAGGGTCGACCTGCACACAACACAACAAATGCAGTAATCACAAAAGGTACCATAACTGATGGGATACTCAAACATACCTTTTGTGATTTCTGCATTTGTTGTGTTGTGTGCAGGGCAACCCTTAACCCTTTGACTGCCGCATCAGCCGTATATCACAACCTGTTCATGAGATCTCTCAGCCTTCCCTTCTAATGGGCATCCCTCTGGTTTTGTGGGTCCCTTTGACTGCCAGAGAGGTATGATGCAATGCTTTGGATACCTCTCTGGCAGTCAAAAGGTTATGCATGCCACATCCCCCATATGATATTTCACTCCAATGGTGGCCATATAGACGACAGCCTGAGATAGAGCAGAATAGGAGCACTGGTGGGGCCTCAAACAGTGTATGTGGGAGGAGGTCTCACACAACTTCCTTGGACATTTGTTTAGTGTGCCGCATCAGAAGTATTTATTACTGAAATGTCGCACTCTAGTTTGCGACCCTTAAGCCTGCAACATCAGAATGTCACCCTGTTGATGCATGCTACATTCTGATGTTGTTCTTTTGATTTGTGCCACATTCTGATGTTGCCCTTTTGATTCGGGAAACATTATGATTGCACCCTTTTGACTAAATTTTTCTTAGAATGTTTAAAATTGGGGGTTTGTGTTAAAAAGGATAACACTGTATTAATTGCAGACTTGTGTCAGCTGTAGGAATGGTCCAAGCAGGGATTAGGGATATGATCAGTCATGGTTGCTGTGTCATGGAAGTAGGAAGAATGGTGTATGTGAGAGGAGGAGGTCTCATACAACTTCCTTGGACATTTGTGAAGTGTGCCACATCAGAGGTATTTGGTATTGAAATGTCACCCTCTAGTTGGTGAACCTTAAGGCTGAGACATCAGAATGTCGCCTTTTTAATTTGAGTGACATTATGACCATGCCCTTTTGATGACCGCCAACTAGAGGGTGACATTTCAATAGGATACCATCAGCATGTGATCCCTTTCTGTCTTGTGTGCTTATTCTGTCAGTAATGACTGCATGCCCCCTTTCTATTCCTCATTGTAATCTGCTTGATCAAAATGAGTTAAAAAATAAATTAACTTGAAGACTGCCACTGACACCCAGGGTGAATGTTTATAAATGGTGTATAGGTCTAAAGGAGTTAAAATATGAAGAGGCATTAAGTAGGAAAAGATAATTATCTTTCTTTCTTTCTTTTTCTTTCTCTTTCTTTCTTTCTTTCTTTCTTTCTTTCTTTCTTTCTTTCTTTCTTTCTTTCTCTCTTTTCTGATATCATACTGCATGAAGAAATATTAATACTTTATGATACAAACATACTCAAGGTCAGTATAAAAAGATCTTTTGTCTCATACTGTAAATATGATACCCTTGATATACAAGAAAGAAAGGTTTCAACTTCAAGGAAAGAAAGGTTGTGTTAAAATAAGGACAGAAATGATCTGTGAGTCACTATGAAACAACATTTCTTCCAGAAAAGTTTGGTTATCTGTTTTATACCAAAAAAAGGCATACTGAGTTAGAAAAAATATGTTTAACATAGATATTATCTTAGCAAGGAATAATTGACATTTTTAAAGTCAAATATACATTCTTCCCACCCTAAGATTTAAAATATGACTTATTTCAGTATTTTTTTTTGCATTCCTTTACTACAACAAAATTATAACTGGCAAAGGCTGAACTTAGTCACCTTGTGTCTTTCAACAACTATGTAGCTATTGCATGCTTTAGTTGTCTATACTTCATTAAATAATATTTCCATTAATCACCATTCCACTCCCATATAGAAAAACCTCAAAAGCTATGTAACAATCTAAATTGGCAAGATTTGCTTTGCACTAAACTACTGCTTAGATACTCAGTAAAGAAAATCAATCATACTTAAATACAGGTCTCTTTTTTATGCACTTAGTGAATACATCGTTAACATTTTTTCCAATAACCACTAAAGATTTAAGGCAAATTATGTTTCCACTTGTAGAATGGAATAAAAAGGTAGCAACTACATAAGTCTATTAGTAGAAGAATATCCAACCTGTACACAAATTACTACTTGCCTTATTAAAAGTTATTATTGTTTTTGTTTTCCTTTAAGGAAAATGAATGCCATTTTTTTATAACTTAAGAATGTTAAGTTAGAGAAACACAGAACATTAATTCCATACAGTTTAAAAAATAGGGTTTAGTTCTATTTAAATCATTGATTTATCTTATCAGCTGTTCTTGTATATTACACAAACAATGTGAAGCTGAACCTAATTTTCTGTGTACTTTCTGCCATATTTATGGATACTTTGTTTAATCAACGGCCTTTCGAAGCAATACGAGAACAATGTAATCCCAGTTCAGAATCTATTGCTGTATTAGAAATTTTGAGGCACAATTTCATAGATGTTTCTGACATATTATATGATAGTCTAATGATGCTATGAACTGTTTCTCTTTTTTTAGCAAGTTTGCTTACTGAGTAACGTACAATGCATTACAAATAATTGTAAGCAGAAGGAGCATTTTATTTGAATGAAACCATTGTTGTACTCAAGAGACACTTGAAATGAGTGTTAACATCTAATATAATTTTCTTGCCACCGGAAAACGAGAAAAAAAACAACAACTTTATAATGTAACATTTTAACATTTGCAATATTTTATTCATGTAGTATCATTGTTTTGCTTTTTATTTATTGTTTTTTATTACACCAGTCACCAAAGAGTACATAAATGTCTGTGGCATGAGACAACACTACACAATAATGATACAGGCTCCACTAAATAATGTGGTTTGGCATTTTACTACAACATTTTATTGAATGTTATATGACCTTAGACTAAGGTAACCTTAACTATATAACAACATAGCAATATCCAAATTTTTATTTCACGTTCTTTTTCTCTACAGGATTAAAAAGATAAGACAAAAGAGGATGTCATTTGATCATTTTGTAGCATAAAAATTATATTAAACAGATATATATTTTGCTATTAAAAAAATATAACATTTGATGCACTCAGCTTGTTTCTTTGGAAACGGCTCCATAACAAAGAATAGTTAATCTTAGAGGTCTGGGATATGTTTCTGTAATATATTCTTCCTTTATGAGAAGAACCCACAGACCAGACAAACTTTATCTGTAATGACGATTTTATTCATTTATTATATACTGTTAAGTGGTTAGGACTGTTTTCTGTTTATTAGTATGAATAGAATGCAAAGCCAGCCAGAAAAAAACCATAATAGTTTCAATCTGTTTTGCTGTGATGGCACTAATAATTCCTGTTAATGTGAATATATTGCTCCAAGTTTCTTTGTGCTGTATGGAAGGCAAATCACTGACCGCTTATTAAATATGATCCATATTTTTGAAGTCCTTGCAATTTTTATGCTACATAGCAATTATATGCAAACAGTAATTGGCTGACTACCCTGTTTTTAACCGCAGAGTGCCAGAGAGGTACGAAATGCATTGCAAAGCAATGGAGGTACGCAGTGCATTGCAAAGCAGTGCCAGAGAGGTACACAATGCATTGCATATCCCTCTGGCGCTCAAAGGTTAGAATGTCTTAACATTTTAGGGAATTATCATTCTTTTCTTATTTGGAGTTCAAACAAAATTATATCAAAGTTTTGGGATAATTATAACAATATTTCCTTCATATATATATATATATTTACAGATATGTTTTTATACTGATATAGTACTGGTGATATAGTACTGGAATAGGTTCCATTTATAAATATTGTTTTATGCTAGATCGTGCTAAACAGGTTTCCTCAGTAAAATGTATGACTTGGAACATGCATGCATTATATAAAATGGTGAAAAAAACACTCTAGAAAACTCAAAACATGTTTCTAAAAGAAGTATAAATCACTATAAAACTACATGGCATTTATTGTGTTTCTTACAAGGTAATACTGGAGATTTATGGATAATTATACAAATTTTCAACCCTTTTATTTTATTCAGGACTGTAGTCTGAGGTACTCCACTTACAACTCCAGCTTGAAAAGGTTACATTTACAAATACTTTTCTGCATTCTATCATTTAATCAGTTATTGATCCATGAACAGATATATCCTCCCAAGCTGAAGCCTTCTAATGTATGGAACAACTCTTTATGAAGTACATTATCAAAGGCTTTTACAAAATCCAAGTATATTACACCAACAGCGATATTCTTGTTCAAATTACAATGTATCATTTCACAGAATACAAGGAATACAAGTAAATTAGATTGATATGATTCATTCTTCATAAAACCATGTTGAATCTTGCTAACAAGGATGTTGGTTGTCACATAGTCCTGAATACTATCAGTTAATAATTATTTTAATTGCTTACCTCCTATAGAAGTCAAACTCATATAGAATTTCCCCCCTTCTTTAATAATGGTACTACATCTGCTTTCCTCTAATCATGGGGTGAAATGCTTGATGTCCCCGTTCTGTTGGAGACTACAGCAGAGTTTAAGTTCCACAAAATGGTAAATATATATAACTATCTGCTGTATAAATGTACCTATTGAATAATGTAACAAAGGTAAGACCAGAATATACTATATATACAGTGCAAGATTTTAATAAAAGTTAGATTAAAAGCATAGGTTCCAAGAAAGAAGAGACACACCAGGACCAGGATCTCACAAACTCTACGATTCCTCAGAGCTTTTATGTGAAATTACACTGCTTAACATTTAAATTGTAACAACAGGATGGATAAGATGTAGAGTTATGCAAATCTGAAATTGTAATTATAGTGAGGGCCCTGCTCATGACAGTTTACAATCTAGAGGGTAAATTGTTTTGTTGAGCACATTTTTGTCTAAATCATTAATCAATTAATTGTCATATTGTCCTATATAATAAAATATTATATGTATTTTGTCAAGAATGTGATAATAATAAGATTAAGTGTAATGTTAAAGTATGAAATTGGCAGTAGGAGTACAAACAGGTGGGTAGCAGTGATGGATTTTTTCCCTTTGAATAAAAAAAAATGATATTTGTTTTTGGTCTGCCTCAAAAGAGCCACGTGAAATGGTTAAATGCATAAGGTTATACATTGTCTTCATCTACATTGTTCTAACTAGAATCATGGGGTTCAGGGAATTCACTATTTTAATGTAATTCTGAGTAAATGTAGGTCTTTAAAATGGACCTGTCATCCAGAATTGTTTCCAAAAAAAACAGCAGATGTATATTATAGGATATATTGATTTTTTTCTTCTTCGGAGTACAGTACCAAATGCTAATTAAGCTCTCTGCAGGAGAGCTTATAGTGTAACACTGAATGAGATCACTTTATAGAAATAAAAGTATCAATATCTCTATGCATCTGCTGTTTGACCAACATGAAACATATGCAGTTTTGAATGAACACAAAATTAATCCAAGGTGACAGATCCATTTTAGCTTTTACTGAAATATACCTTCTACAATGTACATATGATAACGGACTTATAACATAAATTATGCCCATGGGTAAACAATAGGGGTCACGGGGGTCGCACCTGCGACCGTGCCTGTCACTCCAGGTTGTTTTCATAATAATTATTTATAGTTGTATTTGTATAGTTCTCTGAAATTTGGTATATTTGTCACTTATCTTTCTAGATTTGAAGATATCAATAAATCAATTAAATTAAGATCTTAAACATATTGAACTTTATTCTAGATCTTATCATGTATTAAAAGAACAACTAACTTTAAGTTTCTCCCACAAAGATCTATCTACAGGGTGTAAGTCAACAATAAGCCTGCACCCTGAGATATATCAGAAAGCGCCAATGGGAAACTATTAACAATAATCAATAAACAAGGACACACAGTATGAAAAAATGTATACTATACATATATATCTTCTTACATATAGTCCACAATGCAGCTACTAGAGAATAAGTTCCAAAGATTTCTCCAGAGTCCTATGCAGCTGAATATAGGCAGGGGTCTCCAATAGCAATGCTAAAAAATATATAATAAAAACAGCGCAAATGGGCTCCTCTAAGCGTAGTATTTTCAAATGTAACTTTTGCCTTCACCTTCACCACGTGCTCCAGACTGGCACTCACCTTGTCGGGAGGTTAGAAACTGCCTCCCAGTTACAGTAAGTATTCCTGGTTCACCCCCAGGTAGGTTGCCACTGTTCAGCTCGCCTTGGGTCTCTTTCCAGTATATAGTTTCTTGTCCAGGATCACCACCTCTTAGTCCACGATGTAAGTATAGATACACTTCAAGTGTATATCTACTCTATATGTGGTGTGGAACCACTAAGGCAGAACTAAAGTACTAGAGCACTACAAGGTAGTAATGAATAGTAATTTATTGGCCAAATAAAAAATATTAAGAACATAAAAATAAGATAAAATATATATTCATATAACAATAAAAGTATCAGAAAACGCTCAACGCGTTTCGTAAGACCTTCTTACTTTCTCAAGAGCTTCTGATACAATTCAATTTTATCAGAAGCTCTTGAGAAAGTAAGAAGGTCTTACGAAATGCGTTGAGCGTTTTCTGATACTTTTATTGTTATATGAATATATATTTTATCTTATTTTTATGTTCTTAATATTTTTTATTTGGCCAATAAATTACTATTCATTACTACCTTGTAGTGCTCTAGTACTTTAGTTCTGCCTTAGTGGTTCCACACCACATACAGAGTAGATATACACTTGAAGTGTATCTATACTTACATCGTGGACTAAGAGGTGGTGATCCAGGACAAGAAACTATATACTGGAAAGAGACCCAAGGCGAGCTGAACAGTGGCAACCTACCTGGGGGTGAACCAGGAATACTTACTTTAACTGGGAGGCAGTTTCTAACCTCCCGACAAGGTGAGTGCCAGTCTGGAGCACGTGGTGAAGGTGAAGGCAAAAGTTACATTTGAAAATACTACGCTTAGAGTAGCCCATTTGCGCTGTTTTTATTATAACTTTAAGTTTCTATCTACCTCCCACTCTCATATGATGGTCAGAGAGAATGTGGAATTTTGAAGGCACCTGATTTCTTTTTACAGGCATTTTAATAGTAATTCACTGTTTGAGACAATTGGGTAGTAAATAGTATAAATACAAGTTAGGCACATATATGCCCTTTGTAAATCTTCTGCATCTATCCATAACTGATTTCCTAATGTGTGGCCTTTTATTTTCCCAAATAAATTTAAACTATTTTAATCTCAACATAGCTAAACATATGATTAATTGTTACCAATCATTTTTCATTTACATTGCTGGACAGATGGGAATCAGCAGGGAACTGTGTAATAAGGCCAAGGTTAAGAAGTATTTGATTGTATTGGATAACATCTGACATGTTGGTGTAAATTATACTACACTCCATTAATTTTTCCATGGTGTGTTTAAGCTGGGAGACAATCCATTAAATCAAGGAATGGGCCATACCACTCACTCACTGGGAGGCAGATATTCATAGCATTCTCATCTCTAGCTATATATTAAACGCAAATCAGAAGCCCATCAAAATAATCAGTCTTTGTCACTTGCTTCATTGCAGAGACCCATTTGTCTTGTTCCTTTGTCATGACACAGATCATTGTTCTTTATGTACATCCATCTGAATTTTAAAGACTCTTCCATTAGCATAGTCTGACGCCGGACCCCCTACCATTTTGTTCTCTTGGCTTTAAGCTGATTTTGTACTATGATTGCGGTCAGCTGTCAAGTTGACAAATTATTTTACAGGCCACTATTATTTGTGTCTATAATGATATGACCTCAAGGAATTTGCATTGCCTGGAGGAAGAGGGAATGTGCTTGTGCCTGTTGCCCAGTTTGTTTTAATGGATTACAGTAGGATGAATAATTCTGTCCTTCATTTATATAAGAATAGGTAAATCACATAGGCACCTTGATAATAAGTCTTAGAGCTTACGCTATATTGCATTTATGGTTATAGTTTGCATTTCCATCCCTAGGTAGACCATAAATATAAAAGTAAACATAAAATTATTTTTACAATTCATTATTTAATTTGTATTGAAATCTAGTAAACTTATTGAACATGTTTCAGGTTATCATCTGAGAAAGTTATATTAATCTTAGTGAATATTAGCATAAAAAGATAATATTATATGAAAGCGATTAATAGCTGGCGAGATGGCTCAGTTGGTTAATGCACCAGCTGTAGAATCTGTTTTAAACCACAAGGTCACAGGTTCTAGTTCCAGCAAGGTCAGCTCAGCCTTTCACTCTTCTAAGGTAGATAAAATAAGTCCAGGGCAATCACTATGTATTCTTCCTGCAATAATACTTTAAAAAACAAAAGAGAAACTGACATTTGTAGTCAGTAGCTACAAATGTAAAAACAAGTTGCTGTCCTTCTTTTCCATTTTGTGCAACAGAATTGTTTCTTGCACCCATTTTCTTATAACGCAATTTAATTAAAGCATAATGAATTATAAGACCAAACTGAGAAATTTTGGAGTAAGCTCAGTGATAAATTCCCTGACTATGGAGCCTATTCAAACAACAGTGTGCAGGTTCAAATCCCGGCAGGGTCAACTCAGTCTTTCATCCTTCCAAGGTCAATAAATGAGTACCATTGATTGGGTAATAATACCATTTATTATTTCAGCTGCCAGTTTGGTTAGTTCCGAGAGAATGCACTGAAAGCACTTTGAGTCCCACTGGGAGAAAAGCGCTATATAAAATCTAGTTATTATTTATTATTATTATTATTATTATCTGCATCACAGGGGAGAACTAGAAATGACTCACCTTTCCCTTACTTTAAATGCTGCTTTAACCCCCTTGAATGTGAGAGAGGTCTCCAATGTAATGTGAAACAATTCATCTAAGATCGTTTTAGCATTCAAGCAGTTTAATCCCCATTAAACTTAATATAAAATTGTATTTGTCCCTATGGTGCAGCCTGGTTTCTCCAGGATTACTCTACTTATACTTAGAACTTCAGATTCATTTAGTTCTCAGGTAGACTTCCAAAAGCTTCTTTGGAACCAAATCTGTTGAGTGGAACTCTAGTTGCCAAGTGCTCCTAAAATGTAGATTAACTCATTGTATATAAAGGTATTGAATGATTTTCAAAACTGAAAACCATAAGCCCTCCTCCCCCCACAAATAACACCAAACAATGTTTATTTACACTTACTTTTATTCGAGATGATCATATGATGCCCATTGAGTGAGTGACATGCACAGTCCCACAGATCACAGCACAGGGATGGGATTGATATTTCTATCCCCATAAAACACCATATGGAGTGTGCAAATATATTTAGTCTCCCACCCCAGAACATGTTGGGTGGCTCCTAGCCTATTACACATATGGGTGAGGGGAATAATTTTATTCTTCCCATTCCATTGTACTCTGATATAAAGAAAGAGGTGTTTAACCCAAAAACCAGTTCACAGGAAGTAGTGGTAATAATCCATCATATGCTCTCTCATACCACAAAGTTAGGAGTTGAAGTAGAGATGATTTTATTGTGAGTAGATATGCCCTGCTTTGAAAAAGGCAGTATACTACATAATACAGAAAAAATGTTGACTTTTATACATTTTTTATCTGTGAAAGTCAGGTAACCAAGTTAGTTCTACATTAGTTATGCATACAATTACATTCCTCTACATGATACATTTAAATGGTTAGATTGATGAACGTCTTATATTCTTAGTTTTAACTATGGATCATGTGCAGTTGGGTTGACTCTTTTAGGTTAGTATTACCGATTTAATCCTAATGTTTTCCTTTTTACATCCTGACCTTACAGTTATGCACATGTCAGGCTTGAGATTAGAATTTCAGTTGTTTATACATTGTTGATGCAAATGTAATGTTTTACTCATCTTTCAGCAGCAATGTCATATATCTCTTTAACTTGTACATCTCATAGATTAGACCTCATTGTCTAATCTGGGATCATGGGGTATAGGTCAGTGTTATGAGGAGTAGACAGGTTGCTCCATTGTCCAAGTTGCTGTGTATGCCTGTTGACTCTGGGGTCTCCCAAGCTGTTATGGGCATTCACGTACCTAGAAAAAAAAGTTAACAGACATACTTTCACCTAAAAACATGTTGGGATACTGACTGTAACCCTACCCAGTGGGCTTCCTGGCCCACATGGTCTGGTTTATCACCTTTTATCAGAAATCACAGTATGCTGCTTTTTCTTTCACATCCCAATCACAAGCATAGATGTATTGTCTGGCATCTGTTAGTGTCATATCATCAGTCAGCCTCAGGATGGCTGCTTATCTCTCACTGTTACACTTTTTAGGGGTGTTTGCTTCATTTTTTACCTGTACCCAGAAAACACCTTGTAGTATCTTTCCACCACTCCTATAACAGCTCCACAAACAAATAGCTCACTTTATTGCTTTTATGTATGTACGTATGTATGTGTATCTTTATTTATATGGTGCCACACAGTGTACGTAGCACCTTACAGATGTATGTTACCATAAATAAAAGGTGATAAAATAAGTGTCACATTCATAGAAACAATAGGATAGAGGTCCTTGACCCCAAAAGCTTACAGAAAGACAACGGGGTAAGAGGGTGTCAAGTGCTGAGATTACAAGTTCTGAGTTTTCTCAAAGGTAGTGCTTGGTCCTAATGCTCCAGAAGATAAGATTTCAGGGTAGACTTAAAGACAGAGGGGGATTGTTCAAGATGTAGAGAGAGGGGTATGTAGTTCCATAGGTAGGGAGCAGAAAGTGAGAAAGGTTTGAGATGGGAGAGGGTAGAGGGTGAGGATGGTGCAACAAGAAGGGCATTGTGTGCTGAGAGAAGGATGCAGCCAGGAACATAGGAGGAGATGAGGGAAGTGTGGTGATTCGTGCAGCCGAGTTTAAAACAGATTGCACAGGGGAAGATGAGGAGCAGGGAGGCCAGTTAGTAGAACATTGCAATAGTCTAAGCATGACAGAATGAGGGCATTTACAAGAGTTTTAGTTTTTTGGGAGAGGACAGGCAGATTTTAGCAATGTTGGATTTAATCACCAGAAATCATAGTATGCTCCTTTCTCTGTCACTCCCAAACATCGATTCTGCTGATCCCAGTCCCATGCAGCAGCCTAATCTATGTGCTGCTTCGATGACTCAGTGGCAGCCATTATAGCAGTGGCAAATGCCAGATTGTTACAAGTACTGTTTGCTATCACCCTCTAAGACAGCTGGCATTAAGCCAATGGGGCATTGTTTTTGACCAGACTGAGGCCTACCAAGAAGTAGTGTTGGGAGACTAACATTTCTAAAACTTAAACAGCATTTAATACCATCTGAGTATTAGGTAGCATGAGAGAACAAAACAACACATGACAGGGAAAGCCATACCATATGTCACTGCTGTGACCACTGCTATAATCATTGATTAATGTATGTCAACAAACTGATTAATTATGCAAGCTTACATCAAAGATGATACTATTGATATCTGTTGTAGGAATCATTATGAATAGATAGATAGATAGATACATAGATAGATAGATAGATAGATAGATAGATAGATAGATAGATAGATCGATAGATAGATAGATAGATAGATAGATAGATAGATAGATAGATAGATAGATAGATAGATAGATACATTAATCACACCAGTCCACCACCACCATACACCTCTGCCACATTCATTGTAAGTTATAACCCTTTTGTTTTTTTCTCCTTATAAATTATGTTTAGGCAGCATATCAAAATGTTTACAAAAAAGACTGTGCAGGCCAGAGAAAACTGTTTTGTGGGACTTAGGAATGTTAAACACAAGCCCTGAGAAAATTTTGTTTTGCAGGGCTTAGTCTTGTTAAACCCAAGTCCTTATAAAATAGTTTTGCATTACCTAGGCTTGTTAAACATAAGCCCTCAGATAAATTGTTTTGCAAGGCTTAGGCTTGTCAAACACAAGCCCTCAGAAAAAGTGTTTTGCTAGACTTACAGTGCCTTGCAAAAGTATTCACCCCCCCCTTGGCATTTTTCCTATTTTGTTGCATTACAACCTGGAATTAAAATGGATTTTAATTTGGATTTCATGTAATGGACATACACAAAATAGTACAAATTGGTGAAGTGAAATGAAGAAAATAACATGTTTTAAAAAAATTCTAAAAAATAAAAAATGGAAAAGTGGTATGTGAATATGTATTCACCCCCTTTGCTTTGAAGCCCCTAAATAAGATCTTGTGCAACCAATTACCTTCAGAAGTCACATAATCAGTTAAATAAAGACCACTTGTGTACAATCTAAGTGTCACATGATCTGTCACATGATCTCAGTATATATGTATATACACTTATTCTGAAAGGACCCACAGTCTGCAACACCACAAAGCAAGCGGCACCATGAAGACCAAGGAGCTCTCCAAACAGGTCAGGGACAAGGTTCTGGAGAAGTACAGATCAGGGTTGGGTTTGAACATTCCACGAAGCACCATTAAATCCATTATTAAAAAATGGAAAGAATATGGCACCACAACAAACCTGCCAAGAGAGGGCTGCCCACCAAAACTCATGGACCAGGCAAGGAGGGCATTAATCAGAGAGGCAACAAAGAGACCAAAGATAACGAGATGTAAAGCTCCACAGCAGAGATTGGAGTATCTGTCCATAGAACCACTTTAAGCCGTGCACTCCACAAAGCTGGGCTTCATGGAAGAGTAGCCAGAAAAAAAGCCACTGCTTAAAGAAAAAAATAATCAAACATGTTTGCTGTTCGCCAAAAGGCACAAGCACTGAGAACAATTGTTTTGCAGGACTTAGGCTTACTAAATACAAGCTCTGAGGAAAATTGATTTGTAAATGTGGGCCTCGAGAATACAAATCTTTGCCTTGAGAGCAGGAAGGAACTGTGCCTTTCATCAGCAATTGCAATGTGCACAGTATGTGTAAGGAAACTTTGTAAAATAGGGGAAGGACTGGGAACAACTGATACTTCTGTGATCATATGAAACAAATGGCACAGCTGCAACCAAACACCATGATGCTTAGGTCTACAATGTAAAATTATCCTCCAAGAAACCAAGAACTGCTGTCATTATGGCCTTTGTCCTCTCCACTAAGGACACATGACAATAAGAAGACTAAGAAATAATAATGAATCCAGCCTGCCACCAGCTTAGCGTATTCTGTGGGATGGAATGTCCACAGATGCTCCTTGATCCCCTGCCTCTGATTACTCTCCACCACATTGCCATGTGTGGTCAGAGTACCACATAATGTGCAATGGGTAGACATAAACTGCAACATCTTCAGATCTACATAATCATTATCAGCTGGTGCAGGAGGTAACGTTGGTGGAGGTGATACACAAGAGAAGGTGGTAGAGGATACTGGGGGTTAAGGGGTGGGGACAGTTTGTACATTTTCTCACGCCCGGAAGAGGCTGACAATGAAGCAGGTGTTAAGCTCGCCATCAAACTTCAAGGCTCAGTTTAGGTTTCTCTACTTTTCCTCTTGGATTTTCACCAGCATTCTTTATGCCCTTGGGAAGGGACAGGAGTTACAGTGACAGCAGCTCTAGATTTCTCTTTTGAGACTTTGTCTTTTACATGCTTAACATAAACATCATAGTGTCTGTATTGCCGTTGTGTCAAGGTGTGTCCCCTCCTTTCCCCTCTTCACTAACTTGTCACTTATAGTGCACAATGCAGTTGCCCCAACAGAAAATTATTCACACACCCATGATTTCAATGAATGGACAGGTGGAGAAAAATGGCCTTCTTCTTCTCCACAGTCACCTTCACTTCCTGGGTCGGATGCTGCTGACTCAGACTCAGCACTAGAACTAGGACCAGGATTATTGATGACAAGTGGAACCTGTCCCAAATCACTAATGGAGAAACCCAGTCTATGGTGGCCATGTTAGTCTGTGGTACAATAGCCCTCTCAGACGTCATCACCATCAGAATGGACGAAAGTCTGGACCTGGCTACTCAGCAGCAGGAATTACAGCAGCAGCAAACTCTGCAGTGTCACTGCTGGTGGCGGTGATGCTCATCATGTTTTGCATCTCTCTCACCCATTCCCATTCACTTTCAGCTAAAAGGGCCGTCATTCTCTCCTCCACAAAAGCTATTCAACCATCACCCCCACCACCAGTCTCTTGCTGCTGTATATAAGTGGGACTGGTTGGTGATGACAAATGTAACAGAGGGTACCCTACTCTCATACTTTCCATTTCTTCAGATGAAGAAGGCACACTGGCAGCAGTAGTAGCAGGCACAGGCAGCTGACATGGGCTGCTGTCCATACTGCTAGCCAGTTCTGCCTTCTTCAACATAAATCTTCAATGTCTCTAGCTGCTGTGTGTTAGTGGTACTGCTTGGGGATGGCAAATGTGACTTAGGGTCCCCTCCTCCTTCTCAGAATTAGAAGGCACGCTAGAAGAAAGTGAGACTTTGTGTAAGTGCGATCCTGTGGAACTGTGATCAGATATTCTTATAAAGTGTGATCCGTTGAAATGGTGATCGGATACATTGTTTGCGGTGAAGATTCCTGGATACATGGATATATTTGATCTGGCATCTTTATGAAGATCTTTTTGTGCACACTCTTTATAGTATATCTGTGTTTCACTTTTGCAATATTTGTTTTTGGATATTAGCGATTGTTTTACATATTTATACACAGATGCCGGCATCTATAGGGATGGGGTGTTTTTAGTAAGTGTAGGGTTCTTTGGGTTTTGGATGTGGATGTAGGGGGAGTGTGGGATATTGGGAGAGTTGCTACACCATTTGACCTGCCCTTACCCTGGGTTCCTTTTTATAATTCATTCATTATTTAACCCCTTAAGGACCATTGACGTGGCAGGACCTGGTACGTCATGTTCTTTTACTCACCGTGCTCCTGTAGGAGCGCGGTGAGTAATACCGCGGACTGAAGTTGATTGCTCCAAGACCGGAGCGATCTCTTTCAGTCCCCCGTTCGGCGTGCAGCCCCACGTGATCAGTCACATGGGACAGCACGTCAAAATTTCCTATCCGGTCCTTAATGGACCGCACACCCCGGGACCGCTGGTCCTTAAGTGGTTAATAAATTTAAATTTTTTTCATTTGATTTATTTGTGTATTATTTCTTCTATAATATCAATGAGGAAGGAGAGTGCCGCATATATATCCATTCTTTTTTTCTATATATGCTCATAGCATCAGCCAGCATTATGAGCGTGTAATACCCATATTTTGCTTTATAATTTACTTTAAATATCAATGTTTGCCCTCTCACTCTCTCTACCTCCTTCAACTCTGTTTACTTTCTATTTTATGTAATGCTTTTTGGCTGTGTGAGATTTTTATAGTATGTGTGCAGGAAGTTTCTCTTCAATGAAAGGCATAGATGAAACATGGAACCATTTTCGCAAAATATTTTGGGTCTAAGCAAAATGGAGGACATTATATGTGGATCCTGTTCAAAGTATGCTGACATGTCAATCACTCGTTCAGGCCTGTCCAAGTTCAGTCATCAAGGGCCACCAACAGGCCAGGATTTCCATGATTACTCACAGGTGAGATAATCAGTGGATCAATCATTTTGACTGACTCACCTGTGCTTAAGCAGGGAAATCCTTAAATCCTGACCTGTTGGTGGCCTTTGCGAAATGAACTTGAACAGCCCTGCACTAGCTGGAGGAATATATTTTCGATCAGCATAATCATCCGTAATTAGTTCATCCTTGGCATCACCCACCACTTCTTCCCCACTACTTTTATATTCCTCTAGACTTAAACAATTTATTTCTACTTTTCCATTTAGATGGATTACTTTCAGGACAGGTGTTATACTTGTTTGTGTCACAGTCAGATGCAGCCATTGGTTGAAGTGGTACGCATTCTTTCATTATGCCATCAAGACTAGAATATGACTTATCGTTTTCATTGTTTTAGGTGGTTTATTAATAATACTGGTGCTGATGGTAATGGAAATTTTTGTTGGATGTTGACAAACTGCCACCTCAGGACAAGAGGAATCACCATCATTTATTGCATATTCTGCAGCAACCATGGCTGCAGTCAGTTTTAGGACTACCACTTTACTATCACATCCCTGCATGGCTCCTACTCCATTCAACATTCCCCTGTCCCTAGTACATTTGCTGGACATTATTAAACTAGTGTGATGTAATACCCTTTAAAAGTGTAGTATATCATATTCTCAGAAGTGGACATGATTCTCTGTTGCTGGACTCCAGGACTCCAAACTCTTCCCAGTGAATTCATCTTAGGAAAGAGGACTTCAAAGAGATGAGTTTGGGATCTTGATATGTCAACAAAGTATAATGTCAGGCTCCTGGTCATGATATACAACATACATTAAATATAAATGTTTTGGTACAAATCCTTCTATAACTGAATCATAGTGGCCAATAGGATTGTCAGAGCAGATTAAGGTATGTAATGGTTTTTGCTATTATTTACTATGAAAAAAAATTGTTAATACATAGAATTGGACCAATCAGGATTTTTTGGAGGGATAAAAAAATAAATAGGGGGGAGAAGGAATGATATACAGATAGGGAATGCTTGTTACAAAATGGGTTGTAATGCATATCAGGTAATGTTAAACAAGATAAAACAGTACAAGAGTAAAGCATTTGTGTGAATACACTAATTGCATTGATGCTTCAAAAATCCTGCTCCACTCTCCATATTGTGTATTAACCCTTTCTGGTATGTGCTCATTGCAGCTTCAAATCCCTGTCCCAGTCTCCATAATTGTTTGCGTTCTAATGGAACTGTTCATGTATTATACTATAATATCTATAAAATAAATGGAAACAAATATCAGTGTGGTTATTTTATGCACAAACCGAACATATTAGGGTTATATTACTTTACAGATGTTTTCCAAAGAGTGATTGAAAGTGCACAATATGCTTGTGACAGGGTTAGTCAGTCTTTAGACTTCCAGTTCATTGCAATTCCCATCATCCCCAACCAGCCATTTTATGGTTGGGGGATGATGAGAGTTGTACTTTTCAACAGCTGGAGGTCTAAAGACTGGCAACTCCTACTTTGTCATAAAAGCATTAGTGTGTGACTTATTATTTACTTAGAAAATGTTTTACCAGGAAGAATGCATTGAACTTTGTAGATACATTAATTATTATCTGTTGATGCAATATGTTTCTTCTAAGGTAATTCAGCATCTGAGCTTGCATTTCAGCATGTCTGTGGTCCTGCTAACATATAATATGTAGTATAATAAATCATAAGAATGTTGCACAATAAAAGTTTCACTTTGTCATGCTTTATCAGTAGGGGTGAAACAATTATTGTGTTCACAGAGTCTTTTTGCAAAGAATCTCACAGCTCACATTACTTATTCATTTGTTCTGTCTAACTGGTTGAATATGGGTATCTTTCTGTCAGCTTTCCTATTACACCTATAGTAACAATAAAATGAAATGTGACACTGGGGGTCACTTCACGCTTCTTTCCCTATCTACAAAGAATGAGGCTGCAAATGTAGGAGCAAAAGATCATAACAGGTTACAAAAGAACATATGGGTGAACAGAAAATAAGTTCTGCACCAATTACTTTCTGATGACTATATTAAATTAAGCACAGAGCTCATTATATGGGAAGCACAGAAGGCTACTATGTCTTGAACAAACAGTGTATGTAATAATAATTAAAAAGGGGATATAAAATTAGAAATGAGTAGTTAATTTTTCATCTTCTTGTTGCTGGGTAATTAGTCTGATAGTTGACTACGCCTGAGCTATAGCAACACCAGAAATGAAATCTAAGGTAGAATAACATATGCATACATAAAGGAGGGGGATATTTTTGCATTTGATCCCCTTACTTGCTAAATGGGCCCTCAACACAATGCTTTGTAGAAGTCTTTAACATTCTTGGGTGCTAAAGAACATTATTATAATTAACACATGTATGAAATTATTTAAACTTGCCAAAAACAAGCCGAGTCTCTTAACACAAGAATGTTATAAAATATGCTTTTCTTTTGCTTTTCCAAATTGGTTCAACTGTATGTAGGGAGGAAAATTTAGATTGCATTACTCAGATGAAGACCAGTGGGGTATGCATTGCAGTGATCCTCAATGGGTTAACAAAATAATTTGAGTAACATGTCAGTGGTCAAAAATGTGTATGTTTATGTAGTGGCAGTAATATTAAATGTATGTGGCTACATAAATCTTACATTAAAGATGAGAGAAACAATTCTGTAAACTTTTATGTATGACAAAAGGTGTTTTGTAAGATCTGACCCATGTCTTACAAAACAGGTGTTTAGTCTATGTGCAGCGAGGGAAAAAATTATAATTTTAATGGTAGGTTTACTTGAACAGTGAGAGACAGAATAACAACAAAAAAATCCAGAAAAATGCATTTTAAAAACTTTATACATTTATTTGCATTTTACTGAGTGAAATAAGTATTTTACCTCCTATCAATCAGCAAGATCTCTGGCTCCCGTGTGTCTTTTATACAGGTAACAAGCTGAGATTAGAAGCACTCTCTTAAAGGGAGTGCTTCTAATCTCCACTTGTTACCTGTATAAAAGACACCTGTCCACAGAAGCAATCAATCAATCAGATTCCAAACTTTCCACTATGGCCAAGACCAAAGAGCTGTCCAAGGATGTCAGGGATAAGATTGTAGACCTACATGGCTTGAATGGACTACAAGACCATTGCCAAGCAGCTTAGTGAGAAGATGACAACAGTTGGTGCGATTATTCGCAAATGGAAGAAACACAACATAACTGTCAGTCTCCCTTGGTCTGGGGCTCCATGCAAGATCTCACCTCTTGGAGTTTCAAAGATCATGAGAACGATGAGGAATCAGCCCAGAACCACAGGGAGGATCTTGTCAATGATCTCAAGGCAGCTGGGGCCATAGTCACCAAGAAAACTATTGGTAACACACTACGCCGTGAAGGACTGAAATCCTGCAGCGCCCGCAAGGTCCCCCTGCTCAAGAAAGCACATGTACAGGCCCACCTGAAGATTGCCATTGAACATCTGAATGATTCAGAGGAGAACTGGGTGAAAGTGTTGTGGTCAGATGAGACCAAAATCAAGCTCTTTGGCATCAACTCAACTCGCCGTGTTTGGAGGAGGAGAAATGCTGCCTATGACCCCAAGAACACCATCCCCACCATCAAACATGGAGGTGGAAACATTATGCTTTGGGGGTGTTTTTCTGCTAAGGGGACAGGACAACTTCACCACATCAAAGGGACGATGGATGAGGCCATGTACCGTCAAATCTTGGGTGAGAAACTCCTTCCCTCAGCCAGGGCATGGAAAATGGGTCGTGGATGGGTATTCCAGCATGACAATGACCCAAAGCACATGGCCAAGGCAACAAAGGAGTGGCTCAAGAAGAAGCACATTAAGGTCCTGGAGTGGCCTAGCCAGGCTCCAGACCTATCTGTGGAGGGAGCTGAAGGTTCGAGTTCCCAAATGTCAGCCTCGAAACCTTAATGACTTGGGAGGATCTACAAAGAGGAGTGGGACAAAATGCAAATCAATTTATAACTGTTTCGAAATGCGTTTTTCTGGATTTTGTTGTTGTTATTCTGTCTCTCAAAGTTCAAATAAACCTACCATTACAATTATAGACTAATCATTTCTTTGTCAGTGGGCAAATGTACAAAATCAGCAAGGGATCAAATAATTTTTCCCTAACTGTATGTCTTTTGCATAGTTAACCAATCAGTTTGAAAAGCTTTAAGATGATGTAAAGATAATAAGCGGGTCAATTACAGCATTTTCATGGGCAGATCACATCACACTGGAATTTCACAGATCTCTCGTCTTCTACGTCCCACACTTCTGGCTCAAATCATATGTCAGGCCCCCATGCCTCTTCTACCTGACTCATACTAAGCCCATTCTCTGTGTCTCATACTCAGTCCCTGTCCAATACTTTGCATTGGCTCCAGCTCTCTTCCCCAGTCCTACCACTGCTTGTTCCTGTGCTCCTGCCCTCTCTTGCTCTCTGGCACTCATCTGCTTTTACTGTCTCTCTTCCTCCTTTGCCCTGTCCCTTTCTAATCCAAGAGAATGATAAAAGAAGGGAAGAAAGCTTGTTCATGAAAGAGAGAGAGAGAGCAAACAATACAGATTGAAAGAGAGCAAGAGAGACAAAGCAAGACAGAGTGCTAGACAGAGCAAGAGAATAATCAAATAGAGTGAGGTGGAGTCAGTGATAGCAAGAGATAAAGAAAGACAATGGATGGGGGAGAGACAAGAGCAAGAAAGAAAAAGAGTGAGCATGTCCACACACAGGAAAACAGTACAAGAATGTTAGAGATGAAGAAAGTTGACAAGACAGAGATAGAGACAGTGAAAGAGGGAGAAAGGTAGAGTGTGTGGTAGAAATAAAGAGTGAGACAGAATAGGAGAGACAGAGAAAGAGGGGGGAGAGAGCAAGGTAGTCAGAGAGAGCAAAATAGACATAGTGAGACAGAGAGAGTGTAATACAAAAATTGAAACAGAGAAAGTGAGATAGAGTGACAGAGTGAGTCAGAGAGACTAAGATAGAAAGACAAAGTGGGAGAGTAACAGAGAAAGATAATCAGAATAATTGCTAAAGAGAAAGAGAGAAAGAAGGACGATAATTGAGAAAGAGAGAGCGAGAACAAGTAAGAGATTTAGACAAAAATACAATATAAGAGCAAGGCAGAACAAGAAAATAAGCAGTTGTTCTCAACCTTTTTTTTTTTTAACTTTTTTTTAGTCAGTGCACCCTAAAATGTATTCTAGACTTTTCAGAGCACCCCTAAAATGGACATGACATTTGTAAAGAGATTAAGGAAGGGGGTAATACATAAAGAAATGTTTTTTCTTAGATATCACAATCAGAATAATAAAAAGCAAACATATTATACTATGAACTGCTCAATGATCAGCACTGTGGACATCCCGGTGTTTCATACATTTGTATTGGGGACCTGCTGAGACCTGACAATTGGGACCTATTCTCCCCTCACATCCATGTTTTATAATGTTCTGTTTGTGCCTTTTCAATTTTTTTCTTTTTTATATTTGCCTTGACTATGTGCTTGGTTCGGCAATGGAGAATGGACTCCTTCTCCCTCTCCTCTGTCTCCCTCCCCCTCCACCTCTTTATTCCTCCCATCTCCTTGATCTCTCTGATATTTTTTTATTCTCTCTGCTTTCTGGCTGTAAAGATAGGGCTGGGGACATGGCAATTCTCCTTTCATCTCTCATTATTTTGCGCTTGAGAGGTGTTGCCTTCCAATTTCTTCTCACCTCCTCCAGGGGGCGAGATATTTGCTTTTCACCAGTTTAGTTGACCTCCTTATATGCCTGGCCCTGGGAGTTTGGTGTGATCTTGGTTCTGATCCCATCTGGCTCTGTGGATCTTGTGTTGTAATTCTTGTAGCTGGATGTTTCTGGTTTGTTAAAGGGATATTAATGTTTCAAAATAAAAGCAGCTAGAATTAATCTTCATAGTATTTGGGCCATAGAGAGTGTTATTTCAATACTGTCAAAGTTTTAGTTCAAGAGTAATTGAATGATAAAGTATCCCCCTCACTCCCCTTTTACTGATGTAACACTGCTCACCTCAGAACAGAAGGATGGTGTCCAGATGGCTTGCAGAGAGGGACAATCTTAAATTAGCGTAATGGAAAAACCTGATAAACCTGTCAAGGAGGCAAGGTTTTCATTCTTCTCACAGTAAGAAGATTGTCCCTTGCTGTGAGCTGTCTGGTCTGTGGACCAGATTCCACATCTGAGGGGAGGTGGCTTACACTATGTAAAAGGGGCAGGAGGGGAATCATTTATCATTCAATTACTCCTGAAAGATAACTCAGACAGTAGTTAAATAACACTGTCCGTGGCCCAAATACTATAAAAATTAATTGGAGCTGCTTTTATTTTGAAACATTACTATCCCTTTAAGCTGATACCGCTGTTCTCTCTGTTCAGATGACCACTCTGTTAAACCTCATGCCTGCCCACATTAGAAATAGTTTTGGCTCTAACCACCCTTGCCGTGCAGATGGCATTGTTACATAATTATTGATATTCCTTATAGTGGGAGTTTATCTCTCAAACTTCCATGCCTGCTCCTTTATTTCCCTTTCTCCCTCCTTGTCCTTTTTCCCCTCCTCAGGCCTTCTTGATGCCCTTTCTTTATCCACGTATAGTGCTCCTCTTAGCTCTCTATCACCCTACAACCGGCAGGGTATGCCCCCGCTGCTAACTAACCAATTTCCTCCTACTTTTCACTTTTGCTATCTGTTGCTAATTCTCTCAGACTATTATAATGTTTCTGTATGTCCTTTCTTCCTCTTCTCCCTCTCATATTACTGCATACAGCTCTACTAGCTGCTAACCTGTATGGATCATACTTACCTCTGCTCACTACTCCCATTTTGGACATACTTTCCTTTGATCCCCTTCACTCTTCTCTGTCTGCTCATCTGTTCCTTCTTTCCCCTTCTCTTATCTCCCTCTACCCTCAACTTCCTGGAGAACCATCGGCACCTGCTGAGACACTTTCCTACTCTTATTTTGAGTACACTACTCTACATCCCATTCCTTCTCTGATACACTTACCATGCCAGATGTTTCTCTCTCCTTTACCACCTTGAAGGCTATGAAATTTAATGTGCCCAAAAAGAGATCTCAGGTTTTACACGAGGGTAAACGCTTATGAACTAATGTCTAATTCCTGCAAAAGACTCATTTTGCCTCTACTTCACATCCCTCTCTTATTTCTCCCCACTTCCCATCGGCGTGGTATGCATCTGCTCTGTCTAAGAGATGTGGTGTAGCTCCACTCATTGCCGCACAAAACCACTGGACTCACAAGGAAAAACTGGTGGACCCAGAGGGTCGTTACTTGTTCACGAGTTCACAATATTCCCTTTACGCTAGCCAATGTTTACACTTCCAACACCAAGGCTGTAAAATTTGTACTCTGGGTTTTAGGTCTTTTTAGGTTCCTTTTCCCACGGCTGTGTCATTTTGGGAGGTGATCTCAACCTGGTCCTCAACCCTCTCTTAGACAGTGCCTCAAATCACTCTCAATATGCTCTGTCTTCAATAAGCAAGCTGACCTCGCTCCTGGACGGATCTCGACTTATTGACACCTGGAGGTTATTCTACACCTCTGTGAGGGATTTCACTTTCTTCTCCAGACCGCCTAACATGTACTCCTGCCTAGACTATCTATTCCCGTACCAATCTTTCCTTCATAGCATATCTCAAGGCTCGACCGTTTCAGATCATGCCCAGGTCTGCATATGCCTCTTCTTCCCTTCACACAGGTTTGGTAAACCCACCTGGAAACTGAATGGCACTCTTTTAAATAATGATTCTGATGTTGCCCATCTCACTACTCCCCTGCAACAAATTTTCCAGTTAAATACTACCCCTAAAGTCCCCCCCCCCCATCGTGTGGGGGGTACACAAATGTTATATACGGGGAAACTCATAAAATTAGGGGAGTATAAACAAAAGCTATTCTGATCTGAGATTGACAGACTTGTGTCATTAGTCAGGGATAGGGAGTGACTCCATAAGTCCACTCTCTCTGCTGACTCCCTTGCCTCTTTTACTGCCACCCAACAAGATCTCTCCACACTACTCCGCAGCCACCTATTGAAATCTTACCATTGGATTCAATACTGTTCCAATATCCAAAATAACAAGTGCAGAAAGACTCTAGCCCGCTTGGTTCACATTAAGCAGAAAGCAGGATACATATCTAGATTCAAGGATGAAACTGGCACTATTCACCAATCCCTTCCTTCATTTTAAAATTTAAATTTTAGGATGCTAACAGCAGCAATAGAACAGTCAATGGGATGTACGGTTAAAGGAAAAACAGAATAAATATTGACTTTATTCACTAATCCTAACAAAAAAGACAAATCCCCAAAAAATGTATAAAAATTAGATAAGTATATAAAAAGCAGAAGGATAAAGATGAACGTTAGACTAAGAGTGTCAAAGTATTTCCTCTGTCTTGTTGTTAGCTTACTAAATATAAAGAGACTGGGAAAAGTTAAGGTGAAGAATGCACATTGACTTGATAACACATTTAAAGGTAAGTAGGGAACTCTGTGAAATAACAGAGTGCAGCTAGTTATATTGTAAATGACCGTAGGACGCAGCTGTCACACAGAAGGGTTGCTCCAATCTACCACTGTTGTTAACATGGCTATGACCACAGATTAATGCTTGACAATAATCTGAGAATAACATAAACTTAAATTAAACTCAAATATGATATTGTAAATAATTGGTCTAGCTTTCAGCCCTATGAATCATGATGATAAAATACATTAATCACACCACACCAGTCCACCATCACCATACACATCTGCCACATCCAGTATACTGTAAGTTGTAACCTTATTATTTGTTTTTATTTATTATCTCTTCAGAAATAATGGTTAGCAAGCATGGCAGCAGACTTACAGGAGGAAAATTGTGAAAATGTTTTATTTTGCTTGTATTAAACATTCAATATATTATAGCAAGGTTAGGCATGAAAAAAAATTATTGCACGCTTCAAACAAATCTTACCCTGAAAAAAAAATGTTTGAAGGCTTACCAAAAACAAGCCCTGAGAAAAATGTGTTTGTAGGCCTCAGGCTAGCAAAAACAAGCTCTGAGAAAAATTATTTGCAGGTCTCAGGCTTGCCAAAAAACAAATCCTGAGAGAAATTTGTTTGTAGGCCTCAGGCTAGCAAAAAAACAAGCACTACAAAAATGTGTTTGAAGGCCTTAGGCTTGAAAAAAAAAACAAGCCCTAAAAAATATTATGCTAGTGCCAACAGTGCTGGTTAGTGGTAGCAAATGCATTGTCTACTACTTTGATTGCTGCTATGCAGTTGTCTAAACTGCAGGAGGATTATGCTGCCCCCACACGTCTCCAGGTGCATCTAGAAAAGAAAAGTTGGCCAATTATGCTTCTCCTCCTGTACCTTCTCTAAAATCATGGGTGTGGTGAAATACTAATTTTTCACTGAGATCAAAAAGAAACTGTGCCTTTCATCAGCAACTGCAATGTGCACAGCGTGCACAAGGAAGCCTTGTGAAATAGGGGATGAACTGGGAAGTTTCACAACAATTAACACATCTTCAGTCATATTAAGCAAACAGACACAACTATAACCACATACCTTGACACTTAGGCCACCAATGTTAAACCATCCCCCCAAGAAACTAAGTACTGCTGTCACCATGGATTTTGCCCATTCTGCTATGGACATGTGATGTCAAGATAGAAGACTTAATAAAAATAGTGGCTCCTCCCAGCTATCAGCTTAGTGTATTCTGTGGGATGGAATGCCTGCAGATTCTCCTTGGTATATTGCATTTGACTGTTCTCTACCATATTGCCATGTGTGGTCACCAAACCACAAAATGTGCAATGGGTGAAAGCAAACTGCCAGATCCTCACATCTACAGACTCGCTATCAGCTGTGGGGAGGTAACAGAGGCAAAGGTGGTACAACAGAGGAGGAGGAACAGGACACTGAGGATGGCATGGCAGGGGCAATGTGTGCATCTTCCAGCACCTGATCCCTAGCACAAGAAGATGATGATGAAGCAAGTGTTATGCTCATCATTGAACATCCAGGCTGGGTTTCTTTTGTCTTCCTCTGGGATTTCAGCCCCTGTTCTTTATACCCATGGAGAGGGACAGGGGACACAGAGATAGCAGCTCTCAATTTCTTTTTTTGAGGTTTGGATTCTTATGCTTAACACAAATATCATGGTTTCTATGTTTCATGTGCTTTTTTGGAGGGCAGATGCATAAAGGTGTGTCCCCTGTGTTTCCCTTTTCACAACCTTATCGTACATAGTGCGCAGTGCAGTAACTGACTGAACTGTGTCTGCCTCAAGGGAAAATATTTACACACCCATGATTTCAGTGAGGTGAGAGGTGGAGAAGAATGGCCTTCTTCTTATTGTTATTCTCCAGAATAATCTTCACTGACTGAGGCAGGTGATGTTATTGCATCCGTATCAGCATTGGACATAGGACCAACAGTACTGGTGGCAAGTAAAGCCTGTCCTAGTCCCATATCACTACTTCAAGAATCCAGTCCCATGTAGGCCATGGTGATGTGTGGCACACTAGCCTGCTCATCATGATTTTGCTGATGTGACAGATGAAAGCCTGACATTGATGATGCAAAAGCAGGAATTACAACACCAGAATACTCATGAATGTCACTGCTGGTAGGGGCAGTGATGCCCTTCCCCATTTGCAACTCTTTCTCCCATTCCTTATTGCTTTCCTCCAAAAATTGTCTCATACTCTCCTCCACACCAACTGCTCCATCATCATCACTACTCTCATCACCACCAACATCATCAGCACCAACACCATCACTCTCGCTGTCATCACCACCAACACCATTTTTTTGCTGCCTTTTGGGACTGAGTGGGGTTGACAAGTGTGACTGAGGTCCCTTACTATCACACTTGCCATCTCCTCAGAAGAAGAAACAGAAAAAGCCCACAGCGCTATTTACCACCCCACAGGTCAAATAAAGAATAGCAATTTTGAACAGACAAGGTGTTTAAATAAAAAACAGGCCAAAAACATGCCTTTAAGGACCTTTAAGAAAGAAAGAAATGTGAAATATCATTATATGTGTATTATTAGTAAAAACAGGCGAAAAGAAGCTTGAATGAGCAAAGGATAGCTGTAGAAACAAAAGCAGAAACAGAATAAGCCCACAGCGCTAGCTCACCATAATAAATACATGTAGTGAATAAATAAGTGTTAAATAACTGGCATCTAGATAGCAGTAAGGAATGAGAGGGTTCTCCAATACCCCCAAAGAACATTGGGCCAAAACCCAAAGTGCACATATAAGACAAAGAACAGACCTGCGCTCCTCCATACCAATGTGCAAATCTGTGCCCTGACTTAGGCATATATAACAAAGGTGTGTATATTAATGAACAGATCATATTTGTCATTTAAGGCACTATTGGACGTCCACTTGTTTTTCTTCTTTCTCTCTGTATGAACACTGTCCTGAAGGACGTGGTGAGGACCAGCCTAGATTACCTTAAAGTGGACCACCGATTCTGAGAAGGGGACAGTATATAAATCAAAAAATACAAGCATTCCAGGAAGCATAAATGTGCTATTCTGGACAACTCTTTTGTGAGTATATTTCTTATGTGAGTGAAGACTGAAGTTTTACAATATTTTCATGTGGATTTGCACTGTTTGTGACAAGATTATGAAAAAGGGCAAGGAAGGGGACAAACAGCCATGATTAAGAAAATAAAAAAACATCTGGACTTGTATATGTTCTAAGCCTGATTCCTGCAAAAAAAAAGTATTTACTCAGGGCTTGTTTTTGGCAACCCTGAGTCATGCAAAAATATTTACACGGGGCTTTTGTTTGGCTAACCTGGCTTTTCTTTCTGTAGGCCTACTGGTTAACAATTATTTTAAATGAGAATTTAAAAAAATGTGTCAGATGTGCATGGTGGTGGTGGTGGTGAACTGGTGTGGTGTGATGGTAGATGAACCAACTTAATTTTGGAATGGATTCCCTTTATGCTAAATGCCTAAGAAGAAGACAAGATGGGTAGATGAAATTACCAAATTCATTGGTACACAGTGGCAACAAAAGGCTCAAGACCAAATTATTATCATTATCATGTTTAAATCAATTGTAAGCTATCATTATTCTCAGATTATTGACACATACAGTAATCAGTGGTCATAGCAGTAGTCTCAACAGTGGTAGATGGTAGCAACAATTCACATCACTCCTTCTCCTCCTCTTCCTCATCTTCTGTGCTACTGTTAATCATCTATGTCATGTTTTGCTACAGGAGGCGAATATAGTCGTTGTCTCCTGTATTTCTACGGCTAACAGAGTACCAACTCTCATATGTTTTGCTACCTGATACTCAGATGGTATTAGATTCTAGTTAATTTTTAAGAATGTTAGTCTTCCAACATTGCTGCTTGATAGCCATGTCCTACAGTCTTTTACAATATACCTTGCGGCACTGAAAACTCACTTAGACTCGGGGCTTGCTTGAGGATAACAAAGGGATTTACAAGACAGTTCATGTCAGTGCTGACCACACATATTGTTTTGTTTGTCAGTAGTCCGTTGGGTTCATTGTTTCTGCAGAGAAAGTAGCTATCCTACAAGTATGCTGAAACCACCTCACATGCACTGAGACCACTCCTAGGAGCTACACTGGTTTCTAGTGTATCAGTTACCAACCTATATCCTGTGAGCAAATCCCGCAGAGATGTGTCGCCACCGTTGCTGCCTCCACCACCACCACAAATGTTGAATTTCAGCCCCTGAGATCCCCGAATCACCCTATGTTCAGAAATATATTGGGAATTGAATGTTCTGGTTGATGTAGCTGCTCCTGCTGCTGGTAAAATCCCTTTGCTGCCTTCCTTTTCACTAAGCTGTCTAGCAGTTTTTTGGTCCTAACTTTCTCCCTCTCATTCCTCACAATGAAACCCTCCACTCAATCTATATTTCTATATTCCTTGACAGGATCTGATTCCTCAGAGTGATGCTGCTGAACATTAGGACTCCTACTTGTGATGAAGCTTTGGCAGAAATTCAGAATTTTTGTGTTTAAAGCAGGGGTCCAGCAAAGTGGCAAGAATGCATTACATATTGCTTTTAATGAACACTATGCAAGTTCCTTGCTTAAAGCATGCTGACAAATCCTTGACCAGCTGCTGCATGTCTGTGGTGTCATTATTGTAAGATTCCTTAGCCAAGCTCCTCGGTTTTTTTTTTGCAATAACTATATCAGTGGAAGAATTTTACTAATTCCTGCCCCAATGCGAGTAACCAGCATCAATCATTTTCAGCAGCTCACATGCATCGAACATTAGTTCACTTTGAAAAAGTCGCTCAGAAAACAGTGCACATATAGGCGGCGAGTGAAACATGTTGCCACGATCAAAACGGCGACATGAGAATCTCGCCCTGCATGAAAGCGTGAAATTCTCATGTCGCATAGTGAAAAGTCACTGCATACCTTTAACCCATTGCCCATCATTCTAATCATGTGCCCAGCTCTTTTTGGAAAGAGTATTGGCCTGAAGTGGCTCTTAAAACAGCCGCTGGTGCTTCTGCAGCAAGAGTTTGATGTTCTCTCTTACTTCTTTGGCACGGCCATCTTTGCTGGGCTCTTGGTGGCCTTAGGCTTCACAGTTTTTTAAATGGGCTTTTGGGTGCCTTCTTGGGTATGACAGCCTTAGGCTTCTTCTGACTCGCTCTCTATTTTCGATCCCTGATTCGCCGACCAATGTATGAGCCTCATAGTATTGAGAGATCAGGGCCATACCCAGGTCTCTGAATTGAAGCCAGCACAGAAAGCTGACCTGTGAGGCTTTGAGGAAGAAGGTACTAGTTGCTTCAGCCCAGACTGCTCAGTGTCCTGCTGCTGTACTCGGCTGTGATAATGTCTGATTACCTTCTGGCAGGAGGGGCAGGGGCAGTGCACATAATTCTACAATTCCCTATGCTTCATTTGACTACCCTATTTTGTAGTACAATAATCAACATACTTGTATTTTCATGGTTCAGTAAACACTGCGGTCATATTTTATGGAAGAACATCTCTGTTTATGGATGAGCATATCTGCGTCATGTACCTCTATCTGTTGGGAGCACGAAGAGAAGGGGAGAGAGAGAGTCCGGAACATATAGCAATGTTCTTCCACAAAATATGTTGACTGAACCATGAAAATACAAGTATGTTGATTCTTGTTCTAGAAAAAAGGGCAGTCAAAGGAAGCACAGAGTGGCAGCAATAAGAGGCACAATGCTGGCAATAAATTTGCCGTTTACAGAGGCGACATGACAGTCTCAGGCTTATATGCAATGCGATATTCTTATGTCGCCCTTTTCAACAAGTTGACAGGTTAAATATGGCATGTGGCGACAGGCTATTTCAGATGTGATATTTTAAAAAGTTATCATTGCCCATGTAACAAAGAGGCTCCCCACCAAAGCCTTCCAGATTTGCACTGTGCACTCACTAATGGACTTATGCTGCTTGTACAAATGCTTTAGCATGCACAGAGTGGAATTCCACCTGGTAGGGACCTCCATTTACAGCTGGTGATGTGGCAGTTTCTTACACTCTTATATGGAATATAAAGAGTACAGGTGGGTTAAAGGTCCTTCTGTGCTCCCACGAAAAAATTAGTGAAAACCACGTTGATGTTCGATTTCTCGTGGGAAAATCCACTTTACAAACAGTGATTAAAATCATTTTTCACCAACTGGCAAAAATTCTTTGCCATTTTTTCTATGGCTAGAAAGTTTCTGCCCATTGAATTACATGTTTTTTGCCTTTTCACTATAAAAAGTGACGTATTCCAGGAAGTGAAAAACAATAGAAGCAGCTACAGAGCGAGGTAGACATGCTGTGCTGTTCTGCTGTAATCTGAGGCAAAATTGACACAGGAGAGGCTCATAGTGACCCCCATCATTATGAGAAAGTTTAATACTAATAAAAGGAGGAACTTGAAGGACCATTATGTGTCCACTGAGTTTGGGGAGAAGGGGGAAGTGACCAATACAGAACCAATTCTGACCAGTCCCCCTAAAACACTCCTAGGGATCTTGGGGGAATTAATGTCAAGGGAGGAAGAAGAGGGTAGTAGTGAGAACAGGACAGGTCAGCTGCCTGTGCCTGCTGCCAGATGTGTTGCCCTGCTGCCACCATTTCTGTACCTACTGTCAGACGTGCTACCCCTGCTACTGCTACCACCATTGCAGTGCCTGCTGTCAGACATGCTGCCCCTGCTGCCACCAGTACTGTACCTACAATCAGACATGCTGCCCCTGCTGCAACTAGTGCTGCCCCTGCTGCCACCAGTGCTGAATCTGCTGTCAGTGTGTCTTGTAATACTCAGAAAGAGGGGGAGGAGAAGATGATGCCAAGTTTGACAGCAAGGGACCCTAAGTCACACTTGCCATCCCCAAGCAGTCCCACGACTGCTAGTACTATGTCATGGACTCTCAGTAAAGAAATACATGAAACAGTACAAATGAATTTAAACCAGTTTATTGAACAATAGATAATCAGAAAACTAGTAGTAATAATGAACACTCCCTCAGTCAGAGGGGATATGGACCTGAGGACAGGGCTGGTGCAAGGATTTTTGTATACACAGTAGTGTTGAGCGAGCGTGCTCGGCCGATGCTCGGATCGGCTCGAGCATCACTCTGCTCGGCACATGGCGGTACTCGTCGAGTACCGCCATGTGCTCGCCCGCCATGTTCGGGTGGCGGGGATCTGTGCCGGAAGAGGCACAGATCTGAAGACGCTCCGCTGGACCACCAGGGACTGGAGGTACGGGGGCATTGCGGAGATGAAGGGGGCATTGCGGAGATGAAGGGGGACATTGTGGAAGAGGGGCATAGAGTCTATGCCCCTCTTCCACAATGTCCCCCTTCATCTCCGCTATGCCCCTCTTCCACAATGTCCCCCTTCATCTCCGCTATGCCCCTCTTCCACAATGTCCCCCTTCATCTCCGCTATGCCCCTCTTCCACAATGTCCCCCTTCATCTCCTCTATGCCATAGAGGAGATGAAGGGGGACATTGTGGAAGAGGGGCATAGCGGAGATGAAGGGGGACATTGTGGAAGAGGGGCATAGCGGAGATGAAGGGGGACATTGTGGAAGAGGGGCATAGCGGAGATGAAGGGGGCATAGCGGAGATGAAGGGGGACATTGTGGAGATGAAGGGGGCATTCGGAGATGAAGGGGGCATAGCGGAGATGAAGGGGGGCATTGACCAGGCACCCTCCCCTCATCAGAGCAGGGGGTGCCTGGTGTAATGCTCGTGTCGCCCCATGCATTTCAATGGGGCTCGGGTGCTCGGCCGAGCACTCGAGCCTCAGGGGGTGCTCGGTCAGAGCACCCGAGCACCCGAGCATCGGGGTGCTCGCTCAACACTAATACACAGGCTAAGGTGCATTTTGATGCCCCCCCCCGACCCAGACACAATCCCCTGCCCCCCGACCTTGCCACAATCCCCTGCCCCGCCCACATATTCACCTCCACACTCTCCCCACCTCCACATTGCCCCTTCCACAATGCCCCCTTATCTCCACATTGCCCCTTCGGCACAGAGCTGAAGCTCCCGCGCGCTGCTTTCAGTAATGCAGAGAGCTGGGAGATTATGGCATCGCCCAGCGCTCTGTATTACTACAGAGCCTGGGTCTCTCTGCGGTGTGTCACATAGACCCCGCAAGGGAGCACTTGGTAGTGTGAATCAGCGCTCCCTTGCGGCAGATATATATATATTTAAAAAAATCCCGGCTTCCCCCTTTTCAGCGCCCCTCCGTTGCAGCGCCCTAAGGCAGCTGCCTGTCCTGCTTTAATGGTAGAGCTGGCCCTGCATGAGGACAGTGTCTAGTCCACTACCCAGGAGCTGACACTGAACCACCGTAGATCTATGGTACTGAGTCTTAGAACCAGACTTGGCTCTAACACAACAGGAAGGAATGATGGGACTAGTACAGGAGCGTACCCAGCAGAGGCACAGAGAGAATAGACCACCGATACCAATAGCATAACTGGTAGCACCACTCGAGTCAGCAGAGTAGGTGCTTAGATAGATGCAGACAGATAGGCGTGCACTACTGAGGCAAGGAGCAAGACAAGCTGCACTCTATCTCACAGCAGGCAACTAGAAGGTACAGAGCGTAGGTAGCACCACAAGTGCTAAGCCAGGCAACAGGTAAGCGTAAGAGGTGAGTGCCCATGAGCGAAACTAAGTTGCACAAGCTGCCTGGAGGCAAACTGAAGGCACCAAGCGGAGGCAACCTGCAAGCGACCAGCTGGTAGCTGAGCTACTAGGTAAAGGGGATCACCTTGGATTGGTCTAGTGGTAGTCAGACAGAAGCGAGGCGCAAACGGAATGTCAGTCAGACAGGCCACGGTCAGGAACCGGATCGGGTAGTCAGCCACAGCAAAGGTCAGCACGGAGCAGGTAGTCGGATAAGCCAGAGTCATACACGGATCAGGAAGTCAGCCACAGCCTAGGTCACAACCAGAGCGAGTAGTCAGACAAGCCAAGGATCGAACACCAGGAGACAATGTAAGCCAAGCAAGGGTCAGAGGAACAAACTAGATGTGCACAGGAACACCACGAAAGGGCAACAAGTCCTAGCCTCAATGATGTTTATAAAGCTGCAAAAGGAGGCAGGACCCAATTAAGCCCAAAAGAATAGGCCCATAAACAGGCGTCCGTGCCAATGTCTAAACATGACTAAACCATGAGGAAGTGGCCGGAGGCCATGCTGACCGGCAGCCATACAGAGGTAAGAGCACAGGCTCGCTTTAGGCCTCAAAGGGAGACTGTGATATACTATTACTAAGACGTTCCAACAGTTTGTTAGCTTTAGGAGTGAAGGAGGGGATAATCATCATATTACTAGTGACTGAGAGGAGGAAGAATTAGGGGCTGAAATTTATGTGGTTGGTGTTAGTGGTAGTACTAGTAATAGTGATCTTATCTTAATTGAAGATTGTCCCTCTCTGCAGTCTACCTGGGCACCTCCCTTCTGATCTGGCTGAACAGTATTACATCAGTAAAAGGGGAGGGAGGGGGATACTTTGTCATGGAATTACTCTTGAACTACAACTCTGACAGAATTGAAATAACACTCTCCAATGTCCAAATACTATGATGATTAATTAGAGCTGCTTTTATTATGAAACATTACTATCCCTTTAACTTCTTTCGAGTTGATGTGAGGAGCAGCCCTGACCTGGATAGAGGATTTCTCCTGTGAAAGTACCACTGTATGGGGGACAGTGTTGAAAGACTATCCCCTGAGTGCAATTGTCAGTGAGCATAGAGGTGCTGCACTGACCACGTATTTTGTGAGTATATCTTATAAAGAGGTGAAGGGTGGTGAATACAGCTTCCTACAAACAATACTGTACCAGAAGCACCTTCTATTTTCCTTGTCTTTACATTTAACCCTTTGAATTACAGAATGGTCTAAAACATTGCTTCATAATGCTTTGGAGACTGTCCTAGCATTCAAGAGTTTAAAAGCTTCATTTAAATAAACAGTCTGAGTGCCAGAGAGGTGCAATGCACACCCCCTGGCACTCAAAGGGTTAATGAGCTTTTTGGAAAACATGCAATGGATAGCACTTTTTATGGATGAAATCAGGGTAAAATAAATGTTAGAACAGTTGCCTGATGTAAGTTCTCAACACATCAAAAGAAAAGAACAACTCTAAAGCAAACACCAATACCTAAAGTTAGGAGGAAAAAATGATAGTGCATTTATTTAAAAATCACCTAAAAGATGCATAGATACATAGAGTTTACAACCTGTTCAAAATGTTACCATGCAGGTGCTTTGATAGCGTGTCTATCCCGATATCAAATCATGTAGAAACATAGACAATTGATACTATATGTCACATACTTACGGCATCATTTGGAATAATAAAACAGACGTATCACATAGTATCTTCAACATGCTATAACTGCAATTAAAGTTATCAACAACAAATAGCACTTGAATAACCAAGTATGAGTATATAGCAATGTGTAGTCACCTACACATATACACCTGACAACATTTTACATTGCCATTACATATATCAGTAACTTTTTACATGAACTGACTGCTGAGATCACGTGAACTACTAAGGCGCTATGTGCATATGCTCTCATGTGAACTACTAAGGCGCTATGTGCATATGCTCTCACGTGAACTAGTAAGGCGCTATGTGCATATGCTCTCATGTGAACTAGTAAGGCGCTATGTTCATATGCTCTCACGTGAACTAGTAAGGCGCTATGTGCATATGCTCTCATTCAGTTATTACAGTATAACGGAAGAAAAGAACATATGTGCTAATTCTATTAACCCTTTATAAAGTATGGTTATATAAAAAAACGATTCAGTCTCCAGTTCTTGTTCTCTGCTATGTGTTATTTATAATATTAATTGGAATGATATAATTTTACAGATACTTTATGACAAGTCTGTGTTATGATTCCAGATGATGTCATAAGTATGTGACATATAGTATCTGTTGTGTATGTTTCGATATGATTTGATATGAGGACAGACATGTTTTCAAAGCATTTGTATGGTAACATTTTGAACTGGTTGTGAATGTATCTATGCATCTTTTAGGTGATTTTAAATAAAATTACCAAATTTTTTTCTATTAACGTTTGGGTTGTGGTGCTGGCTTTAGCACTTGATCTTTTCTTTTTAATTAGCTTTTTATTATCCCTATAGTCAGGGCTCAAAATTTTCACTCTTCACAAGCCAATGGCGAGTGAAAATTTAGCCCTGGCGAGTAGAAATTCAGCCCTGGTGGGTATGTTATGGCTTGCAGTGGTGAGTAACTTTTCAGGTCTGGCTAGTAGCAAAGGACTTCAACTTTTAAGCCCTGCTATAGTGATGCTGGTTTGCCCCATAATTGCTCTGCTTTACCTTTATATAGAAGGCCCAACATTTTTATTTTTTCTTTTCTTTGACATTGCTAATGAAGCTAGACTGCAACCCCTTAAACCATCATACAAGAAATAACAAAGAGATTAGGGCAAAAGAATAGTCAACATTTTTAGTATTCTACTTTACAATTACAAGTCATTAACTACCCATAACACAAAGAGTGCAGTAAAAAGCCAGTTGAGGGATTATAGAAGCATCCTATTTACCTCCTCTTCATCTAATATTCACAGCTCTTATGGGTGACACTACAAGATTAGGGAGGGCTGCTTTTCCTGTCTAACACCTATTAGGCCTGTCTAAACACTTTTTTTGCACAAAGCCAGAACAACAAACCAGATTTGATGTATCTTCCAAATGACTGATCATGATTGATTTCTGTGAACCAGTGGCATGGGAAAGAGTGTTGCTGCTTTTGAATCTCTGTCTATAGGTGTTATTTAAAAAATTAGAACACAGGCATAACCTGAGGCCATAGAATTAGTCCTTTATGTAGCTAAACATCATTAGAATTTTCAGTTGGCTCAACGTGACCTGGCTGTATTAAACCAAGGTGTTTAAGCTGCATTGTTTAATCTATAACAAAGGAATTTTTGAGAAGGTGAGTGACCTGGTGGTTAATGGACCATAACCTTAAGGGGGAGATCAATATTTAGATCCAGTACCAAACATAGTCATATTTCTTATAACGGATTTTTGATTTTGTAAAAACCTGTTGTTTTTTAATCTTTAAACATTTTTAAATTGACTGTTCAAATTTCTTCATTTAAATATATAAAACCACATAATAATTTGAAAACTATTACATTTAACCACTTAAGGACCAGCAGTCCCACAAAGTTACCTTCCCTTAAGGACTTCTTTGACGTATGCCAATTAACCAACACTTGTGACCTGTTACATGTACCGGAGCACCGAGCGGGGGTCTGATAGAGACTGTTCCAATCTTGGAGCGGTCAGTTTCAGGCCCAGTTTCTACTTACTCCATAAGGGTAAAAACTGGTGATGGTCCTGGCACGTTACATTGTCATTAAGAGGTTAAACAAAAAATATATATTATACAGAATAATATAGGGAAATATGATAATATTTGTAGCATAAAATAAGGAGATATTTAAGAAACAGAATGTGAGCATTTTGGGTTTAAACCCAGTCAATCACAGCTCCGTACCCCTCTGGCACTCAAAAGGTTAACGGTAAAACCCCCAAATTCCTTCCAAGACCTGAGTCCTATAAAATTAATCATATCTGCCTACATGGACATATCCAGTATTAATCAAAAATTCATTTTGAGGAACCATTTGACTCAGAACTGATTAATACTGGCTATTAGGCCACTTCTGGAAACCTCTCTAGCATTGAAGGGGTTAAAAGCCTAACTGAAAACAATGATCATTTGTATGTGTCCCCTATGGTACAGTGGGTTGGTGTCAGAATTTCTCCACTTTGTTTACGTTATAATCCTACGCTCAGAAAGCTTCAATTAGTAACACATTTAGAAGAGTAGAAATTAAATGCTTTGGATTCTTAATAGTTCACACCCTATTAGACAGTAAAGTTTAATTAACTAGTTTATTTTCTGTAAGTGACAAACTGTATTGAGATCTGATCATCACTGGATGGTAATTAGACACATTGGCAGCAGACACATTTTTCCATGACTTGTGTAAAGGAGGACTAGAAGTGTCTTCAGCCAGACACAGCACCTTTGTTGCACTGTGATGATTCTGGCAGGGTTCCAGACTTTGGACTTATCTTTGAAAGTCAACTATTGTTCATTGAAAGCAAACATTTAACTCCTTTATTGCTAATGTTACTTAAAACATATTAGTTATAAACTTATGGCTATCCTGTTGAGCGCATGAAAATGTATCATGGCATATTAGAAAGAATAAGATTTAGGATGTAATAAAAGTTTAACACAAAAGTAGTGACTAGTCATGGGAAAACTTGTTGCTGTGCAGCTTGTGACTCCGTTCTCATAACCTTTCTGCCTGTTCACCCAGGTCAGTTTGCTCAAGGAGAGTCAAAGTCAATTGATGTTCATATTTTTTTTTCAAGAAATTTCATAAATTAATTGCTTTCCATCCCAAATTAGCCTAAATCTCACTGTTAAAATGGCCAAAGTGACAAAATCAAGAATCAGCTGATCTATCAATCAGATGTCTAATCTGTCATTCAGTGAACATTATTTGGGCAGGGCTGGATTTCCCATTAGACAGATTAGGAACTAAGCCTTATTGGTGTGGCCAACACAGTCCCTGTATTCCTGCATCAGATACACACCCCTGGTTTATGGTTGCAGGTTATTTATGCAATTATTATTATTATTAATTTATAAAGCTCCAACATATTCTGCATGCTGTAGAATTATGGGATGCTAATTATCAGTACTAATTACTGGAACACATTATATGAATTTATACAAATGTTGGTATAGGTCCTGCTTGTGAGAGCTTACCAACTATGCTTTGTATATTGCTTTAGTGTCATGTTTATAGAGTATTTTGACTGGCTTATTATACTCATTTATTGTTCACTTTATTTAACTCTTTGAGTGCCAAAGAGGTATCCACGATACCTCTCTGGCACTCAAAGGGTTAAAGAAGCTAAACACATCTTAATAATAACCCCTTTTACCTTACCATGAGCAGACAATCATAATGGTCCCTATGAATTTTGCCTGGTGCCTTTGTTCAAGGCATAGCACCTTCAGTCTGTCCTAGATGTCATGTCAGTTTCTTGCAGTGTTTTCAAACTGAATCAGGCAGAATGCACCAGCCTACTTAACCTTTTTGACCTTTGAGGGCAGTAAAGGGATCCAATGCTTTGCACTTCTATGCTTTTGGTACCTCTCTGGCATTCAGAGGATTAAGGACCAGAGGGGTGTGCAATGTGTTGGGTACAATGCATTGCAAATCCCTCTGGTCCTTACGTAGTTAATATTTTCATGTGTAGTGGGAAGAATGGATGCATTGTATTGGTAAAACATTTCTCAAAACTGAGACATGTAAAAAAGTGGCATTTCACACCTTCCGTAGGAATTCCCAGGATGGGTACAGTTTTTACACTTTTTTCTGCTTTTTTTCATTGAAATCAATGATAATAATGTATTTGACCCCCAATGGATTTTCACAGGAAGAAGCCAGGATCAAAACACAGACTCTGAAATAGAACTGAAGTGCTAAATATCATGCAACCCAACAATTCAAATAATATCAGGCATGCTTATTCCACTATGACACTGGATGCTGTGCATGTGAACAGTGGTTTAGCACATAAAACCAATAGTGCACATTTTCTGTAGATTTCACACTTGTAAGCAAAATACACCTGGGAATTCACCCATGACCGAGTGCAGAATCCAGATGCAGGTACGACTCTCTGAGCATAGTCAAAGGTGTGGGATGGGGGTTAGACATGACACATATCACACATTCAAGGCAACAGACAGGTACAACTTCATACTATTTGTGTTCCCAAAATGTTCTAAGGGCAGGGGTAAAGAGAAAGGAGTCAGAAGAGGGGATTTAGCAGGAAGACCAAGTGCAGTGTCAGACAGTGATGGTAATAGGATGCTGCAAACTAGTGGTCAGTGTCCTTTAACCCCTTAACGACATGTGACTTACCAGGTACGTCCCGCAAAAACTGTCACTTAGTGACAGAGGACGTACCTGGTAAGTCACGGAAGTCCGCGTCTCCGTGCGGCTGCACGCCGCTCGGAGACTCAGGACTTCCTTGAGAAAAAAAAAAATGTTAGGCGGTCATTAACGTGAAAGCCACGTACGAACGCGGCTGTCACTAAGGGGTTAAATACCCTACTTGAAACAAAAAACCTTGCAAGAATATGTAAGTAGTGGGGTGGGGGTAGATAATACTGCTGCCAATTGTTGATTATTTTGATTTTGTTACAGTTGGCAAGCAAAACCAGGAGTCAGATGGTATAGTTAATATAACCTTTATTATGAGAATAATAACAGCAATGCAATATAAATATATACATACAGTGGGTGAATGAAAAGGTGAGTACTGTATTAGGAATAGCAGTCTCCCAATATCACCACCACACTGTCCGAGACTAGGCCTCAGCCTGCTGGAGTCTCGCGGTACGGTTACTCCCAAGAATGATACTGACTCAGCCTGAAGTCAGCAGCTGTGAGTCTGCTACAGCCCCAGGTCTATACTAGGAAGGATGCCTGAATAATGGAACTAACAAAAGAGCGAACAGACAGAGCCTTCTAGTAAGCACCAGAATATCCTTTCTGGTGCTTACTAGAAGGCTCTGTCTGTTTGCTTCTTTGTTAGTTCCGTTATTCAAGCCTAGGTCAAACACAGAGCAGGTAATCAGCCAGAGCCACAGGTTTGCACCAGGTAGGATATCCATTGAAGCGATGGTATGCACAGTGGACAGAGCCCCAGGTCAACACCAGAGTGGGTAGTCAGACAGGCCTAAGTCATAAACGGAGCAGGTAGTCAGCCAGAGACACAGGTTTGCACCAGAAAGGATATCTGAGCCAAATCGGAACACACAAGGAGAATCGTCAGACAAAGCCACAGGTCAACACCAGAATGGATGGACAGACAAGCCTGATTATACACAGGAATCAGGAATACAAATAATGAACTGCAAAGAACACCAACGTAAGGGTAACTGAGTCAGGAATCAGTCTGCCCTTTAAATCCCTCCTCAGGAAGTAGGTAGGAGGAGCAACTCAGAGAGAGGAAGTAGGTAGGAGGGGAGACTACAGGCCTCAAACATAAAACAGAGGCCTGCAGCATGCTGAAGCCTCTCGCCTGCAGATGACGCATGTAGCATTGATGCGTCCAACCGCTCGTAGAAATGATGCTGTCACGTCATTGTAAGCATCGGGAGAAGCAGCGGCGCTACAGGGTACTATTACAGATCTTAACTTGGAATATGTCCCTCCACTCTCACTAGAGAGTGAGAGCAATGATGATATAGCCAGAAAAATTAAATGAAATTAAGTGGCTCAGTCTTTCACCACTTAAAATGAGCAAGATGCGATGAACAACTGGAAAGCCTGACTCTGGAGAAGTAAACGTGCGTAAAAATACACTATTATCATCTCAGTCATCATCATCAGTGTCACCACTTCTAAGTCCAACCCCAACCCAGTCACACTCACTATTGCTGACTAAGCAGCAGTACAGGCCATCAATATCCACAACCCTAACTAAGAGTGCTTCTGTTGCTCTTTGAAGTTCAGTGCCACTGACACTCACTAATAGCACTCTTGCAACATCTAGTACATGTATTGATGTAGTAGTAGTAGTATTAGTAGTTAGGGATGCGCAATTTTTTCCATAGGAATTTCCTTGGAAAATTCACAATTTGTAGCTTTTTCCAAATTAACTCCCACCATAGAAAAATACAAAGAATTTCTGCAATTCAGTAATACCACTAATAATCCCATGAGATATTTGCTTTTTTCTGCCTATGTTTTCTATAGCTGTGAGAATTGCCTCTGCCATAATATAAACACCAGAATGTTCCCACCGTGCTGTTTGGTTCTAGATTAGGCAGAGGGGATTTTAGAAGAGAAAATGAGGCACAGAGTTTGTGATAGAGAGGGAAATGAGAAACTAAGTTGAGGAATTTTGCTTACTAGAGAATGAGTAAGAGGAGTTGGAGGGGAGCTGATGATGCTGATGTGGAGAAATCCAGCAGCAGCAGATAGAATTGCCAACCCCACAATATCCCCAGGATCTGTGCAGCTGCATGTGCCTCCTGCCGTTGTGTCTGTGGTAACAAATGAGAAGATTAATGTGTACATAAAGGTCTAGAGACAATTATGCATGCCTGAGATAGTAAGCAGCAACAGAGTCCAACCTGCCCCACTACTATCATATATTCTTTAGGTAGAAAAAACTCTTACTACTGAATAATTGTATGGTTATTCGAACTTTTGATATACTTCATTAGGTCAATTAACCCAATTGTGTCTGTACTTCTCACTAGGACACACCCAAAGTATTTAGTAGACATTTGTGTCGAGAGATGATTATATACAGGAACGCCAGTGGATAGGACACCAAATTATCAAGAAGTAACTGCAGACTCCCTGCTAGGTATCTATCCAGTCATAGATGTTCTGTTACCCTGTATGTTTGATATTAGCAGCTCTAAGTAAAAACAAATAAAGGACCTTAATAGCTGTCCCTGCCTTTACGCATTCATTTCGGCACTAAGTGCTAAGTGCACTAACCCGTGTATCATTTTTCTTCGAGTGTTAGTGCTTATAACAATGTTATTATCATTTATACACTGCTGCAGGTGCTCTACTACTTGATTGGCCCATAGAGCACACATCTTATCTCGCCCACCGGCTGAATTTCCTGTAGTAGTTACAAAGTCGCAGTCATCATCTTATTGTGAATAATGACACTAAAATCAGCAACTAACTAGAGATCAGATCGATGATAGAGTTTCATACCTAATATACTGAAACTTTGCAAATGGACGCTCTAATGATAGCGTCCACGAGAAAACTCAAGTGTATAAATCAAATCAAATTGCTGCCATCCTTTCAATGGTGCCAGCCCAGTAATTTAAAACACTCTATAGATTCAAGATGCTGGCATCCTTTCAGTGGTGCCACCATCAATGGATAGAAACACCCAACGTGTTTCTCCAGTACATCTGGTTTCGTCAGGGGTAGTATGAGAAATGGGCCGCTAACTAGCATGCTCTTTTGTACATGAGTTGTCTCTGTTTAAATAAGTTACCTCTGTTATAAGCGCTAACACTCCAAGAAAAATTATACAGGGGTTAGTGCACTTAGCGACTCAGTGCCGAAATGAATGCATAAAGGCAGGGACAGCTATTAAGGTCCTTTATTTGCTTTTACTTAGAGCTGCTAATATCATACATACAGGGTAACGGGACATCTATGACTGGATCGATACCTAGCAGGGAGTCTGCAGTTACTTCTTGATATTATAGTGCCCTAGCCAATGGCATTCCTGGATATAATCATCTCTCGACACAAATGTCTACTAAATACTTTGGGTGTGTCCTAGTGACACAGTTTGGTTAATTGACCTATTCTAAGTATATCAAAAGTTTAAATAACCATACAATTATTCAGCAGTAAGAGTTTTTTCTACCTAAAGAATATATGATAGAAGTGGGTCAGGTTGGACTCTGTTGCCGCTTACCATCTCAAGCATGCATAATTTATACACTATTATGGCCCTTCGATCTGAATACTAAAAGATTCAAGGGAAACCATCATTGCAAATAGCAACTATTATCATTTCCCGCAGCAAGGGTTAACAGATAAGCGAAGCTAATGATAATAAGTTAACTATACTTGTATCCAATACTTGCCCTACATATACTTAAAAGCTAGATATCTCAATTAATTCATGAACAGTGCGGATGTGAAGAAAACATCCAAATTGTGAATAAGACCGGATAAAAAATTATCTGATCTTAATATGTCAATTACTGCTATACATCCATAGATTTGTTTAAGCACATGTTTTAATTAGTCACACATATTTAGAGGTGACATTTATTTTTTTGAAACATAAAATTTGGGTTTTAACAGTTCTCATTGTACCACAGTATTGAAAGCACTGAACGAGTCTCCTTTTTGATTGGTCCCCTGGTAGAGTCAAGTTTACTTACTCACCATAACGGGGATTACCAACATCTCTTTTTTATCTTCTTTTTTCTGAGTTTATTGTAACAAATGTGAGAACAGGAGCCTACATGCCACATTTTCACCACCACCAAGACAGGAGGAAGAGACTGATTGTGGTGATGGCTCAGAACATGATGGTGCAGAAGATACTATGAGAGCCTTCTTGGCTCAAACCAATGAAGAATGGGAAAGATATGCAAATGAGAATGGACATCACCACCAATACCAGCAATGACATTGTGGTGTTTCTTGTCAGTTTACTTCCTGCTGCTGAAATGTCTGAGAAATAAATAATTTGTCACAGCAGCAGGATGTTCATCAGACTAGTGTGCCACTGTTCACCCTGCCCATGGGTATTAGTAGTTGAGGTAGCAGTGATATAGGACAGGTACTTATGGTGTGGTTCCACTTCCTCCTGCTCCTTGTACTAGTGCTGCTACTGAGGGAGCAGCAGTACCTCTAGACATTGAAGGAGAATCTGGTGAACAATATCTTTCTCCAGCCCCCCCACCCCCGCCCTGAAATCATAGTTGTGGCATTATTTTTCAATGACGGCAGGTACTGTGCAATTATTTGAAACTGCAATGTGCACCCTGTGTGACAAGATTGTGAAGAGGAGAAAGAAGGTGTCACACCTTAGCACATGTACCCTAATTAACCACATGCAGTATAACCACTCTGAGGTGCATGTTTAATATGTGGAACCATCCCCCAAGAAAAACAAGTGCTGCTGTCAATGTGCTCTTTGTCCCTCCCCAACAATGAAAAGAATGTGGATGAAAATCCTACACAAAAATGTGTGTGGCAAGTGAAGTCCTCCAGCCCAGGACATTGACAACAATGAAAATACTACTACTTGTGTTGTCATCATCTTGTGTTAGGATGTGGGTCTGTGATAATACCCCTGTTGTCACAGCCCTGCAGGGTTCTCCTCCTTGACACTGCCATTGTTGCCTGTACTACCAACTAACAGACGTTGCAATGAACACATATTTCGATGTGGTGGAGGCCAGTAGAATGCAGGAAAGTGAGCAGCAGCAGATTTTCTATCCTGCAGAATATGCCTAACACATGGCAGGCAGGGTACGTTATTTTTACTGAGTGTTATGAGCCATGGGAAGCATCAGTCATCCACCACCAACCAGGGACTTTTATTTTATGGAATGGACAAAGACCATAATGATTGACACAGCAGCACCTGATTTCTTGGAGGATGATTTAACGCTGTCAACATTAACCTCAAGCTTGTGGTTTAGTTGTTCTTAATGTGAGAGCAGATGTGCTATGAGCGATTCTAGTGCTTCCCTTCTTTCGCAATGTTTTCACACATAGTGCACATCGTAGCAGTTGGTGACAACTACACAGTCCCTTCCTGCATTCAAGATAAATATTCCAACACCCATGATTGGGGAGGAGGTACATGAGGAGAAGAATGATTGCCAATGTCTAACCAGTTACATTTCCCTATTTGAGATACACGGGTAGTTCACTATATGTTTGCATTTAACACTTTTTGCACAATATTGTTTTTTGTTTTTTTTTTGAGTGTAAGCGAAATATGTGGAGTTTTCTATTGTTTCAGGGTTGTGTTTGGTGCATATGTTTTAATGCCTTTTGCTACTGATTTACATTATAATATATCAACAGTTGATTCATACACCCTAGGTGCCCTGTTATTTGATGCTTTACTTCCTCTCCTTTAGGGGAATATTGTTTGAATTTGAGCACCTATGGAGCAGCCCTGCCTGTTTTACCTGAATAATACATTGTAGAATGTTATATATTTCTGGGTATTATTTATGTAGTGTTTAGGCTATCATTGCCCATCTATATATAAAAGAAGAAACCTTAGTCTCTGCCACACACACCCAGGGGTGGCAGTAAGGAGGAGATATTCAAATCTCCTCCATATTGCCAGTGCTGGAGATACAGTGGGGAGTGATTTTGACAGGAGTGGGGGAGCTTCAAAATTTCTGCAAGGTGTTGGCCCACCCTCTAGTTTTGACATGGCTGACTCTCAAACAAACACAATGCCCTCACCCAAGAATCGTCTCATGTACTCCTCACCACTCTGATGTCATACCTGTGCACACTGAATTAGCAAGTTAAATCAACAAAATAAAGCTCACACATTACTTTTGCTAATATACTTCTGTGTGTCTCGCACTCACCACCCTCAAAACTCACTGCTCATTACACCATATGTTTGCTACATGGCTGCGCTCATAAGAACTTTGCTGCCTTCAGGAACCCACAATGGACACCACACAACATAATATTAGGCATTAGGATAGTAAATGTAGCGAACCCTCCTCCCGAGTCAGCGGGCTTCATGCTTAACCCTTTGACTGCCAGAGGGGTACACAACTAATTGTAAAGAAATGCGTCACATACCACTATAGCACTGAAAGGGTTTAAGCACTGGTCACTTCCTCTGTTGCTGTGTGTCCTTCTTGTATAAAGTCTTCCATTTAAGATAATTTTGTGGCATGTGAAAACCTGACAGGACAGTACTATTGTTTGAGTACTCAGAGATGTACACATTTCAATTATATTATTGTCTTGTCAGGTGTTGTTAGGGGATGAAGTTATGCTCTGTGGAAGAGGTGGTAGAAAGAGAAGGCATAGGAATGGAAGAAGTGGCTGGCATTTTAGCCCATTCAGTGCCAGAGGGGTACGTGTCCCCTGTGATAAGTTGGCCTGCTCCAGTATTGTCTCACTTTCTTCATGTATATATCGCTATATCTAGTTTCTGAATAAAATTCCACATACATTTCAGTTCTTTCATTTTCAGAGTAGTAGTCCGGTTCATAACAAATGCATACAGATTAAATGATACATAAACTCCGTGGCAGCTTATTAAAAATTATTCAGTAACACAAAGCTTACAATTGAGTCAGTAGAAGTGTGACTATATTCAGTAACCTAATGGGGAGTACTTCTGATGCAAACCAACTGCAAATTAGAAGGCAAGTTCCCATGATTTTAAATGATTTTAAATGTTATCCTCATGAATTATAGTAAGGTCTCAGTATATTTCTTTCCAAATTATTGATGACATCTCTAGCATTCAGTGGGGTAAAAGACCATTTCAAATCAGTTTGAATCTGGGGGAGGGCTCATATGCCCCTATGATACATTTGTTTTGCCCAAGAATTGTTCCCCTTTAACGACCAGAATATGACCCTTGGTCTTGCTCATTACTACTCAGCCTATATATTTAACCTTTTGGATTCAAAGAAGATGTCTCTTGCATTAAAGGGGTTATCCACTCTGCTGCTAAGCATGTGAATGTCCTCATCCATGTCCTCTGGAGCTGTTATCAGGGAATGAGGCTCACCTTTGGGGAATGTCTCAGTCCCCAAAGGCTGCGTTTAGCTGGGACAATCCCATTGCATAAAAGACATAATTAATCATAAATATAATTATATGATTTATGAACCGGTCCACTACACTACCAGGTAAAGGAAAAAAAGAGAGGCTCTTCACAGGCCTAGATCTCAGCCCTCAGTGCTCTAAATGGGTCCTCTCATTTAAAAGACTGGAATCCTCTCTTTCAAAATAGGGTACTCTTATGTATTTAATTCTGGGTGATGTCATGAACACCCAACATTAAAATACAGAATAGGGTAGAGGAAGGAAGGAGCTCCAATCTCAGCCCCCACCCCTTGCACCTACAATTTTGGGTCTACCCTTGTTTGGAAGAGGGAAAACTGAACAAACTAATTATAGTATTGTGTATACTGTACATGTGTATAATATCCAGCATAGTTAAATGTATGAGTGTATTTAGCAGTACTGTATATTGTGTATACAGTGTTTGTGTGTGGTATTCAACATAGCTCCATGTATGTTTGTGGCTAGGAGAATTGTGTATACTGTGAATGTGTATAGTATTCAGCAGAGTTACATGTACAGTCATGTAAAAAAGAAAGTACACCCTCTTTGAATGTTATGGTTTTACATATCAGGATATAATAACAATCATCTGATCATTAGTAGGGATGGGCAAAAAGTGTGAAAAATTTCCCACACAAAATTTCGCGAAAACGTGCTGATTTTTCTCTTTTCCCGTGAAAAATTTAGCCTTTCCGCCTATGCAAAGATTTCCTCCTTTTTGACTATGTTAACACATTTTCTGCCTATTTTAACACATTTTTATATATTTCCTATAGGTACTACATTTCCCACTGTAATATTACTTCTTCTGAGGGCTGAAGTTTAGAAATAAGTGGATGAAAGTCAAAGCTGTGAGTCCAACAGCAACATATGGCTTGAAAAATGTGTTAGCATGCAGAATGCATTTGTTCTTTGCCCACAACACTTTCTTGCTTAAGTGACACTGTCACATATTCATGATGATATCAAGTAATAAAAAAAATAAAGTACAACCTATAATGTGGTAGATATGTATTTTAGTGGTGGTGGTGGGGGACTGGCATGGTGTGATTTGTGTATGTATTTTTACCATAGTCATACTCTCTTCCTTCTCAGATTATTGACACACATTACTTATCGGTCATAGCAGTGGTCCCATCTGTCTTCCACCTCCTCATCTCTGCTGCTGTTAATATTTGTCCTGGCTTTGTCTGTCATGTGTGGTTTCTGCTACTACTACAACTGATGCTAGATGTTGATGTAATTCTACTGCCACTACTACTAGGTGTCAAAGGTGCAGCACTTACAGCAGCAGTACCAGAGGTACCCCTCATATCTAACACTATGGATGTTAACCTGTGTTGATGTTGCTGGGTAATCAAACCAGGTGTGTGTGTCTGAGTGGGACTTGGACTTTGAAGAGGCGATGATGCTGATGATGACTGATGGGGTGACTGTGTGCTTTTTGACATCTGTGCTTGTCCAGGGTCAGACTTTCCAATGGCTTTCTCAAACAGTTTATAGAAAGGCACAGTGCTCCTTAAAAGTGGTGGAAGATTCAGCCTTTAACTTTCTGCTAATCTTATAGTCCTGTCACCATCCTCACTCTCATCTTCATCTGTATCTGAACAAGAGAAGGATGCAGGAGTGGTATATTCTAGATCTGCATCATCATCATCAGTCATCATTAGGTCATTCTCAGCAGCATCAGCATCCCCTGACAGTTCTTGCCCACTACTACCCTCATATTCCTCTAAGCTTTTGGAGGTCTCAAACAATTTCTTTTTATTTTTACTATAACAAAATTCACTACTTCTTTGAGGACAGGTGTTTTGGTGTCTCGCTGTCTGGTGCAGCAGGCGGTTCAGCTGCAACACTTTTCTCTATTATGCTGTTGCCAGCATCATCAACACTTGACTGTGACTTGTTGTCGTCTTCAGTGTTCTTCTTATATGGTTCTATATTTCTACTGGCACTGGTGGTGCTGGACTTAGTTTTGCTAGGACCTTGACAAACTGCATCCTCCCTTGGAGTAAAAGGGATCATCATCATTGATTGCACACGCTGCAACAACCATTGCTGCAGTAGGTTTTTGGACTACTACTTTACTCTCATGTCCCTACACTGCTCCACCCCCCCTTCCCCTTGTGCGTTTGCTGGATATTCTGCAAATACACTGTGTTTTTTTACTGTACAGTGCACAGCACAACTGATGGAGCTGTATGATGCCTTGCCTTAACCCAGTCAGCTGTCTGTCACTGTTATCTAACATATTTTGTTTTTTTATTATTTTTTATTTCTATTTTTTATTTTATTTTTTTAAGTTGTCCACCCCCAGACTTCCCCACCCAGCACAGTGACAATAACAGCAAGATCAGCAAGCAAATAGTTTGCCTGTGTCTTGCCTGTCAGACACATGGAATTTTGGAGTATTTGGGGGACAACCTCCTTCCTCCCTTCTAATCCCCTAGAGTGCCCCCAGCCTCCCCTAATACAGAGAACAAGTGTCCTACCTAAATGACTTCCTAAACTAAGCTTCAATTCCCCTCTATTTTTCTATCTCCTCTAGCTAAAAACATGCTGCTCTCTCCTCTCACAAACACAGAATGGCTGCTGTGAGAGCCTGATAGCCTTTTATATGGCTGTGTATCAGGGCATTACCATTGGCTGGAGGCGGAAGGTCCTGTAAGCCCATTGATGGAAGCGGGCGGCAAAGGGAAACGTGCCGCCCGCAGGGAAGCTGTGCATAATGCTGTATTTTGCCTTCTCCACAGCAAAAGATGCAGACTTCAAGTGGGGGCGTTAAACTTCAAGCAAGTAAGGCTTGTTCTGACAGCGGGTTTGACCCGGGGGAGGGAGGAAGGGATCTGCCAGCCTTTATAATTTTTTTAGCGAGGGGGGAAAACAAGGGTGTGTATTATACATAGGCACTCTTGTTTTCCCCCAAAATCTTTGGAATAATATGTACCTGCGTATTATACACTGGTGCATATTATACCTGAGATTTTATGGTATATATATATATATATATCTATATATATATATATATCTATATATATCTATATATATATATACACACACACACACACACACACATATATAAATATCTTGTGATAAACCATAATCGGGCTTCCCCTGGATAGTGTCACGGTTTTTAGATGAACACTCAGACAGGATGGTAAGGTTAAAATGACTTTATTGAAAGAGAGCATACAAGGAATATATCACGGTTCCCGTGATTACCTGTCACTCTCTGAGGTGGTGTGTTCCTATTGGCAATGCTTGTTATGCCTGCCCAGTATGGCCTTCTTATACCGGGCCTCTGGCACCTGTCAGGTGCCCTTTCGTGGTGTTCCAGTACCAGTGCTTCCGTTGCTGTGTTCCTGCGTTCCTGTGTACCGATTCGGCTTGTCTGACTATTCTTCTGGTTCCTGCTCCGTGTATGACCCGGCCTGGCTGAAGTTCCTGCTCCGTGATTGACCCGGCTTGTCTGATGCTCCTGCTCCGTGTATGACCCAGCCTGGCTGACGTTCCTGCTCCGTGATTGATCCGGCTTGTCTGACGCTCCTGCTCCGTGTATGACCCGGCCTGGCTGACGTTCCTGCTCCGTGTATGACCCGGTCTGGCTGACTTTCCTGCTTGGTATCCAGCTTCCTGTGTTCCGGTTCCAGTGTGACTTCATCTATGTCGCTTGGCGACATTGTGAACTGTCAGACTTGTGCTTCTTAAAGCTGACCTCCCACTTGCTGAGCTTGTTGCCTCCGTTACCGAGCCTGTCCGTTAATATTTGCTGTGCTTGTTGTCTCAGATACTGGGCATCCGTTAACACTAGCTGAGCTTGTTGCCTCTGTTACCGAGCCTGTCCGCTGACACTTGCAGTACTTGTTGCCTCTGATTCTGGGCCATCCGTTAACGCTTGCTGAGCTTGTTGCCTCCGTTGCTGAGCCTGTCCATTTATACTTGCAGAGCTTGTTGCCTCAGATACCGAGCCTCTCCATTTACACTTGCTGAGCTCTCACCTTCCTTACCGAGCCATTTGCTACATTTGCAGAGCAGTGGGTTTCCGTTACCATCTACCGTTAGCTCTTGCAACATTACGCTTCATTGGGGCACCGGAAGGGTGCTACTGGCTCTGGTCTTACTCGGCTCTAGCAGTGTATGGGTAACTGTTTACGCTCCATGGGGTGCTACTGGCTCTGGTCCCTTTCAGCTCTGGCAGTGCGGGTATCAGTTGACGCACCAAGGGTTGCTACTGGCTCAGGTACCATTCAGCTCACGCAGTGTCATTAACCCTTTCAGCACCACAGAGTGTCGTGGCTCCGGTCCCATTCAGCTCACGCAGTATGCCTATTCCGTTATGCACGGCAGAGTGCCCTTGGCTCTGGTATTATTTAGCTCTAGCACCAGTGTTGGTCTTGCTTATCACCAGTCCATGAGGACTACTGGGCGTTGTCTTACAGACCACATCAGAGACTGATTATTTGCATTGGACTTAACCCTAGCCTTACTCAGTTCCATTGCTTGTATGCATTGCTCTTTATCCATACTGTGTCTGCTATATTACCATATTGCCTTCAGTTACATGTAATTACCTATTTCTGCCCTTAGGGGGCCGTGTTCCTCATTTATTCTCAATAAAACTGTGTTTTATTTTTTACCTCTGGTCTGAGAGTCTGAATAACCGTTACAGAATAAGGCTCTAGGGCCCACAAGGCAAATCACACAGTGATATACAATACACAATAGCAACAAGTCAGCAGTACTTGAATAGGTGGACTGGAACAGCAGGTTAACAGCTAGTAGAGAGACTCTGGCAGAATAGTGAGATTGAAGGTAACCCGCTGGAGAGCTGACCAGGTGAGCGTACACCGGAGGTGCACGTGAAACAGAACTGGCACTGCCCAGACACCTGGACAGCAAACCCTGAGGAACGAGGCAACTCTGACCCAGACTGTATGGTGTGGCAACGAGGCAATTCTGACCCAGACTGTATGGTATGGCAACGAGGCGACTAAACCCAGATTCTGTCTCCAAATACCAGGCAACTGTGAACTGGCAACACTACCCTCGGGAAGGGTAACTGAGACCAAGGTAGCTGCTAGATACAGACCCTAGAACGCTAGGGGTGGATCGAGGCGACAATAGGCAGCTGTAACACAGCCAGTGACCATGCAACCTGCAGGATGGAATGTGTAACGCTGGCTCTAGCTCGATGTACTGCAGAGAGCAGTGTAAGCCCTTTCCTGGACTATCCAGGTATCCACAGGGTTAATGGTAACGCCCAGCGACTTACTGAAAAACTCCCAGAGGGAGTGAGCACAGCGTAACAGGTAGGAAGGCCACATAGAGAGAGATCAGAGTAACACAGTCAGTGTAAGAACACCTGTACTGGTACTTCGAATGTGCACACCGCTAGCAGCAGTTAAGGAGCAGCTTAAGCCCAAGCTTAGCCTTTAGTTGACAAGAAATAGCACCACGCGGCGCACCACCACATACAATGCAACACCCAGTATCACAATGGCCACCAGGGGTCGCCCAGGGCACAAACGGACACAGTTGGTACCGGAGCCCGTTAGCAGAACCAGAGGCAGTAACGGAATGGAATAGCGCCACCAGCGGTCAGCACTGGAATGGGTCCAAAGACCGGATACAGTCGACAACGGAGCAGGTCACAGTCTGATGTGGTCAGACACGGAGCAGATCACCGCCAGATGTAATCAGCAACGGAGCGGGTACTCCAGTCAGCAGCAGTCAGCTACGGAGCGGTTTCTCAGCAGGATACAGACAGCTACGGAGAGGGTTCTTCATCCAGATCCAGTCAACAATGGAGTGGGTTCTCAGCCAGGATACAGTCAGCAACGGAGCAGATTCTACAGCTAGATACAGTCAGCAACGGAGCGGGTTCTCAGTTAGGATACAGTCAGCAACGGAGCGGGTTCTCAGCCAGGATACAGTCAACAACGGAGCGGGTTCTCAGCCAGAATACGGTCAGCAACGGAGCATAGCAACAGGAACTCAGGAACAAAACTCGTAGTCAGGCAGGCCAGGTCATACACGAATCAGCAAAGCGCAGAATAGACTCAGGAACTCGTACACCATGAAAGGGCACCTAAGGGAGGACATTCCAGGGTATATAAAGGAAAGCCCAGTGTTAGCAATTAAGACCAGCCAATCAGAAGGCAGCAGAGAATAACAATGTCGCCGCTCAGCAACGGAAGCACGGGCACCGTGATAGATAGGCAATAAGCACGGGCTTCTAGGGTATCACACACAGTCCACAGTTCTTAAAAAGATTTGCTGGTTTATTGTGACATCGCATCAAACATAATCAGCAGGCAGAGTTTTACAAAACAAAATGAAAACAACACTACAAATGAAATCTAGCTCAATCTGAGAACTAACTTTACTTGTAGCAGTTTCCCTTTCTACTTCAAGGTACTAAACTAACAAAAATAGCACAACCTTTTTGAGTCCTGTATTGTTGCACTGCTTTGCTCACGGCAAGTCAAACTCCATTTTTTCTACAAACCATGCAACCAAGGATTTTGCAGGTTGCTGAACCTTCTAATTGGGACAGGTTAAGGGGTAAAGGCTATGTAGGATTCTGGGTCCTAAATACCTTCCCTCTACAATCCTCCCATACACTTTGTATATATATATATATATATATATATATATATATATATATATATAGTGTATATATATAAGGGATTTATATAACTTAGTTATATACAGTTGTTTTCCTTTTTTATTATGTTATTCATTGGGCTCTACTAACTGGAATTTGGTTAATTATAGAGAGGTATATATGGTTGGAATGAACAAGGCACTTTGGGGAGATTTATAGTACGTTCCTAGTATTTTTAAAAGAATTGTCCTTAATTCATGGCAACTGGTGATAACATCAGATCTGATTTCTAAATGAGTATGGGGTGTTTTTATAAAGATGGCATTATATTTCTGATGTTAACATCTTGAATGCTTAAGAACAGCTTATACCTGGATTTAAGATTGTGGAGAAAACTCTGTCGTTAAACTGTCTCAGTTAGCGACATTTCTTTATAAATTTGCGGCACCAGAATTTTCACTAATTATGCCCTCACTTTTCCAAAAACAAAACTATGTCATTTTAAGACTTCTAAAATCGGCAGAAGCATCTTTTCAAATGCTGAACTTTGGTTTTAGTACAGATCAGAGCCATTTCTCTCTACTTCACTTTTATAAATCTCGCCTTTTATACCTCCATAATTTAGTCCATATGATTCAACTCATGGGGGCAGAGATTAGACCAGTCTGTCCTTTGTCCAGCACTGAATTAAATATTGTTACACTGGATAGTTTAAACATAATTAAGAAATACATACCTTATCTTCAGCACCCTAGGATGGGTGAGAGAAGATAAGGTGCATGTAGGAGGAAGAAAAATCTGAGGTGGGGATAGTGCAGTTCGATCAAGTGCATATTGTTTTTGTCTGGAAGTTCCAGGATGGGATCTATTCATAATGCTCAGTTTAAAAGCCATATGCCATCTTTTTGTAACTGTCTCTAGCTCTGTTTTAAATTTTAATACAGGAGGCAAATATCGTTTTTGACACATTTTATTGGCTAACTAAGCAGATTTAGAATGCAAGCTTTCAAGACCTTAGGTCTCTTCCCCAGGCATGTTATACCTTATAACATGCCTGAGGAAGAGACCTAAGGTCTTGAAAGCTTGCATTCTAAATCTGCTTAGTTAGCCAATAAAAGATATCAAAAACTGTATTTACCTCCTGTATTTCTACGGCTAACACAGTACCAACTGTCATCTGTTAAATTTTAATAAACAGTATAACACTATGGTTGTCAATTTTTACTCTTTTTGAGGTCTTGCTTTCTGACCAAAGAGATCTCCAATCAAGACTTTGGTTATGCTTGTTTAATGCACATCTTTTACTCATTTTAGAGATACACTTGTGTATTTTGTACATTGCATATAGTTATATAATAACCTGAATTCCACACAGCATTTGACCAGTGACCGCTAGGCGATTAGCAAGATTCAGTAAACTAGACAGCATAATTCACTGTTCACTAGGTTTCCTGTCTACTCATTTGAGAATATACATATGTCTGTATAAGTATATATTTCTGCCCTTCATTACGCCCATAACAAATTACCTATGAGTTTTTAGGAATATCCTGAAAATTCCAGACTGAGCCGTAAGAAAGACTGAGAACCACTGGTTTGCATTATACACACTTTGGACCATATGTTGAAAAGAAAAATGGAGGATTGTACTATAGGAGAAATCTAAACATTTCCCAAGATCCCATTAATTTAAATGGGGATTTTAACCCTGCAATTACTAGAGAGGTCTCCAACGCATTGCTTTGCAATACGTTGGATACCTCTCTAGCATTGAAATGGTTAAAACCCTCAATTAAATCCATGGCAATTTTTAGTTCTCACTTTAGTGTGAATGGTTTGCTCCAGAATTCCTCCGCTTTTCTTTTGGCCTGGTGTATAACAAAAAGTGGAGTAATTCTGAGGCAAGCTAACTTACACTAGGGTAAAAATAAACATTCTCAAAATTATAATTGATTTAAACTGAACTTTTACCTCCTGGAATGCTAGTGTGAGCTCTAATACTATGCTCCACAATACCAGTCAATAGGTTAAAGTCCCCTTTTAAATCAATGGGAGTGTTTAGTCATTCTCTGTGGTGCATCAGCCCCATAGTGACCTGCATTTTGGTATTTAAAACAGTGGTCAGATACCAGAGGGGAGATTCACTAAAGCATGATAAAGGGGAGATGACTTCTCCAATGATATCACTTCTCCAAGTCCTATGTTACTCTATGAAACCAATGCACTAAGAGTTCTCCAACTTTGGAAATCTTAGTGCATAAACTCTATAGAATAACATAGGAACTGGAGAAGTGATATCACTGGAGAAGTCATCTCAGCTTTATCAACTCTTTATCACACCTAAGTGCATAATCCCCAGGCCTCAGACAGCACTAGTCTTCATCTTTTACATCATCAATTATTCTGTCTCTATACAATACACCATAGGTACTGAACTGTTCTCTCTGATACTGACAAATTAGGGGGTTCTAGCAGGCATGCGCTGGCAGGATAGTGCAATCACTTTGTGTAGACATCTAACAGCTAACCTTTCAGCATTTGCTAGGGAATCCTCTCTTCACCTGCCTGCTCATTTGATTTTTGTCTTATCAGATTCATGCAACATTTGTACATTTCCATTCTCTTTAAAAGTAATTTATACATTCAAATTATCACACTTCTTTCAGCAGATTCACTCTTGACTTGATTTCAGAATGAGTTCTTGATATGATATGCCTTCATTGTTTAATTGCTCTGCATTTAAAGGGATAGTAATACTATTTATGGTTTGAGAGATAACCGAAGGCAAAGTTCCCCCCTCCCTCCCGCTTCCCTGAAGTCAGCGTTGTACTGACTGCAGGGATATCCGGTCTGGCTTTCATCAAGCGGCTCTGCAGCTGAGCCGGGATCCTGTTAGTGAAAAATAACTATTTCGCTGAAACGGTCTTCTACATGTGCTTGGTTTGCAAGTCAGACCGGATATCCCTGCATTCAGCACAACGCTGACTTCAGTGAAGGGGGAGGGAGGGGGGAACTTTGCCTTCAGTTATCTCTCAGACCATAAAGGTTTGAGAGATGAACCTGGGGGCTATTAAATTATTTTACAAATATCTACAATATGAAGGATAGTAATAATAAAGTATTACTATCCCTTTAACAAAATGTAATGCATTTTAAAAGAATAAAGGCTTTATTCAGGAATCTACAGAGGAGCAATTTAGGGCAAATTATCTACATCATAGGAGACAAATAAAATTCAGATTAATTTAAATGGGGTCTTTTAATCCCTTGGAAGTTTAGAAATGTCTCTAGTGCGTTGTACAGCAGTATGTTGTGGATCAGCAATGAAGGGGTTAAAAACACCTTTAACCCTTTGCATTCCAGAGGGGCATGCAATGCAACGCATTGCATACCCCTCTGGCATTGAAAGGGTTAAATAAATGGGAATTTGGGTAATTGTTCACTTGTCCCATGTGGTGTCACTGGTTTGCTTCAGAACTTCTCTTCTATAGCAATTGGAAATGAATGAACAAATGATTGACTGGCAGTGAACAGTTTATTAAATAACTAGTTGAAGAGCTCGTTACACGGGTCACAGTGCCACTGCCACCCGGTCTCGGGGCAGTCATGCGCAGTAGAGACTGCCCGCTCCGCGGCTGATACAAAGCTGCTCTGTATCAGCTGTGGCACTGGCAGTCTCTACTGCGCATGACTTTGTCCTTACACACGTTTTAGCGAATTATTATATAGGATGAGGTCTAGATTAATTAAGTGAGACTTAAATCTTTTGAGTGACAAAAAAGCACTCCTTTTTCCTATATTACTCTGTGGGAAATGGTTTCAGAGAGGACAGGTTGGCAGAGACTGATATAACAAGGCTCCGTAGACTAACACTTTTCACTAACAAAGTCACTGGATAGCATTTTCGTACTGCAGATCATTCTTACTTCTGCATACGTCTATGCATATATATATTTATACAAATTGACCACATAAGGCATATTCATTATAACTTGTATTCACTGACATATCCCTAACATAAATATGAGATTACATTAAGCATTTAAAACTGAAAGGATCTTGGCAGACTTAAACAGTATTTGACTTGCAACAGCTGGGTTATAGCACTGTAGTTATCAACAATATGTATGCAGCAAGCAGTGCTTCCTGGTGGCTGCATATCTGCAACAAGGGCCATCCATTAACCTGCAAAAAGAGAAGGATAAAGCATAAAGGGCCTTATTCACAAAACAAATAAGGAGCAATTCAGGAACAAAGCAACTGCATCGTAAGTAACACAAATTCCCCAGATTCACACTGATTTAAATTACACTTTTAACCCTTTGAATACTAGAGAGGTCTCCAAGCATTGCTTTACAATGCCTTGGAGACCTTTCTAAAGAGGTTACAAGCCTAATTTAATCAATGGGAAGTATTATTTGTGTCCTACAGTGCAGCTGGTTGCTCCAGAATTGCTATTCAGTTTACCATTGATTTAAATGGGGCTTTTAACACCTTGAATGGTAGGGAGGCTTCCAAAGCATATAACTTATACTCTTTTCTATTAGACTGTAGCTGTATCATCCATTGTCAGTTTTGTGCATGACAAAGTAAAAGGGGAAGCAGCTAGATTTAACATGGCAAAGTGTAAGTTCTGATCCTTTGTACTTCAGATATTCTCCTATATAATAATTTAATAATTTGCCAGGATGTTTGTCACGATGCAGTCATGCTCAGTAGAGACTGTCCACATTTGGGCAGTCTCTGCTGCGCATGATTGCATCGCGTGAGTGAGGCGACGCAAGACTGCATCGCGTGGAGCAGTGAGGTAGCTTTGCAATGCGTTGCATACCCCTCTGGCACTCAAAGGGTTAACGTTACCCTGACCTTCCCCCATGTACATGGGCTTTTACACTAGTACTCATATATATACCAAAATCTAAATTGCAAAATTTCAGCCAATTTCGTAATTGTTCAAAAGTTGTAAGCATTTTAATATGTGCATTTAACAAAGAAGTACTACTGCACTGCCATATCATCATCAATTATTATTAAAGGGATAGTAAGACTTAATATATAGTAAAAATTATATTGTAAGGTCAATTGACCAGAAATTTCCATAGGTTGGTGTAGAAACAGTGCCATTCTACAATTTCAGGCCAATGAGACACTGCACCTAAAAAAAATCAACTTAACTGCTATAACTTTTTAATAAAACACCTCTCAGCAGTTGGAGTACCTTTGTTGTACTCAGGAGGATAAACCTTACAATATAATTTTTACTATATATTAAGTGTTACTATCACTTTAAGGTAGGTTAAGTAAAAAAATCTGTACATTAATTATCGTTCTGTAACACCTCTTTGATAAAGGTGTCTTGAGCTCTTTTTATAGGGCTGTTCAACCATTGCTAGTCCTGAGCATTTTAGTGTGTCTTGTTTAGGTGGAATGCATGTGAAGACATCAACTTACTGCTAGGCACCCAGATATGTGCTTAAATGAAATCCAGAAATGTGCATGGAACTGTATAAGTCTCATGCAGTCTACCGGGGTTCTCCTGATAATGTCTCATCGATCACTAGATCAGAGCAATAAGTATAAAAGCCGATTATTCTTCATTATTTCTCTAGATTGGAGGCAATATTCTTCATGAGACCTACTGGTGATTTTCTTTTTGCATAGTTTATCTATCATTCCATTTCATGCTGAAACACCAATTGCTCATTATTACCTTCTCTTTTTGATATTTGCTACATGTGGTGATTAATAAACATGCTAAAATAGATTATAAATGAGTATAGCTCGTGCAGATTCCTTCACTAAGATATACCTGTAGAAGACCATTCTATAGCCATGGTCATTGGTTTGCCTAGCTTAAAGTGGGCCTATCTCAAGTACATTTTTGGAGGGAATTCCATTGGCCTCTACAAACAAGCAATGACTGACACAACTTGATTGAAGTAGTTAGGGATTACAGGCAGGAAACTGTGATCAGCAGAAAGCAGTTCTTTGTGTTATTGCCTTCAGAAATGCATATATATATATATATATATATATATATATATATATATATATATATATATATATATATAAAATATTTACAGGTTATGACAGATAAAAATAATTCAAGTATATTGTTATGTGGGGACTCACTATTACAAAGTGAGATTAAGCATCACATTTTATGTGATGGTCACCTACATATTCTCTGTCCCAACTTTGCATAGTCTTAAATTGTAACATATATAAGTGTTTAGCATAAGGAAAATGAATGACTCTGGCTGCAAACTACTGCTCAGGTAGAATATTTTAAGTCTTCATCTTGGCCATTTTGATTAGTGTTGAGCGAGCACCCCGATGCTCGGGTGCTCGGGTGCTCTGACCGAGCACCCCCTGAGGCTCGAGTGCTCGGCCGAGCACCCGAGCCCCATTCAAATGAATGGGGCGACACGAGCATTACACCAGGCACCCCCTGCTCTGATGAGGGGAGGGTGCCTGGTCAATGCCCCCCTTCATCTCCGCTATGCCCCCTTCATCTCTGAATGCCCCCTTCATCTCCGCAATGTCCCCCTTCATCTCCGCTATGCCCCCTTCATCTCCGCTATGCCCCTCTTCCACAATGTCCCCCTTCATCTCCGCTATGCCCCTCTTCCACAATGTCCCCCTTCATCTCCGCTATGCCCCTCTTCCACAATGTCCCCCTTCATCTCCGCTATGCCCCTCTTCCACAATGTCCCCCTTCATCTCCTCTATGCCATAGAGGAGATGAAGGGGGACATTGTGGAAGAGGGGCATAGCGGAGATGAAGGGGGACATTGTGGAAGAGGGGCATAGCGGAGATGAAGGGGGACATTGTGGAAGAGGGGCATAGCGGAGATGAAGGGGGACATTGTGGAAGAGGGGCATAGAGTCTATGCCCCTCTTCCACAATGTCCCCCTTCATCTCCGCAATGCCCCCTTCATCTCCGCAATGCCCCCGTACCTCCAGTCCCTGGTGGTCCAGCGGAGTGTCTTCAGATCTGTGCCTCTTCCGGCACAGATCCCCGCCACCCGAACATGGCGGGCGAGCACATGGCGGTACTCGACGAGTACCGCCATGTTCCGAGCAGAGCGATGCTCGAGCCGATCCGAGCATCGGCCGAGCACGCTCGCTCAACACTAATTTTGATCTTTCATTCTTCTCCTTGATACGTATGGGAGGACAAGTAGAGAATTCTGTCAGCAGACTCAAAGTCAACAATTTTATATATATGCCTACATGGTTTCCATCTATACTTCTTTATATATTTGTGTATTTATCCTTAAACATAAATAACCTAATATAATTTCCTGTTTATAACTGTGGCAGTTTGCGTAATAAAAAAAAAATAAATAAAAAAAAAAAAATATATATATATATATATATATATATATTATTTTTTAAGTGTTGTTTTCCTGCTTTAATTCATTTGGTGTACTACTCTTATCTCTCCAACTCTGTTAAACAAGACCAGTTTAAAATTTGGGAACTCGGAAGTATGGTAAACAAGATGCTATTAACTTCACCTATGGTCACATATTACTCCTCATGACCCTACCCTAGCCTCATTCAATGGAGCCTGGAACAGAAAATACCTTTAGCTTACAAATACAGGCAAGAAAAAAACCTGAATTCCCTCTCTGCAATGGAGTAGAAGCCTCCATCAAAGGGATTAAATAAACTGGCTACCATAAACCATGACTGGGTATCTTGTGCAGGGACAGAGATTTGTTGTGTCTTACCTATTACAATCGATCAACAGTTTCAAATAAATGTATATGGTTCTTTCATGATAGGTTCCCTGGTCCAAACCCATACTCAGAGAGGGCAATTATTATGCTTTACTACTGCTCCAATTGGAGTAGAATTAGTAAAATGTCTGGGGCTGCATTGTGCAGCATAAACCAGCTTCTATCAGCCATACAGGGAGCTTTAAGAATCTTTGAAACCCCTGACAAAATTATGAATGGAGGCCCCCATAAATAGGAAAACATACAGGATCCCTTTAAGTTGTGTGGTTGCATTCTTTAGGCCCTGTGATGACATGTACCTAGGATTAGGGTTAAGGAAGCAGGGACTGGCAGTCAAGCACCCTGACCCTGCATGGGAGCAGTGGCGCCCACTTCATGGGCACACTGTGGACTGATTGGGAGATGGCGGGTGCTGATATCCAGGGAGCTAACAACTCCAACACACTTCTGTGGAATGAGCACTTAACATGGCAGGACAATCACTCACATGCAATCACTCACACACAATTACTCACATGCGATCACTTACTCTCACACTCACACGCACTCACACGCACTCACTAATACTCACTCACACCCCGGAAGCCAGCACGATCCACCTTCCACCATAGTCTCACTCACACACCGGGAGCCAGGACAATCCACCTTCTAACATAGTATGTGCAATTACCACATGCATTTCAACTACATGAATGAATTCCACTGACTCACATACACTCACTCACACACCGGAAGCCAGCACGATCCACCTTCCACCATAGTATGTGCAATTACCACATGCACTTCAACTATATGAATGAATGCCACAGTGGAGGCATAAGTACAAATACAAACTCATTACAATGACACATAAGTCACCCCCTTATGACTCACTTTTGTGTGTGTGTGTTTGTGTGTGTGTGTCTTTGTGTGTGCCTCTGTGTTCCTCACTGTGTGTGTTGCATGTCTGTATCACACTCTATGTGTCTGCACGTTGTGCATTGCATGTATGTGTGTATGACTGTGTCGCTCTTTATGCATCTCAGTGCATGCGTGTGCATTTGCGTGTGTGTCTCTGTGTGTGTGTGTTTGTCTTGCATCCATGTGTGTGCATTAATTCCCTATATATCCTGATGGGCAGCGCCGTCCCACATTGCTAGTATATTATATATATTTATTTATAATCTTGGTGAGCACCCCAATACTTAGATAGTAGATGGCCTGGGCAATCACAAGCTTGCCCTGTTGATTTACAGAACAATGGAATACACCACAGGGAGTCCTCAGACTCAAAGGGATTACCTAGGGACCTAAATCAGATCATTGTTTGCTCTGCTGATTGTCAGAGGAGTTCTTATTGTTTGAATACAAACCTGAAACCTATTTACAATCTCTTGAGTGGATTATTTTGATCTGTGTTAGAACAGTGGCTTCAGGAAAGGAGTAAAATGCTATGATTGTATTTGTGTGAAAAATATTTTTGTCGGGTACAAACTTCGGTTGTAGTCCAATGCCCCATGTTCTAGTTATAATCCTGAAACACTGTGTATGTGAATAAAACTGCATTGCACCATTCTTCTCCCTGACCATTACATTTTATAGAACTCATAGGAGAGACTGTCACTGAGTTCAGGGACACCTAGAAACCCATTAACATTTATGGGAAACAACTACTTTGGTGTGTTGTAAACCCATGATAGACTCTTTCTTTCTGAACAAAGGATTATATTGCTGAATAAGGTGAGTCCTCCTGAAACTGGAAACTACAGGTAGATTCTGATGCTAAAATGTTACTGCAGCCTTTCAGGGGCATGGTCTTTAACACAAACCAGAAGTCTGTGACCCAGTACCCCATAGTCTCTGTGTGTCAGGATTTCAAGCATGTGCAGTACAGTAAACTGTCTTGAGAGATGCAGCATCAGTGCACTGGGTGAGCATCAGAGGTCTGCTTTCAGATATCTGTTCAGTTCCCCCTTTGCTCCAACAATGATCATGATGCAGGCCTGGCTTCATCAATCAATACTCTCCTGTTAAAGCAGATCTGCTGATGAAGCCCTATCTACATAGTAGTTGCCATTTAAAGGGATAGTAATAATTAATATGTAAACAAATATGCTGTAGGGTTTATCCCCCCTGAGTAAAACAAGAGTACTCCCACTGCCGAAAGGTGCTTTATTCAAAAGTTATTACAGCTCCAATTTGAATTTTGTAGGTGCAGTATCTCAGTGGTCTGATGGTCCTGTTACTCCAACATCCTATATTTATGATCAACTAACCAGAGCTGCTCATAGGATGATGTAGCTAGCAACTGCATCACTGTACAATTTTAAGCAACTGAGATACTACACCTAAAAAAGTTTGAACTGTAGTAACTTTTAATTAAATGCCTTTCAGCAGTGAGAGTACCCTTGTTATACTCAGGGGGATACACCTTACAACATATGTATTTTATATCTTAAGTATGACTATCTCTTTAAGGAATGTAAGGGCTGACGTTAAAGGGCTCCTCTAACATATTATTTAGACAACACAAGCTGTACATGGGATTCTCTAAAAAGGCATCTTTGTTAGAAAAATATTCCAGACTTAATTTCCCCTTAGCTAAATGTTTATTCCTACATACAATTATTACAACTTTCTTTGAGTGTTCTTATAAGCAGAGAGTTTACCAGCCAGCACCCCTTCAAAAAAGTTACAACACTTCGAGCAACAACAATATTCCAATGAAGCCATTAACAAAAAACTCAGTGTGATCACTCCTTTAGAACAACAAACAGCAATTTATGACAAAATTGCAATTCCAGACTGAGACTCTTTAGACTAAAAATGCCTATTTGTTTAAGGGTTAAAGACATTTCCAGTTCATTAATTTATAATCCAATGGAGGTACCTGAAGGGTTTAACTATGTAGCCATACAGTACTTTAGCTTTAATATATAATGCAGACTAAATTTCACACAATGCAATGGTGAAGTCAGTGTTGGCACTGATCCAGCCCTTGGTGATGCAGCTGATTGGAACTTGCTAAATTCCAATCTTGAGACTGTAAAGTAAAGAACATCATTACCTTTCAGTAAGCTACAGCTAGCTGTCTGATGTGAAATATGTATTTTAAATTAATTACCCTTGCATTTGTCTCAATTTGGGTGTGATTATCAAAAACTTTCAACAATCTAAAATAATTGTACTAAAAAAAACATACGATATGGGGTATTAGTGAGCTAAGTCAAGCTGATTTGTACTGAAAAGTAAACAATAAAATGGCAAGAGTCATTACCAATAGTGTTGGCTTCTTATATCTCATTATAGAATGCTTTCTACTCAACAGAAACTCAATAACAGTTTATACTGTACCCAAACATCTAGTCCAGTCAAGCAATACCTGTCAAATAGGGATTACTCAGTTAATTTAATTATGCTATCATACACAAGATCACATTTGCGGTATGTTCAAATTTGTTTTAAACTTATATTTGTTTTGAGATGTCAACATACCTTATGACTTTCAGTAGATTCTGGATTTTGTAAATTCTGGGGACATTTCTTAGAAAAGATTAAAAGTTACAGATACAGACGTAATGATAAATCTATGTTACTTTGCAGCAACTTTATCAGAGACTTGAATCTAAGGTCCAAGCTGAAACACATGATTTTTTTCAAGAACTCTGGCAGAAAAATACCTTGTTCAGTGAATGCTTTAAAGTCAGGGATACTTTTTTTATCTAGCAAGAATTCAGTTAACTCTCCTAGATCCTGCATTTGTTATCTCTCTTTAACCCTTTGAGCTCCAGAGGGGTATGCAATGCACTCAAAGGGTTAAACAACATGCAAAATGTTGAGTTTAAAATGTGTTTACAGTTTTAAATAAAATAAAGTGGTGTAAAACATAATGTAGTTGTATGAATGTAGATACAAAAAGATAGGCCGACAGAATAAAACTACCTGTATGTTGTGCTATTTGTTTGTGATATAAAGGCTTTTGAGAAATGAATGCTATTGTATTTATTTGCAGAAAGAGTGACACACATTGTTCTATGAATTAATTAATTAAGGTAGAGCCCACACACTGGGGTATTTTCTAATAGAGAGAACCATAGAACAAGAAGAATCACATACTTTCCTCTACCATATATGTGGCTTACTGAGGACAAAGTCCAAAAGAGACTGGAAAGGGTTATGGTGAATAAAGCACCTGGACCTGATGGCATACACCCAAGGGTACTTAAGGAGTTATCTGAGTAATAGCAAGACCCTTATACTTAATATTATCAACGATACCCTGTAGTTGGAGGAAAGCAGGTATAGTCCCATTATTCAAAAAGTGGTCCAGATCTAAACCAGGAAATGATAGACCTGTGAGCTTGACTTCCATAGTGGGTAAGATACTAGAATTGATAGTATTCAGGACTATGTGATGAACAATAAAATTATTAGTAGGACCAGCATGGTTTTATGAAGAATAATTAATGTCAAACTAATTTAACCCCTTAAGGACGGCCGATCACGCATGTGGCTATAACTTAAGGATCACGGACCATTCTTTTTTTTTTTTTTGCTGGATCCACTTCCAGGCTCCCTGAACAGTGTGCAGCCGGGCGGGGATCCCAGAATTCCATGACAGTCCAGGGCCGTCATGGGTCTTTAAAGGGATAGTAATACTTAAAAATTACTAATCCCTATATTGCAGTCATGTTAAAAAGAAATGAACTGCCCCCAGTGTCATCTCTCAAACCTTTATGGTTTGAGAGATAATTACTCCTAAAGTTCCCCCCTCCTTCCCCTTTCCCCGAAGTCAGCATAGCTGTCTGAAAGGAAATCCGTTCTTACAATCATCAGGCGGCTCTGCAGCAGAGCCAAGATTGCGTTAATAAAACCAAGCACACATAGAAGACCGTTTCAGTGAAAGATTTCTTTTTTATTAATGCAATCCTGGCTGTGCTGCAGAATCGTCTGATGGTCCTACAACAGGCTTCCCTGTAGTCAGCTAGAATGCTGACTTCAGGAAAAGGGGAGACCTTTAGGAGTGATTATCTCTCAAACCATAAAGGTTTGAGAGATGACACTAGGGGCAATTCATTTCTTTTTAACATGACTAAAGGGGTTAAATGCATTCTATGAAATATTAAGTAGTAATATAAATAAGGGTATTACGGTTGGTATAATATATTTGGATTTTGAAAATTTACTACATAAATTAAAAGGCTTCAGTTTGAGAGGTGATATCTGTGCATTGATAGAGAACTGACTAAATGATAGAGGGCAGAAAGTTGTTGTAAATGGAACCTTTTAGGTTGGTCTAAAGGTGTGAGTAGTGTGCCACAGGGTTCAGTCTTGGACTGAAATGTTTTAATTTGTTTATTAATGATCTAGAAATGGGTATTGACAGTAGTGTCTCAATATCTGCTAATAACACTGCTTTTTTAAGACAATACATACAGAGCACAGTGTTTTTTTCTGCAGAAAGATTTGGATAAACTGAGTGAATGGGCAGAAAAGTGACAGATGATGTTTAATACAGATGCATGTTAGGTTATACATTTTGGCTGCAGAAACAAACATGCCACATATACATTAAACAGGAAATTACCTAGGGTACATCTTGTCAGAGAAAGATATAGGAGTACTGATAGACAAAAGACTTCACAGCAGTGTGCAGTGTCACTCACTGTACAAGAGCTAATAGGGCACTTCTGACTAAAACAAAGGCAGTATTTTTTTTACAATAAGCGCAGTATAGATATGGAATTATTTGCCTTGGGATGCTGTGTTTGAAGATTCTGTACTTATTTTAAAAAATGTGATAGATAACTTTCTAGCTCAGATCTACATTGAAAATGATGACACTTGGTTTCAAAGCAGATGTTGATTACATTTTGGAGATAGCAAGGAATGTTTTCACTCATTTTTACATTTTGCCTTCCTCTGCATCAACAAAGGTGATATGGAGTTAGCTGAACCTGATGGACACATGTCTTTTTTCGGCCTCATCAATTATGTTACTATGTAATAGCACTGAGAATTACAAGTTTGGCTTTGAACATTAGTATACCATTAAGGTAATTAGCATAACGTGACAAACTGTGCTACCGAAACATAAAAGTAAATTTTTCAAAACTGTGCACGTTATCAAAAATGGCTTGTATAAAATGTTGACAGATTTGAATTCTATTTAAATGAAACTAAAGATGTCTTAAGTTAACATAGAATTATGCCCTTGGTATAAGTGGCTCTTACATTTGTTTAACATAACAATACAGAAATCACTCATATCAATATATGCTTTTTACCCTGCATGTGGTCTTTCTTGTAGTCTACTGCTAATTGTTTCAGTTTACAGTCTGATAAAGGCTAATAACATTTATAAGCCATTTATTCTGCTGAAGCCCATAGTTTGTTTTATTATATACAGAAACATCAAAGCAATGCACTGGAGATCTTGCAACATCCAAGGCTTTAATTAAAAATAAATATAGAAATATACTGGTCTGCTGTATGAAGGACACCTACCTAAGAACCACTTATTCCATTTTAATACCATATAATTTGTTCTCACTAGTGATAATTTTATTCATAAAACCATATGCACAAATAAAATTGAACCACTAGGGAACAGTGTGTGATGCCTTGCCTTGGATCTCTACAAATACTCATCTAATATCAGCCTGCCTCATTCACCGTTTATACCAGGGTCCCTGTCTTTGTCAGCTATCAATAAATTTTGTAATATTATTAATGTATTTAAATTAACTGTCCCCCTATCTCTATCAACAAAAAAACAAAACAATATACTCCCTGTCCAACTGCTTCTTTTCCAAGACTCCTCTAGGACAGAGATAACTACCAGATTAGGAAGTAACTTGGATCACTATTGACTGTGTCTTCTTGGTCAGTCACTCAGAATTTTGGGATATTTGGGGTAATTCTCCATTGCTCCATTCTCACACCCATAGACTTCCCTTGGACAGAGATAACAGTCAGATGAGGAAGGAACCTGAATCACAGCTTCCTATGTTTACTTGGTTGCACACACTTTTGGGGTATTTGGGATAAACCTCCATTGCTCCCTTCACATACTCCCAGACTCACCTGACGTAGATAACAGCTAGATCAAAAGGAACTTGGATCACAGCTACCTATATCTACTTGATCACACAATATTTTGGTATATTTGTGGTAAAACACCTTTGCTCCCTTCTCACACCCCCTAGACTCCAGAAGGAGAGAGATAACAACCACATCAGGAAGACACTTGGAAAATGGCTGCCTGTGTCTTCCCTGTCAGTCACAATGAATTTTGGGGTATTTGGGGTCAAACTCCTTTCTCCCTTACTGTCCCCCAGACTCCCCTTATACAGAGAACAGATATCCTGCTTACAAGCTCCCTAAACTAAGATTCAACTCCACTTTATTAGCTTGTAGCTCAAAAATGTGCTGCTTTATCATCCTCACACAAACACAGAATGACATGCTGTGAGATCCTGACACGATTTTTATATGCCTGTGGGAAAAGAACAGAAAATTGCCATGTGGAGGGGAGAAGTTCTGCTTTCCATTGATTTAAATGCAAAGAACTAGACAAAAAAAAGTGGGAAACCGTACTTTTTGGGAAATATTTCCCACTTGTAGAAAAGTGCCATGTTTCTCCTGTTTCTCTTTTGAGGTAAAAACATTCTCCCATCCCTAGTGTCTGGGGATGTAAGAAGGGAATATAGAAGGTTTACCCCCCAACATTTTGTGTGTTGCATTGGAAATACACAGGCAGATGTGGTCCAAGTTCCTTCCAGTTCTGGCTGTTATTATCTCTGTGTTAGACATGTCTGGGGTTGTGAGAAGGGCGCAAAGGAGGTTTACCCCAAAATGCACCAACATTTTGTGTGACTGATTGGAAACATATCGGCAGCTGTGGTCCAAGTTCCTTCCTGATATGCTGGTTATTGTCTCTGTGTTAGATGTGTCTGGAGTGTGGGAAGGGAGCAAATGAGATTTATCACAAATGCCCCTACATTTTGTGTGACTGGAAAGTCACAGGAAACTGTGGTCCAAGTCCCTTCCTTATCTATCTGTTATCATCTTCGTGAAGGGGGATTCTGAGGAAAGAAGTAGGGTTTTTTTTATTGTTGACAGTGATAGGAATGGGGGGACAAACAGTTAAAAAAGAAAAAATATATAATTAAAATTAAAAAAAAATTGATAGGGGACAGGGACCCAGACGTGGGCTATGTGACTGAGGCAGTCTGATACTAGATGAGATTGAATATTTTGTAGAGGCCCAAGGCAAGTCATCCCACTCAGTTAGCTCTGTTGCACACATTACAGTAAACATACAAACAGTAATGACAGACAAGAAGACAATCCTGTGCTACTCTATATAAAAAAACTGATGTGTACCCTGTAATGGGCATATATAATAATTCTTAGTAAATAAGTGAATTTGTGTCACAGATTGGCCAAGTTGTGGGTAAGCTTTTCACCAGCATCAAGGTATTTAATTTTCGGCAAGTCCTACTCTAATAAACCTGAAAACCCTTTCTAAAAAATTTAAATCAAAAAGCCCTGAGGGAATATCATAGTATATGCATAGGCAAGTGGGGAACCCTTTAAATATGCTCTTTATTATTTTTGTGGGTCCCAGAAAATGCAGACGGGGCAGAGGGAGGGGGAAAGGAGTAGGAACAATGCATGGATATGTGAGTAAAGTTTTAGTCCAAAAACTGACTATAGCCATTATTGCTGCAGTGTGCTCAATAAATAATGGTGATCCCTCTCCTCCTGAGTGCACAGTAAAGTCCTAATGACTGCACTGTGCCTGACCCAAGAGAAAAATATTCACACACCCATGTTTTCATCTGTTTCAGCAGCAGGCTGGTAATGAGAGGGCTATTGTGCATCAGTCCTCTCATTACCAGCCTGCTGCTGAAACAGATGAAATTCTGCAGGTCCCAGATCACAAGGATGGGACAATGTTTGGAGACTGTGCCTCATTGGGTTAGAGGAATATGGACTTCCAGTCCCTTTAGCTCTGGTGGTACCATTGCTAGTGTTACTGACACGTGCATCCTCAGAGACTGAGTCACTAGACTCAGAGTCCATCCAACCTCTACTTTTTTTTTTAAACAATGTTGGTGGTCTGAGAAATGTGGGCCCCCAGTTACTTTAGCACTGTTGGTGTCACTGTGAGTGTTAGTGACACACTTCTCCTTGGTGAGTCACTAGCCTCTGGGTCCATCCAGCTTCTCTCTCTGTTTTTTTTATTTTTTTTAAATCTTTTTTAACAACAGTGGTAGTGGTCATAGTGTCAGTTAGCACTATGATCCACTAAGTAACCACTTTTTCTTTTCTTTCTTTCTCACTCTGTTTCCTTCCTTTCCTTCCACTCTGCTTTTCTCCTAAAATACACCACACTAGAGTGCAGGAAATGATTGGTTTAGACATTATATTGACAGGAAGTTTTGCCTCATTGAGTAACATAGGAAGGAAATGGAAGGTTTTTCACAAATGTTTCTGTGCTCCTAGTGAAAAGTAGGCATGGGTGAAAATTTTCACCTCAAGCAAAAAATCAGCGAATAATGGCACTTCCCACTTGGTGAATAATTTCCCTAAATTTTTCCACTTTTTTTCACCTAGCTCATTTAATTTACATACAACACATAGCAAATGTATAAAAGGGTTATGAGAGTGTCTGTACTGGTGGAGTGTGGGGAAAGAATCAGTTGAACAGGGAATGTTTTTTGTGCGGAGTTTGTTTACTGGGATTCGGGGGCAGTTAATAAAAAATAAATACTAAAAACAATTAAAATTCCCATAAGACATGGCATAAAAGGGATCTGGGGAGGGTGTCTGTGTTGGTGGGTGGAGTCTGGGGAAAGAATCAGATGAACAGGGAATTTGTTTTTGGCAGGGGTTGTTGACTGGTATTGGGGGATAGTTAATTAAGAAATAAATAAAATAAGAAATATGTTTGTAACGGGACAGAGACAGGGACTTAAGCTGCCATTGGGGTAGACTGATACTTGATGTGACAGATTATTTTGTAGAGGATGATTTGTAAGGTTTGTTTTTAGAGGCCCAAGCATTGAGGAAACATTGATTTGTAGGACTTAGACTTATTAGAGGCACAAGCCCTGAGGAAGCATTGATCTGTATGACATAGACTTGTTTGGCACAAGCCCTAAGGAAACATTGATTTGTAGGACTTAGGCTTGTTAGAAACATGCCCCCCATAATTGCTTATTTTATGCAGACCTCTGTTTTTTTTTTTTTTTTTTTTTAAAGCACGAGACCTGAGAAGAAAAAAATGCCCTACTGGCCCCTAGAGTGTCATGTTGTGTCGGCCAGTGGCCACTGGCCATTGTCAAAGGCCCTGATCTAGATGCAGAATTTATGACTGCTTCCTCAAGTCTTGAAGAAAGCCCTTTAGGGGGCCGAAATGCTGACAATAAACGCAACTCTGCAAGCAAGACCTGTGAGTGCTTATTTCCAACATGAACATTGCTCCATTTCTTGATGTATATACTATATATATATATATATATATATATATATATATATATCTTTTGAATTAAATATACAACTTTAATGGAATTCTAGGCCGGGACATTAGTTCCTTGGAAGGAATCCATGTTTTCTTTGAACCTATCATGGTGCTATGAGAATGGAATGGCTGAGTTACTGTTACTTCATCTGATCATTTCATGCAGCAGTGCTATTCTTTTGATAGCAAAATACCTCCAAATGTGAGGTATGTCAAGAATGCAAAAGAACCACTGCATGACTGAGAACTGGAAATATGTTTATGATGCAGTGTGTAGTGAATAAGTTGTCTTTATTAGTTAATTACCTAAGGGACAATAAGCACATAACAAGCCTTTTTTGGACAGATACATATATTTGCAAGTTAAAAAGGGAATTATGTAATAGGAATAAATGGCTCTTCATTTGATTAAACAGAATTACTTATGTAGGTATCCTTAAAATAACAGTGTATAATATCTGTATACCATGTTTAGTTATTGATCTTTCTTGTAGTCTACTGTTAAGGGCTCCTTCATGTGGACAATATTAATGCAGTAGTCCCGTGTTACAGTTTTGTCACTTTTTCTGAAATAACCTTTCTGACAGACAGCCCACTTGTGTACCAGCCAAATATTATAGGCTCACTCCCAGGTGGATCGCCTAGTCATTGGAAATTGATTTGAGCATCAGAGCCTCCAATGTTACTTGTGTTAAAGATCTGCCGTCAACCCCATAGGAGGTGATATGATAAAGACTTATGCCCCTTATGAGTCATTCAGGTCTATTTAAACCCATTTTTAATTGTGAAAAGAAGTGACCTAGAGGCTCATTTCAATAAATATAACTATGTATAGGAAACTGCATATATGATGTAAACATTTACAGATATGTATATATATATAAAGGCATCTACCTAATTAAGGCATGCTGATTAGGGATGGGCAAAAAGCCATAAAAATGTCCTGCCTGACTTTTCTTGAAAAAACAATGATTTATCACTTTTTTTGTGAAAGTTTTGACCCAAAGACAATACATAAAATATTCTCCTTTTCCCCACTGCCAATAAATTTCCCACCAGAACGTTGCCATTTTTGCCTATGTTTTCTATGACTGCAACATTTTCCACCATAATATTACTTCTTCTGAAGACTGAAGTGGAGAAATAAATAGCCAAAAGTCAAAGTTGTGTCCTACAGCAACATATGCCTTGAAAAAATTGTTAGCAGGCAGAGTGCCTTTGTCCTTTGCCAACAACACTTACTTTCTGCTTAAAGGGATAGTAATGTTTCATAATAAACGCATCTCTAATTAATCATCATAGTATTTGGGCCTTGGAGAGTGTTATTTCAATTCTGTCAGAGTTGTAGTTCAAGAGTAATTGATTAATAAAGTATCCTCCTCCCGCCCCTTTTACTGATGTGATGGTACCAGCGGGCACCCAGCCTTGGTGTCCCCGTCAATGGTCTCTTCTTCCAAGCCAGATGGACATCCAACAGCATACCACAATATACTCAAGTCACCAGGCAAAACTAGTGTCAGGGTAACCAGCACACACTCTGCATACAGCAAGCTTTACCCAAAGCATCAGACAACACCAGTGTTTTGGGGTTAGAATCACAACTGACTTTACTGGAACAAACCACACATATTTACACACAAAACCTACAGTGAAATACATGGGCAGGCAGGATACAATAGATGAGTCACAGGGATAATATAATCACAATATACAAGACGAAGGACCAACAACAGAAGGTCCCAGCAATTCCAATAACACAGATATGATTGCATTGCTACACAAAAGGCTAGCAACAAATGGTACAACACAATACAAAGGGTCAGACGTGATTATGTTAGCACACCACAGGGGGTCTCAGTACAGTTCAAAGACCTACAATGACTGGAGTGGCTACAATACACACAGAGCTTGGGTGAGGGTGAACAATTAAACAAAAGGCATGAGGGACTGCAATATACATTTGCAGCATCCTTGGCCAAACTCAAATACTTAACCCCTAACGGCCCTGTCCCCTGAAAGCAGGCTATGATTTTTAGTCCTTTTGGCGCAGCTGTCTGCCAATATAACGTCCCAATGTTCTACATAGCTTACGACAGTGGGCTGACAATCCATACACCTAGACAGTTCCTTGTGTTCCTTGTTTAACAATCTCAGGCCCAGACAAGGGCTCCATTACAGGATCCTCCATGGCAAGGGTAAAACAGGGCAGAGATTAGTCTCAGGGGGAGGCCATACCCTGTTCCAGGGCTAGGTCCATAGTCTGTGGACAGGAGGCTAGACCTCAGGCCCCTCCAGGAGCCAGGGGCCCAGTGGTTCCTGTGACAACTGATATAACACTGCTCACCTCAGAGCAGCAGGGAGTGTCCAGATAGATTGCAGAAAGGGACAATCTTCAATCAAATGTCCCGATTGAAACTAGACTGGATGTGAAGTGAAAAGCTAGTGACTAAGAAAACAGGTACCTGGTGTCCATGAAAACCAGAGACAACAGGAATCACTGCTAAGGAAACAGAGAATGTCCAATCTCAAGGGGATATATCTCCCGTGATCATGCAATAGTGTACAAAGTAAATAGAGAATTCTCACGGTTTTCAGGCAAAGAAGGACAGACACATAAAATGTATAACCACCTTTATTTATTAAGTACAGCAATAACAGTATTAGCCCACACAACCCCAGACCACAGGATGATAGAACCAGGCTCCTACCCGGAGCTGCACACTGTGCTGCTCACTTCACTACTGCAAGATACCGGAGACTAGGACCGAGGTGCGGGTGGAACACCAGAGGGAACAGTAACTGATGCACAAGTCTCTACCCCGGGTCACATGGCCAGAGACAACAGGGAGCGAGACCAGGCCTGAACCACAGAACACTTGGTCAGGAAAGTTCAGAGAGTACAGAGCAAGTAGTCAGCCAGGGTCACAGACAGACAAGCCAGGAACTACACTGAGCAATAGGCAGCAGGAGCCAGAGGTCAGACAATCCGGGGACTACACTGAGAGAGTTAGTCAGCCAGAGCCACAGGTCACAACCAATGTGGGTAGTTAGACAAGCCGGGTCTACAGGGAGCGAGTTAGTCAGCCAGAGCCACAGGTCAGAACCAATGTGGGTAGTTAGACAAGCCGGGTCTAAAGGGAGCGAGTTAGTCAGCCAGAGCCACAGGTCAGAACCATAGTGGGTAGTCAGACAAGCCAGATCATACACGGAGCGGATTCTCAGATAAAGCACGGGTCACAACAAAGCACAAGAGACACTAGCGGAAATACCATGCAAGGGCACTGACTTCTAGCCCCAAGGAGGTTAATAAAGGAGCAAAAGAAGGAGGGACCAATTAGGCAAAACAGAATAGGCCCATAAACAGGCGTCCGTGCCAGTGCCTGTTTCATGACTTAAGCCATGTGGAAGAAACCGCAATCATGCTGGCCGACACACCACAGAGGAAGGGAGCACAGGATAACTTAGGCCTCTAAGGTAGACTGTGATAAGAATAAAAAGTTAAAAACAAAAAATTCTAATAAGAAAATTTATATAATTCTCTCAGATGATAAGCTTCTATCTGAACCTATAGAGAACACCTAGATTCCGTAAACATAATTGAATTATACTCAAAATATCAAACACACATATAAATTATGATTTATAAATAATGGGCTATAAAAAGCAATGAAAATTAGCAGTCTCGTTACATTTTGTAATTAATTTTTAAGTGTAGTTACATCACTAGTAATTCAGGTAACTCATAGCATTTGCAAGTAAGGGAGACTCTGTATTAGGTGTGGAGGATGATGACTACATGCCAATAAAAACGGTATTTTGATCAGTAGATTTGGCATAAACAGACATTGAAATATTCCTATTTTTACTGAAACAAGGAGATCCACGTGATATAGATCTTTCTACAGCTTTATCTGGCAATGAAAGTGATTCCTCAGAACAAATTAATAAATGGAATAAATCTATCGGATCATACGACTTAACACCATGGTTCCATACGGGTTAAACGAGACTGCTAATTTTCATTGCTTTTTACAGCACACTATTTATCCCTTTGTGTACCAGAGAGATAGACAATGCATTGCATATATCTGTCTGGTGCTCAAAGGGTTATACATCATAATTTATATGTGTGTTTAATATTTTGGGTATAACTCAAGTTTGTTTTTTGGAATCTGGATGTTAGCTTATCATCTGTGAGCATTATAGGAGTTCCCTTCTTACAGAATAAAAAGTTAAAAACAAAACACTATTTTCTTTGCACACTATTGTATACTTTAATATTATTTTCATATTCAGAATATAAGTCTGGATATTTTAATGTTTTTCTTGTCTTGATAAAGGCTTAGGCTTGAGCTGAAACATTGTCAGTTTTTTCAATAAATGTATAAGAAAAAGTTCCTGTCGAGTGCCAATCCATTAAACAGTATGTCTACAAATCATTTGATTGGCATCCAGGTCACACATCTTTCTCTGTCATGTGTGTTTTCTGCTACCTGATACTCAGATGGTAGTAGGTGATGGTTAGTTTTTAACAGTGTTAGTCTCCCAACATTGCTGCATGATAGCTGAGTCCTACCATCATTCACAATGTAACCAACTGCACTGAAAACCCGCTCAGACTCAACGCTTGCTGGAGGGCAGCTAAGGGTTTCCACTGCAGTAAATGTCAGTGCTGGCCTCACACAGTATTTTGTTTTCCAGTAGTCCATGGTGTCATTGATTCTGCCTAGATTCTGCCTAGAACATAGCTATCCTTCCAGTATGCAGAAACCACCACACATGCAAAGGGACCACTCCTAGGAGGTACACAGTGTTCCTGTGTGTCAATTACCAACCCATACTCAGGGAAAAAGTCCCAAAGAGATGTGCTGCCACTAGTGCCACCACTACCACCAATGTTGGATTTTTGCTGCCCCTGCTGAGAGCATGAATCGCTCTGTGTTCAGAATGGAATGTTCTGGTTGATGATGTAGCTGCTCCTGCTGACGCTGCTGCTGCTCGAAATGCTTTGCTTCCTTCTTTTTCACTATACTGCCTAGAATTTTTTTGTTCCCTAACTTACTCCCTCTCATCTTCCACATTGCAACTCTCCACTCGATCAGTAAGCATCTCTATATTCCTTGACAGAATCTGATTCCTCAGAGACATGCTGATTGTCATGGCTCCTTGTTGTCACAAACTGCTGATGATGCTTTGGCAGAAAGTCTTACAGTTTTTGTTTAAAGAGGGCGTCCAGCAAAGTGCCAAGAATATATTCCTCATTGCTTTTAATGGATACTATGTGAGAATCTTGTTGAAAGCACACTAACATATCCGTGACCAGCTGGTGCATGTCTGTGTTGTCATTATAGTAAGATTCCTCAGCCATGCTCATTTTTTTTTTTTTTGCAATAAATATATCAGTGGTAGAATGTCACTATTCCTGCCCCCATACAACTCACCAGCATGGTTACCTCCTGAAAGGGTTTTAGAAGTTCACTTACATCACACATTAATTATTATTGTCTAGGTGACAAAGAGGCTTCCCCCAAAGCCATCCATTTTCTCATTGTGTACATGCTAATAGCCTTATTCTGCTCGTACAAATGCTCTAGCATCTGCAAAGTTAAATTCCACCTGGTAGGGACCTCCATTTTCCCACTTTGTGCAAAATGTCCTGCTAAAAGTATTGTTTTCTCTCTTTTTTCATCTAGCTCATTGCATTGAAATCAATGGGAAGACTGCATTTTTCCCCCACCACATGAAAGTTTTCTCTTCTTTTCCTGCAGAGTGTCACACTCTTACAGCATACCCGTTCTATGTTTTTGAGAGCGGAAGGGTGCACATTTGTGAGCTAGAGAAGAGGAATTAAAGTTTAGTTTAGGGAGTCATTTAAGTAGGACATTTGTTTTCTGTATTAGAGGAGTCTGGGGGCACTCTGAGGGAAAAGAAGGGAGTAAGAAAGCTGACCTCAAATACCCCCAAAATTTGGTGTGACTGACTGGCAAGTCACAGGCAGCTGGGGTCCAATTTGCTTGCTGATCTTGTTGTTATCATCTCTGTTTTGGGGACGTCTGGGGAAAGAAGTTGTTGATTTTGATTTTTAGTTTTATATATATATATATATATATATATATATATATATATATATTTTTTTTTTTTTTTTTTGGACGGACTATGATAAGATATGGTGGACAACTATAAAATATAAATAAATAAATATATTAGGTGACACACAGCTGACTGACAAGATCTGTATGACTGAGGCAGACTTGATAGCAGACGACATTGATAAATTTTGTTGAGCGCTAAGACAAGGCATCACACTCCATCAGTTATGTTGTGTAGAGTAAAAACACAACAGTAGTTGAGTAATGAATGAATGAATGAATGTTTATTTATATAGCTCCACAATTGTACACAGCTCTTTACAATTTAAGGGTGTGGACAATATAGGGTTACAAGTGCTTTGCAAAGTGAAACACTGAAAGTGAGGTCCCTGCCTGAAAGCTTACAATCTAAAGTAGTAATGGGAGACATATAAAGTACATAAAGGTCAGTGCCATACATACATACAGTGCCAGAGTTCTGGTTAGGATAGGGGACATAAATAAATTAAATAATTTATGAACAGCCTAAGCTGTACAAAGTCAGTGCCTTCTAGCATGTTTAAGTTTTGTTAAAGGGATAGTAAAACTTTAATTTTACTAATCCCCATCTTCTAGAACTTAAAAAATATATTTTTAATGCCCCCAATCACATCTCTCAAACCTTTATGGTTTAAAAGAAAATTGATTTCAAAATCCCCCCTCCCTCCCCTTTCTCTGAGATCAGCGTTCTAGCTGACTCAAGGAGTATTCTGTCGTACACCCATCCAGAGCTCTGCAGCAGAGCCGAGATCGTGTTAATGAAGAAAACGCGATGTCAGCTCTGCTGCAGAGCTGCCAGATGGCCCCAGGATTGGATTCCCCTGCATACAGCTAGACGCTGATATCAGGGAATGGGGGGGGGACTTGAAATCGATTTCCTCTCAAACCATAAAGGTTTGAGAGATGTGATTGGGGACATTAAAAATCCTTTTTTAAGTTCTACAGATGGGAATTAGTAAAATTAAAGTATTACTATCCCTTTAAGGAAGTGTACTTTCAATTTTAACTTGAAGACTATTAGAGAAGTGCAGTGGCGTAGGGTGGGAGGAAGAACATTCCATAGACAATGGGAGCAATGGGAGAAAAAGTTTTGATATATGAGAGAACTGTAGACACAAAAAGAGCTGAGAGAAGATTGTAATTGGCTGATCATAAGTGGCGTGATGGGTTATAGTGGGAGATCAAAGTGGAAATGTAGAAAAGGAGTTGGGCAGCAGGGAGGCTAGAGAGAAGAATGTTACAGTCATCCATGTGGGACAGGATAAGTCCTTGTGTAAGAATTTAAGCTGAGGAGAAACAGAGGAAGGGATGGATTTTAACTATGTTACGCAAGAGAAAGCAGCAGTATTTAGCAATGGCGTTAATATGAGGAGAGAATACGAGAGAAGTGTCAATTATCACCCCTAGGCCTCGTGCTTCTGATACTGGATTTACGGTAGTGCCATTCATAATCACCTTGAAGGGCACTACTGGGCCAGACTTAGGTGGGATGAGTATTATCCAAGTTTTAGACATATTGAGCCATCCAGTCTGAGATATCCAAGAGGCAATCTATGACTTTAGATTGAATATCAGAAGTCAGTCGAGTTGCAGATAAATAAATCTGGGTGTCATCTACATAGAGGTGATATTTGAGTCAGAATGAGTAAATAATATCACCGAATGTTATTGTGTAAAGAGAGAACAGAAGGGATCCTAGAACAGAACCTGAAAGAACACCAGCAGAGAGGTGAATGAGAAAAGATGAAGAGGTCACAGAGGAGACACTGAAGGATTGATTAGATAAGAGGATATGCAGTCCAGTGCTAAGTTATGGATTCCTAAGGAGTGAAGAATTTGGAGGAGAAGTGCATGATCAACAGTGTCAAAAGCAGCTCAGAGATAAAAAAAGGATAAGTATAGAATATTGACCTTGTGATTTGGCAATGTGTAGATCATTAACCACTCTTGTGAAAGCTGTTTCAGTGGAGTGAGCAATGCTAATGCCAGATTGCAATGGGTTGAGCAGGCTGTGTGTGTTAAGGAAGCCAAGCAGATGGGAGTAGGCTAGGCATTCCTAAAGCTTAGAAGCAAAAGGCAGGAGAGAATCCGGTCTATAAGCAGAGGGTGTGGTACTGTCAGAGGAATTGTTGTTGAGGATTGGTGTGACTATGGCATGCTTGAAGTGATCAGAAAATGTAATAGTTTCAAAGGAGGAGTTAAAAATCTATAATGAAATAGGGATCAGTATGGGGGAGAGGGACTGGATAAGGTGAGAGGGAAGTGGATCAAGTGAGCATGTAGTGGAGGGGGAAGAGGATAGGAAGTTAGTCGATTCTTCCTCTGTGACACATGAAAAAGTGTCCAGAATGGCAGTAGGGGAACGAGGGATGATAGGAGGGAATTTACAAGGTGGGAAATTATCCCGGATGTAGTGTACCTTGGCTTTGAAGAAGTCAGCAAAGTCTTGTGGCTGTATAGAGTCTGACAGGGAGGCTGATGGAGGACAAAGAAGGGAGTCAAAGGTATTGAAAAGGCTGCAGGGGTTGGATTTATGAGTGCTAATTAGCTGTGAAAAGTAAAGCTTTTTTGTCAGGGCCAGAGCAGCATTAAAGCAAGAAAGGAGGAATCTGTAGTGGAGAAAGTCTGCCACAGACCCCTCATTTCTCCAGAGTCCTTCGGCTGAACGTTTACAGGGACGGAGGAAGCTGGTGTCTTTATTAAGACATGGCCGTGGATTGGATATACCAGTGCAGTGGAGATGGAGAGGAGCATGCAAGTTCAAAGATTTGGACAGGACTGAGTTGTAGGTTTGACAAGGCTGTTAGTGTCAGGATCAGTGGGAATGGATGAAAGTCTAGTAGACAGGGAGGATTGGACAAGAGTGAGATTAAGTGATTTGAGGTTATGTGTGAAGCAGGAAGCGGAAGCAGGGACTGCGGAAGGTGTATAAGCAGTGCAGACTGTTAGAAGACGGTCACCGGATAGTAGAAGAGGGGAGATATTAAAATCAGAGAGTGCACAGCCTCTAGTGAACACAAGATCTAGGAAATGACCATCCTTGTGAGTACTAGTATCTGTCCACTGTTGTATTCCAAATGCAGATGTTAGACAAAGAAAGTGCGATGCTCAGGAGACTATGGATTATCTAAATGGCAGTTGAAGTCCTACAGAAGAAGAGATGGTGTTTCTGATGATAGAAAAAGGAAAGCCAGTCTGAAAGAAAATTTGACGGTGTATAGGTGTTGGTAGGTGGACGATAGATAACTGAAACCTGTAGAGAGACAGGAGCAAAGATAAGGACAGCATGTGACTCAAAAGAGGAGAAGCAGAGTGAGCCAGGGTAGGAACTGAAAGTGGTTTGTAATGGCAGTGTTTAGAGATTAGTCCCACACCTCCCCATGTCCACTTGGGCATGGAGTGTGAGAAATGAGAGACCATCATAGGAGACTGCTGCCTCTAAAGTGAAGTCAGCATGAGAGAGCCAGGTTTCATTTAGAGCAAGTAAGTTGTGGGAGTGGGAGAAAAACGAGATCATGCACCGTGTTATATTTTTTAATATTGGAGTGTGCATTCCAGGGAGCACAGGAAAGGGAAGAAATTGAAGATGAAGAGAGATATCACCAGCTGCCAGCAAACACACAATGTCCAGCAAACACACAAGGGGCAGGGGGAGGGGGAAAAGTGGAACCTTGACAAGCTGCATCCTCCTCGGGGTATGAGGGATCATCATCATTTATTGCACGCACTGCAGCAACCATGCCTTCAGTCAGATTTTAACTACCACTTTACTCCCACATTCCTGCACTGAAGTATCTTTTTCTCCACCCCCTGCACCTTGTGAGTTATATATTATTACTCAACTACTTTCCGTGTTTTTATTCTAAAGTACACAACAGAACTGATAGAGTGTGATGTCTTTCCTTGGCTCTCAACAAAATACTCAATCTCATCTGCTATCTATCAAGCCTGCTTCAGTCACGCTCATGCTCAGGGTCCAAGTCAGCTGTCTGTCACATAACTTTGTTTGTCCACCCTATCCTATGACCATCAAAAAAAAAAAGTCAACAACTTCTTTACCCAGCCTTTCCCAGTACAGATATAATAGCAGCAGGACCATCAAGGAACTTGAACTGCAGCTGCCTGTGTCTTTCAAATAAATTTCATCAGATAGAAAGTTGGGGTATTTGGGGTCAATCTCCTTTGCCCCCTTTTCAAAACCCCAGACACATCTAACACAGAGATAATAACAGCAAGATCAGCAAGGAATTTGGACTGCAGCTGCCTGTGTCTTTCAAATCAAATCAGTCAGACAGTATGTTGGGGTATTTGGAGTAAACCTCCTTTGGTTCCTTCTCATTCACAATCCTAGACATGTATAACATTGACATAATAACAGCAAGATGAGCAAGGAACTTGGACCACAGCTGCCTGTGTCTTTCAAATCAAATCAGTCAGACAGAATGTTGGGGTATTTGGGGTCAAATCCCTTTTTCCCTTTTCATTCACACCAGCCAGACACGTATAACATAGACATAAAAACAACAAGATGAGCAAGGAGCTTGGACCACAGCTGCCTGTCTTTCAAACCAAATTGGTCAGACAGAATGTTCTCATACTCCCAGACATGTCTAACACAGAGATAATAACAGCAAGATCAGCAAGAAATTTAGATTGCAGCTGTGTGTGCCTTTCAAATCAAATCCATCAGACAGATTGTTGGGGTATTTGGGGGTCAACCTCCTTTGCTCCTTCCTGTCCCCCAGATTCCCCTAATACAGAAAACAAATGTCCTGTCTACAAGACTCCTTAAACTAAGCTTCAATTCCACTGTCTTCTCTAGATCATAAATTAGCTGATTTCTCCCTTCCTCTTGTAAACACCGAATGGCATGCCGTGGGAATGTGCAACCCCTTTTATAGTATACCTGTGGAAAAATAAGGGAAACTTACCATGTGTTCAGTAGAAATTCAGTCTTTCCATTGATTTCAATGCAATGAGCTAGGTGAAAAAGTGGGAAATGGCACTTTTTTTGTGGAAATTTCCCTCCAGACAGAAAGTATAAATTTTCTCCTGGTTAGCTATTAAGACAAAAACTTTTGCCCATCCCTAATTCTGATAAGCAAATTAAAACCTACTAGTTCCTAGTTAAAAATCTCCTTTTACCCCTTAAGGACCAGTGATGTGTCAGGACTGCACGCCACTCTGCCATCACAGAATTCAATGAGCAAGCAAAAAAGCTCTGTGGTCCTAAACAGCCACGCACACCCAGGATCTGGAGGTTGTTAAGGTGTTAATTAAATTTTTTTCATATTGCAAGAAAACTATAAAAGACTTTAGACTAGATTTATCAAGCAGTGAGAAAACTCTTCAGTCTGAAAGAATCTCTCCAATTTATATGCTGCTCTGTGAAGCCTGGTTATAAACTGGAAAAGCATTTAGGAATTCATAATTAAATTCCACAGAACATGGCAGAGTGATATTTAACTCATTGCTAACAAGTGTGTTGGCACTGTTTTATGTGGAATTTTGTGGGAAAAAAGTTTGTCACTTTTTCCATGGAAATTCTCCACATAACAATTCTACCTTTTCATTCCCACCATTATATTTCCTGTGAGAACTTTGCAGTTTTATCCTATGCATTGTATGAAAATGTTCTGTTCAGAGACAATTAACTAGGAATGAGCCTGATATACAATTTGGTATACTCTATAGGAATGGCATCCTTCGCCGGGTGTAATCTCTTTTATCTCACTAGTATCTTATATGAGGAGGAAATATCCTAAAGTACATTATACTGATCCTGATTAAATGGCAGTCCTACTGTGACGTTCCAGGCTATTCCTCTATGAACAAGAGAAACAGCCAACTTCAGATGGCTTCTTATTCAAGGAGGAATTGCCTGGTACTTCATGGCTGTACTGTCATTTGGTGGTTTGGGCAGTGACTTGTGTACTTTAAGAAGTGTGTACAGAATGGGTCTGACCGGATGATCAACAGAAAGAAACCAATGGGTTTGTTCATCTGTCCACCCTGATGTTAAACCTGGGGTTCATATGTGGTGTTGTCATTAAGCTGAGAAAGGATTTCATTTCTATAGTCAGAATAGTTTAACACAACAATTGAGTTCCTCTTGTCTGCAGGTCTGATTACAGTTATCATTGCTTAGAGTTTTTATAGCTTCTCTTTCAATTTTGGTTAAATTTGAATAATTTATTTTCTGTTTGCCAAAGTAAGGGGCAGAGGTGTCATGTTCAACTAGTCTATGAAATGTTTTAATAGAAGCACTTGTGCTCTGCAGGTCAAATGTTGATTTTGGTCTGAAAGGTGGACTTGCATTAGTAGAATTGTCATTATTAGAAAAATATTCCTTTAGTTGTAATGTGCGATTAAATCTATATAGGTCCACTTTCCATTCAGATTTAGAATGAGGATTAGTGGTGATGTGTAACATGTGACTACCTTATAACAGGCACTTCGTTTAGACATCCACATAAGGGATTTAAAATACCAATTAAATACAACTTAACATGTACCAGTCAATTTGTTATATACATAATTCTCTGTCCATGTGGCCTTATGTATGTGGGCAAGACCACCAGTACTTTTAACCCCTTCGTGTCCTGTGACGTTCCTGGACCGTCACGCTGGTCTGGTACTTAAGGACCATTGACGGTCCTGGTACGTCACGTACTTTTACTCACCGCGCTCCTACAGGAGCGCGGTGAGTAATACCGTGGACTGAAATTGATCGCTCCAAGACCGGAGCAATCTCTTTCAGTCCTCCTTTCGATGTGCCGCCCCACGTGATCAGTCACGTGGGACAGCACGTCGAACTCGTCTATCTGGTCCTTAAAGGACCAGACACCGCGGGATCGTCGGACCTTAAGGGGTTAAAGAAAGTATGGGAAATCATCGATCTGCCATAAAAGCAGCCTTAGAAGCTAAATGCATTCCCAATACAAAATTCATTTCTAAAATTAAAGATCAGCCAGTCGCAGTACATTTTGCTCAATTTAACCATCAGTTACCCACATTATGTTACATGATGATTGACTGTGTTCCAGTATTGAAAAGAGGAGGAGATAGGGCATCCTTACTACTAAGGGGTTTAATGAACAATTATCACTACATGGTGTCTTATGACCAGAATAGGGTCACAGTATTTGGATTCATCATGACTTATCTTCCCAAACTGGTTTGTTTCACCATTGTGGAAGTCTCTATACTTTTTGTAATATTCTCATATTGATAGGATTAACCCATTTGCTGCCCACTGGAAGAGGGGCTTGTGGTTATTAAGCCTTGTTACTTTGGGCATCCAATGATTATTAGTTCTACTTATCTTCTTCTCATATTATTTAATACATTATTTTGTTATTATATTTGTTATTCATTAGTTCATTTCTATTATTCATGCTTCTACTATTAGTCATGCGTCTACTATTTCATACGTTTAGCCTAGGTTTTCCCGTTTTCGTGGTTTTTGTATTTTTTATTTTTTTCCCCCTCTTTTTTAAGTTTTTCTTTTTTCTTTATGCATTAAATTTTTTATATTTTTTTCCTTATATATTATTTTTATTTCTTTCATCATATAAATTAATGACTTGTTGTGTTCCTTCACTTGTGGCTTGGCGGCACTGTCTGATGATGTTACTTATTTGGTTGAGCTGTACTGGTCCTTGTGGCCCCTGCTTGGTTGTCTGGACCATTATTCTGGTTATTATAAGCTTCGTACTTCACCTTGGTAGCTGGTTGGCGGCTCTCGTATCCACAACAATGTGCATTGAGACTTTGCAGATTTTGTGTTCCCAGCATGGTTTTAATCTATTCGCTTGGATCTGGATATGTTCTGATTGATTTAAAACTGGAACTTAGAATACATTTATTCCACATGGACCCACAATTGGCTCCATGTTGTCTGCCACAGTGGCAGATCATGTAGAGCCAGGGAATTGATATGCATTGTATCTCTATGGAACTTACTGTTTCAACTTTAAGCACTGGTGATCAGATACATCAGCCGGATTACAGGGCCTGTAATAGCTCCGTGGTGTATGTCATAGACACAGCACACGTAGAGCCAGGCACCCAATTGCACATCAGATGAATTTTCAGGTTCTTTATTGGTTTTCTCACTTATGTATGCCACGGGTTGATAGATTACTTAAGTGTATATTCATCTTTATTGTGCTCTTTTGCCTGGCTGTGCGCCGGGGGGAGCAGAAGGGTTCAGGACGCTCTCACCCTTCCCAACACATGGGGCGTTAAAAGTTTGGACACTGACATCATGGGGGGCCTGCAGGGATTTCAGTGGCAGTGACTCTGGGTGCTTTAAACAAGATAGTGCAGCTCTGACACTACTTTTGATCCCAGCCAGTGCCGGTGTGGCTGCTTGGTGTTATAATGATCACGGTGTATGCCATTCCAGCACTGGTAGGGTTAAATATACCTTCACATGGTTTCTTGTGCAATTTTTCATCATTGTGCAGCCTTTCATATGGTGTTGAGTCCGAGGCATCCACTTCATATTAATTAATGGGATTTTTTTTTACTTTTACTGTACAACATGGGTATTATTTGACTCTCCTATGCAGTGGGACCAATGATGTCAAGGGTCATTCCCCATATGCGGTATTGGCATCCTTCACCATTATAGTGTATTTAAGGTCACATCTCTTAGCATCATGTTGTGTTGAGGAAGGCCTGTGTAATGGGGCCAAAACGCTGACAATAAAACATGTACATAATTCATTTTTAAGTCCTTCTGAGTGCTCATTCAGCTTAGACTATGTTGTTGATAGTCTATTATGCTTATCTAATTTTTTTTTTTTTTTTTGCAGCACCAAGGCATTATTTATTTAAAGGGATAGTAATACTTCATTTTAACTTTATTTTATTTTGTAGGCATTAAAAAAACATGAAGAATAATATAAGTCTTATCTCTCAAACCTTTATGGTTTATGAGATATTCACAAGCAAAGTTCCCCTCCCCGCCCCTTTTACCTAATGTAAGCCATCTCTTCTCAGATGTGAGTCTGGTTGTATGACAGGACAGATAACAGAAGGGGACAATTTTCTTTGTATGAAAACAATGAAAGCCCTTCCCCCTTGACAAGTTTTTCAGGTTTTTCCCTTATCTTAATTGAAGATTGTCCCTCTCTGCAGTCTACCTGGGCACCTCCCTTCTGATCTGGTTGAACAGGGAAGGGATACTTTGTTTGTGAATATCTCTTAAACCATAAAGGTTTGAGAGATAAGACATATATCATTCTTCATGTTTTTTTAATGCCTACAAAATAAAATAAAGTTAAAACAAAGTATTACTATCCCTTTAACTTTGACTAAAGGAGAGCCCATTTCTCTCTCTCTCTCTCTCTCTCTCTCTCTCTCTCTCTATATATATATATATATATATGTGTGTGTGTGTATGTACAGTGTATTATTATTTAATAGATGCTCTCCTGTTCTTGTGTTTCTGTGTTGTCTTGTCCTTGTATTTTTGGTCCAGAATAGAATACCTATTATGTAGATATACACTATACATACACCTAAATATCCATTTTAAAGTTGTGACAAGAGGGTTAAGTGGATGTGTCACCTATGGACAACATCCCATAAATAGTTAGGTGACATATCCAATTCCATAAAAACTTTATTTCTTTTTCATTTTAAGCTTCAATTTCATTTAAATTTAACTTACAAAAGTCTGTGCTGCAGCCACTTCCGCATAGACTGCAGCCTGACGCTTTGCCTCTGCTCTCCTCCTTCCTCCAATGATGGAGGCTTCTGTCTGGAAGCTGGAGCGGTCTCATTGGCTAGATATCGATCTCTGCCAATGAGACCGCTCCAGCTTACAGACAGAAGCTTCCGTCATCGGAGGAGGGAGGAGAGCAGAGGCAAAGCTCTGTAACTGCATTAACTGCATAGAACCCAAAAATGGCTGCATCACAGACTTTTGTAAGCTAAATTTAAATGAAACGAAGCTTAAAATAAAAAATAAATAATGTTTTCATGGTATTGGCTATGTCACCTAACTATTTATAGGATGTTGTCCATAGGTGACACATCCACTTTAGCTCCAGAATGATATATGTTTTATTACTTGTATCGTAGTACTTAGCAGACTACTTTTCTGTCTCTTAGCCATGAGTGCATCTTTGTGTATAATTAAGTTAAGATAAAACACTTCTATCTAAAGTCCAAATATTTGTGTGGTCCATGTACAAGTGTATCCAGTAAACTGAATTTCCTCATTAAATTACATCTGAAGACCAATAACTACTTGAATAATCCATGAAAAACATAGATTCAATGATATGTGACATGGTTAATGGTCCTTATCCCTTTCACTTCCAGAGGAGTACACAACGTACTGTAAAGCAATGTGTTTTGTACCCCCTGGCACTGATTATAATCCAGTGCATGAGTATGTTGTCTGTGAACCAAAGTGATGATAAATGAAATAATGGATACTATATTATTCAGTAAACATGTACATAAATAAATGTATGAATGGATAGTTGAATGGATAGTTGATGAAAGTGAATAGTTTCTTAAATAGTTCTACATCTGTGTTGATTCCATATTCGTATATCAATATAATAACAATACTGAATTAATACAATTCAGTTTCTTAAGACAATCCAAATGAATAATAATTCAAATTGTTGTAACCCAACAGTGATGTTTAATCAGTAATCCTCATATTGAGCCATAAAATGCTGCTATATAAGCTTCACAATTTATTGCCACTTTGAAGCTCTACCCGTACACTCTCACCATTAAGGGGTACCAACTGCAAATATAATGGTTCTTACCAGTAAAGGTGATTATAGGAGACTTCCCTTTGTTTACGGTATAAAGTGCAATTTATATGCCAAATGCTTGCCCTCCATTATATGTTTTCTCCATTCTCCTTTATCTTCCCTAGTAATGACCCAGCAGTCCTACAGGTTTCTTTGTTCTCTTTCACTTTTTTGTGTGTTTTCATACTTTCAGATTATTTTATTAAGTTTTTGACTCCTTCTTACGAACTTAGTGAGGGTGGCTTCATAGCACATAGTGAAAGAATTTAACAACATGACTTGTGGCAGTGCAGGTGGTGGGGGTGGCAGTGGCATGTGTGGAGATTCTATGACTTGTCATTTCCTACAACAAATTCAGAATAATATTCCTCTGTGTTTTGCATTTAAAGGTTAACAGGAGCAGTCATGGGTGTGATTGCAAGTGAACAAGATCTTGGCACACTCTTTGACACATCTATACCACTACATCTATGTGCATCAGAGCCTCAGAAACATTTAGGAGTGATTTTACTGCTGCTAGTCATGGTACCTCTAACATGTTGATTGTGTGTCTCCCAATCAGACCAGTGGTTGACCAGTGGCTGTACTTCAGGTGGGATCTCAGTGAGGATGTGCCTAAGTGTGATCTTGCTTTCCCATACCATAGTTGGGTTAACTGCTGTACCCACCTCCACTATAACACCAACACTAGAATGCAACTCATGCTCACGGCTGGACTATAACTGCATACAGGGGAAGAGCAGGCTAAACAAACCCAAGAGGAGGCTCCAGCACCTACTGCCAGTAACATAGCTAAATGTGAAGTCCAAAAAGGAGGCTGACTGTTATGCTGAAAAGAAACAAAACAAACCAAACCAAAAAAATGAGAACTAATATTACCTCGCACTGAAAACAGCCCTTTTTCTGACTGTGATTGAGGTGACAAATACAACCTCATGTCAATCAAAATAATTAAAATGAAGAGGGATGAGTAAGAGGCAGAGCAAAGGGAAAAATGGCCAGTAGCGGGATACTGTAGTTACTAAGCAACAAGACGCTGTTTCCTGGTAACAGAGAACATGTTGCCAGCCTCAAATTGGGGAAATGCATGTGGCCCTTGATCCTAGCGCACTGCAGCTGGAGGTCTACAGTAGGTTGGCGTCACTTCACATAATGTTACACATCTCTGTACTGGCACTGCTGAAAGAGAGTTGATATCCCTCTGGCTGAACTTATTCCCATGTGACACAGGGAGCTGGGTAATCCATTCATTAATTAATATTGTGACTCCATTAATCATCTGTGTCATTGTGGTTATGGACTTTTTAATGCGCCACTCAACATGTGGCCCTCCAGCTATCGCTGGACTAGAACTACCATCATTCTCACTCCAAAAATAAGATAATTGTAATTCAACAGCAGTTGGATGTCTAGATGTTGTCAAAGCCAGAATTGGGACAATCCTTCAGTCCCCCAACCAGAGTGTTATGCGTATGACCCCTCTCTTATTTTCACCAATGCTAACTATATTAACCTTTTAAATGCCAGATAGGTAACCAAGGCATTGCAACGTAATGCGAAAATACCTCTCTGTCAATCAAAGCATTAATGTACTGCTTTCTTGAAAGGGTAAACAAATGTATTAATTTTGTGGAAAACTTTGCCAGCTCAAATATTATTTACTATTGTAAAAGCCCAAGGTCCGGGTAATGTTAACCCTTTGAGTGCGTTGCGTACCCCACTGGCACTCAAACGGTTAAGAGGCCGTTGCCCCACTGCTCCACATGATGCAGTCTTGCATCACTTCACTCACGCAATGCAATCATGTGCAGTAGAGACTGCCCGAATTATTATATAAGGATTGTCCGCGAGGTGAAATTCATAGATTAACACTCAGGTAGTTTGCAACCAATTACAAATCAATTCTTTGCACTTCTCTGTTCCTTAAATTCCTAGAATAACTTACTGTCCATATAACTAATATGCCATTGCTATTTACCATTTAAACATTTAGCAAAAGCTATTTAAAATGTTATACAAATGCATTTTATCTACAGCTTTCATGCTTACAATCTGCTGTTATAGTAGGTGGTGGTAAAAATGGGCAATTCTTTGAAATTACATTTAATTGTTTGATTTTAATTTTCTAATTCAAAGTATTATCATTAAAACACTTTTGTTTAAACATTAGATAACAGCACAGGTGTTTGAGAGCCAAAGAGGTATCCATGCAGTGGAAGGCAGTGAAGTAACCCAACACATTGGCCATTTTCTTTACTTTCTTTAAACCCCTTCAGTGCCAAAGAGGTATCCAACACATCCCATGGATACCTCTTTACCTATCAATCACATAACGCTTTCACTGAAGCAAACGTACTCAAACCATTGTCAATCAATGAGTTTAATACCCCTCAACCATTCAAAGGACTTAATCCTCAAGGGCAACGCTGTGCCCCTTTTACTAGTATGATATAAAAAAAATCCTCACATTCCCCTTTCTTTTCATTTTTCCTTCTTAACCTTACAATATGTTTATATGGAATTCTTTTTGGGAGTGTTTCCAGCTCATGAAAACAAATGCAGGTACCTTTTAACACTGATGCATGCATAACTAGAGCAACTCTGGGGCAAAGCAGCTGTACCATAGGGAATATCCTATATAATAATTTGCTAATGAATGTTTGTCAGAAGCTGCCATGCACAGTACAGATGGCTGCGTGTGCTTCAGTCATGCACAGCACAGACTGCCCACTCTGCTGCTGATAACAGAGCAGGGAACAGAGAGGACTATGGGCTGAATTCAGAGCACCCCGCTCTGTTATCAGCTGTGGCTAGGGCAATCTCTACAGAGCATGACTACAGCGTGGCCGTAGCTGTCTGGCACTGTGGCCCGTGTACACGGGCTGTTCAACTAGTATATTAAAAATTTCCCAACTTTTCCATTTATTTAAATGGGGCTTTTAATCCCTTTAATGCTTTAAAGGTCTCCAGACATTGTAATATTAACACTCGACTTAACAACTTTCTGATTTCTAGAGGTTTTTTTCAGGATGCATCAACACAATAAGTGTCAGACGAGCTGGAACATTATTTAAATGTATTATTTAAACACTGTGAGGCTGATATAATAGGAAGCAAGACATCTGATACATTTCGAACAATCAGAGAGTTAAAAGCCCAGTTTAATTAAATGTCAATTTTTATTTGTTCACTATGGTGGAGTTTGATTGCCTCAGAATTGCTCCAGCTTTTTATAAGAAACTAGTGTAAAAGCCAAAGTCCGGCTGATGTTAACCCTTTGAGTGCCAGAGGGCAATGCATTGCGTACCCTTCTGGCACTCAAAGGCTTAAGAGGCCAGTCTTGCTCTGCGTAGTGCTGCCGCCTCACTGGTGGCACACGCAATGTAGTCATACGCTGTAGAGACTGCCTTAACGCACAGAATGCTCCCAGCATTCCTACACCTCCCAGCATTCTGTGCGTTCGGGCAGTCTCTACTGTGCATGACTGCATCAGACAAACATTGTAGTGTTTTATTATATAGGATTAGCTTCAACACCATTAACCCTTTGAGTGCCAGAGTGGTACGGAATGCATCATTTTGCAATGCATTCTGTACCACTCTGGCACTCAAAGGGTTAATGCTGTTGAAGCTAATCCTATATAATGAAACATTAGAATGTGTGTCTGATGCAGCCATGCACAGTAGAGACTGCCCAAATGCACAGAATGCTGGGAGGTGTAGGAATGCTTTGCAATGCATTCCATACCACTGTGGCACTCAAAAGGTTAACTCTATTAAATAAATGTGTTTTTTTTAATTTTATTGTGCTTTCTTTCATGAGCTCATAAAAGTATACATGTCTAAAAATCTTGACCTTACCACTGTGTCTTCATAACCTGGCCGTAAGACACTCAACAAAAAGCATTTACAACCATAGGTAACATTTTTTGACAGTTGCTTTCCCTACACAAGCAAAATAAATGCTTTACAGGGCAATATAGTTAATGAGTCAGAAAGCAAGCAAAGTTCCATAGCATGAGTAGCAATAGTGATGCCAGAATAAATATTTGCCCTGCTAATGTGTTGATGGCATGCTGCCTTTATATATTCTGGTTAAAGTAGCAAACACTGTAGTCCATGATGAAACTAATTCTCTAACACTGATCTTAAGTGTGACATATTTTCTTTTAATTTGAATATGGGCCTTTGGTATAAAGAAAAGGCAGCCGTGTGCAGATCATTGTTTTTATAGTGTTATTTTTGTTGTTTCAATGTTAATATTACATTTCTTTGTATTTTACACAAACACTTTTTTAGTGGCTTGATATAAAGAGAAAAAGACTAATCTGTTTTACTAGTGCTGACAGGTATGTTAATTGCTTGCAGATAACATCTGTTCAAGCCTAACTTAAATACAAACTTTAGCTAAAGAGCTCATGTATATTTCAGGTCTTCCATCTAAAACCAAACTTTCTTTCCTAAATGTGAAGGCAGCCAAAGGCCTTTATAGTTTTTTTGATAATCATCCAATGACTGACATTAGATCTGCAGAGCTCCATACTATGGTGGAAATGCTTTCTTCTCAGCTCAGGATTCACCTTTGAAGCTCAAAACATTTTCTTACCAAAATGTAGTATTCTTTGGTTGAAGCAAGTTCAATGAGATCTGCCAACAGCCTAAGAAGAGAAGGTCTCTGTACACTTTAGGGAATGAAACATGGAAAAGGATAGAAGTGCTAGAATCTGTTGAAAGCTATGATCTATCTTTTCACTTTTTGTCTCAGATCCACATTAAGCATTGCCATAACACCTTTTGTGTCATCATCTGTTTGCTAGTGATTTGCTAATGATGCAGCTTAACTAGGTTGACTTTCCTCATATATTTGTTTTGTGAATAAAGAAGAATAGGGGTTTTCAACAATTTTTACAAATGTTACTTGAAACATTTGTAGGTTAAAATATATGTGATTTTTTAAAATTTACAATACTCATGTATATTTTGAAATTTGTTAGAGGCATCGCTAGCTTCACAGGGATTAAGCCACAAGCTATGTGAAATAGCAGTTTATATATGTTTCTAAATAATACACAAGGTACATAGGATACATATAATTGCAGTGGATAAGTGTTATCAACTGGTTTTAGCTAACAAAGTCTAACTGATGTCTACAGAGAGATCTGCACATAAAACCCTTAATAATGTTATGAACTGCAGTGGAATCCAGTCCTATATCACACAAAAAGTGGACTATGACCTTGATTAAATGAAGTATGGTAAAACTGCGGTTAAGACAAAAAAAGGCCAAAGACTGTTAGCCATTTCTGAATTACGTAGCATTCAATACATAGTCAATCAGAACGGCTAATGAGCGTAGACTAGTGTTGAGCGAGCATGCTCGGCCGATGCTCGGATCGGCTCGAGCATCGCTCTGCTCGGCACATGGCGGTACTCGTACGAGTACCGCATGTGCTCGCCCGCCATGTTCGGGTCTCCTCCCCGCACGTTTTGCGGCTGCTGCGCAGCCAATAAACGTGCAGGGAGGCTCTGACATCGGTGTAATGCCAGCAGCCATGTTGGCTGCTGGCATTACACTGATTGGCTGGCCAGAACCCGTGGTCAGGTGCTGTATAGCACCTGACCATCGAGTTCGGCTCAGTCTGAGCCAGGGAGAGCTGAGGATAGGAAGGGAAAGGCAGTGTAGGGAGGAAAAAAAAAAATTGTGACAAAAAAGAACCAAAAGTCCTTTTTAGGACTACTGTGTGTGGGGGCAGCAGGTTATTTTGTGTGGGGGGAAAAAAACAAAAAAAAAAAAAAAAAAAATATTCTGTTTAGTGTGAAAAGTTGCAGATTAGAGCACATTCTGTTTAGTGTGCAAAGTTGCAGATTAGAGCACATTCTGTTAAGTCTTCAAACTAAAATATCAAAGTCACGTATTCCATTCAGTGTGCGTCGCCGCAGTTTAGCAGCACATTCTGAGTACTGTGCAGAGTTGCAGAATAGGAAGAAATACTGTTAAGTCTTCAAACTAAAATATCAAAGTCACATATTCCATTCAGTGTGCTTCGCCGCAGTTTAGCAGCACATTCTGTGTACTGTGCAGAGTTGCAGAATAGGAAGAAATACTGTTAAGTCTTCAAACTAAAATATCAAAGTCACATATTCCATTCAGTGTGCGTCGCCGCAGTTTAGCAGCACATTCTGTGTACTGTGCAGAGTTGCAGAATAGGAAGAAATACTGTAAAGTCTTCAAACTGTAAAATATCAAAGTCACATATTCCATTCAGTGTGCTTCGCCGCAGTTTAGCAGCACATTCTGTGTACTGTGCAGAGTTGCAGAATAGGAAGAAATACTGTTAAGTTTTCAAACTCAAATATTAAAGTCACATATTCCATTCTGTGTGTGTCACCGCAGTTTAGCAGCCTATTCTGTGTACTCTGCACAGTTGCAGAATAGGAAGAAATACTGTTAAGTCTTCAAACTAAAATATCAAAGTCACATATTCCATTCAGTGTGTTTCACCGCAGTTTAGCAGCCTTTTCTGTGTACTCTGCAGAGTTGCAGAATAATAAGAAATACTGTTAAGTTTTCAAACTCAAATATTAAAGTCACATATTCCATTCAGTGTGTTTCACCGCCGTTTAACAGCCTATTCTGTGTACTCTGTACAGTTGCAGAATAATAAGAAATACTGTTAAGTTTTCAAACTCAAATATTAAAGTCACATATTCCATTCAGTGTGTTTCACCGCCGTTTAACAGCCTATTCTGTGTACTCTGTACAGTTGCAGAATAATAAGAAATACTGTTAAGTTTTCAAACTCAAATATTAAAGTCACATATTCCATTCAGTGTGTTTCACCGCCGTTTAACAGCCTATTCTGTGTACTCTGTACAGTTGCAGAATAATAAGAAATACTGTTAAGTTTTCAAACTCAAATATTAAAGTCACATATTCCATTCAGTGTGTTTCACCGCAGTTTAGCAGCCTTTTCTGTGTACTCTGCAGAGTTGCAGAATAATAAGAAATACTGTTAAGTTTTCAAACTCAAATATTAAAGTCACATATTCCATTCAGTGTGTTTCACCGCCGTTTAACAGCCTATTCTGTGTACTCTGTACAGTTGCAGAATAATAAGAAATACTGTTAAGTTTTCAAACTCAAATATTAAAGTCACATATTCCATTCAGTGTGTTTCACCGCCGTTTAACAGCCTATTCTGTGTACTCTGTACAGTTGCAGAATAATAAGAAATACTGTTAAGTTTTCAAACTCAAATATTAAAGTCACATATTCCATTCAGTGTGTTTCACCGCCGTTTAACAGCCTATTCTGTGTACTCTGTACAGTTGCAGAATAATAAGAAATACTGTTAAGTTTTCAAACTCAAATATTAAAGTCACATATTCCATTCAGTGTGTTTCACCGCCGTTTAACAGCCTATTCTGTGTACTCTGTACAGTTGCAGAATAATAAGAAATACTGTTAAGTTTTCAAACTCAAATATTAAAGTCACATATTCCATTCAGTGTGTTTCACCGCCGTTTAACAGCCTATTCTGTGTACTCTGTACAGTTGCAGAATAATAAGAAATACTGTTAAGTTTTCAAACTCAAATATTAAAGTCACATATTCCATTCAGTGTGTTTCACCGCCGTTTAACAGCCTATTCTGTGTACTCTGTACAGTTGCAGAATAATAAGAAATACTGTTAAGTTTTCAAACTCAAATATTAAAGTCACATATTCCATTCAGTGTGTTTCACCGCCGTTTAACAGCCTATTCTGTGTACTCTGTACAGTTGCAGAATAATAAGAAATACTGTTAAGTTTTCAAACTCAAATATTAAAGTCACATATTCCATTCAGTGTGTTTCACCGCCGTTTAACAGCCTATTCTGTGTACTCTGTACAGTTGCAGAATAATAAGAAATACTGTTAAGTTTTCAAACTCAAATATTAAAGTCACATATTCCATTCAGTGTGTTTCACCGCCGTTTAACAGCCTATTCTGTGTACTCTGTACAGTTGCAGAATAATAAGAAATACTGTTAAGTTTTCAAACTCAAATATTAAAGTCACATATTCTGTGTAAGATGAAGAAGGCGGGTAAAAAGGGACGGGGAAGTGGACGTGATCCTGAAAGTTCAGGGCGCGGGTCAGGACGTGGAGAAACTGTGCCTGGTGCCAGAGCACAAGAAAGAAAGACATCCACCATACCTAGCTTCATGTGTAATTTTACAGGGCGTCGCAGGACATCACTCTCGAGGTCCGACCACTGCGAACAGGTGGTCGGTTGGATGACAGCTGATACTGCTTCCAGTCGGTTAAGCACCACCCTGTCTTCCACCAAGTCCACTCTCAGTAGCCAAGAGTCTGGTCAACATAATCCTCACTCTGATCATCCTTCCTCCCACCATACACGGTCTGGTCAAAGAAGTGATCCCACACTGGGATATAGTGAGGAGCTCGTCTCATCACCAATCCTTCATTTGACCCTCTCTCCAAGCACGCTTGCAGAGGAACATGACATCTTGTGCCCTGATTCACAACCTCTAGAGGCTACCCAATCTCAAGAAGATGACAGATGTGAACGGCATTTAAGGTCAAAGGAAGTAGTGGATGATGATGATGATGATGAGACACAGTTGCCATTAAATCAACCACTATTTCCGTCTCAAGACCTTGTTGAGGAGAATGTTATACAGTTGTCAATGACTGAGTATGTGGTGGGATCAAGACTTGAGGAGGATGATCAGAGTGAGGAAGTGGAGGAGGACTTGGTGGACGATGAGGTGACTGACCCCACCTGGGAAGGTGTAGAGCCGAGCGATGACAGCAGTCCTGAGGGTGAGCCATCTGCAGCACCGCAACAGGCTGGAAGAGGCAGTGGTGTGGCTACAGAAAGAAGGCGGACCGCACCAAACCGGCCCGCAAATGTTCCACGGAGCACCCCCTTGCATAAATCTACCTTGCCAAGGGGTAGGTGTTCCGCGGTATGGCGTTTTTTTAAGGAAAGTGCGGACGACAAAAGAATTGTAGTTTGCAACCTGTGCCACACCAGAATGAGCCGAGGCATGAACACTAGAAACCTCACCACCACCAGCATGATCCGACACATGGCATCCAAGCACCGTAGTAAGTGGGAGGAACGCCTGGATCGCCCATCTGTGTCTGCAGGCCACACCACTGCCTCCTCTTCCCCTGTTTTCGGTGCCGGCCAATCGCCTGTTGAAGGCGCAGGCCCGCATACCTCCCGCCCTGCACCTGTAGCATCTGAAGCACCATCAGCGACCACATCCACTTCCCTGTCCCAGCACAGCGTCCAAATGTCGTTACCCCAGGCATTTGAGCGCAAGAGAAAGTACCCAGCCACCCACCCACAGGCCATAGCACTAACCTCACACCTTTCAAAATTACTGGCCATCGAAATGCTGCCATTTAGGCTTGTGGACACTGAGTCCTTCCGCAGCCTGATGGCAGCAGCTGTCCCTCGGTACGCGGTCCCCAGCCGCCACTACTTTTCCCGGTGTGCCATCCCCGCATTACACCACCATGTGTCCCGTAACATCACCCGTGCCCTGACCAACGCAGTTACTGGGAAGGTCCACTTAACGACTGACACATGGACAAGTGCTTGTGGCCAGGGACGCTACATTTCCCTGACGGCACACTGGGTGAATGTCGTGGAGGCTGGGAGCGACTCGGACCCTGGGATGGCACGGGTGCTACCCACGCCGAGGATTGCGGGCCCTACCTCCATCAGGGTTTCCACCAGCACCTACGTTATTGGCTCCTCCTCCTCCGTTTCCACCTCCGAATTCTCTACACACACCGCCACTCCCCCATCAGCCAGTAGCTGGAAGCAGTGTAGCACTGCAGTGGGGAAGCGTCAACAGGCCGTGCTGAAGCTGATCTGCCTTGGGGACAAACAGCACACGGCCTCAGAGCTGTTGCAGGGGATTAGTCACCAGACCGAGCAGTGGCTCTCGCCACTCAACCTGCAAGCAGGCATGGTTGTGTGTGATAATGGGCGTAACTTGGTGGCGGCTTTGGAGCTCGGCAAGCTCACACACGTACCATGCCTAGCGCATGTATTTAATTTAGTGGTGCAGCGATTTCTAAAAACCTACCCCAATGTGCATGATCTCTTGACCAAGGTGCGCCGCGTGTGTGCACATTTCCGTAAGTCATCAACAGCTTCAGCCGGCCTGTTGAAGCTGCAGCAGCGCTTACAATTGCCAGCTCACCGGCTGCTGTGTGACGTGAGCACGCGCTGGAACTCCACCTTCCACATGTTGGCCCGGCTTTGTGAGCAGCAGAGGGCAGTAGTGGAGTACCAGCTGTTACACGGTCGTCGCCTCTACGTTCAACTTCCTGTAATCAGAAGTGAGGAGTGGGAATGGATGTCAGACCTCTGTGAGGTTTTACGCAATTTTGAGGAATCGACACAGATGGTGAGCGGCGATAACGCTATTATCAGTGTAACCATCCCACTTCTGTGTCTACTGAAACGCTCGCTGCTCACAATTAAAACCGACGCTTTGCATGTGGAAGAGGTGGAAATGGGGGAGGAAGAGCTTACACAAGGTGATAGCCAGAGCACCCTCACTTCGTCTTCTCAGCGACAATTGGAGGAGGCGGAGGAGGAGGAGGAGGAGGAGGAGGAAGACACGGTTGCCTCCGCTACAGAGGGTAGCCATGGAACTTTAGTTCCATCTCTTCAGCGTGGGTGGGCAGAAGAGGAGGAAGAGGATGAGGAGATTGAGAGTCATCCTCCTGGTGAGGACAGCGAAATCTTGACTGTTGGTACTCTGGCACACATGGCTGACTTTATGTTAGGCTGCCTTTCCCGTGACCCACGCGTTGTACGCATTTTAGACAACACGGATTACTGGGTGTTCACCCTTCTGGACCCCCGCTACAAAGAGAATTTCTCATCTCTCATTCCTCCGGTGGAGAGGACAAGCAAAATGTTGCAATACCAGAAGGTTCTTGTCGAAAAATTGCTCCAAAATTTTCCATCTGACAACGCTGGCGGCAGAGTACGTGCTACCTTGGCCAACCGAGAAGGGGAGAAAAGGGGAGCACACAGCAGTTCCGAGAAAGGCAGGGCAACACTCTCCAAGGCGTGGGACACCTTCATGACACCCCGCCAGCACCCTCACCCTGATGCGCAGCCTAGTGTCACAAGGAGGGAAAAGTTTTGGAAGATGGTGAAGGAGTACGTAGCAGACCGTGTCAGCGTCCTCAATGATCCCTCTGTGCCTTACAACTACTGGGTGTCCAAGCTGGACACGTGGTATGAACTGGCACTCTACGCCTTGGAGGTGCTGGCCTGCCCTGCCGCCAGCGTTCTGTCTGAGCGGGTATTTAGTGCTGCTGGTGGCATCATAACAGATAAGCGTATCCGCCTTTCCACCGACAATGCTGATAGGTTGACACTTATAAAAATGAACAAGGCCTGGATTTCCCCTGACTTCTCCACTCCACTGGAGGAAAGCCCCGGGGGAACATAAACTCACTTTATATATGTTATTTACAATGATGGGAATACTCTGTATTCCCATTCACCCCTTCCACCCAAAAAACGGGTATATGGTTGACTCTTAATCTTCTCATCCTCCTCCTCCTCTTCCATATGCCCTGGGATATAATTTTTATATAGGGCCAGCTCACCAGCGTGCCCTGGGATATAATTTTTATATAGGGCCAGCTCACCAGCGGGCCCTGTGATATAATTTTTATATAGGGCCAGCTCACCAGCGGGCCCTGTTTGACAATTTTTATATAGGTCAGCTCACCAGCGGGCCTTCTCATATAATGTTTTATTGGGTCAGCTCTCTAGCGGGCCCTCTCATATAATGTTTTATAGCGTCAGCTCACTAGCGGGCCTTCGCATATAATGTTTAGGATGGTCAGCTCTGCAGCAGACCCTCACCCATAATGTTTTAGATGGTCAGCTCAGCGCACGTTTCCATCTTAATCATGGCCTCAGTTCTGAAAATCAAGGAAATTTTTGGGAGAATTTGCCTCTGCGCACGTTTCCCTCTTAATCATGGCCTCAGTTCTGAAAATCAAGGAAATTTTTGGGAGAATTTGCCTCTGCGCACGTTTCCCTCTTAATCATGGCCTCACTTCCGAAAATCAAGGAAATTTTTGGGATAATTTGCAGATGATATACAAGTAAATATACAGCAAATATTGTTTGGTAACAATTTTTCGCCTAAAGTCGTTTTTATTTTCCTTTTTGTGTGTTTTATGGTCAGTCTGTAAAAATGGCGTACTACGGGCGAAAGATCGTTCCCAGCAGCGATGTTGGAGTCCAAGGTGCATCCAGACATCCTCCCTATGCTGTCCCTGAACCATTTCTGTGGTGTTTCCATCATTTTCTGCCCTTTTCCTATGGACCAGGCACCCTCCCCTCATCAGAGCAGGGGGTGCCTGGTGTAATGCTCGAGTCCTCCCATTGACTTCAATGGGGCTCGGATGCTCGGCCGAGCACTCGAGCCTCAGGGGGTGCTCGGTCAGAGCACCCGAACATCCGAGCATTGGGGTGCTCGCTCATCACTAGCGTAGACCCCAAACATTCACATAGCTCAAACCTGTGTCGCCCCTTTTTTCACCTTCCCTTGAATCCTAATCAGTCGATAATTAATGTATGATACATCTAATGCAAAGGAAAAAGGTAACAGTTGACTTTATCTAGCGATGCTAGATGTTTCTAGATGTTTCGTACACACACATTACACAAATGTATCTTTTATTATGACAGTGTGATTCAGTGAGTGCATGGGAGTGAGAGAGAGAGTGAGTCTGATCAAGTGTGTCTGTGAGGTCCTGTGCGAGTGTATGAGTGTGTGTCAGTGCATGATGACAGGAGGAAGGTCGGAAGGGTATCCCTGGTCAGGGAAGTAGTGGGAGAGGGAGACCAGCTGGGCGGAGTGGGACCAGACCAAGGAGAGGCACAAAGAGGACAGGGACAGCTGTGACAGTGCGTAGAGGGGTAGATCCTGTGGGCACCCCACACGGTCGGTGTTAGGACAGGCAGGGGATGAAAGCCACAGCTCTGACATACCCCAGGCTGGTGCTGATGAGTAGATGCTGCAGTACCCTAAGTACTCCTATGAATAGAAAAAGGTCCTCATGCAGAGCTTTCTTGAGAGGGAGAGCATCCTGTACCTTAAAGATAGAGTCAGTGGTTTGGCAGCTAAGAAGAAGTCTGCCTGGAGTCAGGTCCTCAGCTGAGTAAGCTTGGTCTCCAGCTGCAAGAGGAACATCAAGTCTATTAAGAAGTGGTGGGGCGATTGTAAGAGGCTGGTGTCATGTTCTGCCCCTTTTTCTTTGTCCTTGTCTGGTTTTCCATTTCTTTTCCCTTGTTATCCAGATCCTGTTTGCCTGCCTTGTCTTGTGGTTGCTCTGAGCCTTTTTAAAGCATCTGTGCTTTTGGGCAGGGAGTGATTAACTTGCTCCGGTTTGTGACCATGACTTTCTTGTCATGTTCCTGAGTGTTCTTGTGTATTGATCTGGCTATTCCTGAGATTTGGTACAGTGCTGATCTGATATCCTGTTAACCAAATTGGCTCTGTTGGTTCGACCACTCCTCCTTCTGCTTCCTTGTGCTGCATTGCTGGCCCGTTCCTGATCTGGCTTCTCTGTCTTCCCATTTGCCCTGTACCTAGTGGACTTTTTCCTCCTCGACCACCCTGTCTGACTTTGACTATCCTGTTCTCTGACTTCTCAGTCAAGCTCCAGGCCTCTATGTTCTTGTAAAACAACTACAACTATACTACAGGTGTGTTAATTGTTCAGTATCCTCTCTGATCCCAGTGGGTAGCTGCTGTTATCTGGGTTGTCATCCGTGGTGTGGTCTGGCTCCTCCTGTCAGCACTAATCCGGCCTTGCAGCCAGCATCTCTAACTCTGCGTAGGCCACAGCAAGTTAACCCAGGGAGCAGCCACCACCATCCAGCTTTGTACTCTAGACTTCACTTCCTAGCATCTGGCCAACTGTGGTCTGCCTTGCAGTGTACCTGTATTGTCTGTTGATCTTTTATCATTGTATTTACAACAAATAGAAGTTTGTCACATCTTTTGTGGGGAATCTACTTCACAGAGCCTACCATGCAGCTTAAATTGGGCACCTTGTCTGTCAGATCATTACAGTTGGTGAAGAACAAGATGGGGGACGTTGCCATGCATGCTGGAGGCACAGGAGGTGGTCCCCCTGTCCATTTCACCTTCAACAGCTATTAAGAGGATCCTTGGACAATCTGACACTGGTGATGACAGCACCCTCCACACTATCGGTAAGTGAATCATTCCATAACTAGATACCACACAAACCCTCAAATCTACTACAGTCCAACAGTGACATATAGACACATGGCCAGCACTGATTCACACAACTTCACCAACACAGTTCTCAGTGGGTTCAAACAACAACAGAATACTGGACAGTCCCAGCAGATATGAGAAGGGTTCAGCAGGACAAATCCTGTAAAAATACAGGTTTAATCCTCTTGTTGCTGTGTTGATCATGATACCCACTCCAGACAAACAATGATGACTGCCATCATGTTGTCACATGAAGCTTTGTCACGTTGTTTCACAATGTTAAACATGTAGCCATAGGGAGGTCAGCACCTAACCCCTTGAGTGCTAGAGGGATAAGCAATGCATTGTTGCAATATGTGTTGGGTACCCCTCTGGCACTCCAAGGGCTGAAAGAGGATGGACACAATGCAACAGGGTTACATTGCACTGGTCCACAGGGATTAGTTTACACATCACAGTTCTACTGAGACACACTGATTGTATGTACTATGCATAGGCCTTGAACTCAAAAACACTAGGACCTCACAGCAGATCAATGTACCATTGAAGAGCAATGACAACTAAGTAGAAACATTTCTTGGTTATTATATGTATCCTGAGGAGTATGGATGGCAAGGAGGGAAATTTGTGTGTTTTGAGGCACTAGTGTTTTTGTGTTTGAGGCCTATGTGTTGTACATGCAATATTTGTCTCAGTAGAACTGTGATGGTTAAGCTTTAGTTATCACATGTATCCTGTATCCTCACAGGATACAGATGATAACCAAAACTCAGCTAGGTTGTTCACATCAATGTACAGGATCCTGGCAAGCTTAGCAATTATTGATTTCCAGGCTGGTATCACATGCATTGCACCACATTGCACTGTATTCCATCCTGCCACTCAAGGATTCACATGTCATTGCTTAGATTACTAATCACACCATGTCATTTCCCAACACAGCATCCATGCCTACAGCACAGTGGGAGGACAGTGAGGTGGACAAGCCATTTGACATCCCCCCTAGTGACATACCCCATGAGGAGACACAAGATTCCAGAATCAGGAGGTCTCCATCACCACTAGCACCAGCACCACCATCACCTCCAACAACCATGGAGTTCAGCCGGACACCCATGACCATCACAGACTGGATGCCTGTAATGGTTTTAACGACACTCAGACCAGAGGTTAAAATAAAACACAGTTTTATTGAGAGAAAACAAGGAACCCTGCCCCCTAGGGGCTAGAATAGGTAATAGCACGCATATAGATAAGTATAATGGATGTCTTACAGGCACAATATGGCTTGGGACAATATTGATGTAAAACAGGAATCAATATTGGTATAAGGGTTAATGCCTGTAACGGATCCTACCCGTTACTGAGCCCTTGTCTGGACCACAAACTATTTACTTAAAAACTATGGACCTTGTTGCCCTGCTTGGATGTAGCTGTGGGCTCTGGCATACGAACTGGTCAGCTATTGCCAGGAACAAAGACTTATAGTTATGAACATTGGTTTGTGTATTAACCCCTTAAGGACCGGAGGTTATGGGACATTTCCGTCCCATAACGACCGCATAGGGGCACTTTGACGAGCCGGTATACGTGACCTGTCACGTGTATCGGTGCGTCACTATGGGGCTTGAAACAGATCGCTCCGATCTTGGAGCGGTCTATTTCATGCCCTATTTTTACTTACAGCGCTTCCGGTAGAGCGCTGTAAGTAAAAAGTACGTGACGTACCAGGACCGTCAAGGGTCGTTCGAGCAAATTTACCCTTGACGGTCCTGGTACGTCAAGGGTCCCTAAGGGGTTAAGTTTGGTTTTATGTATTTTCAAATATTGTATGTGTTTAATTGTACTTGTCCAATTTGAAGGTTGTGCAATCACCAACTACCAGGTATGCAAATATCTTCCTTAGCTTAACATGGGAAATGGTAGGCAGACCAGTGATTGATCAAAGTTGGGGCAGGGCATTCAAAATAGTCAATCAAAGGCTCCAACCTTGGGCCACTGTCCCTAAGATGTGGATTATAGCAACTCCAGCCATTCACTATGTTGACCCCCTGCCATGTGGTAATTAGTTCACGCCCTCAAGTCTTTGTTCAATCAAACCCCTGTGTATCTGAAATGTAACCCTGTCTGAGTCATTGTATCTGTTAAGACCAGCTGTTGCTGGCTTTTGTCTGATGTGTTATGATTTAATCATGTTCCCTATTGTATCAGGTTTCCCCATGTGATCCAATGTACTGTACTGTATATAAATATCTGTGGTTTGTGACAATAAAGAGAGTTCTGTTTTGGAGTGAACAAGGAGTCCTGGATTCTTGTATTGCTTATGGTCTAAAGTATCCACTCTGATACCCATCTGCGCCAAGTATCCTGAATCGCCGACCGCCTGCTGCCAGTTTCCTGCGACCTAACTTCGTGGACTGTCAGGCGGCGACGTGGACTCTTCCCTGCTTCCCTGCTTCCAGCGATCCTGCGGCTGTTTCCAGTGACTGTTCATACTTCAACTGGTGCATTCGACGGCGCTTATCTGGCGTTGAGAAGGAGAGACCCAGTAACGACAGCGGAAGGCGACGCGGTCCCTTCCCAGCTTCCGTTACAATGCCCAGTACAATTAATCAGTCTCTGTTGTGGTGTGATTAGCCAATGCCCAGTAGATGTTAAAAATAGTCCATGTAGTGGTGCTAGATGGAAAGCACTTAGCAGTGAGAAAGAACTGAAACACTACAGGAACAGGCGTTCTGTGATATACCCAACGGTATTGCAAAAGCTGACTGGAACCAGAGCCAATAGCACCCCTTAGATGCGGTAACTGAGTCAGAGACACTGCACGAGCTAAGTGGGACCAGAGCCAATAGCACCCCTTAGGTGTGGTAACAGAGTTAGAGACACTGCAAGAGCAAAATGGGACCGGAGCCAATGGCACCCCTTAGGTGCGGTAACGGAGACAAGACACTGCACAAGCTAAATGTAACTTGAGCCAGTCGCACTCTACTGGTACGGTAATGAAGGCACAACACTGCGAGCTGAATGAGACCAGAGCCAAGACACCCTTCTGGTGCGGTAACGGAGACACACACTGCAAGAGCTAACGGAATCCCCAGTAGCACCACGTGGTGCGACAACTGCTCAGGTGTAAAGTGGAGGCACCGTAACGGAGGCCATGATTGCTCTGCTAGTGTTAACGGACAGGCTTGGTAGTGGAGGCAACAAGCTCAGCAAGTGTTAATGACAGGCTCAGTATCGGAGGCAACAAGCTCAGCAAGTGTTAACGGAGAGGCTCGGTAACGGAGGCAACAAGCTCAGCAAGTGTTCACGGACAGGCTCAGTAACAGAGGCAACAAGCTCAGCAAGTGTACACGGACAGGCTCAGCAGCGGAGGCAACAAGCTCTGCAAGGGTAAAGTGGGTGATCAGTCTGCACAGCACTGCATGCACAGTTCAGAATGTCGCCAGGCGACGCATATCAGAATCTCGCAGGAACACAGGAAGCAGGTCATGGAGCAGGAACGCCAGCCAAACCGGGTCAATCACGGAGCAGGAACGTCAGCCAAACCGGGTCAATCACGGAGCAGGAACGTCAGCCAAACCAGGTCAATCACGGAGCAGGGTCGTCAGCCAAGCCGGGTCAATCACAGAGCAGGAACAACAAGAGTAGTCAGATGGGCCGAATCGGTACACAGGAATGCAGGAACACAGCAACGGATGCACAGGTACAGGACCACCATGAAAGGGAACCTGACAGGTGCCAGAGGCCCGGTATATGAAGGGACACCCTGGGCGGGCCAATCAAGCTCCGCCAATGAGAGAGCACCACAGCAGAGAGTGACAGTGGAATCATGGGAACCGTGATAATGCCTCATGGGAAGTGGATGCCTCTGTCCAATTTTGAATTGCCCAACCACCACCACCGGGAAGGCACTGTATGGTGACACCACATTATGGCACATTTGGCCTCACTGCAAGACCACAGCAACCCATGTGGATGCAACTGTAGCAGGAACCCACCCATGACCCCACACCTAGCTGGGAAGGATAAAGATACCAATGACCACGATATGACGTATGGCCACTGAACTATAAACACTTGGGCCTTATTGGAGCAGCACAGAGCCCTCAACAATAGGAGTACTTCACACCCCAACAGGCATCCTCTAGGTCCTCACAGGCCTCTCTGACCCCTGCCCCTCAGCACACCTCCCCACCACCAGTAGAAAAACCGCAACACCTCAAGGAACCCACTGGCCAACATAAAGAGGCAGAGGACATTGGAGAGCCATCCCCACCACCAGACACTCCACAATCCATGCCCACATCCGCAGCGACAGGTAGCCAAACCATGGGGATGGAAGTGGAGTGTTTAACCCTGAAGCCATTTCCAATTTAGTAGGAATGGGTGAAAATTTTCACCTCAAACTGAAATCGGCGAATAATGGTACTTCCCACTTGGTGAATACTTTCCCTCAAAAGTGCCATATTTCCATTTTTTTTGCCTAGCTGATTCAATTGAACTCAATGGGAACACTGAATTTACACACAACACATAAAATATAATTTTATTTCCCAAATGCATAGTATAAAATGGGCATGAGGGTGTCAGTGTTGGTGGGGTGTGTAGAAAGAATCAGTTGAACAGAGAATTTTTTGGGGGGATTTATTTACTGGGATTGGGGGGGCAGTTAATAAAAAAATGAAATCCTAACTACAATAAAAAAAACAGAGAAGACATGGTATAAAATTTAGTGATGAGCGAGCACCCCAATGCTCGGATGTTCGGGTGCTCTGACCGAGCACCCCCTGAGGCTCGAGTGCTCGGCCGAGCATCCGAGCCCCATTGAAGTCAATGGGAGGACTCGAGCATTACACCAGGCACCCCCTGCTCTGATGAGGGGAGGGTGCCTGGTCCATAGGAAAAGGGCAGAAAAAGATGGAAACACTACAGAAATGGTTCAGGGACAGCATAGGGAGGATGTCTGGATGCACCTTGGACTCCAACATCGCTGCTGGGAACGATCTTTCGCCCGTAGTACGCCATTTTTACAGACTGACCATAAAACACACAAAAAGGAAAATAAAAACGACTTTAGGCGAAAAATTGTTACCAAACAATATTTGCTGTATATTTACTTGTATATCATCTGCAAATTATCCCAAAAATTTCCTTGATTTTCGGAAGTGAGGCCATGATTAAGAGGGAAACGTGCGCAGAGGCAAATTCTCCCAAAAATTTCCTTGATTTTCAGAACTGAGGCCATGATTAAGAGGGAAACGTGCGCAGAGGCAAATTCTCCCAAAAATTTCCTTGATTTTCAGAACTGAGGCCATGATTAAGATGGAAACGTGCGCTGAGCTGACCATCTAAAACATTATGGGTGAGGGTCTGCTGCAGAGCTGACCATCCTAAACATTATATGCGAAGGCCCGCTAGTGAGCTGACGCTATAAAACATTATATGAGAGGGCCCGCTAGAGAGCTGACCCAATAAAACATTATATGAGAAGGCCCGCTGGTGAGCTGACCTATATAAAAATTGTCAAACAGGGCCCGCTGGTGAGCTGGCCCTATATAAAAATTATATCACAGGGCCCGCTGGTGAGCTGGCCCTATATAAAAATTATATCCCAGGGCACGCTGGTGAGCTGGCCCTATATAAAAATTATATCCCAGGGCATATGGAAGAGGAGGAGGAGGATGAGAAGATTAAGAGTCAACCATATACCCGTTTTTTGGGTGGAAGGGGTGAATGGGAATACAGAGTATTCCCATCATTGTAAATAACATATATAAAGTGAGTTTATGTTCCCCCGGGGCTTTCCTCCAGTGGAGTGGAGAAGTCAGGGGAAATCCAGGCCTTGTTCATTTTTATAAGTGTCAACCTATCAGCATTGTCGGTGGAAAGGCGGATACGCTTATCTGTTATGATGCCACCAGCAGCACTAAATACCCGCTCAGACAGAACGCTGGCGGCAGGGCAGGCCAGCACCTCCAAGGCGTAGAGTGCCAGTTCATACCACGTGTCCAGCTTGGACACCCAGTAGTTGTAAGGCACAGAGGGATCATTGAGGACGCTGACACGGTCTGCTACGTACTCCTTCACCATCTTCCAAAACTTTTCCCTCCTTGTGACACTAGGCTGCGCATCAGGGTGAGGGTGCTGGCGGGGTGTCATGAAGGTGTCCCACGCCTTGGAGAGTGTTGCCCTGCCTTTCTCGGAACTGCTGTGTGCTCCCCTTTTCTCCCCTTCTCGGTTGGCCAAGGTAGCACGTACTCTGCCGCCAGCGTTGTCAGATGGAAAATTTTGGAGCAATTTTTCGACAAGAACCTTCTGGTATTGCAACATTTTGCTTGTCCTCTCCACCGGAGGAATGAGAGATGAGAAATTCTCTTTGTAGCGGGGGTCCAGAAGGGTGAACACCCAGTAATCCGTGTTGTCTAAAATGCGTACAACGCGTGGGTCACGGGAAAGGCAGCCTAACATAAAGTCAGCCATGTGTGCCAGAGTACCAACAGTCAAGATTTCGCTGTCCTCACCAGGAGGATGACTCTCAATCTCCTCATCCTCTTCCTCCTCTTCTGCCCACCCACGCTGAAGAGATGGAACTAAAGTTCCATGGCTACCCTCTGTAGCGGAGGCAACCGTGTCTTCCTCCTCCTCCTCCTCCTCCTCCTCCGCCTCCTCCAATTGTCGCTGAGAAGACGAAGTGAGGGTGCTCTGGCTATCACCTTGTGTAAGCTCTTCCTCCCCCATTTCCACCTCTTCCACATGCAAAGCGTCGGTTTTAATTGTGAGCAGCGAGCGTTTCAGTAGACACAGAAGTGGGATGGTTACACTAATAATAGCGTTATCGCCGCTCACCATCTGTGTCGATTCCTCAAAATTGCGTAAAACCTCACAGAGGTCTGACATCCATTCCCACTCCTCACTTCTGATTACAGGAAGTTGAACGGAGAGGCGACGACCGTGTAACAGCTGGTACTCCACTACTGCCCTCTGCTGCTCACAAAGCCGGGCCAACATGTGGAAGGTGGAGTTCCAGCGCGTGCTCACGTCACACAGCAGCCGGTGAGCTGGCAATTGTAAGCGCTGCTGCAGCTTCAACAGGCCGGCTGAAGCTGTTGATGACTTACTGAAATGTGCACACACGCGGCGCACCTTGGTCAAGAGATCATGCACATTGGGGTAGGTTTTTAGAAATCGCTGCACCACTAAATTAAATACATGCGCTAGGCATGGTACGTGTGTGAGCTTGCCGAGCTCCAAAGCCGCCACCAAGTTACGCCCATTATCACACACAACCATGCCTGCTTGCAGGTTGAGTGGCGAGAGCCACTGCTCAGTCTGGTGACTAATCCCCTGCAACAGCTCTGAGGCCGTGTGCTGTTTGTCCCCAAGGCAGATCAGCTTCAGCTTGGCCTGTTGACGCTTCCCCACTGCAGTGCTACACTGCTTCCAGCTACTGGCTGATGGGGGAGTGGCGGTGTGTGTAGAGAATTCGGAGGTGGAAACGGAGGAGGAGGAGCCAATAACGTAGGTGCTGGTGGAAACCCTGATGGAGGTAGGGCCCGCAATCCTCGGCGTGGGTAGCACCCGTGCCATCCCAGGGTCCGAGTCGCTCCCAGCCTCCACGACATTCACCCAGTGTGCCGTCAGGGAAATGTAGCGTCCCTGGCCACAAGCACTTGTCCATGTGTCAGTCGTTAAGTGGACCTTCCCAGTAACTGCGTTGGTCAGGGCACGGGTGATGTTACGGGACACATGGTGGTGTAATGCGGGGATGGCACACCGGGAAAAGTAGTGGCGGCTGGGGACCGCGTACCGAGGGACAGCTGCTGCCATCAGGCTGCGGAAGGACTCAGTGTCCACAAGCCTAAATGGCAGCATTTCGATGGCCAGTAATTTTGAAAGGTGTGAGGTTAGTGCTATGGCCTGTGGGTGGGTGGCTGGGTACTTTCTCTTGCGCTCAAATGCCTGGGGTAACGACATTTGGACGCTGTGCTGGGACAGGGAAGTGGATGTGGTCGCTGATGGTGCTTCAGATGCTACAGGTGCAGGGCGGGAGGTATGCGGGCCTGCGCCTTCAACAGGCGATTGGCCGGCACCGAAAACAGGGGAAGAGGAGGCAGTGGTGTGGCCTGCAGACACAGATGGGCGATCCAGGCGTTCCTCCCACTTACTACGGTGCTTGGATGCCATGTGTCGGATCATGCTGGTGGTGGTGAGGTTTCTAGTGTTCATGCCTCGGCTCATTCTGGTGTGGCACAGGTTGCAAACTACAATTCTTTTGTCGTCCGCACTTTCCTTAAAAAAACGCCATACCGCGGAACACCTACCCCTTGGCAAGGTAGATTTACGCAAGGGGGTGCTCCGTGGAACATTTGCGGGCCGGTTTGGTGCGGTCCGCCTTCTTTCTGTAGCCACACCACTGCCTCTTCCAGCCTGTTGCGGTGCTGCAGATGGCTCACCCTCAGGACTGCTGTCATCGCTCGGCTCTACACCTTCCCAGGTGGGGTCAGTCACCTCATCGTCCACCAAGTCCTCCTCCACTTCCTCACTCTGATCATCCTCCTCAAGTCTTGATCCCACCACATACTCAGTCATTGACAACTGTATAACATTCTCCTCAACAAGGTCTTGAGACGGAAATAGTGGTTGATTTAATGGCAACTGTGTCTCATCATCATCATCATCATCCACTACTTCCTTTGACCTTAAATGCCGTTCACATCTGTCATCTTCTTGAGATTGGGTAGCCTCTAGAGGTTGTGAATCAGGGCACAAGATGTCATGTTCCTCTGCAAGCGTGCTTGGAGAGAGGGTCAAATGAAGGATTGGTGATGAGACGAGCTCCTCACTATATCCCAGTGTGGGATCACTTCTTTGACCAGACCGTGTATGGTGGGAGGAAGGATGATCAGAGTGAGGATTATGTTGACCAGACTCTTGGCTACTGAGAGTGGACTTGGTGGAAGACAGGGTGGTGCTTAACCGACTGGAAGCAGTATCAGCTGTCATCCAACCGACCACCTGTTCGCAGTGGTCGGACCTCGAGAGTGATGTCCTGCGACGCCCTGTAAAATTACACATGAAGCTAGGTATGGTGGATGTCTTTCTTTCTTGTGCTCTGGCACCAGGCACAGTTTCTCCGCGTCCTGACCCGCGCCCTGAACTTTCAGGATCACGTCCACTTCCCCGTCCCTTTTTACCCGCCTTCTTCATCTTACACAGAATATGTGACTTTAATATTTGAGTTTGAAAACTTAACAGTATTTCTTATTATTCTGCAACTGTACAGAGTACACAGAATAGGCTGTTAAACGGCGGTGAAACACACTGAATGGAATATGTGACTTTAATATTTGAGTTTGAAAACTTAACAGTATTTCTTATTATTCTGCAACTGTACAGAGTACACAGAATAGGCTGTTAAACGGCGGTGAAACACACTGAATGGAATATGTGACTTTAATATTTGAGTTTGAAAACTTAACAGTATTTCTTATTATTCTGCAACTGTACAGAGTACACAGAATAGGCTGTTAAACGGCGGTGAAACACACTGAATGGAATATGTGACTTTAATATTTGAGTTTGAAAACTTAACAGTATTTCTTATTATTCTGCAACTGTACAGAGTACACAGAATAGGCTGTTAAACGGCGGTGAAACACACTGAATGGAATATGTGACTTTAATATTTGAGTTTGAAAACTTAACAGTATTTCTTATTATTCTGCAACTGTACAGAGTACACAGAATAGGCTGTTAACGGCGGTGAAACACACTGAATGGAATATGTGACTTTAATATTTGAGTTTGAAAACTTAACAGTATTTCTTATTATTCTGCAACTGTACAGAGTACACAGAATAGGCTGTTAAACGGCAGTGAAACACACTGAATGGAATATGTGACTTTAATATTTGAGTTTGAAAACTTAACAGTATTTCTTATTATTCTGCAACTCTGCAGAGTACACAGAAAAGGCTGCTAAACTGCGGTGAAACACACTGAATGGAATATATGACTTTAATATTTGAGTTTGAAAACTTAACAGTATTTCTTATTATTCTGCAACTGTACAGAGTACACAGAATAGGCTGTTAAACGGCGGTGAAACACACTGAATGGAATATGTGACTTTAATATTTGAGTTTGAAAACTTAACAGTATTTCTTATTATTCTGCAACTGTACAGAGTACACAGAATAGGCTGTTAAACGGCGGTGAAACACACTGAATGGAATATGTGACTTTAATATTTGAGTTTGAAAACTTAACAGTATTTCTTATTATTCTGCAACTGTACAGAGTACACAGAATAGGCTGTTAAACGGCGGTGAAACACACTGAATGGGATATGTGACTTTAATATTTGAGTTTGAAAACTTAACAGTATTTCTTATTATTCTGCAACTGTACAGAGTACACAGAATAGGCTGTTAAACGGCGGTGAAACACACTGAATGGAATATGTGACTTTAATATTTTAGTTTGAAAACTTAACAGTATTTCTTATTATTCTGCAACTCTGCAGAGTACACAGAAAAGGCTGCTAAACTGCGGTGAAACACACTGAATGGAATATGTGACTTTGATATTTTAGTTTGAAGACTTAACAGTATTTCTTCCTATTCTGCAACTGTGCAGAGTACACAGAATAGGCTGCTAAACTGCGGTGACACACACAGAATGGAATATGTGACTTTAATATTTGAGTTTGAAAACTTAACAGTATTTCTTCCTATTCTGCAACTCTGCACAGTACACAGAATGTGCTGCTAAACTGCGGCGAAGCACACTGAATGGAATATGTGACTTTGATATTTTACAGTTTGAAGACTTTACAGTATTTCTTCCTATTCTGCAACTCTGCACAGTACACAGAATGTGCTGCTAAACTGCGGCGACGCACACTGAATGGAATATGTGACTTTGATATTTTAGTTTGAAGACTTAACAGTATTTCTTCCTATTCTGCAACTCTGCACAGTACACAGAATGTGCTGCTAAACTGCGGCGAAGCACACTGAATGGAATATGTGACTTTGATATTTTAGTTTGAAGACTTAACAGTATTTCTTCCTATTCTGCAACTCTGCACAGTACTCAGAATGTGCTGCTAAACTGCGGCGACGCACACTGAATGGAATACGTGACTTTGATATTTTAGTTTGAAGACTTAACAGAATGTGCTCTAATCTGCAACTTTGCACACTAAACAGAATGTGCTCTAATCTGCAACTTTGCACACTAAACAGAATGTGCTCTAATCTGCAACTTTGCACACTAAACAGAATGTGCTCTAATCTGCAACTGTGCACACTAAACAGAATGTGCTCTAATCTGCAACTTTTCACACTAAACAGAATATTTTTTTTTTTTTTTTTTTTTGTTTTTTTCCCCCCACACAAAATAACCTGCTGCCCCCACACACAGTAGTCCTAAAAAGGACTTTTGGTTCTTTTTTGTCACAATTTTTTTTTTTCCTCCCTACACTGCCTTTCCCTTCCTATCCTCAGCTCTCCCTGGCTCAGACTGAGCCGAACTCGATGGTCAGGTGCTATACAGCACCTGACCACGGGTTCTGGCCAGCCAATCAGTGTAATGCCAGCAGCCAACATGGCTGCTGGCATTACACCGATGTCAGAGCCTCCCTGCACGTTTATTGGCTGCGCAGCAGCCGCAAAACGTGCGGGGAGGAGACCCGAACATGGCGGGCGAGCACATGCGGTACTCGTACGAGTACCGCCATGTGCCGAGCAGAGCGATGCTCGAGCCGATCCGAGCATCGGCCGAGCATGCTCGCTCAACACTAATAAAATTGGATAGTTCTGTGCATTGACATTGTTGTCTAATTTCAACTCACAATCCAACTAGTAAATCAAAACAACATGAAGGAGTTGAACTTGAACAACTGACATCTACCCCTTAGCATACTATGTGCTATGCCAGACTGTCCCAATTTAGTTTCATCTACTGTTGTTGTTATTAAGGTGTTTGCCAACCATATATTCTTGGTAAATCATTAACTGGCGGGATAGATTACTCAAACAGGGATCCACACTCTGATGAGGAAAATCCATCACCACCTAATAATGTAATGTTAATCATTGAGATGCATTTTGTGTTTGGCTACAGGACAGGAGCATGAAGAAACCACTAGCTGGGCAACTGATTATAATATGCAGGGAGAACATCATCTCAAGTCATTGCATCATCACATATCCATCTCCACTCATGGTCCCCATTTAATTAAAAGATCCCTAAGATTAAGGGCATGCCTTCATAAGTATAATGCATGCATAGCTCAAAAATATTTTGCTTTCTGAATAAATGGCTATTACAACAACATCAAAATCAACAGACAAATGTAACATGGTGATATGCTTCTTTTAATATGTTTACCAATACATTGCAGTATTAACATGTTTGTATTGTACCAAACTGCTTTAAATATATGTAAAAGCACCCAAAAGGTACATTTCACATAAAAGCAGCCTACTGAATAAACTAAGATGAGCAACTCATGCGTTCTCCAAAAGGCATTTGAACTCTGAAGAGGAGCAGTATTGCTGTTCAGGTTTTTCCCCTTAGCTCACAGCCAACTTATACACATACACTTGAGTAGATTCTTCAATATGTGAAAGGTTTTGCAGAGGTTGTTAACAAAGTCAAGTTTCACAGAGAATAAACACCAGTACTAGTGAACAGCAAAAGATGAGCTACATGGATCTGAAATCAAATTTTCACCAGGGTCACTTGTACATTGCTCTGTTCCCTGATGGGTAATGCCATGGATGCCTGTGGGAAGGGATTACAGGATTTGAAACTGCACCGTCTAACTGTCTGTCATGCAAATGAAGAACCATCATTATCTCATTAACCTTTTGCGTTCTGCAGGAGCAGACAACCCCTCTGAAACCCATAAGGTCTGTAACAATGGGATGCTAACCAGCCATATGTATATGTGAACAGGACATTGTAGAAAAATATCATCATGTATATGAACCAATCCCTATGACACAAAGGGTGTTGCCTGCCAATGGTATTATGCTGCACACACACACAGACACGCAAAGGTCAGCATGGTGGGCCTTGCAACCTGACTCCCAAATAGTTAGTACAATACTGTAGACAACATTAACACAGTATATCCATCCCTTTTGTGCTCCATTAGGCATTGCACAACTATTGTTCTCACGCTAGCTCCAATACCCCTTTATCACCTGGAATGCCAGGGCTGTATCTAATACACTGCATGTCATTGCACTGGATATCTCTCTATCACTCCAAGGATTCTATGGCTGATATGGCTATGTTCAACCCAATAATCATTGTTTGTTGTCAGTTCAACTCAGGGATGTGATTAACATGGGCAATGTGGTGTACCTTTGTTCACAGGGGGATGGATGATATCCTTGAAGTGGCAATGTCATCATGGCTGTAAGTATAGCAGATGCCAGTAGAATTGAAACATACACAGAATAGCTGCTGTAGCAGCTATGGGATTGTGATGTTGTAGCAAGCAATATTTGGGCCGTGCATGTCAGTCACCCTGTAAAGTGAAACATTTCATTATGTGTTGTGTGAGTGTGTTTGCTCACATTCCTGAAGCCTGATCAGGGGCATAAATGTATTGTGTTTGATTCCTGTGTTGTACTCACAGGTGAAGCAGTCTCTGGTGAGACTGTCTCATATCTCTGCTCCTCTCAGGGTCTCCAAATCCTGTGCAAGGGGAACCAATACCTCCACCACAGGTAATGGATCAATCTCGTCCATTAGATGTGTGTTGATGGCTATGTTGCGTAGTATGGCAGATGGCACAAGCTATGATGAATTTGTATGCCTTGCCAGGTGCATATTGTAGAGCTCCCCTTGAGCGATCCAGGCAATGGAATCTGGATTTGAGCAGGCCAAAGGTGCACTCAATGGCACTCATTGTTCGGATGTGTGCCTTAATGTAGCACTCCAGTGCAGGTGTTTGTGGATTTGATATTAGTGTGAGGCGCTTCGGTTTACACCCATAGCCAGCATCACCTGTGGAATGAGAGTGGCATTGTGAGATGGGACCACATGTTATGTGGCTGATGTTATGTAAGGGGCATTTGCTACCTGTGTGTCATGACTATGCCCTTCAACAATCACCTCATATAGGTCGATAATGCTGTATGACGTCAATCTTTAGCAGTCATTGACTTCAGAGTCCATCATTCCAAGGAGCATGACCCTTGTGAGAAATATCCTGTGTCTGTGCAGTCTTCTGTCATCCCTTAACTGCTTCACAGGTCCCAGTTGCAGTTGTAGTAGCTGTGGGTGATCTGGTTGTGGCAGCTTCGGTGCTGCTGCCCAGTGTTGTGCCCCGGGTGGAGATGGACTCCAGTCTGGCTGTCCAGCCAGAGCATCAGCAGTTGCATCAGATGTATGCTGTTCAGCAGGTGTCCCTTGCCCTCACACGTCTTCATCTCCAATGTCTTCTTGGAATACATATGCAAACATACTGGTCATAATCTCTCTCTCTCTCTCTCTCTCTGTCTCTGTGTGGTCTCACCATAAAAACGCCATGTCAGAAGACAGTGAGATGTGGGGTGTTGTACAGGCTCTGTCATGAGGTAGGCGTGACCAATGCTAAAGTGTATGTTGTCCAGGTAAGTGTTTTGCTGTGTAGCTGTTTTTGTTTGTCTGATTTGTTGAACATGCAGTCTACCGCTCAGATGCAAGTTGTGTTTCTATTGCCTAGTGAGGTTGCCCAGGTGAGTTTGGGTTGCTTATGGATTGTCAGGTGTGCATCTTGTGTTATGTGTACGTATGTGTTGTTGTGTGTTAACCCTTATTTTTCCAGGGTATGGTGTGAGAGATTGTATTGCTTTGTCTAGCCGTATTGTTTATCCTGGACTTGTTTGTAGGGCATATCCATTTTCTGTGGTTGCTTGTAAATAGAACCTTTTCATGTTGGTTTAAAGTTGTAAGTGGGGGTGCCACAGGGTTCAACCCTGGGCCCAAAGTTTTATAATTTGTTTATTAATGATCTAAAAGTGGGAATTAAAAGTAACATCTCAATCCTTGCTATTGACACTAAGCTGCACAAGGAAATACATACAGGGCTGGATGTTTTTTCTTTGCAGAAGGATTTAGCTAAAATGAGTGAATGGGCAGAAAACTGGCAGATGACATTTAATGTAGATAAATGTAAGTTTATGCATTTGGGCTGTAGAAACAAACATGCTACATATACTATAATTGGGAAACAACTTGGGGAATCCTCATTACAAAAACATTTAGGAGCACTGATAGACGATAGACTTCACAGAAGTGTGCAGAGTCACTCAGCTGCTGCAAGAGCAAATAGGATACTGGCCTACATAAAATGAAGGGTAGATGCAGAGGATGCTAATATTATTCTACCTCTATATAAATCATTGGTTAGGCCCCATCTAGATTATGCAGTACAGTTTTGGGCATCAGTTTTTAAAACTATACATTATTGAACTGGAAAAAGTGCAGAGACATGCAACAAAACTGATAAAGGGATTGGAGGATCTGAGTTACAAAAATTAGAGAAAAGATGTCTAAGGGGTGATATGATTACCATTTACAAATATATTCAATGGAAATACAAAGAACTATCCATTGAATTATTTACACAAAGAGCTAAGCTAAGCTAAGAATGAGAGGGCATCCATTAAGAAAGGAAAGGCACTTTCGACTAAAACAAAGGCAGGGATTTTTTACAGTAAGGACGGTAAAGCTATGGAATTCTTTGCCTCGGGATTTTGTGCTTGCAGATACTGTAAATGCTCTAAAAGAAGCAATGGATACCTATCTAGCACAGAACATTATTGAGAATTACGACAGATAGCTTCAATGCAGATCGGTTGTTGATCCAGGAAGGATTTTTTTTTAAATTACACAAAAAAAAACCCTGGATACTCCTATTGTGCCTCCAAATTATATACAAATGTCACTATGCATTGTACACAAATCCCCCACTTGTAAGGAACCATTACTCAAAAAATACCAGAAAATATATAGAGTGTGCAGAGCCACTATTTTATCACCATACTCCCTTGATATAAAACACACACACACAAACACACACACACACACACACACACACACACATATATCTGCCCAATGATTTGACACAATCACCACCTATATAAATGAAATAAACATTTATTAAAAGTATAAAATGATATAAAAACAAAATTTCAAATATTGAACAGTGAATGATACCCAAAACTCCTTCTAGCTAGTCTATATTCACATATACCACAAGTCTACATAGCTCCTTAATATTTTCCCATGCATGTGAGTCGCTCCACCACGCCGTAAAAACCGTCACCCACCGCGCAAATCTCTAATCCACCTGGATGAGGTTAATGCACCGTATGTCACCAGGATATCTGTATATGTGTGCGAAGAATCACATCCAGCGCATGAAGCATATATATGGAAACATATTCAGCAATATATACAGCCAGAAACGGACCAGCAAACTACCACCCTTATATATTTCCTGGCGCAGTTATCTCATATGTGGTGACCTAACAGTGTAACACATAAATGGCCACCGGACCTATAGTGGACACCACGCATGAGGAAACCACACAAAGAATATATATCTACCTCCAAAACAGTGCATATATCAATATCACTAAATATCATTATTAATATAGTTTTAGTGATATAGATATATGCAGTGTTTTGGTGATAGATATATATTCTTTGTGTGGTTGCCGCGTGTGTGGTGTCTGCTATAGGTCCAGTGACCGTTTATGTGTTACACTGTTAGGTCACCACCAGATAGCCGCTCCAGGAAATATGTAAGGGTGGTAGTTTGGTAGTCTGTTTCTGGCTATATATATAAGGGGATATGTTTCCATTTATATGCTTCATGTGGTGGATGTGATTCTTCACACACATAGACTGATATCCTTGTGACATACTGTACATTTAACTCATCTAGGTGGATTAGGGATTAGTGCGGTGGGTGACGGTAGTTACGGCGTGGTGGGGCAACTCACATGCATGGGACAATATTAAGGAGCTATGTAGACTTGTGGCATATGTGAATAAAGTCTAGCTAGGTATTATTCACTGTTCAATATTTGAAATTTTGTTTTTATATCAAATAATTGGGCATAAATATATATATATGTAGAAAGAAAAGTCAGAGATGCTCAACTAGGCTCATGAGCTAGCAAATACACGCAAGACGCTCACTGGGACTGTGTCCTCGCGCCCAGGGTGCAATCTCTTTTAGCTCACCAGTGCCTTACACAGAGAGAATATCTTCTGAAGCATATTATACTTGTACTGCCAAATGACTGTCCAGCCACAAAATGTCAGACAAGTTCTTTCCAAACAAGGGAAACAGCTAACCCCGCACATATGTTTCAGCCTTCTTGGGACTCAACAGTGAGGTGCAGCTGATCCCTGTAGGCACTGTGAGCAAGGGGTCCACATCTGGATTCCCCTCATTACTCTTAGGGTGACCAACCCCAAGAGCAATTTGCATATGTTGAAAGAATAGTCAGGGATGCTCAACTAGGCTCATGTGCTAGCAAATACATGCAAGAAGCTCACTGGGACTGTGTCCTCACGCTCAGGGTGCAATCTCATTTAGCTCACCAGTGCCATTACAGAGAGGAAATCTTCCGAAACATAGCATACTGGTCCTGCCAGATGATAGTCCAGCCACGAAAAGTCAGACAAGTCCTCTCTGAACAAGGGAAACAGAGAACCACAGACATATGTTTTGGCCTTCTTGGGCATCGTCAGTGAGGTGCAGCTGATCCCTCTAAGCACTGTGAGCAAGGGGTCCATGTCTGGATTCCCCTCATTACTCTTAATGTGACCAAACCCAAGAGCAATTTGCATATGTAGAAATAAAAGTCAGAGATGTTCAACTAGGCTGATGAGCTACTAAATACATGCAAGAAGCTCACTGGGACTGTGTCCTCGCACCCAGAGTGCCATCTCTTTTAGCTCAACAGTGGCATCAACAGACAGGAAATCTTCCGAAGCATATCATACTGGTCCTGCCAAATGACAATCCAGCCATGAAATGTCAGTCAAGTCCTCTCTGAACAAGGGAAACTGGTAACCACAAATGTACATTTCAGCTTTCTTGGGCTTTGTTGATGAGGTGCAGCTGACTCCTCTAGGCACTGTGAGCAAGGGGTCCACATCTGGATTCCCCTCATTACTCTTAGGGTGACCAACCACAAGAGCAATTTGCATATGTTGAAAGAAAAGTCAGAGATGCTCAACTAGGCTCATGAGCAAGCAAATACATGCAAGAAGCTCACTGGGACTGTGTCCTCGCGCCCAGGGTGCAATCTCTTTTTGCTCACCAGTGCCATACACAGAAAGGAAATCTTCTGAAGCATATCATACTGGTCCTGCCAAATGACAGTCCAGCCACAAAATGTCAAACAACTCCTCAGTGAACAAGGGAAACAGCTAACCCCCAGACATATGTTTTTGCCAACTTGGGCCTCATTGGTGAGGTGCAGCTGAGCCCTCTTGGCACTGTGAGCAAGGGGTCCATGCCTGGATTCCCCTCATTACTCTTAGGGTGACCAACCCCAAGAGCAATTTGCATATGTAGAAAGAAAATTCAGAGATGCTCAACTAGGCTCATTAGCAAGCAAATACATGCGAGAAGCTCACTGGGACTGTGTCCTCGCGCCCAGGGTGCAATCTCTTTTTGCTCACCAGTGCCATACACAGAAAGGAAATCTTCTGAAGCATATCATACTGGTCCTGCCAAATGACAGTCCAGCCACAAAATGTCAAACAACTCCTCAGTGAACAAGGGAAACAGCTAACCCCCAGACATATGTTTTTGCCAACTTGGGCCTCATTGGTGAGGTGCAGCTGAGCCCTCTTGGCACTGTGAGCAAGGGGTCCATGCCTGGATTCCCCTCATTACTCTTAGGGTGACCAACCCCAAGAGCAATTTGCATATGTAGGAAGAAAAGTCAGAGATGCTCAACTAGGCTTATTAGCAAGCAAATACATGCAAGAAGCTCACTGGGACTGTGTCCTCACGCCCAGGGTGCAATCTCTTTCAGCTCACCAGTGCCAAATGATAATCCAGCCATGAAACATCAGAGAAGTGTTCTCTGAACAAGGGAAACAGCTAACTCTAGGCATACATTCCAGCCTTCTTGAGCCTCGTCGGTTGGTGCAGCTGATCCCTCTAGGCATTGAGAGCAAGGGGGTCCATGTCTGGATTCCCCTCATTACTCTTAGGGTTACCAACCCCAAGACCAATTAGCATATGTTGAAAGAAAAGTCAGAGATGCTCAACTAGGCTCATGAGCTAGCAAATACATGCAAGAAGCTCAATGCAAATGTGTCCTCGCGCCCAGGGTGCAATCTCTTTTAGCTCACCAGTGCCATACACAGAGAGAAAATCTTCCGAAGCATATCATACTGGTCCTGCCAAATGACAATCCAGCCAAGAAATGTCAGACAAGTCCTCTCTGAACAAGGGAGACAGCTAACCTGAAATGTATGTTTCAGTTTTCTTGGGCCTCGTCGGTGAGGTGCAGCTGATCAATCTAGGCACTGTGAGCAAGGGGTCCACATCTGGATTCCCCTCATTACTCTTAGGTTGACCAACCCCATGAACAATTAGCATATGTTGAAAGAAAAGTCAGAGATGCTCAACTAGGTTAATGAGCTAGCAAATACATGCAAGAAGGTCACTGGGACTGTGTCCTTGCACCCAGGGTGCAATCTCTTTTTGCTCACCAGTGCCATACACAGAGAGGAAATCTTCTTAAGCATAGCATACTGGTCCTGCCAAATGACAATTTAGCCATGAAATGTCAGACAAGTCCTCTCTAAACATGGGAATCAGCTAACCCCAGACATACGTTTCGACCTTCTTGGGCCTCGTCGGTGAGGTACAGCTGATCCCTCTAGGCATTTTGAGAAAGGGGTCCATGTCTGGAATCCCCTGATTACTCTTAGGGTGTCCATCCTAAGTGCAATTTGCATATGTAGAAAGAAAAGTCAGAGATGCTCAACTAGGCTCATGAGCTACTAAATACATGCAAGAAGCTCATTGGGACTGTGTCCTCGCACCCAGGGTGCAATATCTTTTAGCTCACCAGTGCCATACACAGAGAGGAAATCTTTCTAAGCATATCATACTGGTCCTTCCAAATGACAATCCAGCCGCGAAACATCAGACAAGTCCTCTCTGAACAAGGGAGATAACTAACCACAAATGTATGTTTCGGCTTTCTTGGGCCTCGTCAGTGATGTACAGCTGATCCCTCTTGGAACTGTGAGCAAGGGGTCCACATCTGGATTCCCCTCATTACTCTTAGGGTGACCCACCGCAAGAGCAATTAGCATATGTTGAAAGAAAAGTCAGAGATGCTCAGCTAGGCTCATGAGCTAGCAAATACATGCAGGAAGTTCACTGTGGCTGTGTCCTCACACCCACGGTGCAATCTCTTTTAACTCACCAGTGTCATACACAGAGAGAAAATCTTCCGAAGCATATCATACTGGTCCTGACAAATGACAATCCAGCCACGAAATATCAGACAAGTCCTCTCTGAACAACAGAAACAGCTAACCCCAGACATACATTTTGGCCTTCTTGAGCCTTGTCTGTGAGGTGCAGCTGATCTCTCTAGGTACTGTGAGAAAGGGGTCCATGTCTGGATTCCCCTCATTACTCTTAAATTGACCAACCCCAAGAGCAATTTGCATATGTAGAAAGAAAAGTCAGAGATGCTCAACTAGGCTCATGAGCTACTAAATACATGCAAGAAGCTCACTGGGACTGTGTCCTCGTGCCCAGGGTGCAATCACTTTTAGCTCACCAGTGCCATACAGGACACCTTGGTAGAGACCAGCTGATATGGTCTATGACCAGACTCTTTTGGTGGCCCAGTTTGAGGACAGATTTTTCCGCATTTGTTTCCACATGTTCCACTTGTGCACGGACCAAGATTCCTAGTCGCCTGTCGGTTGGCCTCCTGCAGCCCACCCCTAATGGGAGCGTCCATGGTCTCACTTGTTGATAGACTTTAGGGTAAAGTTGCCTGTCTTGGAGGGTTACACGGTCATCCTGATGTTTGTGGACAGATTTTGCAAAATGGTCCATTTTGTATCACTGAAGGGACTACCCTCCTCCAAGGAGTCGGCCAAGATCTTTGCGACGGAGGTGGTTCGACCCCATGGTATACCCAAAGTGGTGGTCTTGGATTGTGGGAGCCAGTTTCTGTCACGTTTCTGTAGAGCCTTTTGCGGTCAGATGGGGATCAAGCTCTCATTTCCACCGCTTATCATCCACAGTCTAACGGTGCCGCAGAGAGGTCTAATCAAACACTGAAACAGTTTCTCCTATGTTTCATTTCTAACCATCATGACAACTGGGTGAACCTGTTACTGTAGGCGGAGCTGACCAGAAATAGTGCAGTCAATTCCTCCTCTTGGAACTCTCCCTTTATGATTAACTACGGGTTCCAACCTTCGCTGCTGCTAGAGTCTTTTGAGGCTCAGAATATTCCTGCTCTGTAGGAGCACTTGAGCAGCCGCAGTTCTAATTCCCTCAGACCGGAGCGGGCATCGGCCCGTGGAGAAGAAGAGGGGAGGGTTGTGCCACCTTATCCTGTCTTCGCTGCTGCCTCAGCTCCTCACACAGTGGCAGAGACAGCAAGGATTTTAAGTTGAGTTGGCTTTATATGTACTTATAGACAATAGAGATACCATGGCATTACAATATATGGCAAACATTTCATAACGTGTATTATTATATATGGGGGATTTTTATTTGAAGACTGGAACACTACTATGTACTTTAACCCTTTGGGCCCCAGAGAGGCACGCAACGCATTGCTTTTGCAATGCGTTGCGTACCCCTCTGGCACTCAAGGGGTTAACGTATCTATGCTTTCAACTCAATCTTATTTTTTTTCTATTACAGGTAGAAGATAGAAAAGAAGAAAGAAGACAGAAGATACAAGAGAGGATAGAAGAAAGAATGGAGACAGAAGGAGACAGACAGTGGATGACAGGTAAGTTTAACACTGACTTTTTAACGATCGGTACTTGGCAGTATGTCAGATGCCGATTGTTTTTTTTTTACTGTTAAGTTCCGAAAACTGGTGTTATTTTGCGGTGTTTTGGGAACTTAACACACCAAACGGACGTTTGGACACAACACAAGTTTTGTCTCCTAACGTTCGTTGTGTTAAATGTCGGTAGGACATTTGAATACCGACCAAGACATTTTGGGTCAGATTGTATTTCAGGTGCTAAATGTTAACACCCATTTTATCAAACATTTTCCTGTTGAAGTTTATGTAGAAAACTGGAGATAAAAGCAATGATAAAATTAGCACCTGTAATAGAATCTAGCCCTTTATCTTGTCGGTCAGTATCCATTTTGTCCTACCAACATTTTTCTACTCCAACATTTGGATCAATCCCTAAGTTTGTTACATGTGAAAAAGCAATGTAGGGGTCTGCAATATACAAATGTCAACATCCTGCATGTTGTCTACATTTTGGAGGTTCTGCTAATAGGGGTGGGCGAAAGGTCCTGCCGTGTTCCCACAAAAAAATCTGTGAAAATCACATTGTTGTCCTCTTTTTAACAGGAAAATCCGCTTTAAAAACAGAAATTAAAATCTTCGCATTTTTTGCCCATTGGCAAAAATTGATTTACTTTTTTTTGCCTTTTCGATATAATAAGTGACTTATTCCAGAAAGTGAAACACAATAGAAGCAGCTACAGAGAGAGAGGTAGATGTTCTGTGCTGTTCTGCTGTGATATTTTTGCAAAAGTTAAAGTAGTTATGGTGCTGAATCTTAAAGACAGTAGATACATAATAAAGACTCTTACTCTGATGTCTCTATGATTCTGTTGTCTCAATGTGTGTGGGACTATACTTGCTCTCTTGATGGAGATGCTGGATTATGGCTGCTCTAGCCCTATTCCTAAGTGAAACTACGAATAGCAATTTAGGGACAAACAGTAATGAATGAAAAATGTTTCAGTCACGTGTTGGTTACATAGAAGAACAACTTTAGGGAAATTTACAATTAGTTGGTTGAGCTGATGTGTAATTACCAAAGCTATACAATGAACTATAATGTAAATGAACAATCTATTGAACACAAATTAAACATAAGTGAGATGAGTATAAGTTGAAGATGCGGAGGACCATCATACCAGAAATAGGGGAAGATACTGTGAGTTTTGTGAATTTAGAGAAAGGGGACTTTTGGGGGAAGGTAATATGAACCTAATAGTCTGAGGCAAACTATTAATTCATAGTCTGTTGTTATCTTTTACCTTACCTTTATTTTATTTATTTATATAGCGCACACAGATTACGCAGCGCTTTACACTCATATTGGTCCCTGTCCCCATTGGGGCTCACAATCTAAATTCACCTATCAGTATGTTTTTTGGAGTGTGGGAGGAAACCAGAGTACCCGGAGGAAACCCATGCAAACACCTTACCTTTGTACTAGTGTTCACAATCATGATCATTCTTGCATTTCTGTTTTACTGTAATCACCTGTAGTACAATAAAAGAGAGTTGATTGATAAAAAAAATTGTATGCTGATATATCATGCATATTTTTGTTTAAAGTGATAGTAATGTTTCACAAAAACAGCAGCCCCAATTAATATCTTCATAGTATTTGAGCCATAGAGTGTGTTATTTCATTACTGTGAGTGTTGTAGTTCAAGAGTAATTGAATGATAAAGTTTCCCCCTCCCACCCCTTTTACCTAGTGTAAACCCCCACTCCTCACATGTGGAATCCAGTCCATAGACCAGACAGCTCACATCAAGGGTCAATCTTCATACTGTGAGAACAATGAAAGCCCTGCCCACCTTGACAGGTTTTTCAGCCTTTTCCCTTATCTTAATTGAAGATTGTCCCTCTCTGCAATCTGCTTGGACACTCCCTGCTGCTCTAAGCTGAGCGGTGTTTCATCAGTAGAAGGGGCAGGAGGGGGGTCATTTATCATTCAATTACTCTTGAACTACAACTCTGACAAAATTGAAATAACACTCTCCAAGGCCCAAATACTATGATGATTAATTAGAGCTGCTTTTATTATGAAACATTAATATCCCTTTAATCCCCTGTTGATGTGTTATAGGAGAACTATAACTATAGGAATAAATGCCTTTTACATTGTTTAAAAGATGGACTTTAATAGTCCTTCATACAGGGTCAGATGTATCTATTTAGATATTTTTGCATAATATCTGCAGTTGTCTGTATTTGTTGTACACCGTTTCAGGTCTGCATTTAGTTGTCACTTCTTTATAATAATTAATAGACTACATCAGACCAAATGAGCCTAATCCATGATTCTTAGCAGCCATGCAAACCTTCTCAAGTGATAATATGTCTCTGCCCACATGTTAAAAAACAAAACAAAAAAACAAACATTCAAACAGAAAGAAATGCAATAAACAAATCTTTGAATGAAGTATAGAATGAAGAAGTTTAGTTAAACAAATTAAGATCCACTTATTTCAAGGGCAGCATTCCCTTTAAGATCTTTAGGGAACCACTCTCCTGTTCATGGTTTGACCTTTATTTATTTCCTGTCCTGACAGTACCTATATACACCACAGAGAACCATCAGAGTTGTAGAACCATGTTGTGTTGACAGCTATGCACACACTTGTAATTGTATGAAAAATATTAATTATTCCTTATGACTGTGTTAACTTGATATCACTTGTATATAGATTTTTTTTTCCAGTGTGGGTTCCAATCTCTGCTTTGAACATCTAATAGGATATACAGTATAATACAGCAGGGCTCAAAATTTCCACTCGCCAATGAAAATGTAGCCCTGGCGAGTAGAAGTTCAGCCCTGGTGGGTATGTTATGGCTTGTAGTGGTGAGTAACTTTTCAGGTCTGGCCAGTAGCAAAGGACTTCAACTTTTAAGCCCTGAATACAGTATACTACTGTGCAATTTTAGCTGCAACCTTAATCCAAATTGATTTATTGGCCATTCATAGCTGTGGTTTGGATCTTTCAGATTAATTTGCCTTTTTTTTGTTATAAACAGGTTCCCAGATTCCTGGAGACCTAAAAATTGCATTTTCCATAGTATTCACATAGTTATATATATATATATATATATATATATATATATATATATATATATATATATATATATATATGTGTGTGTGTGTCTAGTCAGGAGAGCTGTAAAAACAATATCTTGGCTACACATCCTATATAATAATTGGCTAGGATGTTTGTCAGAAGCCGCAATGTGCAGTAGAGACTGCTCGTGTTCAGGCAGTCTCTACTGAGCATGATTGCACTGGGTACGTGAGGCGACGCAAGACTGCATCACGTGGAGCAGTGAGGTAGCAACCACTTAACATTACCCAGACCTTGGCCCGTGTACACAGGCTTTTACACTAGTACAGAATAAACAAAAAGAAGTCTGCGCATCAAATCCTGTCCTTTACCAATAAATAACATGGGATTTAATATAGATAACAAACAGAGGGTTTAGTTACATGTTTCTAGCCAAAATCATGGTATGCTTGCCTGCCTGAGGGGAATATGGGAGGTATTTATACCTTCCCTAGTAATTGCCCAGACTTCTTTTGTTTACTCTGTATATGTAGCCAAGAAATTGTTCTTGCAGCACTCCTGACTACACACATATATAACTATTTGTATACTTTTGAAAATGTTGAGCTCCCCAGGGACCTGTATAATATATATTTTTTGTATGTTTTTTTGGGAGGTTTTGGCTCCTCCTCTGTGCCCCCCCCTTGATTGGTAGCTCCCTGTATATTCAGGTGTTAGCATTGATCAAGGAAGGTATAAATACCACTCTTATTCCCCTTGCAAGGGTTTTGCAGAGGTAAGGTGGTATTACTGTTTTTAATTGCATTATACCAAATACATGTTTACTTTGACTAGAAGCAGACAGGGACTTGACTAAATCTGGAGTGGCTTCATGGGGCAGGCAAGCTTATCATGGTTTTGGCCAGAAGCATGTAATTAAACCCCATTGTTCGTTATCTAGAGTAGATCACAGGTTATTTATTGATCAGGACGTTATGCACGGACAACTTTTGTTTTTGTTTTTTGATTTACAAAAGCTTTATTGATATGTAAAAAATGGTACAAAGTATAGACATGAAACTCCAATATTTCCGTTTGCTGAAACATCGTACAAAGATATTAGCATTATAATTGCAGAATAGGGTACATAAGTTTATCTTGTTGTGAGAGATAAATTCCAACTAAACGATCATATAGCAGGCTTATAGTAACATTCCTACAGTATATCCTAAGGGAAAATTGTGTTACAATGAAACAGAATTAGTTGTAGTTTCCATAACTTGTGAGAATCAAGGTATATATATATTTGAGCCGGTTAGGGCTCCTGGTGGAATCCACTGAAAATAAAGAAAAGGAGGAAACAGAAGAGAGAAAACATAGGGAGATTGCAGTAAACAGAAGCGTAAGAAGAGCAGAGAAACAGCCAAATCCTGCAGGTAAGGTATAGAAAATAACAGAAAATAGAAGAAAAAAGTCTTAGCAAGAAGAATAGGAGGGAGAATAGATAAAAATCCTCTGAAAGTAGAGAAAAGGAAAAAGCAGAGACGAGAAAAGATAGGGAGAAAGCAGTAAACAGAAGCGTAAGAAGAGCGTAGAGAGAGCCAAATCACCGCAGGTAAGGTATAGAAAAGAACAGAAAGTAGAAGACAAAAATCTTAGCATGATGAGTAAGGAGAGATAATAAATAAACATAAGATCTAGCTAGGGCTAGATATTTGGCACTGGTAAAACAAAGTCTGCAGTAATCGTTAATAGCAGAGAAACTGCGAGGCATGAGAGGGGCAGTAAGAAAGCTGACAACTAGACAGAGGACAGAACCCCCGCCAGAACAGACGTGTCATTGGGTGTTAAATTTTGAGGGTAAGGGTAACAATAGAGGACCAGCCTCCAAGAGAACCAGGAGAGAAGAAAGTACAGGTACTATACAGTGAGCTCTGTTGTGGACTGAGGGTTCTTATAAGAGGGTTAAGTGCCACATAGCCATTAGGAGCAAAGCATGACTGAATGACGTCAAGGCATGTCAACTGCACAGAGCTAGCCAAATAGAGGGGATAATATACTAGAGTAAGCCTCACAAAGTAGTTGAAGATAAGCAAAGAAATCATAGGAAGCGTAAGATGCTATACAGACGTATCACTGACATAGCTTCCTTAAATGTCTGAGAGTCACCGGAGCCACCCCGACCCCCGCACTAGATCAGGAGCAGCACCGGTAAGTCCTGTAAAATCATATAAGGCATGTACTATTAAAAATTAACCCTAGTACAACAGTGTAATTTCCTATATGCAAATAAAGAATCTCTGAAATCTCGAAGGCAACCACCCGCGGCCAAATCCTGTTACGCAGTTTTGAGACAATAGATGTAAAAAGACACTGAAGAAATGTTAATACAGCCACACAGGCTAGTCCCAGGGCAACAGAGATTCAATAATCCCTAAGATCTCACTAGAAGCCTACTATGTGGACTGAGACATACAACAGGCTTAATAGTAATTTTAGTACACCTAAAATACACAAGAGCTTCACGTGGAAAAATTAAGTAGTACCCACCTACACAGAAATACTAAGGATGAGAAGGTATAAAGTTACATATGTATCATAAGTAATAATATCAACAAATCTAATACCGATTATCCAATACTACCTGCCCAGTATTCTCCGGAGTTATCCTGCCACCCACCCCCTAAGTCCAGACAATAACCAAAACTTCCATAAATCAGGCCTCAAAAGGCGTAACAAAATGGAATCAGGTGGAGCTCCTCAGGTCCACAGGAGACCACCAAAAAATGAAGAGGCAAACCCAACCAGCAGAGCCAAATTCGAACATAGGTACAAGTAGAAATTATCAAAAAAGAAAAACTTTCCGGGTAGCCATAAACTGCAGAAACCTCATATATAGACATCAGTGTAACTGTAACAAAAGAGTACTGTAGCAGGGGCACAAGCGCATCCAAACAATACACAGTTCCAGGATCAGTCTGCTTGGATCAAAGTTGCAAAAAGTACCTCAGGGATCCCCGGATTCCAAGGAGAAGAGACCCAGGTAGCTGTTGTAGCTCCCATATGGCAAAGCAGACCGGCACTTGCTATCTGGGAAGAAAAATACTCATCAAGCATCCACTGAAGGGTGTCCTCCGCCTCTCATAATGTAGTGTGAAGCACTGGAACCACATGAACCTCCTTCGCTATCCCATGAAGAGATCCAGGTAGGTTTTTGGGCATATAGAACCCTGGGGTTCTTTCCCAATAGTGGGCATGTTGACTGATAGGTGCTCGGAAGCCTCTACAGAGATACTCAGCATGTCCCCCAGTAATGCCGGAGATCGCTCAAAGGCCTCAGCCCTTTGCTCCGTGGATGAGGCAACCAAATCCACCCATTCAGATCCTGACAGAAGGGTCACCATCTCATTCCAAAAAGCTGCTCTGAAATCTTCGATCAAAGCAAATAGATCTGCCTTAGTTGCCAGATGAGCTATGTCATCTCGTGTCAATAGATTTGCTGCCATCATCTTGACCCATCGTAGCATAGGGATCTGAAATTGCGTAGAAAGAAAACTCTAAAAAAGTCAGATGATTCGTTGGTTGGATGTAATGAACACTGACATACTAATGATGTTATAAAAAGGTTTATTTAATTTATGTAACATATTTTGGCATTGGATTCACATAAGAAAGGGGTAATCAGACAGGCATTGCAGTGTCACGGAAACCCATCTTTTATGATGTAAAGTTGTGGCGAGACAACATATATCGATAAATATAGTTATAGATGATACTGCGCATTTCATATTTTAAGAGCAACAATATAATATTAATCATTGCAATTTAGTAGAGGTATTGCTACCAGTTATGCTAGTCACCATTTCCTACTCAGGGATGGGAAAGAATAGAAAATATAACATATAAGGTATCTTAGCTGGGTTAGAACCTCAACATTGTTAACATGATCAGCATGGTTATTTAAAATAAAAGTAAAATGTTAGTTTATCAGTCCAATAACATACCATAAGAAAGTATAAACCTATGTAGTTGCATGTTGGACCTGACTCATGTATGGAGCAACATAGTAGCAATTCCAACTAAAGATGTGCCACTCATGCTAGTTTATATACATACATATAAGGACACAAATTACATGGGATCGATATTCCACTTTCTCAAAACAACTTGAGACTAAAGTCCCTTAATAAGTAAATAGTGTCCGTGAAATGTAATAGAAGATGGGAGAAAATTATTTATAAATAATATCTCAAGCAGATGAGATATCAACTAGCTCCTTGATATAATAGTGGGAGCTATCATGTTAAGGGTGATATTCACAAATGGGCTGAGAGATGCATTCCCTCGTTTAGACCTTGTGGAGCCATAGACTTAAGTAAGAAAATGTCCCACACATGGAGGATATGGACCCGTGTGGTGCCGGCTCAGGTTCGGATGCTGGTGTGCGTAGCTTGAGTGCGAGGCTTGAGAGCGGTGACGGCGTGCCAGGTACTTCCTTGCTGCAGCCGAAGCTGGTTAAAGGTGATGGTCGCGAAACCAGATTGTTTCACCCCAGTTGAGCCGGGTTGCAACCGGGATGGGTGTACCTGGGAACCGTTGGGAACCAGGCAGGCGGAATCAAGCTTGATAGTTGACAAGAGGAATGGTCAGGTGGACCCAGAGGTCAAGCCAGGAGTCAGAGATATGCCATAATCAGGTTAAGCCAGAGATCAAGCCAGGAGTCAGAGATTGCCGTAGTCAAGTTAAGCCAGAGGTCAAGCCAGGAGTCAGAAACTGCCGAAGTCAGGTTAAGCCAGAGGTCAAGCCAGAAGTCAGAGATTGCCATAGTCAGGTTAAGCCAGAGGTCAAGCCAGGAGTCAGAGATTTGCCGTAATCAGGTTAAGCCAGAGATCAAGCCAGGAGTCAGAGATTGCCGTAGTCAGGTTAAACCAGAGGTCAAGCCAGGAGTCAGAGATTGCCGTAGTCAGGTTAAGTCAGAGGTCAAGCCAGGGGTCAGAGGTTTGCTGTAGCCAGGTAAGCCAGAGGTCAGCAATTTGGAGCTCATGGAACGGGCACCCTCAGTCTTGGGCAGCCCGTTCAAATAATAAAGAGGAGCCAATGGGAAGAGGACAGGAGGGAGGCTTGTCTGGGAGCCATGCAGGATAGAAGGCTTCAGACCCGTGGAATGCCGACCCGGACGCATGTGCAGATGCCAGGGAATGAGACAGCAGAGTCCTGCGCATGCGCGGGCTAAAAGAAGCGAGATGGAACCAGCAGCAGGGAAGAAAAAAAAGACACCTGTTCTAAACCAGATATCCTCATCCTAGCTGGATCTCTATTGTGACAGTCTAAAAAGTGTCTACTTACACTAGTCAATTTTTTATGGGCCACCTGGTCTCTTGCAGCATTTTTAATGTTATTAAAATGCTCTATATCTCTCTCTTTTAATAGGCGTGTAGTCATCCCCACATAAAGTTTGTTACAGGGGCATTGTAACAAATAAAGCACACCTTTATGGTTGCAATTAAAATATGATTTAAGTTTGTGTTTGCGGCCAAATCTATCAACAATCCCCTTCAAATTGGTAATTGTTGGGCAGATTTTACAGTGGCCACATATATATGAGCCAACAGTAGAAGGTTTATTTTCCAACATGTAAAGTGGCTCTTGACCAATATGTCCTTTAGATTTGGAGCCCTTCTGTAACAGGCTTGTACCTTGTCACCAATAACCTGTCCTTATCCATTTCTAGGATGTGCCAATGTTTAGTAAGTATCTGTATCACATATTTCCATTGATTGTTATATGTTCCAATGAGTCAAATTGTTTTGTATTCCTTTTTTACTGCTTTTTTCCTCCAAAAGAGTGTCTCTGAGTGTAATGCTGTTAGTGCCATATCCCCTATATTTAAATCTCAAAGAGAGTTCCTCTGCTCTTTTGTTGAAACTTAGATCCTAAGAACAATTCTTTTTTTAGTCTAAGGAATTCTCCAGTAGGTATTGAGCTGACAACTGAGGGTATATGAAAGCTGATATGATGTAATACTGAAATAGTGGCTGTATGTTTCCTGTGTAGGTCACTCACTTGATAGACTGATATCCGTCATCAGTCTCAAGTTGTAGAGATTGTCATTAAGGTGTTGAATAAATTCTTCGAATGTAGTCAAGTCATCCATTCCATAAGATGATCAGATCATCAGTATACCTACACCATAGGTTTGCATATATACTCATTTGACTGAGTTCATCTCCCATTATCACCTCACTCTTCCACTATCCAAGGTACATGTTGGCATATGTGGGGGCACAAGCTGCCATCATAGCTGTACCTCGGATTTGTAGGCAGAAGTGGCCCCTAAACACAAATTAGTTATGTGGGAGGGTGAATGTAAGGAGTCTAATAATGAAAGTCCTAAATTTCTCACTCAAAGAAACATCCTGGTCCAAAAAAGAACTTAACATCCCTTAGTTCCATGTCATGGTTGATGGATGTATACTGATATTCCACATCACATGTTATTAAATATGTGTTTTTTTCAACTGGTAGTCCCTGAGTTTTATATAGGATGTAATTTGTATCCCTAATGTACTAGGGTAACTGGAGTACATATTTCCTTAACTTAGAGTCAAGGAACTTACTGGCATTTTCACACACTTCCTATACCCGACACAATGGGGCACACAGGTGGTGTTTTGGGATTTTGATCTTCCTTTGGTAATAGTTAAAAAGTTGGTATGATGGGATTGGTGACTTTCAGGAATTTACCCTCCCCTTTAGAGATCACATTATGTTCCACTGCCTCAGATATTATTTTATTATAGGAGGTCAAGGTAGTCAGAGGTAGGGTTGGAGAAGAGTTTATGATTGCACTATGTATCGATAGCTGTTTGTAAACTTCCTCTAAATCAAGGGTGTTTGGCCAGATTAGCACATTTCCCCCTTTATTTGAGGGTTTTACTTAACTCTATGGCTCCGCAAGGTCTAAATGAGAGCATGTGTCTCTCAGCCCATTTGTGAATTTCACTCTTCACTTGACAGTTCCCACTTTTATATCAAGGAGCTTGATATCTCATGTGATGCGTCTGGTTGAGATATTATTTATAAATAATTTTCTTTCTCATCCCTAATTGAGTAGGGAATGGTGACTAGTATCACTGGTATCTAAGACCTCTACTAAATTGAAGTGATTAATATTATATTATAGCTGTTGGGATATGAAATGCACAATATCATCTATAACTATATTTATAAATATATGTTGTCTTGCCACAACTTTACACAATAAAAGATGGGTCTCTGTGACATTGCAACGTCAGTCCGATTACCCCTTTCTTATGTGAATTCAATGCCAACATATGTTACATAAATTAAATAAACTTTTTTATAACATCATTAGTATGTCAATCTTCATTACCTCCAACCAATGAATGAAAGGAGGGAAGGCTTAGCTATTTAAAAACCTGCATTACAATGGAGGCCTGGACCGTTTTATGGGTGAAATTTGCGTCAGGTCATGGCTGGAGGAGTACACATGCCTGACTGGCCAAAATCTTCTTTTTGCTTGTGTAATACTATTCTGACCTATTGTACATTTGTAATTTTTTTGAACAAGCAATGCCTCCCAACATTGTCAATTACCCAATGATTTTTGATGACTTAAGAAGTGGGAAGTGGCTATTCTTTCTCTTTCCTTTTCAAAATATTTCTGATCTAGCTAGTAGCCGAGATCTAATTTGAAACTGGGATTTGGGTAGCAACATAGCGTATAAATCAACTTGAGGTTAGGCTAGGCTAGTGTATCCAGTCAGTTGGCTTTTTTCTGTGTACGGTTCAGTGGTTTGCAGCCTGTTACATAATTATTTTTGAAGGCATTAGTCCTGCTCAAAACCACCGATCTACAGATAACATTTAGGACGAGATGATCAAAAATTTGTCATAATGAAAAACTTGTCGGATCATGAGTTGGTGGTAAAAGAAGGACAATATTTTAAGAAGTAAATCCGTCACGTTTGAAAATTCATCTAAAGAATTAAAAATGATGGTAAGAAGATCTTATTGAACATTGCCCTTAAAAATTCTGATCTAAAAAACTTTCTTTCATTTTGTCTTTGAAATTAACATTTTCAGAGAAACAAAGACAATTTTTTGTCTTTGAAACAAATTTTTCTTCTCCAAGTTTATTATGTCGGGAAAAAATTACGTTAATCAGACAAAAAAATGACGTTCAAATGAACATTTTTTTTCTGAAAATACCTTACATTATGACTGAAGATTAAACCACACTCACTTTTAAGATGGCTTTTTCCCATTGATGGAGATGGCAGAATTGGATGCAAAAAATGACGGACCATGGTGTAAAAACTTTTTTATTCTGATTACAGACAATTTCAGTTACCACCACTTTCTGAACATCTTGCCCTTAGTCTCCCTTTTTTGATATGTAGAACTTATGTTGGGAGGGATGCTATGTTATCTTTTTTGTCATATGTCTGATAATGTACAACTATCCTCTGATTTACTATTGATCACACTTTAGTACTATAATCAGTGCCAGCTCTATTAGTTCTGGATAGTGAGTACAGGCCTGTACTACACACTCTACTGGTCAATAAACATACTTTCTATACCTCAAGGAAATTTCTACTGATGATGTAACCAGTGCTTAATTGCATTGCAAATACTGTTGTTTACAGTAATTTGAGTACATGCTTGTAAATACTGTTTATTTTTAAATGTTTTTAAGCAATTCACCTCTTTTTAGAGATTTGAGTTTCCCAGTAAAGGTTATATTTTAATTTTATTTCACTGACTTCTTTCCACTTAGCCCTGCCCCTAATTAATTTGCTGAACATTGTTAAAGTAGTTTTGATTTTAACTGTAAAGTTAACAATAGAACTGTTTGTGTGTGATGTCTTGTCCTTTACAAAATACTGTAACATATAAGTCTCTGTCTCTTTTATTATCTGTCATGGTCAGCCTCAGTCACATCAGTCATATCAAGGTCCCTGCCAGTCAAAGGTTTTAATTTTAGTTATCTTTTAATTTGTTTATTAACTGTACCTATCTTTTACTGTCTACAAAGAAAAATCTCCTTGCAAGTGCAACTGCTTTCTCTCTCTCTTTCAGTCTCTCTCTCTTTCTGTCTCTCTCTTTCCCCCAATGTCTCTGAAGTCTTAATATTTTACAGATTAGGATGAGGGTAGACCTTAGTCAGTGTGCTGGCTACTTTTCTTCTGAATGTATGAGTCAGTGTCAGTTGTACTTGTCTGTCTCTTGGGTTTCAATCTGCAAAGTATATATCTCAGTTACAGAGGCTCAGCCAGCACAGGAAGGAACTTAGATCACCTTCCTGTCTCTTCTCAGTCTAACAAGATTTTGGCATATATTGGGTAAATTTCCTTTCTCCCTTCACACTCCCCAAACTCCCCTAACATAGAGAACAGTCAGCTCAGGAAGGAAATTGGATCATTACCTGTCTCTTCTCAGGTAAACAAGACTTTTGAATAATCTACCTTCCCACTATTCCAGACTCACCAAAATCCCCTAACACAGGCCCACCCACAAGACCCCCTAATGATGCCATTATCGCCTGTTTCAGTCTGAGGCAAAAAATGGAACCTGTCTCTAGATTTTTGTGCACTTACAAATTCATCATTTTCTTTTAGTCCATGTGGAGCACAGGAACCATGGGATGAAGTTTCCTCCAGTCAGGAGGGCAGTTCACTTGCCTAAAAGGCTCTCTGGATGCTCCTTCCATACACTAATTTGCCCCCACCAGGCATGCCCAATTTTAATGAATAGCAAAGACTGAGACAGGAAAGGGGCCACTTAAACAAGAGAAGCAAAAGGATCACCCTGCCCAGAATTCAAACTATTTGTTCACCAGGAGATAGAAAAGCAGTTATCCATCAGTACACACAAATTTTCCTGTAACACAGTAACCATGGGGATATAACAAATCCATCCCACCAAGATCTAAGGGAGGGAGAGAACAGTCCTTCAAAGCACTGATAAGCAGGAAGAAACAGAGTTTCAACAGGTGTCAGTGGACACCTATGCACCTACGCACTAAACCATGTAACAAAAAACAAAGTAAGTTACTGGAAATAAATATAAGGGTGCCTACCTGGGCAGAGTGGTCTATAGCAACTTCCTTTCAAAACTGGCTTCAGGTGGAGCCAGAATGTTGCCACAGCAGTGTTTAAAAAATGTTTGGAGTGATGATCAGGTCTCTACCTTGTTGATCTGCAGAGGCCTGGTTCTTGTAGGTCCATGAAGCACCCACTGCTCTGTGGAATGAGTTGTGATCATAAGGGACACAGGCATTTTCGTGAGAACCTAGGTCTGGTGAAAGTTTACATTAATCCAGGAAGCCAATGTCACCTTAGATGCACCCTTGACCACATGAGGGACCACAGAAATTACAAAAAGCAAGTATGATTTTTGGAAAGGCTTTGTGCAATGAATATAGTACTTCAAGCAGCTTATTATGTACAAACAATACAGCTCCTGCCTCCTGCTAAGAGAAGCAAGAACAATTCCCTAGTTAAAGCAAAACTCAGAAACAACCTTAGGAAGATAAGCTACAGTTCTCAAAATTACTCAAAATGAAAGATCAGAAAGGGGTTTACAGGACAAAGCCTGACGTGGCAACCTGCCAAACAGACACAATTTCAAGCATGAAAGATGTCTTAAAAGTCAAGGACCTAAGGGAAACAGAAGATAGAGGCTCAAAAGAATCCCTCTGAAGCACTCCCAGGACCAAGTTCAAGTCCCACGCAGGAGTTGGATGCTGAAAAGACTGGCTAGGCATGAGTCACCCCTGTGCAAAGTTATACACATCCGCTTGTAAGCCACTACACCTCTGAAATAGTGTTGAGCGAGCACCCCGATGCTCGGGTGCTCGGGTGCTCTGACCGAGCACCCCCTGAGGCTCGAGTGCTCGGCCGAGCACCCGAGCCCCATTGAAATGAATGGGGCGACACGAGCATTACACCAGGCACCCCCTGCTCTGATGAGGGGAGGGTGCCTGGTCAATGCCCCCCTTCATCTCCGCTATGCCCCCTTCATCTCTGAATGCCCCCTTCATCTCCGCAATGTCCCCCTTCATCTCCGCAATGTCCCCCTTCATCTCCGCTATGCCCCTCTTCCACAATGTCCCCCTTCATCTCCGCAATGTCCCCCTTCATCTCCGCTATGCCCCTCTTCCACAATGTCCCCCTTCATCTCCGCAATGTCCCCCTTCATCTCCGCAATGTCCCCCTTCATCTCCGCTATGCCCCTCTTCCACAATGTCCCCCTTCATCTCCACTATGCCCCTCTTCCACAATGTCCCCCTTCATCTCCGCTATGCCCCTCTTCCACAATGTCCCCCTTCATCTCCTCTATGCCATAGAGGAGATGAAGGGGGACATTGTGGAAGAGGGGCATAGCGGAGATGAAGGGGGACATTGTGGAAGAGGGGCATAGCGGAGATGAAGGGGGACATTGTGGAAGAGGGGCATAGCGGAGATGAAGGGGGACATTGTGGAAGAGGGGCATAGAGTCTATGCCCCTCTTCCACAATGTCCCCCTTCATCTCCGCAATGCCCCCTTCATCTCCACAATGCCCCCGTACCTCCAGTCCCTGGTGGTCCAGCGGAGCGTCTTCTGATCTGTGCCTCTTCCGGCACAGATCCCCGCCACCCGAACATGGCAGGAGAGCACATGGCGGTACTCGACGAGTACCGCCATGTGCCGAGCAGAGCGATGCTCGAGCCGATCCGAGCATCGGCCGAGCACGCTCGCTCAACACTACTCTGAAATAGTACAGATTCAGCAGAAATCTGAAGGCCATCCTGAAAAAAGGCTAAGATAAACAGAAGATGTAAAGGATGCAGGTGCAACTCCTGATTATTATACCACTTATAGAAAAAAGGACTATACTTTATGGTATGCCTTGGATGACACAACTTTGTGAGTCCCCATCATAATGTCAATAACAGTCAGAGAAACCTTTCTTCCTCACTATACTTCTCCACCCCAGGGTGACACAGAGTATCCTGAGCCAAGAGGTATGGGAAGGGTAGAAGTGAAAATGACTCTACCGCGGATAGATTGAGAAGATTCAAGAACCAGGTCTGGCAAGGCCAGACTGTAGTGATCATAAATACATGAGCCTGGTCTATCCTGACTTTCCACACACTCTGGGAATCAGAGGGAATGGAAGAAACACATAATCAAGGGGAAAATTCCACTGAATGATCACATCTACAGCAAAAGCAAGCAGTTCCAGAGAGCTGGCTCAGAGCATCTAGGGACTATTAGATATATGGTTTGAAGACCCCACAGATTAACTATAGAGTCAAATACCATTTGTTTGAGATCCCAGTTCCCCAGATCCAAACGTTGACTGCTGAGAAATTCCCCCATGATTTTGTCAGAAACGTGGTGAGGGGTGGGGAGAGCCAGCAATAAAAAAATTCCACCTAAATGAGAATCATCCTAACTTTTGACCAATTGGCTGCATTTCTTGTCCGTCCACAGTGGTTGCTATATGCTAGCACCAATGCATTGTTGGACTTGATCTGCAAAGACAAACCGTGGAGGGACTGAGAACAATACAGAAGAGTGAGATGAGTCACTAAAAGCACCAGCATGTTGATTTGCAGAAAATACTCTCTCGGTCTAAAGGCTAAGCACTCTCTAATGGCTCGAGCTCAGTAACCATCAAGGAGGCCCTAGATAGCAGTCTACCTAATGGGGGATTACCCATACGAGTTAAAAAAATAAAAAAGAAGGCTAGCTAAGACAATCTTTGTCTTGATGCACCGCTTTTGTGGTCCCCTTTTAAAACTGAGCATGTTTGGTGGGGGTAAAGTGGAGTGGGGAGGGATTCTCAGCCTCTAGAAAGCTTTCTTTAGTCAAGTGCTCTCAGTATTCTGTTCTCAGTAAACATGTATGAGAAAGTGAAGAGATATTGGCAGTTAAACTCAATATTTTCTGGAGAAAAAGGGCTATTTGTGCAAGAAAAATCAGAAAAAGTATTATGCAACTCTAATGCAATGTATTTCAAGCATCTTGTAGACTTTATTTAATATTGAAATGTAACTCTCAGCTTCCACCTTCCTTGGCGTCATTGCTAACTATATATAGTGTACATTAGGCAGCTCTGCACATAATGCCAATTTAGTTGTGTTTATGTATCTGTTTCCCTAACACATATACTGTTCTATACATAGATATAAATACACACAAGCACACATTTTACTGTTGACATTACAGATCCATCTGCATTTGCTTTATGGCATGTAGGATTAATGGCTTCATGAAAAAGATTAGTGAGGCAGTGAACTGCAAGAATGAAAGATTTTAAATAATGGGCATGAGTTTAAAAACAATTTATTGCTTGCCCTTTAGTTGATGTCTACTGAACACAATCAGGTTTTAGGGAGAGAGTCATATAGGACAAAGGAATGTGCAATGGAGGTAGAGAAAGCCTACAATAGCGAAAATCAAAGTACAGGTATTGATTTGAAAGAAAGGAATTTAATTTTTACTACACATGTATTTTATGGAATTTATTTATTTCCCACTTAGACTGCACAGTGGTTATACTTATAGTTCAGGCAGTATAAATGATATAAAGGATTCAATAGATTAAATGCACGTTACTTTAAAACCATCTAATACTATAACATAAAGTCCTAGAATGTGTCATACAGAACCTCCACTGCTGCCCCGGAGACGGGAGCACAGACAGGCTGTCAGCCATCCGGAGCTCCCTGGTCCAGATCAGCCCGTGTATACAGGCTTTGTAACTAGTTGCAGATGATTGCTTTGGAACTTGAAATAGGTGTGTTAATGACAAATTACAGGGTGAGGCATTACACACACAGCTTAAGTCTTATATTTTTGGGATCAGCAACTTAATTTTTAGACCATTTTACTGCTTGGTTCTCTTGTTTTCTGTTTTTCAGAGTTACCTTGTTTCTTCATACTCCTTGATGTCAACATTCCTAATGACAATACTAGTTCTTCTGTCACTTCTCATTCTCTCATTAACATCTTCTCTCAGTTGCCCACATTTCCTACACACATATATGGGCATTGTCTACACCTTGTTCTTACCTGCCCTCTCTGTCCCCAACTTTGCTATAACTCTCTTTCCTTTCTCTGATCACCATTTCCTGTCCTTTAGTCTTAATCACCTTTCTAAAGCTAGATCACTTCATAATCCTTGCTTCACTCACACTATCAGGCAATTAAACTAACTCAGCCCTATCCAACGCTCCTCATCATTAACTTTCTCTGTATCTGACTACTTCCTGCCCAACTTTGCAACCTCTCAATACAGCAGCTCACTTCAGAAACCCTAAATTAAATGGCACCCTCTTCAACCATACACCTTAACAAATTAAAACCCCAGCCTTGGCACTCAAAAAATAGCTAGATACATCAAGAGGTACCCCTTCTGGAGGTGATGATGTAGCACGCATGCGTTAGGGGGAGGTGCGATGACCCGCTGAGGATTGTGGAGATGGCGCCGTAAGACTTGGCGTTCTCTGCGCGCCTCTCCCTCGACCTTTCTCCCTGCTTGGGGCACGCTTGGGGCCCGGTATTGGCGGACGGCTTAACATCCCAGTTGGTGCTGGATACGATGGGGCTGGAGCTCTGGTTTACCTGGCGGCTGCGTTGGAGCACTTGACTGCCGAGGTCCTCGAGTTGGCAGGCATTGCCGTTTGGGACAGCAGGAAGTTCGCACTGTTCCCCGCTATCTTCGGCTTGCCGTGCGCACTGATGGGGAACTAAACAGCCGTTCTGGCGGTGTCATCATTGTTTAGGGCGGAGTATCGCCCAATATTCAAGCCGTGTTCCAGCCCAAGAAAACAGAGAGCCATAAACCGGTTAAGAGCAAATATGCCGCCGTGAGAATTTTTTTTAAATGGGGTGGCTTGCCTGCCAGGATGGTTTCAGCCACCACGGCGTACTGGCAAAGAAGCTGAGGAAATAGAGCTTGAAGCAGAGAAAAGTGGCAGAGAAGGAAGAAGGAGAAGGAGAAGGGAGGAAAAGAGAATTAAACGGGAGGTGAAGAGAGAAAGAGAAAGAGAAGGGGAAGGAAGGAAAGAGAAGAAGGAAAAAAAAAAAAAAAAAAAAAAAAAGAATCTGCAAAAGGACGGAATGGAGCAAAATAAACACCGGGAGGTTCCTTTGTGAGTATGGCCTCTTCTCCATCCCCATGTATATTTTCTGCCACCATATATCTGGGTGAATAGCTATTGTAGTGCTGGATATCGCCAAATTGATATATGTAAATACAGATGAGTTTTGATGTCAATTGCCTACAGAAAGCAGACAGTCCCCTTAAGCCCCTTTATGTTGAATTTACATAAATGACCTAGAGGAGGGGCATATTGTTTTAAACTAAAGAGTGTAAAAAGCTTGTTCAATTATTCAATCAAGATGAGTCCTAAAGACAAATTGAAAAAGGCGGAGAGATCTGGGAAATTGGATAAGTCCAAATCACAGCCCATTAGTCCTTTTTGCTCCCCTAGGGTTCAGTCAGAGAAGGCAACTATAGGTATTGATTCTACATGTCTGGAACAAACGCTTGAGGGGTCTGATATAGAGGCCTCAGTTGGCTTATCCATCTCAGGTTTGAATAACGCCTTAGAAGCTCTACATGTTAAAATTAAGCTGGACCTGGAAAAGAATATAAGCGATTTAAGATATGAGATTGCACAGTTTCGTCAAACTCTGACAGAAGGGATGGCACAGCTAGCGAAGGAAAATTTGGAGCTAAAAAAGCAAAATGAGCTTTTTAAGAAGAGTATACAAAGGATGGAAGGGAAGATAGCAGAAATTGAAGATGCATCCAGAAGGCAGAACCTGAAGATTAGGGGTATACCTGAAGATATTACGGAATTAGATGGTTACCTAATGGAATGCCTGACTACCTTTGTTGACTCTAAAATCATAGGGGAAATTCCAATTGAACGAGCCCATAGACTTCCTAAGCCATCTAATATTACAACAGGCTCAAGAGACGTTATCGTTCGTTTCAATAACTATAAGCTTAAAGAGCGTTTTTTGGAAGAATGGAGAAAAAAATCTGGGACTGGGAAATATGCTTCGTTGGTGATGTTTCCTGATCTCTCTGTTATTACTAGGAATATGAGGAAGACATATAGAGAAATCACAACGTGTTTAAGATCAAAAGGGGTCCCTTATAGATGGGGTTTTCCAACAAAGTTGATTGTACGATATAGAGATTCCTCATATATATTTATGGATTCGCAAATGGCTAGACAGAAACTAACGGAGTGGAGTTTAATGCAGGGTTGAAGGATGATGGGAGGGGGGTAAACAGGGATAGTTTGGGGCGTTAAGGGAATTTCCTTTTTTTTTTTTTTTTTTTTTTTTTGCTTTAGTCAAGTGGGAATAATAAGACGACTGTTTATAACGCTGTACGAGAAGGAAACCCAGAAAGTTATTTATTTGTAATGAAGGTGGTAAAATGTAAAATGTATAATTGCTTGATGTTTAGGATTTAATAACTGGTCAGGGTTATGCATAGGGACTGGTCATAATGGAAGTGTTCTTGGAGCTTTCTGGGGACACCTCAGAGTCTGAAGTAAAAGTAATATGTATATCTTTAAAAAACGGTAGGAGCTAAAGGTGGTATATGGTTTGTAAAGATATTGTTGGACATAGTTGAACTCTAAATCTGGAGTTTTATATCAGATTCAGCTTAAATTTGAGCGCATTGAATTACTATAAAACTGATGATTCTTTGAGACTAAACCCCAGCACGCTCCATGAAGTTTTCACGTTGTTAATGAAGGTTGATGGGATTGTTTATAATTTTGTGAAGGAAGAATGCCTTATTATTTTTATGAATGGCTATTATGGGGAATGGTATGTAGGTATTTGTTTTTTTTTTCTCTTTTGAGATATACTGGGTTTGGTTTAGTTGATATGTCATGGGGCTGTTTGGGGATTTCTTGAAGCCTTAAAAATAGGGCATTATTTATTGTTTTATATTTAGATAAAGGTCTTTTTATGGAACTATAGATCACTTAGACGTATTGGGGTAATTTAGATCTTGGTGGAGGTTTACGTTTATACTCTAGTATTAGAAATAGTTTAAGGTAGGGTATTCTGAGATATTACACAATTGGCGATTGCATGAGAGATAGACCCAATAGGCCCCATGACATTCTAAAAGTATGTGAAGCGCTATCTATCTGTAAAGATGATGGTAAATAGGTATTAATGATAGACACTTGGGACATAATTGTTAGTTAGGATAACGCACAAGGCTGGTTGCAGTAGATGTACCTTTGGAGCTTTTTGGGGATTTCTTGGAGCCGGAAAGTAATAGTAATAACAATTTTTTTTTTTTTTTTTTTTTGTGGGAATAATAAGACGACTGTTTATAATGTTGTAAGGGAAGGAAACCCAGAAAGTTATCTATTTGTAATGAAGGTGGTGAAATGTATAATTGCTTGATGTTTAGGATTTAATAACTGGTCAGGGTTATGCATAGTGTATTTGGAGCTTTCTGGGGACCCCTCAGAGTCTGAAGTAAAAGTAATATGTATATCTTTAAAAAACGGTAGGAGTTAAAGGTGGTATATGGTTTGTAAAGATACTGTTGGATATAGTTGAACTCTAAATCCGGAGCTTTATATTAGATTCAGTTTAAATTTGAGTGCATTGAATTACTATAAAACTGATGATTCTTTGAGGTTAAACCCCAGTACGCTCCATGAAGTTTTCACGTTGTTAATGAAGGTTGATGGGATTGTTTATAATTTTGTGAAGGAAGAATGTCTTATTATTTTTATGAATGGTTATTATGGGGAATGGTATGTAGGTTTTTTTTTTTTTTTTTTTTTTTTTTTTTTGAGATATTTTGGGTTTGGTTTAGTTGATATGCCATGGGGCTGTTTGGGGATCTCTTGAAGCCTTAAAAATAGGGTATTATTCATTGTTTTTTTATTTAGATAAGGGTCTTTTTATGGAAGTATGGATCACTCAGACGCATTGGGGTAATTTAGATTATGGTGGAGGTTTACGTTTACACTCCAGTATTAGAAATAGTTTAAGGTTGGGTACTCTGAGATATTACACAATTGGTGATTGCATGAGAGATAGACCTAATAGGCCCCATGACATTCTAAAATTATGTGAAGTGCTATCTATCTGTAAAGATGATGGTAAATAGGTATTAATGATAGACATTTGGGATATAATTGTTAGATAGGATTATGCACAAGGATGGTTGCAGCAGATGCACCTTTGGAGCTTTTTGGGGATTCCTCGGAGCCGGAAAGTAATAGTAATGAGTTTTTGTTTTTTTTTTTCTTTTTTTTTTCTTTTTTTTTGTTTGTTTTTTTTGTTTTTTTTTTCTCCCCTTTTTACGCGCTGTCTAGGTAAAATACAAAGAATATTGTATGGGTTAGTACATCTTCCGGAAATCCCTGGTGGTTGAAGGGATAGTAGTTCCTGTTCGATGGTGAACAGAGTAGTTCACCTTCTTATTATTCAGGAAGGGTTAGGGTTAGAGATTGAATGGAGATTAGTATGGTTGTGTGTTGGTATGATTGGTGAAGTTGGAGGTGGTATGAGATGGTTGACCAGCCGCTGGGAGATTCTTTTCTTTAATGAATGGGGGCGAGGTAGACGAAGGTGTGTTTAATGGTTTTGACCTTTGTCACTATAAATTCGCGGGGGCTTAACTCCCCATTCAAACGGGCATGTTTGTATGATCTTCTGATTCGAAATAACGTAGATGTTGCTTTAGTTCAAGAGACACACTGGACAGCCTTGGAGGGAGATCTTTGGAGATATCGTAAATATCCACATATTTATATGTCATCAATGCTGGGGAAAAAGAAGAGGGGGGTGGCAATAGTAATTTCTCAGAGAATTAAGTTCCAATATATTCATCAAGAGGTAGACAATTTAGGTAGATATATAATTTTGGTATGTAAATTGAATGATACTTATTTTACTATAGTGAATCTTTATGCTCCCTCGGGAGATTCTGTTTCTTTTGTGGATTCGGTTATGGTAAAATCTGACCAACTAGCGAAGGGCAGAGTGGTTATGGGAGGTGATTTGAATTGCATAATGAATAAAGATTTGGATAAGAAATGCTCGATAAATCATTCTAAAGGGAATGGTAGACTTAGGAAACAGGCAAAGGCGATGACATCAGTGCTGTGCAAGAATAACTATTATGATGTTTGGCGGGTACATCATCCACAGGAGAAAGATTTTACTTTCTTCTCGAATCCTCATGCTTCATATTCCAGGATTGATTTTTTTCTTATGAGACCATTTGACTTAGAATTGTGTCAAGAATCACGAATTGGCTGTATCAGTTGGTCGGATCATGCTCCGGTTTTTTTGAGTGTGAGAGACAATCCTATGTATAAAGTAAGTACTAATTGGAAATTAAATGATAGGTTATTGAGTTCAGAAGCAAGTAGAACAGATTTAATAAGGGAAGTGGAGAGGTTCTTGGCCGAAAATGACAATAATGAAGTATCCAATTCTACATTGTGGTGTGCTTTGAAAAGTTACCTTAGGGGCTATTTAATTAAGCAGGGAATTTACAATAAGAGGAAGCAGGGTAGGCCTCTGGCGGATTTATATATTGCACTTGCAGTTTTGGAAAGGAGGGATAAGGACGCTTCTATGGCGGAATTCAGTAGGGAGAGGTTGTTACTTCAGGAGGAAATTAAAGGGAAACTAAGAGAGAAGTTAAATGCTAATCTAACTCGTTTAAAACATCACTGGTATTATTCTAATAATAGGCCAGGTAAAGAACTGACGTCGAAACTTAAATTTCACAATCAGAGGCATCGGATTAACCAGATAATATATGAGGGCAGGTCTTGCGTTTCTCCGCGCCAGATTAGTGAGGCATTTAGATCATATTATGAAGGTTTATATAATCTGCCAGAGCTAAATAGGACAAACCTGGAAATGAGAGAATTTCTTGCAAGATTGAATTTGCCTGTTTTACAGGATAAGAATTTGAATATTTTAAATAATCCATTCTCTAGCGAAGAGGTTGCTAGTGTTATACGGGGTTTGAAGGATGGTAAAGCACCGGGCCCAGATGGTTTCACTGCAAAATTTTATAAAGTAATAGAGGCCCAGGTTGGGCCCCTGCTGGAACGGGTCTACAGTGCTGCGGAGGGGGATCAGGGATTTCCTGAAGAAATGTTGGAGGCAACAATTTTTCCAATTTTAAAACCAGGAAAAGATCCAACTCTTGTTACTAACTACAGGCCCATCTCCTTGATAAATTATGACATTAAGATTTATTCTAAGATTCTGGCTTTGAGGCTTAATTCTGTGATCCCGGATTTGATTCACCCCGACCAAGTGGGTTTTGTCACTGGGAGGGCCGGAGAAGATAATACTCGAAGGATTTTCGACATCCTGGACCATATTCGGTTGGGGAAGATTACGTCAATATGTATGGCCCTGGATGCCGAGAAGGCCTTTGACAGGGTAAATTGGAGGTTCTTGTCGGAAACACTTAGGGCCTTCGGAATAAGGGGAAGAATCTTTGAATATATAATGGCGTTATATACGGTGCCAAAGGCTAGGGTGACGGGCCCGTTTTTGGGATCAATGGAATTCAAGATTCGGAATGGGACCAGACAGGGTTGCCCATTGGCCCCTTTGTTGTACGCCTTGTCAATAGAGCCTTTGGCTTCTTTGGTTAGAGCCTCTCCAGATATATGTGGAATAAAGATTGGTTTACAAGATCATCGGATATCTTTATATGCAGATGATGTCATGCTGACCTTGGCCTCTCCAGAGACCTCTCTCCCAGGTGTCCTGGAAATATTGGAAGTATACGGTGGATACTCTAATTATAAGTTAAATCTTTTAAAAACACAAACTATTTCTAGTTTTATTCCGGAATCATCTTTTTCTAGTCTGAGAGGACAGGTTCTGCTGGATTGGGATAGTAATTTTATTTCTTACTTGGGGATACAGATTACCTTGGATATGGCACAAACATTAGAGATGAGTTATTCCATGCTTCTTAGGACACTACGGGATTTGAGATCAAGGTGGAGGGGCCTAGAGGTTTCTTGGATGGGTCGAATAAATATAGTTAAATCTTATTGGATTCCGAAGATAGTTTATCTTTTTAGGGCTATTCCGGTGCCAGTCCCTGTTTGCATTTTAAGAGATCTAGAAAGTCTGATAGCTGGTTATATCTGGGATGTTATAAAGCCCAGAATTCCTAAAGACGTGTTGAAAAGAAAGCTGAATTCGGATGGGGTAGGTTATCCGGATCTCTTTAAGTTACATGAGGCCTGTATGTTGTCTCATTTTTTGATGTGGGAAGCTAAAAGGGGAACAGGATTGGGCTGGCATAACATAGAATTGGATAAATGTAAGGGGTATGATCCCTTTCTGTTTTTTTGGCTTGAACCTGCTCGCTTTAGGAAATTGAGGTTAGATAATAGTATAGTGGTTGGATTAATGACTTGGATTTATAAATTCCGGAGAAAATATTGCTCTATAGAAAATCAGAGTTACTTGAATTTATCAAGTCCAATTAGAGTTTTGTCTCTCTACTTGGAGGATTTGGAGCTTGGCCGCTGGCTGGACGCAGGTATTAGGAAAATTGCAGATCTTTTTCATCAAGGTTCCCCGCTCTCATTCCCGGAGTTGCAGAGGAAGTTTGGGGTGGTTTCTAATGATTTCTTTAAATATATTAGAATTAAAACGTTCTTGGCAGGAGAGAGTGTTTCTACTCTAGACATTGGAGAGATAATAACCAGTGTACTTAGGGGTAGACACATTATCTCCAGAGTAAGGAATGTGTTGTCAAATTTGGTTACACCCCGGAAGCCACGAGCATTCCGGAAATGGGAGGCGGAGATAGATATTTTTGTTCCTTTACAGGACTGGTACGTGGCATGGAGGATCACAAGACGCTCAGTTCACTGTATTAGTTTGATAGAACAATATTATAAATTAATTCATAGATGGTATAGGGTACCCCACCTTTTATGTAGATTTAAGGCAGGACTTCCGAACTTATGCTGGAGATGCTCAACAGAGGCTGGAACTCAATTGCACATTTGGTGGGACTGTGCTAAGCTTGACGGTCTTAAGACGACACTGATGGAGCTGTTGAATAATTTGTTTCAAATTCGGACTGCTTTGGGCCCTAGATCTTTTCTGTTCCATTTGGAGCTTCCTGTCACAAAAGTCAGTGATAAATTTTTATGTGTTAATATTTTACTGGCTGTGAAAATGGTAATCGCAAGATATTGGAGGAGACAGGAAGCTCCGACATGGAACGAAATTGAGGCTCAAGTTGATTTCCAGTGCGAGTCGGAAAGGTACTTTTATAGTAGAAATCATTTAGCTATTGATTTCTATGGTGATATTTGGAAGCCGTGGCTTCGAAGAAAGACCCGTACTGTACATTAATAGGGACACGAGGGTCTGACTTTGGATCCCCGCGGATTAAAAATTTAGTTGATTACGCCTTGGTAATGCCCCCCCGGTATTAAGCTTTACTTTCTATAATGGTGAAGATAGAATCTCCCAGACGGGCTGGTGACGATTGGTGGGTTGGTGAATGGGGGTGTATGTGAATTCTATGCGATTGTATTGTAATCTGATTGCATATTTTTAACTATGTATTGACTGTTTGTATATCATGCAATTTAGAAAATAAAGGATTTAAAAAAAAAAAAAAAAAAAAAAAAAAAAAAAAGAAACCCTAAATTAAATGGCACCCTCTTCAACCATACACCTTAACAAATTAAAACCCCAGCCTTGGCACTCAAAAAATAGCTAGATACATCAAGAGGTACCCCTTCTGGAGGAAGTCTCAATCAACAGAAGACCTTGTCCACTATAAATTCATGCTATCCACCATCAGCACTGCTCTTTCTTGACAAACAAGTCTATTTTCTTCCTTGATATCTACTCTGTCCTCCAACCCACACTGTCTTGTTTTTACTTTTAGCCCTCTTCTCCATCCACCTGCACCTGAGCTTCCCTATTTCTTTACAGGCCAAGACCTGGCCATATCCGTTATAGACTCAAAATGAGAAAAAAAGAAGACAGAACAAGAAAAGAAAACTATTGACTTGTTCTGTCTTCTTTTTTTCTCATTTTGAGTTTATCATAATCAGACTTGCAGTGCGCTTTAAGTGGTTTCATTCACATATTGGTATACATATCCTTTATAGGCAAAATTAAACACCACCATCTTTCTACTCAATCATCAACACCCAAAACTCTAATATCCTCCACCCCTAACTATGCTATCTCTCTTCTCAATCGTTGAGGGATAGTTATCAACCCTGCTCTTATCCTCACAACCAACAACCTTCCTCCTTGATCCTATTCCATCACAACTTCTCTTTTCATTATTTTCCAACCTCTGCCCAACACATATCCACATCTTTAACCTCCCACTGACAAAAGGTCCTTTCCCATCTGCCTTCAAACAGGCACTTATCATACCTTTTCTCAAAACAACTCTGTTGGTCATAACATCTCTAAACTTCTTATATGATGTCTACAGCTGCTTAACTGTTTTATATCTTCCAGCTCTCTACCTAAAATATTGCAATCTGTATTCTGCCCTCTGTATCGCACAGATCATCAAAGTGTTTAATGACAGCCTGCCTAAATGACACTTCTGTCTCCCAATTTTACTTGACCTTTCTACAGCTTTCAAGACTGTTGATCCCATTTCCTCTGCAACAGTATGTTCTCCATTGGCACACATATATAAAACACAGCTCTGTGATTTATCCTCACTCCTCCCCCTTTCAGTCAGAGTCCCACGAGGCTCTGCCCATGGATCTGTTCTCTATATACATCTTTTGCTATCCAATGACACCCATATATGCGGCCCATATCTCTCTCTCTGTCAGTCATGGCTCGAGTCTCCAAATTCCTCTCTTTTATGTCCCTTTGCATATCCTCTCTTTTATGTCCCCTTGCATATCCTTCCACTATATCAAACTCAATTTATGTAAACCTGAACTGATCACCCTCCTTCTTGTTCATCCCCCACCCCTCTCTCCCTTACAGGTTTCCTGTGATGTGGTTATATTCAACTCTTCTCACTTCTTTATACCCACATACAATCCCTCTCAAAATCTTGCTGTCCCTACCTAAAACTAATTTCTCATATTTGCTCCTTTGTCACCCAAGATGCTACCAAAATTCTTATCCATATATTAATTTCTGTTATTGATTACAGTAACCTTCTTCAGATCATATTCCAGTCAACTTCTCTCTATTTCAAAAAAACACAAAAAGGAAAAGCACACAGTCTAAGTGTAGATTCTTTTCTCCTTATTTCTTTTCTTCTTTTAACACCTTCCCTATGCATTTCGCAACTATACTTTGCTTCCTCAGGGGAGTTCTGATTCTATAGGTATTTTTTAAAAATCCCCTGAGGAAGCAACATATAGTTGCAAAACGAGTAGGGAGGTCCCATATTGGATGATTTTATTTTTCTTTTATTGATTTTACAGTGTATATCTGTCCAGATATTTTAATTTTAGTTATATTAAAATATATTCATTATTGTGCAACTATATTGAATCCTGTGTCATTGTGTAGCCAGCCTGTATAGCATCCCGTGAAAGGCTGTGTGTATGGTGGGTCTTGAATAGAGGACCATCTGTTTCACATTAGGTCCTAGATAGAGGACCAAGTACTACATAGTGGGCTAAAAGGAATAGCGAGAGAGGTTGTTGGTGATGACTACTGAGAGAGGTGGAGGAAACCACGAGTGCTGAGAAAAGATAGCGTCACTAGGGGTTATCCAGTGGATGCGATCAAACCCTGAGGCTGGACTTCCTCTGAAAAAGGTGAGTGGTATATCCACATTGAGATAACTGGTGATCTCCACGGTGAAGGAGGTGAATACCATTAGAATTACGCACGGTGAAGGTATTAAAAGAAGAAAATAAATATGGAGAAAAGAATGTGTGCTTTTCCTTTTTTGTGTTTTTTTACATGTTTGTGAGGACTTTGCCTGAAGTAAACAAGGAATAAGCTTGCACTGCTTTGTGGAAAAAAGTTTGAGGACTTTCTATTGCCTGTCAGGTTGTATTGGGCTTGTTACTGGTGTAATAACTCTGGGATTTCTTTGTGTGTATTCTCTCTATTTCAGTCTATCTAAAGTGTCAGCCTTACTCATCTTACCTGTCAATTCTCTACAGCTGTTCCTCTTTGCAAATCCATATACTGGCTTTCCTTGTCATACAGAATCAATTTCAAAATCCTGACACTGAGCTACAAAGGAAGCTCTCTTCAGCTCATCTTCCCCATATATATCTTCACTCTCCTAGCTGCTCCTTGCTCTATTCACATGAACTTTGTCTCTCATCAACCCTTATAATCTCCACTCACTCATTTATTAGTTTCATGTACTCATGTACATGTACTCCTTTGTGGGTCCAGCTGTTGAGCTGGCCTAACATTAATCTCCCCCTTCACCTCATGTCTCTTATTCCCCATATTCTAAGCTTAAGTGGGCAGGTCCTTGACTAACACTGATTTCATTCAGGTTCTGTATGTCATTCTATGTTCTCACCCCTATTTTGTACATCAACTATGTTGATGAGGTTGAAAAAAGACACGCCTCCATCAAGTTCAGCTCCTGCCATATGAACCTGTTGATCTAGAGGAACACAAGAAAAACACATTGAATCCATTTCTACTTAAATTTTATGTGATAAAGTGAGTCCCTTATTGGATTTTTACAGCTAACGCAATCCTTTAAATGGCAACTTGGAGCATTTTTTTTCTTTTCAATGGGCCAAAACGCATGTTAGTGTAGCAGCTGGTAGGGGTTTTTTTATGCTGGCATTTTTTCATAGCATTGATCTTTAAATAGCTTACTGTGCTTGAAAAAAATGCCTACACCAGTTTTTTCATAGCTAATGCCTGCCTTTAAATCTACCCCTAAATGCTAAAGAACTCTTCAGTGCATTGCAAAGCAATGTGTTGGATACCACTTTACCATTAAAAGAGTTAAAAATGGTATTTGTCCCCTATGGTAGAGTTGATTTGTCCTTGAATGTCTCTGTGGGGAAATGCACTAAGGTACGATAAAGTGGTGATAAAGTAGAGATTACTTCTCCAGTGATATCACTAGGGATTGTAGTACATAGGCTCTATAGAATAACATGGTAACTGGAGAGGGTTTACCACACTGGTGAAAGTATCCAGGGCCCGATTTACATTCCAGGCTTCCCTAGGCAAGGCAGTCTGGGCACCCTTAGCTTGGCCCATTGCCATACCCCACTACTCACACGTCCACAATACCAGTCTCATCCACTGTTTCCTGTCACAGAATCTACCTTTGGCCTACAACTAGTTAACCCATTGTTTGCTAGAGAGATCTCCAAAGTATTGCTCCGTAGTGCGTTGGAGATCTCACTAGCATACAAGGGGTTAAATAATAGCTTTTAAATGGTTGTTTAAGATACTGCATGGATTGCTCTGGTCCCACCCATAATTCAGAATGTGGGTGTGGCCAGCACAGCTGAGGCGCCCCTCAAAATTTGGAGCTCAAGGCAGGTGCCTAGTCTGCCTATTGGGAAATCCGGCCCTAAAGATATTACACCTTAGTGCATCTCCCCCCATTTCTTCTTAGTATATTAGCCTTGCTATAACCCAAATTAGTATGCCTTCATTGAACAATGTATATCATATATAATGTATATATAATGATTTTATTCAGAATCAATATTAGATTTTTTAGTAATGCAACAAAAAGGTATACCAAAATATGTATTTTTTGGTGACTTATTTGTGTATGCCAACAAAGATAAAGTGTTGCTTGTGAAATATAGAAACTTTTGTACTGGATCATATGCTTAATGAGTGTGATTTTTGTATAATAACTTCTAAGCCTTCAAACTCCTACCTGTCCCTAAACTCTGGTAACTTACAAAGTAGAGTTTACAAGAATCAGCATTTGGTGACAGGTTATATCAAAATGTGTTCAGAGCAGGTCAGTGGGTCTGACTCTGGTTTCTTCCCAGTAATCAGATCCAAGTGAATCAGCAGGTGATAAAGGATAATTCATTCATGCCTCTTGTGTAGCTTTGTGAAGCATAGGGTATGTTACCTCTACTAGAACCTGGCATGAGGTGAGGACAGACAAAGCGATAACAACTCTTATTGTCTGAGGATCTTTAGTGTTGCTTTTTTTTTTGTCCCAAACTTTGAAAGTTACGGTTGAAGACAACCTGCAGGTAGATCTGATGAGGGGTCCTTTTCACCTTAGTTTCAGTTTTCACTCACAGGTGTATTGTAATTTAAAGTACCAGAAAGAACTCATGAGATCCATGCATCCAATTTCTTTACAGAGACCACTCTTTCAACTGTGCAAGAGAAGTGTGATAAAACATGTGACAAAGCAAAAAAACAGCTAATGAAGTTGGTCAACAAATTGAAACATTAGAAAGAAGAAACTATTAGTATTCTGTATCAGTCTGCCAAGTGAATTTTCTCTGAAATAATTTGTAACTAGCACTTATGGAATTTTAGTAGTCTTGCCCCCCAACCCATTGGGGAAAATAAACATTCCCAAAATTCCCATTGATTTGTTTAGCTGATGGATTTGGAGGACCTGGATAAAATTAATGGTCTGTCCAAATCAGAATGGATCTTAGAGATAAATTGGGTAGAGAGGGACTGGGGTGACCTAGAGGTGGTAAGAGTGAGGACCACTCTTGGTGGGGAGAGAGCTTGGATCATGCAAAAGGGAGAAGGTGGGGAGGATGGAGATGGAGGAGGCAGCCATGGGGAGCATGGAGAGGAAGGAAAAATGGATAGACAAGTGGCCACAGGACGTAGGGAGAGAGAGGAGGCAGCTGCAGTGAGCATATGAGTGAGAAGAAGTGGGGAGCATGTAGAGAGAAGTTAGCTGCAGGTTACATGGGGAGAGATGAGGCAGCCATAGGGAGAATGAAGGGAGAGGAGGCAATCACAGGGAACATGAGGAGAGAAGGGGTGGCTGCTGGGAGCATGGGGAGAGAGGATGCGGAAGCATCTGAAGCTAAGTGATCCTGTTTTTTATATCATATTTTTGAACATTAATTGCTGTCTGAGGTTGATACATGTTTCAAGTTTCAGAAAATGTAATATATCCTATGAATACTAGACTTACCTAATCACTACCTTCATCCCTACTTTTATCCACCTGAATGAGAAGAAATGCATTATATACCCTCTAGTATTCATGGGGCTAAAGCTCCATTTAAATCAAGAAAGAACATTTTTTGTCCCATATGGTGAATTTTGTTTGCCCCAGAATTGCGCCAGTTATTTATAGTATATCCACCACAGTGATTACTAGACCAGTGAATTTGGAAAACCCTTTGAGTTCCAGAGGGATATAAATGTACATATCTTACTTATAAAGCAAGAAAATGTATTTGAAATGGTATTTGACTGTGGCACTAATGTTATGACTACAATTTAGATAAAAGTATTCTTTGTTTTCACAGTAATTTGTCTCTTTTTAAAACCACAGATATCAAATGAAAGTAAAACTGATCTAGAGCAAAACAGCTGCAATTCTGGAGCAATTTCTGGAGCAAACCAACTCCACGTTTGGAGATGAATTAGAAATCTCCAAATTCCCATTGTTATAAATAGGGCTTCTGGACCCCTTAAATGTTAAGGAGGCCCCCAATCCATTGCTTCACAATGCATTGATTACTATTTTAGCATAAAAGAGTTAAAAGGCCCCCTTTAAAACAATGGATATTTTGTACATTTTTAGATGTCCCCTATAATGCAGTTGGTATGCTCCAGAACTAGACTTCCTTTATTGATTGAATCAAACATGTCAAAAGTTAGTGCTTTTAAAAATGTAATTTGGTATTTGTTTTCTAGTGAATGGCATATTGACTTGGTGAAGGTTATACAGACTTAACATGGAAACTGAAGCCCTCTGTTCATTCACAAGCCAGGTGTGGTGTAGACAGCCTCAATCTGCACATTTCCTTAGACTGCCCTAGAGATGACCTTAGCCATGGCACAGTGTGAGAAGGAGCTTTGGAGGGACCTTGGTTACTGTGATACATAAATGAACATTAGTTTTACCCTTCCAGCACATTATTAACATGAAATAAGTTGTTATATTCTCATAATTCCATTACTGTAATTTTTTGCTTTATGTTAGAACTGCTGGCTGGGTATGGCATAAGTAAAACATTGTGATGCTTTCCTATGTGTATTAACATAGTTTTTACTATACAGCATTATATAATTACCTTTTATAAGAAAATAATAATAATAATAATAGTTGATTTTTATGGCTGGGATTCCATTCCATGGAAATTCTAGCAAAATAGTCAAAAAAGAGCAATTTTTTAAATAATTTTTCCAACTCTTGCTGTCACATTCCTGAGTTTGGCAATTCAGAATACATGGAAAAATGGCTCTAAAATATTGTAAATGTCCATAATGTAGTAGCATATCCTTTACAATGCTCCCTTTTGAAGCCCTCCCACCATTGACAGCTCAAAGCTGTTGTCTTGGGAAAAAAGTGTATTTCTCTACAAATGGCTGCATACACCAAAGCATCCGCAGTGTCCCCAAGTGAACCCCACCACCTTCCCAATGCTAACCCAGTTTCCCCTTAAACCCCTGTCTGATGCCAGACAGCTTTAAACGTATTGCTTTGCAATGCACTGCAAACTTACTCTCAATTAAGACGTTAACTGTTAAAAAATAAAGTCTTACTTCCTTGCCACCCCCACTAGCTTATCAGGCCTGCCATTAACCCCTTAAATGCTGTATTGCCTAGAAATACATTGCAATCAATGCACTGACACCATATGGCAATGGAGGGCATAAACTTTTCAAAAAGAAAGATTGTGTTTTATTTAATTATTTAAAGGGATAGTAATGGTTGATTTTAAGTTGATTTAATGTTGTAGACATTAAAAAAGGTTAACATTGATGTAAGTCTTATCTCTCAAAGCTTTATGGTTTGAGAGATATAACTTGCTAAAGTTACCTTTTCCTGGCTGTTTCACTCAAGTCTGCCATCTAGCTGACAGCTGTAGATTCCAGTCATTTGACCAGACAGAGGCTCTTCAGCAGAGCTGAAATCAGCTATTTAGAAATAAATACTTCACTGGAACAGTCTGCAAAGTGTGCTTGCAAACCAGGCACACTTTGTAGACCATTCTAAATGAAGTATTTATCTTTAGATATCGTTATATCGACACTACTGAAGAGCCACATCTGGTCAAGCAACCAGATTCTGCCACTGACAGCTTTACAGCTCGTCAAGCAGAAAGGGGAGGGACCAGATAACTTTATTTTCCTATATCTCTCAAACCATAATGGTTTGAGAGATACGAATAGGTGCAAGTACTCTCTTTTAATTGTATCTACCATATAGTTAATACTTTTTTTCTGACATTACTATCCCTTTAAGGCTAATGTGGTCATTTAAGGAATGAAACAAAAAAAAGATGTATGGGGTATAGTCACCCCATATTTTTGTTTATTTTACAAACAAATAACATAATATGGTGAAAAAATGCTTAATATATGTCTCTTTTCCACCAACCTCCTTTCTCAATTATTTCAATATTCTTCTAGTACTGAACCCGGCATTGCATGACCTGAATCTTTTTAGTTTGAAATGTAGGTTACTAAGACTTGGCTAGTTGGGTGTCACTCATCTGACCAACCTAGTAACACTCCCCTCTGATCTCCTTCCTTCCATTTTTATTTATTTATTTATTTTTAAAATGTATTCTTTTTCTCCACAGCACCTACTGAGTGATTACACCCATATCTTCTCCTTTTTTTGAGCATAGCATTGAGACACGGCTTTACCTTGACTTTCACAGATGTTCAAACTTTTACTATAGTATTAATTTAGCTTAGATTTACGTCTTACGTCTGTTACTCTAAGATGCAATTCAACATGTTTGTAACTTATACATTTGCGATATTGCTCAGTTACTAGATCTTTTACTGTTTGATATCTTCACTGTTCGTTGTCTATGTAATGCCAATTTTACTAAATAAAGCATTTTAAACTTAAAAAAGTTTCCTTTCCAGATAAAGAAAATGTCACACATGAACTAATTGTATTCCTGTATCCTATAACTGAACATACCCAGTATATTAAAGCAGAACCGCACAAACACAAGATCAGCAGAATTTGACCATGTTGTAACATTCCGTATCTTGGCTCTTATATTGGCACCATTGTCATTTTTCTGTGACCTGCCTGCTGCAGTTACTTTAACATATTTACAGCTTTGTGGGTTTGTCTCTCAAAGTTCTGCATGTATAAAGTGGCATGCTGATGGCATGGACCTTTACTACTTATGCCAGCACGAGAGGGAACATTGGCAGTGACCCATTGCTGCATGCTGCCGCTCATTGATGGAAAAGATACCCAGGACTCAAGTCAATATCCACCGTTTAAAAAAAAAAATAGCCTGTGCAACAAACTATCGAAGGAAAAAATACATTTGGCACTAAATCTGTGCCCATTGAAAGCAACTAAAAAGTTTTTGAATTCCTGATTCAATATCATGTGTTGGGTGGTAACATGCGTAAGGGACCCCCACTTTATTGCCACAAATATGCACCTACAGAAAGCAGGCTCTGATTCCCTAATGCATGTTTAAAACCACCAATGCTGGAATTCAAGAGGACAAAATATAAGAAAAACAGCTAAGTGACCAGTGGATGTATTGGTATGGCGCCCTATGCCCCAAATGTGTGTAATTTAACAATGAGTAACCATCTCAGTGCCGGGGGGGGGTGCACAATGCATTGCAAAGCAATGTGCTGCATACCTGTCTGGTGCTCAATGGGTTTTCAGTTTGTGTATAAACAGAACCCATAAAAAAAGGGAAAAGAGGGAACAGCAATAGAAATATTTATTAAATATACTCTAACAATGAGAACAGAGAGCACAGCCTATTCCTTGTTTCTGGGGATTTTTCTTTTCAAATTGCGTGTTAAGCATGAATAATGCTAACAAATGTGAGTCAATGGTTAAAAAAAATAAAAATAACCCTTTGAGTGCCAGTAGGGTATACAATGCATTGAACAGCATTGTATGCCACACTGGAATTCAAAGGGTTAATCAGTCACAAACTATAACACACAAAAAAAAATAACACCAGTAACCCTGAGTCTTCTGCAGGCAGGTCTTCTTCAATTTTTCTTCTGTAATCTTCTATCTTCTTTTTCTTTCTTATCTTCATCTCCATCTTCTTTCTCCATCTGTGCTCCTCTTCTTTCTTCTTCTGTAAATTTATTGTGGAACCTGTAAAAAAATAAACAAATTAAGTTACAAAAATCCCCCCATCCTCAAACCTTTCTGCCCACTGCCCAATCTGCAATGAGGGAAAATTTAATAGGGACAGCCATTTTATATGGTCAGTTCCTGTATAAACTAATTTCTATGATCCAATTGGCTGGGATGTGGGGTTAAGCAGGGAATGGAACGTGTCCTGTTGTAACTCCACCTCTCAGCCAATCCGCTTCTAACGCATTAGGTCATCCCTCCAGCTAGAAGTTTGAAGTCTTTACTCTGGCCACTTGTCCTGTGGTCAGGTGAACCTTCTTGCTGCGTGATGCTTCCAGCCTTTTGTCCACCACACTGACTTCCTGCTTATTCAATTCTTGCACAGCCATCCTTGAATAATAACTCTGAATTGGAATATGCCAGCATAGTTCAACACCTAAGATAGGTTCTTTAAAGCCACTGTTTTATATAAAACAGCATATCAACTGCTAACATTTTTTTGCAAGTTTATCATGCCACAGGTGTACTTTTTGAATATTTTTTGGGAGTTTTTGACTTCTTTCTAAGAAGTCAGTAAGAATGGGTGGCAACACATAGAAGAAGACTTTTATGACTCTTATCACCTCCTACTAAGTCAGCATCATACATTTTTTCCATACTTTGCCTTTGTACAACAGCAAAAGGAGACATGGGTATTATTGTTAGAGACGAAAATTTTGTCCCACTCTTTGGGACATCTACTACCCTGCTTCTGTTACTGAAAGTCATCCCACCTCTGATATGCTACTAGTTGTGTGATTCCAAATCATGCTTCAGTTGGGATCTAAAGAGGGATATACCTTTATGTGATCTACTTTTCCCTCTGTTCACATATTTACAGAGTCAATATATAGCAACATATTTAGATTTTGGATCATGATTGATACATCTCCATACTAGAGATTCCTTTGGTTATCCACCACATATATCATAATAACCATCCCCTCAGTTTGCACACCTATGTGTCATTGCATCATTTGTATCATAAAGCAAAAGAGCTAATGATGTGTTAGCTCCTTGTACTAATTTGCCACATAAATGACAAACAAGATGATTCTGCATAATACATATGCATAAATACATTTTTATATATATCTTTAAAAAACTATCATCAATACACATTTTAATTTTTAAAACATCGTTAGGTCCAGGAATAACATCTGCAGAACATTTTTTTTTTATTATTGACATGTTATACAGAAATGAAGAAAGTGTTGACAAAATGGCTATCATTTTGTTTTCTGCCACAACGTTTAGACTTGGCTTGAAGAAATAAGGTCTCATACCCAACATCCGTACTGCTCTGTCAGTTGGTTTTGCCAAAATGGTATCTGTTGTTTTACATCTGATCTTTCTGACTGTTATGACTGAATCACAATTATCACTTTTATTTTGTTTTGGGAATTCATCAAGTAGCCAATTTTGTGGCTTTAAAAAGCTAAGAAAAATGATGTCTTGGAAAAAGTTTAAACAAATCCTTCCTAATGCTGAAAAAACTAAAAACAAAATAAGAATTATTCTATAAACTTGGTGTTTCCCTTTACCAAACACAAGTTCTTTTTCCTCCTATTGCCATATGTATTCACTTATTGGGTTTTTGCAAGTTGTTACCATGAGATACTATTGTGACTTTGTTCATGCTCTGGTTTCTGTATATTTACTACCCACAGTTTTGGCTGCTAAGCAAATCTTTGCAGCACACTAAGCATTAAGATGAATGCAATATCAAGTATAATACATGCCAGAGTTATGACTATGGGCAAAATACAAAAAAGACATGCACATACAAGATGAATTTTAGTCTTCTTTTATTTTGACTTTGCATTCAAATATTTAAGGGACTATGTTTTGACTTCTCACTAAATTAAGATTGCCTTTTTCTTTGCAGAAAGCCAGTGACACATAGTGCAAAAGTAAATGTCTTGTTAGATTTTGATAATACTTGCCATATTATATTAAGCTGTATTGATTAATAACATGATTTCACCCTTCTCTTAAAGACAAATCTCTGGAATTGCTGAACGTTTTTGACTTGTAAGTTTTTTCATCACATAATGAACCTATGCAATTGTGTCCCAGTAGTTTGCCACACTTCATTAAAATCGTTTAACATGCCTGCAAAAATATGTCCCTAATGGGTTATACATTTATTATTCAGCAAAACAGACTCTGTAACTGTCACACTGGAAGGCCAGAAGTCAGATTAGAGGGCCATGGACTGGACTATTCTCAACTCCTTGTGCTTGGTCAAAAAATGTAATTGTTTTACTAGTCTGCGTAATTAAAGAGATTGGACAGCAATTTCACACTAGACACATGCAAGTATCAAAAGAAAACTAGTTTGTACAGGAAGTGTTTTTTTTTTTTGGGGGGGGTTGTTTACTGGAATTGGGGGACAGTTAATAAAAAAATAAAAAATAGATACATGGTATAAAAAGGGGTCTGAGAAGGGTGTTTGTATTGGTGGGTGGACTCTGGGGAACGAATCAGTTAACAGGGGATTTTTTGGGGAGTTTGTTTACTGGTATTTGGTGGACAGTTGAAAAAAAATACATAAAATTAAAAATAAAATAAGAAATTGGTACATAACATGACAGAGACAGGAACCCCATGACCAAAGCTGCAAATGGGTATGACTGATACTTGACAGGATAAAATATTTTGTAGAGGATGATTTGTACGACTTAGACATGTTGCTAGAGGCCCAAGCCCAGAGGAAACATTGATTGAAGGACTTAGAATTATTAGATGCACACGCCCTGAGGAAACATTGATTAGTTGTAGGAAATAAGACGTGTGTTAGGCCCAAGCCCTGTGGAGATGTTGATTTGAAGGACTTAGGCTTGTTAGAAACAAGCCCCCAAAATTGTTTATTTTTTGTAGGCCTCTGTTTTTTTTAAGCGGAACTTTCAGCAGAATGACAAAGTGCGGCAAATGAAAATTATTTTAGCAATATGCACATACTTAGTTTTATTTTTAAGTATAAAGGCTGCATTAATGAAAAATATAACCTTTTCAGCAGGTAGGCAGCTGGGAACAGCGCAGACATCTTGCAGAGCCGGCATCTCTGCATCTGCGCTGTTTGTCCCCTTTAACTCCCTGATTGGGGAGTTGAATGCCTTTGTGCCCAAAAGTAGGCAGAGAGCACCTACTACAAGATCCCAGCCGGTGCCTGTCTTCATAAAAGGTTATATTTTTCAATAATGCAGCAATTATACTTTAAAATAAAACTAAGTGTTTGCATATCGCTAATGTAATATTCATTTGCCGCTCTATGTCATTCTACTAAAAGTTCTGCTTTTAAGAACAAGCCCTAAGGAAAAAAATGCCTTAATGGCCTAGTGCCAGCAGGTCATATTGTGTGGCCACTGGCCATTGCCAAATGCCCCAGTATTTGTGACTGCTGTTCACGCTGTGGAGTTGTTTAAACATCAGGATGATTAGGTAGCTCAAAGGGAATGGGATCAACAACAGCAGTAACATGTGTGATGGATGATGAAGGTTACACTTGACACAACTATCTCCAGTGATGAGCCTGAGGCAGTAGCAGCATCATAACTAGCCCCCATCATCAGGTATATGTGGGGAAAAGATGAAATTGTCCAATAATGTTTCTCCAACTCCCAAAATCATGGGCGTGTGTTGTTACTAGAATAGAAATTTTTACCTTGAGAGCAGGAATTGTGCCTCTCATCAGCCACTGCAATGTGCACAGTGTTTGGTAAATAAGTGAAGAACTGGGAACAATGGGCACATCTGCACCCACATCAAACACCTGGCACAACTCTATCCAAACACCATGAGGCTTAGGGTCCCCAATGTAAAATTCTCCCCACCAGAAACCAAGTACTGCTGCTGTCACTATGCCCCTTGTCCAGCCCCCACTAAGACACATTACAACTTGAAGAGAGTTTAATAATAATAATGATGAACCCTCCCTGTCACCAGCTTAGCATATTCTGCGGGATGGAATCTCCTCAGATGCCGCTTTATGTCCTTGTTGCCATTATCCTCCACCACACTGCCATGTGTGGTCTGTACACCATGCAGTGTGCAATGGGTAGACACAAACTGCCACATCCTGGCATCTACTGAATGGCTATCACCCATAAATGTCATGGTGTCTGTGTTTCATGTGTGTTATCAGGGCAGTTGTGCCAAGGTGTATTGCCTCGTTTCTCCTTCTCACTGACTTGTCACAAATTGTGCACAATGCTGTTACTGATGACTGCACTTTGCCTGCCCCAAGAGAAAAATAGTTCCACACAGAGGACCTCAGGGGGGGGGAATGATAGAGAAGGATGGCCTCTTTCTTCTTCTCCTCCACATTCCCATTCACTGGCTGGGGCAGAGGATTATGTTGTGTTTCTTGCTGCTACTACCTCAGAATCAGCACTGCAGCTAGGACCAGGAGTATTGCTGCTGTCCTAATCCCACATCACTTGCTGACCCCATTCCCACTGTGTCCACGGTGGTCGCGGCACATAAGCCAGCTCCTCAGCATCCTGCTGCCCTTGAAACTCAGCAGCAGCAGGAATTAGAGCAGACGCAAACTCCCCAAATTCCAAAAGCTCACTGCTGGTGGTGGTGGTGATGCCCATCCCTGTCTCCCATTCATTCTCAGTTTGGGCTAAAAAGGCCATTGATGTCTCTTCCACCAAAGCTTCGCCACCATCATATTCAACCACCACCCACCACCACCAGTCCCCTGCACAGGCAGCTGATCTGTGCTTCTTGTGGTGGTGGTAATATTGCTGCTGGGCAACAATTCTGCCTTCTTTAGAATCATGTTCCACCTGGACAATGCTGTGAGGGGGACTCCCAGGGTAAGGGGAATGTTGTGGGCTCCCTTGACCACATGTCTGGGTTCTCTGCATTACTTCTCCTACCACTCCCCTAATGCTAGTCCCACCAGCTTCTTCACCATCACTGTTACTACTACTAACACCAACCATATCAATTTCGGATCCTGAGTCTTCCTCCTCACTAGGGATGGGCGAAATCTCTTGCCATGTTCCCGTGAGAAATTCAGCAAAAACCACATTGTTGTCCACTTTTTTGTGGGAAAATCTGCTTTAAAACTAGCAATTAAAATTTTTGCATTTTTTGCCCATTTGCCAAAATTCTTTGCCATTTTTTCAATGGCTAGAAAGTTTCCGCCCAATGATTTATGTTGTTTTCTCCTTTTCTCTATAAAAACATGACGTATTTGCGGAAATCAAACACAATAAAAGCAGCTACAGAGCGAGGAAGACGTGCTGTGCTGTTCTGCTGTGATTTTTTTGCCAAAATTGAGGCAGGAAAGGCTCATAGTGACTGCTACCACTATGAGCAGGGTGCAAAAATAATCAATGGAGGAGCTGGAAGGACCCTTATGTGTCCACTGAGTCTGAGGAGGAGGAGGAAGGGTCCACTACTGAACCAATGCTGTCCAGTCCCCCTAAATCACCCCAAGGGATCTTGGGGAATTTAATTGGATGGGAGGGAGAAAAGGGAATGGGAAGGGAGAGAGAAAAGGGTAGTACTAGTGAGAGCAGGACAGGTCAGCTGCCTGTGCCTACTGCTAGACTTGCTGCCTCTGCTGACACCGTTGCTGATCCTGTTGAAACCAGTGTGGTGCCTGCTGCCAGTGCTGAACCTTCTGCCACCAGTGTTGAATCTGCTGCTACCAGTGCTGAAGCTGCTAGTGTGTCTTGTAATACTCAGGAGGGAGGGAAGGAGAAGATGATGCCAAGTGTGACCTCAAACTGAAGTCGGCGAAAAATGGCCCTTTCCGTGTGGTAAAGAATTTCCCATAAAATTGCATATTTTCCACTTTTTCGCGCTTTTTTCACCAAGCTCATTCCATTGAAATCAATGGAAACATTGAAATTACACACAACATAAAACAAATATTATTTTGTTTTCCAAAGGCATAGTATATAGTAAGGGGTATGAGGGTGCCGGTGTTGGTGGGGTGTGGGAAAGAATCAGTTGAACAGGGGATGATTTTTGAAGGGTTGTGTACTGGGATTGGGGGGCAGTTAATAAAAGATAAATCCTAAATAAAATTAAAAATAAACCCCATAATACATGGTACAAAAGGTGTCTGAGGAGGATGCCTGTGTTGGTGGGTGGAATCTGGGGAATGAATCAGTTGAAAAAGCAATTTGTTTTGGGGTTTTTTTTGACTGGTAATGGGGGACAGTTAAAAAAAAATAAAAAAGTAATCTGTAGTTAAAGTGTTAGAGACAGGACCCCCTGACATAAGCTTCTACTTGACTTGATAGAGTATTTTGTAGAGGATGATTTGTTAGATTTGTTGATAGAGGCCCAAGCCCTGGGGAAACATTGATTTGTAGGACTTAGGATTGTTAGAAACAAACCCCCCAAAATTGTTTATTTATTTATTTTTTAAAGCACAAGCCATGAGAAAAAAAATGCCCTACTGGCCTAGTGCCAGAAGGTCATGTTGACCAGGGGCCGCTGGCCATTGTCAAATGTCCTTCTCCTGAGTCTGAGTCCATAATTGTGGAATTTGCAACTGCTGTTCTTGCTGATGCTACTGAGATGTTTAAGCAGCAGGATGATTAGGCAGCTGAAAGGGAATGGGATCAACAATAGCAATAACATGGGTGATGAATGATGAAGTTTCCACTTGCCATGACAATCTCCAGAGATGCACTTGAGGTGCCCGTTTTATTACTGATTCAGTTTTATTGGCTAACGTGGTGTTGCTCCGCCCAGTGATAACTCTTAAATACTGAGCCCTGTCATTGCAGCTTTTCCCTTTCGTGGTGTTCCCGTTACTAAGCGCTGACTCCAGTATTCGTGTGTTTCCCGTGTAAGAACCGGACTGCCTGACTACTCTGCCTGTATCGTTCCTGCCCTGTGTACCGAACCAGATTGGCTGATGTTCCTGCTCTGTGTACCGACTCAGAGCAGGAACCCATGCTTCCCTCACCTCCCATGCCTCCTGAGCATAATCAAGAGAGTAGTGAACCAATGCAGTTATGATTCACTAAGCTAACCAAGGAGGAATGGGCTCATCGCAGCAGACAGGGCCTCTGCCTATATTGTGGCCAAGCTGGGCATTTACAACGTACCTGTCCTGTACGGCCTGAAACAGGCACACCTAGGGTACCTAGGGGAACAGGCCCTAGGTGGCGTTCAGAAGTCCCTAGATCCAGTGAATCAGAAACCCACTATCCAGGCTGTAATTTTTTGGGCAGATCTCTCAGTGGAGGTTCTGGCTCTGGTGGATTCTGGTGCAGCTGGATATTTTATGGACAATTCTTTTGCTGCGTTACACAAGATTCCTCTGGTTGAAAGGGAATTTCCACTGGCCGTTGAAGCTATCGATGGCAGTCCGTTGGTACCAGCACAGATTACTATGGAAACGATACCATTGTCTATGCATATTGGGGCAATCCACACCGAGAAACAGTGTTTCCAGATTATCCAGTCTCCTCACCATGCGATCATCCTGGGGTTTCCATGGTTACATCTGCACAACCCTAGGTTTGACTGGCAAACTTGTGAGATAACGGACTGGTCTGAATACTGTATTAAACATTGTATTCTCACCCTACCACGATCATGTGTGCCTCTCCCTCCGTGCCAGCTGAATACCATCAATTCGGCGACGTTTATAGTAAAGGGGAGGCTAGTGCTTTGCCGCAGCATAGGGCCTACGATTGCACTGTTGATTTGCCTCCTGGTGTCGTTCCTCATCGGGGTCGGACGTACCCATTGTCATGTGAGGAGAATCGCGCCATGGAGGAGTACATTTCGGAAGCCCTGGAGAGGGGTATTATCAGGAAGTCATCCTCACCCGCGGGGGCTGGTTTCTTCTTTGTTAAAAAGAAAAATGGCGCGTTACGACCCTGCATCGATTATCGTGGCTTAAATAAACTCATGTCTAAAAACGCCTACCCGATACCACTCATCACGGAACTGTTTGACAGGTTGAAGGGCTCCTCTATTTTTACCAAGTTGGACTTACGTGCGGCATATGACTTAATCAGGATAAGAGCCGGTGACGAGTGGAAAACTGCGTTCAATACCAGATCTGGACACTATGAGTACCTAGTAATGCCTTTTGGGCTATGTAACGCTCCCTCAGTGTTCCAGGAGTTTATCAGTGACATCCTCCGTGACATGCTTCAGTCTTGTGTAGTAGTGTATCTCGATAATATACTCATTCATTCGTCCAGCTTATTGCAACACATCAAGGATGTGTCCTCAGTTTTGGTTAGACTCCGTGAGAATAAATTTTACTGCAAGACTGAGAAATGTGAGCTCCACAAGTCCATGGTGCCTTTTCTGGGCTTTGTGATTTCTAAAGATGGCATTGCAATGGACAAAGAGAAGCTCACAGCAGTCCTGCAATGGCCATGTCCCAAGGGGCTCAAGGCTATCCAACGCTTTCTTGGCTTTGCCAACTATTATAGGAAATTCATTAAAGACTTTTCCACAATTGTAAAGCCACTGTCCGACCTCACGCACAAGGGTGCTAATCCCTCCCAATGGTCTCAGGAAGCGGAACAAGCCTTTGTGACTCTGAAATCCACATTTGCTTCTGCTCCTATACTGTCCCACCCCAACCCCACCCTTCCATTTACCTTGTAGGTTGATGCCTCTGAGACTGGGGTCAGGCAGTATTGTCACAGCGCTTGGAACCTGGGAGTATGCTAAAACCCTGTGGCTTTTTCTCAAAGAAATTGTCTAGTGCTCAGAGAACTCTTGGCGATTATTCTAGCACTTAAAGAATGGCGTCACCTACTTGAGGGGACTAGAACTCCGGTGTTGATCTTGACAGATCATAAAAACCTAACCTATCTTTCCGAGGCAAAGAGATTGTCCTCTCGACAGGCCAGATGGGCCTTGTTTCTGTCCCGTTTTAATTTTATTGTATCCTACCTGCCTGGGTCCAAGAATGTTAGGGCAGATGCCTTGTCCAGGCAATTTGGTCCAGAGATAGAAAAAGATGAGACTCCGGTACCCATTATTCAGCCAGATCGCATTTTGGCTACTCTGCGAACCAGCATCACTTCACCACAGGGGGAAGGGATTCTTGCTACTCAGTCTGCCGCACCTCCTGAGACCCCAATGGGCAAATGTGTTGTAGCTGAGCCTTTCCGTACCTGTCTGCTCGAAACCTATCATGCATCTCAAGCAGCAGGGCATGTTGGCAGGGACCAATTGATCTGGTCCCTTTCACAGTTGTTCTGGTGGCCTTCCTTACGTGCAGATTGTACCGCTTTCACGGCAGCATGCACTACTTGTGCCCGTGCCAGTTCCCCTAGGCATCTCCCTGTTGGCTTGCTTCAACCAGTACCTAATGGTGAGCTTCCTTGGTCCCATGTCTCTATTGATTTCTTGGGAGAATTGCCAGTGTCTAAGGGATATTCATTTATTATGATGGTGGTCGACAGATTTTCTAATATGACACACTTTGTGCCTCTTCCTGGCAGGATTTAGAGCAGTTGTACGCAAATTCCAAAAGCATACTGTTGGTGCTGGTGGTGATGCCCATCCTCATCCCTGTCTACCATTCCTTCTCAGTGCCTGATAAAAAGGCCATCATTGTCTCTTCCACCTCAGCTTCTCCAACACCACCACCACCAATAGTCCCTACGTGCTGCTGCTCTATTACAGACATCTCACTGCTGGTTGGAGGAGGTGACGAGCAATGTGACAGAGGGTCCCCTAATGTCACAGTTGTCATTTCTTTTTGACGTGAAGATGACAGACTGGCAGCACTAGCAGCAGGCACAGGAAGCTACTCTAGTCTCCCCCAACACCACTTTTGGCCTCTTAAGGATCATGTTCAACTTGGGCACTGTAGTGAAGGGAAGGGGACTCCCAGAGCCAGAGGAATGGTGTGGGCTCTCTTGACCGCTAGTCTGGAAGCTCTCAAATGCTTCCCTAACACTATTCCCAGTGGCTGTTTCACCATCACTATTACTACTAACATCACACACATCAAGTTCAGCCACAGAGTCTACCTCATCACTAGTAATATGAGTATATTGATTAGTATTACCCCCTCCTTCACTCCTAACACTAGCAAGCTGCTGGACCTTCTTAGTAGTAGTACTAGCACTGGCAGGACTGCTTGGGGATGGCAAGTGTGACTTAGGGTTCCCTGCTGTCATCATCTTCTCCTTCCCCCCTCCTGAATATTACAAGACACACTAGCAGCTTCAGCACTATCGGCAGCAGCTTCAAAATTGGCAGCAGACACAGCACTGGTGGCACTGGCAACAGGGGAAGCATGTCTGACAGCAGGCACAGTATTGATGGCAGCAGGTTCAGCACTGGCAGCAGACACAGCACTGGTTTCAACAGGGGAAGCAATGGTGACAGCAGATGCAGCTCGTCTAGCAGCAGGCACAGGCAGATGACATGTCCTGCTCTCACTAGTACTACCTTTTCTCCCTCCCTTTCAATTCCCTTTTCTCCCTCGCTTCCCATTAAATTCACCAAGATGCCTTGGGGTGATTTTGGGGGACTGGACAGCATTGGTTCAGTAGTGCTCACTTCCTCCTCCTCCTCAGACTCAGTGGACACATAATAAGGGTCCTTCCATTTCCTCCTTTTACTGCTCATAGTGATAGCAGTCACTTTGAGCCTCTCCTGCCTCAATATAACAAAGAGTTCATAGCAGGACAGCACAGCACATCTACCTCACTCTGTATCTGCTTCTATGGTGTTTGATTCCAGCAAATATGTCATGTTTTATAGCGGAAAGGTGAAAACTACTTAAATCAGTGGGCAGAAACTTTCTAGCCATTAAAAAAAATGGCAAAATATTTGGCCAATGGGAGAAAAATGTGAAAATTTTAATCTCTAGTTTTAAAGCGGATTTTCCCGTGAAAAAGTGGACAACAATGTGTTTTTTGCGGAATTTCTCGCAGGGAAATGACAACAACTTTTGCCCATCCCTGGTCCCAGGACCAGATTCCACATCTGAGGGGAGGTGGCTTACACTAGGTAAAAAGGGCAGGAAAGGGATACTTTATCATTCAATGACTCTTGAACTACAGCTCTGACAGTATTGAAATAACACTCTCCATGGCCCAAATACTATGAAGATTAATTGGAGCTGCATTTATTGTGAAACATTACTATCCTTTTAATGCCATCAGAAAAGATATAGACACTACTTCCAATACACCCTTCAAGATCATTAATAAACAAATTACAACATTTTGGACCCAGAACAGAATGCTGTAGCACTCTTTGTAAAACTTTAGTCCAGCTTGAAAATGTTCCATTTACAGCAGCTCCCTGCAGTCAATCATTTAACCAGTTTTCTATTCATGTAATAATCTCTTTTGAGGCACAGTACCAAATCCAAGTATGATACATCCACAGCTCCTTGTCCAAATTTCTGTTTACTCTTTTGTAGACTGCAAGAAAATTAGTTTGAAATCATCTAATCTTCATAAAAACCATACTGACGCTTATTAATTATATTCTTAACTGTCACATAATCCTAAATACTGTCCATTAGTAACCCTTCAGTATCTTACCCACTATGGAATTCAAATAAAGAATTTTTATTTTCCAGGCTTATAATGTAACCCATTTTAACCCTTTTATTACCCTTTGGCACTCAAATGGTTAAACAATGGAACCACATCTGCTTTCCTCTAGTAAAAGAGCACTTTACTTGATAAAAATGCATCAGTGAATATTAACTATAATGTACTTGCTATTATTGAACTAAGTTCCAAAGTATCCTTGGGTGGCCATAAGGGCTATGTGCTTTATTCACTGTAATCTCCTAAAGTATATTTTAGATTTTGTATTCAGTTAATATATACATGGTGAAGGAAAAATCTGTTTGCCCACTGTTGCTTCAGTCGAAAATAATTAGTTTAAAATGCCAGCCACTGTGTTATCCTTACCAAGGTAATTAGCTCACCTGTCCCTGTTATAAGTGGTTCAATATCAACCTATATCTTTTTCTGTTTATATACTTATAAATATTTTTAGGATGTGTCTTGCTGGCTTTTAAAATATTTTCTATTTTGCCTAATCTAATTTCTTGTTTACACATTCTGTTGCCTTCTTTATATATAATTTTTAAATTATGCCTCTGACCCTTCTGTCTTAAAATCCTGTTTCTTCCTCCTGCTTCCCCACTGAAAGACATTGTTTAGCCATATTAGTCTTAATTTTCTCCTCTTGTATTTATTACCTAATGGTATATATTTATATTACCCAGCTGTATATAATGAACAAATTCCAGCTTTCTTTAATATTTTTAATATTTGGTAACACACCCCAGTGAATGGATTCTAACACTACTTTTATAATTGTAAAATTAGCCTCTTTAACCCCTTAAGGTCTGTGTGGGCCAGGGATTGGATGCGCTGGAGGACCAGGGCACTTTTTTTTTCACCGGCAGGCCTGGTGATCACAAAGTGGCGTGTAATCTCACTGTGATGATGTAATTATGTGACATGCCAGGTCCTCAACACAGGGACAGCCGTGATGGTCCTGGCAAATAGTGTCATTAGGGAGTTATCGCAGAATGTTTTACATGTTTAACATCTTTTTAATGTTATCAGATTGTAGCTAAATAATATGCAAGCTCTCACCTATTTATTATGCACACAGATAAAATGTGAAGTCATGTTAAAGGTTTTGTGGTTCTTTTGTATCTTCACGTGCACACAAACTCACACACATACTAGAATGCATGTTTGTGTTTACAGTGTCATTATGTCTAAATGAGGATAATGTACTAGGAAGAACGAAAGTCATTCTAGGTCAAAAGAACTGCAATAAAAGGAACAAATTAAAAATGGTATTGATTTAAATTGGGCATTTTAACCATTTGAATATTATAGAGATCTTCAACAAATTGAGAAGCATCGAATTACAAACTTATCCAGCATTCAAAGGCAAATTTACATCAGTGGGATTTGAGAAGGATTGTTGATTTGTCCCAAAAATAACCAGTTCTTACTACATCAACCTCAATGAGTTTATTGCATTGACCTATCATTCCAGAGAAGGAAATATTTTCAGTGATTATGTTGTGTCTCTTATGTAATTATGTAATTAAAGACAGGGAGCAATTCCAGAGAAAACCAAATGCACCATAGCAAACAAATAAAAATTACCATAATTCCTGTTGATGGGTTAGAGAACTCTCTAGCATTCAAGAGGTTAAGATCCCATTTAAATCAATGGGAATGTTTATTTTCCCTATGGTGCAGCTGCTTTGTACCAGAGTTAGGCACTGATTTAAAGAAGTACAGTAAAACCACCATTAGTCATTTTTGAATTACGTTGAATTCACTACGAAGTCTACAAGAATGGCTAGCTAGAGTAAGCCCAACAAATTCATGTAGCTCAAAAACCTGCGTCACACCTTTTTTTACCTCATTGTGCGTCCCAGTTAGTCGATAATTAACATACGATAGGACTAATGCAAAGGAAAAAGATAATGGTCAACATTATCTAGTGATGTTGAACATTGTCAACACAAGTTCAGACTCACAACCAGTCACAACCAGGGGCGGACTGACAGGACCCAGGGCCCCTGGTCCAAAAAGAGGTCTGGGCCCCCTGCAGAAATCTCCACAATGCCCCTTCCACCTCCACAATGCCCCCATCTCCACAATGCCCCCTTCATCTCATCTCCACAATGCCCCCTTCAACCTCCACAATGCCCCCTTCATCTCATCGCCACAATGCCCCCTTCATCTCATCGCCACAATGCCCCCTTCTCTCCACAATGCCTCCTTCATCTCCACAATGCCCCCTTCAACCTCCACAATGCCCCCTTGATCTCATCGCCACAATGCCCCCTTCTCTCCATAATGCCCCCTTCCACAATACCCCCTTCATCTCCACAATGCCCCCTTCATCTCCAAAATGCCCCCTTCCACAATACCCCCTTCATCTCCACAATGCCCTCTTCCACAATACCCCCTTCATCTCCAAAATGCCCCATTCCACAATACCCTCTTCATCTCCAAAATGCCCCCATCTCCACATTGCCCCCTTCTCTCCACAATGCCCCTTCCACAATCCCCCCTTCATCTCCAAAATGCCCCCTTCCACAATACCCCCTTCATCTCCACAATGCCCTCTTCCACAATACCCCCTTCATCTCCAAAATGCCCCCTTCCACAATACCCCTTTCATCTCCAAAATGCCCCCATCTCCACATTGCCCCCTTCACTCCACAATGCCCCCTATCTCCACAATCCCCCCTTCATCTCCACAATGCCCCCTTCCACAATACCCCCTTCATCTCCAAAATGCCCCCATCTCCACATTGCCCCCTTCTCTCCACAATGCCCCCTATCTCCACAATCCCCCCTTCATCTCCACAATGCCCCCTTCCACAATACCCCCTTCATCTCCAAAATGCCCCCATCTCCACATTGCCCCCTTCTCTCCACAATCCCCCCTTCATCTCCACAATGCCCTCTTCCACAATACCCCCTTCATCTCCAAAATGCCCCCTTCATCTCCACATTGCCCCTTCCTCAATGCCCCCATCTCCACAATGCCCCTTCCACAATGCACCCGTCTCCACAATACCCCCCTTCATCTCCACAATGCCCCTACCTGCAGTCCCTGGTGGTCTAGCGGCGCGGCTTACCACTGCAACGTCTCGCGCGCCTCTAGTAATGCAGAGGCTGGGAGATTATGTCATCTCCCAGCGCTCTGTATTACTAAACGGCGCGCCGGCGACCGTTGTAGGAGAGCTGCTGAGCAGCTCTGGAAGTGGCGGCGGCGGGCCCCCTTCGGTCACGGGCCCTCGGTCCGTGACCGAATGCCCGAATGGTCAGTCCTGACCGAATGCCCGAATGGTCAGTCCGCCCCTGGTCACAACACACCACAGTATCAAATACATTCAAATACACCTTATATATATATATATACCAAACTAACTGACAAACTTTGTCTGTGTTTCGAGTTTTGGAGAGCTAGAGCACAGGACCCAGTAGCAGAGGATAGTGATAGAGCGAGAGAGAGCGAGAGAGCATTCATTCAAGTGAGGTAGAAGGAGTTGGGAGTGGAGAAACTTAGTCCACCTATAGTGACACATAATACACCTAAGGCTAGGTTGTGGAGTATTGCACATGCCTGGATTATATCATATTCCTTTCCTGACACATATTGCAGAGCCACCCTGAGTGATCTAGGCAATGGAATCTAGATTTCAGGAGGCCAAAGGTGCGCACAGTGGCATTCCTGGTTCTGACGTGAGCCTCATTATATTGCTACTGTGCAGGTGTGTGTGTGGATTTGTTATTGGTGTGAGTTGCCATGGTTTACAGCAATGCCCGGCATCAACTGTGGACAGAGAGTGACAGAGTGAGACAGGGACCACATGTTATGTGGATGATGTTGTATAAGGGGGAAGTACTACCTGTGTGTCATGACCGTGCTCAGATGTGTTTACATCAATCGTGTGAGTGAACCTGTGGATGATGTGTGATGTTTGGTTTGTTGACTCACCCAAAAGCCATCCTCCAGTATAGGTCCCATTCTCAAAGTCTCTGTGGATGGATGAGTGTCTGAGGATGGATGAATTGTGACAGCTGCTGGGACAGGAGGCACAAACATGGGTTATCCTCATTGTGGCATCACACACCATCTGTACGTTAATAGAGTGGAAATACTTCCTGTTGATGTACAGATGTTCCTCATGCTGTGGAGCTCTTATTCACATAAGTGTGCAGTATATGGCACCCATGACCCTGGGAATGCTTCCCCTTGTGTAAAACTCTTGTTTCACACATGTTCACTCCATATTGGAGGAGGGGAGGTGGATGTAGCTCCTGGCCTTTCTCTTGATGATTGGCAACACCTGAGCTAGTGCCCTTAAACACATGGCCTGGGAAATGTCAGATGATTAGCCTTCTGTGGACTGGTATGGTCCACTGAAATAGATGGCACACATCAGCTTCTGTAAGCTGGATAGGGCACAGTTGTTGCTGTATATAGGGTTAACATAATCTCTGATCACCTCACATATATCTTGATGATGCTGTTCAAAGTCACCTGTCCTGTAGCGGTCTCTTACGTCAACGTGTGTTATTCCGAAAAGTGTGACCCTTGTGTGGTAATCCTGTGTCTTTGTGGCAGACTGTAATCCCTGTGCTGCTTCTCAGATACCTGTGGCAGCTGTGGTAGCTGTGGGTGATCTGGTTGTGGCAGCTGAGGTGCTGCTGCCTGGTGTTTTCTTCCAGGTGGAGATGGGCTCCTGTCTGGCTGTCCAGCCAAAGCATCAGCAGTTGCATCAAATGCAGGCTGTTCAGCAGATGTGCTTGGGGGTTGATGGTGATCTCTAGCCCTTGCATACCTTCATCTCTGATGTCTTAGAAGAAATAGGTATGCAAACATACTGGTGGTAACCTCTCTCTTTGTGCTGAGTGGTCTCACTGTAAACATGCCATGTCTGAGGACAGTGATATGTCCTTTTAAGACAGTGGTGGGGTGTTGTCCAGGCATGGTCTTGAAGTAGGGAGTGATCAGTAGGAAGGTGTGTGTTGTCAAGGTAAGTGTTTTGCTCTGTGTCTGTTTTGTATGTGAGACTGGTTTTAGTTACTGTGTAGCTGTCAGGTGCACGGTGTGTCTCTGTTGGCTGATAATGTTGCCCAGGTGAGTTTGGGTACCAGGTATGCTGTAAGAGATTGTGTTGATTTGTCAATCTCTTGTTCCTGTGGTTTTACTAGGTTTTTGTGATTTGTCTAGGACTTGTTTGTATGCCATGGACATTGATGGTGTGTTTGCTTGGCTTTGCAGGGTTAATATTGCCATTGGTGTACTTGCGCTATGTGCTGTGTCTTGTGTGAGCTGATGTTTCCCTGCTTTGTTTTATCCAACGGTGGTTTCCTTTTCTCAGCTGTGTGTTGAACAGCCAAAAAAACTGGGTGCAGAATTTAACCAGTTAAAAGTATCAATTTATCATGAGTTGACACTTCCTCTTAGAATTGAATGGTTCTGGGGAAAGCTGTCCCATTGTTGTCAATGGAGTGAAATGATATCTTCCACTGTGATTTTAAAACTGCCATTAGCTCTACATAAGATTGCTATTTTAATGTTTTACTGTGTTTTAAAAACTGTCTTTGTTGTTTTTTTTTATTTCGGGGTCATTTGAATCAAGGCCTTGGTCCAGTATTCTTAGTGAATAAACCTTATTATGTGTAACTCAGTAAATTTTAACATGTTTTGCTATGTGCATTACTAATTCATGTTACAGGATATAATCAATTCATTTTTGCATAATGTAGTTGAAGTCTTAGGACTGTTTTAATTTTAAACCATGTCTAGTGAACTTATTTTAACTAATATCTGTTTAAACTAAGTTTGTACAATTATACTTTGTTTGCATAAGTGCAATATATATGTTTATTTTAAGAGTATGTTATGTTCTGTGATAATTAGAAACATCTTAAGTTATTCACATTAACTCATGATATGTCTGTTAATTGCTATTTTATACACTATATGTGTATTGAGAAATACCATTCTAACACCGCTGTTTCTTCCAAATTTGGTAATGCTTCCATTAATCGTATTGTCTTACTTACATTTTTGCTAAATTGGACCTTACAGCAGGCATGTCAAATCTGAATATATCCTCAACATTTGACTCCAAGGAAAGTCAACAACAATTATTGTTATCATCATTTAACATTTTCAGACCATAAAAATTGCGTATTGTACACTATAAATGTATGGTTTAATTAACATAACTATGTGCAATAAATAGGGAATATGTATGGATGAAAGTTTTCATCACAAAAGTGAAACATGCAAAGGAAAGTGTTGTTTTTCCACTTTTCTATCTTTTTTTCAATTCAGGGAACTCAACGAAAGTATAATTTCCCCCCACATGAAGAATGCCCTCATGTATTCCTGTCATTTTAACTTGCCAGTATAAAAAGGGGAAAATATAAAAAGGCGAACAAGTTTTCCATATGTTATTAGTCTATCCTTTTGAAAGAGAGAACAGTGTCCAAAGAAATGTAGCTGGAGTTGATTGATTTGAGGTGTATTAATGGTAGGCATTTCTCTGGATGTTTGCGGGGAGTGATGGGGTGGTTTATAGACAATGAGAATGACAGTGACAGGAAGAGTTAAAAAATACTTTTGGTTGATAGATGACGGACAGGCAGGGCATCCTACCTGAGATAAGCATAACAATTAAATATACTAGCAACAGAGACATACATCATACATGATATTCAAATAGACAACATTAACCTTTAACATTAATGAAGACAAGTAATATTCTAGTGTTGCCATAGTGGAGGAGGATGTAGAAGCAGTGAAATCAACTGCTCATCACACAGAGACACCCTGCTGAAAATGAGTGGTGAATGTTCTAATTTACGGGAAAAGTAAAATTAATTTTCTTCAGACTTTTAACCCTTTGCAATGAGTTCTGTACCCCTCTGGCACTGAAAGGGTTAAAAAAACCTACAAGAACATAAGAGTAGTAGTAGTGGAGAGGAAGAACATTTCAGCTTTGTTAAATGGACAAGGCTGCTGATGACCTTATTATTGATCATGATGTTGACTTAGAATATTTCCTTTCATGCCCCTCCCCTTCTTCTGATACAAATCAAGCAGAGAGTGATGATGATATGGCAAACATTAGCTGTATCTGAAGGAAAAGGTTCAATTTTCCACCACTAAGAAGGGACAATATGTCTGTTTATAAACTCATGGAGAGGTCATCTGGAATGTCTGGACAAGTAAGCATGCCTAAATGACACAATCATCTCAGTCTTCTTCATCACACCACCACCACTTCCAAGTCCAACCCTTGCCCAGACATAAAACACACACACACACACTATCACTGACTAATCAGCTACACAGGACAGTATAAGCAACCTTACTATGAATAATTCAGATTTTTTTTGATGCAGCACCACTTCTGCCATGTTACAGCTTACCTTGGTTTCAGCATCATCTACAGGTACGAGACTTCAAGCATGCAGCAGGCCTCTGTTTAATGTGTTTGCTTCCTGTAGTCTCCTCCTACCTACTTCCGCCTACCTACTTCATCCCTCTGAGCTGCTCCTCCTACCTACTTCCTGTGGAGGGGTTTAAAAGGCAGACTGAGTCCTGACTCAGTTGCCCTTGCATTGTTGTTCATAGCAGTTCTATTACCTTGGGCTCTGTGTATGACCTGGCTAGTCTTCCATCCAACCTGGTGCTAACCTGTGGCTCTGTTTGACTATTCTTTTGTCTATCCCTGTAGTGGACACCCAAGCTTGTGCAGACCTGTGGCTCTGGCTGACTACCTGAACTGTGTATGACCTGACTTGTCTGACTACCCCCTCTGGTGCTGATTTGTGGCTCTGTCTGACTACTCTTACGTTTGTTCCTTGTACCTAGCAGACACCCAACCTAGTGCGGACCTGGGCCTCTGGTAAACCAGCTCTGATACTGACTGCAGGCGAGTCAGCTATCTATTTCCCATTCTGACTGCAGGTGTGAGTCAGAGTTCGCTCCATTCTGACTGCAGGCGTGAGTCAGCTATCACTCCCTACTGACTGTAGGCATGAGTCTGTATGCCTCCTAAGTCGGATCAAGATCCTGTGTTCCTGTTCCTGCTCCTAGCTCCAGCAGAGACTACCAATGGCTTAGGCCTAGTCTCCAGCAGATTGGTCAGGCTCGGCAGCCTACTATTCCTGATAGCAGAGCTTGCTGGCCTGTAACCATCTGCTTGTTCCTGCTGTATACATTATATATATTTTCCTTACCTTTCGGATGTCAATAAATCGCATTTAACTATACTGTACTGACTCTTGAACTTCTCTAGGAACCGTGACATGCTAGTACCCTGAAAATCTGCCCCTGTAGTAGTGATTATGTAATAAGAAATAGTCTCACACGGACTTCTCAGTCTATGACACCTAGAATATGGAGATACTTCACTTCAGATCCAAAAGCTAAACATGTTGTCACTGTAAAAAATAATTACACAGGGGAAACCAAGATCACATCTGAGATCCCAACCTAATTACGGATGGGGAAAAAAAGTCTGTTTTTGTTCTCATGAGAATTTTTATGAAAAGTGCATTATGTTTTATTTTTCAATGGATATTTTCACCCATATAGAAACATATACATTTTCATCCATTTCTCTAACACCACTGATTTTCCATTGAGAACATGTCTACTTTATGCCTGTTGTGAAAGTCCTGCCCAGTTCTATATAAAAACCCAGAAGTTCCACCATACAGCATTTTGTAGAATAGGAGAGAATTGGCATTAGGGGACCCTCTGTCACATTTCTTGTCACCTCCTCCAACCAGCAGTGAGATGTCTGTAACAGAGCAGCAGCAAGGAGGGACTAGTGGTAGTATTGATGATGATGGTGGAGAAGCTGGGGTGGAAGAGACATTCAAGGCCTTTTTATCACAAGCTGAGAAAGAATGGGAGACAGCAGTGAGCTTTTGGAATTTGCAGAGTTTGTAACTGCTCTAATTACTGCTGTTGCTGAGTTGCAAGGGCAGCAGGATGCTGAGGAGTAGGCTAGTGTGCCACAGACCACCGTGGACACAGTGGGAATGGGGTCAACAAGTGATGCAGGACTAGGACAGGTTTCTCTTGCCAGCAGCAACAATACTCCTGGTCCTATTTGCAGTGCTGATTCTGAGGCAGTTGCAGCAACAGCAGCAACATCATCCTCTGCCCCAGATATAGAAGAGGACTGTTCCCTACCCCCTGAAGTTATGGATGTGGGACAATTTTTTTCTTGGGGCAGGCACAGTGTAGTCATCACCAATGGTACTGTGCACAATTTATGAGAAGTCAGTCAGAATGTGACTGAGGGAACATTACTTGGTACAACCGCCCTGATAAAACACACATGAAAAACAGACACCATGACATTTATGCAAAACATGTTAAAACCAAACACCCACTACAGAAATCAAGCACCACTTTTGCTGTACCCTTTGACTCTCCAGAAAGGCAACAAGAGGAGAGGCAGAGATCAAAGAGGAGGAAGAATAGAGAAAATATCACGGTGCCCGTGATCCCTGAGTGACATTCTTACTTCCTGGTTTACACTGGCCTCTTTTTGGGTCTGGGCTAATTGCTCCTCCCAGGGCTTACCTTTAAATACGCCCTCCTGTTACTATACCGGTGCCCTTTCGTGGTGTACCCGTATCTAGTGACTAGTTGTTATTGTTTCCTGTTTCCGTGTATGACCCGACTTGCCTGACTACGCTTGTGCCTGACGCTCCTCTGATCTGATACCGTTGCTGACCTGGACTGGCTGACTAACTCCTTGTGTACCGAACTGGCCTGGCTGAGTATCCGATTCTGTTACCGACCTGGACTGGCTGACTAACTCCTTGTGTACCGATCTGGCTTGGCTGAGTATCTGATTCTGTTACTGACTGGACTGGCTGACTAACTCCTTGTGTACTGAACTGGCGTGGCTGTGTATCTGATTCCGTTTTTGACTAGGACGGGCTGACTCTGTTACACCGATCTGGCTGGACTAGTATTGGTGGTCCTCCTGACTGGCTGTGAAGTCCGTGTGTGCCGACCTGGTAGTGCTGCTAGTTCCATCTTTTACCGGACTAGTCTATTACCTCCATATACTATCTGGGCATACACCGGTCCTGGACCGGTGACGTTACGTGCCTATCTCCCACTCGCTCGCCGCTCCCGCTGTCTCCAGGAGCTTGTGGGAGTCCCTGTACTAACCAGTGTCTGTGTTGCCTCCGGTAACCCGATTATACCTGGGTCTAGCCAATGCCACACTGCTACCCGTGTTGCCTCAGTTAACCCTAGGGACCTAGGGTTGTTGCATCTCCAGCATCAGGTGTCTGTTGTCTCAGTTAACCCTAGCGTGCTAGGGTCCCGTTACTGCCTGAGTTCAGTCTGCATCTCCAGCATCAGGTGTCTGTTGTCTCAGTTAACCCTAGCGTACTAGGGTTCAGTCACTATAAGTATCACTGCAGTGTTGCCTCCATGAACCCTAGTGTGCTAGGGTCTAGTCGATGCCTGAGTCCATGTCATGTTGCCTGCGTTAGCCCTAGTGCCCTAGGGTTTTGCCATTGCCAGAGTACTGCCTGTGTTGCCTCAGTTAACCCTAGAGTTCTAGGGTCCCATTACAGCCAGAGTCCTGTCCGTGTTGCCTCAGTTAACCCTAGTGTGCTAGGTTTCCGTTACTGCCAGAGTCCTGCCCCTGTTGCCTCAGTCTGCCCTGCTCTCTTAGGGTCAGTCCTCTGCCAGTGTTTTGCCAGTGTTACCCACATGAACCCTAGTCCACTAGGGATTGCCCTTCAGTCACCCATTGACTGTGCCACCTATTGCGTTGTGGGACTGTTGAGGATATTATTGTTCCTGTACCTTGCTGAGAATCTGCCTACAAGTTCAAGAGCACTATACTTGTTTGCTGACTGTTTCAGTGTTTGTAGTATTTCCCTGACCTGCGTCAGATCTGGAAAGTACTTGGTATGACCTCATCTGGACCTGAGTGGGGTTATTGTACATTACTTTCAATAAAGCTTTTAACCTTACCAAACTGTCTGTGTGTTCTTTTACAAACAGTAACAAACCGTGACAGAAAACCAGACAGAGGCTTGGAGTTCAGTGACGAGTGAAACAATTAGCTTGCCACCACCTTCCTCTACGGTAACTACATCTCCTGCCAATCCACCTCGTTCATCATTACCTCCCCCCACCAAATGATAGCCACTCAGTAGATAGCTAGGATGTGGCCATTCATGTCCACCCATGGCACTCTGTGTGATGCACTGACCACACATGGCAGTGTGGTGGAGGAGAATAGCAAGCAGTGCATCAAGTGGCATCTAAGGAGATTCCATCCCACAGAATATGCTAAGATGGTGGCAGGGAGGTTTCATCATTGCTATTAAACTGTCAGCAATTTGTCAACAACAACAGTAAAAAAAACAAACAAAAAAAAAACAACAACATAGGTCTACAAAAAATAAATTATTTTTGGGGGCTTGTTTCTAACAAGCCTAAATCCTACAAATCAGTATTTCCTTAGGGCTTTTGCCTTTAATAACAAATCAAACAAATCATCCTCTACAAAATACTCTATCATCCTCTAAAAGTATCAGTCTACCCCAGTGTCAGCTTATGTCAGGGCGTCCCTGTCTCTAACACGTTACATACAAATTCCTTATTTTATTATATATATTTTTTTTTATTAACTGTTTTCTCAATATCAGTCATGATCCCCCCCAAAAACAAATTCCCTGTTCAACTAATTATTTCCTCAGACTCCACCCACCAACACAGACACCCTCCTCCGCTCCATTTTATACCATGTCTTATGAGGTATTTTTAATTGTATTCAGGATTCATTTTTTATTAACTGCTCCCCAATCACAGTAAACATCCCCCCAAAACAATTCCCTTTTCAACTGATTCTTTCCCCACACTCCACCAACACAGGCACCCTCTTTCCCCTTTTATACTATGCCTTTAGGAAATAAAATAACATTTGTTGTGTTGCGTGTATATTCAATGTTCCCATTGATTTTAATGGAATAAGCTAAGCGAAAAAGCAGAAAAACTGCTTGTTTTATAGCCAAAAGGCAAAAAAACACATCATTAAAGAAACGAAAACTTGATAGCCATTGAAAAAAACCTATAAATGTTTGCCAATGGGAAAAAATGGTGAGGATTTTAATAGCTTTATTTAAAGCTGATTTTCTCGTGAATAAGCTGACAACCACGTGGTTTTCACAGGACCTTTTGACACCCCTACTCCTGAAGATACTGTTTGTCAAAGTAACATAGAAAATTCCAACACCACCAGTAGTAATTTTAATAAACCATGAAGTTGTGGGTGAGAGAGATGATGATATGGCCAGAACATTAACTGATCCTGTTTGTAAACTGTTTGAGAAATCTGTTGGAGAGTTGGACTCCGGACAAGTAAAGATGTAAAAAAACACACAGTCATCCTATCAGTCATCATCAGCATTTTCCCCACTTTCAAGTCCAAACCCCACCCAGCCACACACTAGTGTTGAGTAACCAGCAGCAGCACAAGTTATCAACATCCAGAACCCGAGCTATGATGAGTGCTTCTGCTGCTGTTGGAAGTGCATCACCTTTGACATCTAGTAGTACAATTGCAGCAACATCTAGTCACTAGGGATGAGTGAAAATGTTAATCTCAAACCAAAATATTTGAAAAATGGCACTTCCAACCTGGTGGAAAATTTCCCACTAAAGCTGCCATTTTTCCACTTTTTTTGGCAAGCTCATTCTATTGAAATCAATGGGATGACTGACTTTACACAGCATGTAGCAATTTTTATTTTATTTCAAACAGGCATGGTATAAAAAGGGTCTGAGTGTGCCTGTGTTGGTGAAGTCTAGGGAAAGAATCAGTTGAACAGGGATTTTGTTTTTGTGAAGGGGGGTTGTTGACTGGGATTGGGGGATAGTTAATAAAAAATAAACAAATAATTAAATTAAAAGAATAATAAGATGTGGCATAAAAGGGGTATGAGGAAGGTGTCTGTGTTGGTGGAGTCTGGTACATAACAGAGACAGAGACCACCCTGACATACGCTATGACATGGGCAGACTTGACGAGATTGAGTATTTTGTAGAGAATGATTTGTAGGACTTAGACTTATTGTTTGAGGCCCAAGCCCTGATGAAACATTGATTTGTAGGACTTACACTTGTTTGGTACAAGCTCTGAGGGAACAATAATTATTTTTTTTTAATTCAGGCTTGTTAGTGTCACCAGCCCTGGGGAATGAGTAATGATTTTCTGCACTCAGACATGTTAGGATTGTAAGCCCAAAGGAATTAGTGTTGAGTAGAACTCAAAAATTGTTTTTGTAGGCCTCTGGTTTGTACAAAGAACAAGGCCTGAGGAAAAAAATAAAAAGCCTCATTGGACTAGTTTCAGCAGGTCATGTTATGGCAAATTACATTGTGTCATTGTAGCATTTGCGACTGCTGTTCATGCTGCTGCTGCTGACTTGCTTAAGCAGCAGGATGATTAGGCAACTCCAAGGGAATGGGATGAACAATAGCAGTGATATCGGTGATGATGATCATGATTCCACGTGCCACTACTAGCTCCAGTGATGCCCTGAGGCAGTAGCAGCACCACAACTATCCCCCACCACATCAGGAATACTTGGAGAAAAGAAGCTGGCCAATAATGCTTCTCTACCTGCCCCTCCTCCAAAATCATGGGTAGGAAGGAACTGTGCCTCTCAAAAGCAACTGCAATATTTTACATAAATGTCATGGTGTCTGTGATTCATGTATGTTATCAGAGCAGTTTTGCTATGGTGTATTCCCATATTTCCCCTTTTCTCTGACTTGTCACATATAGCTTGCAGTACCGTGGCTGATGACTGAACTGTTCCTGCCCCAAGAGAAAAATAGTCCTACACCCAGGACTTCAGGGTGGAGGGAAAAGGTGTAGATGAATGGCCTCTTTCTAATTCTCCTCCACAATCCCATTCACTGGCTGGGGCAGAAGATGCTGGTGCTACTGTTGTCTCAGAATCAACACTACAACTAGGACCAGGAGTATTGCAACTGGCAAGAGGAACCTGTCCTAGTCCTGCATTACAGCTACTGATGGACCCCATTCCCACAGTAACCACTGTGGTGTGTGGCACTCTAGCCTGCTGATCAATCAGTCTGCTGCTGTTGCAATACAGCAGCAGCAGCAGCAGGAATTACAGCAGCAGAAAATGTTGCAGTCATAGGAAACCATTGGCAAAAAATTTATTGGCAGTTGTGAAAAAGGATAGAAAATTTGCAGTGGCGAAAAATCATTGGGTAATTTTTCTGGCTTTCATACTTTCAGGATAGTTAAATTCTAGGTCAAAATAGTGACCACATTGACTACTGGGAAGGAAAACAAATGTGTGTGGCCAGCACTGATTCATACTGCTGGGAAATCCTGAATTTCCTACCAGCATGCATGCAGTCTGAGCAGATTTTCACTGTGTCTGGTTATATTAAGGACTGTAGCAGTGTTGGGAGAATCACAATTCTAAAAATGAACCTAAATATAATACCATCTGCATATCAGGTAGAAGAAATGGACTAAACCACACAAGACAGTGACGCTCATGACACATGTGCAATTAACAGTAGCTTTGAAAATGGAGGGATTTAAATGGCTGCACCATCCACCACAATTGGGACCACTAATTAGACCACTGATTACTGTTTGAAAATAATTTATAATAATGGAAGGTTAAATATTACACCAAGGCTACTCTTGAAGAAAATTGATTCAATCTTCAAAAAAGGCTAGCCCTGAAAAAATTGTTTGCAGGCTTCAGGCTTGCAAAAGAAAGTTCTGAAAAAATATTTGCAGGCCTCATTCTTGCCAAAAACAAGCCCTGAAAAAAATTATATACATTACTGGCCTAGTTCCAGCAGTGCTAGTGCAAATCCCCCCAGTGAAATTCCAGTATTTGCTACTGATGTAATTCATGATTCCACTTTCTACTAGCCCTATTGCTGCTGCTGTCACAGTGATCTGTAGCACACTAGCCTGATCATCATCATACTGCTGCTGTGGCAGATGATTGTCTGTCTCTGACGACTTAGCAGCAGGAATTACAGCTGCAGCAAAGGCCAGAATATTACTGCTGGTAGTGGTGATGCACATGTCCATTTGCAACTCTTCCTCCAATTCCTTATTCAGCAGCATTGCCAGTGTTCCTCCAATTATTCTTTGTGCTTATTGTGCCAGCCAGAATTTTTTTCAGGTGGTCTTATAGAAGGATAACGATACTATATTTTTGCATTAACTATTTTTGCTAGGTGGACAGTGTAGTCTAGGTGTATGTCAGTTAAAACAAATGTCAAAAAAGGCAAAAGAAATGGTGCAGAACAAAAAAAAAAAGAATAGTGGTTCTGTTTGGAATTAGAAAGCAATGAATAGTATTAAATTAGTAAATAAAATGAATGCCCAGTTCAACAGTATATGAATTCAATCAGTAGGCTAAGGGCCTTAAGTACAGAAATGGAGCAATTCAGTGGCAAACCAAGTGCACCATAGGAGACAAATCCAAATTAAATAGGGGTTTTATTCCCTTGAATGTTAGAGCTATGCATTGGAGATCTTGCTAGCATTCAAGGAGGGTTTATGCACTAAGGCATGATAAAGAATAGAGGTGATAAAGTGGAGAAGACTTCACCAGTAACATCACTTCTCCAGTTCCTATGCTATTCTATGGAGCCTATGCACTACAATTTCCAAAGTTGGAGAAATCTTAGTGCATTGGCTACAGAGAACATAAGAACTAGAGAAGTGATATCACTGGAGAAGTCATCTCCTCTTTATCACCTCTTTATCACGCCTTAGGGCATCTACTGATAGAGTTAAAAGACCCATTTAAATTAATGTGGAAATGTGTTTGTCATAGGTCCTCAGTAGGTGACATGTAAGGTGATTAAGACATAAAATTTCAGCCAATAAGATAAACATTAAGCAGAAAACATTATGACCTATACAGAGGGGCTGATGTATTAAGAAAAAGTGATGTGGCTATGGAGCAAACCACATGCACCATAGAAAATGAATCAAAAATTCCAAAATGTCCCATTTAATTAAGTACTGCTTTTGACCCCTTGAATTCCAGTGAGGTCTCTAAAGCATTGCTTTGTAATGCTTCGGAGACCTCTCTAGCTTCTAAGGGGTTAAAGGAGTTTTCTAATTTGTTGTTAGGTATTGATCAGGAGTCAGGACTATGGGGACAAGCAAATACATCAGAGACCTTTCTAGCATTCGATGACTTAAAATCCCCATCAATCAATGCCGGTTTTTCTTATTTTTCCCTATAGTGTATTTAGGTTGCCCTAGAAATGCACTACTTTTCCTTAATAAATCAACCTCATTAATTGTATAATTTGCTGTTCTTTCCCAAATAAATGTTTAATATCACTCATAGAAATGTCTATATTTTTGTAGTTTACACTTCTATGGTATTTTTAAGCAATTTAGTAATGGAAAAATGGCTGATAATAATAAGTTAGTTATTGTCTTCAGTGGAAACAATTAATATGCAATTGTCTGTCTAGGAGCAGTAATCTTTTACATGGCACCAAGCCCAACACAACAGTGATTTCATGAGATGTTTATATGATTTTTATGGGAACATTTCAAGGCTGAACACAGAAAACTGCAGCCAGAATATATTCTAAATCTGTCCAAACAACCATTCGGCTACATCCTGTGACCTCTATGGCTTTCCCTTTTATTTTGACTTAACATAATGCCCTTATATCAACATTTTAGTAAGCACAGTAATTATAATACTTGGAAATGTATTAAAGATTTCTTTATGTAGAACTGTCCAAAATATTTGATTGTACACCCTCTGTGGAAAAAAATATACATTTTTCACTCTACTCGTCAAGAGAATTGGAAGAGTTTGGAGATAATAAATAAGTACAAACAAAAATGACATTCAATGGAAATTTTCAACCATTTAACCCATTGAGTGCTAGTAGTTTTGGACAATGCTTCCTCCAGGTAGGCCAGAGACATTTGTAATATTTTGCTCTAAGTGTGTTTAGGTATGACTCCCTAGGATAACTTTTTAGCTACATGTGAAAACTATAAACTGTTTTTTTTTTCAGCAGTTCAGCATTTTAGAAATATCTCAGTTGTTTACATCATGTTACAAGGTATGATGTCATACATATAATTAAAACATTGCATTCTTTACTATTGTCATAAACTATCTCAAACATATTTAAGTTGGTAACTGTCACAGTCTCTCAGGTGGCCAAGGAAAACACAAACTCCGACACAGAGTGGGAACCCTAATGCAAGAGGTCGGCAGTCCAGGAGAAGCAGATGTGTTTAAGAGAGGCTGAAGTCAGCAGACAGATATTTGTAGATTGCAAGTTGAGACAACTGGGGAAGAGATGCAGAAGAGTCGATGTAGAAGCAGAGAATGACTCACAGGTAGTCGAGTAAAGCTGGTAGTCGACCCTTAGGGGTCGAGGTCAAACAGGAGTCAACTCACAGGATGTTGAGAAGTGTTGATAGTCGACCCTTCGGGGTCGTAGACAAATGGAAAGTCGTAGACAAGCCTGAGACAGTACACGGTGAGTCGAGAAATGTAGTAGTCAGTGCCTTGGGTTCGTAGATAAGCGGGTGGTTATAGAAAAGCCGGATCCGGTACACAGAGAGTCAAGAAATGCAGTAGTCGACACCTTAAGGCAGTAGACCAGCAGAGAGTCGTAGAGAAGCCGTATTCGGTACACAGTGAGTTAAATGAACAATGGAGAAAAGAGTCGAGACTCAGGATAGTCGGAAACAAAGCCGGGATCAGGAAACCAGATAGTTGGATGAACAAGGATCAAGCAGAGATCACAACAGGAGTCAGTAATCAGGATATCAGATATGCAGGTACACAGGACACTAGGATGCTGAGCACTGACCATTCAAAGGTGGTAAGAGGAGCCAGGTCCAGAGCACTAGTAAGTCACAAACAGATGAAGGGTGTCAGCAATTAGCTTTGAGTCTGCCTCTGGGGTGGAGGAACAAGATGGGTTGTGACAGTACCCCCCTCCGAGGGGCAACCTCCGGGTGAACAGCACCCGGGTGAGTTGGGTATCTTCTGTGGTATCGCTGGACAAGACAAGGGGCATAAACATTACTGGCTGATATCCAAGCCCTATCTTCAGGACCATACCCTTTCCAGTGTACTAAGCACTGCAAGGAACCTCTGAGGAAACGGGAATCCACAATAGCCTGTTCTTCAAATTCATCTTCATGTATGACCTCCATTGGACTAGGAGCAACAACTCTTCTATTGTACCTGTAGCAGACTAGAGGTTTCAAAAGGGAAACATGGAAGATTCTGGGGATACGGAGAGCTTTAGGTAGGGAGGCTGCAGGGTTGATCTTCTTGGTGATACGAAAAGGTCCAATGAATCAAGGGGCCAACTTCATAGTTACTTTAAGGCATAGATGGCGAGTGGAGAGCCAGACTCAATCTCCTGGAAGACAGGTGGGAGCAACTGATCTTTTCCTGTCTGCACTCCTTTTTTGTCTAGCCACAGTCTTAAGCAAAGTCTCTCTTATGGAAGCCCAGTGCTGACTGATGTTGTCCAGATGAGTATCTAATGCAGAAATACCGGACTCAGAGAAGGCAGAAGGAAGGGCTGTTGGGTTTATCCCATAGAGACAACAAAATGGAGACATCTGGATAGATTCCTGTAGGGCATTGTCCTTGGTGAATTCTGCCAAGGACAGAAGCTCACACCAATCATCCTGGCTCTCGCTGCAGAATATTCTGAGGTACTGCTCCATCTCTTGGTTAGCTCGCTCTGCTGCTCCATTACCTTGTTGATGGTAAGATGAAGAAAAAGCCAGAGAGATCCCAAGTTTTTCACAGAAAGACCTCCAGAACTTAGAAATGAATTGGCTGCCACAGTCAGACACTATCTGAGTAAGTACTCCATGTAGTCTAAAGATCTCCCTGATGAATTTTTGAGCAAGTTCATGGGCTGAGGGCAACTTGCGGAGAGGGAGTAGATGTACTATTTTAGAGAAATGGTCTGTAACCAGTACGGTAGTATTCCCCTTGGAGGGTGGCAGCTCTACTACAAAGTCCATGGAGAGATGGGATCAAGGTTGAGAGGGTCTGGGGAGTGGGTGCAATAACCCAACTGGAAGTGACCTGGGAGTTTTAGATTCAGCACAGGTCTGACATGCAAAGACAAAGTCCAGAATATCCTGTCTCCATTCTGGTCACCAGTAGATGCAAAAGAAAACTGCTGGTATTGTACAGGAATCTCAGAAGAAGAGGCCACAACAGACTGAAGAGGTACAGGTTCCGTAGCTTTAAGGCAGTGTAGGAAGCAGAAAGAACCCCAGGAGGCTAGATCTCCAGTCAATGTGCGGATTATGTAAAGACAGCCTAGAATAACTGGACAGGAAGGAGAGGTGATCATATGTAGGCTTATAGTCTTATAGAGGTGATCATATGTAGGCCCCACTTGAAGATGCAGCGGCAGAGTCTCCTTGGTGATAAGAGAGGGGTGAAGCTGTCTCCCATCTGGCAGCAATGGCTGCGCCTTGGAAAGGCATGGGGTTCCATTTTTGGAACAGAAAGTCTCATCGATAAATGAGCCAGCGGCCCCAGAGTCTATTAGTTTGAATGTAGAAACTTGAAGATTCTGGCAGGACGGTTGCACAGGAACTAATAGTGATTGTCCTTAGATTCAGGGGTATTAGAGACTACACCCAGAGCAGGTCCCTTGATCCCCTCTAGGTGCGAGTGTTTCTCCGTTTTTTAGGACAATTACGGGCATAATGATCATCTCCTCCACAGTACATGCACAGATTCTCCCTCCTGTGTTGTCTCTCCTCCTCGCTCAACCCAATGGACCCTGTTTGCTTAGGTTCCTCTGGTGGGGGAACAACCGGAGGTTCCGGAAGAGTGAACTTCGGAGCCAGTCTAACAACCGGCCTCCTGATGAGGTCCCGCTGGAGTTGCCTCTCCTTGAGCCTGTGATCAATGCGTGAAATGAACCCAATGAGTTCCTCTAGCTCCATCGGTAGATCTTTAGCAGCGAGCTCATCCTTCAGCCATTCAGATAGACCATTATTAAATGAAGAGACCAAGGCTTCATTATTCCAGTTCACCTCTGCTGCAAAAGTGTGGAATTCGATAGCATAGTTCATGAGGGAATGTGAGCCTTGTCTTATTGTGAAGCGTGAGGAGGAAGCAGTCCCAGCTCTGCCAGGAAGATCAAAGACTTGATGGAGACTGCTGGCAAAATCAGAGGAGTGCCCCTCTCCCATAGAGGGGAGGCCCAGGCAAGGGTACGGTCAGTGAGAAGAGATACAACATACCCCACTTTGACTCTATCAGAGAGGAACAGATGGGGTGTCAACTCAAAGTGTATGGAACACTAATTTAGAAAGCTTTGACAACCAGCAGGATCACCTCCATAATGGGGGGAGGTGGCATTATCATAGTAGGCATAGAAGTACTGGTCTCCAGGTGAACAGGAGAAGAAGTATTAGTAGGAGGAGAATGTTGAGCATGATCTATTTGAAATAACAAAGTTTGTAAGGCCTGAGTAAACTGATCCATACGATGATCTAGGCCCTAAATCCTGGCCTCACACGTGCTGAGCTTTTATCCGACCTCTGCGGGTTCCATGGTATGGCCCTTGAATACCGTCACAGTCTCTCAGCTGGGCAAGGAAAACACAAACTCTGACACAGAGTCAGAACTCTATTGCAAGAGGTCGGCAGTCATTGAGTAGCAGATGTCTTTAAGAGAGGCTGAAGTCAGCAGACAGATATTCGTAGATTGCAAGTCGAGACGACTGGGGAAGAGATGCAAAAGAGTCAATGTAGAAGCAGGGGTCGACTGAGAAATAGTAGTGTAAAGCTAGTAGTCCACCCTTAGGGGTCGAGGTCAAACAGGAGTCGACTCACAGGATGTCGAGAATTGTTGATAGTCGACCCTTCAGGGTCGTAGACAAATGGAGAGTCATAGACAATCCAGAGTTGGAACATGGTGAGTCGAGAAATGTAGTAGTTGGTACCTTGAGGTCGTAGACAAGCAGGTGGTCGTAGGCAAGCCGGATCCGTACACAGAAAATAGAGAGATGCAGTAGTCGACACTTTGGGGCAGTAGACAAGCGGAGAGTCGGTACACGGTGAGTCAAATAGACGATGGAGTAAAGAGTTGAGACTTAGGATGGTCGGGAACAAAGCCGGGAAACCAGATAGTTGGATGAACCAGGATCAAACAGAGGTCACAACAGGAGTCAGTAGTCAGGATAACAGATATGCAGCTACACAGGACACTAGGAAGCTGAACACCGACCATCCAAGGGTGGGGAGAGGAGCCAGGTCCCAATCAAGCCACAAACAGGTGAAGGGTGTCAACAATTAGGTCTGAGTCCACCTCTGGGGTGGATGAACAAGACGGGTTGTGACAGTAACTAATATTGCTGTAAATTGTAATACCCATGCAACCCTCATGAATACACGGATACCAGATAAGTACTTGTGCATAACAGGAACACAAAAGGGTATTTTCAGCTTTATCATTGGTTATGAGGTTATGTAAAAATAAATTCTCTGTAAACACTTACAAGCATATATGTCCTGAAAACAGATAGTCTAAAGAATTAAAAGTGATTGAAGCAACTTTCTAAAACCATCAAGAAAGGAAAATTAGGAGTTTGCAGGGAAACAAATCAGATATGTACAATGTGCAAGTCACAATTTATAGAATCTCACACAAGCTTAGTGTGAAAAACAAAAAGTAAACAATATGAATGCCACAAATCTCCTGAGGATTTAAACAACTAATGTGAATAAGCGCACATACGTATGTTTTTCCCACAGGCCCCAGACTGATGACAGTGTATGTCATTGACATTTTTAAGGCAATATATAAAATATACTAAACATGGTTTAGAAAGTCTACCTGTCCCATAACAGCAAAATAACCACTAAAAGCTTACATCTTTCTAGAACATTTAAAACTGGCCAAAGCCTTATACAAAGCTATCAAGTAAGTATGCATTTATTCCCAGCAACTCATACACACTATCCAGAACCAGAACATTCAAATGCATTGAAAGGCTTAATGTGAGTATTAAAGATGAGCGAGCACCCCGATGCTCGGGTGCTCTGACCGAGCACCCCCTGATGCTCGAGTGCTCGGCCGAGCACCCGAGCCCCATTCAAATGAATGGGAGCACTCGAGCATTAAACCAGGCACCCCCTGCTCTGATGAGCGGAGGGTGCCTGGTCAATGTCCCCCTTCATCTCCGCTATGCCCCTCTTCCACAATGTCCCCCTTCATCTCCTATGCCATAGCGGAGATGAAGGGGGACATTGTGGAAGAGGGGCATAGCGGAGATGAAGGGGGACATTGTGGAAGAGGGGCATAGACTCTATGCCCCTCTTCCACAATGTCCCCCTTCATCTCCGCTATGCCCCTCTTCCACAATGTCCCCCTTCATCTCCTCTATGGCATAGGAGATGAAGGGGGACATTGTGGAAGAGGGGCATAGCGGAGATGAAGGGGCACATTGTGGAAGACGGGCATAGCGGAGATGAAGGGGGACATTGTGGAAGAGGGGCATAGAGTCTATGCCCCTCTTCCATAATGTCCCCCTTCATCTCCGCAATGCCCCCTTCATCTCCGCAATGCCCCCGTACCTCCATTCCCTGGTGGTCCAGCGGAGCGTCTTCGGATCTGTGCCTCTTCCGGCACAGATCCTCTTCACCCGAGCATGTCGGGCGAGCACATGGCGGTACTCGTACGAGTACCGCCATGTGCAGAGCAGAGCGATGCTCGAGCCGATCCGAGCATCGGTCGAGCACGCTCGCTCAACACTAGTGAGTATAAATTATTTGTATTGTGTTTATGTGTGCTTGTATCAGGCACTTGAGCTGTTTTTGTACTACAGCTGCTGTCATGATCAGTCACTTGATGGAATTTGTAGTCAACAATTAACTGAGGAGCCACATGTTTTTCATCCCCACCCAGATCATGGCAGTAGGTGGAAACATCTCCCTCAGACATATGATTTTTTGCACTCAGGATTGCAGTTTTAAAAATAATTATCCCTGCCACCAGCTTAGCATATTCTGTGGGATGGAATCTCCTTGGATGCTGCTTGATTCCATGTCTGCATTTTTCTCCACCACTTTGCCAGTGCACCACACAATGTGCAATGGGTGGACATGAACTGTCAAAAATCCTCACATCTACAGAATCACTATCAGCTGGTGGGGGAGGTAAAGATGATAGAACTGGATCACCAGAATACATTGCTAAGTCTTTCCACACCCGGACCCTTGTGTCAGAAGCTGATGGTGAGCCAGGTGTTTCACTTGCCATTGAACATTCAGACTCTGGCTGGGTTTCTCTATTAGTCTTTCTTTTTGATTTCCACCTTGACTCTTAGCACCCTTGATGAGAGACATGGGGTACCTTCTGATTTCCTCTACCTTTGTGGGGGTTGAGCTTTAACATGCTTCACATAAATTTCATGATCTCAGTATTTCATGTTATCAGGGCAGTTGTACCAAGATGTGTCCCCTCCTTTTCCCTGACTCGTCACATATAGTGCAGTGTAGTCGCTGATGACTGCACTGTGCCTGCCTCAAGAGAAAAATAGTCCAATACCCAGTATCTCATGGGGGTGGAGAATAATGGCCCATTTTTTCTTCTCCTCCATAATTCCTTGACTGACTGGGATAGAGGATGATGCTGTTGCTGCTGCCTCAGAGTCAGCACTACAACTGGGACCAGGAGTATTGCTGGCAAGTGGAACCTGTCCTAGTCCTTCATCACAACTACTGGAACCCATTCCCACAGTGGCCACTGCGGTCTGTAGCACACTAGCCTGCTCTACATCAGCCTGCTGCCCTTGAAGCTCAACAGCAACAGGAATAACAGCAACAGCAAACTCCACAAATTCTACAATCTCATTTCTGGTAGTGGTAGCGATTCCCATCCCCATTTGTATATCTGTCTACCATTCCTTTTTTGCTCAATGTATCTTCCACCCCAGCTGCTCTACCATCACCATCACCACCACCACCAGTTACTCCTTGCTGCTCAATAAGAGTCTCAATGGTTGGCGATGGGTTCCCTACTGTCACACTTGCCATCTCTTCTTCAGGTGAAGCAGACAGACTGGCAGCACTAGCAGCATCAAGTTCCACAGATATAATGCTGGGGGAAGGGGAATTACAGGGTCAGGGGGATGTTGTGGGATCCCTTATCATGGTGTCCGTGCTTTGTGCAGCAGGCGGTGACATTCTGATTGCTAGTTTGCATTGCTGGTTACTGATTGGCTAACACCTTTTGTCACCGCCCAGTGATGGCCTTTATATACCCTGTCATTTCCTCGGTATGGTGCCCTTTCGTGGTGTATTTGTTTCTGCATTCTGATCCGTTATTGATGACTGTGTATGACCTGGCCTGCCTGACGACGTTCCTGATTCTGCTGCTTTAGTCTTCTCTGTTGCTGACTGTATCCGGTTGAGAAGCCGCTCCGTTGCTGACCTGGCCTGGCTGAGAACCCACTTCCATTACCTACTGCATCTGGCTGAGGACCCGTTCCCGTTACCGACTGTATCCGGCTGACTACCTGCTCCGTTGCTGACCTGGCCTGGCTGAGAACCCGCTTCCGTTACAGACTGTATCTGGCTGAGTACCCGCTCCGTTGCTGACCTGGCCTGGCTGAGAACCCGCTTCCATTACCGATTGTATCTGGCTGAGAACCCGCTCCGTTGCTGACCTGGCCTGGCTGTGAACCCACTTCCGTTACAAAGTGTATCTGGCTAGAACCCCTCCATTGCTGACCTGGCCTGGCTGTGAACCCGCTTCCGTTACCGAGTGTATCTGGTTAGAACCCCGCTTCCGTTACTTGGTGCTGGTCTGTGTACCGGTTCTGTATCTGACCCCTCTGGCTGCCGGTTGCCCTGTGCGCTTCCTTGTCTCTAGTACCGTGCATCTCCAGCATACCACTGTGGCCTCGCTGTTGCCTCCGTTACAATCAGTGGTTGTTGTAAGTTAGTCAGTTGCGCCGAGAGGTGCTGTATCTTGTCGACCGTTAGCAAGGCTTAGTGCCTAGTCTCTCTCCATACCGCTTTGGCGAAGTGTACAAGCGATGTACCGGTGCAGTGTTCTATCACTGACTGTGTTACTCTGATCTCTCTGTGTCCACCTTTCATACCTCGCTGGGCTCACTCCCTCTGGGAGTTGCAGTATCTGGGCGTTCCCGATTGACCCCTTGAGTACCTGGACGTTCCAGGTAGAGTGTTGCTTATCTCATCTGCAGGAGCCTCTGGCTCAAGAGCCAGCATTACGTTGCACCATCCTCATAGAGGGGACATTGGTCGTTTACACCACTATACTTGCTGTGCTGCGATCCACCCCTAGCGCTCTAGGGTTATTTCTGGGAGAGTTATCTCGGTCTGTTGCCATCCGGTGCCAGGGTCAGTGGTGCCTCGATCCTTGGGTTCTGTACCGTCCAGGCATCTGGGTTGTGTCAGTAGTGTTGCCTTACTCCTTGGGTTCTGTGCCTCCCAGGCGTCTGGGTGTGCAAGCAGAGTTGCCTCGCTCCTCTGAGTTGAACCAGTCACCCTCCTCTGGACCACCTACGATCTAGGTCCTGTGGTCAGCCCGCTGCCTACTGATCCTGCCAGCTGTCCTGATCCAAGCCAGGACCTCTAGAGATTGTCATTTTCATCACATGTAACTCCTATATTGGCCTATACTGTTGTATTCACTTTCCTGTATATCTACTCTGTTGTATGAGCCATAGGCCTATCTATGTCTTTGAACTTTTTTCTAATAAAGTTATTTTAACCTTACCAAACTGTTCTGAGGGTTTATCAAAATCTGTGACATCCCTTGACCATTAGACTGACTGGTCCACATCACTCCCCCTTACACCTCAGCAGGAGGATCTACAACAGTCACTCTAGTCCCACCACTAGCTGCTTCACTATCACCTCTACCATATCACCCCCAGCACTCTCTAGCTGCTGTGCTGTAATAGTGGGACTGCTTGGTGATGGCAAGTGTGTCTTAAGGTTCCCTGACGTCACACTTTCCATAATTTCCTCCTCCTTCTGAGTTTCAGAAGGCACACTGGCTGCAGTAGCATCAGGCACAATTAGCTGACCTTCCCTGCTCACACTGATACCCACTCTTTGTACCTTTGCTGACCTACTCACAACTTTCCCCCAGATCCCAAGGGACGATGTTAAGGGAATGGGCATCAATGGGTCTGGGGAATCAGGGATCCCAGACCCTTCTATGCTGGTGGTGGTAACTTTCTTCTACTCCGACTGACTGGATGCTTCATGGACCTTCCAGCTCCTCCTTTTGTGTCAGATGACTGTTCATCCTGTTAGCTAACAGACTGAGCCTCTTCTGCCTTAATTTCACTAATTAAAAAGCTTTAACATAGCTTAACACCCTCTCTAGCTCTGCTGGGATTTGGTGTGAAACGTGAAGTACACATAACTAAAGGTGAGGGAAGTTTGTAGCCAAAGAAATAAACATTTTGGCAGTAGGTGAAAACTGTGAGGATTTTAAGGGCTTTGTTTAAGGCATATTTTCACGTGTAAAAGTGGATGACCACATGTTTGTTTGCACATTATTTTCACTGGAACACAAAGGGACTTTTTGTCCTCCCCTAGTTGGGAGATAAGGTAGATCCCAAAATAAGGCCCGTTTGTCTCTGTAAAAAGTAACAATCCATATTTTTTGTTAAAAAAATCTTTATGACCTAAAATAATGAGCTCTGTGTATATATATAAAAAGGTACTGAATAACAAAAGAAAATGGCCAGCAGCCTTTGAGATATAAGTGAGATCACAATCATTTATTAGAATAGCTGATTTTGCTTGCATGATGAAGTAACTCTGTAGTCAGTTATTGTGGTACGCTGGTCAATTTGTAGGGTTGGTAACAATTTAAACTAATTCCTATAATTTCATCTTACTCACAGCTGTTTATTTTCGTATTATAGAGAAACTCTATGGTTAATTATAATGGCAAACTGATCACACTGTAGGGTTGGTAATAATTCAAGCCAATTCCTTTTATGTCAGCTTGTCAAGCATATTATAATTACTTTGTGCCTATACTGTTGGGTCTTTTTTCTTTTCATATAGGGATACGAGTTATGCCTTTGAATCTATGATGTTTTCCAGATATTTCTAAACGCAGGTTTTTCAATTCATACACAACTAATCTTACCTTTTTTTTTTCATTACGTCGGAGAAATCTTAACCCTTTGAGTGTCAGAGTGGTACATAACACATTGCTTTGCAATGCGTTACATAACCCTCTGGAACTCAAAGGGTGAACATGTATAGCATTCTGTTTCCACTTACGATATCTTTTAGAAGTTTAAGCATTATATTCTCTAGCAATATTAGTGCTTTTTGAAAGCATTTTTATGGGTGTGTTTTTTTCTTAAATTGATTTGATTTTCCCCTTTTCACCTGATTTTGATTATACCAATAAAGTTATTTACATTTTATTTCCCTATTGCTTCTCTAATGTCAGTGGTTACATTTGTTTGTTTTATGTAGGACATGTAAGAATACCTAATTAAGTAGTTTTCTTTTATTTTTTTTTACAATTATGACTTTGCTATTACAACTGTATGACATCTTCACTATACACAAGGGTTTATTACCCTTTATAATTTAAATGGTGCATCTACTTCTAATATAATTTTGTAACTTTTGTATAAGTGAGATTGGTCAGACATTAATTTAACAGTTGCTACTGTTAAGGCAGTTGTTTGAAAATAACTGAAAAATATGAGCTAAGTCAAACATGTTACTATTTTGTAAATTTGACAGCTACTTTCATATCTGTACGTATAAAAAAAGACTTTGTGCCTGCCAAAACACACCCAAGGGAGGCAGAAATGAGGAGTTACTGCTCCCATTGGGTGATTCAATGGGGGAGTGATTTTCACACCAGTTGCTACTGGTGTGAAAATCATGCAGGGAGTTGGCCCGCCCCCACTATGCAGCCCGCCCACCACTAGCAAAGTCAGAAAAAAACAAAATGGATGCCACTTGCTCCTACACCACAGACAAACACACATGCCCCTCTCATACAGCACCAAACACACACATGCCCCACTCACACAGCAGCAAACACACACATGCCCCACTCACACTCACAGCACCACACACACGCACACACAAAGCCAGAAAGAAATATGGCTAACACACACACAGTCAGTCACCCTGACTCCCAGTGGCCTCAGCAGGACCTGTAGTACAGCCACTGAAGGGAAGCTGCAGCACCAGGGGAACAAAATGGCACTCAAAGGGTTATGGTAGGCCCTCATTGCTGAATTATTTCTTGACTGTCATCATTTGCCATGCAACACACAGGACAGACAGCCATCAGGTACACACTTAACCCACTGACTGCCACAGGGTTGTGTATCAAGTTTTACCCCTCAGGGAGTGTGTTCAAATCCCTCACACTGTAAACTTGCCTTTCCCTTCCACTTCTCCTCCTTCCCCAGCCTATTACTAACACTTTTCCACATTTCTCTTAAGCCCTTCCCCCTACTCAAGACTAATCCCCACCCACTTTTAACCCAAATTGCCCCATTGCTCTCTTCACATCAGTACCACAGAAGTCCCCCTTCAGGGACTCCACAAGTAAAAGTTCTCAGGTATTACACACACATGCCCCAGTCACACAGCACCAAACACACACACAAAGCCAGAAAGAAATATGGCTGACACACACACACACACACACACACACACACACACACACACACACACAGTCACTCACCCTGACTCCCAGTGGCCTCAGAAGGACCAGTAGTACAGCCACTGAAGGGTGCTGCAGCCCCATGGCTCTCTCCACATCAGCACCACAGAAGTCCCCTCCAGGGACTCCACAAACCAAAGTTCCCAGGTATGAATACACTTCCTACTGCTATTTAACTCTGACATGCCTCTCTATACCTTAACCCTTTGAGTGCCAGAGGGGTGCACAACTCATGCGCGCATGTGTTTCTGCGCATATATGTTGCGTGTGTGTACATTTCTGTTACATATGCGTGTCCATGTGTGCATCTCCGGTGTGTATGCATGTCTTTTGCATGTTTCTGCCGCTCACTGTGTGAATGTGTCTGCCTGTGTGTTGCATATGTCTGTGATTATCAGTGTGTCTACATTTCACACACGTGCGCCCAACGGTCATAACATGACGGGCAATGCTGTCCCACATTGCTAGTCTAATATAAAGTACTTGGATATGTTGGTTTTACACAGCAATTTGATTTTAGAATGATACTGTTAGTTACCATAGTTCTTGGATATGATAAATCTCCAGATAATTATGCACTATCTGTTTTTAGTCACTGACAAACAATATTTGTTTGTCATGATATCACATGTTTTTCATCATAGAGTAACCACATAATTTAGTATTTTAATACACTTAAACAATAAAGCATGTTGTGTTTTAGTCCTGGGAAGTATCAGTCATATTTTGCTATCATTGAGTGTGTATACAGTATTAAACTGACCTTTTGCAAGGTACAGGATTCTTTAATATTACTTTTTCTTCACCAGTTAAGTACTGTACAATCTGTAGGCTTGCAATACTATGTACTTCTAAATATTTCCTCATATATATACTATAATTGGTTTATGTCGTAATGTTCCAAGTCAAGACATATATGCTCTGCTACTCAATCTCCAAATAAGATTGCATATACAGGGAATAAAAAATACTATTTAAGTAAGATACATACTTGACCATTAAAGTATAATTTTTTCTTCTTAATTTGTGATTGCAAAATAAGTAGGTACAAAGTAGAAGATGTATCAGGCAGCATAAAAAAAGTAATTGCCATTCACATATAAGTAACTTTAAGTCTGAAGAAGACATACCTCTCTAGTATTCAAGTATTTAGAAGACATGGTATACAATTTACGTAAAGAATAAATCCTGCACATGACAAAAAAGTGAAAAGTGATGACAATTACATATTACTGACAGTCTGCACATTTTCCTTTTAGTCATTATTTCATTTCAAATACAAATGTGCTGGAGTACAGAACCAAAACAACACAACTTGTATCACTAGCCATATACGTATGGATTGCACTGTATTATGTGTCTGTATTGAAGCATGCAAAATGAGTACCTGTGCCTATGCACAGGCACAGAGGCAAATACATACACTAGTGAATGTAGAAGCACCACAGTCACAGACAATTTACATACACTGTTTGTTTATTCCACCCTGTAACAGGTGTAAAGAAAATAGGTGTTGCAATGGGAAAATAGGAGCTCCACTGAGCTCAGTTAAAACAGAGCTTGCATCTGGTCCACTTTCTCCCATCTCTCCGCACACATGATGCAAAGTGGCCATTTTTAACACACATAGTGCATTGCACAAAGGTCCAGAAGCAAGTGTAGACATACTTTAGAAACATTTTTTGCATCTCAGTAAGTACAGTCCAGCATTAGTCCCTACCCCATACACAAAAGATTAGAAGCAAGTCATGATATTGTTCCTGTAATATTAGTGAGGATATATACATATATATATATATATATATATATATATATATATATATAGTACAAATGTTTACAGCATTATCATTCTGTGCTAAAAGAGAGCATCAGCACCAAGCCTTGCCCCACTAGTAGCCATAGAACCACGCATATTGAACCCCCTGCTTTGTCCAACCGGTAGCAACAAAACCCACACATATAGACTGCATAGCCTTCTTCCACTATCAGATATGCAAGAAACACTCAGTTACTCTGAATCTAACTCCAGTTATGTAGTGATGCCACATGGAGAATCATTCATACCTTCATCATCCATTATAGAAGCTACCTTCAACCATCTGGAGAGGCTGCAAATGGCAGAAAAGTGCTGCAGGTTACTGTTACCCAGTTCCCTTTCATTGGTTTAGCTCTGTTAGTTATCTTATGTTTGCTACCAGATGGCCTGGCAGGAAAAACAGAATTCTCTAACCTGTCAATTCCTTTTTCTTCATGGTTTCTATAGGTAGCACCCAGACTTCCCTCCCTTGTTGTACTCTTGTACTTGGTAGAAGGGGCTCTATTAGGTGTACTACCTATGGAGACATGAAGGAAAATGAATTGACAGGTAAGTAAATTTTGTCTATACTTCAAATGAATGACTATTACAACACACAGGCCTTTTTATTTCCATTGAAAAATGTTAAATTTTCTTGAGGTGACAAGTCCAGTTTAAGGCTGCAATATGAGAGCAAACTATCAGTTCATGATAAAGATGAAATGTACAAATCGATTTATAACAAAGTTATGGATAAGACTGCTGCTGATTTTGACATAGTTAATGTATTACTATTTAGCTGTAAGCATAATTCAGTCACAATGCCACCCAGTAGTCACGCAGTTTCTACGGACAATGGAGTCTTTGCCAGAATAGACAAGTTCAACATATATTGGTTTGCTTATTATGGACCACAGTGCTGCTTACACTGGGTATTGACTTTCATGTTCTTTAATAGAGACTTGTGGAGGTTGAATGATAGAACTGGAAAAACAGATATAGAATAGAAGAACTGCAGGGAATTTAATTTCAACTAAATAGTTTTCTGCAAGCTGTGTAAACTTTGCTTAGACAATCACATTTTTATATTTAAGCAAAACACTCTCAGCACCAATTGCCAGTTTTCCCTGCTGTGTGATCACAAGCAATCATATCACAGGTGGTACTTTTTTGAATGACTTAACAATGTATCCATTCTACATTACATTTTCATGGACATGAGGTTGACATACTAAGTAATTCTGGTTCAAACCTTATTCACCATGGGGAGGAAATAAAAATGTCCATGGCTTTAAATGGGTTTTTTAACCTCTTGAATGCTAGAATGGTCTTCAACGCTTTGAGAAGCATGTCTTAGAAGCAATCAATGGAAATTTTTTAGGCAATTTTATTTGTCCCCTGTCGTACTTCCAGTTTAAAAGGGATAGTAATACTTAAAATGTAAAAAAAATATGTTGTAGGGTTTATCCCCCTGAGTAAAACAAGGGTACTCCCACTGCTGAAAGGTGTTTCATTCAAAAGTTATTAATTTTCAAAGTTGAATTTTTAGGTGCAAAATCACAGTGGCCTGAAATTGTACAGTGGAGCTGTTGCTACACCATCCTATGGAGATTTATGGTCCCGGGACCAGAGCTGTCCATAGGATCGTGTAGCACCAGCACCACTGTACAATTTCAGGCCACTGTGATATTGCACCTAAAAAATTCAACTTTGAAAATTAATAACTTTTGAATGAAACACTTTTCAGCAGTGGGAGTACCCTTGTTTTACTCAGGGGGATAAACCCTACAACATATTTTTTTTTACATTTTAAGTATTACTATCCCTTTAATCCTAAATTGCTCCACTTATTTTAATATATCAGCCTCAATGTTTCTTTGTGAGCATGTCTTCCAAGTTTGCAAACTCTTGTATAATACCACAATTTTGCCCCTTTTCACCTTAAGTGACATGGGAGGGCCGCATTATACATGAGTTTAAAAAAAAAAAAGATATATTTTTACAAATCCCCCCTAAATGCAATGCTCTTCAATTTTCTGCCCTTTTTCAACTCACCCCCTCTGGAGCTTGCGTTAATCTCTGTACATCAGGCAGCACTCTTGCATTTGCACCCGCTTCCATCAAATCCCTACAAGAACCTTTTCATTTTAGCCGATGATAACACTTCAAGGTCCTCACAGGTCAATACAGTATACCCAATGTGCAAAGATCTATGCATTGTATGTACCGTATTGCCCTGTGAGGACCTTGATGTATTACCATTTGCTAAAATGAAAAAGTCCTCGCAGAAATTTTCTGGAAGTGGGTGGCAAATGCAGGTAAACAGACTGTGCTTGCTGGAGGGAAGGAATAGGCAACAAAAAAAGCTAAACATTTTGGTGAGTAGACGGGGAAAGCAAGGGTGTATATTATACATAGGCATTCTTGTTTTCCCCTAAAATCTTGGGAATAATTTGCACCTGCATATTATACACAGGTGTGTATTATACCTGAGATTTTACGGATATATTATGTAAGACTCTATATATAACCTATGATGGGTTGAAATAGAGATAATAGGTAATACATAATACATGCAAAACTGCATTAATGACATTAAAACATACAGTATGTAGGGCCTTATTCAGGAGGCTAAAGAGGAGCAATGCAGCTTCACAATAGGAGCAGATGAAAATTCCCAATGATTTAATGTATCACCGAAGCAATGCATTTCAGGCCTCTCTAGCATTCAAGGGGTTAAAGACTCCATTTACATTAATAGGAATTTGTGGAATTTGTGATTCATGGATTTGAGCTGATTTAGTTTAGGTTCATGTATTGTTTTCAACAGGGAAAGTTAATACATATTAAAGGTGTAGTCCATTGTTATTATTTAACCCCTTCCCGACAATGGACGTACATGTACGTCCCGCAAAAACTGTCACTTAGTGACAGAGGACGTACATGTACGTCCTGGAAGTCTGGGTCCCTGGGTGGCTGCACGTGGTTCTTGGACTCCGGAATAATTAAAAAAAAAAATCTTAGCCGGACGTTAAGTGACGGCCACGTGTGCACGCGACCGCTCACTAAATGGTTAAATAATAAATAATGATTTCTTAATCAAATAAGCACTCAAGGGGTTTTAAAAGTTCCATTTTAATTAAAGGGATTTTTTGCCCCAGAATTATTTCACTTTTCCATAACACATCAGCCTTATTGCATCACTGGCAATGTCAATACAGTGAAACTACAGAGATTTTTGTGTTTCAATCAAATAACCATTTATCTCTTTATAATTTTTAAGATTGTGAGATGAGACTTTCTCATTGCAGGTTATTCACTAAAGCGAGATAAAGAAGTGATAAACTGGAGATGACTCCAGTGATATCACTTCTCCATTTCCTGTGATATTACATAGAGGCTAAGATCTCCAAAGCTGAAGACATTTTAGTGCATTGACTTCTTAGAATAACATAGGACTTGGAGAAGTGATATCACTGAAGATGTCTTTATCATCTCTTTATTACACCTTAGTGCATAACCCCCATTCTCTTTTAACTCCCTTTAAATTCAGGATGCCTGAAGAGAATACATGCATTTAAAAAAAAGAAAAAAATATATAGTCCAAAACCATTTTGAAAACACAGGTCTAATACAAATGCTTCATATTAGGGGTAGTACATTTTAGATATCCAGCTGTTGGAGACTATACATCCCATATTCCCTAGCTAATCATCATGATATTCGAAGGTAAGCACAATGGATAGCTATGGACTTATATAAATTGCCCCAGGACCCAGATGCATTCACAAAAACATCAGACTCACAACCATCTACTTATTTCATACCCAAATCCAGGCATGTATAAATGTGGTTAAAAATCATTGCAATGCCTGTCTAGTTATTAGAATACATGGAAAACCACTTTATTTCTAATACAACACTTAAATATGAAATTAAAATTCTATTACCTGCAACAGCACATATGCAGCATAATTTCATGTGACTATAAATGTTTTATAGATAGATAGATAGATAGATAGATAGATAGATAGATAGATAGATAGAATCAAAATATAATAATAATACTTATAATAGATATGGCTTACCCTATGAGTGCCATAGGGATCTCCAACACATTGCAAAGTACTACACTGGATAACCCTCTGGCACTGAAAGGGTTAACTTAACTCCATTTCCCTGTGCATGCTATAGAGGAGATGTTGGGAGCTTGCTGACAGCAGTCTTATCAGCAGCTGAGGGTTTGTGCCAGTATATGTTAGAGTGATCATGCTCCGGTACATATTCTAAATTATAGCCGCTGGTGTTAGAGGCTAATGCCAGACAAGCTGAGCTGGTGGATTCATGTACCCACCCATCTGTCATGCACTAGTGACAGAGTTACCAGTGTTTATGTGAGGATATTCTTAATATCTGCATTGCTGATGAGTGCCCAAGACTGGAATTCAAAACATGGCTTAAAGCGGAATTTTATCCTAGTAATAGTAGCAGACTAGAATTGTCCTTACAACAGAGCATCTATTACTTTTGTTTTGTTGGCATTTGATCTCTCTTGTACTGTACTGCTAGTTGTTTTTTGTTAACAAATTGATGAAGTTTGATAAAGAGTCATCTGTTCAATTCTATGGAGGTGTGACCTAGACTAGAGGAATTCTTGAACAGACATCACTATAAAACAGTGTGTCTTAGCTTCAATCCTCAGGCCACACCAACAGGTCAGATTTTAAGGATATCACTTATTGCGTACATGTGTATCAATCACAATGACCGAACCACTGATTATGCACCTTTTAACAAGCAGTGATATCTTGAAAACCTGTACTTTTGGTGCGCCCAGTGGACTAATAGGGATACACTGCTATAAATTGAACATTGCAGATGCAATGCACAAATAAACATAAATATGTTACTGCTGTATAAAGCATACCTATAGACATAAGTTAATCTTTTAAACTAATGAACATTTTATTCAGATTGATGCAAAGCAATGTTTAAAAGGTTATAGAGCTTCCCCAAAGCAGCAGTGTGGAGAGGAATCATGGTAATCAGTCACACCACTCTCTATGAGATCTGCATAATGAAGACAGTTAACATTAATGAGCAGGTATGCAGAAAGGAATACATTTATAAAAAGACCTTGCTGCAGCAAAGGTTAGTTAATGCATGGGGAAAATTTACAGGGATAGCCCCTGTCCAGAGACATCTGCCAACTAAAGGTGCTATAATGGAGCTGCAAGACAGGAGCCCTGGCAATAGCCTTGTAGTACCAACAAAGAGCCAAAGAGAGGACAAGCTTCAAGAAAAGACACAAATAGAAGACATGTTGTCAGTAAATAATACAGCTGTACAAGGGAGAAGTATAGCAGGAACCATGAGAGACTGAACAGACCCCCAAAAAAGTGGGTAGTAAGTCCACAAAGGGGGTAGAGATGTGGGAGTAAAGACTATCCCCAGCAAAGGAAAACCAGAGACTGCAGAGGTGGTCAGAGGACTTTAGGAAGGGTTACCCAAAGATCACAGGGAGACCCCTCTCTGACTGCACAATGAGCATTAACTGAGCACCTGAACTATGAAAGTGTTTGGCAGGAGTGTGGCAAACATTAATAACTGTTTATTTTTATTTTTGTTTGTTTGCCTGCCAAGTGAAAACAGACGGAATACTTCTGCTTTTTCCTGTCTTTAGGTTTTAATTTACATTTTAAAGGGCTAGTGACACTTTTAGCTGGCACATAATAAAGAGGCCTGTTTCCCTGTGTAATGACTACTTCTAATCTCCTTGGCACCTACAGTCCATCACTCATTTTGTGCACTGCCACACAGACCATAAGAAAGAGATGAGTAGGTGGGGCATGCCTGCAATGTGGGCAGAACTGGACTAGGTATGATCCTACTTTCCCTCTGCTTACATTTTTTACACAGTCAACAGACAGCAACATTTCTACATCATGAGTGAGTTATCTCCATACTGTAGATTACATAGACTAAGGGGTTCCCGAGGGACTACTACTATTACTACAGATGCTAGGTGTTCTAATAGTACTAGTAGTAAGCAACAGCTGTACAGCATTTCAAACAGCAGCAGAAGTACTCACTATAGCTAGGGTTGTGAATGTTGACCCGTGTTCCTGCTCAGTCAATAATAGTGGTGAGAAGAATGAGCCTGTTCAGCTTATATTTTCATCATATTATCATTGTGTTCTACTTCATTAGTGTGATTAATAGAACTATTGACTACTAGTTTGAAGCGGTTTACTTTTATAGCATTCACCATGTCGCCATGATAAAAATGGCAACCTGAGAATCTCGCAGTGCATGAAAGCACGAGATTTATATATGACAGCAGTGTTGATGAGCGCTGCTCCAGGCTCTTTCCCTCTCTCTTTCTTCTTGCAGACTGACAGAGAGGAGCACGCAGAGAGAGAGGGATAGATCTACACTGCTGGAAAGCTCATAGCCTATTAACGACATGCAAATATAATACAGTATTACAATTAAATATTAAAACCAAGGATAAAAATAGTCACAGGAACAGGGTGTATAAACTAAGGCTTGAGGAGAAAGAGCAAGATGGACATCTGTGGGCACAAAGCCAGGTTGTGAGTCAAGAAGAGTATGAAGGAAAATGGTTGGAAGAGTGACAGAACTAGTAGACCTGACACTAGATTTCGACTTTTGATAGCGCATCCTGAGAATCTCGTGCTTTTGTGCACTTGAAGATTCTCAGGTTGCCATTTTTATCATGGCGGCATGGTAAATTCTATACAAGGTCTCACTGCGTGAGACCTTTTAAAAGAATACCACTTGAAGGTTGGTTTCACCAATACTATTGCTGTCTGAAACAGCAGTTGATATCACTGTAAAATCCTCCTCTACTATGATTACAACACTAGAATATGACTACTCATATTTAGTATGATAAAGGGTTTAGTACTACTAATGGTTTGGCGGAAATTTTCATATCACATTTAGAAACAGCTTTCTCAGGAGAAGGATTACCATAATTTATTGCACAAACTACAACAACCATGGCCACAGGTTTTTCTAGTATACATTTACTACCAACTAACGTATCCATGCAATCCTCCTACTCCTTTCACAGTACCCTTTGCCTTAGCATGTTCAATGGACATGAAGAGATTTTTTTTACTGTAAAGGACAAGCAGGAACATTTATAGAATGCAGTGATGTTTTGTCTGTCTGAAAATAATGTGTGACGTATGTCTCTGTCTCCAATGTCTACTACTGTCAGTCTCAGCTCAGGTGAAGGATCTCCTGCATATCTGTCACCGATAATTAAAAAAAAGTCCGCTTTTTTATTTTTTATTTTTTTGCAGCTGTCCTTGCCTATCACTTGTTTCAAATCACACTCACACTCTTGCAATCACAAGCATCTCTGACTCCTTTACCTTTCTGCCTTGGTACATAATTGTTGTCAAAATTTCAGTAACAGCTTTCTCCTTTTCTTCCAAATTAACAGCATTGTTAATTTTTACAGTATAGTACAGTAAAGGATAGACCTGCTGTCTTCAAAAAGCAGCAGCAGCTTTAAAAGAAAGATAAAAAAGTGTGCCATACAATGTTTCCTTCTTGTTCTTATGGATAAAGGAGTGAGTGTGTGTGTGTGTGTGTGTGTGTGTGTGTGTGTGTGTGTGTGTGTAAGTATGTATGTATCTTTGTATATATATAGCACCATACATGTACACAGAGCTTTAAAGAAAAAAAGAAAAAAAGAAAGAAAGAACAATCTATGGACCCAGAATATATTCTGCTGTATATAGAAACAGGCAGCAGTCCCACGAAACACGTTGGATAAATTTAATATACTTTTCTGGACCATGTTCCCTTTTGTGGTTTATCTGGGTTGCAGAGGTATATATTTGTTGCTCATTCCATGTATAACATCTGGTGAGTGTATTACCACTGGTGCCTCTCTTAGGACATGTTCTACATACAGTGTTGCCCTTAGATGATTTCGGATTCCTTCAGTGCCAAGGATCACATGTAGAACTCCTGAGAGGTCGCCTCTTTGTTTCATGAAGACGCTGATCATTGGACTATTCAGCCTGACAAGTGGTATTCCTTTTCAATGGAAGTTCCCTTACGATTTTTATTTGGGGCAATCTATCAAGAATAACTCTAGTAAGTGCATTCTATATACAGCAAAATATATTTTGGGTCCATAGATTGCTGTTAGTTTTTTGTGCCCTTTCATTCTTTTTTTGTTTTCTTGTTTTGTTTTTTGTCTGTACTTGTACTAGATAGTTGAGGTGCTACTGTGGACACTTTATAAAGAGGCTACAAGTCGAATCTCTCTCTTTGAACCATATCTCTGTTAGATTTGGACTGTGAACATGTGATCATTGCATTATTAGTGGGGGTAAAAGTATAGCAAAGGGAATCATACATTGGGAAGAGGGCTCTTAAAATCTATTAACAATTGTGACAACATACAGAGACAATAGGAGGAAGATCCGAAGTGAAAGTGCAAGGCTTCAGTAAGGAATGTGTGGAATGATTTTAATGTGACTGTGTGTACAAGCAGAATATTGTTACCGAGATACCTTCTTGGTATCACAGTGCCTGTGATTCCTGTCACTCTCAGTTGTGGATGTCACTGATTTGCTGACTGAGTTTGACCCGCCTCCTGATGACCTTTTTATACCTGGCTATCACTTATGTCAGTTGCCCTTTCGTGGTGTTCCTGAGCCAGTAGTGCTGTTGCTGTGTTCCTGTATTCTGAGTTCCTGTGTACCGATTCGGCTTGCCCTGACCATTCTCCAGTGCTCCTGCCTGTGTATGACCCGGCTCGTCTGCGGACCACCCTTGGATCCTGACTCGGCTAGTTTGACGTTCCTGCCTGTGTATGACCCGGCCCGGCTGACTTCCTGCTCCGAAGATCGACTTCCAGCTTGTTCCAGTGACCTGCGTTCCAGTTGTCGCCGCCGCGACATTTTCCAGTCCCTGCTGCCCACGTCTGTGCCACTGCCTTGCCTGGTGATTCCTTCGATAGTGCTGTGCCTCGTTCTAGTGCAGAGCTGTGTGTATTCTGTGGGCCTTCCTCTCCTTGCAGAGCCTGATTGTAGCGCTGAAGCCTCGAGTAACGTTACAGAGCCTTGCAGTAGCGCTGAAGCCTCGAGTAAACGTGCATTTTAACTCTTGCAGTGATGCCTCAAATTCACTCTCTCTATCTCCTGTACGAGCCTCGTTGCAAGTGATACTGCTGCTGAGTTGGCCGCTCTCCGTCGGCAACTCTAGTCTAACGTTGCAGAGTGTTCACATAGTTTGGGCCGTTTGGGCGCTTAAGGCTCTCCGGTGTTGGTTACCGACGAGATCATTGACACAGAGTGTTGGCAGAAAGGCTTCAGTGTTGGCTTATCCGGTACTACGCCCGAGGGGGCTAGTGGCTCTGGCTCTAGTATTACTGCATTCGATTACACCTGAGGAGGTTATTAGCTCTTGCATTGCAGGCCGGTTTCCGTTACGCCCGAAGGGGCTATTCGCACTTGCACATACGAAAGCATTTTCTGTAGCTACGCCCATGGGGGCTAAGTTGTTACCCATTCTGCTTACTATCAAACACCTTGGCAAGGCAGCTCGTTCCTCAGCACCTGATGAACATCGTCTGTACAGCACAGCCTATTAACATCCAGGGCGTGTCAAACCTCCACATCTGAGACTGACTGTTATTTGGACTTTAACCCCTTAGGGGTCAATATCATCCTAGTGCATACTGATTTGCATTTATGTCCATTATGCTATTACCCTTGCATTATCTCAGTTTACTTTATCTGTGTATTACCTACCGCCTAATTGTGCATTATTCACTTTAATAAAGTGTGTTTTATTTTCACTTATTGGTCTGAGAGTCCTAAAAAACCGTAACACTTGGTCAGGTGGGTTTTTAGGAGTTGCTTCAAAGTGATGAGTGTGGATGACTGACGAATGGTGAAAGGGAAGGCATTTAAAAGTCAAGGGGAAGCCAGTGAAAATGATTGCATCTGAGGAGTGGCTAGAGCTGGATAAGGACAAGACAGAAAGAAACTTTGAGAAGAAAGCAGGTGATGTGAAGGGATGCAGTGGGACATAAGAGCAGAAATGTAAGAGGGTGCCAAAGAAGAAAGCAACTTAATGTAGAGGAGAATAAATTTGTAAGAAATACAAAACCTTATGTATAGCCAAGAGATGAATTTCAGGAGCAGATGTGATGTATTGGGAGCAAGGGTAGTTATTCTTGCAACTAAATTGAGAACAGTCTGAAGCAGAGAGACAGGAAGACTTGAGAGTAGAATGAAGGCCTCAGTGAGAGTTTTTGTAGGTGACATATGAGGAAGAGCCATATTTTGGCAATATGGTGACATCTTGGATATTGGGGAGAATGTAAAGGGAGAATCGAGTATGAGACCAGGACAGCATGCTTTGGTTACTGTGTGCATGGTAGAACTGTCAGATGATGGAGAAAGAAGTTGGGGGCTGGGGTTTAGGAGGAAATATAACAAGTTCTGTCTTAGCTATATTGAGTTTTAGATGGCAGTGTGCCATCCTTGATAAGATTGCCATGAGACATTGAGTGATTTGACACTTTACAACCAGGGTGTAGTAAGGGGAAGAGATGCAGACTTGTGTGTCAGCCATATACAGATTATAATTAAAATCAAGAGGTGAAATAAGGTCACCGAGTGAGAGGGTATAGAGGGAAAAGAAAAGTGGTCCCAGGACTGATTTCTGGGGTACACCCACTTTGAGATTAAGGAAAGAAAAGAATGTGTTAGCAACGGAAACACTGAAAGTATGGTTCAAGAGATAGGAGGCAATCCATCCTAGAACTGTATCACGGATGCCAAGGGTATGTAGTGTGACCAATAGGAGTGCTTGATCAAGAGTGTCAAAGGCAGCCTAGTAGGATTAATATACTGTATTGTCCTTTGCTAAGTTTAGGTTGTTAGCAACATTTGATAGTGATTATTCTGTGAAGTAGCTGGAATGGAAACCTGACTGTATTAGGACAAGAAGAGAGTTGGAATTAAGAAAAGGGATTAAACACAAGAATACAAGGCATTCCAGAACCTTAGATGCAAACAGGGCTGGATTTGCCATAAGGCAGAGTAGGCACCTGCCTACAGGAACACCCCACAGAGGGGCGCCTGTCATTTGGGGAAAAAAAAAATTATATATTTTTGTTCACAGTGCTGCGCACTGTACACAGTAACAACCCACCCACCGCATGGTAAAGTCCCTGCCTTCTTCGGCTCAGACAGAAGGCACAGACCTGTAGATGCTGTTGCTCCTTCATCGGCTATAATGCAGAGCGCTGGGAGATGATGTCATCTCCCAGAGCTCTGCATTCCTAAAAAGACCGCGCGGGAGCAACAGCAGCTACAGAAGGAGGCACAGATATCTGCGCTGGACCACCAGGGAGGTAGGAAATGTATGCGGGAGGAAATGTGGGGGCAATGTGGAGCTGATGGCAATGTGAGGGCAAGTGGGAGCTGATATAGTGGCAATGTGGAGATAATGGGGGTAATGTGAAGGCAAGCTGGAGCTAATGGGGGCAAGTTGTAGATGATGGGGGCAAGTTGTAGATGATGGGGCAATGTGGAGATGATGGGGGCAATGTGAGGACAAAATGGAGCTGATGGGGGGCAATGTGAGGGCTATATGGATATGTGGGGTAATGTGGAGATTTGGAGCATTATGGGGGTGTCCAGTGGAGATGGCAAATGGAGGGGTGCTTCCGATATCTGTGCCTACAGGCTTGTGAGATGTAAATCCAGCCCTGGATGCAAAGGGAAGGAGAAAAACTGGATGGAACTTTGAAATACAGGGGGAGCCTAGGGAGGATTTTTTGAGTAAAGGTTTGACTGATGAATGTTTGACTGAGGAAGGAAAAGTTCCAAAAGAAAGAGAGGAATTAAAGATATTAGTAAGGCTGGTAACAAGAGTAACTGCAAGTGCCTTGATAAGGGATCCAAGGGGCAAATAGTGGGTGGAGAGGAGGATACAGACATACTTTCTCCTATGTAACAGGGGTGAATGAGATGGGGGTGGCTAGTGGTGTGCTAGGAAACTGGAGGGCTGGAGGAAGGATCTGGAGTATATGGTTTTGTGAACGGACTGAACCTTATCTTTAAGAAAGTCCTGTGGAGTATTGGAGAAGAAGGGACAGTTTAAAGCTGGGCATTTGAGGAGGTAATCAAATATTTTAAAGAAGCAACCTTGATTATGTTTTGAGTGGTGATTAGGTTAGAAAAGTAGTGTTATTTAGCCTGTATGAAAGATAGAATGAGTTTAAAATGGTGAAAGTTGGCAACAGAATAAGACTTTTGTGAAAGTAATTCTGCAGCTCGACAATAGGTGTGTAGTCTATGGGTTGATGAATTTAGCCAGGTTCTGGGATTCCTGGGCCAAGAGTGTTGAAGGTAGAAAGGAGCATGCTGATCCAACATACACACATTATGCCAAGGTGTACCTATTTGTCTTGAGTATATATGTATTATATCTGTCTGCATAGTATCAGTAACCCTCTCAGTCTCAGTAGAGTCTCAGGCTTAGCCTGTTCTGGGAGGAACTTGGATCACCTATCTGACTGTCTATCACTTTAACTTATCAGTCTCAAAATATATTTTTACTGTACACCCAGAGAAAATATAATAAAGGCTGCCATCAATACCATTCAAGCAACTCCAGCTCCCTACCTATCATACAGAGTGTAGCTGGAGTTGTTTGAGTGGTGTTGATGGCAGCCTTTATCATATTTTGTAGCATAAAAATTCAGCAGCTTTCTCTCTCTCTCTCTCAAGCACAGACTGATGACACACAGTAAACTGGAACCCCCTGTTAAACCTTAGCATGGCAGGAATGGGGTAAACTCTAGGTGGTGAAAAATTCCATTATCATTAATTCCAGCTCAATGAAAAAAGTGGTAAAAAGTGAAAACACTGCATTTTCATAGGAATTTCTATGGAAGGCAGGAAGTGCTGTTTTTCGCATACTTCTTTTTTCAGGCAAAAATTTACATCTATCCCTATCAGATCACCAGAGAAAAAGACTATGTCCTCAGAAACCCAGCACTGACTTAAAACTGAAGTCTTTGGGACAGATTTAGTGAGTTCCAAATTGCAATAATTATGCAACCTTTGTACTGGCTGTGGCTTGTCATTCATATATACAATATTCATAAGATTAAAACAGATGAGAGTTGGTACCATGTTAGCCCTAGAAATACAGGAGGCGAATATAGTCAAGTTGATACCTTTATTGGCTAACTAAACAGATTTAGGATGCAAGCTTTTAAGACCTCTTAGGTCTCTTCCTCAGGCATGTTATCCATGCCAGAACAAGAGACCTAAGAGGTCTTGAAAGCTTGCATCTTGCATCCTAAATCTGTTTAGTTAGCCAATAAAGGTACCAACTTAAATATATTCACCATAAGAATATAACACATCTAATATCTAAAAATCTTCCAAATTGTAATTAAAGGGATAGTAATACTTCGTTTTATCTTTATTTTATTTTGTAGGCATTAAAAAAACATGAAGAACGATATAAGTCTTATCTCTCAAACCTTTATGGTTTAAGAGATATTCGCAAACAAAGTATCTCCCCTCCCCGTTCAGCCAGATCAGAAGGGAGGTGCTCAGGTAGACTGCAGAGAGGGACAATCTTCAATTAAGATAAAGGAAAAAGCTGAAAAACTTGTCAAGGGGGGAAGGGCTTTCATTCTTTTCATATAAAGAAGATTGTCCCCTCCTGTTATCTGTCTGGTCTTACAACCAGATTCACATCTGAGAAGAGATGGCTTACACTAGGAAAAAGGGGCGGGAGGGGGAAACTTTGCTTGTGAATATCTCTTAAACCATAAAGGTTTTAGAGATAAGACTTATATCATTCTTCAAGTTTTTTTTAATGCCTACAAAATAAAATAAAATTAAAACGAAGTATTACTATCCCTTTAAAACTACACACTGACATTTTCCTTTAACAATGCAAATATGTATCACACATTTAGAGGTAGCCTACCCTTTACAAAAAATATGAATGATTCTGTGTAAAGACTAACTGAAATACAATTTCTTAAAAATGTTATCCAAAATTTTAAAATATTCAATTTTTAATGAATTGGCAATAATATTAGGATTTGTGAAAAGTGAACCTTCAAGAGTAATATGGAGTTCATTTAAATAAAGCTCAACTGTTAGCCAAAGTAAAGTAAAGTAAAGTAAAGTAATGTTAAAATTGTAATTGGGTATATATTTTGATTTTATTTTGTGGGTAGACATAGATTAAAAGACAGCATTTAGGTGTCATTCTTTTTAATTAGAATTCATCAAATGTGTGCCTTGGATCTTGTTTAGTAGCACATTGGTGGAAGAAAGTGGTATTGGGCATATTTCTCAAAGTAGCTTACAAGAAATGCAGAAATGAACATTTAATTGTCACAGGGAATCTTGGCCCTAATTTCTATCTATTCAATTAGCACTTAAGTCTGTAAAAGTAGGTCAGTTAGTCAATAGTCAATACTTTATATTTCATTAATTTAGCATGCACTTTTTCCTTAGAGTCTGTTTTCTATATTATGATACGGGACGCTAGTCTAGTAAATCCCATGGTTTAGTATCATTATGGGAATTATATTTAATCATCCAGCTAATTGACATTGTGGAAATTATCCATAAACATGTGGTTTAGTGATATTATAAGAGAAGTCATGTGAATCACCCATGATCACTTTACCAAGTTATTTATTAAAACCATGTGATGAGCGTAGGCAGTCAGCTAAACTCATCACATACTTTTAGAGTAGAAACACAGTGAAATAAGGGCAACTTTAAAGTTGTCCGTTTGGTCAGCCCCACACTGGGGCCTTTACAGTGTCTCAAACTTTAATGAATTATGTGGTACATATCCTAAAACCAAAGTCTTACATTGCCACAAAAATATATATATTTACTTGCTTCTTTAGCTGAAAGTATGTAACATTTTGATTCTCTCATATTGCTCATTACTGAACCCTTTGATGCTAGAGATTCTTCCAGTTCATTTCATTGCAGTACATTTGAGGCATTTCTTGAATCCAAGGATTTATAAGTAATTTTTCTGTCGCTTTGTTCTGTATAATTAAAAGAGCTGATTGAGATCTAGATTACTTTGCAGTTGGTAAGTGTTATCAAGGGTTTTATCTGAAAGTTTACCATTGAAGTCTAAGGAGAAATCTGCAGATAAAACATCTTGATAAAGTCATCAACTACAGTGTAATCCAGGCTTAAGTTCTTAATTCTGCCATAAAAGATTTTTTTAAAGAACAGGTAATAAAAAATCAGTTATTTTAGAGCTTATTTTTTAAATTGTTTAATTTTTGAGTATTAGAGTTTTTTTGTACACCAAAACAGAGGTTCAATGGATCTGCAGAACAAAAGAAGCTCTTCCACATTTATCAGTAGCTTATTAACTTTATATGTAGGTCTGTTGTTGTTGGGCTTATGATTCAGAGAGCCAAAACTATTCTTCAAAATGACAATGAATATGATTACAGATGTAAGATTGTTATACTCTAATATGGCATCTGGCATTTTGTGAGTCACTTTACTTATTCCTCTTATATCTGTCAGAAAAGTATTTGTTGTTTTTAAGAACAAATAATAAAGTGCTGTTTCTGTTCTACCTGGAATGGGAGTGAAGATTTTTTATTATGGAATTTTTGGAGACTTAAATTGGCTGGTTATTTCCCCATAATATCCATTCTCAGGCTCATTTACAGATTGAGTGAGTTCACTACTTGGTATACAATACTTTGTGTTCTATAACTCTTCATATTAATCCAGATCAAGCAAACCTGCAATACTAAAAAACACATGTGACAGAAAGGAAAGGATGATATTAGATGTCATTTTACAATATAACACTTTCCAAGAAGCTGGAGATTATGTTCAAAAATTACAGAACTAGGTAGTTCCCATGTTGCCCTTTGAATAGCTTAACTCCAAATGCTGGATTTGTACTAGGGTAGGTTTACATTTACTGTATATATTAATGCTTCTCCATTGTTCAGTATAATTTACTAATTGAGGTGCTTTGAAAAATATTTCTTTAGAGTTACAGAACTCTAGAGTATTCAAATTAATATTTATAATGATAAGTCAATAAAATAGAAAGCTAACATGAGCACAAGAAAGAACCATGGACCAGTTCTTGGGCTATCAACTGCATTATAGGAAACAAAAATGTCCAATGATTTGAATGAAGACTTCTCTACCAGTTAGCAGGTTAGAAGGGCACTGAAATCAGTGGTGGTTTGGAAATATGAATGTGTCCCCTCCAGTGCAGTGTGTTTATACTAGATTTGCCAGGTGTGTTAGTAAAGCATATTTATGAGCATATAGGCAGTAAATCAGTGTTTACAGGAGATTGTTAGGAATGGGCGCAAATTTTCTCCTCAAACTGAAATTGGCAAATAATGGCACTTTCCACTTGGCAAATAATTTCCCGCGAAAAGTACAGTTTTTTGCTTTTTCCAACCTTGAACTCAATGGGAAGAAAAATATTTCTCCACCACACGAAAGTTTTCTACAGCCATATAAAAGGCTGTCAGGCTCTCATAGCAGCCATTCTGTGTTTGTGAGAGGAGAGGGAGCAGTATGTTTTTGAGCTAGAGGAGATAGACAAATAAAGGGGAATTGAATCTTAGTTTAGGGAGTCATTTAGGTAGGACATTTATTCTCTGTATTAGGGGAGTCTGGGGGCACTCTAGGGGATAAGAAGGGAGGAAGGAGGTTGCCCCCCAAAATACTACAAAATTCCATGTGATGACTGGCAAGACACAGGCAACCTATTTGCTTGCTGATCTTGCTGTTATTGTCCCTGTGCTCGGAGGGGAAGTCTGGGGAAAGACGTTGATTTTGTTTTTCAGTTATAGTTTTTTTGGACAGACTGTGATAAGACAACAGGATGGACAACTTAAAAAAAAAAAATAAAAAAAAATAAAAATAAAAAATAAATAAATAAAAAAAGAATAAAAAACAAAATACCTTAGTTGACAGTGACAGACAGCTGACTGGGCTTAAGTAAGGCATCATACAGCTGCATCAGTTATGTTGTGTACCATACAGTAAAAAAACACAGTGTAGTTGCGTAATGTCCAGCAAATGCACAAGGGGAAGGGGGAGGAGTAGAGCAGTGCAGGGACGTGAGAGTAAAGTAGTAGTTCAAAAAATAACTGCAGCAATGGTTGCTGCAGCATGTGTAGTCAATGATGATGATCCCTCACGCACTTTTTGCCCACCCCTAGAGATTGTGACCATCTTGTTAACTCTGCTTGCAATATTCAAGACTTTGCATTGTTCAAAACAAATATGTCTTTAAATGTAGCTTTTTGCAAAAGATTGATTAGAAATGTAGCCAAATGTATCCTTAATCCTCTGTTCACATGAACTACCAAAAATGTGTCTTTTTCTCTTGGAAAATGTGGTTATGTAACTCTTTCAATGCCAGAAGCGTAGGGAATTTTTGTACCTGGAGGATGGACACATTTTTAGCATTTTCTTTTCATATGTATTTATCTATTGCTGTTTATCTATATATATATAAACTTTTTTTTTGTTGTTGTTAGTTGTGAACCTTTCAATTATTTTTAAAAGCCCTGAACTGTACAAATATACAAAATCTGAATACTTTTATCTATATGCTTTGCCTGCACAGACTCTTAATTAACAGGAGATATTTTCAACTCTTTGAACTAGAGATGCATATTCCATTGGTTTCATGGCAAAACTACCCTAAATCAGCTGAACAACTACATAAAACCAAATATTTCCTGACAGAAGACTAATTTATGCGTTAGAAAATGGCTGAAGTTTCTTACTCCATGAAATGATGAAAGAAGGAAATGTTGCTAAAAATAGGAGTTTTCTTAAAGGTTTAAAAAATTACTATGAAGTCATAAATTACTGTGCATCATCTCAAACAAGCTTAATGTAAGGAACATAAAGTATGAAATATGAATACAACATAACTGCTAAGTGCATTGATACCCAATATGTATCAGTGATCAAAGGCATGCTCTTCAATGGGCACCCAAATTACTAACAGCACATAACAGAATTTCAGTTGATATTTTCATGGAGATAGCCAAAATGTACTAAATATGATTCAAAAGCATAATTACCTCATAACATCAAAATAAGAGCCTAAAAGCAGACATTTCCTGAAAGTAGATATCCACCAGTTCAAATCAGGGGTCACTTGCCTTTCTCCCCTATCCTGGTGTGCACAAATGTTTCTAGAAGATGGGCTAAAGGAAAAAAATAATACAAAGATATGAGTACTTTGGTATTTGGTGATACCTTATTTTTTTGGACCAACAGATCATATTTTAAGACAAGCTCTCTTGCTCAGTCAAGTAATATTGAATCAAAAAGGTCTGTTTTGTACATTCAGTTTAATCTCCTTACTCAATTTTGACTCAGAGCAGCTTAGAGGAAAAGTAACACCTACTACTAAGCCTCCACCACTTACATACATAATTAGAACCTATTGGTACTTCAGCCATAACGGCATCTGTTGGCATTATGGGTCCCGCCTTGAATGCTGGGCCCAGTCAAAACTGCACCTCCTGTAGCTATGCCCAGGGAGGGGGGGGGGGGTACTAATATGATACTACCCTAATGGTGCAATTTGTGAGGCTGAAGGGGGTGTAATTCTGGAGCAAAGCAAATGCACAATGGGGGAAAATAAACATTTGGAAACTTTCCATTGATTTAAATGATGATTTTAAAGTCTTGCTTTGCAATGCATAGGATACCTGCTTATAATTCAATGGGTTAAAAGTCCTATTTTTTTTATTCTGAAAGTATTTTACCAGGAAGAATACACTGAGATTATCTCTGGTGTTCATGTATATCCTGGACACATTTTATCTACCTCAGATAGGTGAAAGGCTGAGCTCACCTTGCCAGGACTAGAACCTGCAACTTTGCAGCTTGAATAGACTCTGTAGCTGGTGCCTTAACCAACTGAGCCATCTCACTGGCTACTCAAATCACTGAAAATGTATTTTATATACTATTTGCCCCCTATGTTGCAGGTGGCTTGCTTCTGAATTCCACTTCATTGGCTTCTAGAACCGTGCCATAAAACAGGAGCTGGAACTGTTTTTTTTTGTGCCATACCTGCCTAATATCTTTGTATTAAGCTATGGCATAAAATCTTCGAGGGGAGGGCAGCAGGGAAGTATATAATCAACCCATGGCATTCGGTTCCATTCATCTGCATCTTTTATCTTGCTATGTACTAAAATGGAGCAGAAAAAAAAGAGTAAAATTAAATCATTTTCCTACACATGCTGTAATGGTGAAATTTGCTTTAAAGACTTAACAATGGCAAACAGGTTGCCCCAGATCATAAGAGCTTGCTTTGCAAAGCATTGCACACACACTGGTTAATTACTGGTAAATAGTGTATTTTATGTTAGAAAGATACTATTTTTTAAGCTTAGAACAATAATAAATCAGTATTACATGGAAGTGTGAATCCTAGCAGTCGTTAGCAAACAGGGGGTTATTGGAGGATTCAAGACACCACATTGACTGACTTGTTTGGATTATGAAGTTCAGAGGTACAGAAGATAAGTGTCATTCATATGATATGCTTATCACTTGTCCATTCACTTCCTCTTCAGCTAATTAAATCAAAACTCTTCACAGGAAACAATACAAAGAGTGTCATATTTTTGTTAGATAGGTTTATGATGAAGACCATAATTTATCTGAAAAGCAGGAAAAGCTGTTTTGAAAATACAACATCAATTGTAAAGCTCACTGTTTAGATAAATGTGGGGTTGTTTAAAATGTTGCCAAATACTGTATATTGTGTCTCTTTTTATATTTCATATCTCTAAAAAGTGAAGACTAGAATAACACCAGGAAATGTCTAAAAGATTTTGCCTCAAAATGACCTAGATGCAGAAAAACAATTAATGAGCAGTACTAGAGCAATTCTGGGGCAAACATCTGCACTTTAGGGAGACAAATACACATTTCTGTAAATTTAAATTGTGCTTTTCAACCTCCTGAATTTTAGAGAGGTCTACAATGCATTGTCCAACGAAGTATTGGATACTTAGATAAAAGGTTTCGGGTGTGAGAACAAGGCCATCAGCTGTTTGAGTAGGGGCATGTGACCTGTGAGACCAGGGAGAACAGATCTGGGACCAGGCCTAACAGCTTTGGAACCAAGGTCAACAGTCAACAGGGTCGACAGATGTGGACTGGGAGTCCAAAGGCAACAGGTGTTGGGGCAGAGGCATGAGGAGTGGGAGACAAGGGGTAACAAATGAGGAAGCATTAGAATATGGGCTGTCAGACCATAGACAACAGGTGCAGGAGGAAGAAAGTGCCCTTTCAGTGCTAGAGGGATTCACAATGCATTGTTTGAAAATGTATGCATAGCCCTCAGATGGATGAACAATGCTGTGGCATTATTGCTAATAGATTTAGAAAATTTAAAGTAAGTTAATCCTGAATTTCTTGGAAACCTGGAAATGAAATATTCCAATTCAAGAGCAATTAGCAGCAAATAATGATCTGCATTAAGTTCCAGTGTCTTTTTTTAATTTCAGGAGATGTTCCCTAATGCATGAAGCTATTACATTGCCGCACATATTGGAAGTTGTACTCCTGAATAAGTCTCATTTTCCTGCTGAAAGGCTTCCACTGGAACATCTAATTGAGCATTTAGAGAAAGCAAAAATGCTCCTGAATGACTCGGAGATCAAATTCTTGCCTGTACTCTGCCTGTAAATTTGGCAATTGTTATTCAAACATTTAAACAACTGAAGTGAATCAGTTATTTGTTGTGTTGCAAGCCTGGGCAAACCAGTGTGGGTTAAATGTTCATGCAAGTAAAATGGGTAGCAACATTTGATGAAGCCAGTTAGTAATTTATTATTATTGACCACCCTATAGATGACAGAAAAAGTCAGAGATGCTCAACTAGTCCCATGAGCTAGCAAATGTATGCCGGAAGCTCACTAGGATTACATCCAGCACCCAGGGTGCAATCTCTTTTAGCTCACAAGTGTCATACACAGAGAAAAAATATTCTGAAACATATCATACAGGTCCTGCCAAAATTACAGTCCAGCCAGGAAACACCAGACAACTCTTCTCTGGAAAAGGGAAACAGCTGACCCCAGACATACGTTTCAGGCTTCTTGGACCTCATCGGTGAGGTGTAGCTGATCCCTCTAAGCACTTGTGAGCACAGTGTCCACGTCTGGATTCCCCCATTACCCTTAAGGTGACCAACCCCAAGAGCAATTTGCATATAGATAGCAGACATCAGGGATGTTCAACTAGACTCATGAGCTAGCAAATACATGCAGGAAGCTCACTAGGATTACATATAGCACCCCGGGTCCAATCTCTTTTAGCTCACAAGTGCCATACAAGAGAATAAATGTTCTGAAACATATCATTCAGGTCCTGCCAAAATGACAGTCCAGCCTGGAAATGCCAGGCAACTCTTCTCTGAGCAAGGGAAACAGCTAACCCCAGTTATACATTTCAGCCTTCTTGGGCTTCATCAGTGAGATACAGCTGATCACTCTAAGCACTTGTGAGCAAGGGGTCCACACCTGGATTCCCCCATTACCCTTAGGGTAACAAACCCCAAGAGCAATTTGCATATAGATAGAAGAAGTTAGAGACGCTTAACTAGGCTCATGAGCTAGCAAATACATGCAGGAAGCTCACAAGGATTACATCCAGCACCCAGGGTGCAATCTCTTTTAGCTCACAAGTGTCATACACAGAGAAGAAATATTTTAAAACATATCATACAAGTCCTGCCAAAATGACAGTCCAGCCACAAAATGCCAGACAATTCTTCTCTGAACAAGGGAAACAGCTAACCCCAGACATATGTTTTAACCTTCTTGGGCCTCATCAGTGATGTGCAGCTGATCACCCTAATAACTTGTGAGCAAGGGGTCCACGTCTGGATTCCCCCATTTCCCTTAGGGTAACCAACCCTAAGAACAATTTGCATATAGATAGCAGACGTCAGGGATGTTCAACTAGACTCATGAGCTAGCAAATACATGCAGGAAGCTCACTAGGATTACATCCAGCACCCAGGCTGCAATCTCTTTTAGCTCATAAGTGCCATACACAGAGAATAAATGTTCTGAAACATATCATACAGGTCCTGACAAAATGACATTCCAGCCAGGAAATGCCAGGCAACTCTGAACAAGGGAAACAGCTAAGACCAGACGTATGTTTCAGCCTTCTTGGGCCTCGTCAGCGAGGTGCAGCTGATCCCTCTAAGCAGGCTCATGAGCCTAGTTGTGCATCTCTGACTTCTTCGATCTATACACCCTATAGATGAGCATAACTGGTGTCTGTAAGGTACATTTTTTAATCAGTCACAATAGTCAGAATATTGCTACAGTATTGTATTGTATTACATATAACAATGATAGGGTCACAATATATTAAGAAACAAGTCAAGTTCAATCTGGGGATGGGAATTGTTTAATATAAATAAGATTTCCTTATAGGCTAATTAATTCATGCACATATTTTAGATGTGGCATAGTCTGAAATTCAGCATACAGTTGGTGAAATTCGTTGTAACAGACTCAGGCTGTTGAATCAGAATTTGCCACATTGGGAAATGGAATTCCAAACTGGTTGTAATGTAATTGCTGAAGTTGCCATTTCTGATGATGTTATATGGGTCATTCATTTTATGGGCTCACAATCATCCCCAAAGTGGGCTCCCGTGGATACTGAACTTCAGTAATGGCATGGCTGAAGAAAATCCAAATCTGTTCTTAAAGGGATCGTAATGTTTCATAATAAAAGCAGCTCTAATTAATATTCATAGTATTTGGGTCTTGGATAGTGGTATTTCAATTCTGTCAGAGTTGTAGTTCAAGAGTAATTGAAAGTATCCCCCTCCCGCCCCTTCTACTGATGTAACACTGCTCAGCTTACAGCAGCAGGGAGTGTCCAGGTAGATTGCAGAGCGGGACAATCTTCAATTAAGATAAGGGAAAAAGCTGAAAAACCTGTCAAGCGGGGCAAGGTTTTCATTGTTCTCATAGTAAGAATATTGACCTTTGATGTGAGCTGTCTGGTCTATGGACTGGATTCCACATCTGAGGAGTGGGGGCTTACACTAGGTAAAAGGGGCGGGAGGGGGGAAACTTTATCATTCAATTACTCTTGAACTACAATGCTCACAGTAATGAAATAACACTCTCTATGGCTGCTATTTTTGTGAAATGTTACTATCACTCTAACAATTTAAAATACATGATGCAAAACATCCTATCCTTATCATGCTTGTCCAATAGTATAACATCAGAAAAATACAGAAAAGATGCCATCCAAGCAAGATAATTCCCTAACTGCCAAAACTCTTCCTGCATTGCCTTGACTTCATTAGTCCCCTGGGTGGAAAACAACAACCATTTCACTTGCATGTCTTACTACTTGAGCAATCCTTATAATGCTCCTTTTTATCCCTCTGAGCAGCAGCTCCAGGAAGGCATCTAATCATCATCATCATCCCTTAGGCCAACACATCTCACATTGGAGTCTTCAGTGAAGAAGATTTTTCTGCCTGTCTTTACTCTTTCCATCAGGGACAACAAGCTGTTGACCTGAAGGGAAGACACCAAACTATTTACCTCAATACATCTATTTTGATCTGCAAGTGCAGAAAGAAATTGTGCAGTGGGACATGTCTAATCCATAACCATCACCATACCAGAGCCAACAGCTGTCCAGACTATCTTCTTCCTTCTTCCTAACAGACATCAGGGATGCTGGAACTAGTGGTAAAGTATGCTCTGCAAAAAGGGATTGACAACCTCTCAAACTCAAACTTCAGTATCATATTCTCATTGCACAAAATGGTCTATAAATTGGAAAAATCACATTTTTCTATGACTGCAAGGTTTCTCGTCAAAATATTGCTTCTTCTGAGATCAGAAGTGTAGAAATAGATAGCTGAAAGTAAAAGGTTGTTAGCAGGCTGAACCCCTTTGTCCTTTGCCCACAACACTAACTTCCTGATTAATAACATTGGCACAACCATCCTTGAAAATTAACTGTGGCTTGGGATATTCCAGCAGGGTGCAAGACATGATATCTGTTCTTTAAAGCGTCTGTTTTCAACAAAAGAAAAGGGCGGCATGTCAACCGCCAACATTTTGGCAAGTTTACTATTCCATAGGCGTACTTTAGTATTATTTTTGTGCAGGTTTTGACTCAGTAAGTGTGGGATGCCAGTACTTAGTAGAAGAACTGTGTACCTTTATTGCTATATTGACATGACTTGTGGAGGCGGTGGGGTTGGTGATGGTATGTGCAGGAACTTTATGACTCTTGTCATCTCCAAAAACAAACTCAAAGTTATACTCCACTGCAACAGGAGCAGACAATCTTGGCAGACTCTCTGACACCTCAACAGCACTTATGTAGCACAGAGCCCAGGAACATTTAGGAGTACTTCTTCTGTCTCCCAGTCAGACCTGTGGTTGTGTTTCAGGTGGGAAATTTGAGGAGGTGCCCAGTTGTGAGTCTGCTTTCCCCCTTGACACATGCTTCTTGCACAGACAACAGATTGTAACTTTTGGATCCTAAGTAATGTATCTCCCTGTGGACTTCAGGGGTTCCTGAGAGGCTGCAACTTCTACTACTACTGGGGCTAGATGTTGCTGAAATTGTACTGCCACTAGGTGTCACACATGCTGGACTTCTAAGAGCAGCAGAGGCACTCATAAAAGCTAAAGCTGTGGATGCTGATAACCTGTGTTGTTGCTGGTTACTTCACACTATTAGTGTGTTTGCTTCCAAATACATATTCTATCATCCTATGCAGAATGAAATAATACATAGTGGTATGGTGAACAACTTTCATACAGATTATTATAACAGGGCTCAAAATTTAACCCTGGTGAGTAGAAATTCAGCCCTGGTGGGTATGTTTTGGCTTGTAGTGACAAGTAACTTTTCAGGTCTGGCTAGTAGCAAAGGACTTCAAACTATAAGTCCTGATTAAAATATAATTTTTTCATTAGATAAGTTTAGTTAATTTTAAGGAGAATAAAAAACTGTCCATATGCTGTGATATCCATTTGTTTGTAATATAATTGTTTGTGAGAAAGTAATGTTTGTTGGTAAAACAGTGTGGCATGTTATGCTAATTAGTTGATGTGATGGTCCAATATTACCCCACACTATACAATGAATATAGGTAGCGCTTTCATGCAGGTAGAAACACCGCAAGTAGTAAATTTGGACTCAAGCAGTGCTAATTTGCATACTATGCAGGTAATTAGCATGAAGTGCCATGCTGTGCCACCAGCATATAAAGTTTAATTTCTCAAAATAATTTATTTTACAGAAAAGACTAGTACAACTTATAGGCAGATTTTAATTATTTGGAAAATTAACAAATCTGGAATTGACAGGTTAATTTATGTAACGAAAGGAAACAGAGTATAAGAAATGAATAATATCATATGAAATCTGCAACAACAGCAATTAGTGGTTAAAACAAGTTTAGACATTCCATACCTTAAAAATACAACCATTAAATACAAATCCAAAAACTGAGGTTTTGTGTTGTGATAAAATCTAACACACCACAAAACACATTCCAAGGCAGAAAATGAGGCCTAGCATGCTAATAACAAGGGCATAAGTAAGAATCAATCTGCTACTTGAAAATGGTTATTTGAATTTACTAAATGTTATGTCTTATTTAATAAACAAAAGGTTAATATGACACAAAAATGATGATATAAAAAGCTAGCAAAAAAAGGGGGGATGACCAACCTGCAATCAGTCAGCTATTGTGTGACGACAACTTCCAGAACTAGCAGAGGACTGTTGTATGACAGATTCAAACTATTTATTTTAGATTTTTTTTTTAAATAATCAAAGTAGGGGAGGAAAAGGTAGAGAGGCTTGATCACATAGAGAACATGACATGGGAGAATGAAAATAACAAGTAAACATTTGACAAAAAATCATAAAGGAAAAAACTTTTGTTTAATTTTAGCATGTGATAACCAGCCAAAAAATGTAAAATATGTACAGAAAAGGCATGTGATTTTTCAGATGAAGAGAATGGATTTCAGAATTCATCCAGTGTTTCCAGTTTATGAAGAGAGAATTTAAACACCTTACCCCAACAATATATAGATATAGCTAGCTGTCTATTGGTAAATTATTATTCATTATCAAATTTGGATGTGTGGGAAACTGTGTATTCAGGTGTGTTGCACTAAGTCACGCTGCTTTTACATTAAGTCCCTTTTTTGGAGTATAAGAGGACTCTTGAGTAAGACTTTATGTTGCATGATATGATTTTAACAGATTAGGATTATTGGATATTTTACAAAAGTATTCTACAGTAATTATAATATTCATTAAGATATTTAGATAACAGGGTGTGTACTGAACAATAAGAATGATAACTGCAGGGCTTAAAATATGAAGTCCTTTGCTACTAGCCAGACCTGAAAAGTTACTCACCACTGCAAGGCAAAACATACCCACAAGGGCTGAATTTCTACTCGCCAGGGCTAAATTTTCACTCGCCATTGGCTAGCGGCGAGTCGAAATTTTGAGCCCTGATAACTGCATGAGTCAGAGGCTCTTGAGAATCAACAGAATGAGCTAAATATTCTTCTTATATGCCGATTTCCCTCTATCACTAGTTGCCAATAGTGCTCAACTACCCTTTCTAATACCAGTGAAGTGTAACATGAGAAAGTTAAAGAAGAAGATAATACAGAATACCTACAGAGAGAATCTCAGCAACACTCCACAAGTGTCCAGCATGTTGAGCCTCCTCAGACACAAGCTTACAGCTTATCCTCTGCAGGGACTGGCTTATTTCTCAGACAAGACCTACAAGACACAAATGCACAAACTCTATGGACCATAGCAAAATACCACCCAATACTGCTAATTTGTCACTAAAGAAGATATCAATAATTTATTGGTAACAAGTGGTGAAATCTGAAATATCTGAACTCAAATCAGATTTAAATCAACTGGGACAGAGAGTTTGCTATATAGGAGAACAGAAAGAGGTATCTGCAACCCACTGCAAGAATATGGAGCCACTTATAGCACAGCAAGACACCATCACTATGTCAACTGCTCATTTGGATGATCTAGATAAATATGGGGAGCAATATCCATACTGTATAAGAAATCTGCTACAGCTTGTTTCTCCTAATAAAGACTCAGTGGCCACCTTATATACCATTTTTGAAAAGGTAGACTCCTCCATTATGAGATTTACTGTCTTGAGACATACAGGCTATTGAGTTTTAATACCTAAGGGCATCCCAGCTGACAGACGAGAGATGTGATATGAAGGAGAACAGAGAGCTGGGTACTGTTACTTTTGCTGGTCCAGATTTTATCTTATTTAATGACTTCTCTGCCCACACACTGAAATTAAGACAAGCAGAGAAGCTGATGACTGATCAACTACATTGTCTTCAAATCAGATATCATCAAGCTTTTCCCCTCATCATTTGTATCCAGCACAATGGATTTCCAGCTATGTTGCAAGACCCTATATTATAATGAATTTCTGAAGGTTTCTGGGCATATATATGCAACAACTCCCAGGGCAGCCATCCTTGTAATGCCAAGAAGAGAGTTGTATTATCCAGACCAGGCCATCACAGAAGAGAACGAGGCATAAGGAGTAGAGCTGGACAAAAATGTTCACTTCAAACCAAAATCAGCAAATAATGGCGCTTCCTACTTGGTGAAGTTGGTGCAGTTTTTCCGCTTTTTTTGCCTAGCTCATTCCTTTGAAATCAATGGGAACATTGAATTTAAATCAGAGCTACCACTGCGAAAGAACTTGAGCTGCAATAATTCCCCATCTGGCGACTAGCTGCTCAGTAGAGCTAGTTGCCAGTATTATTACCTTGTTAAATAGGATTATCCATTCTTTCCGGGCTGACAGGCAGGACGGAGTGCAGACATCTTTCCATAGTGATGCACAGTCTGAGGAAGGTACCTGTGTTGGTGAGTGGAGTCTGGGAAAAGAATCAGATGAACAGGGAATTTGTTTTTGGGGGGTTTCTTGGGGACAGTTAATAAAAATAAATAAATGCAATTAGAAATGTGTATGTAATGTAACAGAGACAGGGACCTCCTGATGTAAGCTGCAATTAGGATAGACTGATATTTGACATAAAGTATTTTATAGAGGATGATTTATAAGATTTGTTGTTAGAGGCACAAGCCCGGAGGAAACATTGATTTGTGAGACTTACACTTGTTAGAGGCCTAAGCCCTGCGGAACAATTAATTTCTAGAACTTAGACTTGTTAGGGACAAGCCCTGAAGAAACATTAGTTTGTAGGACTTTTTAGGCAAAAGCCCTGAGAAAACATTTATCTGTAGGACTTAGACTTGTTAGAGACCCAAGCCTTAAGTAAAAACTGAGTTGTAGGACTTAGAATGGTTTGATATAAGCCCTAAGGAAACATTGACTTGTAGGACTTAGGCTTAGGCTTGCATATTTTATCTGCTTGAGTGGACTCTGGGCGTTTGACGGCAACACAGAATGACTGACTCATATTTAAGGATCTGACTTCATTCTCATTCATCTAACATCTATCATTTGTCCTGAATCACTTTCCATTATGAACTAACTCATCCTCCATTACTCTACTACTCTGTATTTTGGACTTACACCCTTCAGCTAAGAGGAATTGTTTAAACTGGTACATATATGTTTAACTGTTTTTTTGTTTGAACTGGATTTATCTAATTTCTATTCTATTTTTGTCACTGGATTTCTGACCCTTTGGTATCAGCTGCACCCTTAGGACTCTGTTTATATTTGTTATTTACTGTATACATAACTTTAATTTGCATATCCACTTCATTCATTTACATTCTAGACGTCTGATAATATATTGTATATATACTTATACCTTAGTATTCACTTCACCCTTTTCCTATTAAACTGTTCAGTTACCTTCTTGATGGTACAGTGAGCGCTCCCATTACATTATAACTATTCTCACATCAGCAACTGCAATGTGCACAGTGTAAATAAGGGAAGGACTGGGAAAATGTGTACATCTAGACTCACATGAAACACCTGCCACAACTCTATCCGAAAACCATGACACTTAGAGTCTGCCCCAAGACAAAAATAGTCCCACACCCATGACTTCAGGAGGTTAGTGAAATGTGGAGAAGAATGGCCTCTTTCTTCTTCTCCTTCACATTCCCCTTCACTGGCTGGGGCAGAGGATGAGGTTGCTGCTATTGCTTCTACTGCCTCTTAATCAGCATTGCATCTAGGACAAGGAGTATTGCTGATGCTGACAAGTGGAACCTGTAGTAGTCCCACATTACTTGTTGACCCCATTCTCACTGTGTCCAATGTGGTCTGTGGAACACTAGCCTGCTCCTCAGCATCCCGTTGCCCTTGCAACTCAGCAGCAGCAAGAATTAGAGTAGTAGCAAACTCTGCAAATTCCAAAAGCTCACTGCTGGTGGTGGTGGTGCCCATCCCATTCCCTGTCTTCCATTCCTTCTCAATCTTGGCTTAAAAGGCCACCAATGTTGTTTCAGCCCCAGCTTCTTCACCATCATCATCATCACCACCACTCCCTCAGTGTCGCTGCTGCTCTTTTACAGACAACTCACTGGTTGGAGGAAGTGATGAGAAATGTGACAGAGGGTCCCCTAATGTAGCACTTTCCATTTCTTGGTGACCTGAAGAAGGCAGACTGACAGCAATAGCAGCAGGCACAGGCAGCTGACCTTTGCTCCTGGCAGTGGTGCTGCTAGGTAACACTTCTGACTTCTTCAGGATAATGGTTCACTTGAACAATGCCATGGGGGAAAGGGGACTCCAAGGGTTAGGGGAATGGTGTAGGCTCCCTTGACTGCTAGTCTGGACTCTCTGCATTACTTACCCTACCACTCACCTAACTCAAGCCCCACCAGCTGCTTCACCATAACTGTTACTACTACTAACACCAATTACATAAATTTCAGTCCCTGACCCTGGTGAGTCTTCATCCTCACTAGCAATATGTAGGGGTGGTTGAAAGGTCCCGTCATGTTCCTGTGAAAAAATCCTTGAAAACCATTTTGTTGTCTGTTTTTTGCAGAAAAATCTGCTTTTAATACAGCAATTAATATCTTCTCTGTTTTCTTCCATTAGCAAAAATATTTAGCCATTTTTTCAATGGCTGGAAAGTTTTTGCCCCTTTATTAATGTGTTTTTAGCTTTTTGCTATAAAAATGTGCCATTTTCCAGGAAGCAAAACACAATGCAAGCAGCTACAGAGTGAGAGAGAGGTGCTATGCTATTGTGCTTTTATATTTGTAGCAAAATTGAAGCAGGAGAAGCTCATAGTGACTGCTATCACTATGAGTAGGTTTATGAACAATAAAAAGATGAGCTGGAAGGACCTTTACTTGTTCAGTTAGTATGAGAAGGAAGTGACCGCTGGAGGCCCAATGCTTGCCAGTCCCCCTAAATCACCCCTAGGGTTCTTGGGGCAATTCATCTCATGGGAGGAATAAGAGGGTAGTAGTGAGAGTAGGACAGGTCAGCTGCCTGTGCCTGCTGCCAGTGCTGAACCTGCTTCCAGTGTGTCTTGTAATCTCAGGAGAGGTGGAGGAGAAGATGATGTCAGGTATGACAGCACGGGACCCTAAGTCACACTTGCCCTCCCCAAGCAGTCCTGCTACTAGTACTACTACTTGGAAGGTCCAGCAGCTTGTTAATGTTAGGAGTGAAGGTGGGGGTTATCATATTACTAGGGACTGTATGGAGGAAGACTCTGGGATGGAAATTGATGTGGCTGTTGTTAGTAGTAGTATCAGTGATGGTGAAGCAGCTGGTGGGACTAGCATTAAGGGAGTGGTAGGGGAAGCAATGCAGAGCATCCAGATTAGCTGTCAAGGGATCCCACCCCATTCCCCTGACCCTTTCCCTCTAGGCATTGTCCAGGTGGAACATGTTCCTGAAGAAGGCAGAATTGTTGCCTAGCAGCAATAATACCACCACAAGGAGCACAGATCAGCTGCCTGTGTTTGCTGCTAGTGCTGCCAGTCTGCCTTCTTCAGGTTGATAATCAATAGCAAGTGTGACAGTAGGGGACACTCTGTCACATTTCTCATCACCTCCTCAAACCAGTAAGATGTCTGTAATAGGCTGAAGGAGGCCAAACGCGTTATTAGATGTGCCAAAGCACAGACAGAGGAAAAAATTGCTCGGTCAATAAAATAGGGAGTTAAAACATTTTTCAGATATATAAGTGAAAGGTGGAAAATGAAACAAGGAATAGTTAGACTGAAAACTAAAAATGGAAACTATGTAAATGAGAATAAAGGGCTAGCTGTCTCAATGAATATTTCTGTTCAGTTTTTACAGAGGAAGATGAAGGGAAGGGACCTCTGGCAATGTAATAAAGCGGTTGGGAATGCAAGCTCTTACGTGTCCTATGTCACCAGGTGAATGAATCTTGGAGGCTTAGGTGGAGGTTTCTTAATCCGTAGAAATTAATTCATTAAAATACAACGGCTACAGTGCTAACAAGTTTTGCGGTTTACCACTGCTTTCTCAAAGCTACACAGCCCACGTTAAAACGCTAGAGACAAAAGATCTGTGGTACTAGAACTCATCTCTTATATAGAAAAAACTCCAAGGTAATATATCCCCATGGGTCATAGCAATCTAAAGATGAAATATATAAAACTTAGCTTTTATTAAATCACTTGCGTTAATAAAAAGAAAATAGTTTGAATATTTAAAAAGATAATGAGATCTAACCAAATATGGAGTGTGATGTACTGCCGGGTCATCTCCGGCAGGTAATAATGTAATTAGAAGTGTAGATAATCCTCTAACTGATTTCAGTTAATAACTTGTTAGCTATTGTGCCAAACACAATCTAGTTAATACTAGCATTCAACCTTTTCTTTGGTTATAACATAAATTCTGAGTAATTTCCCAACTTATATGGTCCGAAAACCTCTTGGACTTACATGGCTTTATAGTAATTTCAGTACACAGAGGTTGGTTGAATGGTTGTCAGGATTTGTTCATGTCAAATTGGTCTACACTTTCTTAATAAGATCGATCACTGAGAATGGAAACATCCTGGGCTAAATAACACTGATGTTTGTTGGTTACTAAAGATGGGATCGTGAATGTAATCACTGCAGGTGTTCAAAAAATATTTTTACATTAGCAAATAAGGATCTAATACATAATATCTGTGTGGGGGACACTCCTATAAATAATGCCAGGGCTCCTCTGGCTTGCCATGTAGTGTAATTTTGAATAGCCATCCACTTTGTCGCTAAACAATAGATCAAGGGAAAAAAAAGTATGACAAAAGAGGATAATGTGTATCACAAAATATCCTCTTGAAATGACGGGACTTGTCTGGTTTACCTAGATATCTAATTTAAGGTGACAATCCTTTCTTAAATGCAGTGACACATGCGGCTTAATGATAAAGATATCTGAAAAGCCGTAATAGCAAAAGGATACATAACACTCTATTTAGGAGTTAGAGTATCTACTTAGTTAGTGTAGAAATTATTATTGCCATGGCTATACTTATTACCCTCCAGATATCTAATTTCTCTGTAGTTACTTAACAGCAAAGAGAATTGTATAGACAAAATATAAAATAGATCCCTATCTAAATAAGATGTAGATCCCTATCTTGTGCCGGGGCTGCATCCGGCTTGCCATCTCTTCCATATTGGTGAGGACTCATAAATGAATTTAAAAAAGAGGAACAATAGTCCTCTATGTATGTCGACTCGCTTTTTGCATTGTTGCTTTTTCATAGGGGCCCATGGGGATATGTTACCAATTAATTCTTTCTATATAAGAGATGAGTGCTAATATCACAGGGTTATCTGTTTATTTTCTTCTTCATTTTATAACTTTATATTACCTTTCGCATAACAAGTATTTGATATTGTTTCTTTAATACTGAAATCACTATGACTTTCTCTTTAAAATGTTGCATATTTTTCTGTTTTCTGTATCTGGGAGAGTTCACTCTTTCTTTGGATGCTTGTTATACAATTGTACATGCAATGCTTCTTGTTTTCAATATAGGTATTTATGTACGTCATGGGTCGTTAAAGGGTTAAAAACCTGCCTGTTGTTGTGTACCGAGGGCTAATGTTGATAAACACTTCAATAGAGGGTTTAACCCCTTAACGACCGGGGAATCCAGACGCGGACGCGACTTAACGACCACGGAGCAATTTTTTTTTATTGCTCCTTTGCATTCCGTACTCCCCGAATGGCGTGCAGCCGCGGGGGGAGCCCGGAACTCGATGACGGTCATAGTACGTCATCGGTCGTTAAGTCAAATCGACCCTTGATGTACTATGACCGTCAAGGGTCGTTAAGGGGTTAAAGGAGCAGTAAACTTTTTATGAAAACCTACATGTTATAGAGCTTTTCCTACTGAGTAAAACAAGGGGACTCTGGCCACTGTCAGCTGTTTTATTCAAAAGTTATAAAAGTTCAAATAATCAGGAAGTGAATTTACTGTGCATTTACTTCCTGATCGTTCTAACTGACAGCAAGTGACTAAGCAGTCTCTATCACATTCTATGGAGAACTATATGTCACTGACTTACCTCTACATTAGAATGGAACAGAATAACTAATTGGAATTGGACCATTAGAAGGCCCTGTTAATATATATTAAAAAAACATAGGTTTAGACTGTAATAACCTGAAAATATGCATCTTTCAATAGTAGGAATTACACTTATTTTACTCAACAGGAAATGTCCTACAATAGTATATTTTTTCATTAAAAAAGTTTTCTGCTCCTTTAATGTAAAAAAACTCAAAAGTACCTTTTCCCTCCCTCCACAGCCCTGTTTTCACCTGGGATTTATCCTTCCATTGCTGGATTTGCTTGTATTAGCTGCAATGGTACTAGGAGGGATGATTATTTCTGAAAAAAAAGTACAGCTCAAGGCTGTAAAAGCAGAGATTGCCTGATTGGGAGGCAAAGACATAGGAGAGGTCAATCAACTGCAATGTAATTGCTTGAATGGTTGTTTACAATGAGATTTTGATCAGTTTGCTATGGGCCCCAAAGTAACCACTTTTTAAGACATATAACAAATTTAATATGATGGCTTAAATGGAATAAAAGCTCTATGAGATCTTTTTTTCCAAGCATATTTGCTGCTGAACAGACATTTAGCTCTAAAATAACTTGGCCCAATCACTGTATGGTCCTCAATAAAGTAAATGTGAAAATATGCACCATTTTACAATTGTCTTTACTTTTAAACACAAGTACTGAAATATAAGTTGTACTATGCAAGTAGTATGAAGCCCTGCATAACAGATTTAGCAAAATATATAGTACATCAATACTATATCATGTGGATCATCAATTGCTATCCCATGGGTGATAGTGAGTTTCTAATATATTCAGCAAAGCTTAAAAGTGTGCAAAAATATAGTTGTAACACACCAAAACTGACGAGTAAGAAGGCCCTGCTTACTAGACCTTATAATCTATTAACAACAAATACATTTTAATTGGTTGTAAAATAATGTATTTTTTACTTTTGTTGGAAAAAAATGATGCGAATATTGCTTTAGAAGGGTACAATATATTAACAGATTTTTGTGTGCTGGAAATTGTAATACTAAAGTATGTCTTCAAAAAGTGGGGCATTATCTCACTAAAAACATCTCTGGTGGTCCTACTATTAGCATAACCATGAATAAATGCCAGGTAATTATTTTACTAAACTTTAAAATTGAAAGCCACAAGGAACTAGAGGCCAAAATTGAAATAGACCATTTACCATGGATTGACCACAGATTCTTTAAAACCTTTTACAGTCAGTTGTGTTAGTGAATATGTTCCTTTCATCACTAAACAAGAACTGTGGTCCAGCTCTTGAAGAAGTAATTCCTGGACATTGTGCCTTATTTTCTTGCAATTACTGAAGTATGTAACAAGATTTTATGGCCTATAAGCCACATACATAAGCCTTAATAAAATGTTCAAGCAGTGTACCTAAATGGATTCTGGAATGGAAAATAGAAAATGTATGCTCTGTTTTCCCTTGGTGGCTTATTATGAAAAAACATACTGTTAAGATTTCTCTGAATACAAATATATAATATACAGAGTGTTTTTTTTAGCTCTAAATGGTCCCATTTGCTTTACTCTTACCACATTTTATGTGTATGACTTAACCACTGTTTATTTTCTACCAGACATCATATCAGCTTCCATTATTTCTCTGACTATTGTTTTCTTTCACTCTGTTATTGTTATTTTATCATTACTTTACAATGTATTTTTTTGTTATAACATTGAAGTGGTTTGCATTCCAATCAACATTTTAGTGATATCTCTTTTAAAACAAAAATGAAGTAGTTCTGGAGCAAAACACCACAACCATATTTAGAAAATGAAAACTCCCCAAATTGATATTGATTTAATTGTTGTTTTTAACACCTCTGTAGCATTCATGGGGTTAACTCCCTGCAATTGGCAGGATTCCTAGGGGGTTATGCACTAAGGTGTGATAAAAAGGTGATAAAGTGTGATAAAAATATGATCACTTCTCCAGTTCCTATGTTATTCTATAGAGTCTATACACTAAGATCTCCACAGTTGTAGAAATCTTAGTGCATAGGCTCCATAGAATAACATAGGACTCTCACCTGACTCTCCCCACCTCTTTGTCAGGATTTCTAGAGGGAGATGCACTAAGGTGTGATAATAAGGTGATAACATGGAGATGAGTTCTCCAATGATATCACTCCTCCAGTTCCTTTGTTATTCTTTTGAGTCTATGCACTAAAAATTCTCAACTGCATAAGCCTCTATTGAAAACCATAGGAATTTGAGAAGTGGTATCACTGGAGACATTTTCTCTGCTTTATCACCTTATCACACCTTAGTGCATAACCCCCTAATCTCTCACCTGTCTCTTCCCACCTGTCATTGGCAACCTAGAATTTTTAACAGTGCTTCTGGTTGCTGTCCTTGCCCAGTTATTGAGCTTGTGACTTCAGTTCTGATCCAGTTCCTTGACTTGTCTGACATCAATTGTGTTTGTTCCCTGTACCTATCCACCTGACTTGACTGACTTCGGATTTCCAACCCTTAACTTCTCTGACTTTGTTTTTATCCTATTGGGTACTGATTTTTCTCACATGAATGGCATCCTCTCTTCTGGTGGCTTGCTCCATCACCCTGTCTGTTTCTCAGCATCCATTGCCATTGCTCTCTCGCCTTCTGCTCTTGGACTCATCTGATCTTGGCATGCAGGACTAAGTCCTGTTTGGATGCAACAAAATATTTAAGACTCATCTGATCATAGCTTCCAGTGCTGAGTGTTGCCACTATTGAAATTCATATATTGTGGCATCCATCACTGAGTACTGTCTGTCTGCAGTGCAAAAGTTAATAGAGACTCATCTGATCTCAGATTCTAGCACTGAGCATTTTATACTTACAGAAGACTCATCTGGTTTTGGCTTCCAGAGCTGATCATTGCCTACTATTTGAACTCCTCTGGTCTTGGCAATCAGCACTGAGTCCTGTCTACCCAGCAGTGCACGGGGAGTATCGCCTGTCCCTGCTGTGTCCTGATATCAGCAACCACAGAGTGGTGTTAGCTCAGCTTCTTCATCTCTCTTAACCCAGATTCTTCCTCAGCACTAGCTATTTGTATAGACTGCTGTTTCTATCCACTCCTGAGAGTTAGGGGTGGGTGAAAAGTGAGAAAAAAATCCTGGGGACAACAATTTCCCATTTTTTAATTAAAGAGCATATGACCTATGTGTCACATAGGTCATATGCTCTTTTAATAATGAAATAAAACTTTCAGACCTCCAGGGGGGCACCAGGACCCCTCCTGATAGCCCCCCTATCATGGATCATCTATCCATAAAGGATAGATGATCCATGGGGCGACCCCAAAGGTATTTACTGCCTTCTTAATGCTGCCGGCGACTGCATAAGCCACTGCAGCATCAAGAGCTTGTGTAGAATGAATGAACCCTGTCACCGGGTTCATTCTTAGAATGTACAGTGCTCCCAACAGTGACTCTGTCACCCGGTCTGACCTTCTTCTCCATTTTTATTCAACAAATATTGCCCCCTTCGACATATCAACCCTTGCCCTTTGAAAGTCGACATATTGTGCTCCCATAACTTCTCCATTTCTATTCGACAAATATTGCTCCCATCCGATATTGTTCATACTTCAGTTTTATTCGACATACACTGCTCCTTGTATATTTTATTATCCATAGAATTGCCTATATAACTGGTTCCTCTGCATTGCAAGTAACGTTGCAATGTGATGCCAATGCTCACTTTAATCTGTACCTAGATCAGATGAATATTTACTTGAATCAGATGTGTCAGATCTGTCATCGTATTCCCTTTGAAGCTTTCATATAGATAACTGAGTGTAACACCTTTGTTGTATATTTAGCCACTGGCAAGCTGAATGTTGGCCTGGCAACACTTACATTAGGGTACAGATGTCACATTTTTGATTTATTTAATAATGTCTTCCATACCTTTTTAAGTTCATAATTAAATGTTAGGTTTATTGCCTTTGTATATGCTAATCTCCAGATGTGATTGATGTACACTTGCTGAGTTCAGCAGGGAAATCTTTTTATTCCTCGCAATCTACTTTGTGGGACATTGCCAGTCTGTGCATGTCACCCCTACTCCAGCATGGGTTGCCTGTCATATTCTACATGGCATGTGTTCGAACATCTGCAACCCATGTACGTCGCCGCCTACCCTGCATAGTTTGTCAAACAATAACCAACCCGTCTGTCACCGCCTACCCTGCATAGTGTCGAATAAAAATGTGTCTGTCACCGCCTACACTGCATAGTTTGCCAAATAAAAATGAAGTCAAACATTGCCAACCATTGTCTGTCACTTCCTGCCCCTGCTTACTTTGCGACGTCATGTCGTATCTTTGTCGACTTTTATTGGCTATTGATATTTCCTCGCCCATTCCATTTCCCTGCATTCGACTACAATTAGCCAAAAGTTAGAACTCTTAAGAATCCCACTGCTGGTTGGCCAAGTGCCTTAGTAACAAGGCCAAAAAGTTCAAGAAGACCCTATGACCTTAAAAAATGGGGGGATCCCCCAAGTAATAACCAGCCCCCAACAGACAGCAATTTTAGATCAGCAATCACGAACAGCAGCAATGGCCAGAAGAGGAGACATTCCCAAGAGGAGAATGAGGCACTAGTGGGGGCACTGCAGGGCTGTTATTCACAGCTCTTTGGCCCATTGGCAGCTTCCACCCCAGTAGTGGATAGGAGGGAAATGCGGGATACTGTGGTGGAAGCTGTCAATGAGGTGGCAGTGTCCCCACACACATCACGCAAGTGCAGGAAGCAGGTGTATGACATGAGAAGGCAGGTGCTGATCAGAAGGACAAAGATGGAGGTAGCTCAGTCATCTGGGGCCTCCAGGAGACCTGTTCAATTTAAGATCTTTGAACAGGCCCTGGATGGTCTCATTACAGCATCCGAGACGGAAGATGCTCCTGCTGCAGGTGGTGATGAGGCTGTTGGTGGAACAGCTCCCATCACCCCTGTAGCAGGACCAGTGGAATCCTCGGATGTTGAAGATGACCGTGCTCCTGCATCTTCTCCTGCCCCTCCAGCACCTGTCTTCCCTGTCCACATGCCCACTCATGTTCCTGCTGATGTACGTGCCCATTCTTCATCATCTGGAGGGAGCGATTCCTCTTTTGGTCTCGTGATATGCACCAGCTCAGCCAGGAACAGTGGCAGTGACTCCCCATCCGTGCACGCCTCAGAGTAGGGCACGCCTCAGCTGAGGAGTCAGACCATTCTGGCGTGTTTTTCCAGTAAGTAATTGTATGCAATGCATTGCATGTGTTGTGTAAACCTCTGACACTCAAAGAGTTAAACATCTACCACTGAGCAGAAAGGTGTGCAATGTATGGTAAAGCATTGCAAATCACACTATCTGCTCCGTGTAACTTAGGCCTCGATCCAAATGTTGGAGACAGCTCTTTTTTCTGCCAATGGCATTTTTTCCAGCACAGTAAGCTATGCAAATGTCTGTTGTTAAAGTTAAGAGGTGTTTTCAGCTATAAAAACTGATGAAAACACAGTAAATTGCAATTCAGATGTCTGCGTTAGCAATGAAAACCCGATAAGGGACTTAAGTTATTGCAGGAAAGTTAACACCTACTTTTTTTTTTTTTTTAACTTGAGTCCCTTATTTCCTGTTTAAACAACCGACACATACACTTGAATTAAAAAAAAAACTAAGTCATCTGTGGATGTATTGATATGGGGTTCAAAGCCCCATATCAGTATATCCAAAGTTTGAAAAATGTGTCTAATGTTAGTAGAATTAACCCTATGAGTGCCAGTGGGGTATAATTACCCCGCCAGAATTCGTAGGGTTAACCCAACTAAGTTAAAAAAAAAAAATCACAAATAACACGATTAATCCTGATGTCCAGTGGAGTCCTCAGCTTCCTGGTCATCTTCTGTCCTTCTTTCTTCTCTTCTATCTTCATACTGTAAAAAAAAAACAAAAAAAACAGACAAGTATAAGTAGAATGTATAACTATCCGGAACAGTAATACATAGTGTAACCCCTTCAGTGCCAGAGAGGGTACACAACACATTGCTAACAATGCATTGCTTACCTCTCTGGGGCTCAAAAGGGTTAAAGTATGCAGTAGTGTGATGGCTCTGTAATATACAATATGCCCCCATGCATAGTAAATATGTCCCAAGTAATCCAAGTACATAGCATTTCCATAATAAAAGGGATACAAATATACATAGCTTGTAGACCGTTGTCTCCACTGCTGTATGTGGCCCCTGAGGTGGCTGCGGAGACAGAATCATGTGCCACAGTCCCCCCGCCTCCTCACGTGCACGGGTTGATGCCCGTTCCACTCAGAGGGAATTGGAATTGATACTGCCTGTTATATATGGGCAGTCTTACTTCCAATTCTCTCACAGCCATTGGCTGGGATATGCTTATGCACCTCCCAGCCAATCAGCTTTGAGCGGCTGTGCTTTAAATTGATTGGCTGGGAGGTGCGTAAATCCTGATAACTAGGTTATTCCACCTTGGTGCAGTTGTTGTGAACCTGAATGCTTACACATGTTAAATAAAACTGAAGAATTTAATGAAGTCAGTGCTTCTCATCACATGTTCATTCTTTCAATAGGTCCAGCTGACATGCTGGAAGTGGAGGAGGAGGGGGGACAGGCTAAGGGAGGAGAGCAGACCCTCGTTGGTGCGTCTGGGGACCACCACATGGAAAGGGCAGGTGAAGCATAGCTATATGCATTGGATCTATGGTATTGCATTGTGAGGACCTTGCATTCCTCACAAGACACTACCATTGGCTGGGCAGAGGAGGTCCTGACAGGACCATGTTGGAAGCGGCCGGCGGATGCATTCATGCCGCCCGCTGGGACCCTGTCAGGATACTGAAATTGGACTATGGGGAATCTGAACAGCTTGGAAGGAAGAAGAGAGAGAGGGGATATGATAGAAACAGTCAAATACATGAAGGGAGGGACGTACATTTCAATTGAGTAAAAATATTAGGACAATAGATCATAGTCTAAAACTGAGGGACAGAGGTTTAGATATAATGTAAGAAAGTTTGATTTCACTGAGTGGAATACCCTACCAGCAGAAGTGGTAGAGGAGAGGCGGCCATGGGGTAAGTGGGAAGGGAAGAAGTGAAAATTGGCATTTTTTGTGTGTGTAAAAGACAGGGGAGACCAAGGGTGAGTATTATACATAGGGACTCTTGTTTTCCCCTAAAATTTTGGGTATAATATACACCTGCGTATTATACACAGGTGCATATTATACCTGAGATTTTACGGTACCTCTTTTGTTCTGTGTTGGTGGTTTGTGTGTGGGGGAAGGATTTGGAGTCTTGGGTTTCTGATTGTTGTAACCATTTCAGTAGCAGAGGGGTGCACAATGTGTTCATAAATTGTGTTGTGCACCTCTCTGGCACTGAAATAGGTTAAGACTTCATACAATTATTTCACCCTAGTGAAAATGTCCTGTATCTCCTCAGGGTCATCGCGGGCTGCATCTGGTGAGAAGGATGAGGAACCACCTCTGGGGTGTCTTTTTCTGCTCCTGGGGCTATGGGAGGGGAAGTGCATGGTAAGTAAAATCCTATATCTGCTGTCCCATGTGTGTTCCACCTGTCTCCTCTTCCTTTACCAAAACCACAAAATCCCGGTGGTAATCTATGTTCTTGTCACACATGCGTGTGACAGTATCATGGCATGAACAAATATCATTATGTGATTTTTGGTCATGTCATGATCATGTCACAAACACCTACAGTTCCCGTTTGCAGGCTAGCACTAATTGAGCTTGGGTGGATTAATCACAATGACAGTGATGATGCACATGTGCCCAATAAGGTCTAAAGGCCAAACCTGACCTGTCAGTGTGTCCATAGCAGGGGTGGTCAAACCTGTTCTCAGGGCCCAAGTTTGCTGCATCTCATCAAATTAACACATTTTGTGGGGTGATTCCCAGCAATGGTCCTGTTGTCTCGGATGCACAATCTTGCCTCTAACCAACCCAACAGTGCATGTTGTCACTTAAATACAAATTAATGTCAATACCTCTTGTGTTTAAGTGAGAACATCCTGACAACATGCATTGTTGGGGTGGTTAGAGTGCATGATTGTACATTTTAGACATCGGGACCATTGCTGAGAATCACCCCTCTAAATGCATCAAACATCTGTGTACCAGAGAGTTGCTCACTGCTTTGCATTTCTTCTTTTTTCCCCACAGCTGCATCTGAGGAAGAGCAGCAGTACCCCTCCTACCAGGAGCACGCAGAGATCATGGACGCCCTAGGTGGGATCACAGCTGCCATCTGGGGCTTACAGCAGCAGCTGGGATACGCCTTGAGCCATCAGGAGGCCCTGCTCCGTCAACTGGTGGAGGACAATAGGATGATCATGGGCCTCCAGATTGCACAAGGCATGTGTCCAGGTCCAGCCCCCACCTCCAGCAGCTCCTCAGCGGACAGCAGCCTGGCATCATCTGATGCCCTGCCTGCTGCACGTGGTGGTAGGGGTCACCTAGGCAGATGGGGGCCTCACACAAGGGGAGGAAGGTGGCGCCCCCACTGACTCTGTTTCCAGGGGCAAAAATGTTAATATTTTTATTATTCCTGTTATTATTATTATTTCTATATATTTAAAGTAAATTTAATATTTTTCACTTTCAGCATTGTTGTTGTCCATTTATTTCATACAAAAATGGGGGGCAAATACACCAAAGTGTTATGAGGAGGTGATGAAGTGGAGATGACCCTTCCAGTGTGATGAACAATTCTTGCCTCTTCCATCTAGCCATTGAACTAAGATTTAACCAACCTGTAAGTTCTTAGTGCATTGACTCCATGAAATAATCCAGGAATCTGAGATTTTAGCAAACTGGAGAAGTTCTCTACACCTCATCACCATCCGATAACAGCTTAGTGCATAACCACACTGCTGACCCACTCTCCTGTGTGTGTCTCCACCCTTGTCTGTCTCCCTTAGAGATTGGAAATGGGAAGGAGACAGACAGATTTTGAGGAAGGGAAGCTGACAGAGTGACAGACAGTGATGGAGGGATATTGACAGTCAGGGGAGAAGACAGAGGAAATTAATGTAAAGGAGTGAATGTGAGGGGTGTAGACTGATGGGGAGATACTATTATTACCAACTCTAAGACTGGACACATCAATACACTCCAGAGCGGCATGTTACCTGATCTCAACAAGGGCTCTGGAAGCAATCATTGTTCCATGGCCATTGATCACATGTCACCTGTGATGCACACAACATCACGTGTGACATACAGAAGGGATCAAGAACACAAGCAGTTTTGGGATCTTTGAGATGTAATTTGGAGAATACACAGACTAAGAGACTGTTACCTTATACTAGTGTGTTTGCATGTGTCACAGATGTCAGTTAGCATGCATATTGCCATCCTGTCATCTGCCAACTGTGGAGCATGTTCTGTTGACCCTATACTGTCCCAATGTTAGAAATCTGAATATGCATGGACCCATATGTAGGTAACAGTCTGTGTGCGTCAGTTGTTGTTGACCCACAGCTTACATGAGACCCATCTCTATCCCCCATTTTGATGAGTCTCAGGTAATATGAAGGTCAGCAATAGCTGAGAATTGTTTGTCGCACTGATGCAACACACATTAACCCCAACTGACTGGAGTGCCAGAGTGGTATCCATTGTATTGGTTTGTAATGCATTGGATACCCCTCTGGCAATCAGAGTACAACCACAATGAAAAACATAGACACCATCTTAACAAGGAAAGGATATGTATTAACTTTTAAAAATTACTTCCATCCCTTTCTGCCAGGGAAGGGGGCATGAGGGGCTGAGGGGTCAGATTGATGCAGCCTTGCAGACCGCCTTGGGGGCAAACCCTGTGTTGGGGTCTGGGCTGGTGTTGCGGTGGAGGATGAGGGTGGAGGCCGACTGCTGGCAAGTGAGGAGCTGGGTCTGGATCCAATTGTGCTCCCTCATCTCCATGACCGCCTGGCCCAAGACGGCCCTAAATTCCCACAGTTCCTGGGTCAAAGCAGTCATCTGGCCCTCTAGCTGCTGATGATGCAGCCTGTTGTTCCGCCTCATCTGCCATTTTAGTTGTAGAAATTCCTTATCCAGGGTTAGTACCACAGGAAACGGCTCAGGCAGCAGTGGGGCAGAAGTGGCAGATGATGGTGTGGCAGTGGCAGGTGATGGTGTGGCCCATGAATCTGCCCCAGACAAATGTCCTTCTACATCAGTCTGCAGCTCTGGCTCTCCTGTGGATGATCCTCCACCCACCACAACCATCCTTTCCCCTTGTGCAGATCTGGCTTGTGTTTGTGGCACACCCAAAAGCCCAGTGTGGGTATGAGCTTTTGGCCACTGACTGGTCTGGGGCATACTGCATGCTGGTTGGGCAGGGGTGCTGTACAGTGGTGGAGGAGGTGGTAGAGGGAGGAAGGTTGGGTCCATTGGCCCCATGTCAGACCCATATGTGTGGTAGAGAGGCATCTGTGGTGGCAGCCAAGGGTATTCATAGTTCATACCCCACTGTGATGTTGCATAAGGCAGCCAGCCAGATGAGCCACTTACCTAAGGGACCAGTTCCTGGAGATGTGGCCGTGACAGGTCCAATGGCTGGTCTACCGGCTGAGGGGGCCTCTGGTCCACTGGCTGAGGGGGCCGCTGGTCCACCTGCTGAGGGGGCCACTGGATCACCTGCTGAGGAGGCGCTGGTCCACCTGCTGAGAGGGCCACTGGATCACCTGCTGAGGGGGCCGATGGACAGGGGCAGGTCCCTCTTCAAAGTATTCCTCCCATTCTGGCAGCTCCTGTGCTGCTCCCTGGCTCTCTGACTGCAAATGGAGGATGAAAAATGGAATTGTTTGCAGGTGTAATTACAACACAGTCTGCTGTGACTACATCATATACAACTGTACCCTAGCCTGGACATATGGAAAGACTGATTTAGCCTATAACAGGCTTAACCATTTGAGTGCCAAAGGGGCATGCATATCATTGCAAAGCAATGTGTTGCGTACCCCCTATGGCACTCAAAGGGTTAACATCCTTTAAACTCCATATATTCATTTGAAGGTTTCATCATGCTGGGTGAAAAGTGTACTCCCACTGCTGCTTCTGTGTTTGACACTGACTGATACGCCAAGAAGTGCATTTTGTGGGTGCATCACTACCTTCACTCAGCATTGTGAAATTTACCACAATTTGCAACAAAATTGGTTACACCCATACCCCGTCCCACTGACATGTCTCTCCCTCCCCTGTGTGCCTGTCTCTTGGCGGGTACCCCTCTTCCCACCTGCTCTCCCTCTCCCTCTCTTTCCATGCTTGGGGCTGCCCTGCACACTTTATTCAATACTCTCACCTCTCCCTCCAGCCTCCTGCTCTTCCTCTCCCTCGCATTGACTGACACACAGTCACTCACACAGGCACTCACTCAAGCACTCAATCAGAATCACCCTCTAGCAGTCCCTTGCTCTCATTCAATCACACTGTATAACTAAAAAGAGAAATGTGTCTAGTGTTAATAAATCAAAATGTGTGTTTGTGATTGTGTTTGGATGCAATGTGTGCAATATGTACTAAAGTGTGCATAATAATTGTGCAAATTACTCCTAAAACTTTCGCCTCTACCTCTCTCACCACTGTACTGCGCCTCTCTCTCTCTCTAATATCCTCCGCTCCTGGGACCTGTGCACTTGCTCATGGAACGCGATACACAGGCAGTGTTTGGTGTTTTATTTTGTGCCTTTTTATACATTTTGGGAGTGACCTTGATACTTTTGTAGCTTGTGATTGGCTTGGGATTGGATTTTGCCTTTTTAACTTTTCACGAGCATTGTGAAGCAATACTGTTGAGCCTTATCTAGCATTCAGTGGTTTATAAATCAAATTGAAAGCAAGGTACTAAAAGGCAAAGCAATGTGTTGCTACGTCTCTGGTAATCAAAGGGTTATGTATGCAATACATATGCAAGGAGGGCAGTGAATGTCAAATAAAATTTCTGCATTTCCGTATTGAAGTTTACAATTTTATATATAGTGATCTAGCGCTGTTTTTTTCCTTTTTGCTTCCTAGCACTTTCGTCCTCATTTTAGCTGCTTTATCACTGTATCTTATTTAATTCTATATATTATATAGCACAGAACACATTTTTTTTTTTAAGAGGTTTTTAAAGGCATGTTTTTTGGGCTACTGGCCTGGCTGCTTGCACTATGTCTTTAAGTAATCAAGGTGATACAACAACCATATGTGGACTGTGGGGGTGGGTAGGGAGGAGGCTAACATTGTTTCAGTCTTCTTGCTTTCCAGTAACTCAATGTAGGTTCACATTGGTTTCAATGTAAGTAGGCCTTTTATTAAGAAATTCTGTCTTTAGATTATTGTTTCAAATTGTTCACATTGATTATCCACATTGATAATTCACATAGAGGTGCACAGGTCTTTTTTTCTGTCTAACAAATTGTGTGTTAACCCCATATACACTTGCTGGTACCCCCAGCCTTCTTCCCTTGCCCACTGGTAACCACAGATCCCCATGTAGACTGTCTGACCCTCTCCAGCCTTTAATCCTTGCCCTCTGCTATCCACAGATCCCAATGAGCACTGCCTGGGTAAGGGAAAAAGGCTTGGGGCGTCAAGCTGTGTATATGGGGGAAACACACAATGGTGTTGTTCCCCATGTTGCCCAACATGTTAGGAATCCGACATACAGTGCCCCCCTTCGACATACTGACCTCTCTCTTATTAGACATATATTGCTCCCATTCAACATTAACATCTCCATTTGTATTCCAACATATAGTGCTCCCATTCAACATACTTTCTCCATTTTTATTCTGACAAAAGTGCTCACATTGGAGAAAGAAGAATTTCGAATGGGAGCACTATGTGTTGGAATAAAAATGGAGAAAGTATGTTGAATGGGAGAACTATATATCAAAATAAATATGGAAATGGTTAATGCTGAATGGGAGCAATATTTGTTGAATTAAAGTGGTGAAAGAAAGCACTGTAAGTCGAATTTTCAAGGGAAGGGTTAAAATGTTGAATATGAACAATATTAGTCGAATTAAAGTGGTGAAGGAAAGTCATGGAAGCACTGTAAGTCGAATTTTAAAAGGGGAATTAAAATATTGGATGTGCAATATTCGTTGAATTAATGTGGTGAATGAAAACACTGTAGTCGAATTTTAAAATGGGGATTAAAATGTCGGATGCACAATATTTGTCTAATTAATGTGGTTAAAGAAAGCACTGTAAATCGGACTTTAAAAGGGGGGGTTAATATGTCAAAGGGGGGCACTCCATGTCATATTTTTTATGTGGGGAACACATCTAACACTGAAATTGATCTTTCTGTCGTCAAACGTACGCCTATTTCCTTGGACTTTGACATTTTGCGCGTTTTTTGTAGGAGGTAGTCGAATAAAAGCAGACAGCGCCAATTTTGTTACTACTCTGAAATGTGCTGTCTATGCCAGTTTTGTTTTATCGTGGTTCTGCAACAGAATACCGACATAACACATGTTTGCAAAATTCACACTACTTGTTTTTCTTGTAACTCCGATTTTAGCGTGGGTAATAGAATCGAGCCCTACATCTGCTGGAATTTTGTTTGTCATGACACATAGTTTTGAATTAAGTTTTAAATTTTGTAAATAAAATACAAGGTGATGGGTACACTTTAAATGTAGAAGGGTTAAAACAAATGGTATAAATATACTCATTTTGAGATACATGTTGCAGAGATAGCAGGGGTTGAAACAGGAACACAGGAAACAGTTGAAATGTCATATCTAATTAAGATTGTTTTGAAAAGTAAATGAATCTTTTAGTAACACTTATTTTATCTCTTCCGTCCTATTTTTACTCCTTCCATCTTTGTTTACTTGCTGCTGTATTCAGGTAGTTATGCTGCAGCCACCCTCTCCTGTCTGCCTCTGCTGTCAAACTCTCTTGTCCAACTCTTAAATACTTAGAATAAAGGTGCACTTTGAAAGCAATGTGGCAGCAAAAAACATCCCAGCTAAAGCATACCCCTGCTAAAGCTCTCCTTTCTGTGTCTAAATGTAAACAAACTTGGAATCCGTTCCTGAACTGATTCACTGGTTGAGGCCAATTACAAATTATTTTACATAGGGGTTGCCCTGAATGCAATCAGATGTGATACCATCAAATATTTGTTATTAAACAGACATAGTAAGACGCATAAAACAAGTGGGGGAGGCTGGGAACACATACCACAAAGGGTTAAAACACAAGATTGAGGGAGAATCAGGATTTGAGGAGTAGTGAGTACATACTATGAACGGTTAAAATACAAGATGGAGGGGGAACAAGGATTTGAGGTATAGTGAGTACATACCACAAAAGTTTAAAAGACAAACTGGAGGGATGTAGCTAGCAGGATTTGAGGCATGGTGAGTACATACCACAGAGGGTTAAAACATAAGCTGGAGGGAAAAGCCAGGATTTGAGGCATAGTGAGCACATACTTGTGAATGAAAACATATTAAAATGCTAAGGAAGACTGTCGCCATATTTCTAAATCAAGCATACTGGACACATATACCATGCTTTTGTACAACGCTCAAAAAAAGGTGTAACTGGAAAAATAGGTGCCAGATAAAACATTCCCTCAAAGCAAACTTCTCCTAAAGCTCTGTTGATATGTGTCTAAATTTATACAAACTCTAAACTTAAATTTACAGATTTTCAGCAATTTAGTCTGCATACATAAAACAAAAATTATTTGCTTGCTATAAAGCATCTATTCAGAAGCTTGTTTGTACACATGGTTATCCAGAACAAGTGGGAAACATTCTAGAGTGTTTTGTAGATCATTTCAATAACACAGACACCTACATAAGATTAATTCATATTCATAGCATGTAATTTTCAACAAACTAAGAAGCAACTCGTTACTTGCTTAGAAAATTCTGTATTTGAGTTCAATTTCCATCATGCAATTATATTGAGTGGTTTGTTTAGAACTTTAGAAATAGATTTTCTGGAGCTGAACAAGTGAACAGTGAGAGTTTAACCTTGGTGATGACATTTTGATTTCTGAAATATTAACATTGTTTGGTATATTTTTAACTATTTTTGTATAGATATTAAAGACATGTTTGATGTTTTAGAGGTCAACAGAAAGTTACCATTTCTTCAGAGCATAATATGGCAAGCTGCTATTTAACACTAGGGGTCATATTTTTTTTGCATTTCAACAGCACATAAATATCTTAGAAGCCAATAGCTAGACAGATCACACACACAATACCAGAATTATTTCTGGAAAAGTTAATTCTTTTTATTATTCATTTTTTATGATATACAATGGATTTAAATATTTGCTGCATAATTATATAGTTTTAGATGTTGAAAATAAACACACATCCATCAGGTGCTACAATTTAAATCATAACCCAGGATGTCCTTATTTGCTGAAAAAGAGTCCAAGGTTTTACTGTATATTTGAACACCTCTTTCATTAGTAAATTCTATAGTTTTACTTCTTTGCCTGTTAAGTACCCTTTCCTTTTGTAATTTGTACAACCCCCGATAATGAAAGTCCCTAGGGAACATTTGAAGCTGCAGACTGACAATATGAACTGTTACAAAGTATGTTGTCTGAAATTACATTATTCTTCACTAAGATTTCACCCAATTCCACCCATTTAGTGTTTGATTTGCATACCCATTCTTTCTTTGCCAGTATATCAGCATGTATTGGTATTGGACTATGTCTGCCATTTACCCATCCAATCCACAAATATATCCAGATTCTTCTATTGAGAAAAAAAACATGTTCTTCTGATTGTATCACTATATACAGGTCAATATTCCTTTCCAGTCAGAAATATTTGTTAAATGTATATTTTCAGATTCTATAGGTATTTCCATATTTTTTTTTATCAAAGTTTAGGGGGGAGTGGTCACTTATGCACAACACATGACCCCTCCCTCTGATATCTTGCTTGTGGGATGGAACTTGTATAATATAGGGGGCTCCAGACACCATATTATATTTTATCACAACATCATCTCCCTTGGAGGGGAGAGGAAGGGGTCCCACTCCTAGACCACTTCCTTGGTCATTTTTTCTGATTGATGTCGAGGCTTCAGTCCCCATACCAATTGTTTGCCTTTTAAACCTGGCCAGTGTATGATTTAATATGGGGACCTGAGCCACTTATTGATTTCATTCATTGTCTTTCATTATTTATATATTTTATAAGTTTAATGTTTTGATTTGGAGGGCTAGGATGCGGTGGGCACTTTTGGACTTCTGACATCAAGGAGCTAGATTCTATTGCAGGTGCTAAATGTTAACACCTGTTTTATGAAAAATTTTCCTATTGAAGTCTATGGGGAAAATTGGAGCTAAATGCAGTGATAAAATTAGCACCTACAATAGAATCCAGCTCAAGGTGAGTATACACATCTTTTTAACATACATATGGAAGGGGGCTCAGAACACTCCATTAATTTTTATTATTACATCTTTTCCTTTAAGGAGGGGCGAGGAAGAAGTCCCAGACCACTTTCTTGGGCATTTTATCTGATTGACCCCATATAAATATTTAGATTTTTAAACCTGTCCAGTGTATAATTTAATGTGGGGACCCAAGCTGCTTATCTATTTCATTCACTGGTTTTCATTAATATGGGTTTATTTTGAATTGGATAAGGAAATTGACAGATTGGATGGGTCAGTCAAAATCTATGTTTCTGAATGTATAATCCCTATTAATGTATTTGTATTTTAACTTAAAGAGACAGTAATGTTTACATATTACTGCAACCTCTAATCTTCAATAAAGTTTTTTTAAACTAAACATACCTTTCTCAATGCTCATAATGTTGTGGTCTTTGTTTTATTTTAAGTAAAAGTGTCCATCTCCATCCACTTTTCTATGCGTAAAGATACCTCCCCTTAGATCATAAACTGGGTCACTTGACTGGATACATTGCAGTGAGGGGCAATCTTATCAGTACAAGGAAACTCTGGCCCCCCTTTGATGAAGGAGGGCAGGTTTTTCCTTATATTGATAAAAGATAGTCCCATGTTGCGATCCATCTGGACTGACTTGCTGCTCTGAGGTGAGGCATTGTGACATATGGAAAAGGGGCAGGAGGGGGACACTTTTAATTAAAATAAAACAAAGACCACAACATTATAAGCATTGAGAAAAGAACGCTTCATTATAAAAAACTATACTGAAGATTAGATAAAGGTTGCAGATAAAGGAGGGAATGAAAGTGTCCCACTTTTAATGAAAAAAGGTGTTTTGATCTAACAGCACAATGAAAGGTGTTAATGGTATGCCAGATTAATCTAATCCTCAGTGGAGGGTAGTGTACAATTTATTTTTTGTGCAGTTAACCCCTTGGATGCCAGAGTTTGCAAACCTTTGTAGAGGAACGTGTTGCACGCTTTCTGTCATCTGAGGGCTTAGAGCAACTCCTGTCCTCAGGACCCACTAACAGGCCAGGACTTAGGGATTTCTCTGCTAGAGAACAGGTGTGGTGATCAGAGGCTCATTCACATTGATTAACTCACCTGTGCTCTAACAAGGAAATCATCAAATCCTGGTCTGTTAGTGGGTCCTGAGGACAGGAGTTGGCCAAATAATCCCTTTTCCCTGACTTAAGAGCCCTGAAAAGCTTTCTGAGGCCATCTTGCTATAAGTAACAGTAGAATGGCCATTTGCAATGCTTTTTCTAGCCTTTCTAGTATGTATGCTGAATTGCAAAATTCAGTATACATACCAGTCAGAAGTAGGAAAAAGGCAACAAAAAGACATTTTTCATTCTCTTTGGCCAGCTGAATTTTCATTGGAAATTAACCTCAGCCATAAACCTATGTCTTAAGCAAACACAGTTTTTAAGGAGTGCATTTTGGGAGGAGAACACTGTTCATACTATACGGGATGGAGGGCACTGTTCTTATTAATCACTTTTGGGGTCACTGTTATATAGTGTTCTGTCTGAGGGGTGTAATATTCACATTCTGCATGGACAGGAGGACACTGTTCTTATACTCTACTTTCTAAGTATCACAGCTTCACAATGCATTGGACAGCCTTACGGCATTAAATGGTTATTTAACCACTAATTTGCCTGAGAAGTCAACAACTCATTCTTAATTTCTCATTAACACCTTAAGGACCAGTGAAGGTCCTGGTACGTCATGGAGTCCAGGGCTCCTGGCCCATCTGCACTCCACTCCAGAAGCCATGAACCGGAAGCGGAAAAAAAAAGCCCCGTGGTCCTCAAGTGCCGGCAGAGCGTGCGCGCATCAGTCCTTAAGGGGTTTTAATGTACTTTGCCATTTACTTACAGTATTTTGAACCCCTTTTCTTACAGATATGCTGAATTGTATCCTGTCTTCCTTGTTAGTGTAGTTTATATAAAAATGAGAAGTGGTCAGGGTGGTTGCAATGCAACTGCTACAAGGATTGCTGAACTGTTGCAGTGTCAGTCTTTCTGGTTATGGATTTTGGTGCAGTATTTGTTCTTTTTAGCAAAGTGTCAGATTAGTGCCACTGATATGGATTAGAGTTACTACAAAATAATTAGGTACAGTGCTAGTAGGTCAGTGTTTTACAGTATATGTCAATGTAGAATGAGGATACGCAGTGCAGTATGGAATGTATTTTGGCACACTTTCAGTGTGCTTCAGTGTGTTTCAGTGTGGCTGTCACATGATGTGTGTTGGAGGTAGTCTAGAATTGCAGAGATGCATTGCTAGCTGAGTAGTGCTGAAGTGTAGTGTTACTGCTCTCTGATGTGTAGTATAATCTGGGACATTTGTAATTCTCAATTAATAGTTCCAGGTTCCCCCAATCAGGATCACATTTTATAACACAATCATCATCTTTTTCTATTGAAGGACAGCAGGACACCCAGACTAGTAGGTTGAAACTGGAAATATAAAACTATGGGTGCCCACTTAAATCCAATGATTAACGAGTCAGGGAGGCTCTGATAGGCATCTCTGAAATGTTTGTGGGTGATGTATCTGGACATGAGTGACAATAGGAAAACGGATACAATAAGGAACCTTGGCTAAGCAGGGGTGTGATCCACAGGCTTGATCAACAGGTAGCACATTCCAAAAGTAGTTATTCCTACTGCCAGATATTGAAGGCAGGGGGGAAGACAGTGAAAGAGAATAGGCTGAATATGGCAGTTGGACAGGGTAAAAGTCGTAGCAGAGAAGTTTGCTAACTTGGTCACACAGTTGTCCTGGGAAGGAACAATTTGTGAATGACAAATAACAGGTAAGTGAACTCGTTTTCTGAATGAAACAGATGTTTCACAAGATGTATCTTGGGTCTTGCAAAACAGTCTGTTTCAAACATAAAACTATCTTGCAGAATCATTTCTCTAATTTTTAGTTTGTACTTAAAGAAGGCTTAAAAGCATCCATGTCTAAAGCTAGGCCAATGTCAGGGCAGGCAAATAAAAGTGTTGTCAAGTCATAGGCAATGGCCAGGAAACTGGGGAAGTCTGTTTTACTAATGAAACAGAACAGCTAGATGTACAGGGCAACCAGAATAGTAACTGCAAAGGCTGACACTACTGAGTGAAAGAGGGTGAATTGTAGAATTTAGAATAGAATAAGCATAAACTGATGCTGGTGCCTGACAGAGTTCAGGGGAAGACAGGACAGGACAAGAGGTAGAGCTCCTAAATACAAAGAATACAGAGATATCTTGAAACAAAGGGACAAGGGGAGTTGAAACAGGGACACAGGAATGAGAACTGTAGCATTCTGGATTTATAGACAGTGTATAGTCATAAGAGTCCCAAAACTAATAGACATACAGGTACATACATGGTGATTCCAAACTTTATAGTATTTAATTTTACAACATCCTGTGCAAACCTTTTTTTGGTACCAGTTCGTCAACCGCCTGGTTTTCATTTCTGCCTTTAATAAAATCCATGAAATATCATTATGAAAATATACATTAAATACAAATGCATTATACATTATTCTAATTTGTTTCAGCTAATATAAAATTGATTAGTTATGTAATTTAATTTACTTCATTAATATTATGACTTCTCTGATGCAATTTATACGTTTGACAGAACAATGAATTCCATTCTGTTGTGCTGTTGGTTTATAAAGAATAGATATTACATTCCAAATATATATTAATAAAAATTAGTGAGATTCTTTGTGCTATTAATCCTGGTATTAGTCCTGGAAAGAACTTTAGGATGTAATGGGGCAATGTTTTCCACAGAAGTAGTACAACATAGGTATTTAATAAATGACTGATAGTTTTGTTACTTGCCTAAGAAATAACAAGACATTATTACATAAGCAGTTATTGTATTTGTTAGGATGGAGACAAGCATCTCATCACATTTCATGGGAGGCAACGTAGTTTTGAAGACATTATAAAATAAAATATCAGGGATCCTTACATAATGTAGGAAGAATTATATGAGATAAAGAAGCTTTGACTGAATTATGCATGACAGAAATTAAGGAACTCGCATCAGCAGAAAGGTCTGGAATGATCAATGACCAACTGAGAGGGTCCAAAAATTGGAGTTATCTTGAAAACTATTCTTTGTATGAACTCATCATGAAAAGTAAGACTTAAGTAAATATGGAAACAGACAGAAACATTGTCAGGAATCTGTGAAGTTGAACAAAACATTGATAGATGTTGATTGATAGAAATTGCTCAATGAGGCTGTTGGAACTGATTAAAACAAAGAGGAAAAACAAATGGTTGAATATGAGAAGGATATTACAAAATGTGGGATAAAACAGGACAATACAAAAGAGAAGAAATATATATATTTTTTTTTTAAAAAAAAAGAAAGAATGCAGATAACGTGATGGCCACCATAGATTTACAAGAGGCTTATATTCATAATACCATTCATGACGTTGTTAACAATCACTATGATTTACTATCAAAGATGGGCATAATTTTTATCTTCACTTTGCAGCCTTTTTGTTTGGCCTTTCATTTCCCCAGGCCTGCACATCTTAAGGGAACAAGCCATTACTGTCACCCTTTGCTCCGTTCTGCACACTCTATGCTCCGTTCTGGGCTCTCTTTGTCCCTCCATCTTTGCTCTGCTTTCAGGAGCCTTTGGCCACTTCTGGGTTCATCCCGACATTATGTCACGTGTACTGTGACATTATCCAGCAGCATCTATATCTGGATGCTCCTGACAGGCGCTTGTGCACTCAGATAGTATTCCCCAGTGTTCTGTCTGCATAATTTATTATAATTTATTCTGTCTGCATAATTTATTGATTATATTAAAAATTATTATAATTAGTTTTTTTTCAGTAAATTTCAGTGATTCTGTGGTTGACTTCCTGGACTTAACTATATATGTGGAACAAGGAAACTTAAAAACAATAACTTTCTTCAAACCTGTTGACTGTAACAGTTATATAGCTTTAAATAGCTGACATTTACCATTATGGTTAAATAATACACAAAAAATATAATTTTGAAGGGTAAAAATGAACTGTACAGATGACAATGTGTTTCAGGATCACTTTCAAATACTTAAGGATAGACATTTAGAAAAAAATTATAACAATGAAAATCTACAAAAAAAATCTTGTGGAAGTAAATAATATTGATAGAAATGACTTATTAAAAGTAAAACAAAACACAGTTAACCCCTTAACGACGGTCGCGGGGTGAGTGGTCCTTTAAGGACCAGATAGAGAATTTCGGCGTGCCGCCCCACGTGACTGATCACGTGGTGCGGCACGCTGAACTGAGGGACTGAAAGAGATCGCTCCGGTCTTGGAGCGATCAAATTCAGTCCCCGTTATTACTCACCGCGCTCCTGCAGGAGCGCGGTGAGTAATAGTACGTGACGTACCAGGACCGTCACTGGTCCTTAAGTGCCAGACCAGCGTGACGGTCCGGGTACGTCACCGGACTCTAAGGGGTTAATGAGAATGGGGAAAAATACCTATAATTGTTCGTTTGAGTACAGAATATAAAATATTTAAAAGAATTATAAATAAACATTGGGACATTTTAAAAAAAGATAGGACATTATATAGTATTCTATCTGACAAGCCATAGATTATATTTTCCAAAGCTGCAAATATAGGACTAAAAGTAGCTCCTAGGGTTAAAAAATATTCAGCATCAAAAAACAATTGGTTACAACAACATAGAGGCTTTTTTAAATGTAGGGAATATATGGGCTGTAGAGAATGTAACAGCAATTTAAACATTAAAAGAATTTCCTAAACCTCCAATGGAGAACATTTTGAGATAAAAAATGTAATAACATGTAATATAAAGATCAGTGTAGCTGTGGTAAACAACATATAGACAAGACTAAAAGACACCTAAAAGAAAGAGAACACATATATAATATCAAGAGGAAATGTATTAAACACAGTTTATCAGCGCATACAATAGAATGCAATAAATTCAATCTTAAACAGGTAAAATTCTGTGGTATGGAAATCGTTAAAAAAATTGGAGAGGAGATTGCTATATTAAAGAGATGTAAATGCAAACTTCACAGCCTTTAGGACTGAATTCAGAGGTGCCTTTTCATAAATTCAGGATTTGCTGTGGTCCCATGGTACTTTTTTGTGGATATTTCTCTAGTGTTTTTATATGCATTGATATATAGGTATATAAATATGTGAGCAAATATGTTATTCCAGTAGAGATAGGGTTAAATATTTGTTTTGAACATATCCCTTTAAGATAGGAGGAGTTTAGGAAGTACGTATAGGTGCACTGACAATTATCTCCCTGAGGAAAAAGTCGGCTGGACTTTGAAACATGTTGGAGGAGTGTGTACAGAACATCCAGATGAGAAGATATTAGTCTCTCACTACAACAGGCTAACTGTATTTTATCCGAGTGGTCCCACATTATGAAGTATGGTTCAGATTCCTGAAATAGAATAAGAAGTTCCTGGCAGCACAGTATACTCCGTGGTTTGTTGCTAAATTTGAAGACAATAGATACCAAGCAGAAGCCGAAATATCTCTCATGGTAGTGGAGGTCAAATGCCTAGGGTTATTTGTAGTTTTAGGTGCAATAAAAGGAAATGTTTGACTTGAACTTTTGTTAAACACGGTGAGGTTGAATTGTGGAATACAGATAACTGTAAATCATTTAAATCTAAATATTTTTAAAAATGTAGTACAAGTTATATTATATAATTGATTCAATGTGGTTGTCAAGCCATGTATGTAGGTAAAACAAAGAGAGAGCTGAGGAAGCGAATTGGACAACATAAAAGAAAAATTATAAAGAAAGAAATGGATCATGGAGTGTCTAAACACTTCTCCACTTGTAAATATGGAGGTTTAAATAATTTCAGAGTAATGGGAATCGATTGGATTCCTCCGCAAAAAGATAGATTTAAGAAATTATGTAGACAGGAAGCCTATTAGATCTATACATTGGGTACTTTAGGATCCAAGGGGTTAAATGAAGAAGTTGATTTGCGTCATCTCTAAACTTGGCTGTCTTTTTGTTCTACCAATATAATAGGGGAAAAAAGGGGAGTGAAGGGAGGGAGTAGGAATGTATTTATATATATATATTTTATATATATATACACTTAAAGAGATTGTGGTAGGTAAGATTTAGAAGTCACTTTGGAATTTAATAAATGTACATTTTAGAAAGTGTTAAGAAAATCAAAATTTTGAGAGGGGTGTTAACACTTATTGAAAGATAGGTTTTAAAGATAAGGGGAAAAATTATGTTATACAGTTGTGTTTTTCTTCCTTGCATATTTTTGTATCTGTTTTGAAATGTCTTGGACTCCATGAGACGCAGTAATGAACCTGTCGATGTTATGCCTTATGATAGATTATATAAATATGGAAAATATTTGTCTGGGATGATAAATCTCCATGTTGATTAGAGAAAATATATTAATGCATTATTTGGGTTATTATTGTGAATATATACAATGGGATGGTATAGCCATATACCGCGTATGATATATGCCTATAGTTGTGGATGATCTTGTTAACTTGGGAGTGATGATTTTGTTTTTATTTATTCATTCTGATGGGGTCGAGTCTTCTATGTGACTTTTTTTGAGAGCAATTGGTCAAAAGGGCATATTATCAGGCTGTATTTTGGTGAAAAGTTAGTAAATGTGTTTCCGGATAATGGAGGCCATTGGAGCTCATAATAATGTGCTCCAAGACTATGTTATGATTGAGAAGAGGAAGTGAAATAATGAGGAAATATGAAACCGGATACAGGAAGCGTTTGGAACACACACTAGTGCATTCCATTTGAATTGCTCTGGTCTTGGAGTGATCAACTTCAGTCCCCGGTATTACTCACCATGGTCCTACAGGAGCGCGGTGAGTAAAGTATGTGACGTGCCAGGACCATCACTGGTCCTTAAGTGCCAGACCAGCGTGACGGTCCTGCCATGTCAATGGTCCTTAAGGGGTTAAACACTATTGGATCCTGCATATTCGCATTTGTTCTAGTGTTGCTTTTTATTACATCTATTACTATTACTCTGGGGGCACAAATGCCACATCCAAATAATATCCTGAAGAGGATGATTTGTAGGACTTGTTGTTAGAGGCCCAATCCCCGAAAAAACATTAATTAGTTGTAACAAATTAGACTTGTGTTACGCCCAAGCCCTGAGGAAACATTGCTTTGTAGGACTTAGACTTGTTAGCATCATAAGCCCTGAAGAATCAATGATTTGTAGGACCTAGGCTATTTAGAAACAAATGTTTTACTGGCTTCATGACAGCAGGCCATGTTATTGTGGCCAGTGGCCATTGGTTATTGTTAAATGCCCCTGTGTAATTGCGGAATTTACGGCTGCTGTTCTTGGTGCTGCTGCTGAGTTGTTTAAACAGCAGGATGATTAGGCAGCTCAAATGGAATGGGATCAACAACAGCATTAAAATGGGTGATGGATGATCAAGGTTTGTCACGGAATCAATAATGAGAATGGACCAGTACTTAGGTAACACAATCTTTATTAGCGATAAGACAGGACAATGAAATTAGCACAGCATACAGGTCAAGAGAGGACTTCAGGATGGATCAAACAGGTACTATGGTACTGATGGAATACAGCAGCAGAGGAAGGGCGACTCAGGTCCGCACCTGAGGCCACATTACAGGTACGCATCTGTACAGACAAGGGACCCAGCGACCCAATGCACACAGAGGATAAGCAGGTTCGCACCTGGACAGACCATGTACCAGAAAGACCAGCTGCGCCACAGGTCCGCACCTGGAGGCCGCAGAGGTTCAATGGCTAGAGGAAGTACCTCAAGCCACCAAAGACAATCCTAGGTTATCCCCTGGAGCGTTTGTATGCTGGTTGCGCAGTTGACAATCCCAGGCTATGTCAAGGTGGTCAGACACAAGAAACAAATACGAAAGGCTTGGTCAACTAAAGCCACAGGTTCGCACCAGATGTCAGACAGGCCAAGGGGTCATACACAGAGCGGGTAGTCGGACAGAGGCACAGGTCAACACCAGAATGGATAGTCAGCCAAACCTAATCGCACACAGAGCCCAAGTAGCAACTGCACTGAACACCACGAACGGGCAACTCAAGTGGTGTCCAGGCAGTTTTTAATCATATTGCTCCACCCCTAGAGGTGGAGCATAATGTGTGCTGTCCCCTTAAGAACCAAGTCGCGACGTCATCAGGGATTCCCTGAGACGCGTGCCTGGTTGAGATGTGTAGGAGCCGCCAGAGGGCGCAACAAGGAGGACGGTTGCCTGGATGGACGCCAGAGTGCACTGGTCCTCTTTCCCCGTGAGCCGCAAACCCCGGCAGCTACACGAGCATCGGAAGGTAAGCGGCGCTTACAAGGTTCCACTTTCCACTACTATATCCAGTGATGCGTCTGTGGCAGTAGCAGCGCCACAACTAGCCCCCACCACTTCAGGTATATGTGAAGAAATGAAGAGGTTGGACAATAATGCTTCCCCACCTGCCCCTCCTACAAAATCATGGGTGTGTTTTTATAATATAATTTTTTCCTTTGAGAGCAGAAACTGTGCCTCTCATCAGCAACTGCAGTGTGCATAGTGTGTGTGATATATAAGGGAAGGACTGGGAACAATGGGCATGTCTGTGGCCTATAAGAGACATTGAAATTAATAAAAATTCCTCCAGTGCAACCCCACTGAAGTTAGCCTCTAATACCAGTGGCTGCATGCCAGGGAATGTACTAATGCATAGGATTGTTGTAGTTCATACAGGAGAAAAATGTCCAACATTGTTAGCACACAATCCCATAGTATGTGCAGGGAAATTATGTACACTTACCCCATTAGCACTACAACTTTTTTTAGTACATGGACTAAAATAAAATGTAGAGGAAAATAATGTCCTAAATCTCCAATATACTAATACATTTTTCTCCCCTTGGCACAAGAGGCATTAAGGGGAGGAATTCTAGTGTATAAAGCTTAGTTCCTTGATGTTAAGCAGGTGTGGAGAAGGAAAATCTGATAAATGTGCTATATTTGGTGATCACTGTATCACCCAACAAGTACACTATTGTAGGGCAAACATGAATTAAGTAGGACACTCTCTCCTTTCATAAAAGGGCACCCCTGCATTTTTCACATCATGGCTTGGTGGAATAGGAGTTCTTTAAGAGCCCTGCACCACTATGTATAATTACACAACTCATGTATTTATGTTAGACCATCTTGTTATCACCTGTTATTTAAAGTTTGAAGACTACCCTGGTTTGAGAGAGGGGACTGCCACTTGAGGCTAACCTTACATTTTTAGGTGAAGTGGGCTTAGAGCAGAGCTCTTCTAGACCCCCTATTAAGTGTTTTATTCTTAATAGTAATGTGGGTGATCATGTGGTATTACTAACATCATCTATACAAAAGTTTGCAAAAGGTGACTTCCCTCTTTCAAACCAGGGTACATTTGTACAAATTAGAGCATGAGGATATGCCTTTCAGATATATTCCCTCTCTCTGCTCCTTAGTGAAAAAGCATACCGGTTGGTCTACTGGAGTTCTGGATGTTATATGTTTTAGACAACACTAACAGTGCACTCCATGGAAGACTGGAGACAACGAGGATGATGACAAATTTCAGTCCTCCGTATTAACATCTTTGCTGCATACCTGAAGCAGAGAAGTAGTTAAAACAATTTACAATTTTGCCATAAAATCATAAAATATGACTGTTGCATATTTATTTTGTCACTAAAAAAATTAAATAATTGTCCAGAGTTTGAAAGTCTTTCTAGTTTTAGAAAAAGTCATCCAAAGATGCTGTGCATATAGACAATTCCAGAAAAGGTATAAAACAGAAGTATCACTTAAAGGGATAGTATTACTTCAAAATTACTATCCCTCATATTGTAGCCCTTAATAAACTGAGTTAAATGACACCAGCGGCATCTCTCAATCCTTTATGGTTTAAGAGATAGCCACTTTCAAAGTCTCCTCTACCCTGCTGTCAGCGTTCTGCTGCCGAAAGGAGAATCCGGTCCCGGGACAGGTGGAGGCTCTTCAGCAGAGCCAATATCTCGTTATGGAAGGAAAAATGATTCATTGAAACAGTCTTCTACATGTGCTGGGTTACCAAGCACACGTAGAAGACTGTTTCAATTAATCATTTGTCCTTCCATAAAGAGATATTGGCTCTGCTGAAGAGCCTCTGCTTGATTCAGAGACCGGATTCCCCTGCTGGCAGCAGAACACTGACAGCAGGGGAGAGGAAACTTTGAAAGCGGCTATCTCTTAAACCATAAAGGTTTGAGAGATGCCGCTGGTGTCATTTAACTCAGTTTATTAAGGGCTACAATATGAAGGATAGTCATTTTGAAGTAATACTATCCCTTTAAACAGTTTTTCCATGGGCATTTTGCTACTAACCAACTAAGCCCCTATTGTTCTGGAAAATGTGATGGGTTGATATTCATGAATGCAAGCCAAAGCTGGATATTTTTTGATGTTAAAACTCTCCCTGTGAGACACCTTGGTCCAAATCAGTCTGGTTCCTTTTCTGGTTTAATTTCTAAGTGAAATCATAAAAGCTGGGTCAAAACAAAAGTGGTTATTTTAGCAATATTTTAGATGATTTGCGTATTCTTAGCAAAAAACCTTTAGTATATTTTTTAAAGTAAGGTGAATAGATGGTACAGTAAAAACCCTGAAGACATAAAACCAAAGATTTGTCAATAAAATATTTTCTTAATTTTTATCGGGGTTTGTACATAAAACTTGTTTACGTGTCTCTATTTTGAGACCCATGGCAATAAAACCCTTTTATCAGCAAAGTTTTTCCACATTAAAATCTTTTTGTGTACTCTTTCTAGAACAATAACTCAACTTCATTAAAAATAATTCCAAGTATATTAACAAAATCCACTCTTTGGACTTTGTAATCAGGCAGCAGTTTACAACTTTTAAACAGATGCTTCTGTCTAAGTTTAATTTAAAAACAGACGAATCACAGAAATTCTCAGTTCTTTGCAAAGCTCTTTTTTAGGGAGATGGCATCTGTAGACATTATTACTGTGACATCCATTTACCCTGATATTTTAGTTTGTGACCAAACACCATTTTAAAATATACTTATCAAGTGCATGGGCGGATTGTCCTATCGGGCATCCCCCGGTGGGCCGCTATATCGGCTCACTTTTAAAAAGTCCCGATCCACTTTGTCTTGAGTGCAGACTCTCTCTCTCTCCCCTCCGGTGTGCACTGAAAGAACTGCAATTAAAATACAAGTGCTGTACAGCGCTGGCCATTTCTCTCCCCCTCCGCTTCACTTTGTCTTGAGTGCAGAATAAGGGCACTAAAGGAAGTTAGTGGAGTAGAGAGAGATGTGCGGCGCTGTACAGCACTTGTCTTTCAGTGCACACTGGAAGGGGGGGGAGCCCGGGCTGGTATTCCCCTACAATCCGCCCCTGATCAAGTGCCTTGGATGGATGATACTTGTAGTATATCAGGTGTCAATAGTTTGTGGATGCAGCTGCTCCAAGTGGGTATCACTCACACACCCCACATCTGGGGTTTGAGCTGTCTCCTTTTCTTTTTTGCAAACACCATCTTACACATGAACTCCACGTGGATTATTTTATCTTTTGTTGCTGATCACAGAAGTAGCTCTATTGCACTATGGATGGGGAAAATGTTCACCCAAAAAGTAAAAATTGAGAAAAACACTTTTCATCTTCATCCCCCTATTGTAAAGCGCTGGGGAATAAGTTGGCGCTATATAATAATAATTATTATTATTATTCTGTGCTACTGTCCACACAAAGCGCAGTTTTACTGCTTTTTTCTCTGCATACTAACCATTCAGTCTTGTTCCACAGTATCAATAGAATCTCGCATACTGGCCCCCAGCCTTGTTCCATGGTAGCCATAGAATCATATATATTAATCAGCCAGCCTTATCCCATGCTTGGTAGCCACCTGAATGGGCAACGTGAGGCTCCCCATCTGCTGCTAGATTGCAACTCCCATCAGGCCCTGTCAACCAAAGGCTGGTGAGGAATGATGAAATTTGTATCTGGCAGCAGCTGGGGGGTCATTTTGCTCACCATTGCTGTCAGTGACCCCTATTCTCATGATAGGAATATAACCATACATACTATACCCTCAACCTTGTTACACAATAACCACATAACCACACTTACTATCCGCTCCCCCAGCACTGTAGCCATTCTGACATCCAGTCTTGTTCCAGCCATAGACCAACAAGTTCCCCCAGCCTTGCTCCAGAATAACCATAATAACTATAGAACCACACATTCTACTGACCTCCAGCCTTCCCACTGCATTGCCTTCCATCGAACCACACATCCCTCCTCCAGCCTTGTCCAGTTACACTGTTGTAGCCAGAAATTCACGTGTAGTCTAAACTGCCCTCAGGAACCAGAAAAGTTCCCATAGTAAATGTCTTGGGGTTAGAGAAAAAGTGAATATTTTGAGGATTTCTATAGGTGGAAAGTTTTACTGAAAAACTGGTAAGTTTCCAGTTTTCCATGAAAATTTCCACAAGCAAAAAAAGGTCTTTTAGCCAAACCGTGAAAAGGATGTCCTTGTTTTACACTACAATTATTGTTAAAAACATCCGTCATACAACCATTAATTAAGGCTTGCTAGTACAATCTGAATGAAAGATTTAAAAGACACTAAAAAGCCTTCTGAAAGACCAATATTCTTTAAGGTATTAAAAAGGAATTTGTATACTACACCATCAAAAGCCTTTCAAAACTCTAATGATAAAATTGCCAGCTTCTTGTTATGGTATTTTAAATACCTTATACAGTCTCTCAAAATATTAAAGGGATAGTAATGTCAGAAAAGTATTAACTATATGGTAGATACGATTAACCCTTTAAGGACCGTCCGTCACTTAAGTACCATGGAGCATTTTTTTTTTCTTTAATCCGATTCCGGACTCCCTGAACGGTGTGCACCCGCGTGGGGAGCCTGGAATTCCATGACGGTCCTGGCACATCATGAGTCCTTAACTCAAAACCAGCCATGACATGTCAGGACTGTCAAGGGTCCTTAAGGGGTTAAAAGAGAGTACTTGCACTTATTTGTGTCTCTCAAACCGTTATGGTTTGAGAGATATAAGAAAATAAAGTTCTCTGCTCCCTCCCCTTTCTGCTTGATGAGCTGTAAAGCTATCAGAAGCAGATTATGGTCGCTTGACCAGATGCGGCTCTTCAGCAGTGCCATTATAACAATATCTAAAGATAAATACTTCATCGGAATGGTCTACAATGTGTGCTTGCAAACCAGGCACATGTTGTAGACCGTTCCAGTGAAATATTTATTTTTCGGTATCCCTTTGTCGGCGCTGCTGAAGAGCTGTCGTCTGATCCAGGAACCAGAATCTGCTTCTGACAGCGTTACAGCTCATCAAGCAGAAAAGGGAGGGAGTGGAGAACTTTATTTCCCTCTATCTCTCAAACCATAACGGTTTGAGAGATACAAATAAGTGCAAGTACTCTTTTAATTGTATCTACCATAGAGTTAATACTTTTTTCTGACATTACTATCCCTTTAAGATTATGATGAATTGATTTACTAGGGACTAGGGACACCTGATTGCTATAAATAATCTGCAACGATATTCAGCCAGTTAGCAAGTATTTTTGCATTAATCCATATTAAGGAGTGTTATAGACCTCCAATTTTTAATATCTCTTTTGTCACATTTTTATCAATAGAGAGACTTCCTCTTCTTCCTGGTAGGGTAAGGCATTTAAAGATTAAAAAGAAATGTAACAATTGCATTCCATTAAGATAAAATGTAATGACTATCATTCCACCACAGGAAACGTCTAACTTTCTAAAATAGCCTTATCATTTAAAATTGTGTTTAAAATGTATCATCATATTGATTTAAACCATCTGAAACGCCATGTTATACATATTTCATAATTTACTTACGTGCAGGTTTAGAATCTTATAAGAGCTTATAAAAGTTAAACATTTTGCTTTTAATACCAACTAAGGATTCTCACTCTTCATCTCTGTATTGTATTTTCTTAAAGAAGTGCATCATATATTTTCTATGTTTTTATATATACTTTACTGGTAAAATTACTACGATTTTGTCTCTAGAGACCTTTTGATTTTCTCTTTTACATACAGAGATCTCCCTCTCCACATCACTTTCAAGCTCATTAAACGTAGGGAGAGTTTGTAGTTGAATATCCAAATTTTCATAAAACAGTATATTTTTCTTTTCTTATTGTATCCAGTTCTTAGGAAATCTATCGTTATTATTTCTTTCAAAATTTGCCACCATGAAAAAAAAAAATCAGTAGTGCTCAGTTTTATTCTTTGTTATTATTTAAAGATTTTTGTAGAATTTTCCTGAACCTTTTTTGTCCATTCTCTGAGCAGTACTTAGTTTCAAGTACCCTTTACCCACACACACTGCTCAATGCAACATGTAATTTTAAACATGTCTAATAAACATCTGAAAGTATGCAAATATGCTTTTTTTAAATTCCAGACATCTTGTTTCATTTATTTAGAAAATGTTTTACCAGGAAGAATACATTGAGATTTCTCTAGTTTTCAAGTATGTCCTGGAGTGTTTACAGCAAGAGTTGCGTATTTGTACAAATACAGAGACATAATACATATATACTTACACATATACTAAAAATGGTATATACAGTTGCATATTGTTTTTAGATATGAAGAAGCAGTTATTTTTAAGGATACAAATTCCATTCTTACAGAATAATTTTACTTAAGCCTAATGCATATTAAGTTTCTGATTTATAATTCAGTAGAGGTGGGAAGAAAAACAAAACATAGAAAACAAACACATTTCTGTTTATCATAAAAGTTACTGCAGATAACATAGTAACATAGTTGATGAGGCAGAAAAAGGACATGCATCCATTAGGTACAGCACATGCTATATAAATCCTTTTGATCCAGAGAAGGCAAGATAAGCTAATTGAAACCATTCCGAATTAAGCCCCAAGTGGGTAAAAAAAAATCCTTACTGACTTGAAATCTGCTTTAAGGTCAACTGTCATAATTCTCAATATTGTTCTACGCTAGATAGATATCCATTACTTTTTTTAAAAGCAGTTGCAGTTTCTGAAAGTACAACATCTGATTCCAGAGGCAAACGATGCCATAACTTTACTACCCTTACTGTAAAAAAAACTCTGCCTTTGTTTTAGTTAAAAGAGCCTTTCCCTCTAGTCTTAATGGAGGACTCTTGTTTTCTACTCAGCTCTGTGTAAATAGTTTCTTGTAGTGTTCTTTGTATTGGCCTTGAATATATTTGTAAATGGCAATCAAATAATCCCTTAGACTACTCTGCTCTAAATGAAACACCCCCAGTTTAGCCAGTATCTCTCAGATCTTCCAATCTCTTTATCAGCTTTGCTGAACTTTTCCAATTCAATAATGTATTTTCTGGTGCCCAGAACTGTACTCCATATTCTGCATGAGGCCTTACAAAGGATGTATAAAGAGGTAAAATTATTTTCCCATACTGTGCATCTATACCACTTTTTATACAGTAAAGTACCCTTGAAACAGCTGAATGGCACTGTACACTGCTGTTAAGTCTCTCATCTATCAGTACTCCTACATCTTTCTCTAATGAGGATTCCACAAGTCGTTTCCCATTTAGGGTATATGTAGCATGTTTGTTTCTACAGCCCAAATGCATAACTTTACACTTATCCAGATTAACCCTTTGAATGCCAGACAAGTATCCAATTATTTTACAATGCAATGCGTTGGTTAGCATCCTGAGACTCTTCTACCCATTCACTTAGTTTATCAAAATTTTTCCACAAAGAAAAACATCCTGCACTGTATGTGTTTGCTTACACAGATTAGTTTAATCATCAAAGATTGAGACATTACTTTCAATACCCACTTCTAGATAATGAATAAGCAAGTTAAAATGCATTGAGCCCAGGACTGAGCCCTGTGGCTCCTCACTTACAACTTTAGACCAACTTGAAAACTCTCTGCAAACTATAATTTAGCCAGTTCTCTATCCATGCACAGGTGTCTCCTCGCAAACTAAAGCAGTAACCTGTTGTGAGGCACAGTATCAAAGACTTTTGCAAAATCCAAGTATACTACATCAACAGCAAATTACTACTTACCTTTTGTAAAATACAGTAAATTAGATTGATATGATCTAGTCTTCATAAAACCATGCTGGATCCTACTAATAGCATTGTTGGCCATCACTAGGGATGGGAGAAAGTTTTTGAAAGAAATGTGAAACAGGAAAAACTTGGCATTTTTTGCAGAGGGGCAAATTTTTAATGAAAAATACAGTTTCCCCCTTTTTTGCCTATCTCATTGCATTTGAATCAATGGAAAGACTGAATTTCACTCCACCACGTGACAAGTTTCCCTCCTTTTCCTGCAGGCATATTATAAAAGGGTTGTCAGGTTCCCATAGCATGCCATTCCTTGTTTGTGAGAGAAAAAGATAACAGCAAATCTTTGTGATAGAGAAGACAGGCTAGTAAATTGGAGCTGAAACTTAATTTAGTGAGCCTTATAGTTAGGACATTTGCTAGCTGTATTAGTGGAGTCTGGGGTACTCTGGGGAACAGGAAGGGAGAAAGTAGGTTGCCCCCCAAATATCCCACAATTCTGTGTGACTGACTGGCAAGACACAGGCATCCATGATCCAAGCTCCTTCCTTATCTGGCTGTTATTATATCTGTGATGGGGGAGTCTGAGGATGTGAGAAGGGAGCAAAGGATGTTTATACCAAATACCTTAACATTGTGTTTGACTGATTTTAAGGACACATGAAGCTGTGGTCCAAGTTCTTGTGTTAGACGTGTCTGGGGTCTGAGAAGGGAGAAACAGAGGTTTACATCAAATACCCCAGCATTCTATGTGACTGATTGGAAAGAGGCAGGTACCTGTGATCCACACTCCTTCCTGATTTAGCTGTTATCTCTGTGCTGTGGAAGATTTGGTGTATGAAAAGGAAACAAAGGAAATTTACCCAAGTAACCCAACATTCTGTGTGAATGATTGGAAATACACAGGCAGCTGTGATCCAAGTTCCTTCTTTATCTGGCTGTTATTATCGCTGTGTTAGAGGAGTCTGGGGGTGTGAGAATGGATCAAAGGAGATTTATCCCAAATACGCTAACATTCTGTGGAACTGGTTGACACAGGCAGCCATGATTCAAGTTCCTTCTTGATCTGGCTGTTAACTCTGCGCTGGAGAAGTCTGGGAAAAAAAGTAATTAAACAGGGTTTGTTTTTTGACAGTGATAGGGGGTACAGTTTAATAAAAGTGTCCATAAAAAAATTATAGGTGACAGGAATCCAATTCCTTTTTTCATGTTTTTTAAGCAAAAAGTTTCACCTCCCTTCTGTGCAGGACCCCACTTTTGAATAGAAAGTTTTTTGTGAAGTTACTGTTTCTGGAATATAAATCCAATTTAGAAATAAATCCCCTAATGTTTTAACAGGTTTGAGATATATATATATATATATATATATATATATATATATATATATATATTAGGAAACAAGAAGTTAAGAGTACTTATAATTCTTTTTTATGTATGTAATATGATTTCTTCATGGTTATACTATAAAAGCCACATAAATGTCACACTGCTATTCACTGTTGGTAAATTGATTTTATAAGCTTCTTGACAGAAACATATCTTGTTCAAATATCTATTAACACTACAATGACCAGAGAGATGAGCAATGCATTGTAAAGTTATACACTGCACACCCTCTGCTCCTCAGAAATATAATGTTTCCCAATGATGGTTTATCTTTTGTGTTCTGTGTAAAATACAAATAGATGGTAATAATATTAATAATAATAATAATAATAATATTATTATCATTATCATTATAAATAGTGAATGCGTTTAAGACATAAGTGATCCATTTTCTTCAAGCTTAGTTTCTTAATTATTATCTTTCCAATTTACCTTGTTTAGAATCAGACAATGAAAGTAAATATGGAGAATACAAATACTGCTTGGCTAATTTACATACATCTTTGTACATGTTAATCAGTAGTAATGTATACAAAAAAGGTATACATGAGTACTGTAGTTTAACAGCAAATGTTGAAGGAATATTACTCATATTGTGTCAGAGATTTCCTACCTAAGCTGCTTATTTTGTTTACATTTCTGTCACATAGATAAATGAGTGTATAAGGTATGTGCCAGTATCAGGCAACTAAACTTTCACAGTTTACACTGTCTGAGAAGGAATTCATCCCAGTGTTATTTAGTTCATGTCATACACAATAGGTGGTGTTCATTAGTTAGTTGTGGCTGTATTTAAAGTCATGGCTTGAATTCATTTGGAACTGCTACATTACAATAAATTATTCAGACTGTTACTATTATGTATCATGATGCCCACTAAATCTTAAAGGGGAATTATGCATTAAATATAACAGGCTCTTAAAGGGATAGTAATGTTTCATAATAAAAGCAGCTCTAATTAATCATCATTATTGGGCCTTGGAGAGTGTTATTTCAATTCTGTCAGAGTTGTAGTTCAAGAGTAATTCAATGACAAAGTATCCCCCTCCCTCCCCTTTTACTGATGTAACACTGTTCAGCCAGATCAGAAGGGAGGTGCCCAGGTAGACTGCAGAGAGGGACAATCTTCAATTAAGATAAGGGAAAAACCTGAAAAACATGTCAAGGGGGGCAGGACCTTCATTGTTCTCATAGGAAGAAGGATTGTCCCCTGCTGTTATCTGTCTGGTCTTACAGCCAGATTCCACATCTGAGAAGAGATGGCTTACACTAGGTAAAAGGGGCAGGAGGGGAAACTTTGCTTGTGAATATCTCTCAAACCATAAAGGTTTGAAAGATAAGACTTATACTTATATCATTCTTCATGTTTTTTTAATGCCTACAAAATAAAATAAAGGTAAAATGAAGTATTACTATCCCTTTAATTAGTTTAAAATGTTTACTCAGCTAGGTAGGTCTGCCTCTTGCAACATCAAGTGCATCTATCTATAAATCTGCAGTTTTTTCTATATAGTTATTTCTATTGAAATCTGCCTCTAGTTCATACCTCCTTACAACAAAAACAATGTGCTTCAATAGACCAGGATAATTAATAAGGAATATAAGTCTTAATCAGATATTAAACTGAAACAATTTGCAAAACTTTAAAACACAGATCAACTATAAGTAAAACAATAAATATTAATAATTAACCACTGTCTATGAAGAACAAATTAAAAAAACAAATTAAGAACCACTTATTTTTAGGTTATAATATTCCCCTTTAAAGCTGATGTACAAAGAAGAACTAGCACAATTATGGTGCACACAAGCTGAACCACAGAGACAAATAAAAATTACTTAAATTCCATTGAACTTTAAATGGATATTTTTTAACACACTTAATGATAGGGAGATCTCCAATGCATTGCTTTTAACTGGTTAAAATCCTCCTTTATATGAATGATAATTTGTAAAATTTTATTCAAGTCTTTGAAAGGATGAAGGACAAAAACTGAATGCAGTTCAAGGGGCTTAAGCTGTGCCAGATGTTTTGGTAGAAGTCGAAGGTTCAAACTACTGGCTAGGAGAGAAAGTTACTGGATTTTCAAACTACACACACTACAACCAGAGGGGCTTAATGAGGAATTAGATCTATGGTGTCTCTAATTACAATTATGATAACCACTGGAGGAACCACATCCCATATTCCACTACCCCTCATTAGGGTTTATTTAACTTTTCCCCTTTTACATCAACAGATGAATATCAAATTATAATCTGTCATATCTCTAATTACTCCTCGTTCTATTGGGGTAATTTTGACATCTCTATGTCTACAGTGAACCATCTGTCACATAGATTACTATAGGTTGAAATAATATACAGCTGTGTCTTGATCAGATATTATTATGAGTGTCCTTTTTCTTTGGAATTATTCTTATGACATTACTAACATTTTCGTTGAAGAAAAATAGGGAGTTCTTATTGCCTTCTACATTGTATGGAGACACTCATCTCTCCCATAGAAAATGGCTATTGACCTATTAAATGTCTTATGCTATAACCATAACCCAGAAAATGTAACATATTTTAAACGAATATTGAATGTTTTTGGCTATTAATATATAGGCCCAATGAATTTGTATCATTTACTTAGTAAATGACCAAATTTTTAACATTTTCTGACATTTTTGGATGCTATGAACGTACAAGTTAAACTTTGAACTTTTGACCTGGAACTGTGATCAATGATTGGACGATAATATTTTAAATACCATGGTCCCGCCAATTTGGCGGTTTCTACGATATTCCTGAACTATTCTGACGAAGGGGCTGAAAGCCCAGAAACGCGTTGATGAACACACATTAGGATATATCTATTTTTATTGTTTTTTATATGACATTAGTCGAATAGGTACGAAACTCTCGATTTATTACTTTTGAGAACGATAACCTTCGACAGACTACAAGGGGATTCACTGTGCTCTTATACCGGATGAAAAGTAAGTCCCCTAGGGAAGATTTGCCGTGGATTGCCAGATTTGAATCCTTCGAGTAGCAACCTTCGAGAATGGCCACCCCCGATAGATTATAAGGAGACCCACATTCGAGCCCTCCAAGAGATACTTGGTGCGGACCGTCGAACCTGGACCCCTCGAATAACAACCTTCGAGAAAGGCAACATTCAACGGACTGCAGGGAGACCTAGGATGCCCTTACGATACTTGATGAGCAAGTCTTCCAGGGGAAATCCGGTGAGCAAGCAATTGTAACTATGTTATATATTCTACTATTTCCTGCTTCTGGTGAGCGCATATGAACAAATGACCTCTCAACATTGATCATATTGTCAGCATGAGGCTAACCTGAGAACCAGTTATACATACACCTAGCCTGAGAACTAGTCATATATACACCTTTGTACATCACCTTGCAGATTCTGTCTTATCCTTATCCACAGAGTATTATATGCTCTGTTATATAGGAATCAATTATAATTATTTTTTAGTATACCAATTTTTTATGCAATGATTATTTATACTGTCTATAATTATTAAAGATTCGATATAGTGTTTTGTCCCAGAGATTCCATTTCTCTTTATTTTAGTTTTATATATTAACTATTCTTCCGTTAAGGAGTTAAAACTACTACAATTTACTAGGCGTTTGTAACACATTAGAGGAATGAGTTTCTGCTTCTGTGTCTTCGGTCTAATCCGGAAGTAATTTTTGTTATGTGACTTTTTGTTTACGTGATTAGCCGATCAAGTGCATCTCGTACATCTAGCCATGTGGGTTTGTTTATTTTCTTGGGGATAATTTCTATTGGCTATGTGATCTTTCATGTATCGAAATAAGTTTTATACCAAGTGACTTTTTTAAATCTCTTGGGACTATTTAATTGGACCGTATCACATGATGAGCCTCCTTCTGTCATTGGCTGATGGACAGATTTAAACCTGGGAGTGTCAGTTTCTTTCACATTCCCTGACAAAGTCTTCCTGTGATACTCATTGGGATTGTGGTCTTTAATGGGGTGACTGTTGATTGTTTTGGCTCTAGTGATGCTCATTACCATTGCTTTTGACTTTCGACTTCCTATCTACTGGGATACTATTTATGTATAAGTATATTATATTATATTTTATTGCATTACATGCTATTAGCACCTTATCCTGATATTTACATATTTGAGGACAGAAATATTGTGTCATTTGTATCATTTGGGCACTATAATTGTGTGATATTTTTTATAACATTAGTAGTCCCTCTCTATTATTGCTATATGTGTAGCTGGCAGAGAGTTGTTGTTAATGGATCCCTTTCAAGTTTGTCTAAAGGTGTAAGTGGGTGCCACATGGTTCAGTCCTGACTGGGCCCAATGCATTTTAATTTGTTTATTAATTAAAAGTGGGAACTGAAAGTAATATCTCAGTCTTTGCTGATGACACTAAGCTGTCATGATTTAGATAAACTGTGAATGGGCAAAAAAGTGGCAGATGACATTTAATGTAGATAAGTGTAAGGTTATGAATTTGAGCTGTAGGAACAAACATGCTACATATAAACTAAATGGCAAACAACTTAAGGAACCTTATTATAGAAAGATTTAGAGTACAGATAGAAGATAGACTTCACAGCAGAGTGCAGTGTCACTCAACTGCTGCAAAAGCAAATAGGGTACTAGCCTGCATAAAGAGAGGCAGGATGCAAGTATAATTCTACTTCTATATAAATCCTTGGTAAGGACTCATCTAGAATATGGAGTACAGTTTTGGGCACCAGTTCTTATAAAATACATTACTGAACTTGAAAAAGTGCAGAGACGTGCAATGAAACTGATAAAGAGACTAGAGAATCTGAGTTATAAAGAGAGACTAGCCAAGTTGGGTTTGTTTACATTAGAGAATAGATGTCTAAGGCGTAATATGATTACCGTAAAATCTCAGGTATAATACGCACCTCTGTATAATATGCAGGTGCATATTATACCAAAGATTTTAGGGAAAAACAAGAGTGCCTATGTATAATACGCACCCTTGTTTTCCCCCTTGCTAAAAAAAATTTTTAAGGCTTCCCTCCCTTGCCTGAGCCAAAACCGCTGCCAAACCAAGACTTACTTGGTTCAAATTTAACTCCCCACTGAAGTCCGCATCTCTTGAATTGATGGAAGGAAAAAAACAAAGATTCCCAGCGGGCGGCATGCTTCCATTTGCCGCCCGCTTCCTTCAGTGAGCTTTCAGAACCTTCCGCCTCCAGCCAATTTTTTTACTCTTGTGTATAATACGCACCTCCCACTTCACATAAGGTGAAGTGGGGTAAAATTGTGCATATTATACCCAAGATTTTACTTTACCTTTTCAAATATATTCAAGGTCAAAACAAATAACTCTCCAAAGAGCTGAGCTAAGAATCAGAGGTTATCCATTAACACTAAAGGAAAGGAGATTTAGACTAAAACAAAATTAGGGATTTTTTTACAGTAAGGGTGGTAAAGCTGTGGAATTCTTTGCTTCAGGGTACTGTGCTTGCAGATACTGTAACTGCTTTCAAAAAAGTAATGACTACCTATCTGCACAGAAAAATATTGAAAATTATGACAGTTGGCCTCAAAGCAGATTGTTGATCCAGGGAACTATCTGACTGCCATTTAGAGTCAAGAAGCAATTTTCCTACCCACTTAGGGCATACTTGGAAATGGCTTTAGTGTTTTTTTTTTTGTCTTCCTCTAGATCAGTAGGGGTGATTTGGCTGGGGCGCATGCCTTTTTTTCAGCCTCATCAACTATGTTATTATGTTACTATGACTCAACATTTGCTAGATGGCAACTAAAGGTTTCCACTGTGGTACGTGTCAGTGCTGGCCACACACATTGTTTTATTTGCCATCAGTCCATGGGGTCATTGTTTCTATTGATAATGTAGCTGCAAGTATGCTGTATCCATCTCACATGCAGTGGGGCCACTAATAGGAGCTACATAGTGTTGCTGTGTTTCAATTACCAACCCATACTAAGGAAGCAAGTTCCACAGAGATGAACCACCCCCAGTGCCACCACCACCACCACCGCTAATATTGAATATTTGCAGCCCCTGCTGAGACTCATGAATCACCTTGTGTTCAGAATGGGAATGTGGATGTCCTTTTTGATGTAGATGCTCCTGCTGCTGCTGGTATAAACCCCTTCCTGCCTCCTTTTTTTGCTATACCGTCTAGTAATTATTTTGGCTTTAACTTTCCCTTAATCATCATCCACAGTGCAATCCTCCACTCAATCAATAAGCATATCTCTAAATTTCTTGACAGAATCTGAGTCCTCAGATAGATGCTGCTGATCATCATAACGCATTGATACAAACTGATGATGATACTTTGGCATAAATTCTGTAATTTTGTGTTTAAAGAGGGGGTCCAGCAAAGTGGTAAGAATATATTACTCCTTGCTTATAATAGACAATATTCAAGGATCTTGATCAAAGCATGCTAACATCCATGACCTGCTGGTGCATGTCTGTGTTGTCATTATGGTAAGATTATTCATCCAAGCTCTTCAGTTCTTCTGCAATAAATGTATCAGTAGTAGAATTTTGCTGTTTCATGCCCCTACATGACTAACAATCATAATTGCCTCCTCAAAAGGTTTCAGCAGCCTATGTGACAAAGCCTTCCAGTTTTCTATTGTTTTCTCGCTAATGGCTTTATTTTGCTTGTACAAATCCTCTAGCATGTACAGTATAGAATTCCACCTAGTATAGACTTCCATTTTCAGCTGGTGATGGGGCAGGTTGTTATGTTCTTGTTGTCAGACCCTAGGATTTCCTGTTATTTACTTTTGATGACTGTTGTTCGGTCTCCACTTTCCTTTTTTCCCATTTGTTCCCTTACCGTTTTAGACCGGATTCTTTCTTCACTCCTTGCCCGATTATGCGAGCTGTGCTGTTAGTTTGAGGTCTGGTTTTGATTTGGCTTGTCTATTGGATTTCCCTGGAACTGACTCATGGCTGGTTATCGACTACTGTTGCCTCTCCTCTGTGGTTCCTGATTTTCTGGGCTCTTTGACCTCGGCTTCCGCTCCATGTCTACCTACTACGTTGCTCCTGACGCCCCTGATGACCTTGGCCTGTTGACTACTCTCCTCTACCCGGCACGGTGAGTACCGCTCCCGCGGTCCAGCTCACCACTTTGGTGGTTAGCTATCTTTTTCTTCCCTTCTTTTGCTTCCTGTACTGTTTTGATACTGGCTGTAGTCCGGTCCCAGCCACCAGGTTTAAGCGCACTTAAGCTTACCCGCTCTCGCTGTGCACTCTGTTCCTCTTTCCTTCCTTTTTTGGATTTCTGCCTGCGATCGGGGGATTGCCTGGCCTGCTGCCTAGCATCTCGTAGGAGCTGTGGCAGAGTGATAGTCCCTCTTAACTATCCTCTGTTTTCCAGAGGTTTTCTCTGTCTCTTCCTGGCTTCTTGCCATGGGGTACCTCCTTGCTGGTGGAACCTGGGTTCCATTCTGTGCTTCAGGGGGAATCCACAGTTCTAGCTTCAGATCAGCTTTTCCTAAGAGGGGAGTGGGGTTCTTGGGATTGAGGAAAGCCTAGGTGGACGCCTGTCCCTTGCTTGGTGGGTTCTTCCTCCGCCTTTCTACCGTTTCCAGGTGTGCCCTCTGCTTTGTCTCCTCTTCCGCCTCCTTGTTTCTTGCTCTGGGCCTTCAGGGTATCACCTTGGTTATCGGTGGGGTTTTCTTGGACTGTGGTAGGTATTGACTTTGGTGGCTGCTTTTTGCCCTTTCCTTTATTTTTGTGTGGTCTTCTGAGCCTTATTTTTTCCCTTGATTCCGTTCCATCACCAGACTACCCACCTGGCCCTAGCTGGTATTCTCTTTGAATTTGGATCCCTCTCTTGTGGTCTGGTTCTTCTCCCCAGGTTACCTTGTTCCCATCCTGGTCAGGGTCACCGCTCAACTGAGATTGGACATCTGGATTTGCAGCCAGCACCTTTAAGTTCGGCTTCGGACGCAGCAAGGGATCATTGGTACCTGGCACCGTACCCAAGCTACACACCCTAGCTACACACCCAATCTTCTAGAACCAGACTATTCCTGCCCTGACACTTGTATGGAATATAAAGCTTGGCTTTAGGAGTGGCTAAAACAGGCACAGATTTTGAGGGCAATATTCAGCATCTCTGAGGGTTTGGGATTCTGCCAGGAATCTGATCACAAATAAATTCAGTAAATGGGCAAAGCAGGGCACATGCACAATATCACCTATTCTCAATGCAGGTATTATGTTGGATACATTATCATCAGATACAAAACCAGCTTTCAAGGAGCAGGATACAAGCCATCTATCATCTGCTCTAGTTTTCAAAATATATCTACAGCTTTTTTGGGACTCTACATAGTGGTGTGCTGATGGTATGGGCTATCATTTTGCTGCCGCTGCCTTCTGATCACACTGCCAGAAACAGAGGAAAGATTACTGGCTGTCATCTGATGCTCTAAGATAGTAGTGTTACCCACTGGTGGTGGGGGAGGGAAACACAGTGAGTAGACACAGTCATATAGTCTGTGCCATGCCCACTTGTCCATATATCAGTTGTGGGGTGTATTTTCTTGCTGTATAAGTTTTCCAACTCTTTGCCTCTACACTAGCCAACTGCTTGTGCAATTCTGGCACAGCCATCCTGGAAAAATAACCGTGGCTTGGAATATGCCAGTGAGGAGCTACACACGACATCAGTTCTCTTAATCATCAGTTTTCAGCAAAAGAAAATGGCAGCATGTCCACTGAAAACATCTTGGCAACCTTGCCATTCCACATGTATACTTTGGGATTGTTTTTGTGACATTTTTGATTCCTTTTTAAGAACTGGGTAAGTGTGGTTGGCGCTACATGGCACTATGGTAGAAGAACCCTGTAACTTGAAAGCTTTAAACACATGGCTAGAGGAGGTGGTAGCGGTGGAGGCAGCATGTGTGGGATGTCAATGACTCTCATCAAATGTAATAGAGCTTAGACAGTAAGTAAGTAAAATAGTCTGACAGGGGTGCTTATTTGTGTTGCTGCTGTTTAGTGTGACTTTCACAGTCCAGAACCCACTTCACAGTTTGTTGAATACAGGAGAAGAAAGAAAAACAGCACAAACCACTTCTAAGCATAGCAGTATTTGATAATAATAGTACAATTTCCTGTTCCCATCTTGTATCTACTCACATTAGTAGGAGGCTTCTCCTGCCTCTCAGTAGAACTGGCATACGCTAGATTATAGGGTCACTCCAGGCAGACTACAGTACTGGTTTCTTCTCGCACTTAAAAAAATTGTAATAAAATGATAGTTCCTAGATGTTTCATAACCAAATATATAGGGTATATTGGCTAGAAAACTCCAAGAATGGAGTGAATAGTAACATTATTGAGAAGCTTAAGATAATTAACATATTGAATACTGCTAGTATATTAAAATAATACATTTAATAGAATGAATAAAAACAGATCATATATTTATAATAGCTAATCCCAGTATCACTTGATAAGAGCTAATGCACCTTCCCTACTCATATGACAGGGTACTGAAAGAGAATCACAAACTAAAAGTCACATAGCTAAATAATATATTGCAAAAATAAATAATGCTTAATGACAAGAATAAAAGCTCAATGAGTTTTGTGACTCCTATTTGATATCACTTTGTCAAGAGCTAAAACACCTCCTATTAATTGGAGTAGAACAGGAAATTGTGCTATTATTATCAAGTACTGCTACGCTTAGAAGTGGTTTGCCTAGATTTTTCTTTTTTTTCTTCTTTCTTCTCCTAATTTTGTCATCTCCTATTGCAAACTCTGAGTCATTATGCTCTTCTGCAGCAGGAGCCATAGGTGCTATTTGGAATAAACTAACTCAAACTAACTCTTGGCACACTCTTTGACACATCAATAAAATAATTACATCTATTGTGTGCGCCAGAGCCCCATGGACTTTTTGGAGTGCTTCTGATGCTGCAGCACCTCTGACATGTTCATAGTGTGTCTCCCATTCAGATCTGTGGTTGTGATTTAGGTTGTATCTCATTGAGGTGGTGCCTAGGTGCGAGCCTGGTTTCCCCCTGTTCACATGCTTTTTACACAGATAACCGATAGCAACATACTTAGCTTTGGGATCTTGAGTGAAGTATCATCATACTGTGGACTTCATGGACTGTAGAGTTTCCTGAGAGGCTGCTACTACTACTACTAGGGCTAGATGTTTATGCAATTGCACTATTACTGGGTGTCAAAGATGTAGCACTTCCAGCAGCTTTAGAGGCACTCATCACAGGTAAGGTTGCAGATGTTAATCACTCGTGTTGTTGTTGCTGCTAGTTACTCAACACTAGTGTGTGTGGCTGAGTGTGGCTTGGACTTAAAAGTGGTGATGATGCTGATTATGACTGACAGGGTGATTGTGTATTTTTTGCCATCTTTGCTTGTCCAGGGTCAGACTTTCCAAGTGTTTTCTCAAAGTCTATAGACACGCACAGTGCACATTTTCAGTGGTAGAAGATTGAGCCTTTGTCTTTCGGCTAACTTTCTGGCCATGTCATCATCTCTCTCATTCTCAGCTTCATCTTTATCTGAAGAAGATGAGGATGCTGGAGAGATATATTCTAGATCAACATCATCATCATCCTCATCCTCTGCATAGCCCACTGCTTCCTGCCCACTACCATTATATTTCTCTAAGCTTTTAGAGGTCTCAAGCAATTTATTTTTACTTTTATTTTCACAATGTTCACTACTACTTTGAGGACAGGTGTTTTTGTGCTTGTTTGTCTCACTGCCAGATGTAGCAGTTAGTTGAGCTGCTACACCTTATTTCAATATGCCATCAACACTAGAATGCTGTCATCTTCAGTGTTTTAAGATGTTTTGTTAATAGTACTGGTGCTGGCAGTTGTGGTGGTTGAAATTTTGGTTTTCTTGTATCAGTCTGACTCAATCACATAGCACATCAAAGTCACTGTCACATATCAATTTTTTTTTATTTTATGCATATAAATTATACAGGGATAATAACAGGCAGACCAGAAAAAAACCTGGACCAAAGCTGAATGGTGGGATATTTGGGGTGAAACCTCCTTTGCTCCCTTCCCACACCCCCAGGCACGTTTAACACAGAGAAAATAACAGCAAGATCAGGAAGGAACTTGTACCACAGCTGCCTGTGTCTTTCCAATCAGTCACACAGAATGTTATGGGTTTTGGGGTTAACCTCCTTTCTCCTTTCCTCTTCCCCAGTGACTCCCCTAATACAGAGAACAAATGCCCTGCCTAAAATACTCCATAAACTAAGCTTCAACTCCATTTGAATAGCCTGTCTTCTCTAGCTGAAGAAATAACTGCTGTCTTTTCCACTTACAATCACAGAATGACATGCTATGAGAACATGATACCACTTTTATTCTATTCCTGTGGGAAAATGAGGGAAACTTGCCAAGTGGTAGGGAGAAATTCAGTCTTCCCATTGATTTCAATGCACTGAGTCAGGTGAAAAAAGTGTCAAAACTACACTTTTCACAAAAAGTGTGCAGCTCTGCAAAAAGTCCCATTTTTTTTCCTGTTTTGCTTTTGAGGTTAAAACTTTCACCCATACCTAGACTCTGTGTATATTAAAGCCATGCTAACAAAGTAAATGTTTTGTGTAAGCCTTTTGTGGAATGGGGCCAAATAGGATAATTAACAATGCTGGAATTTTAAAGCTGGGCATATATAAATCCTTTCTGAAACATACACATTTATGTACATACATACACTACAGCATTGCCCTCTTCGATTGAGCAGCCATGCACTTTGAGGATCCACTGGACCACTGCAGTGGTGAGTCTCACTGCAACAATTTAACAGTAGTGGCAGGAGGGCATTTCTGTGAAAATTGCCTCAGAATGCATTTACTCAAGTTGGATCTGGATATGGGAATCATAAATTATGTACATTATAGGAGCCTTGGATGTACAATGTCAGGGCCTTCTAGTTTGTAGAAGCTAGACACTCTGGAGCAATTCTTGAGCAAACCATCTGCACCACAGTTGACAAATAAAAATAACACTTTCCAAATAATTTAAATTGAGCTGTTAACCCCATGAATGTTAGAGAGGTCTTCAACACATTGCTTCACAATAACAGGTTAAAAACCACATTTAAACATATAGTAATACTTAATTTGAAAAAAAAATAAATAATAAAAAAAAAAAAAATAATAATAATAATAATAATAATTAAAAAAAAAAAAAAAAAAAAAAAAAAAAAAAAAAAATATATATATATATATATATATATATATATATATATATATATATAGTAGTGTTTATCTCCCTGAGTAAAACAAGGGTACCCCCACTTATGAAATGTGTTTTATTCAAAAGTTATTACAGCTCAAACATTATTTTTTTAGGTGCATATCTCAGTGGCCTGCAATTGTACAGTGGCACTTTTGCTACACCATTCTATGGACAGCTCTGGCCCAATTGACCATAAATCTCCATAGGATGGTGTAGCAACAGTGCCACTGTACAATTTCATTTCAGGCCACTGAAATACTGCACCTAGAAAATTCAAATTTGAGCTGTAATAACGTTTGATTAGAAACACCTTTCAGCAATGAGAATATCCTTGTTTTACCCAGGGGAGAAACCCTACAACATATTTATTTTTACATTTTAAGTATTACTATCCCTTTAAATCAGTGAGACTGTATTTTTCCCTGGTTTTGCCCTAGAATTGCTCACTTTTTCTCTTGTGCAAAAATGTCCTTGCTTCTTATGTTTCTTGTTGTTACAGGATGGCAATGGAGTGCAAAAAAGCCTTCTTAAAGCACCAGGTACAATGCCTCCTAGATCAAAATCGAGATATATATATAGTGGTATTAACTATATATATTTTATGTTTGTAAGTCCACTTACAAAAATGATTTCTTTATTTTGTTTAGGAGACACTGCTCCTTTAACAGCAATCTTGCATTGCAGCAACCAGATACTTATGTTATACAGTATTTTCTTAAGTATACTAAGCCTGGAGATTCTCGCGGTGTCACAAGAGACAGCACACATGAAGGTAGTGCAGAGAAGGTTAATTTATTGCATCCATATCAGCCAAACATTTTCGGTCCAATCTGGACCTTTCTCAGGAAAAGCGATCTGCAATAGGGCAGTGGAGTCATATATGTACACAAATGCTAATAAACAAAACCTTACCCATTATCCTCATGGTCTGAGAACACCAAAATGCTGCTTTGTCAATCGGCTCACTGGAGGATGATGTAACTGGGTCTCAGTAGGTTGTCTAGCAACCATGATCAACATTTCACCACTGAACCAGATTGCTTTTTTGTTATATAGTAAATGTGTGGGGAAACAGGAGTTTAACCTCCAGGGTCCCTGTGATGCGTAAATACTATGCACTGTCATGTTTTGGTCTGAGTGGTGGAATGCTAGGCACTAGATCCAAACAACTGTCCTTCCCATGCCATGAGCTTGCCTTTGCACAGATATATGGTACTAATGTAATATAATAGTGTGTGGTATTGTAAATATGTATTTTGTTAGAAGCAGGGAACCAGAGTACCCAGTAATTAAAGGTAAAGCCTAGCATTCTGTTCTCTACTGCTATGTCCCTCTTATTATGTCCCCTGTGTAAAAGGGTTAGTAATGGTTCAGTATAAAGTAAGCTACATCCTTCCTTATAGTGAATACTATTGATCTGCAAAGTTGGTAATGTTATTGCTAAGTTTTCTATTAAATAATATTATAAAATATCCCCCGTCCTCCCCTTCTACTTATGTCATCCGTCTTGCCTCAGAGCTGAAAGTGGATTGTGACAGGGACAATCTTCAGTCAGTACCTTATACTGACAGAAGGAAGATTGTTCCTCATTGTGATCTGTCTGGTCCGATGACCGAATTTCAGAACCAAGGGAAGCAGCTTACATTATTGAAAATGGCTGGAGAGGGACACTTTATAATATTATTTCATAGAAAATAGAGAGATCTCCACATTGCTAACATCACAGAGCAACAGTATACACTCTAAGGGAGGACCATGGATTATTTTATACTAAACCATTACAAACTCTTTAAGTATCCTCTGTGTTAAAATATGGTGCACTTTTCCGTATTTTAGTATGTATATGCACTATTCTCAAATAGCAGCCTCTATCAGTTGCTGAAAAAACAATGAATGGTTTTAATGTTAATTCACTCCTTCTGTGTGGACAGTTCCTTTTCAAAGACATTTGTCTAGGAAATCTGAGTGGATACTAAAGAACAGTCCCTGTTTCAACAATGTTGACAGCCCTAATTTGAATTCTTGTCATGATACGAGGAACTGTGGCCATTTGTTCCTAACTTCCGCTTGATCCTGAGTATCAAGGGCAAAAACCAACAGAGTGGCTTCACTGTCTGGGTGAGCTCCTCCACAATATGCAAAAAGCATGATGTTTAAGAAATTGATACCATACTTACAATACAACTGTTACACTTAATTTTAATTTTACATATTTACATTAATAAATGACTCTAGTCTAAAACAGCAGGTTATAAACACACACACACACACACACATATATATATATATATATATATATATAATTAAAAATATGACTTTAAGACATTAATTTGGAAATAAAGACATGTTCTCCCAAATCTCCTGTTACAGTGGTTTTACAATATAATCCTTTTCATGAAATTATTGCTAGTGTTGAGCGAGCATGCTCGGCCGATGCTCGGATCGGCTCGAGCATCGCTCTGCTCGGCACATGGCGGTACTCGTACGAGTACCGCATGTGCTCGCCCGCCATGTTCGGGTCTCCTCCCCGCACGTTTTGTGGCTGCTGCGCAGCCAATAAACGTGCAGGGAGGCTCTGACATCGGTGTAATGCCAGCAGCCATGTTGGCTGCTGGCATTACACTGATTGGCTGGCCAGAACCCGTGGTCGGGTGCTGTATAGCACCTGACCAGCGAGTTCGGCTCAGTCTTAGCCAGGGAGAGCTGAGGATAGGAAGGGAAAGTCAGTGTAGGGAGGAAAAAAAGCAAAATTGTGAAAAAAAAGAACCAAAAGTCCTTTTTAGGACTACTGTGTGTGGGGGCAGCAGGTTATTTTGTGTGGGGGGAAAAAAAAAAAAAATATATATATTCTGTTTAGTGTGCAAAGTTGCAGATTAGAGCACATTCTGTTTAGTGTGCACAGTTGCAGATTAGAGCACATTCTGTTTAGTGTGCAAAGTTGCAGATTAGAGCACATTCTGTTTAGTGTGCAAAGTTGCAGATTAGAGCACATTCTGTTTAGTGTGCAAAGTTGCAGATTAGAGCACATTCTGTTAAGTCTTCAAACTAAAATATCAAAGTCACATATTCCATTCAGTGTGCGTCGCCGCAGTTTAGCAGCACATTCTGTGTACTGTGCAGAGTTGCAGAATAGGAAGAAATACTGTTAAGTCTTCAAACTAAAATATCAAAGTCACATATTCCATTCAGTGTGCTTCGCCGCAGTTTAGCAGCACATTCTGTGTACTGGGCAGAGTTGCAGAATAGGAAGAAATACTGTTAAGTCTTCAAACTAAAATATCAAAGTCACATATTCCATTCAGTGTGCTTCGCCGCAGTTTAGCAGCACATTCTGTGTACTGTGCAGAGTTGCAGAATAGGAAGAAATACTGTTAAGTCTTCAAACTAAAATATCAAAGTCACATATTCCATTCAGTGTGCTTCGCCGCAGTGTAGCAGCACATTCTGTGTACTGTGCAGAGTTGCAGAATAGGAAGAAATACTGTTAAGTCTTCAAACTAAAATATCAAAGTCACATATTCCATTCAGTGTGCTTCGCCGCAGTGTAGCAGCACATTCTGTGTACTGTGCAGAGTTGCAGAATAGGAAGAAATACTGTTAAGTCTTCAAACTAAAATATCAAAGTCACATATTCCATTCAGTGTGTGTCACCGCAGTTTAGCAGCCTATTCTGTGTACTCTGCACAGTTGCAGAATAGGAAGAAATACTGTTAAGTTTTCAAACTCAAATATTAAAGTCACATATTCCATTCAGTGTGTGTCACCGCAGTTTAGCAGCCTATTCTGTGTACTCTGCACAGTTGCAGAATAGGAAGAAATACTGTTAAGTTTTCAAACTCAAATATTAAAGTCACATATTCCATTCAGTGTGTGTCACCGCAGTTTAGCAGCCTATTCTGTGTACTCTGCACAGTTGCAGAATAGGAAGAAATACTGTTAAGTTTTCAAACTCAAATATTAAAGTCACATATTCCATTCAGTGTGTGTCACCGCAGTTTAGCAGCCTATTCTGTGTACTCTGCACAGTTGCAGAATAGGAAGAAATACTGTTAAGTTTTCAAACTCAAATATTAAAGTCACATATTCCATTCAGTGTGTGTCACCGCAGTTTAGCAGCCTATTCTGTGTACTCTGCACAGTTGCAGAATAGGAAGAAATACTGTTAAGTTTTCAAACTCAAATATTAAAGTCACATATTCCATTCTGTGTTCGTCACCTCAGTTTAGCAGCCTATTCTGTGTACTCTGCACAGTTGCAGAATAGGAAGAAATACTGTTAAGTTTTCAAACTCAAATATTAAAGTCACATATTCCATTCAGTGTGTGTCACCGCAGTTTAGCAGCCTATTCTGTGTACTCTGCACAGTTGCAGAATAGGAAGAAATACTGTTAAGTTTTCAAACTCAAATATTAAAGTCACATATTCCATTCAGTGTGTGTCACCGCAGTTTAGCAGCCTATTCTGTGTACTCTGCACAGTTGCAGAATAGGAAGAAATACTGTTAAGTTTTCAAACTCAAATATTAAAGTCACATATTCCATTCAGTGTGTGTCACCGCAGTTTAGCAGCCTATTCTGTGTACTCTGCACAGTTGCAGAATAGGAAGAAATACTGTTAAGTTTTCAAACTCAAATATTAAAGTCACATATTCCATTCAGTGTGTGTCACCGCAGTTTAGCAGCCTATTCTGTGTACTCTGCACAGTTGCAGAATAGGAAGAAATACTGTTAAGTTTTCAAACTCAAATATTAAAGTCACATATTCCGTGTAAGATGAAGAAGGCGGGTAAAAAGGGACGGGGAAGTGGACGTGATCCTGATAGTTCAGGGCGCGGGTCAGGACGCGGAGAAACTGTGCCTGGTGCCAGAGCACAAGAAAGAAAGACATCCACCATACCTAGCTTCATGTCTAATTTTACAGGGCGTCGCAGGACATCACTCTCGAGGTCCGACCACTGCGAACAGGTGGTCGGTTGGATGACAGCTGATACTGCTTCCAGTCGGTTAAGCACCACCCTGTCTTCCACCAAGTCCACTCTCAGTAGCCAAGAGTCTGGTCAACATAATCCTCACTCTGATCATCCTTCCTCCCACCATACACGGTCTGGTCAAAGAAGTGATCCCACACTGGGATATAGTGAGGAGCTCGTCTCATCACCAATCCTTCATTTGACCCTCTCTCCAAGCACGCTTGCAGAGGAACATGACATCTTGTGCCCTGATTCACAACCTCTAGAGGCTACCCAATCACAAGAAGATGACAGATGTGAACGGCATTTAAGGTCAAAGGAAGTAGTGGATGATGATGATGATGATGAGACACAGTTGCCATTAAATCAACCACTATTTCCGTCTCAAGACCTTGTTGAGGAGAATGTTATACAGTTGTCAATGACTGAGTATGTGGTGGGATCAAGACATGAGGAGGATGATCAGAGTGAGGAAGTGGAGGAGGACTTGGTGGACGATGAGGTGACTGACCCCACCTGGGAAGGTGTAGAGCCGAGCGATGACAGCAGTCCTGAGGGTGAGCCATCTGCAGCACCGCAACAGGCTGGAAGAGGCAGTGGTGTGGCTACAGAAAGAAGGCGGACCGCACCAAACCGGCCCGCAAATGTTCCACGGAGCACCCCCTTGCGTAAATCTACCTTGCCAAAGGGTAGGTGTTCCGCGGTATGGCGTTTTTTTAAGGAAAGTGCGGACGACAAAAGAATTGTAGTTTGCAACCTGTGCCACACCAGAATGAGCCGAGGCATGAACACTAGAAACCTCACCACCACCAGCATGATCCGACACATGGCATCCAAGCACCGTAGTAAGTGGGAGGAACGCCTGGATCGCCCATCTGTGTCTGCAGGCCACACCACTGCCTCCTCTTCCCCTGTTTTCGGTGCCGGCCAATCGCCTGTCGAAGGCGCAGGCCCGCATACCTCCCGCCCTGCACCTGTACCATCTGAAGCACCATCAGCGACCACATCCACTTCCCTGTCCCAGCACAGCGTCCAAATGTCGTTACCCCAGGCATTTGAGCGCAAGAGAAAGTACCCAGCCACCCACCCACAGGCCATAGCACTAACCACACACCTTTCAAAATTACTGGCCATCGAAATGCTGCCATTTAGGCTTGTGGACACTGAGTCCTTCCGCAGCCTGATGGCAGCAGCTGTCCCTCGGTACGCGGTCCCCAGCCGCCACTACTTTTCCCGGTGTGCCATCCCCGCATTACACCACCATGTGTCCCGTAACATCACCCGTGCCCTGACCAACGCAGTTACTGGGAAGGTCCACTTAACGACTGACACATGGACAAGTGCTTGTGGCCAGGGACGCTACATTTCCCTGACGGCACACTGGGTGAATGTCATGGAGGCTGGGAGCGACTCGGACCCTGGGATGGCACGGGTGCTACCCACGCCGAGGATTGCGGGCCCTACCTCCATCAGGGTTTCCGCCAGCACCTACGTTATTGGCTCCTCCTCCTCTGTTTCCACCTCCGAATTCTCTACACGCAGCGCCACTCCCCCATCAGCCAGTAGCTGGAAGCAATGTAGCACTGCAGTGGGGAAGCGTCAACAGGCCGTGCTGAAGCTGATCTGCCTTGGGGACAAACAGCACACGGCCTCAGAGCTGTTGCAGGGGATTAGTCACCAGACCGAGCAGTGGCTCTCGCCACTCAACCTGCAACCAGGCATGGTTGTGTGTGATAATGGGCGTAACTTGGTGGCGGCTTTGGAGCTCGGCAAGCTCACACACGTACCATGCCTAGCGCATGTATTTAATTTAGTGGTTCAGCGATTTCTAAAAACCTACCCCAATGTGCATGATCTCTTGACCAAGGTGCGCCGCGTGTGTGCACATTTCCGTAAGTCATCTACAGCTTCGGCCGGCCTGTTGAAGCTGCAGCAGCGCTTACAATTGCCAGCTCACCGGCTGCTGTGTGACGTGAGCACGCGCTGGAACTCCACCTTCCACATGTTGGCCCGGCTTTGTGAGCAGCAGAGGGCAGTAGTGGAGTACCAGCTGTTACACGGTCGTCGCCTCTCCGTTCAACTTCCTGTAATCAGAAGTGAGGAGTGGGAATGGATGTCAGACCTCTGCGAGGTTTTACGCAATTTTGAGGAATCGACACAGATGGTGAGCGGCGATAACGCTATTATCAGTGTAACCATCCCACTTCTGTGTCTACTGAAACGCTCGCTGCTCACAATTAAAACCGACGCTTTGCATGTGGAAGAGGTGGAAATGGGGGAGGAAGAGCTTACACAAGGTGATAGCCAGAGCACCCTCACTTCGTCTTCTCAGCGACAATTGGAGGAGGCGGAGGAGGAGGAGGAGGAGGAGGAGGAAGACACGGTTGCCTCCGCTACAGAGGGTAGCCATGGAACTTTAGTTCCATCTCTTCAGCGTGGGTGGGCAGAAGAGGAGGAAGAGGATGAGGATATTGAGAGTCATCCTCCTGGTGAGGACAGCGAAATCTTGACTGTTGGTACTCTGGCACACATGGCTGACTTTATGTTAGGCTGCCTTTCCCGTGACCCACGCGTTGTACGCATTTTAGACAACACGGATTACTGGGTGTTCACCCTTCTGGACCCCCGCTACAAAGAGAATTTCTCATCTCTCATTCCTCCGGTGGAGAGGACAAGCAAAATGGTGCAATACCAGAAGGTTCTTGTTGAAAAATTGCTCCAAAATTTTCCATCTGACAACGCTGGCGGCAGAGTACGTGCTACCTTGGCCAACCGAGAAGGGGAGAAAAGGGGAGCACACAGCAGTTCCGACAAAGGCAGGGCAACACTCTCCAAGGCGTGGGACACCTTCATGACACCCCGCCAGCACCCTCACCCTGATGCGCAGCCTAGTGTCACAAGGAGGGAAAAGTTTTGGAAGATGGTGAAGGAGTACGTAGCAGACCGTGTCAGCGTCCTCAATGATCCCTCTGTGCCTTACAACTACTGGGTGTCCAAGCTGGACACGTGGTATGAACTGGCACTCTACGCCTTGGAGGTGCTGGCCTGCCCTGCCGCCAGCGTTCTGTCTGAGCGGGTATTTAGTGCTGCTGGTGGCATCATAACAGATAAGCGTATCCGCCTTTCCACCGACAATGCTGATAGGTTGACACTTATAAAAATGAACAAGGCCTGGATTTCCCCTGACTTCTCCACTCCACTGGAGGAAAGCCCCGGGGGAACATAAACTCACTTTATATATGTTATTTACAATGATGTGAATACTCTGTATTCCCATTCACCCCTTCCACCCAAAAAACGGGTATATGGTTGACTCTTAATCTTCTCATCCTCCTCCTCCTCTTCCATATGCCCTGTGCTATAATTTTTATATAGGGCCAGCTCACCAGCGGGCCCTGTGATATAATTTTTATATAGGGCCAGCTCACCAGCGGGCCCTGTTTGACAATTTTTATATAGGTCAGCTCACCAGCGGGCCTTCTCATATAATGTTTTATTGGGTCAGCTCTCTAGCGGGCCCTCTCATATAATGTTTTATAGCGTCAGCTCACTAGCGGGCCTTCGCATATAATGTTTTATAGCGTCAGCTCACTAGCGGGCCTTCGCATATAATGTTTTATAGTGTCAGCTCACTAGCGGGCCTTCGCATATAATGTTTTATAGCGTCAGCTCACTAGCGGGCCTTCGCATATAATGTTTAGGATGGTCAGCTCTGCAGCAGACCCTCACCCATAATGTTTTAGATGGTCAGCTCAGCGCACGTTTCCCTCTTAATCATGGCCTCAGTTCAATAAAATCAAGGAAATTTTTGGGAGAATTTGCCTCTGCGCACGTTTCCCTCTTAATCATGGCCTCAGTTCAGAAAATCAAGGAAATTTTTGGGAGAATTTGCCTCTGCGCACGTTTCCCTCTTAATCATGGCCTCAGTTCAGAAAATCAAGGAAATTTTTGGGAGAATTTGCCTCTGCGCACGTTTCCCTCTTAATCATGGCCTCAGTTCAGAAAATCAAGGAAATTTTTGGGAGAATTTGCCTCTGCGCACGTTTCCCTCTTAATCATGGCCTCAGTTCAGAAAATCAAGGAAATTTTTGGGAGAATTTGCCTCTGCGCACGTTTCCCTCTTAATCATGGCCTCACTTCAGAAAATCAAGGAAATTTTTGGGAGAATTTGCAGATGATATACAAGTAAATATACAGCAAATATTGTTTGGTAACAATTTTTCGCCTAAAGTCGTTTTTATTTTCCTTTTTGTGTGTTTTACGGTCAGTCTGTAAAAATGGCGTACTACGGGCGAAAGATCGTTCCCAGCAGCGATGTTGGAGTCCAAGATGCATCCAGACATCCTCCCTATGCTGTCCCTGAACCATTTCTGTGGTGTTTCCATCCTTTTCTGCCCTTTTCCTATGGACCAGGCACCCTCCCCTCATCAGAGCAGGGGGTGCCTGGTGTAATGCTCAAGTCCTCCCATTGACTTCAATGGGGCTCGGGTGCTCGGCCGAGCACTCGAGCCTCAGGGGGTGCTCGGTCAGAGCACCCGAACACCCGAGCATTGGGGTGCTCGCTCATCACTAATTATTGCCTACTTTACTTTATATATATTGTTTAATTTTACAAAAACATGAGAACAGTATAATGAAAAAGAGAAGGAAAACATAGGGGTTATAAATAAAGTGTGATAAACAGGTGATAATGCAGAGATAACTTCTTCAGTGATATCAGTTCTCCAGTTCCTATTTTTTCCTATCTATGGAGGCTATGCACTAACATCTCTCTCCTACATGAGGGGGGAGATTCATTAAGCAGTGATAAAGTGGAGATGACTACGACCTCCAAAGCTGTAGAAATCTTAGTGCGTGGGCTCCATAGAAAAACATAGGAATTGGGGAATTGATATGACTGGATAAGTGATCTTCAATTTATCAACTCTTTATTACCACTTAGTGCCTCTCCCCTATAGGCCGGGATCTGTCAAACTGCATGGAAAAGCAGAGTATCAAATACGCTGTTCTTCCCCATGATCATTGATGGATACCTTTGGGTATTTATCAATGATTTGGAGTGTTTCTCTGCTTTGAGTATGCGTAGCAGGGAAAATTGTATAAATTGGCCAGTCAGGGGAAAAACACATGCACACGCATCAGCAAAAGTGTGTGTATTTGCCCCATACATTGGAATGGGATCAGCCAGCTTAACGCTAGCGGATCAAATTTGCAGATCTATCTGGCCATCGTTATTGAAGAATAAGCGATGGCCGGATACAATCCATAAATTGCTGAACAAGCAAATGGTTAATGTGCAAAGAAATCCTCAATTTTCTTGCACATTAAGCCATTCGCACCTTGATGAATCCTGGCCATAGTGTTCTTCTTTGACAAGGTTTGACAGTCATTCTTGCTGTAAAGAGACCACTTTTTTAAATTTAGTTTAAAAGGATTTTTCTTTTTTCCAAACAAGGTTTATACCAGATTGTATTTTCACCACTGGAAGGTCTTTTTTATTTTTTTAATGAAATATTCATGTTTCTTGACTGTGGCTTTGCCTGGACATATTTCTTTATTAACATATATTATCAATGGAAATGTTGTTGGGACAAATGTTTACACTTTTGTAAAGATTTTAATGAAACCCTTAATGCAATGTTTTTTTTCTATTGCCAGTGCCATGAATATAGAAGTCCCTACTTAGATGGATTTGTTCCAATGTTTTACTAGCCAGAGTGGAAAATTTATGATATAATTTAAGACATTCTTGATAATTGGAAAGAAAAGCATCCTCTAAATTGAAAGAAAGGAAAGATAAATATTAATAACAATTTTGAATATGACTAAAAGTCAATAACAGTATCTGGTTTTTTATACACTGTAAAAATCACTGGGTGTTTAGAGTAAGTTGTAAACAACTTTCTATTTATATGACCTATAGTTGTTCTTTCTGTGGCATCACATCCAACAGAAATATAAAAACAAACTTTGTTTGGGAACACCAATAGATTAAATGGCCAGTTGTCACTGACCTTTGTTACTCCTGTTCTCACTTCCAACAGATACTCATTACCATCAAACTATTAATCTCTGTCACAAGGCAATGTCTTGGACAGGTCACAAATTGTTTGGGAGTATTTTTTTCACATTTGGTGTCACATTACACAACTAAACTGAGAGCTCTGTCTAAACAGCTTTAAAATTTAATTAGAAGTGAACAGTATTCTTAGAGAGATTTCCCATAGACTTAAGACTGAAAAACAATTATTCCCAAATGATTTGTACCACATTATTTAAATTGTGTTATTGTTTGCAATGTCAGATTTCAGTATTCAGCATTTTTTTATTTGATTAAACATGTGCTTGCATTGTTTTTCAGATGTTTAGTTTAATTTAAAATATAACACTGTATTTAACAATTTGCCTTGAAGTCTAGACAATATGGAGAAATGTGTGACATTGTTTTATTTATGATTTAACATGAGATTATGGGTGGATTGCAAGGACTGTGGGCATGCACTGAAGTCATTTTTCATGCCCAGATAGATATTGCTCATGTTCTAATGCAGGAAGCCATACAACAAACGCTTCTCGAATTGCGCATGAAAAATTAGCTTTTATGACAAAACTACACAGATGTATGAAATAATTCGCAAAAGCTCTTCCTGCATTAGGCACATTCGCTATTCCACTCAGATAGATTTGTTAATTCTGACCGTGCCCACAAAAAAAATATGGTTATCTGTTTGCTAATTTTGTTTTTTCATGCTCAACTAAACAAATCATGCACAATCCTATTCGCTAGTGGTTTTCATACTGTAAATAGCGATTGTGCAAGATTCTTGCATTCTGACCTATATATTTTTCATGAGAATAAATAATAAAAGTTACACAATAAATTGTCTACAATATTACCACATTATATAATGATATTATCAAAATGTGGACCAAATGTTCTTTTCCACATAAGATTTCAGAACTGTACCTAAAACTCAGGTAAAATATATAAGAGAAATGGGCCCAACATGTCAGAGTATACTTGTTTAACATATCACTGTAAACTTTTACTATTGAAGCATAACTGTAGATTGCAAAGAAGAAAGGAAACTCAAATACTAGCACACCATAACATATGCATAATAAAAACATACATAATAATAACATATACATATAATATATAAATTCAGACTATTAACCCAAGTGAATAATGTATGGAGAGCAGCAAGGAGTAAGGGGATTATGCAACCCCTCAAACTAGTCAAAAACCTAAAGCAAAAGCCAAGACAGAAAAGCACACCTGTGATCCTCCGTACAAGTTACCCAAATGTGAACCTTGTCTAAAGCGTATATTATACCCCTGTGTTAATATATTTTAAAAAATGAGGGTTTTGTTGCATGATTTGGCCAAAGTATATTTAAACTTGCTTACTTGCTACCTTGCCAAGGTACTTCATTTCAAGCGAGTCCTATCTAATATACATTACCATCCCTATCTAACTTTAATATTTCCCCTGATGAATTCTTAATTTTTAAATCTGGCTAAAACAAACATTCCTAGTATCTTTATGATGAGACTCACTTACTTTCAAACTGTGTTAGCTTGAAAATGTATTAACATGGTGTTAAAAAATATGCTTTGTATAGGCTTCACATTTAGATAATTTGTATGGAGGATCGCAGGTGTGTTTTTCTGTCATAACTTTAGATTTCCCTGCATTCACTGATTTTCTCCATCACGTATCTAATACTGGTGTCATGTAGATGTGGTTACAAATCTGTGGTCTTGGGCTTAGCCTAACCAGGGCAGATAGCAGATGCCTTTTAAGAGAGCTCCTCTCCCACACAGGTAAAACTATCTCTAGATGATATATCAGGTCTTCTCTTCTTACTTCCCCTTGCTCAGCATACCTCATAGCATCCAATGAAAGGCAGGAGGAAAAAGTCAGGTAGCTCTCCTCACTCTATATAATGCTTTCTTTCACTCCGGGCCACCTCATAGATGACTTTTGCAACTGCACCACAAACCTTCACAAAGAGCTAGTGGGAACAGATGGATACGATCTGTTCACAGTCCCTCCCCCTCGAAACCCCAGACAACTCCGTGGAGTCCACAAGCATGAAGGGAGACAGCTATGCCAACTTCTCCTCTCCTCACCATGGCAGATTTATGTGAACTGGTTGCTGGTCTCTCATCAAAAGAAAACCTCAGACTTCTTAATGAGGAAGTTAAAGAGGTAGTAATACTTCATTATTACTATCGCTCATGTTGAAGCCCTTAAAATTCAGAATTCAACAATACCAGCGGCATCTCTCAAACCTTTATGGTTTGAGAGATATCCACTTTCAAAGTTCCCTCTTTTTGGGTTTTCCTCTGACGTCAGCGTTCTAGCTGAGACCAGGGGAATACGGTCAGTGAGCAATCGGTGGCTCTGAAGGAGTCCTGAGATCGCGTTATAGAAACAGAAATCCTTCACTAAAATGGTCTTCTACGTGTGCTTAGTTTGCAAGCACACGTAGAAGACCATTTTAGTGAAGGATTTCTGTTTCTATAACGAGATCTCAGCACTGCTGCACCAGTCCTGGGACTGGATTCCCCAGCTGTCAGATAGAATGCTGACATCAGAGGAGAGGGAACTTTGAAAGCAGATATCTCTCAGACCATAAAGATTTGAGAGATGCCGCTGGTATGAATTCAGAATTTTAAGGGCTACAACATGGGGGATAGTAATAATTAAGTATTACTATCCCTTTAAAACTATTTTAAGATCTGAACTCTCTTCAATCAAGTCAGATATATCACAGCTTACCCAACTCATAACACTGTCGGAAGAAGAGATAGCGGTTAAAGCAGATCACACAACCACCCTGGAGAAGGCTTTGGCTGACCAATGTGATATAAGCCCTATCTGTGCAACTGGATGACCTGGACAAAAGAGGAAACACAAAATAGGAGGCGCTCCTGGTGAAGTATGCCAAGATGTACAATACAATAATCAATACAGATTATACTCACACTTTCAAGTGTTCAGTGTAACATATATATGTTCACTGAGGTATAGGCATCAGGGAACTCAAAACCGTCCCTCTGGTTATCTCTCTCACAGGCACTCTATAGCTGGGCAGCTCCTCCCAAATCATCCAAAACAAGGAAGCTCATAGAAGAAAACAGAAAAAAAGAGGGGGCGCCCAATAGTGCCTATTATCTTCACAAATCACCCAGTATTGTAAGAAATATAAAATATACTCACAAAGGTAATTGCCAGTTTTTGGCTTATACCAAACACCAGCTTCCAGGCATGTGGGGGAAAATAATCTGCCCCCACTCAGATTTCTTTGATACCTGGTCCTCCAATAAATAGATCTCCAACCGATAGTTTGAAAGGAATGGCTGCTAATATTCTTGAAGTTGTCTCAAATGTAGTTTATTATATAAAATCAAATAAAATTTAACATACCAATTGAAAAAATGATGTAACGTTTCGCAGTATCCAAGACCGCTTCTTCTGACCAACTGGTAGTACAAAATGACAAACAAACAAACAAAGCAGCCATCTTTCCCCATTTAAAATTCCCTCCTTTCTTTCTCATTGGATGACCTCAAAGGTTACAGGTCAAAGATCACAGATAATTACCATATACATAATACTATAATATAATGTCTATCAAAAATTCTTTTACATATCAATTCTTAGACAGATCTTATACATATACATATACACATATATCCAATATAACATTTAAACATTTCTATACAGATTCTATGTATATATCTAACTCATTTTAGTACATATCAGAATCCTATACCATAAATTAAATGTCACATTCTATTAAAACTTACATATCACATTTAAAATATTACTTTAAAAATTGAATATTGAATAACAATTTCTCTTTATGATTTTACCTTTATATACTCATGATCACTCTCATCTTATTTATTCTCTTCCAGTTTATGACCAAATGTTTTTTTTTTTGTTTTTGTTTTTGTTTTTTTTCTCCTTCTCTTAACTAAATTTACCTTTCCATAGACCTTGTTTATATTAGTGTTTCCTTCAAAAGGCATTCCACATAAGAAAAAGAGATTGAATATATTATATTAACCCTTATAATGCTAGTAATGGGCAAACTAAATAATCAAACCGAAAATGGTCTCTCTATTCTTCCAACTGTGAACTCTGCGGTTCAACAGTGGAACACATGGGCATATAGTTGAATAACCAATATATTCTCACATTAAGTTAAATAAGTAAAAATCAATGTAAGTACAACTCAATGTAAGTACTGTGGCTCCATATTTCTCACCTTAAGTTAAATAAGTATAACTCAATGTAAGTACTGTGGCTCCACACCTCTCACCCTAAGTTAAATAAATATAACTCAATGTAAGTACTGTGGCTCCATACCTCTCACCTTAAGTTAAATAAGTATAACTCAATGTAAGTACTGTGGCTTCATACAAAAGTAATATGCTCCCAAACTTAAACTCTAACATAGTGACAAATCATGCGGCTCAAAAAATGAGACGCATGAATCATAACTGACAAACAGCGGGTCCAAACCGAAAATGGAAGTGACCTAAACGTTCCAGGAAATACGCGCAACTTGACCCATGCGCGCTAGAATCTCATGCGTCACAATAATGAAACGCATGGATCCAAAACACGAAATGCATATACAAAAGGGAAAGAAGAATCAAATATGAATGAAATAAAAACAAAAATAAAAACAAAAACAAAAGGAGGACAAAAACAAAATAAAATAAAGGTCTTCAAGAGAGACAACTAGGCGAATCAATTGGAATAGAAGCATATAGATCTAGCCTGAAAATTCCACTATGTGATAAAAATAATAATATACTATCATCCTTCTTAACCCTCAATTATAAATGTATGTGTGCTATAAGTGTATATATAAAAACTATAAACCAATCTCTATTAAGTGATTTAAAGATTGTATACTATATACTCTATTCAATATATTATAAATATTATAAATATTCTGAAAGTGAGAAAAAAAAAATAAAAAAATACATATATATATATATATACATATACACACATATATATTATATTATATTAACTGTGCCTATATTTTACTATTACCAGGCTACATCACATGCCTCATTCAATCCTTTTGGCACCATAGTGTCCATCCTAAATATCCAATATGATTCCCTCATCATTAACTTTTTATGGGGATCTTGCCCCTCTTTTACTATTACATTTTCTATGGGGAGTACTTGTAAACCATTAGGATCTTTATTGTGGTACCTAAGAAAGTGTCTCGAAACACTATGTAGAAGATGACCTCTACGTATATTATAGCGATGTTGAGTTATTCTCGCTTTAAAGCTCTGAGTGGTTCTTCCTATATATTGTAGGTTACATGGGCATTTAAGAAGATAGATTAGATTTTTTGTGTCACATGTTAAATAAGTATTGATTTCAAAATTTTCACCCGTAGAAACCGAGTTATAAGATGACACTCCTGTCGGAAGAATATTGCAAGTTTGATACCTTGATGCTCTACACTTAAATACTCCAATTTTCTCCTTCTGTTGGGGCTCATTTAACATTTGTCCAGTAAAAAAAGACCTCACCTCTCCTCCCCCTTTTACTTTCACCTTTTTACAAGTCATATTTCCCTCTTTCCTCTTCAATTCACTTGGAGCCAGAATATTTTTTAATGTCTTTGAACGTTTAAATACAACCTTAGGTTTATCTGGTATTGTTTTCTTTAATAACGGATCTTCTTTTAGGATATTCCAATGTCTGGTTAAAATAGACCTGATATTTTTACCTTTGGAATTATATCTCGTTATAAAATTTGGAAAATCATCTGATGAACCTATTTTCAGTTTCTGTTCTCTTTGATTATTTTCATCATAATTTTTTGCCCTATTGTATGAATCCTCTACTAAAATTTGTGGGTATCCTTTTTCCTTAAATCTAGATTTCAAAATATGGGACTGCCTCTCAAAGTCTGACAAAAGTGTACAGTTTCGTTTTAATCTTCTGAACTGACCATAAGGTACATTATTTAGCCATGGTTTGTAATGGCAACTTTGATACTCTAAATAACTGTTTGCATCTACCTTTTTGAAGAAAGTACAAGTTTTAACAATCTCTTCTTTTTCTCCAATCAGTTCGAGATCCAGAAACTGTACACATTTTTTATCTATTGTACTGGTAAACTCCATCTTCCAAATATTATCATTCATATATTCAACAAACTGGGGTATAAGATTTCGATCCCCTCTCCAAACCACCAAAATATCATCTATGTACCTGCGGTAGAGCACCAAATTCGCGCCAAATGGACAAATATTAAAGATTTTGAAATGTTCAAGATAACCTAAAAATAAATTAGCGTAACTTGGCGCGAATTTGGTGCCCATCGCAGTACCTTTTATTTGTAAATAAAATTTGTCATCAAAACTAAAAAAATTATGTGTTAAAATAAACTGGATCGCTTCTATCAAAAAATTAACTTGACTCAAAGGCATAAGTGGATCATCTGTGAGAAAAAACCTGGTAGCTTCCAAACCTCCTGTATGTGGAATGTTGGAATAGAGTGAAGTAACATCCAATGTCAACCATGTATACTCATCTTTCCACTTAAAATCCTTAAAAATGTTTAGAAGATGATTGGTATCTTTGAGATGTGATTTCAAACCTACCACTAGTCTCTGCAAATGGAAATCTATATATTCTGAAAGGTTGCAAGTTAGGGAATCAATCCCCGAGATGATTGGTCTGCCTGGGGGACTGGAAGGATTCTTGTGAATTTTAGGTAAATGGTAATAAATTGCCATCCTAGGATGTTTGGGAATAATAAAATCCCTTTCCAGTGTCCCAAGCAGACCATTATCAACTGCTCTGTTTAACATGGTTTTTAAATCCTCCAGAAAAATCTCTGTTGGATCATCAGAAAGAACCTCATAATATACAGTATCTGATAATATGCGGTAAGCTTCCTGCATATAATCTTTCAGATCCTGTACCACCAGGCCTCCACCCTTATCAGCTTGCTTAAGAATAATATCATGATTTTTTAACAGAGTTTGAATAGCATTCCTTTCTTGTTTGTTAAGATTATCTTTAAAATTAGACTTCCCTTTATTTGTTCTTTTTGTAAGTTTCCTAAATTCTTCTATAACAACTGATGAGAATACTTCCACATGTTTACCTATTGATTCAACAGGAAAACATTTTGATTTTGGTCTAAAGGGAGTAGGTACCCTCCCCTCTAACATATCTATGTCAACAACTGGTTGTATTTCTAATCCCATTGAATCAACAATAGGTTGATCTAAAATGATGGGAATAGTATCTAAATTCTTACTCAATGTCTTATTCACAAAATACCTTTTGAGGGAAAGTTTACGAACATAACTATGTAGATCAATAAAGAGCTCAAACAGGTTGGGTTCCGAAGAAGGACAAAATGATAAACCTTTCTGAAGTAAAGATTTTTCAGAATCTGTTAATATATAAGAAGACAAATTAAAAATATTTGTTTCTTTTAATTGGTTCTTGTCCTTTTTGGATTTTCTCCTTCTTCCCTTACCTCTTCCACCTCTATATCTCCCCTTTTGGTGGGATTGCCCTCCCGTAAAGGTAAAAACCGGTTTTGACTCCGCCACCAATTTGGATTGTTCTCCCTGCATATTTCTAAAAAAGATGATGGTGTCGGAGACAAAAGAGGTCATCGCTGCAATGTTCGGGTGAAAAACGTATCTGAGTCGCCCCCAAAAGATCTGCGAGAGACCATCTCCTTTGCATCTATTTTGGTTGATGCTCACAAGGGGCCTGTTCCATTAGAAATGGTTCACCGACTTCTTAAAGGGATAGTAATGTCTTAAAATAATAACAAGTAGTATTGTAGCTAAGGAAAAAAGAAATCCAACAGTGCAAGTCCTATCTCTCAAACATTTATGGTTTGAGAGATAGAACGTTTTAAAGTGCCCCTCTCCTTGCTGTCAGCTGTAAAGCTGACAACAGGAGAATTGCGTTGGCCGACTCGAAGCGGATCTTCAGCAGAACCATGATAGCGAAATCTAAAAAGAACTGCTTCATTGAAATGGTCTACAAAGTGTGTCTAGTTTGCAAGCACACTTTGTAGACTGTTCCAATGAAGTAGTTCTTTTTAGATTTTGGTATCTTGGCTCTGCTGAAGAGCCACCTGATGGTTCCCGGACCAGGTTCTCCTGCTGTCATATAAACGCTGACAAAAGGGAGGGAGAGGAGAACTTTAAAATGTTCTATCTCTCAAACCATAAATGATATGACTTGCACCGAATGATTTCTATTTTCCTTATCTACAATACTACGTTATTATTTTAAACTATTACTAACCCTTTAAGCCTAAAGGTAATTGTCTGCCCTGCGATATGGTGGAATGCATATACTGCTAAGAGCTCAAGGAAGCCATAATGAGGAAGAGCAGGGAGAAAGTTCCAATACAATACACAGGTGCTGAAATTCACCTTTACAATGACATCTCTCCCTTTACACTATAGCTTTGATGTTCAGTAAAGCTTACACTACAGCTTCGATGTTCAGTAAAGACTCTTAACTGACCAACTTTGGCAGCTAAATGTGAAATATATATGGGGATACCCCCTTTTCCCTTACTGGCACAGTCAACGGTCGCTCAGTAACCCTACGTGCCTCTGTTGAGATTCCCTAATTTTGCTTAGCGATTTGAACTACCCCCAACTCTTCAGCTTCATCCTCTTACCCCACCATCTCTGAGGCACAAAAAATGGACTGAATGGTCCCTGGCTCACCAGACAGGAAAACAAAACAGTGCTTGCTGTATGTCCCTGTCGAGCAATCCCAATCTTCCTCAACAACCTAGGTGTGACATTTCCATCACCCGTTCATGTACATGGATGCCTGATGACGGCTTTGTTGGTCTCTATCTGCACAGACATGATTCCTGTTTTCTAGAACGCTCTCCTGTCCTGGCAACCACTATTTCCCTGAGTTCCATCCACTCTGATTTCCCTCAACCACTTGACCCCACAACCCTCCTCACCAAAAAGGGAAAGGAGGAAGGGAAAGAGAGGTCAGAAAAAGAAGACCAGAGAGTGGCCTTGGCCTCCAGTACTATGTCCACACAGATTACAGCCTATGGACATCTAGCTTGTTGGACCATGCTGGGTAATTATGTTGGTTATATAGGGATTGGGTTGATGGTGGAGCATCTGGGGGATGATGGGGCCATCTGGAGGGCACCTAATATGTTCCTGGGACCCTGTGTCATGGCCCTAATCCACTCCTCACTGTCTCTTTACTGTGTTTCGGGATACTCATTTAACTGCTTGTCTCTCTTATTAACCCCTCTTTTTTTGTTTTCTTTTCTCCCCATCACCTGTATTGCAGATTGGGGCTGGTGGGCTGGACCAGGTGGCGAGACCTTGAGTTCGGAGTCCTTAGCAACTATGTACATTTTGAGTAATATACTTACAATCATCAGTTAGCTGATGAGGAATACATTTTTCCCTACCATATGCCTCTCCTGACTTCATAATTCCCCTGTCTCCCCACCTGGTCTTCTCCCTTCACACTGATATATTACAGAGCTGACTTCTCTTGTGCTTACAATGTTTTGTATAATTTATTCAGGTGCGACACTTAAATGCTTTCACACATTTCTCACTGCTCTGGCATGTTCACGCTGAGGGGGTCCACCCTCAACATTACCACCTATTTAGTTAATTGACTGAACTCACCAACACAATTTTTGTTTAGCACATACATTTCCTGTCTAAGTTCCTTTCTCTCCTCGGATAATCATGCCTAGTACACTTATAGGATTCCCGAGCCCAGTTCTTTGATTTATTACTCAGCTCACCTTGTTAGACTACTACCAAAAGTCCTGCCCCCTAACATTTTCTAGGCTTCTTCCTCATATACTGGGCTCTGACTATCCATATCTAAATCTCCTCCACTGCCATACTACATAACAACACTATTGCCTTTTTTTTGGTGCGTAATCCCAATGGACTCCTTCAGTCTCGGATATAACTACATTTATAAGATTACTCTAATTATTTTTCTACTGACCCTGAAAACCATATTGTGTTTCCACATCCATTAAATGGTTTATTCAGATCCCAGTATGAATCTCATATATGTTGTTTTAAATATTTCATCAATGTGTAGATGTACATTACCCAATCATACCGCCTCATTGCACTGTTCTATGGAACTCCAATCTTCCCCCACTCCACCAGCCACTGGGATCACTCGGCCCATATGAAAGGACACATCGTCCCTTACACCTTCTCAGTATAGTCATCCAGACTTGGGAGCAATACCACCATATAGCTTCTCCTCCACTTTCCATTAATTATGCCTGCTCAGACATCTTCCCTTCCCTGACTGCCAATTTTCATCTAAATTAGACCCATGTGGGGTCCTCCTGTGGTGTTCCTATACCCCACCATGCTTAAAATGCAGCCCTAAGACCACTTGTCATATATCTTAGTAGCTCCAAGTGTTACCACTTTAATCCAACTCACATTTTATATTACTTGCAGTCGTTGTCTGTCCTGTCTCCAAAATCTCAGACAACATCATGGCTCGTACATAATCCTAGATTGATTCTGCCTTCAGAGACATAGTAACATAGATAATGAGGCTGAAAAAAAGACCACCAAGTTCAGCCCATACTATAAAAACACCCCTGTTGATCCAGAGGAAGGCAAAAAAAAAAAAAGCCCTCTGAAGCCATTACCCAAGTGGGTAATAGAATTCCTTCCTAACTCCATATGGTCAGTCACATAGTTCCCTGGATCAACAACCTATTTGCATTGAAGCCATCTGTTATAATGTTTAATATTTTTCTGATAGGCATCCATTGCTTTTTTGAAAGCAGTTGCATTATCTGCAAGTACAACATCCAGAGGCAAAGAATTCCATAGCTTTACCACCCTTTCTGTAAAGAATCCCTGCCTTTATTTTAGTCAAAAGCACCTTTCCTCTAGTCTTAATGGATGAACCCTTATACTTAGCTCAGCACTTTGCGTAAATAATTAATTGGATAGATCTTTGTATTGACCTTGAATGTATTTGTAAATGGTAATTGTATCACCCCTTAGACATCTCTTCTCTAATGCAAACAAACCCAGTTTGGCTAGTCTCTCTTTATAACGCAGATACTCCAATCCCTTTATCAGTTTGTTCCAGTTCAACAATGTATTTTTTAAGAACTGGAGCCCAAAACTGTACTCCATACTCTAGATGAGTAACCAAGGGTTTATACAGAGGTAGGATAATATTAGCGTCCCTTGCATCTACACTTCTTTTTATGCAGGCTAGTACCCAATTTACTCTTGCAGCAGTTGAGTGACTCTGCACACTGCTGTGAAGTCTATTGTATCAGTACTCATAAATCTTTCTCTATTGAGGATTCCCTGAGTTGTTTCCCATTTAGAGTATATGTAGCAAGTTTATTTCTACAGTCCAAATACATAACCTTACATTTATCTGCATTAAATGTCATCTGCCACTTTTCTGCCCATTCACTCAGTTTATCTAAATCCTTCTGCAGAGAAAAACATCCAGCTTTGTATGTATTTCCTTACACAGCTTAGTTTGTGAGTCTTTGCTGATGACACTAAGCTATGTATTTCCTTACGTAGCTTAGTGTCATCAGCAAAGATTGAAAAGCTACTTTCAATTCCCACTTCTAGATCACTAATAAACAAATTAAAAAGCATTGGGCCCAGGACTGAACCTTGTGGCACCCCACTTATAACTTCAGACTAATTTGAGAGGTTCCATTTACAACAACTCTGTCATCTATGATTTAACTAGTTCTCAATCCATATACAGATAACACTGCCCAAACCAAAGCCTTTTAATTTATGCAGTAACCTGAGACACTACTTTCAGTTCCCACTTTTAGACAATTAATAAACAAATTAAAAAAGCATTGGGCCCAGGACTGAACACTGTTGTACCAACTTACAACTTTAAACCAACTTGAAAAGGTCCCATTAACAACAACTCTCTGGCAACTATCATCTATAGCATCATGCAGTTCTCAATCCATGTACAGATATCACCTCCCAAACCGAAGCCTTTTAATTTATGCAGTAACCTGTGTGCGGCACTGTATCAAAGGCTTTTGAAAATCCAAGTATACTATATCGACAGCAGTTCCCTTGTCCAAATTACTACTTATGCTTTCTTAAAATGCAAATAAATTTGTCTGACTCGATTTAGTCTTCATAAAACCATGCTGATTCCTACTAATAATATTGTTTGTCTTCATTAGTTCTGAATACTATCAGTTAGTAAACCTTCTAGTATCTAACCCACTATGGAAGTCAAGCTCACAGGTCTATAATTTCCTGGTTTGGATCTTGCTCCCTATTAAAACAATGGAACTACATCAGCTTTCCTCCAATCACAAGGCACTATTGAATTAATAAATATTAAGTATAATGGTCTAAGTTCCTTAAGTACCCTTGGATGTATACGGTCAGGTTCAGGCACTTTATTCACCATAACCCTTTACAGTCGCTTTTGAACCTTGTCCTCAGTAAGCCATGTACATGATTGACAAAACTCTGTGGTTTTGTCTGTACTCTCACCTGTACATTCTGGACCAGAGACATTCCCCTCCTTCCAAGGTGGAATGCTCCCGCCTCAAACAATTTCTGGAAGGGTGACAAATCCATGTTCTTTCCACTCAGGCTAAACAAGACCTTGAAACTCCCTCTACCTCCTGTAACTGGCCCTTTGGGAAATGTGTCTAGGTAAAAGTCCATTTCCAGAGGGGTTGCCACGGGGTCTTTTCAGTATTATCGTACTTTCAATCAAACTTTCCTGCATCTGTGTAATACAGTTTTAGATGGCCAACCATCCTCCCCCCAAGCCATGGAAGCACATATAGTGGTCATGCCCAAACCTGGGAAAGACCCTTTCTTTTGTTGTAGCTATCGAGCAATATCACTATTGAATGTAAATATTAAACCCTTCCTAAAATTTTAGCCAATTAATTGTGCATGCATTTACCATCCCTCATACATCCGGACAAAATGGGTTTTGTCTTAGGTAGAGAGGCTGGCACCACATGGCTACTGCCATTTCTTTAATATACCTCACCAAAAGTCCATAAGTCTTATATTTATTCAATGTTCTTCTTATACGCTTCCCACACCAATTAATTACTTCCCTCCAGTCCTTAGTCCATCCTATATTTGGAAACAGAAAAAAAATGCGGCTCAAAAAGAACATTCTCTTTTGAAGTTGGAAAACTGGAGGTCCCAGGCTTCCCAACTTCTTTAAATACTATCAAGTAGCTGCTATATCTAAATTTGTTGATTTCAATCCCCAATCTTCAAAGAGATTGCCCTTTTACACCTATTGGGTGAGCTTGACCCTCTCCAGCTGCACTGGTCCTTGGACCCTGTTCCCTCTACACTGAGCTCTGAACATCTCATTCTCACTCATATTTTGCATACTTGAAATATAACCAATACTTCTTCACACTTATCCCCTTCTCTCTCTCTTTGCTGAGGTCTATATTGGGCAATCCAAACTTCCCCCCAGGCATCCATCATATTTCATTTAGATCATGAAAAGAGAAAGGTTTGGACCCTATGGGCTCATTGACATTCTTCCCACCTCGCATAGACACTTGGCCTTCTACTATACATTATTTCTTGATTCATACTCCCTAGCTAAGCCCTACTTCTTAAAGCTTTTGGGAAAAAGATCTTGGCATTTCACTTGACATGGCTCATTGGAAAAACATTTTTCGGCCTTAACTGTGGCTGTCCTCATGGTTCTTCTATTAGAGAAATTAATTATAAACCTCTCAGTCTTTGGTACAGAACTCCCCTCACAAGCATTCCCACATTTACCTAACGTTTGTTGGAACTGCAGAATGGAACTAAGTTCAGTGCTTCACTTGTGGAGCTCCTGTACTCATTTCACCCATTAATGGGGAAATCTTATTTCACATCAACTCAGCCTTGGGTACTTCTATCAGCTTAGATCCTATGTGTATTACTTCATGAAGTCCACCCAAATACGTTCCAAAACAAACAGGAGAAATATGTAATATATTCCCATCTAAATATTGCCAAGTCTTTGATTCCACTATACTGGAAATCTGAGATGCCCCCCACCATTTCAGAATGGCTCATTAAAGTAGAATCCTGGATCCAATTAGAAAAATGCTATGCCATTACTACTGAATCTATGCCCACCTTTATATTTGCTTGATCCCCCTGGATTTCTAAGAAGTCCATGGTTCCCCCTTAACTCCCAAAGCTTCATCTGAAACAACTATTTGCCTTTACTCAGACCTTCTCAAGAATATGTATCCTTGGCATGTCATTTACCTTATTATTTAAGGCCGTCATCTATCATCCATTCTCTCCATGTTGAATCTGCCCCCCCCTTTCTATAACTACCCAGTCTCAACCTCCTATTTTACCATCTCTTCTTCCCTTCTCAAAATCCCAGTCCTTCCTCTCCTTCCCCTTCATCTTCACCCCCCCTTTTTTACCCTCTATCTAGCGCCCCTTATACTCCAGATTCTACCCTCACTGACTGCTACCTCGACTGATTACTTGCCAACACTTCTGAATCCTTGGAATCCACCAACTGATTGATTCCGTGCTTCTAAACTCACCCCTATTATTGCTACTTTTCCATTTCTTGAATGGTTGAATATGTTATTATTTTTTTACTTACTACCATTTTGTTCTTCCCTCTTAAATACATGTACTCCCTTTCTATCATTGTATCCTTTAATTCTTAATAAAGTTTTCATTAAACATGTATGGTCTACACCATTATTCTCTTTCCTCAGACCTATTCACATGCATCAAGTCACTGAGAGTAATAACGATAACCCCTTGTCCATCCTTTATTGTTCCTCTCTGGTGCAATTAAAACACAGTCATTAAAATAATTCTAGTGCCAACTGATGAATCTTGCTCCTGTGTTGTGATTGCAACATAGTAACAATACAAAGTTATATCTTACTGTCCAACAAAAGACTGAAAGTTCAGACTCATAATGTACTGACATTTGTAATCATTTCAAATACTCTCTGTCCCTCTTTGTGCTTTGATTATTAAAGAAACAAAAATATTGTTGTACATATTACAAAATCAGACATTACATTGCACAAGCAAGTATATTATGATCAAACAAATCAAAGATAGGGTATGGGGCATTAAAATCCATGCAGGTATTATGAAAGCTGCTGCACTACTACAACCGTGCTTAGATCTGAACATTCTAATTATTTTCCTAATAATTTATTTTTTATGGCTTGCCTAAAGAATAATAAAATAGTTTAAAAAATAAAAAATAAAAGTATACTTCAAATTCAATCAGTGATAGTAAGCCACAAACCCAAGTTACTGCATTTACTGGCATAACAGATGATACATAAAGGTAGGTATGTAAAATAATTAGCTTTGTACAAATTTGACTATACCTCATTAAGCAAACATACTGGTGCTTTCAAGAATCATTACACGTTGTGCCTGTCTCATTTCTTTTCTCACGCTATCATACTTTTCCTATATATACAATGCTCCATTTCAGTGCTCTCAAATATGTAGCAGAATACAAATCTATCTATCTATCTATCTATCTATCTATCTATCTATCTATCTATCTGTCTGTCTAATTTAACAAATCACACAAAAAACATGTGAAAAATAGTAGGGTAACATTTATACTGAATATAGGCAAATAATTTCTGTAAAAAGACTCAAATAAAAGAGATTTGAAACCACACTATGAGAAGAATGGGGTGTACAAAGAATATCCATTTAAATCTAAATAGATCACTGAGCCTGAAAGAATTCACATTAAGGGAGGATATTAAGGTTCATCTGATGCACTGCACCAAGGCATTTTTAAAACAATGTGGACATTCTTATTTTTATTATATATGAACTCAAGGATGAGAAACAAAGAGAAGTATAACTATATTGTTATGATATATGAAGAATTTATAAAGTATTTAAACTATTATCCCTACTGTGCACAATGTGATATCACCCAGTTTCTCTCCTCTACTGTGTGACTACAACTCATGTCAATGTTGGTTGGCAAATAATGATGGGAGATGAAGTCTGGCAGCAGCTGCAATGTTTTACATTGCCCATCTCTGCCATATAGTATACAAATATATCAATGAGGCATAATTATTCTAAAGCAAATACATTTTTGGTAAAATAAATCAAGTACACTTATTGTATAATTAACTAGAGTAAATTCCTTGTTGTTCAACTCTGACACACTCTGTGATTTGATTATAACAGGAACAGTGTTGTATGTGGAACAAAACCAGGCATTACATTGGAAGATCAGGAGCATTATGATCAAAGCTGATTACAGATGTCACTGTCAGTATCAAACAAGCCTAAGGTTGAGTATTGGGCATTCAAATTTCTGTAAGGTATTATGAAAGCTGATGCACTACTACTACTAATACACCCATGCTTAGTCCAGTGCTCTCTAATCATTTCTCAACTATGAGCCACACTGAAATTTAAAATTTGTTAAGCTACAATAACACCGAATTAGAATGCAAACATAGAGAGATAATGTTTCATGATGAAAGAGTATTTATGGACATTCTGGCTTTAAATAAAAATGTAATATTTTATATTTATTCGGCTGGCACTGGAGTTGTATCGCTCTATATGATGCTTCTGCGTCATCCCACACTTCACTGTTTGGACTGGGCTTGGGGGCGCTTGGCGTCAACAGTGGATGCCCGTGTCCTCTCACTAGGGAATGGGATTCTCTGATTGAAGCAGCGGTCGTGCAGGCGTATGACGCATCTCGAGGTGAGATGCGTCAATTTCGGGCGCAAGGAAGTGTGATGCAGGCTCCTTCTTATACCTTGAGTTCTGGTCTGGCTCCTCCTAGCTACTTCCTGGTGCCTTGTATTTAAAGGGAACTGGAGTTTCATCCATTTACCCTTACGTTGGTGTGCAGTACAGTTCTTTAGTTGTTACTGATCCTTGTGTATGACCTGGCTTGTCTAACCATCCATCCTGGTGCTGACCTGTGACTCTGTCTGACTTCTCTCTCGTGTTGCCCTTGTAGTGGACAGCCAGTCTGGTGCAGACCTATGGCTCTGGCAGATTCTGACATTACTGACTGCAGGCACGAGTCAGTAGGTTGTTTTTGTCTCACCTCATAGCGACGGTCTTCTCCTGGCTGGCTGCAGGCGTGAGTCAGTCATCTTCATATTCCATCATTGGGAGAACCATCAGGCTTACACTTCCTCTCAACCTAGAGACTACCATTGGCTTCAGCTTAGTCTCTGCAGTTCGATTCTGCAGAGACTTATTATTCGCTTACGTTAATAACGGTGAATTTTACTTTACTGTCTGACTCTTGTCTTTGCTTGCAAACCGTAACAACCTGTACCTGCTGCCAGTGCTAAATCTGCCAGCGTGTCTTGTGATTCTCTGGATGGAGGTAGGAGGAGATGATGCCAAGTGTGACAGAGGGGGACCCTAAGTCACATTTGCCATCCCGAGCAGTTCTGCCAGTACTATTACTACTAACTGCTAAGATACAGCAGCTACGGACTCAGAGTGTTAGTAGTGAAGGAGGGTGTGATACTAGTAGTGAGGAAGATTCAGAGACTGAAATTGATGTGGTTGCTGTTAGTGATAGAGAAGCAGCTGGTGGGAATCGCATGACCGCAGTAGATCCTCCTTCTGATGCTAAGGTGATAGGGGAAGTGATGCAGAGTGGCCAGACTAGTGGTCAAAGGAGCCCACAACATTCCCCTTATCCTGTGAGTCCCCTTCCCCCCTCTGTATTGTCCCTCTGGAACATGATACTGAAGAAAGCAGAACTGGTGGCTATCAGCAATAATACCACTACTATGAGCACAGATCAGCTGCCTGAGCCTGTCAGTAGTGCTGACAGTCTTCCATCTTCATCTCAAGAAATGGCAAGTGTTACAGTAGGGGACTCCCTGTCACATTTGTCAACACCTCCAACCAGTGAGACTTTAATATAGCAGCAGAAGCAAGGAGGGAGTGATGGTGGTTATGTTGATGATGAGGGTGATGGAGGAGAAGCTGGGGTGGAAGAGATATTAATGATCTTCTTAGCCCAAACCAAGAAGGAATGTGAGACAGATAAGGGGATGGGCATAACCACCACCATCACCAGTGATATTGGCTAATTTGTGGAGTTCGCTGTAATTCCTGCCACTGCTGAATTGCATGGGCAACAGGATGATGAGGAGCTGGCTAGTGTGCTAAAGATAACAATGGACACAGTGGGAACGGTTTCCAGCAGTAGTGATGTGGGACTAGGACAGATTCCACTTGCCAGTAGTAATACTCATGGTCCTAGTTGTAGTGCTGATACTGAGGCAATAGCAGCAACATCATCCTCTGCCCCAGCCAGTGAAGGGGAGTGTGCAGGAGAATAAGAAAGGCCATTCTTCTCCACCTTTCCCCTCCCCCCTGAGGTCATGGGTGTATGAGTATTTTTCTCTTAGAGCAGGCCAAGCAGTCATCAGCTACAGCACTGTGCACAATTTGTGACAAGACAGTGAGAAAAAGGGAAAGGAGGGAAAGCACCATGGCACAACCGCCCTCTTCACACATTTGAAACACAGACACCATGGAATTTATGTTAAAGTCAAACCCCCAACAAAGAAATTGGGCACATCTGTAGCTGTAGCCCTGATTCTCTGGCTCTCTATCACCTTCTTTCTCTAGGGTCCAGTCATGGGAAGATGTAACTACATCTTCTGGTGATCCACCTCAGTCATTGTTACCTCCACCACTAACTGATATTGTGTAGATGTCATGATGTGGCAGTTCGTGTCCACCCATTGCACACTGTGTGGTGTGCTGCTGATCGCACATGGCAATGTGGGGAAGGATAATCATAACCAGGGCATCAAGCTGCATCTCTGGAGATTCCATTCCACATAATATGCTAAGCTGATGGCAGGGATGGTTCATTATTACTATTATAACTAAGTTGTTACTTGTCCTTAGCTGGGAGTAGACAATGAGCATCCCACCATATACCAAGTACTGTTGCTGTCACAGCAACAGTACTTGGTATATGGTGGGATAATTTCACACTGGGGACCCTAAGCATCATGGGGGTTTGGCTAGAGTTGTGGCAGGTGTTTGATGTGAATGCAGATGTGCCCATTGTTCCAACTCCTTCCTTTATTTACTACACACACTGTGCACATTGTAGTTGCTGATTCTATTCTATCACATGATTTTGGAGGAGGGGAAGGTGGAGAAGCATTATTGGCCAACTTCTTTTCTCCACATATACCTGCAGTGGTAGGGGTTAGTTGTGGTGCTGCTACTACCTCAGGCGCATCACTGGAGTGAGTTGTGGCAAGTGGAACCTTCATCATTCATCTCCCATATTACTGCTGTTGTTGATCCCATTCCCTGGGAGCTGCCTAATCTTCCTGCTGCTTAACCCTTTGAGTGTCAGAGGGGTACTAAGGGCTTGAGACTCTAACAAACCAAAGTCCTACAAATCAATGTTTCCTTGGTGCTTTGGCCTAACACATGTTTAATTTCCACAAATCAATGTTTCCTCAGGGCTTGTCAAACAAGTGTATATCCTACAAATCAATGTTTCTTCAGGGCTTAGGCCTAACATAAGTCTAAGTACTACATCAAATCAATGTTTCCTCAAGGCTTGTGCCTCTAATAAGTCTAATTCCTACAAATTATCCTCTACAAAATACTGTATCCCGTCAAGTATCAGTCTGCCCCATTAACAGTTTATGTCAGGGGGTCTCTGTCATGTTATGTACTAATTTCTTATTTTATTTTATTGACTTTATTTATTTATTTATTATTTATTTTTACTGCCCCACACAGTCCCAGTCAACAACCCCCCAAAGTAAATTCCCTGTTCAATTGATCCTTTCATCACATTCCACCAACACAGGCACCCTAAGACCCCTTTCATACTACGCCTTTGGGAAATACAATAACATTTGCTGTGTTTTGTGTAAATTCAATGTTCCCACTGATTTCAATGCAATGAGCTAAGCGAAAAAGAGGAAAAATTGCACTTTTCAAAGGAAATTATTCATCAAGAGGGAAGTGCCATTATTCGCCAATTTCTGTTTGAAGTGAAAATTTCTGCCCATCCATGGTCCCTGTCTCTGTCACCTATCAATTTTTTATTTATGTATTTATTTTAACCTTTTTGAGTGCCAGAGGGGTACTCTGCACTCAAAGGTCGAGTACCCCTCTGGCAATCATATGGTTAATTAACTGTCTTCCGTATTACTATCACTGTCAACAAAAAAACAAAAAAAACACTCCTTGTTCAACTGCTTCTTTCCATAGATTCCCCAAGGACACAGATAACAGCCAGATCAGGAAGAGACTTGGATCTTCCCAGTCAGTCATACAGAATTTTGGGGTATTCTGGGGAATTCTCATTTGTTCCCTTCTCACACCACCCCAGACTTCCCTGATAGAGATAACAGTCAGATACAAAAGGAACTTGGATCACAATTACCTATGTCTACTAGATAACACAACATTTTGAGGTAAAACACCTTTGCTCCCTTCTCATACCTTAGACTCCCCTAGGACAGAGATAACAGCCAGATCAGGAAGAAACTTGGAACACAGCTGCCTGTGTTTTTCCAGTCAGTCACACCGAATTTTGGGTATCTGGACTCCTTTCTCTTTTCCTGTCCCCCAGACTCCTTGTCATGATTTGATGGATCTGGTCTGACAATCGTCTATTGATTACTACTACCTTCCCTTCCCTGTGTCAGCTGATGCTGCCTTGACCTCTCAGTTTCCATGGTTTCTACTCACCTGGCTGTTATCATCCAACCCCTTCCAGGGTATTTAAAGCAGCTAGGCTCACTACCTCCTTGCCCATGTGTCTGATTCTGGCTGCAGGTGCATTCTCCTGAGTTGCTGATTATCTGTGCATGACCTGGCTTCCTCTGATGTCCCTTCTGGCTCCTGACTCCTGGCTTGTTCCTGACATTGATGATCTCTGTATTCCTGACCCCGGCTTATCTGAGTGCCGGCTTAGTTCCTGAACCCGACTTGTCTTTTGGTTTACACTCCTGGATCACGATTTTGCTTTGTTTGCTTTTATTATTTTAATAAAGATGTTTTGCATTTTACATTTCTGTGTCTAGTTTTTGGTCCCTAACACTACACATGGGCCCCATAACCTACACAAGGGCCATGACCTCAGAAGGAGCAGGCAATCCACGAAATGTTTTTTTCAGGCTGGACCAGGTAGACCAGCGCATGGCCCTCTGCGCATCTGGCTCCACCACCTCAGCAACCCCCTAGCATAGGCTTCACCTATAGCTGCTGCCGCTCCTGCTCCGGTTGCCAATGGTGATCCCATTGGCAACCGGAGCAAAGGCATGACTGGGTCTGCTAGAGGCATGACTGGGTCTGCCCCACTTCCCCAGCATTTTGGGGTGACCCTAACCAATGCAGCGGTTTACTGAACCAGGTCGGTGTCTATCTGGAGATGGTACCACAGGCCATCACGTCTGATAGGAGTAAGGTGGGCCTTGTGATTTACTTACTCCCAGACAGGGCCTTGGCATGGGTTAATCCTCTTTGGCCGATGCAGAAACCTATAGAGTGCAATTACCCTGAGTTTGTGGCATCCTTTAAAAGGGTATTTGATGTACCGGGCGGCTCCACCACGGCTGCCAAGCAAATAATGTCCATCCAGCAGGATACAAGGACGGTTTCGGATTATGCCATAGAGTTTCATACCCTGGCAGCTGAGGTTGGTTGGAATAATGAGGCTCTCATGGCTGCTTTCTCTAATGGGCTTTCGGATACAGTTAAAGATGTGATTGCAGCCCAGGACCTCCCCAGAGATTTAGAGGAACTGATCTCATATTGCATCCTGATTGACTCCCAAATCCGTGAGAGACCTTCCTTCAGGGAGTGCCTGCAGAGGGATCCCATCGATTTACTCCCAAACTTTTCTTCCCTACCCGTGCCTCCCTCTGCTCCCTCGCCTCCTAGTTTCAAGACATCAGGCGATGTGGAGCCCATGCAGCTTGGGTTCACTCACCTTTCAGTTGAGGAGAGGGCCTTTGGGAAGAGGGAGGGCCTGTGCCTTTACTGTGGTAAGATAGGTCACCTACTGCAAACTTGTCCCACATGTCCGGGAAACACCCCGCACCTAAGGCTCTATAGGGGACAGACCTTAGGTGGCATCTCGGCATCCCTGGCTATCCTTAAGGACAAACCACTAGTCTCCGTTGGGGTCTCTTAGGGCAAGACTTCATTATTACAGAGTCATTCATTGATCATGGTGCATTGGGCCTCTTTATCGACAGTGCCTTCACCCAGAGACACTCCATTCCATTGCAGCTCTGTACTAGTCCACTTTCCATTGAGACGATTGATGGCAGACCCCTACAGTCACCCATGAAACCGCTCCTTTGTCTATGGCTCTAGGGGATCTCCATCACAAAACCTTACAATTCCAGGTGATCCACTCTCCTCACTATCCCATGGCCCTGGGTTATTCATGGTTGCACAAACACAATCCCACGTTCGATTAGGTGAGTGCCGAAGTCATGGCATGGTCACCCAGCTGTTCCAAGACCTGCCTAGCAAAAGTGGTGAAAGTGCTAACCGCACCCCGGTCTCTTCTCTGCCCGAAGAGTACCAAGAGTTCCGTGATGTATTTGATAAGGATCAGGCTGGTGAGCTCCCACCTCCCCACCCATACGATTGTACCATTGAATTGCAACCGGGTGCCATACCTCCTCAAGGTCAAGTCTACCCTCTTTCTGTCGTGGAGAATAAGGTCATGGAGGAGCATGTCCTCCTCTCCCGCCGGGGCCGGATTCTTCTTCGTGAAGAAAAAGAGTGCAGAACTGGGACCCTGTATTGATTACAGGGGGCTCATCCATATCACGGTTAAAAACATCTACCCAATTCCACTTACTACTGAGCTATTCGATCGATTAAAAGGGTCCAAGGTTCACTAAGTTCAACCTGCGAGGGGTGTACAATTTGGTATGGATGAAGGAGGGATACGAATGGAAAACCACATTTAACACCAGGAGCGGACATTACGAATACCTCGTAATGCCCTTCAGTCTCTGCAATGCTCCACAGTTTTCCAGGAATTCTTAAATGACGTCCTCTGGGACATGCTCCAACAATGCGTGGTGGTATACTTAGATGACATTCTGATCCATTCTGCCTCCATGGAAAGCCACCACGCAGATGTAGCCCGTGTTTTGCAAAAATTGAGAGAAAATACTATATTTTGCAAACAGGGCTGGATTTACATCTCAGGAGCCTGTAGACACAGAAATCTGAAGCAACCCCCATTTGCCATCTCCACTGGACACCTCCACAATGCTCCAAATCTCCACATTATCCCCCATATCCATATAGCTCTCACATTGCCCCCCATCAGCTCCATATTGCCATCAGCTCCAACTTATCCCCCATCAGCTCCATATTAGCATCAGCTCCAACTTATTCCCCATCAGCTCCATATTGCCCTCACATTGCCCCCATCAGCTCCAACTTACCCCCATCATCTCCAACTTGCCCCCATCATCTCCACATTGCCCCATCATCTACAACTTGCCCCCATCATCTCCACATTCCCCATCAGCTCCAGCTTGCCCTCACATTACACGCATCATCTCCACATTGCCACTATATCAGCTCCAACTTGCCTCCACATTGCCCACATTATCTTCACATTGCCCCCACTTTTCCTCCCGCATACATTTCCTACCTCCCTGGTGGTCCAGTGGCAGATGTCTGTGCCTCCTTCAGTAGCTTCTGTTGCTTCCGCGCGGTCTCTTTAGAAATGCAGAGTGCTGGGAGATGATGTCATCTCCCAGCTCTCTGCATTAGAGCCAGCGAGGGAGGAACAACAGCTACAGGTCTGTGTCTTCTGTCTGAGCTGAAGAAGGCACGGACCTTACCATTAGGTGGGAGGGTTGTTACTAATATATAATTTTTTTTTTATTACAATGACAGGCGCCCCTCTGTGGGGTGCACCTGTAGGCAGATGCCTACTCTGCCTTACGGCAAATCCAGCCCTGTTTGCAAATTAGAAAAGTGTGAGTTCCACCGCAAACAGGTCACCTTCTTGGGGTATGTAACTTCAGAGGTAGGTTTTACTATGGACCCTGAGAAACTCTCAGCTGTTCTGAAGTGGCCATGACCTGTAGGTCTCTGCTTTCTTCTGCTTTATTCGCTAACTACTACAGGAAATGTATCCGCAATTTTTCCTTTATTGTAAAACCCCTTTCCGACATGACCAAAAAAACAGTAACTCCACTCACCATTCTCCGGAAGCCATCAAAGCATTTGAGGCATTAAAAGTCACTTCTGGTGGCCAGAACAGTGATATTGCTGCCTTTGTTGCTGCCTGTCCAGTCTGTCCAGACTAAATCACCCCGTTACCTAGGGGTGGGCGAAAGTTGTTACCATGTTCCCGCGGGAAATTTCGCGAAAACCACATTGTTGTCCGCTTTTTCGCAGTAAAAAAAAGCTTTAAAACTAGTGGTTAAAATTTTCACATTTTTGCCCATTGGCCAAAATTGTTCACCATTTTTTCAATGGCTATAAAGTTTCTGCCCGTTGATTTACATTGTTTTTGCACTTCTGCTATAAAAACGTGATGTTTTCGCTGAAGGCAGACACAATTGAAGCAGCTACAGAGCGAGATAGACATGCTGTGCTGTTCTCTTGTGATATTTTGCAAAGAGTGAGGCAGGTGTAAGAAAGTCAAAATGGATCAAATATGATTTATAACAGGGGTTTGTCTGTGGAGATATATATGTGTGTGTTTATGTATGTATACATATCTTTATCTATATGGATATGGACATTGTATGCAATTCATTATGTGTGTGTATGTATATATATTTATAGCTATAAAATGCATGGGTATAGATCTGTTTTATGGCTTAGAACAGTGGGAATTCTATTTGCTTAATTAAGAGTTTCAAGACAATATCAGCTGTCCCAAACTGCAGGGGGTTGCTTAAAAGGGTTTATTTCCTGAGTTAGGTGTTTGAGAACTCAATGAAGGTCTCTTCTAGTTAAATGTGAAAGGAGTAAGGACAAGCCAAACTGTCTTGTCAACTAAACAAAGAGCTCAGATAAGAAACCAAATGCTTAAACCTGTTCCTGGAGTCTTCCCTATCAATAATATCTCTTTGATGTCACCATGAATGGCAAGTGGGTGTGGTGAGAAAAGTCAGTTGAGCTAACCAGTGTCCACCAGACCTAAGTGATATGAAAAATAGTATAAAGGAGCAGTATTTTGGGGTGGAATTAGAACTGGAGGAGAACTTGAGGAGAGTATGAAATGAGAGCAGAGGAGAACAGAATGAGAGCAGCCTGAGCACAGCAGTCCTGATCCCTGTCCAGATGTGAGCCCAGCAGATAAGAGACCAGAAACCAATATTTGTGCTGGAGGGTGTGAGGAGATTTTCATCATATAATTTACTGGTATCCAATTCAATCCCATCTTTTCCATACCTGTAATCTATAATATTATTTTGTATATACCATCCAAACTGTAACAGTATTTTGATTCTGTACATAATACAATCAGCTTTTAATATTATCCCTTATCTGTGTGATTCTTAAGTTACAATCTACCCCCAAAGAACAACTGTACCCTTGGTAAGAGGGGCTAGATAGAATTTCTTACACAGGAGAGGCTCATAGTGACTCCTATCACTATGAGCAGGGTAAAAAATAATCAGTGGAGGAGCTGGAAGAACCATTATGTGTCTACTGAGTCTGAGGAGGAAGGAACCACTACTGTACCAATGATGTCCAGTCCCCCCTAAATCACCCCAAGGGTTCTTTGGGAATTTAATGGGAAGGGAAGGAGAAAAGGGAATGGGAAGGAAGGGAGAAAAGGGAATGGGAAGGGAGTGAGAAAAGGGTAGTACTAGTGAGAGCAGGACAGGTCAGCTGCCTGTGCCTGCTGCAAGATGTGCTGCCCCTGCTGTCAGTGTCACCATTTCTGATCCTGCAGCCACTAGTGTTGTACCTGTTGTCAGATGTGCTGTCCCTGCTGCCAGTGCTGAACCTCCTGCCACCAATAATTTGCTGCTACTAGTGTTTCTTGTAGTACTCAGGGGGGAAGGAGAAAATTATGCCATGTGTGACAGCAAGGGAACCTCTGTCACATTGCTCGTCACCTCCTCCAAGCAGCAGTGACATATCTGAAATAGAGCAGCAGCACATAGGGACTAGTGGTGGTGGTGGTGTTGGAGAAGCTGGGGTGGAAGACACATTGATGGCCTTTTTAGCAGAAACTGAGAAGAAATGGGAGACAGGGATGAGGATGGGCATCACCACCACCACTAGCAGTCAGCTTTTGAAATTAGCAGAAATTGCAACTGCTCTAACTTCTGCTGCTGCTGAGATGAAAGGGCAGCAGGGTGTTGAGGAGCAGGCTAGTGTGCCACAGACACCGTGGACACAGTGGGAATGGGGTCAACAAGTAATTTGGGACTAGGACAGGTTCAACTTGCCAGAAAGCAATACTCCTCCTGATCCTAGTTGCAGTGCTAAATCTGAGGCAGTAGCAGCAACAGCAGCAACGTTATCCCCTGCCACAGAAAGTGAAGGGGAATGTGGAGGACAAGAAGAAAAAGGCCATTCTGTTCCTTATCTCTCCCCCCAGAAGTCATGGGTGTGGGACTATTATTCTCTTCTGGCAGGCACAGTGAAGTCATCATCAACAATGGTACAGTGCAAAATTTGTGACAAGTTAGTGAGAAGGGGAAAGGAGGGAACACACATTGGCACAACCTCCCTGATAACACACATGAAACAGACACCATGACATTTACTCCAAACATGTTAAAGCCAAACACCCGTTACAGAAATCTAGCACCGCTGTTTCTGTATCCCCGGAGCCAGTAGTGGCAAGTGGAACCATCATCATCCATCTTCCATGTTACTGCTATTGTTGATCCCATTCCCTTTCAGCTGCCTAATCACCCTGCTGCTTAAACAACTCAGCAGCAGTACGAACAGCAGTTGCAACTCAGGAGGACATTTGACAGTGGCCACTGGCCAGCATTACCTGCTAGCATTAGGCCAGTAGGGCATTTTTATTTTTTTCTCAGGGCTTGTGTTTTGAAAAAACAAAACAAAAAAAAAACTAGTCCTACAAAAAAAATGAACAATTTTGTGGGGTTTGTTTCTAACAAGCCTAAGTCCTACAAATCAATGTTTCCTTAAGGCTTGTGCCAAACTAGCTTAAGTCCTACAAATCAATGTTTCTTCAGGGCTTGGGCCTCTAATAAGTCTAAGTCCTACAAAGGCCTCTAACAACAAATCAAACAAATCATCCTCTACAAAATACTCTATCAAGTCAAGTATCAGTCCACCCCAGTTGCAGCTTATGTCACGGGGTTCCTGTCTCTGTCACTTTAAATTCAAATGTATTATTTGATTTTATTGACTTATTTTTTTATTAACTGCCCCCCCAATAGCAGTCAAGAAAGCCCCCCAAAACAAATTCCCTGTTCAAATAATTCATTCACCAACACGGGCACCCCCCTCAGACCTCTTTATACCATGTCTTATGGTTTTTATTTTATTTTATTTAGGATTTCTTTTTATTAAGTGCCCCCCAATCCCAGTAAACAACTCCCCAAAAACATTCCCTGTCCAACTGATTCTTTCCCCACACCCCACCCTCGTGCTTCTTTTATATAATGCCTTTGGGAAATAAAATATTATTTGTAATATGTTGCGTGTAACTTCTATGTTCCCCCTTGATTTCAATGGGCGATAAAAGTGGAAAAAAGGGGAAAATCTGCACTTTCCACAATAAATTTTTCACCAAGCGGAAAGTGCCATTTTTTGCTTTTTTCAGTTTGAGGAGGAAAGTTTCACCCATCCCTACCATTACCTTCCAGTGGCTTTCACCAACCCATACCCAATATTGAGAAGCCATGGTCACACCTTAATAGTCGAACTCCTTCATGGTTGTCGACTGATTTTCTAAAATGATCCACTGCATACCCTTCAAAAAAATTCCCGTAGCTAAAGATTTGGCTACTGTCTTTATTAAAGAGGTCTATCAGCTACACGGGGTTCCCAAGTCATAATTTGTCATGGGTCACCAGGATAATAAATCACACAACACAGGTACAGGTAAATTCAACCAGTTTATTAAGAGAAATCATACATGAACAAAACACTTCCCCAACCTTCCCAGGGCAGGTGTGAGGACAGTGCAGTCCACTACCCAGGAGATGACACTGAGCGACCACCAGTAACCACTGACCTCAATAGCAGTAAGAAGGGTAGAACCTAGCCTATGGTTTTACAGAGAGGAACTTGCAGAAACCTAGAGTGCTAGGAATCCAAGTACTAGGAGCGAGACCTGGATCACAGTGCAAGTAATTGCCATAGAGGTATTTGGCTAGTCCGAGGATACACAGAGCATGTACAGCCAGAGAGATACCTGGAAGGATACTAACCCTGAGGCTCACGGAGTAATAGGCAGCAGCAACAATACCATGATTAGGGACCATAATTGCTGTGGCCACCCATAAAACAATCACAAATTTATGCCCTGATAATGCTACATGACTCCTTGACCATCTCAGAAATTAAAGCCCTCAAAACCCAACAATTCACATTGAATCCCAATATCAATCTGTACCTAGTTCAAAAAAATGATTACTTCAAGAATAGACCCCTAAAATGTTTAAACAGAAGTTTTATGACAAATCGCATAAAACTGATTAGATGTTAGCCAATAAACTTCAGAACAGACAAAAGCTTTTCCCATATCTTGTATCTAGCATGAGTCAAAACTAATGTTCTACCAGAAACAGAACATCTATAAACATCATACTTTTGAAATGTACAGAATCTTTCAGAATCTTTCAGCTTTGAATCCAGATAGTGAAGTAGTTGACCTTTACAAACTTACCAAAAGTATTGCCTTCCATAACCTCACTGAATGTTCTGGTTGCCGCAGAGAGATTTAAAGATACGCTCAAACAAATTAAACTAAATACCACCCCAGGACCCGACTGCTTTAGTTAGGTTCTCTATAATTCTATGTCTGCTTGTATTGCATCTTGCAGATCTTCTTTAGATGGGATTCCTGCCATTATGGCCACAATGTCGGCTTTGGTGACGGAAGCATCCATCGTCTGTGTTAACTTTGTATCAGGCTGAGTAGGTGTTTGAGGGCACAGATTCTCAGAAAAGTTCACATTTAAAGATGTGGATGGCTGGTCCCCCTCAAAAGGTGACCGGCTGTCTTCTTTTTGTGGTGAGGCTGGTGCATGCGTCACAGTAGGCCTCTGCGTTAGAAAGTTAATTACTGAGGATTCAGGGTGTTGTGGCATCTTTTTCCTCCCTCTCATGCATCTCTAATAGGCAATTCCTAGGGATGTAGTGAGATAAAGAGGTTAGGTAAAATTTAAAATGCTAATAAAACTTGGATGGATCTGCCAGTCAGGCCACGCCCCTTCATTTGATAGACTCTTTTAACAGTACCTTTGAAGGTCATCCATTTTAATTTGCTATGTTTTATACAGACATCACTTTGTTCCCTAAAAAGAGCCAGGAGCCCTGCATCCATATCACTGAAGACCTATAACCCTGCTTAATTGTGACACAAAGATTTTTCCCTAATACCCAGCCCACTTCCTGTTTCTCTTTGATTGATGCAAAGAATGCCTTCCGTTGTGTGTTATAAAGGTATGGGTAGAAATCCAGTTCTATTCCTGCTTTTGTCCAGAACATTAACCTTCTGCTTGTGTAAAACTAGCACAGCCTTCCTTGAATAATAACTGCGGCTTTGGATATGCCAGCAGGGTGCAACACATGACATCAGTTCTTCAAAGCCTCTGTTTTCAACAAAAGTAAAGGGCAGAATGTCAACTGACAACATTTTGACACATTTACTATTCTACATGTGTACTATTAGATTATTTTTATGCAGGTTTTATCTCCTTTCTAAGAACTCCATAAATGTGTGATGGCAGTACATAGTGGAAGATTTATGTAAATGTATTGCTTTTACTACATGACGTTTGGAGTATGTGCGGGCACTCCAACTTACCTCCTCAAAATATGGAGTCTGTTATAGGCATAGACTTACTTTTTACAGGGTTGCATTGTTTGGCTTGCGTGGCTTCTAAAAGCTAAACAAAAATAACTTAGTCTTTGCAGTCCTTTGCACACTGGTGAGTCTAAGACGAGACTTTTCATGCTACACCTGAAAAAGGAGCTCATGCTATGCCTGTCATAGGTGTGATTGTATAACGTCTGTTAAGTGTGGGAGACAGCAAGTCGGAGAAAGATTTCTTGTTTAGAACACCACAACTTGCTGATGTCAGTATTCTAATGCACTGGAGTAAAATTTTATAGTTACTCTTTAAATTGTTGATGAATTCAGATTAATTAGTTATTTTCTTCCAAAGAAAGCAATATGGTGACTAATGTTGTTGGATTTCTTGAGATATTGCAAAAGTTCAGTTTGCTAAATTTCATGTGCATACAATAACAGAAGCCATGTCCAGCAAAGCCTTTAAAACACAGAAAAAAAGCTAAATAGCTGTTCTAGTGAACAAAATCTGTAAACATGTTCTTGGTTTCATTTTAAGCCTGGTAAGTCTAAATCTGTTTAATGGGAAACTGTCACGACACAATATGCAGTAACATATTAGGAAATCATCTGTAACTGCTGTTTTTTTCTTTACAAAGAAGCAGGCACTATACAAAAAATAAGCAATAAATGCAAATCATTAGCTTAGCATGGACACTAAAAAAAAGAGAAAAAAGAGAAATTGCATATATTTTTAAAAGGGCAAAATAAACTTATAACTTCTTTATCCCTTTCTCAAAGGGATAAAGGATTAAAGAAACATAGAAACATAGAAACATAGAATTTGACGGCAGATAAGAACCATTCGGCCCATCTAGTCTGCCCAATTTCCTACTGTGTAAAAAAAAAAAAAAAACACACACGACCTCAAACCTTTTTTGGTCCTTGGTCTTTTCTTAAGTTAAGGACTGCCTTATGCCTATCCCATGCATGCTTAAATTCTGTCACTGTATTGACATCTATCACTTCTGCTGGTAGGCTATTCCACTTGTCTACTACCCTCTCAGTGAAGTAAAACTTTCTTGCATTACATCTAAACCTGTGTCCCTCTAGTTTTAGACTATGGCCTCTTGTCCTAACGTTTTTACTCTTTTGAAATATACTTCCATCCTGTACTTTGTTGAATCCCTTCATGTATTTGAATGTTTCTATCATATCCCCTCTCTCTCTTCTCTCCTCCAAGCTATACATATTCAGAGCCTTTAGTCTATCCTGATATTTCTTTTCCTGTAGACCAGTCACCATTTTAGTAGCCCTTCTTTGAATTTTCTCTAGAGTATCAATATCCTTCTGGAGATGGGGTCTCCAGTACTGTACACAATATTCTAGGTGAGGTCTAACTAGAGATTTGTACAGTGGCATGACTACTTCCCTTTTTCTGCTACTAATGCCCCTAGCTATACAACCCAGTGCCCTGCTTGCATTCCCCATCGCTTTATTACATTGCCTGCTTACCTTTAAGTCATTAGAAATAATTACTCCCAAATCCCTTTCCTCTGTTGTCTCTGACAGCACAGTACCCTTAATGGTATATTTTTCCTTTGGATTTTTATGTCCCAAGTGCATTATTTTACATTTATCAACGTTAAAGTGCATCTGCCACACTCTTGACCATTCTTCTAATTTACCTAAATCATTTGCCATTTGGCTTTTTCCCCCTGGAATGTCTACCCTATTGCAGATCTTTGCATCATCTGCAAAAAGGCATACCTTTCCTTGAAGACCTTTTGTAAAGGAGAGGGTTTGATAAAGGAGCATCATCTCCATCGTCATCATCACCACCCCCACTAGACCCTACGTGCTGCTGCTCTGTTCCAGACATCTCATTGCTGCTTGGAGGAGGTAACAAGCAATGTAACAGAGGGTCCCCTAATGTCACACACAGCATTTCCTTTTGAACTGAAGAAGAAGGCAGACTAGCGCTAGCAGCAGTATAAGCAGGCACAGTCAGCTGATCTGTGCTCCTGCTGGCGATAATGGTATTAATTCTGAGCCTGCTCTCCCCCAACACCAGTTCTGGCCTCTTAAGGATCATGTTCAACTTGGATACTGTAGTGAAGGGAAGGGGACTCCCAGAGCCAGAGGAATGATGTGGGCTTCCTTGACTGCTAGTCTGGATGCTGTCAAATGTTTCTCCTACCTCTCCTGCTGCTTCACCATTACTGCTACTACTACTAACACCAACCACATCAAGTTCACCCGCAGAGTCTTCCTCCTTAGTCTCAAAGTCACTAGTAATATGAGAATATTGTTGATTAGCACCTCCTTCACTCCTAAAGCTAACAAGCTGCTGGACCTTAGTAGCAGTAGTACTAGAACTGTCAGGACTGCTTGTGAATGGCAAGTATGATTTAGGTTCCATTGCTGTCACACTTGCCATTATTTTCTCCCCCCCCCCCCAAGTACTACAAGAAACACTAGCAGCAGGCAAAGTACTGGTGGCAGCAGGTTCAGCACTGGTAGCAGGTTCAGCACCTGCAGCAGGTACAGCGTTGGTGGCAGCAGATGCAGTACATCTGGCAGCAGGTACATCAATGGTGGTTGCAGGTACAGCACTGATGGCGGCATGGGCAGCACGTCTGACAGCAGGTACAACACTAGTGGCAGCACATCTATCAGCAGGTACAACACTAGTGCCTTCAGGTATAGCAATGATGGTACCTGGCAGCAGGGGCAGCACGTGTGGCTGCAAGTACAACAATGGTGGCACTGGCAGCAGGGGCAGCATATCTGGCAGCTGGTACAACACTAGTGGCTGCAGGCACAGCAATGGTGGCACTGGCAGCAGGAGCAGCACATCTGGCAGCAGGTACAACACTAGTGGCTGCAGGTACAGCAATGGTGGCACTGGTAGCAGGGGCAGCACGTCTGGCAGCAGTTACAACACTAGTGGCTGCAGGTACAGAAATGGTGGCACTGGCAGCAGGGGCAGCATGTCTGGCAGCAGGTCAACTCAAGTGGCTGCAGGTACAGCAGTGGTGGCACTGGCAACAGGAGCAGCACGTCTGGCAGCAGGTACAACACTAGTGGCTGCAGGAACAGCAATGGTGGCACTGGCAGCAGGGGCAGCATGTTTTGCAGCAGGCACAGGCAGCTGACCTGTCCTGCTCTTACTAGTACTACCCTTTTCTCCCTCTGTTCCCATTTCCTTTTCTCCCTTCCTTCCCATTCTCTTTTCTCCCTCCCTTCCCATTAAATTCCCCAAGATCCCTTGGGGTGATTTAGGGGGCCTGGGCAGCATTGGTTCAGTACTGCTAGTCACTTCCTCCTCCTCCTCCTCCTCAGACTCAGTGGACACAATAAGGGTCCTTCCAGTTCCTCCTTTTATTATTTTTAAACCTGCTCATAGTGATATCAGTCACTATGAGCCTCTCCTGCCTCAATTTTGCCAAAATATCACAGCAGAACAGCACAGCACATCTATCTCGCTCTGTAGCTGCTTCCATTGTGTCTGCCTTTTGCAAATACATCACGTTTTTATATTGGAAATGCAAAAACAACGTAAATCAATGGGTTGAAACTTTCTAGGCATTGAAAAAATGGGGAAAGATTTTGGCCAACGGGCAAAAGATGTGAAAATGTTAAGTGTTAGTTTTAAAGAGGATTTCCCCCCAAAAAAGCAGATAACAACGTGGTTTTCGCTAAATTTCTTGCGGTAACACGGCGATAACTTTCGCCCATCCCTATCCACAACACTAACCACCTGATTGTACCATTATGGCACAAATGTCCTTGAAAAATAACTGTGGATTGGGATATGTCCAGCTGGGCATGACACATGACATCAGATCTTTAAAACCTCAGGTTTCTACAAATGAATAAGGCAGCATATCAACTGCCATGGCAACTTTGCCATTCTGCAGGCATTCTTTGGGATTATTTTTGCGAAGTTTTTGATTAACTTCAAAAAACTCAGTAACTGTGGGTTGGCAGTACATAGAAGAATTGTTTTAGCAATGTTACTTGTGGTGGTGGACATAATGGTGGTTGAGGTGGTGACATGAGTGTGTGTGGGCACTCTATGACTCTAGTCATCTACTCCAAGAAACTCAACATCATACGTTCCTGTATTTGACATCTGAAGGACAGCAGCAGGAACCATAGGTGTTACTGCAAATGAAGGAAATGTTGGTGCACTCTCTGAAGTATCTACCACATTTCTATTGTGTGTTCCAGAGCCCTTGGAGCTTTTAGGAATGTTTTTGCTGCTTCTAATTGTGGCACATCTGACAGGTCTTCCATTGAAACCTGCAGATGTGCTTCTGGTGGGATCTCAATAAAGATTTGCCTAGGAGTGGTCCTGCTTTACTCATGCTCATAAGTTTTTTTACACAGACCGCAGACAAAAAGATGTTTAGCTTTTCATGAGTGAATTACCTTCATACTTTAGACTTCATGAACTAAGGGTCCAGGATTGGCTACTACTACTACTGGAGCTAGATGCTGCACTTGTACTAGTAGCTGTCAAAGGTGTCACAGTTCCAACAGCAGCAGAAGCACTCATTACAGTTAGGAGTTTGGATGCTGATGATGATCTGTGTTACTGCTTACAGAACAATAGTGTGTTTTGATGGGTGGGCAGTTGGACTTGGAAGCAATGATGATGCTGATGAAGACTGACACAATAATTGTATATTTGTAGCCATATTTACTTGTGCAAAATCAGACTCTGCTTCTTCCCCACTACTTTTATATTTCTCTTGGCTTTTTGAAGTTTAAACAATTTCTTTGTACTTTTTTCGTTAAACTGTTACACCTTCCTCCATTATGCCATCAACACTAGAATATGACATTGTCTTTTCGGTTTTTTTAAAAGGTTTCTTTATACTGCTGGCAGTGGTATTGATGAAGGAACTTTTTACTTCACTTTCACAAACAGCCTCCTGAGGAGTATGGGTGGGCAAAAAAGTGAGAAAAATTTCCCGCATGACTTTTTCATGACAAATTTACAGTTTTTCTCTTGAAAGTTTTTTCCTTTTCGCCAATGCTAAATTTTTCTCCTTTTCACCTATTCCAGCAATTTTTTTGCCTATTCCAACACATTTTTCTCCTATTCGACACATTTTTCTCCTATTACAACACATTTTTTTTGCATATGTTTCCTTATGTTGCAACATTTCCTAGCACAATATGTCTTCTTCTTAGGGCTGTAATGGAGAAATAAGTAACTGGAAGTCAAAGTTATGAGTCCTACAGCAACATATAGCATGCAGAGTGCATTTGTCTTTTGCCCACAACATTAGATTCCTGCTTAAGTGACACTGGAACATATTCATGATGATGTCAAGTGATAAAAAAAATAAAATAAAGTACAACCTACAATGTGTCAGATGTGTATGGTAGTGGTGGTGGTGGACTGGTATGGTGTGATTGGTGGGATCTTGACAAACTGCATCCACCCAAGGAGGAGAGGGATCATGATCATTTATTGCACATGCTGCAACAACCATTGCTGCAGTCAGTTTTTGAACTACCACTTCACTTCCAGGTCCCTGCACTGCTCCATCTTTCCACCTCCCCCTGCCCCTTGTGCATTTGCTGGACATTACTCAACTACTGTGTGTGTTTTTCTCTCTACAGTACACAACTGATGGAGTGTGATGTCTTGCCTTGGCCCACAACAAAATTCTCAATGTAGCCTTATGGCTCTCAGATCTGCCTCAGTCACAGAGCTCACATGACGATCCCAGTCAGCCGTCTGTAATCTAATATATTTATTTGTTTAATTATTTATGTATTTTTTAAGTTGTCCACCCTATGTTATCACAGTCAGTCCAATAATATATATATATATATATATATATATATATATATATATATATATATATATATTATTTTTTATTTTTTTTTATTTGGACCCCAACTGCCTTGTCAGTCAGTCACACCAAATGTTGGGGTGTTTGGGGTCAACCTTTTTCCTTCCTTCTTCTCCCCCACAGTGCCCCCAGACTCCCCTAATACAGAGAACAAATATCCTACCTAAAAGACTCACTAAACTAAGCTTAAATTCCACTTTATTGCCTATCTTCTCTAACTCAAAAACATGCTGCTTTCTCCTCTCAGAAACACAAAATGGCATGTTGTAGGAGAATATTTCTTTCCACTTATTTCAGTGCAGTGAGCTATGTGAAAAAAAGTGGTAAAACGTCACTTTTTGCTGGAAATTTTTTACAAAGCAGAAAGTGCCATTTTTCACCAATTTTGGTTTTCGCTCATCACTACTCAGGAGGAGAAGGATCATCCTTGTTTATTACAAATGCTGAAACAACTGTGGCTGCTGTCAAGTTTCAACCTACCCTGCTCCTAGTAAGTTTGATGGGCATTATCCAAGTGCTGTTGATTTTAACAAAAATGTACACAACAGAAATTAGTGTGTTGGCTGCCTTTCTTGTCCTTTACAATAAACTACATCATATACACTCAGTTTATTTCTCTTCTAGTACCTGGAAGCATCAGTCACAGCTCATGACAGAGTCCTGGTCACCTAGCAGTCAAACTATTTTATATATATTTTTTAAATATATGTTTTTATTAACTGTCCCTATCACTCTCAAAAAAATACATTCACTGTGCAGCTGCTCCTTACCTCTTTTCCTGTAGCTAATGCAAAGAGGACTTCAGCTGTTTTCCTTCTCTCTCTATATATATTTCAATGTAACAACATATGATGGTATTGCCAGTCAAACAAGATTTTGGGGTATTTGGGGTAAATGTTTTTCTCCCTTCACACACCACCCAGACTCCCCTAAAACATAGAATGGCCACCTCAGGAAGGAAGTTTGATTACCTGCCTGTCATTTTTCAGTCAAACAGGATTTGGGGGTATATGGGGTAAATCTCTTTTCTACCTTAAAACTCCCCCAGGCTCCCCTAACACAGAGTCTCAGTCAGCTCAGAAAAGAAGTTCAGTCACCTGCCTGTCTCTTCTCAGTCAAACAAGATTTTGGGGTACTTTGGCTTAATCTCCTTTCTCCCTGTATACTTCCCCAGCCTCCCCTAACACAAAGGCTCAGCCATCTCAAAAGTAAATTCAGTAACCTGCCTGTCTCTTCTTAGTCAAACAAGATTTTGGGTAGATCTTTTTTTTTCCTCCATAATAACCCAAAGTCCCCCAGACTCCCTTAACACAGAGAACAATTTTCCTGCCCAAAAGGATCCCTAAAGTAAATGTCTCTTTATTTGCCTATCTTCTCTAGCTTAAAAATGGTGCTGCTTTCTTTCTCTCTCTAACAAACACAGAATGACATGATGTGGGAACCTGTTACCCCTTTTTATACTATCCCTGTGGGAAAAAAGGGAACATTCACCATGGTGGGGAAATTCATTCTTACAATTGATTTCGATTCAGTGAGCAAGGCAGAAAAAAACGAAAAGCAGCACGTTTCACGAAAGTGTTCCCGCCAAGTGGAAAGTGCCTTTTTCACTTTCAGAAGAAACATTTTGCCCATACCTACTTCTTAGTGTCTACTTAAAATGTACATCTACTAGTAATAACCCTCCTTGTACCTTACTATAGACAGAAAATCCTAATGGCTTTATGATTTTTTTTCTCATGCTCCTTTGTTCAGTAGATAACATCTTCAATCAGTCCTGCATGTCAGGTCCATAGAGATGGACATGTCAGTTTCAAACAGTACCACTGGACCTTAAACTCTGCTCAATGAAAATGGTAATCTGAGCCCTTTAGGGACCAGGCAGGTGTGCAACACATTGCTTTTCAAGGGTTAAGCAGGTCCATGCACTCTTCCTGCTTCAGTTTGAAAAATTGTTATCAAATGTCATATCTGCCTCTAATGCACTTGACATCATGGAAATAATAAAGATCTTTCCAAACTAATATGGGCCATTAGGATTTTCTGGCCATAGTAATGTACATTTTTTTTTTTTAGTGAGTGTTAGTTATCCTTTAAATTACAAACCTTTAGTTATAGATGTAGAACTAATTATTTTTACATTTTTATGCACCAAAAGTCTGGAGATGTCCTGTTAGGAGTGGACAATATGGTTTATTGGCTTAGCATATGCATACAGTCATCAGACAAGCTTTCACAATGGAAATATAGACACTGAAAACAGATGACCAATCATGCAGTTTCATAAAATGGCATTTGCAGTGATACTGAGCACCCCTTCATGCACAAAGTGTAAAAACAAATATATAGTGCTCCGTATGAACAAAGGAAAATGTAGAAGTTCATGAGAGCACCAAATGCAAAACAGGATCAGCACACTGGCAAAGAGATGGGTTTAACATCCAAAGGGTTAATTAGCTTTTTGTAGATAGAGAGGTAACTGAGTGACTGGATCCTATGCACAAAGTAAACAGAGAAATTCTGGGACAAATTAACTGTACAACAGGGAACAAAGAAAAAGGCCCATGTATTTAACCCGTTAAGGACCAGCTGCATAATCAGCACAGCACAGCTGTGCTGGAAATGGAATTAGGGGTTCCTGAACGGCTTGCAGCCTTGCAGGGGCCTCTGAATTCCATGACTTACATATACGTCATGGGTCCTTAATGTAACTTTTCCCAAGTCGTTAACTCTGTTTTGAGTGCCAGAGAGGTATCCAGATCAATGCAATGTTTTGGATAACTCTCTGGCACTCAAAAGGGATAAATGGAAATTTTAGCACCTTGAATGGTAGCTTTCAAGAGGTTGAAAGTCCCATTTAAATGAATGGGAATTGTTGGAATGTTTGCTTGTCCGCCTCTGTTGCAGCTGGTTTGGTCCAGAATTTCTCCTTTTTTCTCTTAGTATACTACTTTAGCTTTCCCATTTTGTGCTGCTGTTCTCTGTGCAAGTGTCCTCCACCGGTCCCTTGTGTGTGCAAACTGCCATTAAATTAACATTATAAACATTAGTAAACACATGAATACGCATCAAATGAACAAATAAATAGAGGATTAAGTACACTACCCTAAAAAGCATTTGGTCATAATTTAATATAAATTGTGGTTTGTCTTTGTATACATTAGAACAATTAATAATTTATTGTCAAGCACACCCTCTTTACAATATACAACATTCACACAAACACTTATCCACTCTGATCCAAACAAGGAATTGAGGAAAAACAAACAATGTGTGTTTACTTGTAATCTTGCACACTTAACTAAGCATAAGAAGCTTCTAAGTATTATTTCCACCTTTGTTACCAGTCAGTCAAAGAGAAATAGTTTCACTAAAGTATGCAAGGCTGATTTAACCCCATAGATGCTAGACACGTTTCCAAAGAATAGTTTTTCAGTACATCTGAGAAATCTCTAGCACTCAATTGGTTAAAGGGAAGAACTGCCATCAGTCAAATTTCTCACCTCAGTGGCAGAATCCATCTTTACAGGATTTGCAGGATTATTCATTCCTATAATTTACTTCACCTCTTAACTGGAATCTGATCTTTTCTCTCAGACACTGAAGAAGGAGTGAGAAACTTTGGCATGGTGGGAACTTTAGCACAGGTGGATATTTGTGTAAACTGTGCCATATATGCCAGAGAGCTATTTTTTCCCTGTAGTCCTATTTTCTTGAACAGGATGCTATACTCTTCTACTAAAACAGCACATAATATATCCAGGAGATACAATGAAAACAAAATCAACCTCACTGTATTCTTCCTGCTAATACACATCTAAATAAATAAATAAATATATTTTATTAAAGTATAACAATGTGTACATGTACATTTGTCTCTGAATAGTACAGCATGCTTCATTATATTATAACAATGTGTATTTTAGCATTAGTCTCTTTAAAGTGTAGCTATTAGCCAACATATAAAATCATTTAAGTTAAAGCTCATCATTTTATTAATCACTGCTGCTACCTCCTCAGATTGTAACGACGCTCAACTAGGAATGAGTCTGCAATACAAATATGCAGGCTTTCTAGGAATGGTGTTCTACCCAGTGTGTGTTCTGTTTTAGCCCACTAGTGCATTTCATAGAGAGGAGATATCCTAAAGCACATCATACTGGTCCTGCCAAAACAGCAGTCCAGCCACGAAGTGCCAGGCAATTCCTCTTAGAAACAAGAGAAACGGCCAACAGCAGACATACATTTTGGCCTTGTTAGGGCTTGTTGGTGAAGTGTAGCTGATCTCTCTAAATACTGTGAGTACTGCTGAATTCCCTTATTACCCTTAGTGTGACAAATCCCAAGGATCATTTGCAAATGGAAAGTGGAAGTCAGAGAAGCTCAACTAGGAACGAGCCTGCAATAGAAATTTGCAGGATCTCTAGGAGTAGTGTTCTACCCTGGGCACAGTCTCTCTAGTGCAGGATCTTTAGGAGTAGTGTTCTACCCTGGGCACAGTCTCTCTAGTGCTTTTCACAGGGAAGAAATATCCTAAAGCACATCATACTGGTCCTGCCAAAACAGCAGCCAGCCATGAAGTGTCAGGCAATTTCTCTCTGAACAAGAGAAGCCACCAACCCCAAGCATACGTTTCTGCCTTGTTAGGCCTCGTCAGTGAGGTGTAGCTAATCTCTCTAGGCACTGTGAGCAAGGGCTTCACTGCTGGAATCCCCGAACACCCTTGGGATGACCAATCCCAAAGATAATTTGCATATGTGAAGTGGAAGTGATGCATAGTGGTGACTGAGATTTTTTGCCCAGATTATGGTAACAGTAGGTTTATTGTTATGACATGTTATTGTTCCTATGAGGAAAGGGTTATTTGTATAATAAACAAATTGAAAATAATCAGTGGACAAAGGGCATCTAGGAACTTTAGAAGTATCAAAGCAGAAGAGGAAGTTTGGCAACAGCATCAAAAATATCAGTATTACTATTTTTGGTTATATACACATTTTTGGGGACATTTGCTAGCTGCATTGTTGTCCATCATAGTTCATATATCAATTCAATAAAAATATATTATTTCTAAAATATTCTTTAAATTTCAAGCTGTTTTGTGAAGGCATTCATTCTCCTAAATGGAAGTTCTATTTTTATTTCAAATATACCTGATGTAGGGTTTTTCTATGGTTACTCACATTGATAGGAAATGTATAATGAAAATTTGATTACAGTGCAAACTTTTTTGTGAGCATGAAATATTTTCTATATTTTATGTTGGCACTGGTGCTATTGTACTGAACGCTAATGTGTCATTGACCAACTGGAAAACGTAAAGAGAGAGCTACAGACTAAGGGCTTGATCCTATTCCCACCGTTAAAAAAGAAAAAAAAATAGCTGATGCTGACGCAATGACAATGCCCGGTAATATTTTCCAATTGAGAACAATGGATCGGCTCTACCTATTTGTGATTAATTTATGTGCAGTCAGTGGTACCGCACAGATACATTTACAGTCAGAAATTCTGCTCATACTTTTCTTGGCTATAGCACACAACAAAGGTTAAAGGGATAGTAATACTTAAAATGTAAAAAAAAATATGTTGTAGGGTTTATCCCCCTGCTTAAAACAAGAGTACTCCCACTGCTGAAAGGTGTTTCATTCAAAAGTTATTAATTTTCAAAGTTGAATTTTTTAGGTGCAGTATCACAGCGGCCTGAATTTGTACAGTGGCGCTGTTGCTACACCATCCTATGGAGATTTATGATCCCGGGACCAGAGCTGTCCATAGGATGGTGTAGCAACAGCGCCACTGTACAATTTCAGGCCGCTGTGATATTGCACCTAAAAAATTCAACTTTGAAAATTAATAACTTTTGAATGAAACACCTTTCAGCAGTGGGAGTACTCTTGTTTTACTCAGGGGAATAAATCCTACAACATATTTTTTTTACATTTTAAGTATTACTATCCCTTTAAAAAAAACTCAGTTGAACAACACAAAGAAGGGAACATACAGCTCAAACAACATTTACGACTTAGACCAATGACAGCAAAGGCAAAATAAACCCCTGGAATGCCAAGGACGTACCCTGCAAATGTGCATATCCTACAAATAAATTCCGGACAACCAAAATTAACCCATCAACCACTTACAAGGGGTTCACAAATCAACCTCAAACAATCCACTCTAACACACTTTGGCACAACAGGGGTTAACACATACAAACAGATATGTCCACACAACACAATATGCACACCTGGTAATTGTTAAGAAACCCAAGCCTGCCTGTGCATCATCACTAGCCAATGGACAGACAAGGTGCACTGGCATCAGCAACCACACAGATCAAAGTCACACACACACACCTTCAGCTAAACAGCAATTGCAACAAACACATTCAAAGAGCCACACCGGCATACACTTACCTGGACAACATACAGGTTCCGATTGGCCCCTCCATACCTCATGACTGCACCTGGACAACACCCCACCATTGTCTTAAAGAGACATCTTGCCATCCTCAAATGTGGTGAAAGACCACTAAAAGACCACTAAGACCACTAAGAGAGAGATTATGAGCATTATGTTTCCATTGCAATACTTGCAAAGACATCATAGAAGGGGGCGTGCAAGGGCTCGGGAGCCCCAGGAACCCCCAAGCACACCTGCACATCATCTTCCTGTTGCAACTGTTGATGCTCCTGCTGGCGAGCTTGACAGAAGCCCATTTTTCACCAGGATGACTAGGACAGATAGCAGCATATCAGCTGCGGCAACTGGATCCTCCACAGCCTCAGCTGCCAGAAGGACCTGTGGAGCAGCACAAGGAGGACAGATGACTGCCAAGACCCAGGATATACCTTATACCCTGGAATGGCAGAAGCTGAAGTGAGAGACCACTACAGGTTGATGTCACACAGCAACATCGAGATATCATGAGGTGATCAAAAATGACATTGACCCTATATACAGCACCAACAGTGCTCTATCTGGAAATCATTCCATGTCAAGTGGATCCTTCCAGTCCACACAGGGATATGTATCTGGGATGTCCCAGGCCACATGTCCCAAGGTTTTGTCTCAGGTGTTGGTAGCCCTGAAGAGGAAGGCCAGGAGGTATATCCGCTTCTCTTCTGCCCAGATGGAGTGAACATGTGTCAAGCAGGAGTTCTACACAAGGGGAGCCATAAACAGAGTCATGGGGGTCATATACTGCACACATGTGCGCATAAGAGCTCATATGCATGAGGGGCATCTCTACATCAATCACAAGTATTTGCACTACATCAATATACAGATGGTGTGTGATGACAACATGAGGATCACCCATGTATGTGCTACCTATCCTGGCAGTTGTCATGACTTCTACATCCTCAGGCACTACTTCGCCTATCGGGTCTTTGAGAATGGGACCTATACAGGAGGATGGCTGTTGGGTGAGTCACCAATCTACACAGCACATAACATACACAGGGGCATTCACATGATTAATGAGAACCCAGCTTGGCATGGTCATGACATACAAAAAGTATGTCCCTATTACACAACATCATCCACATAACTATGTGGTCCATGTGTCACAATGTTACTTCTTTTCCACAGGGGTTGCTGGATATGTATGCAAACCGTGGCTCTGCACATCTATACAAAATACACCTGCACAGGACCACTACATTGATGCTCATGTTAGGGCCAGGGATGTGATTGAACACAACTTTGGCCTCCTCAAAACCAGATTTTGATACCTGGATAACACTTCAATATGCACCAGGGAAAGTCTGCAATTTCATACTAGAGTGTGCCAAAACCGATTGCTGAGGTGCCTGTTCCCCAGCCTGTGGATGTGGAGACCCTGAGAGGGGCAGAGAAATGTGAAAGGTTCATCAGGGACTTCTTTACTTGTGAGCATAATGCATGAATCAAACATAATGCATTTATGACCATGATTAGGCATGGGGATTGTGTGGAAACACACTCACATAAGACATAATGCTATGTTTCACTCCATAGGATGACATGATTCACAGGCACCACCAGCTTTGAATTGCCTGCTTCAACATCACAACCCCATAGTTGGCACCATAATGAACACCTACAGTTGACATGCCATGTTTGCCTGTAATGGAGGCTGTGAATTCAACTGACATCTACAGTGACATAATTTAAGCATGCAATGGATAGGCATAAAGCTGTCATTAACATAAGAAAAGACCAAGGAACAAAAAAAGGTTTGAGGTTTTTACAGTAGGAAAATGAGCAGACTAGATGAGCCGAATGATTCTTATCTGCCATCAGATTCTATGTTTCTATGCTTCTATCTGGAATTCCATTTGGCCATAATGACATTGCCACTTCAGGGATATCAACTATACCCCTATGAACACTGCTACACTTGACTGCCTATGTCCTTCATATTCCCGTGGTTAACTAACAGCAAATAATCAGGTTTCTAGATGATCATATACATTTCGAGCATGTAACTCTTGGAGCATTAGAGGGGTATACAATGAACTGAAAAGCAATGCATTGGATACCCCTCTGGCATTCCAGGTGTTATAGGGGTATTAGAGGTATTATGAAAACAATGGATTTTCAATGTCTAATGTAGCGGAATAGGGATGGATATTCTGTGTTAATGCATAGGAGTAACTAATTGCGAGAGCATCAGCTTCTGTTTCATGGGGGTTAGTTCATATAATAGGTTATATATTGCTATAATGTCCCATTCACATATTCATATGGCTGGTTAGCATCCCCTCGTTCTTAACTCTATGATTTACAGAGGGGTATACAACTCACATCTTACATATATTTTATTTTGCTAGGTGTATTGTGAGTTGAAATTGGACAACAGTGGATGTGCTGTGTTTGGTTAGCACTGCTCAAACACTTTCCCACTAAGTACAGTGCGCAGGATTCATGTTCCTTGCATTGCTTTGCAATGCATTGGATACATCTCTGCCTCTGACCCTGTTAGATACTGGAAGGAATCACATACATGACTGTGCATATTTATTAAGGATAAAGATGACAAATGGGGCTTTTATATTTTTTGTGGAGGTTGGGAGAGGGCACAGATGTGTATGCCCCCAGCTATTTTCTGGTGACACTTGGCTATCTTGGGGTTGTTGTGGTCGTCACACTTGAGGGGTTGCAGTTGACCTCTCATTTAACTGTTGTGCTTGCTCCACCTACAGTTTCTGGAGGTTAATTTGCTCTCACATTTCGATGAGCATCTGCCCAAACAAGTCAATGAGTCCAGTCACAATATGATGTATCTCTGTAGTGAGAATTGTTTGTTGGGATACTGTACCTCTGAGATTGGCTACGGTTCTCTCCATGTTGAGCTGACACCTACTGGAGAGGCATCTGGCCTCCCTAAGCAGCCTCTTCTGGATGGAGATATATTTCTAATCCATTCTGATGGTTCTGGAAGCTGTGGCAGAGGATGAGGGAGTGTGTGGTGCACTAGGAGGTACTGAGGATGCCTCTCCTCCTTGGTCTGACTCTGTCTGTTGACTGGTGGTTTCTTCATGATCTGCCACTGACGCTGCAGCTGCTGGTGAGGTGAATGTAGATCCAGGTGTGAGGGAGCCAGCAAATGATGCAAATGAGGGTGATCATTGTGCCCCCACCACTAGGTGTGGGTGAAAAGTGATAAAAAATTCCTGCATGACTTTTCGCAAAATATGGATGATTTTTCTCTTTTTTTCACAAACGTTTTCTCCAATGCACAATTTTCCTCCATTTTTCCAATTCCAGAAAATTTTTTGCCTATTCCAACACATTTTCATCCAATTCTAACACATTTTTATCATATTCTAACACATTTTTCTCCAACTGTAACACATTTTCTCCTATTCTAACATATTTTTCATATATTAAAGTTGTGAGTCAAAGTTGTGAGTCCTACAGTAACATATACCTTGAAAAATATGGTAGCATGCAGAGTACATTTGTCCTTTGCCCACAACACGTACTTCCTGCTTAAGTGACAATGGCACATATTCATGATGTCAAGTGATAAAAAAAAATAAAGTACAACCTACAATGGTACAGATGTGTATGGTAGTGGTGGCTGGGGACTGGCATGGTGTGATTGGTGGGACCTTGATGAACTGCATCCACTCCAAGAGGAGAGGGATCATCATCATTTATTGCATATGATGCAGCAACCATTGCTGCGGTCAGTTTTTGCACTACCAATTTACTCCCACATACCTTCACTGCTCCACCTTTCCCCCTCCCGTCTGTGCATTTGCTAGACAATACTCAATTACCGTTTGTGTTTTTACTCTCTACAGTACACAACTGATGGAGTGTGATGTCTTGTCTTGGCCCTCAACAAAATTCTCAGTGTTGTCTGCTGTCTATCAAGTCTGCCTCAGTCACAGAGCTCACATTATGCTCCCAGTCAGCTGTCTAATATATTTATTTGTTTCATTATTTATGTTGTTTATGTTTTTATTTTTTTTTTTAATTGTCCACCCTATCTTATCACAGTTATTTAAAAAAATAACTAAAAAAAAAAAATCAATAACTTATTTCCCCAGACTTCTCCAGCACAGAGACAATAAAAGCAAAATCAGCAAGCAATTTGGACTTCAGCTGCCTCTGTCTTGCCAGTCAGTCACACCAAATTTTGAGGTATTTTTGGTCAACCTCCTTCCTCCCTTCTTCTCCACCAGAGTGCCCCCCAGACTCCACTAATACAGAGAACAAATGTCCTACCTAAATGACTCCCTAAACTAAGCTTCAATTCCCCTTTTTTTCCTATCTTCTCTCGCTCAAAAATCTGCCGCTCTCTCCTCTCACAAACATAGAATAGCATGCTGCGAGAACCTGACACCCTTGTATATGGCTGTAGAAAAGGTGAAAAAACTTTCCTGTGTTGGAGAAAAAAAAATTTTCCCACTGATTTCAATGCAATGAGCTAGGTGAAAAAAGCAGAAAGTGCCATTTTTCACCAATTTTGGTTTGAGGTAAAAGTTTTCGCCCATCCCTACCCACCACATCTATTATCGCCTCACTTCCCACTGATCCTCATACCCCTGGTTCACTCTGTGATGGTGCAGTGAATTCTGTGAATAGTTGAGGTCTCTGTGGTTCACCTATGAGGCCAAGATGGACATAGTCAAGTGGCCAAGGTTCATACTGTGGATATTGGGATCTGTTCCCTTGCCTCCTGGGAGCTGACTGAAGGCTGGTCTCCTGCTGTGTTTGCATCCAGCCGTGTGGCTGTAGTCATGGTGTGGGACCATCTGTCCCACATTACAGGGAACTGACAATGCTGGGCATCCAATGGTGTCCTAGTGATGGTGGTGGCAGTGGGGACATCCAATACTTGTTTGATGTAGTTGGAGGCATCCACCTCTCTTGTGGTATCCATTGATATGCTTCCTGTGGAATCCACTGCTATTGTGGGTGGTAGCCCTTACTGTGATGATAGTGGTGGTGGTAACATCCAGCTGGTGCCCTGCGTTAGCTCTTCAGGGGCTGTGTCACTAGGGGTGACTGTTAGCTGCTCCTCCTCACTCTTCTCCTGCTGTGCTGCAGGCATGGATGTTATGTGGGGAAATGATATAGTGTTATTATTAACCTAAGAAATGACAAGATGATGACATTGATGTGTGAGCCCTTGAGTGACTGAATGGTATCCGGTGCATTGTGCTGCAATGCATGGGATGCCATAATGGCAATCAATGTTTGAACAGCTTGACAAGAGCTTGTACATTGATGGCAGCAACCTACAGTGGTTGAGCTTTGTTTATCATGTGTCCTGAAGAGTGAGGATGGCAAGGAGGTATGCATACATGTTGGGTACGTATTATGTGATATAGAAGACAGATTTTTTTCAGGAATTGTCAACTGTGGCAACATGGATGTTGTGAGTACCATTTCTGTTATCCCCAGTCATGTATCATGTGCTTGTTCAGACATGTGTGTTCTGTTTCCTAATGGTGTGGTTTAGCAGTGTTGGTAACCAAGTTTAGAGTGTTTGTTCCTGCATAATATTTTGGATTTGTGTTTATTCTGGTTCCTCTGGTATGTGAAACATGTGTCCTCCAGCTACTTGTGTTGCTGTGTTCCACCGTTGATGCGTGTTTGTCGAGTTGCTTTGCCTGTGTGCAGGACTGTCATTGTTTCAACTTGACTATGGTTGTGTCAGCAGTGAAAATGTGTATTCTGAGGCCCTGGGATTATTGCACATGTGGCCTATATGTTGGACATGCAATTGGTTTGTTAATTAGTTGAAATGTTATGTGTGTGCTGACCTGTGTAGAGCTGTGCAACATGACCATGGTGCAGTGTGTTCATTCTCTGCCAACCCTTTGAGTGACAGAGGGGTACCCAAAGCATTGTATAGCAATGCATCGCATAACCCTCTAGCACTCAAAAGGTGAAGAGATAACCTCCTCATGGATCCATGTGTAACACTGTTGAAGAACATAACAGATGTTTGTATGACAATGTTATGGCAAACATTGTGTGTGGTAAGTATATTTGATCAATGCAGCACAGAGGGTGTTAAACTTATCTCTTTATTTGAACCCTATCAGCTCTGTGTTGGTGAACTTGGGAATCTCAATGCTGGTCATGTGTTCAGCTGGCACTGTGTTGTAGCATACTAGCTAAGAGACTTTTGGCCAGATTTAAAGGTTTGCGCTAAAACCATTGTTAATGTAAGAAGGCCAAACGACCACTAATAATAAATGATTTTGGTCATATTCGAGAGGTAGTCTACAAGAATAGCTAACGAGCATAGGCCCAACAAATCTAAGTAACACAAAAACCTGCATTTCACCTTTTTGCGCATCACCATGCATCCCAATCATACGATAAAACACATCTGAAATCAAGTTAAAACATAAAGGCCGACGATGACTAGCAACCCTGATTTCTGGCCAAACAAAATTCAAATCCACAGCCATTCACAAGAACCCAAAGAATCTGCACCTACAGTATATATACCCAAAAATTATGGACAAGCCTTGTCTGTGTTTCGAGTTTTGTGTGCTAGAGCAGAGGTACCAGGAGCAGAAGCTACTGATAGAGCGAGCGAGAGAGGAGAGTATACTTAAGGTAGAAGAAGTTTGTAGTGAAGACAGTTGGAGACAGTTGGCACACCATAGCAACACATAATACACCTTTTCACATATTCCATACACGCATAAAAACACACACACACACAGCCTTTTTGTTTATAACACATTACAAATTTTATACCCTTTATTTTGACATTGTGAATCAGTGAGTAACAGAGAGTGAGTGGGAGAGTGTGTCTGTGAGGGTCTGTGTGAGTGCCTGGGTGTGAGTGGGTGCATGGTGATGAGGAGAGGAGGACAGGAGGAAGGAGAGCAGGGCATCCTCGGTCAGAGTAGGAGTGGAAGAGGGAGGACAGGTGTTGTTGGGTGGAGGGGGACCTGGCCTGGAAGAGGCACACAGAGGATAGGACTGTCAGTGGGACGAGTAGTACTTGTTGGGGAGCACCCCACACAGTCAGGGGCAGTGTAGGCAGGACATTCTGGCCACAACTCTGACACCTCTCAAGCTGGAGCTGAGGAGGAGAGGCTGAGGGATCCTCGTTACATCAATGAGGAGAACAGTGCACTCATTGAGGTTATCTTGGAGAGTGAAAGCATCCTCTTCCCGAGGGAGAGGGTCCCTGGCCTGGCTGCTAGAAGGAAGGCCACCAGGAATCAAGTCTGCAGTGGAGTGAATGCAGGGTCCACCTGTAGACGGACCATGGACTTTATAAAAATGCAATGAGGAGACTGCAAGAGAGTGGTCAAGAAAAAGATGGGGAAGGTTGCCCTGCACGCCCCGAGGCACTGGAGGTGGTCCCCTGCCCATATCACCTTTAACAGCTGGGAGGAGATGCTGAGACAGAACTGTAAGCCACGGCTGTTGATGGGGTCCCTGGAGGATGAGACAATGGGGAAGAAAGCAGCCTGCGCACTAGCGGTAAGTGCATCGTAACATAACCACACATCACATCAACCAACACAACCATCACACATAAACACAGTCACATCTCAACACATGGCCATCATCAATCCACACAACTGCACCAACACAGCACCTTGAGGGTTCAAACAAGGACACAATACAAGCACAAATGAGAAGGTTCAACCAGGCCCAATCCTGTCCAAGTCCCAGTTCAACCCTCTTGTTGCTGTGCTGATCAGACACAATCCACACCAACCATGCTTCCCAAAACATTGTCTGTTCATCTACAATGTCACCCATGTACCCACAGGGAGGTCAGCACAAGAACACCTTGATTGCTAGAGGGATCCTCAACGCATCGCTCTACAATGCACTAGCAACCCCTCTGGCACTCAGAGGGTTAATTGATAACAAGTAGACAGGGTTACAATTAAATTCTACACAGGGCACGTTCACTAAGAGGTGATAAAGAGATGATGAAGTGAAGGTAACCCTTCCATATCATTACTTCACCAATTCCCATGTTAGTCTATGGAGAAAATTCAGTAACATCTTTCAAGTTATTGAGATCTCAGTGCATAGACTCCCGAGTCCCTAGAAAAACATAGGAAATGGAGAAATGATATCACTGGAGAAGTCATAATCTCCATTTCACCTCCACATCATCAAGCCTTCATCACCACTCAGTGAATCTCAATAAAGATGGATCAGGTCACACATCACAGTGTTCTTCCCTATGCCTTTGTGTTGTGTATGCAATCATTTGCTATCACTTGAACTGTCATATCATACATTTGGTTGACAAATGGATCCTCATTAGTGGTGATGGCAAGGATGGATGTTAGACCATCCACTATTATCAGGACACACATGGGAACCAAACATTAACTACTGTAGTTTGCTCACCAACAGACCATGATTGAGGGATATCTCTGATTAAGCATGGCTCGGTCACTCAAAAAAATGGAGCTACTGATCCACACAACAACAGGACTTAATCAGACAAAATCTTTCACTGCTGACCTGTTTGGTGGCCTTGAGGACTGGACTTGGACAGAACTCATGTACAGGATCCTGTCAAGTTCATCAATCTGTTATTGCCAAGGTGGTATCCCATGCATTGCAACACAATGCATTGGATACTATCATGACACTCAGAGATTCAGATGTCAGTGACATCATCTTGCATTCATTCTGTCATCGCTTACATTCCTAATCACACCATGTAATTTCCCCCCACAGCATACAGGCCTGCAACACAGCAGGAGGGCATGGAGGAGGAGGCAGACTCATCACCCAGTGAGTTCCCACTTGTGGAGCAAGATGAGAGGACCAGCAGGTGGTCGCCATCCCCATCAGCTCCACTATTCCCACCAGATCCACCAGCTGCACTGGCTTCCCCAGCTGCACCAGCTCCACCAGCTGTACCGGCTTCCCCAGCTCCACCAGCTGCACCCGAATACAGGCATCCACCCACCCCCTATAGCAAGTGGATGCTTCAGAAGAGGTGGATGCAGCTGTCCACCTCTGGGCATTATTACACAGCACCACCACCACCACCAGGAAGGCACTGGATTCCTGGAACAGTGCCCACACTTCAGTATGGGACATATGGTACTGTCACCAGACAACAGCTGACATTGATGTCTCCCCAGCACAGCCCCAAGTATGGGAGGGTCTCAGCTACCAGTGGCCACGGTATGACCCATGGCCACTGAATTATGAACATTTGGGTCTGATTGGGGAGCCCCAGCTTCCCCAACAACAGAAACCCTTCACAACCCCCACCACATCCACAACAGTAGGCCCAAACATCCGTGGCTAGCTCAGAATCCCTGGATGTCGTGGGGACATACACTTGGCATTTGCTGGGACACTGGAGCAATCATCCTCAGCAGTAGCATCCCCACCAGCACCAGCAGTAGCCTCCTCACTAGCACCAGCCTCACCACCACCAACAGCAGCCTCCCCACCTCCAGTAGCAGCCACCTTACCATAACAACAGGAGGAAGATGAGCCAGAATCACCAGGCACTTACTCCTCCACCAGTGCACGCAGCATGGGGATGTAGAGGGAGTGCCTAGTCATCCAGAGGAGGCAGCTCAGGGAATCCCAGAGGGCAAACAGATACCTCATGGGGTTGCAATGGGATTCCCTGAGGAACACAGTCACCCTTCATGCCCTGGAGGAACAACACACCATGCTGACCACTGAGCTGCGCCAGTACAGAACCAGCATGATGGATTTGATGAGGAAGCCGCTGATGGAACTCAGGGAACTGAACCACAGGGAAAACCTGTGAGGAGTCTACTGCAGCCACCTCCCCCTCCAGTGTGATTCCTGCACCAACAGCAAGAGTTACAAGGGTGACCAGGCAGTCAACCAGGGCATCCACTTCTGGAATCCATTCCAAAGTACCCAAAAAAAAAAAAAAAAAAATCCCAACTTGTTATCCCCCCCCCAAAAAAAAAACACTTCTGCATTTTAATCCTGTCTGAGAAGGTTTGTGGTTACTGTTAAATTAAGTGACAAAGATGTCTCCAATGCATTTCAAAGCAATGCAGTGAACACAACTCCTGCCCTTGGTTGTAGAGTGTTTTAACATGGGTTAGCAAACACCACACACAACTCAGTCCACTTTCTACTTGCAATCCACCAATGAAGCCAAACAACATGGCAGTGTTGTGTGGCCATGATGTGGGTTGAATTTGAACAACTGGCACCTACCCCTTAACATAAAAGGTGCCATACTGTGAATATTCAGTTGCATCAATTGTTGTGGTTTATAGGATTATCCAAACAGCTATCTGACTTAGCTAAGTAACAGGCAAAATAGAACATCCAGCCGCATAGGCTGAGATTCACACTCTAACAGTGAAACTAATAGCACACACATTGAAATGTTAGGTTGATAATTGGGTTATCCATTAAGTTGTGTTAATGTGTTGATAAGGTGAAACTGACTTATCCAGTGATATCACTTCTCCAGTTAGTCTGTTTATCAATGTAGCCTATGTACTTTGATATGTCAAACTAGAGCAATCACAGAAAATTGGTTACATTGACCAACTTGGGAACTGTGGACATGAGGTCACTGGGGAAGTTATGTCCCCTGTATCACCTCTTAATCACTCACAACACACCTTAGTGTATCACTGCCATCATTTCCTTGCATGAATACATCACATCCACTCATGGTCAAACAACCAGTGGACTCCTGTGATTAAGACCATGACTTTCTATGCATGAGGGATACTCAAGCCATGAGTATGGTTCCACATTGAGATATGTCTAATCCAACATTTAATTTAACAGGCACATATTGAATAGTGATGGTTATCCTTTAATGTGTCTAACACTACATTAAAACATTCATGTTTTTGTATATTACCTATATGGATTGAACACTTGTATGAGCACCCAAAAGGTACATATAAACTATGAAAAGAATACTGTAGAAATACAACTGAACTGCTCATGTGTTATCCACAAGGTATTGTAACTCTGAGGATGATCATTCTTGCTGTATGTTAGTCAACACATATATTTGGGTCTTCTGTGGGTATGTGAATGTTCCAGTATAGGTTGCTGTGAACATCAGGTTAAACATTGCATCACCAACACAATCGCATCAAGGGGTGAACTTCATGGAAGTGTTGTCAAGGCTTCAGTAGAGTCAGATGGATACTCCTCTGTTCCAGGATGGATTATGCTATGGATGCCTGTGCGACAGGATGACAGGATTTGTAACAGCACCCTCTAACTGATTGCTATGCAACAGCTACACCATCATTATCCCATTAATCTTTGCCATTACAGGGGAGTACACAAACCATTAGGGAAACAAGGGGATGTCAACCAGCCATATGGATATGTGCCTGGGACATAAATCAGCACATCACCAAGTATGTCATTAGCACTCCATAGAACAAAGGATTTTGGGCTGCCAGTGCCAATGTCAGAGTGCTGTACACACACACACACACATGCACACAGGTCAGCATGGTGGCCCTTGAGACCTGATCCACATGTTTTTATCTCTATGCTGTATAACACACTATCACTGTAGATCCATCCCTCTGCTGCTTTCATGTTCACTCCAATGGCCCTTTAACCCCTGATGTGACAGAGTGTGCATTGCATTGGATAACACTCTTTCGCTACAAGGGTTCCAAGGTTGCTATGGCTATTATCATAGCAATTCATATTAGTTGCTGTCAATTGAAACCTGGCATATGATGAACATGGGTAATGTGTTGTCCTTGGTTCGCATGGGGGATTCATGATATCCTTGAAGTATCAAAGTCAACATGGACGAAAAAATGGCAGATGTTATTAGAATCTCCAGCCACAATATGACACATCCATGGAATGGATGATGCATAAGTTCCATACTGCTGCCAGTGTCACAGATGTGGGTGTCATTGATCCTGTGGGGTGAAACAGAACATCATGTGTGGTGTGGTTAGTGTGTTTACACAAATTCACAGGGCTGATCATAGACATACATGGATTGTGTTAATGCCTGTGTTATACTCACAACTGAAGTGGTCCCTAATCAGTCTGTTTCATATCTGTGCCCCTCTTAGGGTCTCCTCATCACAGCCTCTGACTGTGGGTGCATCAAACATTGGTGTGGGCTGTATATCATCCAATAGTCGTGTGTCCACAGAGATGTTATATAGTATTGCGCATGCCATGATGATGTTGCAGGCCTTGGCTAGCCCCACATACTGTATATACATTTAAATATTTCTGCAACTTGATAGAACATAAGATGTTATAATCCATGTTGTTTTTCATCTGGTTGGGGATAACATTTATCCTTGCAAATGTCAACTTTTGCTATGTTCTATAACTCTGAAATGTCTAATGTGCTTTAAAATATGTAATCCTTTCATGGTATGGAAACATTTGCAAAAATATAGGTATGAATGTTGCAACATGCTATTTCAAACAATCCCATCTTATATTTTATCAATAATGAAATAGTTGGTGATCACTACCACAGGGGATACATTTATTTAAATTGGTAATGTAAGATTGTATATTTTATTGTTACCTGAAGAAGGAAGATCAAATCAAATACTATATGCAAATCTACAGCATGACAATTTATTAGACAAAAAAGTGTCTGCGACACTCAGGTTGTCTATATATATAAGGCTGGGCTTTAGTGCTTTTACTGTTCAAATGGCACTTTGATGTAAAATGTAGATTTTGTAATGCTTATAACGTTTGAAAGTTTTGCTGAATAAGTAGGATGTTTAGAATGCAAGTTATCAATCTCAGTTCCCATAAATCCTGCAAGTTCGGTACAAATTGTTGACAGAAAAAAGTTACCATATCTGGACAAAAATAGACTCTAGTCCATTATAAGAGTTTTGCTATCAGGGCTACAACAAAATCCACTGAGGGGATTTCCTTGAAAGTTGGCAATGAAATAGATTTTGGTTAAGACACTACCCATTTACTGTATCATTTTTTATCCCTGGTGCCTTTCTAGTAATTAAGGTAAAGAAAAATTGTGTAAGCACTATATTTGCACAGAAAAAAAGTTAGGGCAGATTTGTGTATGTGCAGTAGAGATTTATTATTTCAATTCTGGATTGTTTACAATTGTTTTGTTTGTTTTATAAAGTTCGAATGAAAGAAAAAGGCATATATAAAACAAAGAAAAAACACAAAAATATAGAATTAAGCAGGTCAATCATCCATACTTGATCAAACAAAAGATCTCATTGTATAATAATGCATAAAAAGGGTAGATCATGCACGAAAAGTGCTCTCAAGCAAACCAAAAATGACATGACAAAAAAGGTTGGTCTTGTGTATAAAGGCTGAATTTATAAAAACTCAAAAACTTGATTGTAATTGCAAAGCTCACTGCATCAAACAAAATATTACACTACAAAAAAGATCATATATGCAAAGCTCAATCAAAAAAACATTCTTCTACTAAAAATTACAAATATAAACCAGTGGAAATTAAAGATAAAAACATGCATCAAAGTTAAATTTGATTTATCACCCATTTCATCAAAAGTAATGGAAATTATGGCAAAAACCTGGAGAGGACAAATTTGACAACCCAAATATGATTTACTGTCATCAATTAAGTATTACATGGCCAATAAACCATGGATGGGTCCTTGAGCTAAATTTCACTCTCAAAACTTTTACTATATATAATTCTATTTATATGTTTAGTTTCGAAAGTTCGCAGGAACTGCCAGACACCCAACCAATAAATTTTCTATGGGAAGTCATCTTAAACTAGACATAATGTGGTACTAAAGGTTCAAGTACTCCTACTAAACATGTCAGCAGTGAATCCCTTGCATGTGGCAGGAGCTCTCATTGTAGATTCAGTCATCTAATTCATCTTTTGTGGTCATAGGTCACCAGGCAATCGCTATGTACAACTAAATATGTGCATAATGGAGGGTACAGTAAAAATGAACAAACCACATGTGTTTTAATAAAGCCTTGTTAAATAAAACTTTAGCTTCTTTTATAGCAAATTTTAGAGGTAAGTGATATTAAGTTACATGAAAATGCAATGAGAAAAGGAGGAAATTCAGCTGTTTGTTTAATGCAAGGCACTGAATACATTTTTTAAATGGTTTTGGAATTTTTATGAGTTTATTGATATGTCTTAAAATAAACAGATACCAGCAGGTAAAGCATGCTGATGGCTGATTGCCCTAATGCTTTCCATAAACCTTGTCCATTGAGTAAAAGCAGATTACATGTTCCCTTTTGTAATTACAACCAGGATTATCCATCTAATGACATTTTATTACAACCAAAAGATTTCTGTCATTATTTTCACATCACAGTCAGGTTCTCTGCATGCTTAAAGGAAATGTAGAAATTGCGGTGCAAGTGAACAGTTTATATGGTGATTTTACCAGCATTTTGTTTGTTTTTTATTCTATTATTTTTACAACAGCCAGCAGGCATTTTGTGGCTAACTTTAATACTCTAAATAAATATTCAATCCAGGAACCACCTGGTATTTTCACTAAGTGTTAGTTTTATTGCTTTGTAAACAGGAGTCTGAGGGAGACCAATATATTAGGCAAGTCTCCTGTTGATAATTATTGGGGTGTTAAATATGCCGTTAGGAAGGTTTGTTGGGGGTATGTTAATAAAACAGCCTTCTGCATCTTGACTCTTAACCTCAAAATAAAATACACAAGTATTTTGCCTATTTAGTGAACACAGAGACCTGCTGTTTAACAGTCAACAATACTCTCTAGCTAATGGATACATCTACAGTATCCACTTAACTCTTTGCAATGCAATGCATTGTATACCCCTCTGGAACTCAGATTTGTTATATGGTTGTTAGTCCTCAGGTACTTGTGGTTTAACTCTTATATATAAGGATCATGATTTAATACTAAATGGCACATATATGAAGACAAAAGTGGAACTATTGTGAGAGGAAGTAACTGTAAAAAACGTTTAAAATAAAAATAAGTCTCATTAAATCAATTGGATGTTTTCATTGCTGTATTTAACTCAGCTGTTATAAAAAAGTCAATATTTGCATTGTTACACATGCTCCTGATTAATGAATTCTTGCAAAGTCTATTCTTTTGGGCAGGTGCAATGAAGAAAACACACAAATAAGAGATAATAAAAAAAGATTATATTATGTACAAAATCAAAGGACTTTTACAGTTACCATCAATGATTCTTATCTCCATTCCTTCGGACACACCAACAGGACCAGGTTTTAAGGATATCCCTAATTAAGCACAGGTAGGAAAAATCAAAATGAATGTGCTACTGATTATACACTTGTAAACAAACAGGGATGTGTTGGAAATGTAAACTATTGGTGTGTCTTGAGGAAAAACCTTGGGAATCACTAGTTTAGGTGAATTGAAATAATAATAAGAGTTACAGTAATATGAAGGATATGGAAGATGAGGTTACCAGGAAAATATTGTTAATCATTTCCCTGACATCTTCCAACACAAATCTTAGGTATTTTCAAGTCTACTCCATTGCTGGACTCACATCAGGAAACTCTAGAATATTTTTTTCCCCACAAAATATTTATCTGCTTATTTCTTGGGATGGGAAAAATGTCCCATTTTTTCACAAAATAAACAAAACAAAACAAGATTTCCCTTTTCTGTGGGATTTCCTGCCCATAGTGAAACCCATAGACTTTTCCACCTCTTTACTGACACCACTGATTATCCCATGATAATGATTGCATTTTCCAACTGTGTTTTACAATAGCTGAGAAACTTCCTGCCCCCATACTATAAAATCCTTGAATTTTCCACCATGCAGAGTGGAGCAGAATAGGCAGAAAAAGAGTGTAGGGAGACACTGAGTGAGAGAGAGAGAGAAAGAGGAAAAAATGTAAATACATCTTAAAATAAAAATAATGTTGTTTGAAGTGCTTGCTAGTCCTATGACCACTGCCAGCAACAAGAGCAGCTGGATGGAAAATGATGCTGTTGATACAGGGGTGGAGGAGGAAGTCTGCAGCACCAGTGGCAAAGGTATTCCACATACCCCTGAGCCACTGATGACCAGTCCACTGACATCTTCCCTTTGGATGTGGGGAACTAAATTGAAGAAGGAGGCAGAACTGGCAGGCAGTATGATCAACATCACGTCACCTGCTGTCTCTGCTGCCAGTATTCATTCTTCTGAGGAGATGGCAAGTGTGACAGCAGGGAAATTCCAGTCCCATAGAGCACCAAGAGAATAGTGGTAGGGATCAAACAGTTGGTGTAAAGGAAAGTATAAGAACATTTTTAATAGAAAGCTGTAGGGAACAGGAGAAAAATATAATTGCTGATGGGCATCAACACCACTGTCAGCAGCAGTGACATTCTGGAGTTTGCTGCTACCTGATGCTGAGTCATCAGAGACAGACGTTCAGCTGTCAAAGCAGCAGGGTGATGATGAGCAGGCTTTTGTGCCACAGAACACCGTGGTTACCTTGCGACTGGTTTCTGAAAGGGATAATATGGGACTAGGTCAGGTTGCATTCCTGCCACTACACTTGGTCCGAGCTCTAGTTTTGATGCTGAAGCAGCAGCATCAACTGCCCCAGCCAGTGAATGTGAATATGGAGAAGAAGGCCATTCTTCTCCACCTCTTCTGTCACTAAAATCACGAGTATTCAAAGATGTTTCCCTTGGGGAAGGCAAAATGCAGTCATCAGTGAATGCACTGTGCACTTTGTGTGTTAAGGTAGTGAAAAGGGGAAAGGAGGGGACACACTTTGGAACATCTGCCCTCATAAATTACATGCAACACAGGCATCACAGCATTTATGTCAAGCATGTGAAAGCCCAAAAAAGAAATTGAGTTTCTTTGTAACTCTGCCCCTTGTCCCTCCACACAGGCACAAAGAACAGGGGCAAAAATCCCAGTGGAAGACCAGAGAAACCCAGGCTATGTCATGGTTTCATGTGTGTTATCAGGGCAGTTGTGCCAAGGTGTGTTCCCTCCTTTCCCCTTTTCAGTGACTTGTCACAAATTGTGCACACTTCTGTTGCTGGTGACAGCTCTGTGCCTGCCCCAAGAGAAAAATAGTCCCACATGCAGGACCTCAGGGTTAGAGAAAAGTGGAGAAGAATGGCGTCTTCTCCTCCACATTCCCCTTCACTGGCTGGGGCAGAGGATGATGTTGCAGATGTTGCTGCTACAGCCTCAGAATCAGCACTGCAAATAGGATCAGGAGTATTGCTGCTGGCAAGTGGAACCTGTCTTAGTTCTGCATCACTTGTTGACTCCTTTCTCACTGTGTCCACGGTGGTCTGAGGCACAGTAGCACACTCTTCAGCATCCTGCTGTCCTTACAACTCAGCAGCAGCAGGAATTAGAGCAGCAGCAAACTCCGTAAATTCCAAAAGCTCACTGCTGGTGTTGGTGGTTATGTCCATCCCCATCCCTGTCACCTATTCCTTCTCAATTTGGACTAAAAAGGCAATCAATGTCTCTTTCACCCAAGCTTCTCCACCATCAACATTACCACCACCAACCTTGCTGCTGCTGCTCTATTACAGACATCTCATCGGTTGGAGGAAGTGATGAAAAATGTGACACAGGGTCCCCTAATGTCACATTTGCCATTTCTTGGTGACCCGAAGAAAGCAGACTGTCAGCATTAGCAGCCCAGTAGAGGCAGCTGATCTGTGCTCCTGGTGATGGTGAAATTATTGCTACTAGGCAACAATTCTGCCTTCTTCAGGATCATGTTCCACCTGGGCGATGCTGTGGAGGTAAGGGGACTCCCAGGGTCAAGGGAAGGTTGTTGGCTCCCTTGACCGCTAGTCTGGCCACTCTGCATTACGTCCCTTACCACTCCCCTAATGCTAGTCCCACCAGCTGCTTCAGCATCGCTATTACTACTAGTACTAACACCAACCACATTAATTTCAGTTCCTGAGTCTTCCTTCTCATGAATAATATGATCACCCCTCCTTCACTCTTAACACTCTGTGCAAGCTGCTGGACCTTCTTAGTAGTAGTACTTTTGGAGGGAGTGCTTGGAGATGGCAATTGTGACTTAGGGTCCCCTGCTGTCACACTTGGTATAATATCCTTCTCCCCCCTCCCGAGATTTACAAGACACACTGTCAGCAGGTTCAGCACTGGCAGCAGGGGCAGTACTGGCAGCAGGCACTCTCTTATGTAGGGGGGCTCTCCAGCATCCAGTCCCTTTCATGTTGGTGGTAGTGGTCACTTCCTCCTCCTCAGACTCACTGAAAGCATAATGGTCCTTCCAGGTCCTCCTTTTATTGTTATTAAATTTGCTCATAGTGATAGCAGTCACTATTAGCCTCTCCTGCCTCAGTTTTGGAAACCAACTCACAGCACAACAGCCTAGCACCTATCTCTTACTCTGTAGCTGCTTGTGTGTTATCTAGGACCTCCATCACTAGAATAGTGTTTCAGGTTTTAAACTGATTAGTATGTCTTCACTGTATAATTAGGGTGCCTAGTTTTATTTAGTATCCTTTGAAAATGTTGCAGACAAAAGAGAGTGGAACAAAACAGCATATTAACCATGTCACAGTGAGGAAAAGGGTGAAATGAGAATCTAGCCCTACACCAAAAGTGTGAGATTCTCATGTTACCTCCTTAAGTGTCTCTTCAACCAGCATCCATTTTAGTGCCCGCATAACTTAAGCACAGCTTTAACCCTTTTTTGTGCCTCCAAAATCCGTTGGAGTTTGAGGATTCTAGGTTTTTGCTCATCTCACTAACCACTGGCTTGTATAATTCTGCCACAGCCATCCTGGAACAAAAACTGTGGCTTGGGATATGCAGGGTGCCACACACAACATCAGTTTTTTAAAGCTTCTGTTTTCTACAAAAGAATATGGTAGCATGTCAAATGCCAACACTTTGGCATATTTTCCATTCCACAGGAAACTTAAGGATTATGGTTGTGAAGTTTTTTAACTCCTTCCCAAGAATTAAGTAATTGTGGTGTGTCAGTACATAGCAGAACTAGATAACTTTATTACTTTAACTTGACTAGAGGAGGTGGTATTAGCATGTGTGGGCAGTATATGACTCATCTCCTACAGCAAATTCAGAAACATACTCGTCTGCAGCAGGAGCCATAGGTGTTATTTTGAACAAATAAACTCACAGAACTTTTAGGAGTGCTTCTGCTGCTAGATTTTACACCTCTGATGTGTTAATAGTGTGTCTCCCAGTGAGATATGTGGTTGTGCTTTATTCAGGATCTCAAAAAGCATGCTCTTAGGTGTTTTAGATAGCAACATGTTTAGCTTTTGGACACAGTAAGATTTAGTTGCCTATCATCTCTTCTAAAAATTGTGTTGCTTTCTCTCTTTATAAAACACAGAATGACATGCTCAGGAACCTTACCTCACTTTTATACTACTAATTATAATCATATGGCTGCTTATTTACATACAAATCTGTAACTTAAATTTTACTCTGTTCTTTATATTCACTTGCATCTTTATGAGGAGAACAAAAGCAGGATGCACCAGGTAAACAATCATAAGCATTTTGTTATTATTGAGTTGTTTTAATACTGTATATTTTAACATACTTATTAGTATATTACAATTTAAATAAAAGATATGTTAATACCTAAGATATATCCATGGCAGTGCTTAACCATTTCAGTATAACTGAGTGAGCCATAAAAGTGTAAATTTTCTTTCTTTTTCTGTTTATACATTTGTTACTACTCTTACCTAGATTTTGTATATGGTATTTCGTTACCAACTATTGGTCACAAGTAGTGCAGAATAATGTATTTCCTATGTTTATTATTAGAATGTGTTAGATTATTTTCATGTTACTGAATTATGTAACAGGTTTATTTCTGTTATGTCCTCTAAAAAGAACTTCAGTGTTTTGTAGTTTATATCAGAAAAAGGTATTGTTCAAAACTCTGTTAATTAGAGAGTGCATACCCAATATTTTATTTTATCAACTCGATTAATTAGGGTACAGTTTTACACTAGTTCTTATGTGTTGTTGCTTTGGTATATAAACAAATAAAATTATTTTTATTGAGAACAATTTTTATGATTGCATATTTAAAGTTGAGGCTGATAATGCTTCCCCAACTATTTCAATATCAACAGGGTGTGGAAAGATGGTGTATATCATTATCTTTTAGTCATAAAGTACTAACATATTCCTTGGCATTATGATAAATTAACAACATCTACTGAGAAAAGTCAAGTTTACACCATAATGTTCTCACGTATTATATTAAACTAACTGAAGAGCCCTTGCACACGGGCCACAGTGCTACCCAGCAACGGCCGCGGTGCAGTCATGCACTGTAGAGACTGCCTGCACCTCAGCTGATACGGGGCGGGGTGCTCCGAATTCAGACCGTAGTCGAGGACTAAGGTCTGACTTCGGAGCCCCGCACAGTTAGCAGCCGCCAAGCAGGCAGCCTGTAGTGTACATGACTACACAGAGCGCAGCCATCTCTACTGCGCATGACAGCTTCTGACAAACAATTAAGCAAATTATTATATAGGATAATTCTGTAATAAAGCTTTATAGAAAGAATCTGAGATATATAACTAAGGTTTGCTGAATTAAGCTCATTACTGCCACAATCTGTTTGTCCAAGGTATTTTTGTATGCATGAAATAGTATAGTAAGATGTTCTTTAGCATGGAAATCTGCAGTAACTTTGGCAATGATCCTACTTGCCAAAGAGCTTTGATAATGACATTTTTATATGGCCACGTGAGGTCATATGTCAATGCTTGATAATAAGTGGTGACTGATAACTGGGAAATGGGCTTATTAATATTCATTGTTTTATTCGTGATAACAATTACTCCAACATTATCTGCCTTTTCTTGACAATATCCTGCCTGAGATATAAACTTTGTACAGAAAAATTCCTTGTGTATTAAAGTTACATTTAGTATATGTTTAACAAAGGACTGTGATTTTCAACCATATTTTAACAGGTTTAAAAGTATGGTTATCTAATACAGGGTGAAAGTGTTTTTATATGGAAAATAGCACATAGATTATCTTTATTAACAAAGAGATAATGTTTAGTTCAAAAGAACAATAGCACATATTTATTTTGTATGTATTATTAAAATGATAGTAATTCTTTGAACTGAAATATTCTGCAAGTGCAGTATATGTAAAGTTAAATTACCTATACTTTTTTCTTTCTCCCTTTTTTTTACATTTCTACCTATCTTTTTACACTTTATATTCCTGACAGTAAGCTTACTAAAGAGTTTTCTGGTCAGTGACCAAAAGAGCAAATAAAATAGTGTTCTAGTCAGTAACCATAAGAGCAGGCAGTGGAAAAATGTAACACTATCCTTGCAGCACTGAATGCTCTGTAGTGTGTATTATCTTTTTACTTTTACATTATATCTTTTCTACATTGTATCACTGTACCTTTTGTCATAGCCCTTGTGTTGTGCTGAGGGCACTAAACATATGCAGGGTTCAACAGTGAAGCAAAATAAGGAGACACTGCAAACATAGATGTGATTAATATATGTGTTTACTGAGTTTTGTATGATCTTCCATCAGCTTATGGCAATGAACGGTATTACACAGCATAGTTTAACCTCTTGAGTGCCAGAGGGGTATATATATATATATATATATATATATATATATATATATATATATATATATATATATGGGCTGTCTCTGTTTCAATTCCCTCACAGCCATTGGCTGGGATGTGTGCTTATGCATCTCCCAGCCAATCAGCTTTGAGCACCTCTGCTCTCCGTCTGGCATTCAACAGGTTAAACTATGCATGGGCGTGTGGGTAATTTTCATGAAATATTTATTTATGGCTCTCTTTTTTTAACAGGTTTAATGAAAAGAAGATGGAAGAAAAATGACAGACCCCAAGAAGAAGGAAGACGGAGGAGAGAAGAAAGAAGAAGAGGAGAGAAGATAGAAGAAGAAGATGTACAGTAGTTAACCAGGGTGCTGAAGACTCTGCTGGACATCATAATTAATGGTAAGTGCTACTTTGCATGGGCTGTTGCTTTGTACCTTAGTCGGGTTATCCCTATGAGTACCAGCGGGGTAATTATACCCCAATGGCACTCATAGGGGTTAATTCTAATAACTTTGGACATATTTTGGGTGTACCTTGGGTGTACTGATATGGGGCTTAGAGCCCCATATCAATACAGCCATGGGGACTCAGTTTTTTTCACATGCAATTCCTGCTTCGGGTGTTAAAAGATGCGCTAGCGTCTAGAATATCCCACGTTGAAGTGGGTCCCTTAGTGCATCTTAGCACCTAACTCAGTCTTTTGAATTGAAGTACAGAGTGTTTGTACTGTGTTTAATGTGGGGAAATTGCCTCTAAGTTTAGAAGCATACTCCATTTTCTGCCTGCAGTTCTTCATAGCACAGTTCTTTGCATTGCTTACTATGCTTGAAAAACTGCTGTTGTTTTGTTTTGTTTTTTGCCCGACAGAGCTCTTTAAATCGAACTTTTTGTTCAAGATTTAACATCAATGCATCCTGAATGCCATGTTGATGAAGACATTATGCTTAAAAAAAATCTGAATAGAAGCTACAACTTATATTAGTAAAAAACAAACATAGAAAGGGGGCAGTTAGGCCAAAAACAGCAGATCTATGGTATGAAGAACTCAATCACACAAAAAAAACACAGTTGAAAAATCTATTTATTCAGGAATATAGTACATAAATACAAGTGTAATACATCCTCTATTATAACGCTGATAAAAATAATTAAAAGCACAGAACAAACACAGAGAGAGAGAGACAACTGATTCCAATAAATAAACTATACAGAATACAATACAGTGCCCAATGCATAAGCCATATATAAATAAATTGATTTATCACAAGATGGATAAATTATCTCCCACAAATAAATAGATATTGGTACCATCACAAAAGGCTACAAGAGGATCCATAATGTGCAAAAATGTAATGAGCGCTACATAAGACCCTTAATAAAGTGCAAAGGACGAATGTAGTGTGAATGAATAAAGAATGTGCAAAAAGTGCAAAATAACATAGTTCATCATAAAGATAGCAAACACTCATCCAAAGTCTGTTAGGTGATACACATTGAACATTGGCAGGAGAGGATTGTTGGTTTCCTATTTCTCTTTACATTTTATATCACTGACATATTGGTTCCAGCGTTTGGGCTACGGTAGCTCATTTGGATGAATATATGATGATGACAGTTTGATCAAGAGCAGAGATAGTAGCTGCCCTCCCTTAAATCTTTCAGCACCACAAGGATGTGCATTACATAACCCTGTGGCAGAGAAATGGGCAGGACCAGACCTATAACAGTCATAGGTGTGGTATATGGCTTATGTTTTTAAATGTTGACAGAAGCAAAGGGTCAGGGCAGGAAGCATTTCAGAGAAGAGTACAATCAAGAAGGCATAGGCCAAATGACAAGAGATATCAGAGTCAGCTGGCACTGTGTTGTGGCATACTAGCTAAGAGGGATTGTGTGGTGGACAGTTATGGGGTAATGGGCTTACTAGTAGCCTGGAGGGTGCTATCTTTGCTTGTATCATAGATGCCAGGGACCCCATGAACAACAGTTGTGGAGAGGATCTGGTGCAGCATCTCTTCCCAGGCATTGAATGGGATGCTAGCAGGTGAACCACCTCCGGTGCCTCTTGCGTGCATGGCAAGGCCTCCCATCTTGTTTTTCACTTGCCCTTTACAGTTGGCCCAAAACTTCTTAATGGACTCAGTGGTCTGCTTACATCCGAACACCACATTGACCTTCTTCTGAGCACCAGTCCCAGAACAGAAAGTACTCCCTTTCTATGATGCTCTGCACCAGAACCATGTTCTCCTTGTGGGAGTGCATTGGGTCCTGCAATCCTTCTTCCTCCCAACCAGTCTGTGTAAGAATTTTGTGGGGCGGTTTGGAGTTCAGGCCTTGCCTGCGATGTCCCTGGTTGGGTGTGTTGCTCCCTGATATCTACAACCCACTGCCAGTTCTGTCCTTGTCTGCATTGTATCTGTCCATAGTTGGGTACCTCTACACCCAGCTGCCTCTCTCGCCCTCTCCTTCCTGGACCAGGGATTGCCTGCTCTACTTCCTTATCACTAGAGCCTCCCCATCCTTCTAGCCTCATCTCCCTGCCATATCACACCCACTCACACAGGCACTCACAGAGACACTCAATCATAATCACTCTCTGTCACTCCCTTTCACTCATTGAATCAGACTTTATAAATAAAAAATATGGATGTGTTGTGTGTGTAAAAATAAAAGATGTGTGTGTATGTTTGTGTTTGTGTGTGCATGCCTGTTTGCAACATCTGCCAAAGTATATTATTTATTTATTTATTTTAAGAAAAACGTTTTATTCATTTCTCAGTATCTTCTTTAATCTATCATTCTGACAAGGTGTGCATTAAATAAAAATGTTGTCTTCTACTTTATTGGATACATATTGGTGGATTATTCTGGGCTTATGAGTAGTGCATTTATAGGTTATTTTCTTCTTTCTGACTGTGGAGAGACTTTTTGCATTATTGATTCCATTAGCATTGCACGCATTAGCCAGTAGGAGGATTTGACAATACCCAGAGGTACCAGAGAGTGCTATCTAGGTTTTATTTAGTGTATGTACTAGCAAAAAAGGATATGACATTGCTAGTAACACATTCATGCATACAGCACATATACACAGACACACACAGAACCATGAGAAGAGGGGCTCATGTGAGAGATATAGATAGTTACGGATGCACACTCACACACACACACACACACACACACACACACACACACGAGAAGAGGGTGTCATGAAAGATACACACACATACATGGATATAAAACGAAAGAAAAGACAAATAGTCCTGACTCCACCACTGAGGTGTTTGCAGCTTGATGATAAAGACAAAGTCAGTATGGACAAACTCTGGATATAATGATGGTGGTAGTGTAAAAATGTCTCTCCAACTACTGAACTAGAATGACCATCACGTGGGCGACTGAGGATAATGAGAACTGTAGCCCAACAACAAGAGGGAGCCATCAGTTACCCATATGTGTTACAATGGCTTCAGGACTACAACAGCCATCATGTGAGTGGCTGAGGATGATGAAAACTGTAGTCCAACAATGGGGGAGCCATTAGTTGCCCATCTGTGTTACAACGGTATTCACTCTTCATCAAGCTTTTTTCTGAGCATTCAGTATTTCCCCTCTCTGGCCTTATTTGTGGAAGCTTCCATGTTTAGGAATATGTAGTGTCGGGAAGGCAGTGAATGAGAAGTGAAGAGAGCGCACAGCAACCAGAGAGTAGAAAGGGAGAGGAGGAGACTATTACCCACGGTTGCTAACAGAGCAGTAGTGCTACAGACAGTGTTAACAGCTTCAGTTTAGCTGAAGGCACAGAGAAGATTGATTCAGTCTGCATGGAGCATTGTCTTGGCTCAGTGTTAATTGAAGGTAGGAGGGACAAACAGGCCAATGCATGGAAATGGGAAGCAGGCAAAAAGGAAAATGTTGCAAATGTGATGGTGGAGGTAAAAGAGGACAATGCATGGAAAGCAGAGAAGGTGGACATGGTGGAGCAGAAAGAGGGAATAGGCATACTGGGAGGCAGTGCGAAGAGGGTAGATGGCAAGCGTGATAGCAGACACAGGAGAAAGCAGTGTGAATCCAAGTGAACCCAAACAAATGAAAAGAGGATAATGGGAGGGAAGGTGAGCAGAGAATAATGTGATAATGGGAGACAGGAGAGTGGTGAAAGGGAGGGTGGGGGAATGTAGACAGAAGTCTTTGAATAGTGGGGATGTGATATATTTGAGGTGAACAGTTCAAGATGAATAAGAGTAGAACAGTCGAAAGGTGAATGTGAGTTAAACAGAGGAAGGTGAGGCGATATGGAGGCAAAGGGGAATGTGAGTTAATGCGTTGGAGGTGAGTGTGAACTTACCAGGCGAAATTGAGGGAGGGTCTAGAGTGAGGAAGTGTGTCTTGTGTTGGAGGTTGAAGTTGTGTAGGTGGTGAATTGGAGGAAAGGTGTAGGGGGAGGAGGTGTGTACTGTGGTGGGAGGTGAAATCCTTGCATCAATTTTCACAGGAGAGAATTCCATAACTTTACTGCCCTTACTGCAACAAAAATCCTTGTCTTTGTTTTAGTTCAAAAGTGCTTTCCTCTAGTCTTAATGGATGTGCTTTCATTCATAGCATAGCTTTTTGAGTAAATAATTAATTGCAGAATTCTTTGTATTGACCTCAAACATATTTGCAAATGCTAATCAAATCACCCATTAGAAATCTCTTCTCTAATGTAAACAAAAACCCAGTTTCACTAGTCTTTCTTTATAACTCCTCCAATCCCTTTATCAGTTTTGTTGTATTCACTCTCTACAGTTCAGCAATGTCTTTTTTAAGAACTGGTGCCCCAAACTGTATTGCATATTTTAGATGAGGCCTTACAAAGAATTTATATATATTTATAAGGATCTGTGTTTCATTATGAGTCCAAACTCTTATCCAACTATTAAAAGAACAAGCAACCTTTGGCTTTCTAACTTTTGAGACAACAGCTTCCATCATCCCAACCAACCAAAAGTGGTTGGGGATGATGGGAGTTGTAGTTCACTGCAACTAGAAGGCCAAAGGTTACCTGCCCAAGTTATATTATATCTTGTTCCCCTGTGTCAGGACAGACATTTCACTGCACTTAGAAGAGTTGGCAGTGGGATAGGGAAAAACAGGGAGTTGGCAGTGGCATAGGGAAAAACAGGGACATTGGTAGTTACTGGATGGGTGAACTATAGCCATACCTTTCTTGATTTGAGTAATAGGTTTTTTTGTCAGCTGGAGTAATTTAATGGTGCCAATTTCCTTACCAGGTAACTGGGCTGCCTGGTGCTCTAATAAGGCATTATATTGTCCCAAGTCCCCAATCTTCTGACTTGTCAAATGTCAAATATTCTGCAATTTAATATTCATTTAGTCAATATTCTGCACATCTAAAGCATAAAAAAGTTGAGCTACAGTGATTTTCAAATGCCAAAAAGAGCTATACTGATTTGCCAATGACTAATAAACCAGAGACCATGGACTGACTTCTAACTACATTGCATTGTGATTCCACTAATTTGCATCCATCCCTTTTTGCTTGCCCTGCTTCTGTTGGTTCTATGTGTAACGTATATTCAAATGGAATTTCACTCATTAGCTTCTATCTGGAGGCTAGTCCATGAATCCTCTATCTTTCTTAGGATAGAGCACCGATGAACATATGTATTTTCTCCTCCCAAATTACAGTGCTAAAATTCATTTGTGACTTTAGAAGATGTTTAAGCCTTGATGGCTTTGTATTTTGCTAAAGTAGGATGCCTTGAAATAACAAATCAAAAAATATATTTCCAACAATATAGGCTATGTCAGTTTTCAGATATTTCATTCTGTCAGACACTTAGTTAATAACAACTGTATTAAGGGCAATATATCACATGAAATAAAATAACCATTGTCTAACATAATTCCAAAAAATAGTGAAACACCCATTAGTAGTGGACTTTTGCCAGTAAAAACAGTATTGAAAATTATTTCTACAATGAACCAAGTATTAATTTCATCTGCAAATAATGAATATGTAATATATAATACCACAAATATGTTAGTCTTGGACTGCAGATCCTGTTTAAATCTTACTGAGTGATTGGTTTGCTCATTCCTCCTTTCACATGAGAACTATTTTTCTTTTTCTTTTAGACATATTTATTAGATTGCAAAGCAGTCTTGATTCCGTCAGAATCAACTGTCAATACCCATAATTCTCTGTGAAACAAGAAACTGAATTAGTTGACTTTTAGTAAGAAACAAGTAATTGTTCTAATATGATAGTTGGGATCACTTAGTTCAGTGGTTTTTAAACTGCATCCTCTGAACTACAGTGTTATCTAAAGAAGAAAAAGACATTCCACAATGCAAATGTAAGTAATGGAGGAATGTTGAAAAAGGCTAGGGTGGCAGACAGTGGGACTTATGCCCAAAAAAAAGAAGAACAGTCCAGGGGAAACACAACTGCACAACAGGGGATACATGAAAAGTCTCAAAACTTCCATTGATTTAAAATGAGACTTTAATCCCTTAAAACCAGAGAGGTCTCCAATGTATTGTGAAGCAATGCATCAGAGTCCTTTCTAATATTCAAGGGGTTAAAAGCCACATTAAAGTCAGTTGAATATTTAATTTGTCCTCTACACTGAAGAACTGCTGCTCTTTTCTTTTGTGCATAAGTCGAGTGTATGTGCGGTCCTGTGATTACTGGTGGATGTGTGAAAGATATAAACAGATTCAATTACCTATTACTCCTTAAGTCCTTAATGGACTAGCGATCTGGGAAGTGAACTCCCCTTAAAGACCGATTTGAAGTTGGTTGGTGCACCGGCACACGTGACTGATCACATGTCCAAGCACACCGAACCCAAGTCTGAGAGAGACTGCTCTGTTCTTGGAGAGGTCAATTTCAGGTCCCTCTAGTTCTTACAGCACTCCCGCAGGAATGCTGTAATAACAAAATAGTGACATGCTAGGACCGCCACCAGTCCTATATGCAAGTTTACTGGTGACAGTTCTGACACATCGCCAGTCATTAAGGGGTTAATTTATTTTAACACTTTTACCAATTAGCATTCATATTTATCTGATATTGATATTTTTAATCCCTTGGATAATAGCGAAGTTTCTAATGAATTATGAAGTAATACATTATAGATGGAGACCTCTCACAGATCCAATGTTTTAAAGCAGTACTACCACCTGTTAGAAATATGGCCCCAAATAACTACCAATCTCGTGACTAGCTGCTCAGTAGCGCTAATCAGCAGAATTATTACCGCGTTCATGAGATTTATAGACTGCTCCAGGAATGACAGGCAGGAAAACACGCATACATCTTTTCATAGTGACATCTGTGCGTCTGCGCTGTCAGTCCCAGCCTGCTCTAGGAAGCGTTGCTAGGAGCCGTTTGGGTCCAAAAGGGACTGACAGCACAGGCGCACAGACGTCAATATGGAAAGATGTCTGTGAGGTTTCCTGCCTGTTATTCCTGGAGCAGTCTATAAATCTCATGAACGCGGCAATAATTCTGGCGACTAGGTTTACTGAGCAGCTAGTTACCAGATGGGTAATTATTTGGGGCCATGTTTCTAATAGGTGGTAGTTCTGCATTAAAGCAACACTTCAATCAGCCTTGGAGATTTTGAAAGAGTTTTCAGAATCACCTATGCTGTATTAACCAGTTTTTATTTAGAAAAGTATTTTTCAAGTTATTTAGATTTATATATAATGGTAATTATGGAATGCCTCCTGTATTAGCCCAATATTACTTCCCCCACTCATGACAATATTCATCAATGCATTGTACACATCCCTTTGCAGTGTAATGCACAATATGCAATATGTAAAATTCTATCCACAAAGTGAAATATGCTACACACAAAACACTTTACTCTGTGCAATATGCAAAATGCTATAAGTAGTATGCAAAATGCTGTAAGCAAAACATTATACACAAAAAGCTATGTGTTATACTCAACATGCAATATGCTACATGCAATACGTGATACACAAAGCACAAACACAATACTTTATATGCAAAACACTATAAACTGCAATAAACCATATGAAAAACACAATATGTAAAATGCAATATTCAAAAAGCTATACGCAAAATGCCATACACAAAATGCAATATGTTATACTAGTGTTAAAGTCAGTGTGCACGGGCCATGGAACAGTGAAGTAACGGCAGTATGCAGAGCAGGACCAGCCTCTTAACCCTTTGAGTGCCAGAGGGGTACACAATGCAAAGCAATGCGTTGCGTACCCCTCTGGCACTCAAAGGGTTAACATTACCCGGACCTGCCCTGCATACTGCTGTTACCTCACTGCTCCACTCAATTGCGTCACCTCACTCACGCGATGCAATCATGCTCAGCAGAGAGTGGCCAAACGAAGGCAGACTCTACTGCACATGACTGCATCGTGACAAACTTTCTGGCCTTTTATTATATATAGGAGGATGCAAAGCACAATACTCAATATACAAAATGCTGAATGCAATAAGCAAAAGCCTTATGTAAAATACAATACACAATATGCTATACACAAAACACTTTACACAAAATATTTTACATGAAACACATATTACAAGCAAAACACACACACACGCCCAAACATGATCTCGCTCATATACTCTCTCACATAAACACACTTATGCTCACTGATACAGTGTTGTGTAACACAGTGCATTGCAATGTGTTGCACACCTCACACCTTTTTGGAAGAGAAAGGGCTAAGCAGTAAAATTTTAAAAAGCCAGTCATTAAAACATGTAAACATGTAACTGGACTTTTAAAGTTTTAACCATGTAAGTGTCCCAATAGGACAAAATAATTGTTTAAGATACTTCTCTTTGATTCACTTTGTTTTGTTTCTGTATCACTATATGATGTTTTTATTTTTTATTTTAACTACAGGGATATTTTGAGTCCACTGGCTTTCACCTTGTTTGATGACCAAGTGGCTTAAGTGATGGCTAGGTGTTATTTGTATCCTTATATCATTAGCACTAGGCAGCATCAGCACTCGGCTCTGTGGTTGGCTAATATGGAATACTTCCTCTTGAATTAGTGGGAGTTTAGTTTTTGTGGGCTATTGATGAGCCAGTAAGTGTTGTTATAATTGAGGTAAAAGATGTGTAGCTAATACACTGTTTCCAGTTGGCTATTCGGCTTTTAAATAGGTGGAAGCTGTGGAAGGTTGATCAAAGGATCTTGATTAAGCGTTCCATAAGTGAAATGAGTTGATTGAATCAACAATAACACTGCCTCCTAATCTATAACTTGATTGTTGGCCTCAAATATGACCTACAACACTGGAAGACTTGTTATTAACTGAAGCAATAAAGGTATCAAACGGTTGATTTTAATACTGCTTGGAGTTTTGATGTTATATGGGTTCTGTCAAGTTGCTATGTTAATGGGATTAGAAAGTCCCAGACGGTTATTTTAGCTTGAAATGGATGCTTTACTAAAATACAAAAGTCTGTGAATTACTGAATGTATATAACAGTTTTCTACTTAATACTGGAGCTGCTGTTTTGTTGTTTGTTGGATACAGTTACTGTCCTGTAGCAGAGCTCAGTTTTCTTTGTGGACATACAATGGAGATTTTTTACTTTTGTGAGAGCTATACTCACTGCAAAAGGAAGAAGCATTATAAAGAATATCTCCTTTTCAGCTTACAAGCAAACACACCAAAGGCTTAATTAGGTTATTGTTTAATTAACATGGAAGAAACCATAGATGGCATCTCAGGGGCTTTGGAGGGTAGATGTCTACGCCCTATAGATGAAACAACAAAGATACTTTTCAGTCTACATTTGCTGTTTGTGGAGACTACAGATGGAGATAAAATAAATTCTCCGGATTTAACATGATGAAGGAAACTAAAACTTGGTGGGAGATCATTACCCTACAGCAGTACATCAAGGTTAAGAGAATACCACAAGGATTGAGAATTAAGAAGACTTCAACTTTTATTACAGATGATGAAAAATTAATGGTGAAATGGAACCGTGTTTTGTTGCAATGCTCCAATACTCTGATGGATCTAATAATCGAATGTAAGCAGCAAATTTTGAATCAATTGCAGATGGAAATCAAGAACAAACAGAGCAATGTGGTTTAATACAGAGGCAGTCCAGATTTTGATATATTAGATGCAGAATTGGCAGAACATCTTGAAAAACTAGAAGCTTCAATAATGGAAACCAAACAAAGAAAATTCCTATGAGATAAAGAAGACTACAAATGGGCAACATCTATAAATGGAAGAAACAACTTAATTCAATGTATGCAAAAGTATAATGTAAATGCATTTTAAAATCCAGGTCAAAAAAGTAAACTGTAGTAGTATTGAAGCAGATACAGTAAAATATAGTTTGTAGAGACCTCTGCTGAATCAGTTGAAAATATAACTACTATTCCTTGAGCTTCAGCTTTATGACAAAGAAGGACAAGTTGGCCACCATTTTTTGGAGACAATAGACGAAACCAAACCACTCAGAAGAACATAGTCAGATGAAGACTGTCCAAATCATAAGAAGAAGAAGGAAAAACCTTGCAGAAACAAAGAAAAGGGAGGAATAAAATGAAGAAATAAGATTGATTATAAATTTGTCCAGTTATAAATTTTCTTGAAAATAGTTTTATAATAAGGACTTAATTTTGTACCTAGCCGACACTTCAGCATTTTTGACGCCTTGGTTGATGTCAATAGGTTTGTTAAAAAATTAACTCTTAGAAAATATTATGATATTGACAACAGTATGACTGAAGAAAATAAGAGGTCCCAAAGTCGCTACATATAGAACAAAAGAGTAGGACAACGGACCTCACATTTAGAGATTTTTGCTGTCTTACAGACTTGGGTGACATAAGAAGTGAAGGTGAATCAAGTGTTGAGGAGGAAGAGATGGTTAATAAACCCAAAATTCAACTTTCTCTAAACTTGTTTTTTTATTCAGTTAGTTGCAGGGGTCCTATTTTGGATGCCTTTCAACAACTGGTTGAAAAATGCATTTTCAAACTGAATGGCAATATAAAAGAAAATAAATATGTTTCCAGCCTTAATAAAGCAGTAGTAGTCCTCTGATTCAGCAGCAGCAGCGGCCCTCCAGCTTTTCCTGTTAGTTACTTGTGATAGCTAGCACTCCAAACAACTTTATTTTTTTTCACTGTATCTCTTTCTCTCACTCTCTTTCTCCTTGTCTTTGCTTTCTCTCATTTTCTTGTTTAATCTACAACATGTTACATGGCGAGAAATTCAGGGTGTATATAGTATGTGAGCAGGGAGCTTCACTGGGAAAATCTATGGTTTTAATAAAACAGTGGAAAATCTACAGGAATTTACATCAAATAAAAGGAAAATTTTTCATGAAAGTGCTGGTAGGAACAAAATGGCACTTTTCATTATCCCTACCCACCACCACAAGAACAGGAATAGTCTTGAATGTATGATGTTGAAGGATCAATTACCTTACCTGGCTTGTAATTTCTTTATGCCCTTTTCGTTGGGAGAACCTGCCAGTTCCTTAATTATTGTGAAAACCAGAATTAAAGCAAGAAATTTGTAGTAATCTATTAGATGGAATACTTAAAGAGGAATTTTAAAATGTGTAATTAATACTATCTAGTGGCATGCTTATCTATGAACCTCTATCATTTAAACTCCCAAAAGTTTGATTAATTTACCTAAATAAAGAAAGCATGTCCTTGGAAGGTGCCAAACAATTGTTGGTATTTGTTTTAGAATTTACTATTCCCAGGGCTTAAGATATGTATTCCATTTACTTTAGAAATTATTGCACAATGTAAATGTATGCACACACATGAAAATGTATTGCTAGTCTTGATTTGCCAATAATAACTTGAGAATATTATGCTGCAGACTCTAAACACCATATCAACAATGCAATTCTCTCCTGCATGTTCAAATAACCAGGTTGTAGGGAGGCATATCAGGAAGCATGAGATGCCTACCCTACTATGTTACAATTACAAAATACGCAGCATTAAAGGACCACTAACACCTCCTAATAATAAAGCCTCAATTGTCTTAATTTGGACATAAAATTCTTATGGACACTATAAATCAATTCTGTGTAGCTTGGTTTTTCAAAATTAATTAGTACTAAAAGTCATGTCCACCCAGGCAGGCATGATATATTTTTGCAAGACTCAAGGACCCCAAACCCCACCACACTGAAAAAGTTTTTCTTGTCTTAAAACATTTTAATGTAAAAAAAATAATAAAATAATGGATAGAACTGAATCATAGTGGCCAGTAGTTTTTTTTCCCCAGATTAAGGTAAAAGGGGCTTTTCAATAGGGGGTGTTCGTGTACCTTCAAGGGCTTTGTGAACAAAGTAAAAGTGGAGCAAATTCTGGGCAAAAGCATTTCCTCATAGATAACAATGGCATTGCTTGGCGCTGCTTGAGGCAGCTAAAGCCCCAGATCTCCTGTTTAAAGCCCTGGATCTTGTTTGACATGTAATGGCACAATTGCGCTATGTGGTGCACAAATAATGTATTAGTTTGGACCAATCTGAATCCTAATAAATAAACATTTTAGTAAAGAAGATTGGTTTACACTTTCCATTGTGCCAGTACTTTATTGGGTATAGAATTACATTATTTTTGAATGGTATTATATTTATTACTATTTTATTATTCCTAATTTTTATTTAATTAAGCTGAGTGCTTTTTGTTAGGACCCACTACTTATATCTTGGATTTCAGATATATCTTTATTGATTTTAAGCACCCCATATAGACTGATATGGTTTAGCTCTTTATATACACTTAACCTTTTGGAAAGCTAGAAACTCCCCAGGGGAAAATAAATTAATGAAACCATTGAGTCTACTTTTTATATAAGATATAATCCTATCTGTAAACAATTCTCACTTTTGCATAATGAGATTATTAAACTGAGTTATAATATTGATAGGTTTTCTATATCCTTGGGTTCTTCTGATATACAAATTCAGAAGCCTCTAGACACCCTTGACTCAGAGACTACTACAGTGGGCTACGGTAGGGTGAGGAACGTGGACAAGTAGCAGGTACTCCAGACTGTATCTTTGTACAACTCCTTTGTTGCACATGCTGAAAAGTGGAGTGTTATTATGGTAGTAGACTTAGAAGTAGCCCCATGGGGTAGGTTAGAACGTTGTTGATATTTCTGAGGCATGAGTAAAAGTCAGGAGGAAGAAGTTGCTTATTGCCTTGAAAAATAATGAAGGAATAAGTGAAGTTAGGTGTCTTGCTGGAGATGCAGCTCAGAGGCATAGAAGGCATATAGCAATGATTCTTAAGGCAGCAAGACATGAATAGATTTTTTTGTCCACCTTGGGACTAATGAGCTGTATTTATATGTTGTTAGTAAAGTGCAGAAATGTTTATCTGGCTCAGGTCCTTTGTAATTTTTTTTTCTGAGGTTTTGCTTATGCAGAGGAACGAAGAAGGTTGGGAGTTTCTCATAACTGACTTTAACATGTGGTTAAGCAAATGGTCAAAGATAGAAGATATGGAATTACTGGACATCACAGAGTTGATTGATATGATAAGGCATTCTTAAGATAGGTGTGCATCCATCTTGCCAGGGAACTGAGCTACTGTCAAGAGTTTAGATACTTTATTAACAATTAAACTAGATAAGGGGGGCAGTTCACTCTCCTTTCAAATGGACAAGCTTATTGGAAAGGACTTGTCTTATAAGTCAGCTTCAAATATGGATAGTAATTTGCATACCTGCAGTAGTAAGCATACCTGTGGGAGTAAGGGAGTAAGGTGATAATGTGGAGATAATGAGGAGATAGCTTCTCCAGTGATATCACTTCTCCAGTTCCTATGAAATTCTATAGAGCCAATGCACTAAGATTTTGAGATCACTGGAGATCTTAGTGCATCTCTTCATCAATCCTCCTTAGTGCACAACCCCCACCTCCTCTTTATCACCTCGTTATCAGTCCTTAGTTCATAACTACTGTCTCTTCTTTATCACCTCTTTATCACCCCTAGATAGATTTCCAAAGCATTACTTTGCTTTTTTTTTTATTATTCTGTTGCCGAAGCAAAGATTGCTGCAATCCAGCAACAGAGGTTTACCGAGGGTGATGGAGTGGGGAGAGTGTTTGGATATATGGTGGATCAGGCAGCAATAAGTGGGGGTATTGTTCCTCTGGTTTTCCCTACCTAATCCAGATCAAGGAAAGCAACTGATTTTCACCTGCTTTCACTGGGCTTCCCAAGCCTTTTTTTGATGTAGTTTTGGGGTATTTTTCAGTAATCCAAAAATAATCTAATGAGGCATTTTTGGGGTACAAAAACCCAGTTCGTTAATCCATTTGTGATCCTTGCTCAGAATGTAACTGCAGAAAAACTGCTTGAAAAATCTGCTGAATTTGAAATACTGATTCAGCATTTATTTTGATCTAGAGTGGAATCTCAGCTTTCATATCTAGTTTAATCGTATTTCCTTTTCTCAAACTAGCATTAGGTGTTTTATTATCAGCTTAGACCAGACATGCCAGTCAGTATAGAGAACTGCTGTATTTTATAGCATTGTTTTTGGCATATATAATTTTAATCTACAAATGTGCCCTTAACAAGGAAAACATAACAATGATATAACAATGTTACTGTCACTTTAAGGTTAAAATGTTCCAGCAGTGAATAGGTCAGTTTTTTATATTCTGAGAATTGGCTTCACATAATGTGCTCTTATGGTATTTAGCAATCGAAGAAGGCATTTTATCTAAGAGTAATGCCCCAGTACATAATGTAGCTGAGTAAACATTTACATAAAACAGCTGCTGAGAGCGTTAAATGTGCCTATATATCAGATATACATTTTGGCTTTTTTTTTAAATTAGCATTTTCCTAGAAAGAAATATGCTTGCCAAATATAGGCAAGAAAAATGAAAGAAAAGTTTTTCAATGTTTTCTAACATTAATTCTGTGCCATTTAAGCAGTCGTCCCTTGACTGATTTTCTTCAGATAAGTTACTAGATCTTATGCTTTCTTTATTGAATATTTTTGTTTAAACTGCTTAATAGTATAGTAAATTAAAATGTGCTCATGCTGCCTGACAGCAGCGTACAGTAATAGACTTAATAAATGGCAACAAGCTATTTAACATGGTAATATTCTATCTGATACTTCTATGTACTGTGAGGAGCAACATTATATATTTAGCCCTAACTGTTCAAGCCCTACCCAACCATGAGCTTCTCCTCCCCAAGCTGCAGTACAATCACACCGTGGTGGAAAATGACTTAATATCAGTGTCAGGAATGTTGCAGCACATTTCAACTGAGAATGAATGACAACAGTTTTATGTAACTTACACTACATGGCACAAAACAAACTCATTTGGTGACCAACTACAACTGAGATAAATGTCCTGCATGACTTTTCATGAAAAATGGATGGTTTTTCTGTTTTTTCTTAAAAGTTTTCTTCTTTTGACCAGTGCAAAATTTTCCTCCTTTTCACCTATTCCAGCAAATTTTTCACTTATTCCAACATTTTTTCTCCTATTCTAACACATTTTTCTCCTATTCTAACACATTTTTCTCCTATTCCAACACATTTCTCTCCTATTCTTACACTTTTTCACCTATTCTAACACATTTTTCACTTATTCAACACATTTTTATCCTATTCCAACACATTTTTCTCCTATGTTTAATATGTTGCAACATTTCCCAGCACAATATTACTTCTTCTGAGAGCTGTAATTGAGAAATAAGTAGCTGGAAGTCAAAGTTGTGAGTCCTACAGCAACATATACCTTGAAAAATGTCTTAGCATGCAGAGTGCCTTTGTCTTTTGCCCACAACACTTACTTCCTGCTTAAGTGATACTGGCACATAATCATGATTATGTTAAGTGAAAAAAAAAATTAAGTACAAACTACTATGTGGCACATGTGTATGGTAGTAGGGAACTGGCACGGTGTGATTGATGGAACCTTGACAAACTGCATCCACCCCGGGAGGAGAGGGATCATCATCATTTATTGCACATACTGCAGCAACCATTGCTGCAGTCAGTTTTTTACTACCACTTACACCCACATCCCTGCACTGCTCTACCTTTCCCCCTCCTGCTTGTGCATTTGCTAGACATTACTCAACTACTGTGTGTGTTTTTACTCATTACAGTATACATCTGATGGAGTGTGATGTCTTACCTTGGCCCTCAGCAAAATTCTCAATGTAGTCTGCTGTCTATCGAATCAGTTAAAGAGCTCACTTCAGACTCCCAGTCAGCTGTCTAATATATTTATTTGTTTGATTATGTATTTTTTTATTTATTTTTTTAATTTGTCCACCCTATCTTATCACAGTTAGTCCAAAAAAATATATATATCTAAAAAACAAAATCAACAACGTCTTTTCCCAGATATCCCCAGCACAGAGCCAACAAAAACAAAAGCAAAATCAGCAAGCAATCTGAACCCCATCTGCCTGTGTCTTGCCAGCCAGTCACAACAAATTTTGGGGTATTCTGGGTCAACCTCCTTCCTCCCTTCTTCTCCCTCAGAGAAGACATGTCCTACCTAAATGACTGCCTAAACTAAGCTTCAATTCCCCTTTATCTTCTCTAGCTCAAAATCCTGCTGCTCTCTCCTCTCACAAACACAGAATGGCTGCTGTGAGAGCCTGACACCCTTTTATATGGCTGTAGAAAACTAGAGAAAACTTTTGTGTGGTGGAAATTTTTTGCGAAGGGGAAAGTGCCATTTTTCACCGATTTCATTTTGAGGCAAAAATTTTCATCCCATCCTTAATGGTGTTACGCGTTGGGTTGGTCGGGTCTGAGAGGATCATATTCCAGTACACACTTGTTTACCATACTGATTGTCTATTTCATTAGTAATGGCTGATAAGTATTTTCTTTTTTTATGCACGTGGTAATTTTCTTTGTCTATATATTTTGAATATATCTATGAAACATTTAAGGAATAGTGAATATGCCTTTTGCACTTGTAATGGCCATTTTTCATGCTTACGACTTATTAGCCAGGGCCTATTTCTGGCACCTTATTACTGTTGACTTTCACTGGGGATTTATACTTTATATGAGTTTTACATATACTGATTATTGACCTTGAGTGTTCTTGGGTATATTGTATATATTTTTCTCATACTGGGTAATATACAGGTTGCACAGACATTCCTTTCACTGTGTTTTTTTAAATTATTTTTATAGATTCATCTATGAATTTTTTACCAATAAAAGTGTTATTTGTTATATACATTTGTCTGGGTAGAGTACCTTGGTGATAAGATGTTCTTTGTTGGGGTTTTCTTTCCCTTTTCCCCGCTTTTCATACTACTACTTTCACAAAAGTTTTGGTGCTTGTTTGTCTCGCTGTCAAATACAGCAGTTGGTTGAGCAGCTACACCTTCTTCCATTATGCCATCAACACTAGAATGTGACTTGTTGTTTATAGTGTTTTAAGATGGTTTGTTAATAGTACTGGTGCTGGTCATGGTGGTCTAACTTTTGGTGGGACTTTGACAAACTGCATCCTTCTCGGGATGAATCACCATAGTTTATTGCACACACTACAGTAATGTGACTGCAGTCACATAACTTACACATCTTTGCACTGTTCATACTCCTTTCCACCTTCCCCTATACCCTTGTGAGTTTGCTGGTGTAACGGTTTGTTTTGACACTCAGACCAGTAGGTAAAATAAAACAACGTTTATTGAATGAAAATAAGTGCAAATAATCGCCCTCTACAGGTGACAGCAGCAATTGCAAGTGAATACACAGTGCACAGAGATTCACTATAATGAATAGAAGGCACACACAAAATGGTACAGATAATAGTGAACTGGTCACTAAAGGGTAAATGAGAACAATCAGTCCGTCTCAGCAGTGGGGTTTGGCACGCCCGAATGGTGTAGTGATAAACTGAGCATATGTGCACAGCACAGAGTTCATGCAATGGAGGATAGTAGGTGTTCAGTGACCAGCATAAGCTTAGGAGAACAGTGACCCAAACATAGCCCCTGCGGGCGTTCCCAAAGAGACCACTGATACTGCAAGTGCGAGAGTATGTAGCCCCCACGGGCGTAATCAGAGAATAGCCTGAGATGCAAAGCTTGCGTTTAGCCCCCACGGGCGTATAACCGGAGACCAAAGTGAGCACAACACGAGCCAATAGCCCCCACGGGCGTAGACGTTCGGAACCTGCAAGAGCTTGGAGCCTAATCTTGCTACCACTCAGAACCAATAGCCGCAATGCATACCTCCGGTAATTAACATGATACCGAGAGCCTAAGGCGCCCAACCGGACCGACAGGACTTGACTACTCTGCAGTTGTATATCGGAGTCGCTGTCCACGTTAGCGGCCAACTCAGCAGAAGTAGACCAATAAGGTAAAGGCTCTATGACTGGAATGGAGGTTCGGCAAGAGCGAAGCGGCACTGCAAGGGTTAAAGGGTACGTTTAAATCTCCCAGGCTCGGTATGGTAACTAAGCTCTGCAAGCGTATGGAGGCTCGGTACAAGGAGCACAGCTCTGCAAGTCAGCAAGGAACTCTGCACTGGAGAAGGGTTACACCGGAGTGTAATGGTCACACTGCGTCAGCACTCAGCACAGCAGGAGTCAGAATGTTGCGGCGGCGACAACAGGCAAACACAGGTCGCTGGAACAGGCCGTGGTCGATCACGAAGCAGGAAGTCAGCCAGCCGGGTCCTAGCACGTAGGAGGTTCTCAGACAAGCCGGGTCGTAGCACGTAGGAGATTCTCAGACAAGCCGGGTCGTAGCACGTAGGGGGTTCTCAGACAAGCCAGGTCAAACACGAGCAGGAACACTGGAGCGTAGTCAGGACAGGCCAAAGTCGGTACACAGGAATCCGGATACAGGAACACAGCAACAGCAAGACTGGCTCAGAAACACCACGAAAGGGCATCTGACAGATGTGATAGGTATAAAAAGGTCACCAGGGGGCGGGCCAAACCAACTCAGCAAATCAGAGTATGCCACAGATGAGAGTGACAGGAGGATCACAGGCACTGTGATAGCTGGACATTACTCTGTGTGTGTGTTTTTACTGCAAAGTACACAATAGAACTAATTGAATGTGATGTCTTGCAATGGCCCTCTACAAAATACTCTATCTCATCTAGTCTCAGTTTGTCAGGGTCCCTGCAACTTATCAATTTTATATTTATTTATTTATTTATTTGAACTGCCACATCCCATCCCTATCACTGCCAACAAAAAAAAAATAAAAAAACCCTGTTAAACTACTTCTTTCCCCAGGGTCCCCCAGCCAGATCATGACGAAAATTGGATCAAAGCTGCACGTGTCTTTCCAATCAGTCACACAAAATTTTGGGGTGTTTGGGGTAAACCTCCTTTGATCCCTTCTCACACCCCCAGACTCCTCTAGCACAGAAATAACAGCCAGATCAGGAAATTAACTTGGATTACAGCTGCCTATGTCTTTCCAATCAGTTACACAGGGTAAGTGGGGTAAATCTCCTTTGCTCCCTTTTCATAACCCCAGAGTGCCCCAGCACAGAGATAAAAACAGCCATATGAAGAAGGAATTTTAATGTCGGCAAACTGCGTCTTCCTATTCAGTCACACAAAATTTGGGGGTATTTGGGTTCAGCCTCCTTTCTCCCTTCATCTCCCCCAGAGTGCCCCCAGATTCCCCTAATACAAAGGACAAATGCCCTGCCTACAAGATTCTATAAACTAAGCTTCAGCTCCTCTTAATTAGCCTATTTTCTCTAGCTCGAAAATGTGCCGCTCAGTCTTCCTCTCACTCAAACACAAAATGACATGCTGTGGGAACCTGATTCCTCTTTTATATTATGCCTGTGGTAAAACAAGGGAAACTTGTCGCATGGTAGGGAGAAATTCAGTCTTCCTTTTGATTTCAATGTAGTGAGTTAGGCGGAAAAAGCAGAAAAACAGCACTTTTCTGAATAATTTGCAGTTCGGCAAAAGGTGCCAATTTTCTCCTCTTTTGCTTTTGAGGCAAACACTTTCACCCATCTATATTAAAAAGAGTCATTTCAATAAATGGAAATGTATATGTGCAATTGGTTTGCACCAGAATTGCTATGCTTCATTGTATATCAGCCTCAGTAAATTCTGTAACAGTTGATTGAAAAAAAGGTGGATTTTATTTTATTTGCAGGTAGGATTAAAACTTATGATTTGTTTCTGTGGGTTTTTTGTGTTCTTATTTGGCACCATCATATGAATTTTACTTGAAAACATATTTATCAGCACTACTGATCTTGTTCCGATTTACAGTTTAACACAAAACAGCAGTCTCAATTCGTTCCCCAATGATTTTTTCACTATGTGCCAATGATTGAAAACATTGCCTGTCTGCAAAATAACATCAGCCAGTTTCTAGGGGCTTAATCAGTTGACTGGAGAAATACAGGGGAAAATAGACTTAAAGGTTTGATATTGCAAAAGACAAACAAATGGAATATGTTTATGCAATATAATGTTTTCTTCACTTGTAGTTTAAAAGTTCATACATTCATCTACACTACTCAATGCATAATAACCAACTTGCTGGGATTTTTTTGTTTGCTTCAATATAATGTGATATCTTGTTTAGGGTCTTGAAAAACAACTGATTAACAGAAAAGCCAGTCCTGTGAATTGCAATTGAATTGTTGACCTCACTGTAGAGGTCTGTCAACAGAAATTTGAGTATAATTTAGGGATTTAGTCTAATCCATTAACAACATACTATGGAAACATATATGCATATCTTTTTACTAGGGCTAATTGCAGCGTAAAAGTAAACAATACAATTAGTTATTCCAAATGTATCTGAATAAGACTAAATTATTTTGCTACTTGACATATTAGAAAAATAAAACATTTTTTTTCTCATTTGAATTCTTAGAAAAATCATTTTTTCACGTCAATGAAAAATTACTGGTAGGGGTAGATTGGTACTGGAGTATATGCTTATTATGGTTGTCTTCTTACATAGAGAAGGACAGTAAAAATTTTGCACACACTTCAACCTTTTCAAGTTCTATTAAATTATACAACCATACTAGTAACAAAGTTCAATTAATATTTATATTCCAGAATCATGGAAAGCCTTACTAGTCCCTATTCTGTAAATCTGAAACAATAAATGTGAATTAATCATCAACCTAAAATAAATTAAATAGCCCTTTTGCCCCAAAGGCAATTGTATACATATTATTTTTGCCAGCACATTCTAATTCAGGCACAGGAAACAGAAAAGATAATTTTTTCATTTATGAACCAGGATTACTACCAGTTAACAAAATAATTTTACTTTGCAATGGTTTTGTTGGAAAACAGAAATGTAACTCTTGATAAGTTTTGCAATGCTCAATATTTTAGACGAGCCAGAGCAGTAAATAATGGTGTTTTAAATGTGGACATCAAGCTATGTTCTTATATCCTGCCATCATCTTTAGCATAATATAATACATAATATAAGTATATTTGTATAAAACTTAGTAGCCTATTCTTGGGTGTGGTGCACACTCAGGTGCTGCTTAGTCATAATTTTCATTCTCATGTCCCACTGCAGTGAAGACATTCCCATATTCATACCATTCTGGTCCCAATCAAAGACATTCCAATATCAAAATGTAAGGCGAACTGGAAGATGTGTCTTTAATGGGCCTTGTTAGTGAGGTGTAGTTGATTCCTTGTAGACATACGAACACTTAGGGCAATGCTTACGATTCCCTTATACTTAGTGAGAACACAAAACAAGAAATATGATTAGAGCACTCTGAGAAAAAAAATATTCTTGGGCATGGTAACATTCCAGGTGACGCTGAGTCATATTTTTCATTCTCATATGCAACTGAAGAGAAGAAATGTCCACATTCACTTCAGTATAGTCCCACCAACAGACGGTCCAGTGCCCAAATGTGAGGCAAACCTTCCCTGTAGACAAGGAATAGCAATACTCCAGACATATCTTTTAACCTTTAATGGTCCTTGTAAGTGAGGTGCATCTTATTTTCTCTAGGCACATGGAGAGCAAGAGCTCATGGAAGGGATGCATTTATACTTTAGTTGACTATAAAACAAGACCTATGACAGGCATTTACTGGGAACAAATAAAACTTAGTAGAACATTCTTGGGGATGATTCTCCTTCAGGCTGTTCTCAGTCATGCTTTTTACTCCCCTGTGCCATTACAGAGAAGACATTTCCATTCCATGTCAGGCAATTCTTCTCTGAATGTAAGCAGCAGCAATACACCAGATGATGTTTGTTTGCTTGTTTTCAGTTATCTTTATTAACCAAATACCAAGTTTACAAAATGCATACATTTTAAATTAACAACATCAAATTACTGAATATTCTTCATAAAAAACCTGTAAGTTATACATACATACATTAAAATTAGTTGGGATACATGGGTACTTTAAAATATTTTACCATTTGTTTTAACACCATTAAATACCTTTCTTTTCACAAAAATCCAAAGCTGTGGCTTTCTTATAACAATGTATCATCTTACATAAATAACAAAATTAAGTAAGACAATAGATGTCATAGACATAAATCCAAATATCAGAATCATTTCTCCTTTTTCTTGGGGTTTGTACATAAAGCTCATTTAAGTGTCTCTATTTTGGAACCACATGAAAAAGTAATATAGGTTATAATAAGTCGTTTAAGGTGTTAGGAAGAAGTGAGAAAGTTAAGTTCTATATATAATGAATTAGTAATGAAACCATTTTTATCAATAAATCCTTCCCTCTATTGTAAGCTCGTGTTCCACATTAAAACCTTTTTATTTACTCTTTCTACCACTATAGGCCATTTTTATCTATAATTATTTACTTTATTAAAATAAGTATTTAAAAAGAGTCAAGACTTTCCCAAAGTACAATTGCTAAATATCTACTTTTGTCTAAACTTAAATTAAAACCAGAAGACAAACCGTCAGTTCTTTGCAAGGCTCCTTTTAGGGAGAGGACATCTGTACACAATACTGTGTTGCAGTATCATCCTGATTTAACTTCCTGTGACCCACAAATAACTGTCACATGAACTCAGTGGATTACTTTATTTTGTCTCATTGAACAGGTAAAAAACAATGGAGATAAAGGATAAGGACACTCCTGTTTTAAACTGCAATTAAGGAAAAAACATCAATCATAAACCCATTAATTGAAACCTAACTAATTAATTTTGTATAAAGCTGTTAAAGACAATGAAAAATAAAAATCCTTCTGAGATGACCTTTTTCTATAGTCCCTATAAGGACCAGGTCTTATATACATTAGAGTACCAGAGCAATTTTCACAGTAGGGGTAATGCTACTATTGTACCTGTTTGCATTATACTAAACACATGTTCACATTTTTGAGGCAGATAGGGACTTACCTAAATCTGGGGTGGTTTTATGAAGCATGCAAGTTATTGATGCTTTTGGCCAAAAATATATTACTAAACACCACCATTTATTATGTATAGTAAGTCACAGGTTATTTATTTGTAAAGGTTAGGATCTGACTTTACAAGATACAGTCCTTGCTGCTCTCCTGACTACACACATATACAACTATTGGAACACTATTAATAAATACTACAGGAACCAATATACTTTACCACCAATCCCTCTCAAAACCTAGAGTAAGAAAAAAATTCTGCATTTTTCATTCATATTTCTGTGTTGCTATGGATTTCAAGCACAAGATATTTAGTGATTTTAGAGATTTTTAAAAATGCATTGATTAGTGTTCAGCTACATCTTCTGAATACGGCAATGCCCCATATGCATAGTTTTATCAAGGTTTTGGGGGAGCTACTGGGCGTTTCCATTTTCAGATATGGAATTTTTACAGCTTGCTTAAAAAAAAAAGAAGTCTCTTAACCCCATCCTGACAATGGAAGTACATGTACGTCCCGCAGAAACTGTCACTTAGTGACAGAAGATGTACATTTACATCCAGGAAGTCATTCAATAGAAAGAAAAAAAAAAGTTTGGCGGACGTTAAGTGCCAGCCGCCTGTGCGCGCAGGCGGTCACTAAGGGGTTAATAAATTAAAAAACATTCTTAAACTCACCATTACATTTCAGCTACATATTTGATTATGGCAACTAAATACATGTTCACAGATTGGAGGCAGATAGGGACTTGTCTGAATCTGGGGTGCCTGGGTGGGGCAGGCAATCTTTCATGCCTTTGGCCAAAAACATGTAACTAAACCCTCGCTGTCTGTTATTTATAGTCATCGTTTTATTTGTAAAGGTCAAGATCTTACGAGCAGACTTTCCTTTTGTTTACTTTGTATATGTAGTCAAGATATAGTTCTTGCTACTCTCCTGAATACACACATAACTTTCTGAACACTATTAATACATGCTATTTTCAGCTTGCCAGGAACCTGTATGTTTTATACTTTTTGCATGGAATTTTTACAGCTTGCTTAACTGGTTCCTTGTCTCATTTGGGGCTGTTTGTCAATGCTGCAATTCAAACTGTACCCCCACGAGTATCTGTTTTTGAAAAGTAGACAACAAGGTTTTATTCTAGGTGCATTTTGTCACTTTTCACACACCCACTTTACCACCAATCCCTCCCAAAACCTGCAGAAAGAAAAAAATAAATCATGTGCAAGATATTTGGAGATTTGCATTGAATAGTGTTCAGCTACATCGTCTGAATATGGCAATGCCCCATATGCATAGGTTTGTCAGGGTTCTGGGGGAGCTACAGGGCATTTTCAGTTTCAGATATGGAATTTTTATAGCTTGATTAAAAAAGTGAAGTCTCTTAATAAATAAAAATACATTCTTAAACCCACCATTATATTCTCATAGTCTTAGACCTAAGGAGGCATGTGTTCTAAAAAGTATAAAAGGTAAGGGGTGCAGGGGAAGTAACTAAATAATAAAATGGTAACTGTTAAAGTATTACTACATTGCTTAAAGCAGCTGCCAATACAGAGCCCATGTTGTGAAGGGGAATCAGGATAGTAAAATGTAGTGTCTGTCCATTTCCTTTTGCTGTATCACACTCTGCAGCATTCCTCTGGGGTTTGCTTATGGATGTTTAGGGGTTTCAAAAGGGAAGTGTCTTACACCAGTTTCCAGTTCTTGAGACACTGCTGTAGGGCCTCAAACAAAAAACTTGTAATTAAATGGAGATGTAACTGCAAAAATGTGCATTTTAGAGTGAAGTTTGCCATTTTAAAAATTAAATTGCAGTCTGCATCAGATAAATGACAACCTTTTTATTCAAGGCCCTACATTTCTTCCTAATGATGAAAGGCTGCATAAGTTGATCAGACAGATCCTCCCCCGCATATGCCTGTTGTGGTCTTTGATGCAGACTAGCTTTCTTAATACCTCAGCTTTGAAATGGACTGAGAATGGCACAGTGCTCTCATTATTCATGATGATTAGCATGTACATGTCCATTTTTTCCTAAACTTAATCGGCAGCAGCTCCTGTTGGTGAAAAGCTGAGGACACCTCATTTCAGTCAGGCATTTATTAGTTGTTTCGGAAAATTCCTTCTTACAGTGCCACAGACCACTGCGTCAAAACAAAAAAGTTACTTAAATAAAATGGGGCTAGTATAAAAATTACAGATATACAAATGATACCCTTTATTTAATAAGGGGTTAATGAGGTCCCAAAATTTTTTCCATTGGTTCCCAGAAAGTCTGAGCAGCCATGCGGAACAAGATGGCAGTCCTTGTCCTCATATACCTGGGTATATTTTATAACATTTTCCAAAAGTTTGTAATATTTAACTCCATACCTAGCACACTTAGTAGGGATAAACTGCTTGCATTCCAATCTTCCCTTTTACTTCATGAGGGATTCATAAATGCACAATTTTTTATATACATCTGCAAACTTTTTCTATAAATAATTTATTAGGGGGTGAATCTTAAACATCCTTTCTTACTGTGGATGTTCTTTTGAGATACACTGGTTATTGTCACTAAAATGTATGAAGTACAAAAGCATTTCATATCTTCTCCTGGTCATTGTTTTTGGGAAAATAGGAGTAGCAGAGATGGGATTTGTGCTTCAATATTAACTAATGCTTGTTTTTTTTAATTATCTCCATATCCATTTTTAGGGCCCAGAATTTTTAAAATTCTGTAATATCTGTGGGTTGTCATGATTGCTGCCTTGCAAAGTAGGATGATGGATTGGTTGCAATGTATTGGTCTGCATACTCATTGTTTTTGGGCTACAATCTCTCCCCAAATATCTTCCCCCAAAAATAAATAAAAAAACTGGGCATGGGTAAATTAGGACACATCCACTTGTTCCCTAAGCCTTAGACTCAACAGCTGTAGTTTTCAGTGAACATTTCCCTTTCCTCCTCATGGCTCATTTTGGCGAGATCCCCCCCCCCATGCTTTATGGTATCCAAAGCATCCTACAGCTACATTTTCCATTTATTTCTACTCTGGCTGTGTGCACATTTCTGGTTTTCTCTACCTTTATTTTGGTCCTCTGACTTTCTCCTTGTTTTTCTATCTCTAATTTCCCCTTCTTCCCTTTTGTTACTTTCACCTCCTTTCTGAAAGAGTGGAAACTGTAGTAGGGCTGGACATGTTGGGCCCCACAAGTTCTGGGCTCCTTGTCCTGATGTTTTGGCTGCTATATCCCGGTTACTGTGTCTCTGAGAATAATGTCTCTGGATGTCAATGGGTTTAACGTGTTCGAGAAGTGATCATTGGCTCTTCAGGACTTTGAAAAGATGGAAGCAGACATAGTGATGGTCCTGGAGACCCCATTTTTTGTTCCACATACTACCCTAGATTCACAAGTAAATTCTTCTCAGAAGCATAACTGGCATGGGCCCTGGAAAAAAGAGGAGTGGGCATTTTAGTACATAAATATGCTCCCTAGACTTTGTTAAAGTGGAGATATGACCCAGAGGGGTCTAAACCATTCCTTCAGAAGACCTTACTTGATCTTGATTCATTTGCACAAGACCATTTGCTCTTTGGTGGAGATTTTAATGTGGCACTTCACCCTCCCTTAGATTACTCCTTTGGTAAATCCCAGTTTATATTGGCCAACCTAAAACTACTGTCTAATCGGTTGTCTCAGGTGCAACGTTTCGATTCTTGGTGGACAATGCACCCAATAGAAAAAGATTAAATGTTCTTTTCTCCTCCACATAATTCTTATAGTAGAATAGATTATCTGTTTATCTGCAATCATTGTTACATTTACTGACTTCTGTTTCTGTTGGTGACCTGGTCTAACAACTACCTGGTTCTATTATACCTTAAAGCAATAGTAATATTTCTTAATAATTGCAGCTCCGATCATTCTTTAAGGCTTTTGTAGTATGAAGAGCTGTATTACAAATCTTTACAATTTGTAGTCCATCAGTAATTGAATGATAAAGTATTGCCCCTCCCAATGCTTTTACAGATGTTACGCAGCTCTCCAAGCCAGTCCGGATAGAGTGCAGGGAGGGAAAATCTCTGCTGATCATAAGGAAAAACCTGCCCTCCTTCATCAAGGGGAGCAGGGTTTTCCTTATGCTCACAGCGTGAAGATTATATGTGTAATTAGGGGCTCTTTGATAAAAAATTAGCTCTCAGAAAAAGAAAGAAAGTTGGAAACAGATCAATTCCCTTCTGACTTCTATCAAATCCCCTGATCAATAGCACAAGTGCTCACTTTCTCCTACTGATTTAGACACTTTGCTTTGACTTTAAGAGGAACTTGCTGCTCTTCTATGGCAGTCGGTGGTGAAATCTTTTCTTTGGATGAAATACTCCTTTTATGTTTCAGGGAACAAGTGCAGTAAACTTCTTACATTCCTGCTAAAGCTGCAATTCAGAATCCAGGCAATTTCCCAGGACAATCAGGGACTCATGGTTCTAATGGTTACTAAGATTACAAATTCTTTTTGAGATTATTATAGGGGACTCTACAACCTAGACTCTTCTGGTATTGCCTCACCCTTGCCCTCTTTCCAATCAGATATTACTGCCTTCCTTAGTCAAGCAGACTTCCCAACCATCTCTGATGATGTTAAAGCAGCCTTAGAATCACCCTTTTCTCTAGACAAGGCTCATCAATGCCTTGGATCCATGGCTCTTGGCAAAAGCCATGGGCCAGTGTAACGGAACCCAAGGAGGAGACAGTGCAGTAATTAGAAACACCACCTTGCACAAGTAATATAGTACGTAATTCAATATACACTCAGGCGGAGATAGAGAGCTAAGCAGGGAGCAATAACTACTACCAGAAATAGTAGACTGCACCTGCAAGTCTAGAGATAGGCATACATGCAATAGCACCGATACTGGGGCTAGGAGCCAGAAAAAAATTGCTATGCCTGCCTTCAGGATCTAGTGGTAAGAGGCCACCAAGGAATAAATGGACTGACTTAGGCCTACAGTCAGTATCAGGAGATATAGGCAACCAAGGTAGAGAACCAGAGGAATTCATACAGAGCCGAAGGTCAGAACCAAGCGGGTGGTCAGACAAGCCAGAGGTCAATATCAGAGTGGGTAGTCAGCCAGAGCTGATGGTTAAAACCAAGCGGGTAGTCAGTCAAGCCAGGAGTTAGTACCAGAGCAGGTAGTCAGCCAGAGCCGAAGGTCCAATACCAAGTGGGTAGTCAGACAAGCCACAACACTGAACACAGGGAAATCTAGAAAAAAAGAGATGCACTTGGCACTCAGCAACAAAACGTGATGTAGGCAAACCAAAGATAAAAGACATCTTTATTGTAACATAAGCTTAAAAAATCATTGATATCACCGGGAACACGTATAACATACAGAGTTAATCTGACACGTTTCGTACCCGCAGGTACTTACTCATAGACATTCTCATTACCTGATAATACTGAAAATACTGAAATACTGATTGCTCCACCCCTGGAAGGTGGAGCAAATTAGGTACTGTCCCTTTAGGAGCCGGGCCGCTACGTCACTATGACAATCCCAGTGACACAGGAACCGCACAGAAGCAGACACAGGGAGCCGGGCGCCCAAATGAGCACCAGGGCGTCCGGCTGGAACAACACACAAGACGTGGCTCGTGCCTTGAAGCAGAAAACGGGAGACCGACCGCTCACCGAGTACCCTAGCGGCCGGCTTTCCAGAAGGTGAAAGGAACGTAAGAGAAGCCAGAGGGCTTCTCATTCACTTCTTACCGAACCTTTGACTCCATTTTGGTATTCAATCTATTGTCAAACTTCAATGTGGTGTTTTATGGTAAATTTTTGACTGTTAATTGACAGTCAGACCAACTGTAATCCAAGCTCCTATTTGAGCTGGCTGAACCCTATTGAGACTGAGTGAGTAACGGATACTTTGCATACAACTCATGTGAAATACTGTATTTAATTACACACACACACATGAACACTCATTCCTATATTCAACAAGAATGAGAAGCACATACTGAGATGTGCTGGTGGTGGTGCTGTATGTCTGCGATATTTTTTGTGCTACATGCTTTATCCTTCATTGTAAGCTATTGATTCTGAAGCTAACAGGTATCCTATAATATAAAAGGCCAGATGTATGTTTTTCCGAAGCAGTCATGCGCAGTAGAGACTGCCCGAATGCACAGAATGCTGGCCCGTGTACATGAGCTTTTACACTAGTCTCCCAAATAAGGCCAATGGAGAGAATGCAGGTGGCTACCACCCTAGAGCCATGAAAAGGTAATAGGGAGTGTTTGTCATTGATCTTCTTCTGCCCCCCCCCGCCACACACACACACAAACACTCACATTCACACTAAATCAGCTAGTATCTTCAATATTGCACTATGCAAATTAACAATTCAGTCAAGTTAAGAAGGCAAGACACAGCTGTTGCTGAAACTTTGACACTAGCTGCATGTAGAGGCAGACAGACAGACAGTAAAGAAGAGAGAGCTGGGGTAGCTTGCAGATACAGAAAGTGTGGGAGTGATTTCTTTGTAGATTGTGAAAGTCAGGGATTTTTTTTAAAAAAGGCAGGAGATTCCTTGACCTGAGCAGTGACTGAGAATAATAGTGATAGACACTGCATAGACATACATCATAGATTATTTTCAGATGGACAAAACATCACTCCAAATGTTAAAAGTTCTGTTTACAGTAAAAATCAATATTACTTTCATTATGCCCAACAAATTTGCTAAGGGCAGAGGTAAGAAAAAAGGAGCAGTCGTAGTGCTTGGATGTATTGGTGATGATAAAGTTGTACTACAAAAACTGAAAGTTGTCATGGTTACTGAAGTTTCTGCAATAAAAGATGATGATCTTCCTCCTCCTGAGAAAGCTATTTGTATTTGTAAAAGTGACATGAAAGTTCTACGACCATCACCACCAGCAGTAGTATTAATCCTTTTTACACAACTAAGACAATACAGCTTAGTGTTGTTGCCATAGTGGAGGAGTATTTAACAGTTACGCCAACTGCTGCATCAGACAGTGACAGTAATACTTTGCCTCATACTAATGGGCACAATTCTATAAATCACCCTATGAGAAAAGTTAAACTTATTCAGATTCCTGAAAACCTAGAGGAAAATGAAATTAGTAGGGAGGAAGTGGATAATGATGAAGATGATGATCTTGATTTAGAATATATACCTGCAGAGTAATCCCTTTCATATCTTATAGAAATTTCCATGAAAACCCCCTCAATTTGCTACTTGTCAGAAAAAACAGATACATAGTAAGCTCATATAGATTATGCCTTTTCACTAGCCCCAATACATTTCCTGCAACACCTTTGTCATTTTTCAGCTATGCCCAAGAAGTACATTCACAATACTGTGCAGTTCAGAGACAGTATACATGATTCTATGGCTACAAGTGCAGCGAGACAAGGCTGGCGGTCTGCAAATGTGGCTCTGTGGAAGTGGTAGGCAGCATGAGGCAATGTAGCTGCTGCCAGACTACAAAACTCCCATCATTCTCCACCAACCTTTTGCTGGTTGGGATTGATGGGGGTTGTAGTTTGGCAGTAGCTGGAGGGCCTCAGGTTGCCTATCACTTATCTAAGGGATACTACCAGTGCAGTAGGACAAGGCTGGGCATCAGTATGTATAGTTCTATGGCCACCTTGGGACAAGGCTAGTGCATCAGTATATGTAGTTCTGTTGCTGCTTTCCAGTGCAGTGGGGTGGGGAGTTGTCCATTACATGGAAAAAAGATAAATGGCACTTTTGAATTCCTGCTGATGGTGAAGAGGGATGTTCTTCATGTGTTTCTCTTTTTAAGATAAAATGTTCACAAATTCCTAGTAAAAATACTAAATCATCTGCGTCACTACTTCCAAGTCCAACTTGCACCCAGTCACATTCACTATTGTTGACTAGACTAAGCAGCAACACAGGTCAACAGCATCCACAGCCTATGAGAGCTTTTGCTGCTGTTCAAATTGCAGTACCACTGACACCTACTGCAAGTACCATTGGAACATTTAGCCCCTGCAGTAGTTGTAACAATTCCTCAGGAATCCCGCAGCCTATGAAATCCACAGTATGAACAAACTTTACTTAAAATTGGATGACATGATCGGGTACAACATCACCCTCTGCAACCCCCCCCCCATAGTTATGCCTTTGTGTTAATAGTAAAGGCCAACTTCAGGGTACCCCATACCATCAACATGCCACATTTGTAGATGTATTAAAGAAAATTCAGCAGGTCATAGAAAAATGGCTTGTACTCTAATCCTTGAAAACTAACTTTATGAATAATAGTTGCTTTGAGAACAGCAGACATGTTTCATGTACTCTGCTTGCCCATGTCATAAATCTAAGATTCCTCTCAGACTCTGACACCATCAAATAAATGCCTGCAAAGTCTGTACACATTTTAGCCAATCTTACAGTGCTCACCATTAGGGATGGGAAAAAGGTCCCATTTTGTTCTTGCAAAATATTTCACAAAAACATAGCAAAACCATTTGATTTTTCTCCTTTTCGCTTGGACCAAAAAATGTTTTGTGAAAATGGTTTCATGTTTCACCCTTGCCTTTCAATGGGGAGAAACTTCCTATAAAAATCTGACATTTTTGCACCAAAAACCATGACAAAAATAGGAAGTAAAATGAACTGGAAGCATATATATAGAGAATGGGCAAAAAAATCAATTTTAAAGCAATTTACAGAGCAAAAAAAGATGACAGGCTCATAGTGCTGGATGACACTATGAGCATCAGTAAAAAAAGAGGAGCTGTCAGGACCCTGACACAGAGGAGGAGGAGGATGAAGTCACCACCACCACCACAAGAGTGAAAGGAGACCACATTCCCCAGAACCAATGATGCCCAGTCCACCAACATCTTTACTTGTCATTTGGTGAAAAGTTGTGAAAAAGGCTGAAATGGGTAGCAGTGTGAGGAGCAAAGGTCTGCAGCATGTGCCTGCTGCTACTGTTGCCAATGTGCCTTCTAATTCTTAGGAGAAGGAGGAAGAGATGGCAAGTGAGACAGCAGGGGACCCTAAGTCTGTCATGGACTCTCAGTAAAAAAACACACGAAACAGTACAAGTGAATTTTAAATTGGGGAAAAGGAGAAAACTTTTGCAAGAAAAATCATCCAGTTTCCTCAAGAAGTCATGCAGGAAATTTTACTTACTTTTTTGCCCCCATCCTTAGTCCTTGTTCTAGTACTGATTTTGAGGCAGAAGCATCATTTGCCCCAGCCAGTGAAGGGAACTGTGGAGAAGAAGAAGAGGGCCAATCTTCTCCACCTGTCCTCACTCTGTGTGAATATTTTAATTTTGAGGCAGGCACAGTGCAGTCATCAGCTACTGCATTGTGCAATACGCGTGACAAGTTAGTGATAAGGAAGAAAAGATGAGAAACATCTTGGCACAACTCCCCTCATATAACAAATGCAATACATATACCACAATGTTTAACTTAAGCATGTGGCACACTGAATGTTGGTGAAAATACAAGAGGAAGAGCTAGAGCTTGAGCCTGAAAGTTTGATGACGCAAGTAACACCGGTGTTGTCATAAGCTTATAGTGCTAGGGTCCCCGCCCCGGCACTCTCAGGGTCCTCTACCGCCTCTCCTTCTGGTGTACCATCTCTCCCAAAGTTACCTCCCCCCACCAGCTGATAGTAATACTGTAGTTGCAAAGATTAACATATTTTCATCTTTGTGTCTACCCATTGCACATTTTGACCACAAATGGAAATGTGATACAATGTAACTGGAGGCAGGGTATTAGGGAGCATATGTGGAAATTCCATCCGATAGAATGTGCTAAGCTGGTGGCAGGGAGGATTCATTTATTATTATTAAGTCTTCTTGTTGTCCCATATCCTTAGTGGAGCAGACAAAGGCCATAGTGTCAGCAGTCCTTGGTTTCTTGGGGGATAATTTTACATTGCGGACCAAACAATCAAGGTGCTTAGTTGCAGTTGTGTCAGTTGTTTGATATGATCACAGATGTATCCATTGTTCCCAGTCCTTACCCTATTTCACAATGTTTTCTTACACACACTGTGCACATTGCAGTTGCTGTTGAAGTCACAGTCCCTTACATATTAGTCTGATACTATCCAGAAGAACAGTCAAGACCAAGAAGCAATTTTCATGGACTTAACAGTCCCTCATATAACACATGCAACACAGATACCACAACTATTATGTTAAGCATGTGAAAGCCAAAGCTCTACAAAAGAAATCAAGACCCACTGTCTCTGTACCCCTGTTCCTCCCCAAGGGCACCATGAATGTTGGTGAAAATACAAGTGGAAGAGTAGAGACCTGCTAAACCTCAATGATGACACTCACAGAAACAGAAACATAAGTCTGGTGTTTGTTGGTACTTTCATGCAGAGGGAATTTGGTTGGCATATCAGGGCTGTGCTGCCCTTATAGGTGAGGATTAGAATGATTATAACCTAAATATTTTCCTCTGTAATGGCACAAGAAAATAAAAATTAGTTTAACTGATACTGAGTGAGTGTCAATTCTCGGAACAAGCTACTAAGCTTTTCTCATTCTTGTGTCAAGGTTTGGCTGAGCTGCTCTAACTCTACTGCTTGATTCTGCTGTCTGAGCTAATCTAGAGCTCTGCTATCCATTGCTGCTGCCTTCCCTTTCCTGGATCAGACTGAATCAGCTGACCTCTCTGTGATTGCTCACCTGACTGTTATCAGCCAACCCTCCCAGGGTATTTAAAGCAGCTTGGCTCACTTCCTGATTGTCCTTGTGTTTGTTGCTGACTGCTGTGGATTCTCCTGTGCTCCTGTTTATCTGTGCATGACCTGGCTTCCTCTGACAATCCTTCTGGCTCTTAACTCCTGGCTTCTTCCTGACATCACAGACTCCTGTGTTCCTGTCTCCTGGCTTCTTCCTGACATCCCTGACTCCTGTGTTCCTGACTCTGGCTTGGCTGAGTACCCGCCTTGGTTCCTGACCCCGGCTTGTCTTTTGGTTTATGCTCCTGGATCTCCATTCTGCTTTGCTTATTTTTTGTTACTTTTATAAAAGTATTTTGTATTTTATATTTTTTGTGTCTGTCTGGTTCCTGGTCCCTAACAGTAAACAAGGACCATGAGCTCAGGAGGTGCAGACAATCCACCAAATATTTTTTTCAGCCTGGACCAGGTACACCAGCACATGGACCAGTTTGCGTTAGCCCTCTGGGCTTTGTTGCTTCATACTGAGCATCTGTCTCTACCGCCTTAGCGGCCCCCGGCGCATGCTGTACCTATAGCTGCTGCCGCTCCCTCTCCGGCTGCCAATGGTGATTCCAATGTTGCTAGAGGCATGGCAGGGTCTGCCACACTTCCCCAGAATTATGGGGGTGACCCTAACCAGTGCAGAGGTTTCCTGAACCAGGTCGGTATCTATCTGGAGATGGTACCACAGTCCTTCCAGTCTGATAGGAGTAAGGTGGGCCTCATGATTTCCTTACTCTCTGAAAGTGCCTTGGCATGGGCTACTCCCCTTTGGGAGACACAGAAACCTATAGCATACAATTACCCTGAGTTTGTGGCATCCTTGGCAGGCTGCCACACCTTGGCAGCCAAGCAACTAATGTCCATCCAGCAGGGTACTAGGATGATTTTTGGATTATGCCACAGAGTTTCGTACTCTGGCAACCGAGGTTGGTTGGAATAATGAGGCGCTCATGGCTGCTTTCTCTAATGGGATCTCTGATACGGTTAAATGCATTCTGGCACTTAAAGGGTTAAAGATGAGATTTGTGCCTGTGACCTCCCTAGAGATTTAGGGAAACTGGTCTCATATTGTATTCTGATTAACTCCAGAATCCATGAGAGACCTTTCTTTAGGGAGTGCCTGCAGAGGCATCCCATCTGTTTAACTCTGAGCTTTTCGTCCTCATCAGTGCCTCCCTCTCCTCCCACGCCTCCTAGTCTTGAAACCTCAGGCGATGTGGAGCCCATGAAGTTTGGGGTCACTCACCTTTCAGTTGCGGAAAGGGCCTTGAGGAGGAGGAGGGCCTGTGCCTTTACTGCGGTAAGACAGGGCACCTACTGCAAACTTGCCCCACATGTCCGGGAAATGCCCTCACCTAAGGTCCTATATGGGACAGACCTTAGGTGGCGTCTCAGGGTCCACAGATACCCATACAGATAAACCACTAGTCTCCGCTGGGTTCTCTTGAGACAAGATTTCCATTACTTCAGTGGCACTCATTGACTCCGGTGCAGCAGGCCTCTTTATTTACAGTGTCTTCACCCAGAAGCACTCCATTCCATTGCAGCTCTGTACCACTCCATTTGCCCTCGAGGTGATTGATGGCAGACTCCTACTGCCACCGCAGGTCACCCATGAACCCTCTCCTTTGTCTATGGCTGTAGGGGCTCATGAAACCTTACAATTCCAGGTGATCCACTCTCCTCACTATCCTGTGATCCTGGGTTATCCACGATTGCTCAAACACAATCCTTCATTCGATTGGGTAATATCACGGTGCCCGTGATTTGCTGCAGTTACTTGTCTGTCACCAGTAGGGGGCTTCTATTGGCTGTCTGCAGATAGCCCGCCTCTTATTGACTATTTAAACCTGGATTGGGCACCCTTTGAGTGCCCTTTCGTGTTGTTTCTGACCTTCTTGCTATCACTATGCTAGTGATAGCTGGGCCCCTGTTCCAGTGTTCCTGAGTTCCTGATCTCCTGTGTTCCTGAGTTCCTTATCTCTACTGTTCCAGTGTTTCCTGGATGCTGAGTTACTCCAGTCCTGGTTCCGGCCTAGTCTCTGGTGTTGCAGTTACTGCTGAACTTCTTCTCTGCTGTTTGCTGACCTGACTGAGGGTTGCTGGTTCCTGTCATCTCATCACCTGTCTTCAGTATCCTGGCGACCTTCCGCCTGGTCGCGTTGCTGACATTGCTCAATTCCGTGTTGGTCCCAGCGTGCGGACGCTGGTTTGCTCCTAAGCCTTGCGGCTATACGAACTCACTTGTTACACCAGTGTGCGGTCACTGGTTTGCTCCAAAGCCTATCAGCTATACAAATCTGTGTTGGTCCCAGCGTGCGGACGCTGGTTTGCTCCTAAGCCTTGCGGCTATACGAACTCACTTGTTACACCAGTGTGCGGTCACTGGTTTGCTCCAAAGCCTATCAGCTATACAATTCTGTGTTGGTCCCAGCGTGCGGACGCTGGTTTGCTCCTAAGCCTTGCGGCTATACTAACTCTCTTGTTACACCAGTGTGCGGTCACTGGTTTGCTCCAAAGCCTATCGGCTATACAATTCTGTGTTGGTCCCAGCGTGCGGACGCTGGTTTGCTCCTAAGCCTTGCGGCTATACTACTCGCTTGTTACTCCAGTGTGCGGTCACTGGTTTGCTCGCTAAGCCTAACGGCTATACTATTCAGTGTTGTTCCCAGCTTGCGGACGCTGGTTTGCTCCAAAGCCTTGCTGCTTAACGATTCTGCTAATTTGCCAGTTTCATCTGACTGCTGCTATTATCTCTGGGCTGCCCTGCCCGGTATTGGTAAGGCCGGTAGAACCTTTTGCCACATTCCATCTGAGGTTGCCTTACCCGGTATTGGCAGGGCCGGTAGAGCCTACATTGTGTATCTATTGAGGCTGCCTTGCCCGGTAATTTGGTAAGGCCGGTAAAACCGTTATGCTATTCCATCTGCAGGTTGCCTTACCCGGTATTGGCAAGGCCGGTAGAGCCTAAAGACTGTCCTGTCCGGTATATTGACAGGACCGGTAGAGTCTGCCTTCTGTCTGTGCTATTTTCTGTATATATATATATATGTATGTTATTGCCATCCTAAGTTATCAATTTATTATTTCAATAAAATAGATTTTTTACCTAAAACTTGTGTCTGAGAGTCATAATAAACCGTGACAGTACGAAAGGGCCATGACCTCAGACAGCAAGGGTGAAGGTAACGCACAGAATATCCATTGGAGGATGGATGTGCTCGAGCAACGTTTGGATCAGTTGGCAGTTGCAATTCAAACGATCCTTGAACGCACGGTACCTGCTGACCAATCTAGCTCTAGCCCGGTGGTCTCGCCAAGTCAGACACCGGAAAGTGATACCAGACCCCTAGGGGGTACTGTTAAAGGGTTAACGGCTTCTGCACCCTTGCCGCTAAGATATGATGGTGACCCTAGTCTCTGCAGAGGGTTCATCAATCAACTCGAAATCTTTATGGAATTGACGGCACACGCATTTCCCAATGATCGTAGTAAAGTGGGGTTCACGATATCACTGCTCACTGGCAGAGCATTGGCTTGGGCTAACCCCTTGTGGGAGAATGCTAAACCTTGTACTAAGAACTTTAGTGAATTTGTGCGTTCCTTTCGAAGAGTGTTTGAGCCTCCTGGTAGAACCACCTCTGCTGCCAAACACCTTATGGAGATACAACAGGGCAGGCGTACAGTGGGCGACTATGCCATCGAATTCCGCACATTGGCAGCAGAGGTAGGTTGGAATAACGAGGCATTATTGGCAGCCTTCTCTCAAGGCCTGAATGACCACATTAAAGACGAAATCGCTGCTAAAGATCTACCTATTGATCTAGATGATTACATTGAGTATGTTATGATAATTGACTCCAGAATACGTGAGAGATCAATTGCCAGAGATCGTAAGTTACGGTCAAAAAATAATGAGCCTAGTAGCATGTTTTGCCCACCCATCCCTCCCTTGGCATTGAAGTCTAGTGAACCAGTACGGGAAACAAGTGAACCTATGGAAATAGGCTTCACTAGACTATCCAAGGCAGAGAGACATCTCCCTGTGGGCTTGCTTCAACCGGTGCCTAATGGCGAACGCCCCTGGTCTCATGTTTCCATTGATTTTATGGGAGAGTTGCCTATGTCGAAGGGGTACTCCTTTATATTCATGGTGGTGGACAGGTTTTCTAAAATGGCTCATTTCGTGCCCCTCCGTGGTCTTCCTTCAGCGAAGGAATTGGCAATGGTGTTCGCCAGAGAAGTATTCCGGTTGCATGGAGTGCCTAGGGTACTGGTGTCTGACAGGGGGAGCCAGTTTGTGTCTAGATTTTGGAGGGCATTTTGCCAACAGATGGGCATACAGCTGTCCTTCTCCTCTGCCTACCATCCCCAGACCAATGGAGCCGCTGAACGAGCTAATCAGGGCTTGGAACAATTTCTCCGTTGTTTCGTTACTGACCATCATGATAATTGGTCCGACTTGTTGCCTTGGGCAGAGTTCGCCAGGAACTGTGCGGTCAATTCTTCATCTGGGAGCTCTCCGTTTCTGATTAATTATGGGTTCCAGCCCTGTTTGCTTCCAGACTCATTTCAGACGCAACAGATTCCAGCTCTGGATGAGCATATCGAGCAACTCCGTTCCACATGGGCACAAGTTCAGAGGGCACTTGGTCAGTCATTTCAGCGTCATCAGCGCCATGCTAATCGCAGAAGGCTTCCAGCGGTTTCCTTTCAGGTTGGGGATAGAGTATGGCTTTCCTCCAGAAATCTCAAGCTGCAGGTTCCGTCTAATAAGTTGGCTCCTCGGTTTATTGGTCCATACAGAGTTATTCGCAAAATTAACCCTGTCTCCTATGCACTAGACCTACCTGCATCCATGCGTATCCATAATGTGTTCCATGTGTCCCTTCTTAAGCCTCTGGTTTGCAATCGCTATACTACCACACCTGTGGTGCCAGGACCTGTTGAGGTCGAGGGCCAGGAGGAGTACGAGGTTCAGAGCATTATTGATTCCCGTAGGCTTAGAGGAAGGGTACAGTACCTGGTACATTGGAAAGGGTATGGTCCTGAGGATCGATCATGGGTGGATAGTACGGACCTTCATGCACCTAGGTTAACTAGGGCCTTTCATGCCAATTACCCGCAGAAACCTAAACCCTATTCTAGGAGAGGGGGTCTTTGAAAGGGGGGTACTATCACGGTGCCCGTGATTTGCTGCAGTTACTTGTCTGTCACCAGTAGGGGGCTTCTATTGGCTGTCTGCAGATAGCCCGCCTCTTATTGACTATTTAAACCTGGATTGGGCACCCTTTGAGTGCCCTTTCGTGTTGTTTCTGACCTTCTTGCTATCACTATGCTAGTGATAGCTGGGCCCCTGTTCCAGTGTTCCTGAGTTCCTGATCTCCTGTGTTCCTGAGTTCCTTATCTCTACTGTTCCAGTGTTTCCTGGATGCTGAGTTACTCCAGTCCTGGTTCCGGCCTAGTCTCTGGTGTTGCAGTTACTGCTGAACTTCTTCTCTGCTGTTTGCTGACCTGACTGAGGGTTGCTGGTTCCTGCCATCTCATCACCTGTCTTCAGTATCCTGGCGACCTTCTGCCTGGTCGCGTTGCTGACATTGCTCAATTCCGTGTTGGTCCCAGCGTGCGGACGCTGGTTTGCTCCTAAGCCTTGCGGCTATACGAACTCACTTGTTACACCAGTGTGCGGTCACTGGTTTGCTCCAAAGCCTATCAGCTATACAAATCTGTGTTGGTCCCAGCGTGCGGACGCTGGTTTGCTCCTAAGCCTTGCGGCTATACGAACTCACTTGTTACACCAGTGTGCGGTCACTGGTTTGCTCCAAAGTCTATCAGCTATACAATTCTGTGTTGGTCCCAGCGTGCGGACGCTGGTTTGCTCCTAAGCCTTGCGGCTATACTAACTCTCTTGTTACACCAGTGTGCGGTCACTGGTTTGCTCCAAAGCCTATCGGCTATACAATTCTGTGTTGGTCCCAGCGTGCGGACGCTGGTTTGCTCCTAAGCCTTGCGGCTATACTACTCGCTTGTTACTCCAGTGTGCGGTCACTGGTTTGCTCGCTAAGCCTAACGGCTATACTATTCAGTGTTGTTCCCAGCTTGCGGACGCTGGTTTGCTCCAAAGCCTTGCTGCTTAACGATTCTGCTAATTTGCCAGTTTCATCTGACTGCTGCTATTATCTCTGGGCTGCCCTGCCCGGTATTGGTAAGGCCGGTAGAACCTTTTGCCACATTCCATCTGAGGTTGCCTTACCCGGTATTGGCAGGGCCGGTAGAGCCTACATTGTGTATCTATTGAGGCTGCCTTGCCCGGTAATTTGGTAAGGCCGGTAAAACCGTTATGCTATTCCATCTGCAGGTTGCCTTACCCGGTATTGGCAAGGCCGGTAGAGCCTAAAGACTGTCCTGTCCGGTATATTGACAGGACCGGTAGAGTCTGCCTTCTGTCTGTGCTATTTTCTGTATATATATATATGTATGTTATTGCCATCCTAAGTTATCAATTTATTATTTCAATAAAATTGATTTTTTACCTAAAACTTGTGTCTGAGAGTCATAATAAACCGTGACAGGTAAGGGCTGAAGTCATGGCATGGTTACCCAACTGTTCCAAGACATGCCTGCTAAAAGTGGGGAGGGTGCTAACCACATCCCTGGTCTCTTTGCTGCCTGAAGAGTACCAAGAGTTCCGTGATGTATTCAATAAGGGCTGGGCTGGTGAGCTCCTGCCTCACTGCCCATAAGATTCTACCATTGAACTATAACTGGGTGCCATACCTCCTCGAGGTCAAGTCTACCCTCTTTCTGTCATAGAGAATAAGAGCATGGAGGAATAAGTTGCAGATTCACTGTCCCGGTGGTTCATCCGCAAGTCCTCCTCACCTGCCGGGGCCGGATTCTTCTTCTTGAAGAAAAAGAGAGTGGAGAACTGAGACCCTGTATTGATTACAGGGGACTCAATCATATCACAATTAAAAATGCCTACCCTATTCCACTGGTTACTGAGCTATTCAATCGATTGAAAGGTTCCAAGGTATTTACTAAGCTCGACCTGCGAGGGGCATATAATTTGGTATGGATAAAAGAGGGCCACGAATGGTACATTGCTTTTAACACTGGGAACAGGCATTACGAATACCTCGTAATGCCCTTCGGTCTCTGCAGTACTCCCACGGTTTTCCAGGAATTCCTAAATTATTTCATCCAGGACATGCTCCAACAATGCGTGGTAGTATACTTAGACAACATTCTCGTCCATTCCTCCTCCATGGAAAGGCTCCACACAGATGTAAACCGAGTTCTGCAAAGATTAAGAGAAAATAACCTATTTTGCAAAATAGAGAAGTGTGAGTTCCAGCCGCAAACGCGGCTGTCACCAAGGGGTTAATAAAGGTGTTTTACATCTTAAATGTTTTGTGTCTGTCTGGTTCCTGGTCCCTAACATCTTGAAAGCATCTCTCACTTTTTAAGTGAACACGAAGACGTTGTCTTTCGCCTCTAACTTAAATCGCCGAATAATGGCACTTCCCATTTGGTAAATAATTTCCTGCGAAAGGTGCAGTTTTTCTGCTTTCTTTGCCTGGCTCATTCCATTGAAATCAATGGGAACATTGATTTTACACACAACACATAACACATATTATTTTATTTCCCAAAGGCATAGTATAAAAGGGGCATGAGGGTGACTGTGTTAGTGGGGTGCGGATAAATAATTAGTTGAACAGTGGGGTATGTTTACTGGGACTGGGTGCAGTTAATAAAAAAAATAAATCCTAAATACAATTAAAAAAAACCATAAGACATGGTATAAAAGGGGTCTGAGGAGGGTGCCTGTGTTGGTGGGTGGAGGCAAGGGAATGAATGAGTTGAACGGGAAAAGTGATAGAGACAGGACCCCCCTGACATAAGCTGCCACTGAGGTGGACTGATACTTGACTTGATAGAGTAATTTGTAGAGGATGGTTTGTTAGATTTGTTGTTAGAGGCCCAAGCCCTGAGGAGGCATTATTTGTAGGACTTAAGCATGTTTGGCAGAAGCCCTAAGGAAACATTGATTTGTAGGGCTTGTTAGAAACAAACACAATTTTTTAAAACATTTTTTGTAGGACTATGTTTTTTGTTTTTATTTTTTGTGTATTTTTTTTAAACCACAAGCCCTTAGAAACAAAAATGTCCTACTGCCCTAGCGACAGCAGTCCATGTTGGCAAGTGGCAACTGGCCAACGTCAGATGTCCTCCTGAGTCCATAACTGTGGAATTTGCAACTGCTGTTCTTACTGCTGCTGAGTTGTTTAACCCCTTAACGACCCTTGACGGTCATAGTACGTCATGGGTCGATCTGAGTTAACGACCCATGACGTACTATGACCGTCATGGAATTCCGGGCTCTCCCCACGGCTTCACACAGTTCGGGGAGTCCGGAACAGGAAACAAAAAAAAAATGCTCTGTGGTCGTTGAGTGACCCCGCCGCGCTGCGCCGATAGGCCGGTCGTTAAGGGGTTAAGCAACAGGATGATTAGGCAGCTGAAAGGGAATGGTATCAACAATATCCGTAACATGGGTGATGAATGATGAAGGTTCCGCTTGCCATGACTAGCTCCAGCGATGCGCCTGAGGCAATAGCGGCATAATAAGTATCCCGCAGTATATGTGGAGAAAAGAAGAAGGTGGCTAATAATTATTTTCCACCTGCCCCTTCTCCAAAATAATGGGTGTGTTGTTATTAGAATATCATTTTTTCCCTTGAGAGTAGGAACTGTGCCTTTCATCAGCAACTGCAATGTGCACAGTGTGTGTGGTAAATAACATCTGGGGGCACAACTGTATGCAAATGCCATGACACCAGAAACCAAGTACTGCAACTGTAACTATACCCCTTGTCCAGACCCCGCTAAGGACACATCACAACTTGCTGACAGTTTAATAGTAATGATGAACCCTCCCTGCCACCATCTTAGCATATTCTGCGGGATGAATCTCCTCAGATGCCTCTTGATGCCCTGCTTGTGATTCTCCTCCGCCACACTGCCATGTGTGGTCAGTGCACCACACAGTGTGCAATGGGTGGACACGAACTGCCACATCCTAACATCAACAGAGTGGCTATCATTTGGCTGGGGAGTTAACGATAAACAAGGTGGATTTGCAGAAGATGTAGTTACCCTAGAGGAAGAAGGTGATGGCGAGCTAGTTGTTTCACTAATCACGGAGATTACAGTCTCTGCCTGGGTTTCTCTATTCTTCCTCCTCTTTGATCTCTGCCTCACCTCTTGTTGCCTTTGTGGAGAGTCAGGGGGTACAGCAACAGCAGTGCTTGATTTATGTGGTAGGTGTTTGGCTTTAACATGTTTGACATACATGTCATGGTGTCTGTGTTTCATGTGTGTTATCAGGGCAGTTGTGCCAAAGTGTGTTCCCTCCTTTCCTCTTCTCACTGACTTGTCAAAAATTGTGCACAGTGCCATTGGTGATGACTGCACAGTGCCTGCTCCAAGAGAAACATTGTCCCACACCCATAATTTCAGGGGTTAGGGATAGGGAACAGGTGGAGAAGAATGGCCTCCATTCCAAAATTCTAAAAGCTCACTGCTGGTGGTGGTGGTGGTGATGCCCATCCTCATCCCTGTCTCCCATTCCTTCTCAGTTTGGGCTAAAATGTCCATCACTGTCTCTTCTACCTCATCTTCTCCACCATTATCATCATCACCACCACCACTAGTCCCTACGTGCTTCTGCTGCTCTATTACAGACATCTCACTACTGCTTGGAGGAGGTGACAGACAGCTGATCTGTGATTCTGGTGGTGGTGGTGGTGGTTGTATTATTATTTCTACTCCTGCTATCCTCCAACAATTCTAGCCTCTTTAGGATCATGTTCCACTTGGACAATGTAATGAAGGGAATGGGACTTCCAGGGCCAGTGTTTGCTCCCTTGACCTCTAGTCTGGATGCTCTCAAATGCTTCCCGTCCCACTCCCTTAACGCTAGTCCCTCCAGCTGCTTCACCATTACTGTTTCTACTACTAACACCAACCACATGAAGTTCAGCCCCAGAGTCTTCCTGCTCACATACACTGTTAATATGAGGATATTGATCACCGCCTCCTTCACTCCTAATGCTAAGAAGCTGCTGGACCTTAGTAGTAGTAGTACTAGCACTGGCGGTACTGTGAGGAATGGCAAGTGTGACTTAGGGTCCCCTGAGTATTACAAGACACACTAGCACCAGGTTCAACACTGGTGGCAGCAGGTTCAGCAGTGGCAGCAAGCACAGCACTGGTTGAAGTAGGGGCACCACATCTGACAGCAGGCAAAGTATTGGTGGCAGCAGGTTCAGCACTGGCAGCAGGCTCAGCACAGGTGAAAGAAGGGGCAGCATGTATGACAGCAGGCACAGGCAGCTAACCTGTCCTGCTCGCACTACTACTCTTCTCTTTCTCCCTTCCCATTAAATTCCCCAAGATACCTAGTTGTGATTTAGGGGGCACACCAGGCACAGCAATGGTGGTAGCAGTAGCAGGTGCAGCATGTCTGACAGCAGGCACAGCACTAGTGGAAGCAGGGGCGGCACATCTGACAGCAGGCACAGCAATGGTAGCAGCAGGAGCAGCACATCTGGCAGCAGGCACAGGCAGCTGACCTGTCCTGCTCTCACTACTACCCTTTTCTTCCTCCCTTCCCATTAAATTCCCCAAGATAACTAGTTGTGATTTAGGGGGACTGGACAACATTGGTTCTGTAGTGCTCACTTCCTCCTCCTCAGACTCAGTTAACATATAAGGGTCCTTCCGTTCCTCCTTTTACTGTTTTTAAACTTTCTCATAGTGATAGCAGTCACTATGAGCCTCTCCTGCCTCAATTTTTCAAAAAGATTACAGCAGAAGTGCATAGCACGTTTACCTCTCTCTGTAGCTGCTTCTTTTGTGTTCCACTTCCTGGAATACATCACATTTTTATATTTTTATAAAAGGTGAAAACCACATAAATCAATGAAAGGAAATCTTCTAGCCATTGAAGAAATGGCAAAGAATTTTGGCCAATGGGTGAAAAATGCAAAGATTTTTATAGCTCGTTTTAAAGCGTATTTTCCGCGAAAAACGGACAGCAACATAGTTTTTGTGGGATTTCTCACGGGAACACGGTGAGAGCTTTCGTTCACCTCTTACTGCTTATTTTCCTGTCCAGATAAAATGCAGTCTTACACAGTTTTCAGAACAGACATTTTTGAATATCTTTATTAGCCAGTAACACTTCCACTGAGAGGTTACTCCATGAATCTGTTATACTTTTTGTAAATACATTATTCCACACATTACCTCTGAATCTTCCACCCTCTATCTTTAGGTCATGCTTTTTTGTTTTAGAACTTCTCTTTTTCTTAAAAACCAGAACTTTAGAAAATCCTATACTATATATTTACAGATTTCTTTTTTCTCCTTTCTTCCATACTATACATATTATTTGAGCCACTCTTGGGAAGTTTTGTCATAAATGCTGTGCAGCATTATAGTTGCTGTTATTTGAACTGCCTTCAGTGTATTGTACTGGTCTTATGGGCATGAGGTATCCAGAACTACACACAGTATTCCAGGTGCCGATTTACCAGTGATCTATAAAGTGTGTTAATACTTCTTTCTGCTGCTAATACATTTTCCTGTACAGCCCTTCTTCTGCTGGTATTATCAGCAAAGTAATATTAAGCCTGTATTTTACTTCTGTGTTTTTTGTGTCCAAAATGCAATATCTTACACTTTGCAACAATAAGCTATAGATCCCATACTCTTCTCTATTCCACTCATTTATATAAGGTACAATATATTCCTCTTATTCCTGGAAAATATCTTGGAGACTAAACTAAGTGAGCAATTAGCTCATCATGGTGTTATTTTTAATGTTAGAAACATTTTGAATACATTGGAAATAAATGACATGTCAGTCTAAAAAACTATTTGGCAAACACCATCAAGCATACCTCCCAACATTTCAAACTGCCAAAGAGGGACACTTGTGTTTTAAAGGGTGTGTCTGGGGTGTGTGGCTGTGGGCGGGGCATTACCAAGAATTTGTAGGCTATTTCATGACCTATTGGGACCTCCTTGTGTAACCTAATAATGGATTAATAAAAAACCAAAGTATTTTATTTGCACAGACTAATTTATAAACACACATACTGAAGTTTTTAGAAACAATAATGTGAGTGTAATTGCTGTGGAGCAATGTGATACACTTATATACACACCACACAAGCTGATCTAAAAAGAGGGACATCGGGGTGGGAAAGAGGGACAGAGGGATTTGGGTCTAAAAGAGGGACTGTCCCTCCTAAAGAGGGACACTTGGGAGGTATGATCAATTGTCCAGGCTGCACTGTTTAAGCTCATTAAACTGGTACTTAGACAGTTAAGGGAGTTTTAACTAATCTGGTACTGCATTTTAATCTAAGCCTTAGGTCATGAATGGCACAGTTATTGACAATAAAGTGGAAATCCATACAAAAAATGAAAAACTTAAAGTTGTTCAGACAGACCACAAGGAACTTAGGGTATACCAATGGTTACCTGGCCTGACCAAATGGAAATTCCAAAGTAAGAGAACTAAACCTAGAGGACCTAAAAGTGGTGTTGATTTGCTAAATGAAACAGAATTTTCTAATCATTCTGATGAATCAGACAGTGCTTCAGAAAGTAATTTTTTAGACAGAAGTCAAAGGAGAGACAAAACAAAAACAACAAAAGAAAAATCAGGAGAGGTGGCAGAGAGCCCAGGACCCGTGCCAATGGTATTGAGACAATGGGCAAAATAGTGATTTTCTATCTGTCCAATCGTGCTTCAATCTCTACTGAGATGGTTATCCATAGTAAGGGACTGAGTTATGATACAACTTCTAAACAGGACCCATTTCAATGAGAGATTGATCTTTTCAAAATCTATAGATTATTGAAGCTCAAGGAGCATTTCTACAATAGCCCCAGCATCGAAACCTAATCCCTTAAAAAAAAACAAAAAAAACCACAGCACGTTTGACCCTAAATGTAATAATGACCACATCAATGCCTTTGTAAGCCTGGTTGCTGGTAAGACTATGAAAATAGTCCATAATAGACCTACCAGTTATTTTGAGGAACATAAGGTGATCAATGCTTTATCTTCTGCTACTTCTATCATCATCAGACAGGCTGCCAAGGGTGACAGTATTGTGGTCTTAAACTATGATTATTATAGGGAAGAAACCTTAAAAGGATAGTAATGTTTCACAAATACAAGAGCTCCAATTAATCTTCATAAAATTTGGGCCATGAAGAGTGTAGTTCAAGAGTAATTGAATGCTAAAGTATCTCCCTTCCATCCCTTTTACCTAGTGTAAGCCTCCTCCCCTCAGATATGGAATCTGGTCACTTCACTGGACAGATCACAGCAAGGGACATCTTCTTACTGTGAGCATAAGGAAACCCTGCCCCCCTTGACAGGTTTTTCCTTATGTTCAATGAAGATTGTTCCTCTCTGCGATCCAACTGGATAGTCTTGCTGCTCTGAGGTGAGCAGTGTTACATCAGTGAAAGGAGCGGAGGGGGTATACGTTGTCATTCAATTACTCTTGAACCTTGAACTACACCTCTGACAGTATTGAAATAACACTCTCCATGGCCCAAATACTATGACAATTAATTAGAGCTGCTTTTATTATGAAACATTACTATCCCTTCAAGTCAGTTACACGACCAAATGTGCTATAAGAAACTTGAACGTGATCCTACTCTGCTATTTAAGAGGGAAATTGATGCAGTTATCTCCTTGGGCTTCAATAATAGATGGATTAATTTGGAGACCAAATATTTCTTGACACAGAGTTGTCCTAGAACCCCTGTTTTCTGTACAGTACTCAAGATCTATAAACCTTTAGAACATCCTCCTGGCAGACCCATCATCTCTGACAGGGGCTCTCTCTGTCAAGCATTATCCCAATTTATTGGTTTATTCATTCAGAAGTATTTGTGTAAAATCCATAGTTACGTCATGGATGCTACAGATTTTATTAACAAACTACCTGCTGGTGATATTCTGTTAGTTTGCCTTGATGTATCTAGCCTTTATACAAACATTTGTCATGATTTGGTTAAAGAAGCCATCAGAGCTATTCTAGAATCTGATAAAACATATGACGGTCCACCAATTGACTTCATGCTTTCACTTGTTGAGCTTAATTTGAATAAAAATTATTTTAAGCTTGAGAATTCTCTCTTTTTACAACTCCATGGAACTGCCATTGGGTCTAACATGGTGCCATCCTATGCATCCTTATTAGTGATGAGCGAGCATGCTCGGCCGAAGCTCGGTTCGGCTCGAGCATCACTCTGCTCGGCACATGGCGGTACTCGTACGAGTACCGCATGTGCTCGCCCGCCATGTTCGGGTCTCCTCCCCGCACGTTTCGCGGCTGCTGCGCAGCCAATAAACATGCGGGGAGGCTCTGATATCAGTGTAATGCCAGCAGCCATGTTGGCTGCTGGTATTACACTGATTGGCTGGCCAGAACCCGTGATCGGGTGCTGTATAGCACCTGACCAGCGAGTTCGGCTCAGTCTTAGCCAGGGAGAGATGAGGATAGGAAGGGAAAGTCAGTGTAGGGAGAAGAAAAGCGAGTTTGAAAAAGAAAAAGACCCAAAAGTCCTTTTTAGGACTACTGTGTGTGGGGGCAGCAGATATATTTTGTTTTGGGGGGCAGAGTTTAAAAAAAAAAGTCACATATTCCATTCACTGTGCCTAGCCGCAGATTAGCAGCACATTCTGTTTAGTGTGCAAAGTTTCAGATTAGCAGCACACTCTGTTTAGTGTGCAAAGTTGGAGATTAGCAGCACATTCTTTTTAGTGTGCAAAGTTGCAGATTAGCAGAACATTCTGTTTAGTGTGCAAAGTGTAAAAACTAAAAGTCACATATTCCATTCACTGTGCCTAGCCGCAGATAAGCAGCATATTCTTTTTAGTGTGCAAAGTTGCAGATTATCAGCACATTAATTTTAGTGTGTAAAGTGTAAAAATTAAAAGTCACTTATTACGTTCACTGATCCTAGCCGCAGATAAGCAGCACATTCTGTTTAGTGTGCAAAGTTGCAGATTAGCAGAACATTCTGTTTAGTGTGCAAAGTGTAAAAACTAAAAGTCACATATTCCATTCACTGTGCCTAGCCGCAGATAAGCAGCATATTCTGTTTAGTGTGCAAAGTTGCAGATTATCAGCACATTCATTTTAGTGTGTAAAGTGTAAAAATTAAAAGTCACTTATTACGTTCACTGATCCTAGCCGCAGATAAGCAGCACATTCTGTTTAGTGTGCAAAGTTGCAGATTAGCAGAACATTCTGTTTAGTGTGCAAAGTGTAAAAACTAAAAGTCACATATTCCATTCACTGTGCCTAGCCGCAGATAAGCAGCATATTCTGTTTAGTGTGCAAAGTTGCAGATTATCAGCACATTCATTTTAGTGTGTAAAGTGTAAAAATTAAAAGTCACTTATTACGTTCACTGATCCTAGCCGCAGATAAGCAGCACATTCTGTTTAGTGTGCAAAGTTGCAGATTAGCAGAACATTCTGTTTAGTGTGCAAAGTGTAAAAACTAAAAGTCACATATTCCATTCACTGTGCCTAGCCGCAGATAAGCAGCATATTCTGTTTAGTGTGCAAAGTTGCAGATTATCAGCACATTCAGTTTAGTGTGTAAAGTGTAAAAATTAAAAGTCACTTATTCCGTTCACTGATCCTAGCCGCAGATAAGCAGCATATTCTGTTTAGTGTGCAAAGTTGCAGATTATCAGCACATTCAGTTTAGTGTGTAAAGTGTAAAAATTAAACGTCACTTATTCCGTTCACTGATCCTAGCCGCAGATAAGCAGCATATTCTGTTTAGTGTGCAAAGTTGCAGATTATCAGCACATTCAGTTTAGTGTGTAAAGTGTAAAAATTAAACGTCACTTATTCCGTTCACTGATCCTAGCCGCAGATAAGCAGCATATTCTGTTTAGTGTGCAAAGTTGCAGATTATCAGCACATTCAGTTTAGTGTGTAAAGTGTAAAAATTAAACGTCACTTATTCCGTTCACTGATCCTAGCCGCAGATAAGCAGCATATTCTGTTTAGTGTGCAAAGTTGCAGATTATCAGCACATTCAGTTTAGTGTGTAAAGTGTAAAAATTAAAAGTCACTTATTACGTTCACTGAACCTAGCCGCAGATAAGCAGCACATTCTGTTTAGTGTGCAAAGTTGCAGATTAGCAGAACATTCTGTTTAGTGTGCAAAGTGTAAAAACTAAAAGTCACATATTCCATTCACTGTGCCTAGCCGCAGATAAGCAGCATATTCTGTTTAGTGTGCAAAGTTGCAGATTATCAGCACATTCAGTTTAGTGTGCAAAGTGTAAAAATTAAAAGTCACTTATTACGTTCACTGAACCTAGCCGCAGATAAGCAGCACATTCTGTTTAGTGTGCAAAGTTGCAGATTAGCAGAACATTCTGTTTAGTGTGCAAAGTGTAAAAACGAAAAGTCACATATTCCATTCACTGTGCCTAGCCGCAGATAAGCAGCATATTCTGTTTAGCGTGCAAAGTTGCAGATTTGCAGCACATATTCCGTGTACTATGAAGAAGGCGGGTAAAAAGGGACGGGGAAGTGGACGTGATCCTGATAGTTCAGGGCGCGGGTCAGGACGCGTAGAAACTGTGCCTGGTGCCAGAGCACAAGACAGAAAGACATCCACCATACCTAGCTTCATGTCTCAGTTTACAGGGCGTCGCAGGACATCACTCTCGAGGTCAGACCACTGCGAACAGGTGGTCGGTTGGATTTCAGCTGATACTGCTTCCAGTCGGTTAAGCACCACCCTGTCTTCCACCAAGTCCACTCTCAGTAGCCAAGAGTCTGGTCAACATAATCCTCACCCTGATCATCCTTCCTCCCACCATAGAGGGTCTGGTCAAAGAAGTGATCCCACACTGGGATATAGTGAGGAGCTCGTCTCATCACCAATCCTTAATTTGAACCTCTCTCCAAGCACGCTTGCAGAGGAACATGAAATCTTGTGCCCTGATTCACAACCTCTAGAGGGTACCCAATCACAAGAAGATGACAGAGGGGAACGGCATTTAAGGTCAAAGGAAGTGGATGATGATGATGATGAGACACAGTTGCCATCAAATCAACCACTTTTACTGTCTCAAGACCTTGATGAGGAGGATGATATACAGTTGTCAATGACTGAGTATGTGGTGGGATCAAGACATGAGGAGGATGATCAGAGTGAGGAAGTGGAGGAGGACTTGGTGGACGATGAGGTGACTGACCCCACCTGGGAAGGTGGAGAGCCGAGCGATGACAGCAGTCCTGAGGGTGAGCCATCTGCAGCACCGCAAAAGGCTGGAAGAGGCAGTGGTGTGGCTACAGAAAGAAGGCGGACCGCACCAAACCGGCCCGCAAATGTTCCACGGAGCACCCCCTTGCGTAAATCTCCCTTGCCAAGGGGTAGGTGTTCCGCGGTATGGCGTTTTTTTAAGGAAAGTGCGGACGACAAAAGAATTGTAGTTTGCAACCTGTGCCACACCAGAATGAGCCGAGGCATGAACACTAGAAACCTCACCACCACCAGCATGATCCGACACATGGCATCCAAGCACCGTAATAAGTGGGAGGAACGCCCGGATCGCCAATCTGTGTCTGCAGGCCACACCACTGCCTCCTCTTCCCCTGTTTTCGGTGCCGGCCAATCGCCTGTCGAAGGCGCAGGCCCGCATACCTCCCGCCCTGCACCTGTACCATCTGAAGCACCATCAGCGACCACATCCACTTCCCTGTCCCAGCGCAGCGTCCAAATGTCGTTACCGCAGGCATTTGAGCGCAAGCGAAAATACCCAGCCACCCACCCACAGGCCATAGCACTAACCTCACACCTTTCCAAATTACTGGCCATCGAAATGCTGCCATTTAGGCTTGTGGAGACTGAGTCCTTCCGCAGCCTGATGGCAGCAGCTGTCCCTTGGTACGCAGTCCCCAGCCGCCACTACTTTTCCCGGTGTGCCGTCCCCGCCTTACACAACCATGTGTCCCGTAACATCACCCGTGCCCTGACCAACGCAGTTACTGGGAAGGTCCACTTAACGACTGACACATGGACAAGTGCTTGTGGCCAGGGACGCTACATTTCCCTGACGGCACACTGGGTGAATGTCGTGGAGGCTGGGAGCGACTCGGACCCTGGGATGGCACAGGTGCTACCCACGCTGAGGATTGCGGGCCCTACCTCCATCAGGGTTTCCGCCAGCACCTACGTTATTGGCTCCTCCTCCTCCGTTTCCACCTCCGAATTCTCTGCGCGCAGCGCCACTCACCCATCAGCCGGTAGCTGGAAGCAGTGTAGCACTGCAGTGGGGAAGCGTCAACAGGCCGTGCTGAAGCTGATCTGCCTTGGGGACAAACAGCACACGGCCTCAGAGCTGTTGCAGGGGATTAGTCACCAGACCGAGCAATGGCTCTCGCCACTCAACCTGCAACCAGGCATGGTTGTGTGTGATAATGGGCGTAACTTGGTGGCGGCTTTGGAGCTCGGCAAGCTCACACACGTACCATGCCTAGCGCATGTATTTAATTTAGTGGTTCAGCGATTTCTAAAAACCTACCCCAATTTGCATGATCTCTTGACCAAGGTGCGCCGCGTGTGTGCACATTTCCGTAAGTCATCAACAGCTTCAGCCGGCCTGTTGAAGCTGCAGCAGCGCTTACAATTGCCAGCTCACCGGCTGCAGTGTGACGTGAGCACGCGCTGGAACTCCACCTTCCACATGTTGGCCCGGCTTTGTGAGCAGCAGAGGGCAGTAGTGGAGTACCAGCTGTTACACGGTCGTCGCCTCTCCGTTCAACTTCCTGTAATCAGAAGTGAGGAGTGGGAATGGATGTCAGACCTCTGTGAGGTTTTACGCAATTTTGAGGAATCGACACAGATGGTGAGCGGCGATAACGCTATTATCAGTGTAACCATCCCACTTCTGTGTCTACTGAAACGCTCGCTGCTCACAATTAAAACCGACGCTTTGCATGTGGAAGAGGTGGAAATGCGGGAGGAAGAGCTTACACAAGGTGATAGCCAGAGCACCCTCACTTCGTCTTCTCAGCAACAATTGGAGGAGGCGGAGGAGGAGGAGGAGGAGGAGGAGGAGGAGGAAGACACGGTTGACTCCGCTACAGAGGGTAGCCATGGAACTTTAGTTCCATCTCTTCAGCGTGGGTGGGCAGAAGAGGAGGAAGAGGATGAGGAGATTGAGAGTCATCCTCCTGGTGAGGACAGCGAAATCTTGCCTGTTGGTACTCTGGCACACATGGCTGACTTTATGTTAGGCTGCCTTTCCCATGACCCACGCGTTATACGCATTTTAGACAACACGGATTACTGGGTGTTCACCCTTCTGGACCCCCGCTACAAAGAGAATTTCTCATCTCTCATTCCTCCGGTGGAGAGGACAAGCAAAATGGTGCAATACCAGAAGGTTCTTGTCGAAAAATTGCTCCAAAATTTTCCATCTGACAACACTGGCGGCAGAGTACGTGCTACCTTGGCCAACCGAGAAGGGGAGAAAAGGGGAGCACACAGCAGTTCCGACAAAGGCAGGGCAACACTCTCCAAGGCGTGGGACACCTTCATGACACCCCGCCAGCACCCTCACCCTGATGCGCAGCCTAGTGTCACAAGGAGGGAAAAGTTTTGGAAGATGGTGAAGGAGTACGTAGCAGACCGTGTCAGCGTCCTCAATGATCCCTCTGTGCCTTACAACTACTGGGTGTCCAAGCTGGACACGTGGTATGAACTGGCACTCTACGCCTTGGAGGTGCTGGCCTGCCCTGCCGCCAGCGTTCTGTCTGAACGGGTATTTAGTGCTGCTGGTGGCATCATAACAGATAAGCGTATCCGCCTTTCCACCGAAAATGCTGATAGGTTGACACTTATAAAAATGAACAAGGCCTGGATTTCCCCTGACTTCTCCACTCCACTGGAGGAAAGCCCCGGGTGAACATAAAGTCACTTTATATATGTTATTTACAATGATGGGAATACTCTGTATTCCCATTCACCCCTTCCACCCAAAAAATGGGTATATGGTTGACTCTCTTCCATATACCCTGGGATATCATTTTTATATAGGGCCAGCTCACCAGCGGGCCCTGTGATATAATTTTTATATAGGGCCAGCTCACCAGCGGGCGCTGTTTGACAATTTTTGTATAGGTCAGCTCACCAGCGGGCCTTCTCATATAATGTTTTATTGGGTCAGCTCTCTAGCGGGCCCTCTCATATAATGTTTTATAGCGTCAGCTCACTAGCGGGCCTTCGCATATAATGTTTAGGATGGTCAGCTCCGCAGCAGACCCTCACCCATAATGTTTTAGATGGTCGGCTCAGCGCACGTTTCCCTCTTAATCATGGCCCCAGTTCAGAAAAATCGAGGAAATTTTTGGGAGAATTTGCCTCTGCGCACATTTCCCTCTTAATCATGGCCCCAGTTCAGAAAAATCGAGGACATTTTTGGGAGAATTTGCCTCTGCGCACGTTTCCCTCTTAATCATGGCCCCAGTTCAGAAAAATCGAGGAAATTTTTGGGAGAATTTGCCTCTGCGCACGTTTCCCTCTTAATCATGGCCCCAGTTCCGAAAAATCGAGGACATTTTTTGCAGAATTTGCCTCTGTGCACGTTTCCCTCTTAATCATGGCCCCAGTTCCGAAAAATCGATGAAATTTTTTGCAGAATTTGCAGATGATATACAAGTAAATATACAGCAAATACTGTTTGGTAACAATTTTTCGCCTAAAGTCGTTTTTATCTTCCTTTTTGTGTGTTTTACGGTCAGTCTGTAAAAATGGCGTACTCCAGGCGAAACATCGTTCCCAGCAGCGACGTTGGAGTCCAAGATGCATCCAGACATCCTCCCTATGCTGTCCCTGAACCATTTCTGTGGTGTTTCCATTTTCTGCCCTTTTCCTATGGACCAGGCACCCTCCCCTCATCAGAGCAGGGGGTGCCTGGTGTAATGCTCGAGTCCTCCCATTGACTTCAATGGGGCTCGGGTGCTCAGCCGAGCACTCGAGCCTCCGGGGGCGCTCGGTCAGAGCACCCGAACACCCGAGCATTGGGGTGCTCGATCATCACTAATCCTTATTTATGGACTACTATGAACAACAACATATTTTCTCCAGTAACTTTGCTGCCAACATCACCTTCTATAAGCAGTACATTGATGATGTCTTGTCTCTTGTAGAAGGGTGATGCCAGATCTTTGTGACAATTTGTTGATAATTTAAATCTTGTTGATTGTACCATCCATTTTACTTTATCCTTTCATGGATCCGAAATCAACTTTTGGACATGACTGTCTATCGTGAAGAAGGGTGGATTAAACTAAGATTTTTACTAAAAACACTGATCGCAACACCCTCCTACATGCAGGGAGTCATCATCCTTTGTCATATTCCCAAATGCTACTTGAAATATGCACTACCCCTGATCCAGTTCTTTGTCAGGAATGGCTTGTGATGGTAAGTAACACATTTCTGTTCAGAGTACTATTGAAAAAGTTATCTCTATGGCCAGTTCCCTTGATAGATCTGATACTCCATCTCCTACTGATAGTGATACACACAAGAACGATGATAGGTTTTGTATTCAAACCACCTTTACCACTGCTTCTCAACAAATCAAAAAGTTAGTGTTGAGGTTTTGGTCCATCTTGGAGGGTGACCCCATGTTGGGACAAAGCTTCATGAAACCTCCTTTATCTTGCTACCAGATGGGTAGAAACTTAAAAGACATGCTTGACCAAACAGATCCTGTGGATAAGTACACAAGCAGAAGGAGCTGGTTGGCACGTCCCAATGGTGTATACAGGTGTAGGGGCTGCACCAATTGTGGAAACCTAATAACGGGCACAACATACTCACATCCATATGCAGGGAAGACATTCTCTATAAAAGACTATTTGGATTGTCAGAGTAGATTCGTTGTCTACATTATCACATGCCCCTGTGGACTGTTTATGTAGGAAAAATTATCACTACACTCTAGGAGAATATCAATAATCACAAATGCTCTGGATGAGACTAAAGAAAGTGCTAGACAACCGGTGGCAAGACACTTTGGCATAGCCATACACAAACTGTCCGATTTCAGATTTATGCTTATTGTCCAGGTACATACTCCAATGAGAGGAGGTAACCGTCACCAACTATTACTTCCAAAAGAAGCCAGAATGATTTACAAGCTTAATACTTTACAACCTTTCGCTGTGCTAGGTTCATCTCAATACATGGTGTCCCGTGATACATTATATAGATTGATACATTTACATGTCGGGCACATTAGTTCTCAATATTTTGAATTACTCATTGCATTATCAAGACCTGTATTTACAATCTGATACACAATATATCCATATAGGTAATTTCTGATTGGCTGCCTTCTCCATAGTTTTATTAGATACAATCTCAGAAACGTCTTGATTTTTAAAATTTCTTTTTCATTTATTTACATTTATATTTTCTTTACATCTCATATGTTATTTTGCTTTTGTAAATTCTTTTTGTTTTCACTGTTTTTGTTATATTCTCACATATGACGTCACTTTTGGCATCATCTTCATCCACTGGGTTAGGTTTAAAAGGATTCTTTCTTTATTCGGTCTGTAATATATCTCAACAAAGGCCCAAAGTGGGGCTGAAATATTGATAACACAATAAAACTGCATCCTGTTTTTCCACCAAGAAGTCCTGTGAGTGTGGTTCTTTTGGACTACTAACTTTATATATTTTCTCGTCCTGAAACCCAGGCTGATTGCTTTATATTTTCAGAGAGTGCACAGATCCTGCATTTCTATATATATTTATAATATAAATAAATATATATATATATATATATATATATATATATATATATATACATATATACAAGCTACCAGAAACAACAGCTTACAACACTGTTTCACCTTACTATTTAGCAATATATATGTATGTATTTAATAATACATTATTAGTTATTTATATATTTTTTATTTTTTTGTATATTTTTTATGAAGTGTTCATTGAAAGAATACGTGTAACTGAAGTCTCCAGTCCCCCAAACATCAGACAAAAGCCCAAAGTGCAAATACAAAACAAGATTCAAACCCGCGCTCCTCCAGCCTAATAAAAAATAGTGTGCCCTGTATTGGGCATATATAATAATACTATTGATAAGTTTGAGGCTCTATTGCCCACAATTTTGGCCAAAAATGGGGGGTAAGCTTGCCAACCCCGCCAAGGTCCCTCAAAGTGTAGCAGGTACCTACTCTGAATACTTGACATCCCTATCTAGACAAAATAAAATAAAGTGAAAAATGCTCCCTGAGGAGACGTTATAGTAACACGTTGGAGAAGGGAGGGACCCTTTAATATTGTGTCTTCTAGAATGCATGTGGGTCCCCATGTATGCAATTAAAAACAGATAACAGACAATGTTTAAAAAAGGTCCAGAGGAGTACTTGCCCTGTGTGCCTGCATGGAGTGGGTGCCCATACAAAGAGCTGAATCTATCTCAGCCTTTATAGGTAGCATGTTACCACCCCCACAGGCCACATGAGGAGTAATCAGATGGAAATAATCAGAGTGTATGGCATTAACCCCTTAAAGGCAAAAATGTGAAGTAAGGAATTAGTTACCACGGTGCCCGTGATTCCTCTGGTTGCGACATTGCTCCTTCCTGGTTGTTTCCTTACTGCATTCTTATTGGTGATCAGTGCTGACTCCTCCTACCAATTGCCTTTATATTCTTGGCGCTGTCCTTATGGCGGCTCCCTTTCGTGGTGTACCAGTATCTAACGTTTGTTCCTGTGGTTCCTGGTATCCTGTGTATGACCTGGCTAGACTGTATATGTTCCTGTTCGATCGCCAGCACCTAACTTCCGTTGTGACCCAGCTTGGCTGACTATCCTGCTCTGTGTACCGACCTGGCTTGGCTGACTCTCCTGCTCTGTGTTCCGATCCAGCTTGGCTAACTATCTTGCTCTGTGTACCGACCAGGCTTGGCTGACTATCCTGCTCTGTGTACCGACCCGGCCTGGCTGCCTATCCTGCTCTGAGTTCCTACTCGGCTTTCTGCTTGCCCTGCTCCGAAAGTGCCTGTCCGGCATGGTGTGTCTCTTCTCCCAGTGTACCTGCCCCTGTTTTACGCTTGACCCAGCACAGCTTGTCGTTCCACCACTAGTGCTCACATTTTTGGACAAAAAAGGGGGGTAAGCTTGCCAATCCCGCCAAAGTACGTACTCTGAACACTTGAGATCCCTATCTGGACAAAATAAAATAAAAAATGATCCCTGAGGAGATGTTAAAGTAACGTATTGGAGAAGGGGGGGACCTTTTAATATTTTGTCTTCTAGAATGTTGTGGGTCCCCATATATGCAATTAAAAACAGATAACAGACAATGTTTAAAAAAGTCCAGAGGAGTACTTGCCCTGTGTGCCTGGGTGCCCTGGGTGCCTGAATCTATCTCAGCCTTTATAGGTAGCATGTTACCATCCCCACAAGCTAGCTGCTTGTTGTTGTAGGGATTGTGTGTGTGATTAAGGGAGTTGTATACAGTGACTGTGGCAGACAGGAACATTGAAAAAAATAAAAAAAATAAACAGAGACAAGATTTTAATGTGATATATAATATCTGAGCCTAGCTCTGACATCACTGACATCAAACAACCCTAAAATGAAAGCTAAAATAAAAAACTCAGTGTCTAGTAGGTATAGGTGAAAGTTTTCATCTCAAAAGAAAATGGACGAATAATGGCATTGTCACTTGGGGAATAATTTCCAGCAAAAAGTGCACTTTTTTGGCTTTTTTTGCCTAGCTCATTTTATTGAAATCAATGGGAACATTGAATTTACACATGACTCATAGCAAATGCTATTATATTTCCCAAAGACAGTGTGAGGAAACAGTCAGAGGAACGGGAACATTTTTGGGGAGGTTTTGTTGACTGGAATTCGGAGGACAGTTAATAAAAAAAATAAAAATAAATACAAGTAAAAAAACCCATAATACATGGTATAAAAGGGGTCTGTGGAGGGTGTCTGTGTTGGTGGGCGGAGTCTGGGGAAAGAATCAGTTGAATAGGGATTTTTGGGGGGAGGTTGTTGACTGGTATTTGGGGTAAAGTTAAGGAAAAAAAAATGAAAGTAAAAATTAAACAAAATAAGATATAAGTACATAACGTAACAGAGACAGGGCCCAACATAAGCTAAGACTTGGGCAGACTGATACCTGGTGGGATAGAGTATTTTGTAAAGGATGATTTATATGACTTGTTGTTAGAGGCCCAAGCGCCAAGGAAACATTGATTTGTAGGATTTAGACTTATTAGAGGCACAAGGCCTGAGGAAAGATTGATAAGCTGTAAGACATTAGACTTGTGTTAAGCCCAAACCCTGAGGAAACATTGCTTTGTAGGACTTAGACTTGTTTGGCACAAGCCCTAAAGAAACATTGATTTGTAGGACTTGGGTTTGTTAGCAACAAGTCCCCCCATACACACACACACGTTTTTTTTTTTGTAGGCCTCTGATTTATTTTTTGTAAAGAACAAACCCTGAGAAGGTCATGTTGTGGTGGTAAGCGACCACTGGCCATTGTTAAATGCCCCGGTGTCATTGCAAAGTTTGTGACTGCTGTTCTTGCTGCTGTTACTGGGTGGTTTAAATAGCATGATGATTAGGCAGCTCAAAAGGGAATAGGATCAACAACTGCAGTGACATGGGTGAAGGATGATGAAGGTTCCACTTGCCACTACTAGCTCCAGTGATACACCTAAGGCAGTAGCAGCACCATAACTAGCCCCCACCCCAATTCATGGTTAGGTTGAGAAAAGAAGCAATTGGCCAATAATGCTTCTCCACCTGCTCCTCCTCCAAGATCATGGGTGTGTTGTTAGAATCGAAATGTTTCCCTTGCCTCTCATCACAATGTTGGACTGGGAACAATAGGCACATCTGAACTCACATCAAACACCTGGTATAACTGTAACCAAACACTATGACATTTAGGGTCCCCAGTGTTAAATTATCCCACCAGACAGTACTGCTTCTGTCACTATTCCCTTTGTCCACTTTCTGCTAAGGACAAGTGACAGCTTGCAGACAGGTTAATAATAATGATGAACCCTCCCTGACACCAACTTAGCATATTCTGCAGGATGAAATCTCCTCAAAAGCCGCTTTACGCCCTGGTTGCGATTATCCTCCAACACACTGGCAGGTGTGGTCAGTGCACCACACAGCGTACAGTGGGTGGACATAAACTGCCACATCCTGACATCTACTGAATGGCTATCAACAGGTGTGTGGGGGGTAAAGAAAAATGAGGTGGATATCCAGAACATGTAATTACCCTAGAGAAAGACGATAATGGTGAGCCAAGTGTTTTGGTCACCATCGAACTTTCAGGCTCTGGCTGGGTTTCTCTGTTCTTCCGCCTCTTTGATCTCCCCCTCGCCTCTTGTTGCCTTTGGGGAGAGTCGGGGGGGGGTACAGCAACAGCGGTGCCTGATTTCTTTGGTGGGTGTTTGGCTTTAATATGTTTCACATAAAAGTCACGGGGTCTGTGTGTCATGTGTGTTGTTAGGGCAGATGTGCCAAGGTGCGTTCCCACTTTTCCCCTTTTCACTGAATTGTCACAAAATGTGCATAGTGCTGTTGTTGATGATTGCAGTGCTTGGCCCAAGAGAAAAATAGTCCCACACCCAGGATCTCAGTGGGGAGGGGAAAGGTGGAGAAGAATGACCTCTCCACATCCTCCTTCACTGGCTGGAGCAAAGGATGATTTTGATGATTTTGCTGCTACTGCCTCAGAATCAGCACTGCAACTAGGACCAGAAATATTGATGCTGATAAGTGGAACCTGTCCTAGTCCCACGGAAATGTTGTGGACTCCCTTAACCGCTAGTCTGGATGCTCTGCATTACTTCGCCTATCACTCCCCTAAAGCTATTCTCGCCAGCTGCTTTACCATCACTGTTAGTAGTAGTAACACCAACCACAACAATTTAAGTCCCTGAATCTTCCTCCTTACTAGTAATATTATCACCCCTTCCCTTACTCCTAACACTCTGTACAATCTGCTGGACCATCTTAGTAGTATTACTAGTGACGGGACTGTTTTGAGATGGCAAGTGTGACTTAGGTCCCCTGCTGTGACAATTCGCATCATTTCCTCCTCCACCGTCCTGAGAATTACAAAACACACTTGCGGCAGTTGCATCACTGGCAGCAGTTGCAGTACTGGTAGCAGATGCAGCACTGGCAGCAGGCACATGTAGCTGACCTATCCTACTCACACTTCTACTACTACCCTCTTCTTCCCTCCATGAGACATATTTCCCCAAAGGGTTATATAGGGGGACTGGCCATCAATGGGTTTGGTGAACCAGGGTATCCAGACCCTTTCATGTTGGTAGTGGTCACTTCCTCCTCCTCGTCAGACTCACTGGATGCATAAAGTATCACAGTGCCTGTGATTCATGTCACTCTTCCCTGTGGTTCGCTCTGATTTGTTAAGCCAGTTTGGCCCGTCCCTGGTGACCTTCTTATGCCTGGCCCAGACACCTGTCAGATGCCCTTTCGTGGTGTTTCTGAGCCAGTAGTACTGTTGCTGTGTTCCTGTGTTCTGGATTCCTGTGTACCGAATCGGCTTGTCCTGACTATTCTCCAGTGTTCCTGTTTGTGTATGATCCGGCCCGTCTGACTACCACCCTTGGATACTGACCCGGTTTGGCTGACATTCCTGCTTGTGTATGACCCGGCTTGTATGACTACCTTCTACGTGCTCCGACCCGGCCTGGCTGACTTCCTGCTCCGAAGATCGACTTCCAGCTTGTTCCAGTGACCTGCGTTCCAGTTGTCACCACCGCGACATTATTATCTGCTGTTCCAGTCTTTGTGTGACTACCTTGCCTGGTGTTACCCCGATCAGTGCAGTGTATCTACCCGTGCAGAGCTGTGTGTGTGTTTCAGTACGCCTCCCTCATACTGCAGAGCCTTGCTGTTCGCTGAAAGCCTCGAGTAAACGTGCCTTTTAACCTTAGCGGTGCTGCCTTGGTTTCACTCTCTCTACTCCCGTACGAGCCTCGCTCTCGGTGATACTCCTGCTGAGTTGGCCGCTCACCGTCGGCAACTCTACACTTCCTTTGCAGAGTATTCACGTCTGTTGGGCCGGTTGGGCTCCTAAGGCTCTTTCTCATTGTATTGCTGTGCGATATCCGTTATACAAAGTAGTGGCAGGCAAAGGCTTCAGCGCTAGCAAATCCGGTAACATAGCCCGTGGGGCTATTGGCTCTTGCACAAATTCCAGTATCCAGTTAAGTCTGAGGAGGCTTAGCAGCTCTTGCATTGCAGGCCGGTTCCAGTTACGCCCGTGGGGGCTATTTTCACTTGCACTAGCAGACACAGTTCCAGTAGGTACGCCCGAGGGGGCTAGTTGGATTCCTGTTCTGCTTTTTACTGAACACCTTGGCGAGGCAGTCCTGTATCCAATATACGGTGAACTCTGTCTCCAGCACAGCCTCATAACACCCAGGGTATGCCAAACATCCACATCTGAGACTGACTGTTATCAAGGACTTAACCCTCTGTGGTTATATCCCATTCTACTGCTGAGTATTTGTACATGTAATACGTTTGTGCATTTACACTTGTACCTATCAGTCTACACTGCTGATGTATTATCAACCGCCACTAGAGGGCGGACCTTTGCATTACCTTACTCTAAATAAATTGTGTTTTTATTTTACATACTGGTCTGAGTGTCTTTAAAACCGTTACAGTACGAAAGGGCCATGACCTCAGACGGTAAGGGTGAAAGTAATACACAGAACATCCATTGGAGAATGGATGTCCATGAGCAGCACGTGGACCAATTGGCACTGGCCCTACAGACGTTACTCGAACGTACAGTACATTTGGACAAGCCTAGTCCTAATCCGGTGGTCACCCCAGTCCTGACACCGGAGAATCCGCCTATAGTCCCCTCAGCTAACTCGAGAGGGTTAACGGCAGCGACGCCGTTACCATTAAGATATGATGGTGAACCCTCCCTTTGCAGGGGATTCATTAATCAACTGGAGATATTTTTGGAATTGGCACCCCAGGCATTTCCTAACGACCGTAGTAAGGTCGGTTTTATGATATCTCTGTTGACGGGCAAGGCTTTGGCATGGGCGAATCCGTTGTGGGAGAATGCCAGACCCTGCACACTGAACTTTAGAGAATTTGTGATGAAGTTCAGACGAGTGTTTGAGGTTCCTGGCAGGGCTGCCTCTGCTGCCAAAAGGCTGATGGAAATTCAGCAGGGCGAACGCACACTGGGCGATTATGCTATCGAGTTCCGGACCTTGGCAGCAGAGGTGGGCTGGAACGATGAGGCCTTACTGGCTGCCTTTACCCAGGGTCTCTCCGAACAAATTAAGGATGAGATAGCCTCTCGCGATGTACCCAGCGATCTGGATGAGTACATCGATTATGTCATGCTAATAGACTTCCGATTCCGAGAGAGACGGTTGGCTAAAAGGGCTAAAGCAAAAAACTATGGCCAGACCAGTTTCCTTAACCCACCCACACCACTCGTTCTTCCTGAACGACCAGCCGATTGTTCTGAACCTATGCAGTTAGGGTTCACTAGGCTCTCTAAGGAAGAGAGATTGTATCGTAGGAGGCAAGGCCTATGCCTATATTGTGGCAAACCAGGGCACCTTTTACGCAATTGTCCAGTGAGGCCGGGAAACGAACGCACCTAGGGTACCTTGGGGGACAGGCCCTAGGTGGTGTAGAACAGTCCCTAGATCCTAGCACCACTAAACCCACCATCCAGGTGGTATTCGCTTGGGCGGACAAGGTAATCGAGGTCCTGGCATTGGTGGACTCCGGGGCAGCCGGCTACTTCATGGACCAGTCCTTTGCCGACTTGCAAGGCATTCCTTTATGTAAAATGGACTCTCCTGTGGCAATTGAGGCCATTGATGGCAGACCCCTGGAGCCTGCATTCATTACGTTTGAGACAATTCCAGTGACAATGACTGTGGGGGCCTGTCACAGGGAGCAGATACGGTTTCAGATTATTCGTTCCCCGCACCATTCAGTTATTTTGGGGTTCCCATGGCTACAGGTACATAATCCTCAATTTGACTGGCAGAGATGTGAGGTTAACTCCTGGTCTGAATACTGTAACAAGAATTGTCTCTCTTTACCTGTCAAGATTATGTGTACCTCTCCGGCTGTGCCAGCCGAATATGGGTAATTCAGTGACGTATTTAGCAAAGGAGAGGCCAGCGCATTACCTGAGCATAGGCCATATGATTGTGCCATTGATTTGCCTCCGGGTGTGGTGCCCCCCAGGGGACGCACTTACCCACTGTCTTGTGAAGAGAATAAAGCTATGGAGGACTATATTACTTATGCCCTTGAGAGGGGCATCATTCGTAAATCTACGTCCCCGGCGGGTGCCGGATTTTTCTTTGTGAAAAAGAAAAGTGGTGAACTCAGGCCATGCATTGACTATCGAGGGCTGAATAAGCTAATGCCTAAGAATGCCTATCCTATTCCACTTATTACAGAATTATTTGACAGATTAAAGGGCTCTTCGATCTTTACTAAACTTGACTTGCGAGCCGCCTATAATCTGGTCAGAATTAAAGAAGGTGACGAGTGGAAAACGGCGTTTAATACCAGAACAGGGCATTACGAATATCTGGTGATGCCATTCGGCTTATGCAATGCACCTGCAGTGTTTCAGGAATTTATTAATGATATTTTACGAGACCTGCTCCAGTCCTGTGTGGTCGTATATCTAGATGATATATTAATTCACTTTGCCAACCTCTCCCAACATATTAAGGATGTTTCAGAAGTCTTGCTCCGACTTCGTAAGCACAAGCTATTCTGTAAACTAGAAAAGTGCGAATTCCATACATCTCAAGTACCATTCCTGGGGTTCGTAATCTCCAAAAATGGCATTGCCATGGATCAGGAGAAGTTGGCAGCAGTCTTGCAATGGCCTCGTCCTAAAGGGTTAAAGGCCATCCAACGATTCTTAGGTTTTGCTAACTATTATAGGAAGTTCATCCAGGACTTTTCCACGGTTGTAAAACCTCTGTCAGATTTGACTCATAAGGGCGCTTCTCCCTCTCAGTGGTCCGTGGCAGCTGAAAACACGTTTGTTACCCTGAAATCTGCCTTTGCATCTGCTCCAGTGCTGTCCCACCCTAATCCCTCCCTGCCATTTACTTTGGAGGTTGACGCTTCAGAGGTTGGGGTTGGGGCAGTACTCTCCCAACGTCCTGTGGGAGGTGGCGCCTTGAGGCCTTGCGGCTTTTTCTCTAAGAAATTGTCTAGTGCTCAGAGCCATTATGAGATTGGCGACAGGGAACTGTTGGCCATTATCCTAGCATTGAAAGAGTGACGTCACCTTTTGGAAGGTACTCAGACTCCGGTACTTATCCTTACTGACCATAAGAATTTAACTTATCTCTCCGAAGCCAAAAGACTGTCCTCTCGACAAGCTAGGTGGGCACTTTTTTTGTCTCGATTCAATTTCCTAGTGTCTTACCTTCCTGGCTCTAAGAATATTAAGGCTGATGCGTTGTCTCGTCAATTTGCTTCTGACACTGAGAGGGAGGAGGAACCTGTACCTATCATTCAGCCAGATCGCATTCTGGCCACTATTCGTACCACCATAACCTCGCCTCTGGGGGAGGAGATATTGGCATCATAATCTAGGGCACCCCCTGAGACCCCAGTAGGGAAGTGTTTTGTGGAAGAGCCATTCCGTGTCCGTTTGTTGGAAACTTATCATGTTTCTAAAGCAGCTGGGCATATCGGTAGGGACCAACTCGTATGGTCCCTTTCGCAATTATTCTGGTGGCCCACAATGAGAGCCGATTGCGCCGCTTTTACAGCAGCCTGTACCACCTGTGCCCGTGCCAAGACCCCTAGGCATCTCCCCGTGGGCTTACTCCAACCAGTGTCCAACGGAGACCGTCCTTGGTCTCACATATCCATCGACTTCTTGGGAGAATTACCTGCCTCTAGAGGTTATACGTTTATTCTTATGGTGGTCGATAGATTTTCTAAGATGGCACATTTTGTGCCTCTGGCTGGCCTTCCATCGGCCCAGGAATTGGCTGTAGTCTTTGCCAGAGAGGTGTTCCGCCTGCATGGAGTAACCAGAGTTATTGTCTCCGATCGTGGGAGCCAGTTCGTATCTAGGTTTTGGAGGGCATTTTGTGGCCAGATGGGCATCCAATTGTCCTTTTCCTCCGCCTACCATCCCCAGACCAATGGGGCCACTGAGCGTGCCAATCAGGGACTGGAGCAGTTGCTGCATTGCTTTGTCACTGATCATCATGATAATTGGGCTGACCTGTTGCCATGGTCAGAGTTTGCCAGGAACTGTGTGGTTAATTCATCGTCCGGGAGCTCTCCATTTCTCGTTAATTATGGGTTCCAGCCTTGTCTGCTCCCGGACTCATTTCAGGCGCAGCAGATTCCTGCTCTGGACGAGCATTTGGCACAACTTCGCTCCACTTGGGCACAGGTTCAGAGGTCCCTCAATCAGTCTTTTAGGTGTCATCAGCGGCACGCTAATCGCAGACGTCTCCCAGCGGTCTCCTTTCAAGTGGGGGACAGGGTATGGCTGTCATCCAGAAACCTCAATTTGCAAGTGCCCTCCAACAAACTGGCTCCCCGGTTCATTGGTCCCTTCAAGATTAATCGCAAGATTAATCCGGTTTCTTATGCATTGGAACTTCCACCCTCTATGCACATTCACAATGTGTTCCATGTGTCGCTACTGAAACCCTTAGTGTGGAATCGTTACACTACTATGCCAGTGATTCCTGGGCCGGTGGACGTCCAGGGCCAAGAAGAGTATGAAGTCCAGAGTATTATTGACTCTAGGAGATTTAGAGGAAAGCTGCAATATTTGGTCCATTGGAAGGGCTATGGTCCTGAGGAACGTTCTTGGGTGAATCAAGGGGACCTCCATGCACCTAGATTGGTACGCAGCTTTCACTCTAAATATCCTTTGAAACCCAGACCTCCAGCTGGGAGAGGGGGTCTTTGAGAGGGGGGTACTATCACAGTGCCTGTGATTCATGTCACTCTTCCCTGTGGTTCGCTCTGATTTGTTGAGCCAGTTTGGCCCGCCCCTGGTGACCTTCTTATGCCTGGCCCAGACACCTGTCAGATGCCCTTTCGTGGTGTTTCTGAGCCAGTAGTACTGTTGCTGTGTTCCTGTGTTCTGGATTCCTGTGTACCGAATCGGCTTGTCCTGACTATTCTCCAGTGTTCCTGTTTGTGTATGATCCGGCCCGTCTGACTACCACCCTTGGATCCTGACCCGGTTTGGCTGACGTTCCTGCTTGTGTATGACCCGGCTTGTATGACTACCTCCTACGTGCTCCGACCCGGCCTGGCTGACTTCCTGCTCCGAAGATCGACTTCCAGCTTGTTCCAGTGACCTGCGTTCCAGTTGTCGCCACCGCGACATTATTATCTGCTGTTCCAGTCTTTGTGTGACTACCTTGCCTGGTGTTACCCCGATCAGTGCAGTGTATCTACCCGTGCAGAGCTGTGTGTGTGTTTCAGTACGCCTCCCTCATACTGCAGAGCCTTGCTGTTCGCTGAAAGCCTCGAGTAAACGTGCCTTTTAACCATAGCGGTGCTGCCTTGGTTTCACTCTCTCTACTCCCGTACGAGCCTTGTTCTCGGTGATACTCCTGCTGAGTTGGCCGCTCACCGTCGGCAACTCTATACTTCCTTTGCAGAGTATTCACGTCTGTTGGGCCGGTTGGGCGCCAAAGGCTCTTTCTCATTGTATTGCTGGGCGATATCCGTTATACAGAGTGGTGGCAGGCAAAGGCTTCAGCGCTAGCAAATCCGGTAACAACGCCCGTGGGGCTATTGGCTCTTGCACGTCAAATTCCAGTATCCGGTTAAGTCTGAGGAGGCTTAGCAGCTCTTGCATTGCAGGCCGGTTTCAGTTATGCCCGTGGGGGCTATTTTCACTTGCACTAGCAGACATAGTTCCAGTAGGTACGCCTGAGGGGGCTAGTTGGATTCCTGTTCTGCTTTTTACTGAACACCTTGGCGAGGCAGTCCTGTATCCAATATATGGTGAAGACTCTGTCTCCAGCACAGCCTCATAACATCCAGGGCGTGCAAAACATACACATCTGAGACTGACTGTTATCAAGGACTTAACCCTCTGTGGTTATATCCCATTCTACTGCTGAGTATTTGTACATGTAATACGTTTGTGCATTTACACTTGTACCTATCAGTCTACACCTCTGATGTATTATCAACCGCCACTAGAGGGCGGACCTTTGCATTACCTTACTCTAAATAAATTGTGTTTTTATTTCACATACTGGTCTGAGTGTCTTTAAAACCGTTACATAAAGGTCCTTCAAGCTCATCCTTTTATTATAATTAAACTTGATCATAGTGATAACAGTCACTATGAGCCTCTCATACCTCAATTTTGCTAGTAACAAACAGCACAACAGCCTAGCACCTATCTCTCTGCTTGTATTGTGCTACTTGCAGCTCTGATAGCTGCATGTATTGTGTTTCAATTCCTGGAAAATGGCACATTTTATAGAAAAAAGGTGAAAAAACATGATTAGAGGTGAAAACTTTCTAGCCATTGAAAAAATAGCAAAAAAATTTTTGCAATGTGTGAAAACATCAAAGATTTTAATCACTTTATTTAAAGGGGATTTTCATGCAAAAAAGTAGACAACCACGTGAGAACACAATGGGACCTTTCGCCCACCCCTAGTATCTAGTTACTCATAAAACACTACAAGAATAATTGAACCAAAATAAATATTTAACATATCAATTTATTGTAAAGCTGATAGGCAATTAAAAAATTATAAAGTCTGTTGATTTATACTTATAAGGAACGTATCACATGAAAAGACCTCTGAAAGGGCAACCAACCAAAAGTACCCAGTCCAGGCACAATTGAAACTCAAGGACACGGCCTGCATGAATGTGAAGTTAGAGGACATTTATACTGGAGAGTAGCTGTTGAACACTATATCATTGGCACTTCTGCTTCCTCCCCTACGCCTTCAGCAGTTCATGTATGTGACATGAGTGGCAGAGGTGAACACAACGCATTGCAATGCATTGCATATCCATCTGGCACTCAAAGGGTTAAATGTCACACAGATGGCCTACTGAAAGCGGAGGGGAGGAAGCAGAAGCAACAGAGTACACAAGGGGTACAGTGTGAGGGTCTGTAGTATATACAAAGATATAGAGAACAGAGTGAAGAATGTAGACATGAAGAGAGGTAATTGTGTACATTGAGAGTGCTAACCATTTCGGTACCAGAGGTGTACACAATGCATGCATTTGCATTGCATTGTAGCCATATAGGGGACAGGACAAACAGTGACAGTGGCAAAAGTCTGGGGAAGTGGAGAAACAGTGAGAGGAGAAAGTTGTGAGGAAAAGCTTAGTTCAAACGTGTGTGAGGACATTCAGGCCATGAGTATAGGGGACAGGACAAACAGTGACAGCGGTGATAGTCCGGGGAAGTGGAGAAACAGAGGAGAAAGTTGGGTGGAAGAACTTATTTGAAACTTGTGTGACTCCATGCAGTGACCCATGCACACTCCTGTGAATAGTGGAGATGTGTTATGTCCTCGTCCTGACCACCCCGGGTTGTGTGGCACATCTGAAGAACTGCTGGTCACATGACCGGGTTCTCCTTTATGGTATGGACAAGGAAGAACTGTATACAATTTCCAGACATAATTCCCTAACGGTGTTCAGACTGAGCATCAGAAACTAATCATAGATAATCAGAAAGAGACCTTCTCTCTGTAGAGTTATAAGGGATAAATACCTAATTAAAGAAAGGAAGCAAGTTCAATGTTTTCATTAAAACCTCTTGGGGACAAACTTCCTAAGGTATAAATCTAGTATGACTCACATCTATTTAATGCTCTTTCAGGGTCCCCCTTACCAAAATCTGGTGTGAGTAGATCAAATACAAACCCTTTACAGAGTTTGCCATTACTTTCATGTTTTTCAGAAAAATTACACAATATGGAGTGATTCCTAAAACCATTTGTGATATTTCTCTTATTTTCTAAATTCTCGTTTTGTTCATCCTATATATTTTAGCCTACAGGGGTACTCAAGTATATAGATTACAACTGATCTGCCACACATCAGGAATTGTTTTATAGGATAGCTTTTATTATTATCTGTATCGATAACCTGAGTTGATTTCTTTGGGCAGTTGGCACAGGTGGTACAGTGTCAGCAATAGTGTCAACCTGTCACTGGTGACTTGTTTTCCAAAATATTACCTATAAAATGTATATCTCTCCTTCCCTCTTTATTTTTATTTTTTGTGTATTCCCCAAACCACAGGGGCTAAAATATTATGCAAATTATTGTTTTTCTTATATATAATTTGTGGTTTAGCTAGGAAATTATTTCTTAGGACTGTCCTCCAAATGATAGGCAAAACATATCTAAGATCTGTCTAATTTTATATACCTGATTGGAGAACAGTGTGCTGAATACTGTTCTCTATTTATTCCTATTTTTAGTTTCCCATATTCTAATATCTACATTGTTAGACCCCACTTTAAGTATAAAATATCTGAATTTTGTGTAAAACTGTGATCAGCATTTCTATGATGAATTGGACACTGAAAATGTTAATGCAGAGGAGAGAAAAAAATTATGGCCCCAAAAGAAATATATATATGCACAATCATAACAGGAAAATATATTACAATTAAAATTGCCTACATGGGTAAATCACATGCGAACATCTGGGTAAAATGATAGCGAGGCCACAACCATTGTCCAGCAGGCAACTGCAGGAGGTCCCACTCCCAAGCAGCAGGCAATTGCAAGTGATCCATCTCCCAGCCAGTATGCAATTGCAAGCAATTCCATTCTCAGTCAGCAGGCAAGTTTAGCTGGTCCTCACCAGAAGGCCAGTTGCAGCCCTCTAAGTTATCAACAGCAGGAGGCCAAAGTAAAGCCACCACAATCACCAACCAAAGTTGCCTATGTAGATGTGAGGATGTGGAAGTATATATACACATATTGCACACTGTGTGGTGCTATGACATAAGGGAGATATCACACCATTATGAATATGCCAAGGTGATAGCTGGGAGGGAACACTTTTTTATTAAGTGCTGCGTAAGTCAGTTATACACCCACACACTATCAAGTGACTGGCTTATATATGCTGTGAAAAAGACAAGGGCCTCAGTCAGTAGCTGACAGCACATTATTTATTTGTGAACAGTTTAACATAACCACTACTTTAAACTTAATGTTGATAATTTGGACCTGCTTTATGAGTCCTGATGTACCCCTTATGAGATCGCAGTCCTTGCCTCTCTTCACCACGTTTGCTCAGTCTCTTCCTATCCTCAAGGAAACATATTCCAGCGCAGAAGGATTTGTAACATATGATAATTATATGACTCAGCAGAAGGAACTAAATTTGCAGAAAAAACATAATGTCACAAATTGGGAGCATATGTTCCCGGCTGGCACTGGTGGTGTTGGCATACGACTTACTTAACTTCGACGAATTGTTTTCAAATGATTAACGTGCTATATAAGCCTGTTCATAATTTTTTTCAAGGTTTGCAGTGTTATGTAAACCTCATATCTATCTCATGTCAGCAGGAAAAAAATACTTTTCTAATGGTGAAATTGAGTGCGAGAAAAGTAGAAAAAATTTTTTGCTGAATTTCCTGGAGTAACAGAATTTTACATTTTGCCCATCAATAATTCAGATCTCTACTACAATCTTAGTTCGCCAATTCCAAAATGCTCTTGAGGGTATCATCCATTTTTTAACTTCCCTATGCTTTCTATTTCTTTTTCGGGACATAATTTTTGCTCTCTCCTCCTCCACGATACAATGTTCAACTTGATCTATAAGGATTTCTTTATGTGTTTGCCAGAATCCAATTCATCAAATTCAGACATGTTATGCTTAAAGTGGGAGTCTAGCAATGCAGCAAGAATCTATTCCTCATTGCTTTTTATAGACTCAAAGCATGATTGTTCATTTATGTGTTTGGATTATGAATAATTAGCATTGTTCTTTAGCTTTTTTTCTACAATAAATAAATATGTGGAATTATTTTGATTATCCTTGCACCAGCGCAACAAACCAACAAGGTGGCCTCTTCAAAAGATATTAAGAGCTGATAGAAGTCTGACAGACGCTGTCAGTTACCACAGCACCTTCTGTATCCACCTTGACTATGATGAGTGGTAGTGTCACGGTTCCCCAGAGATGATCAGGAGTCAGTACGGTATAGTAAAATGCAATTTATTAAACAACAATAAGGTAGCAAACAGAAGAAAATAGCAGTTGCAAATAAAGGGTCACAGCCAGCAAGTGCTACTACCAGAAATAGGAAACTGCCGCGGAGGACCACTCTACTAGAGACTATTCCGAAGCCACTGGTAGTCTCTGCTGGAACCAGGAGCTGGACAGGAACGGAACAGGAACAGGAACCAGAACTCGAAGTCTTGATCCAAGGTAGCGAGAAAATCTGACTCACATCTGCAGTCAGAATGGAGCGTATCTCTGACTCACGCCTGTAGTCAGTATAAGGAAGCGATACTTGACTCACGCCTGCAATCAGTATCAAATATAGTCTGCCAGAGCCCCAGGCCTGCACCAGATAGAGTGTCTGCCAGGTACAGGTAAAGAATAGTCAGACAGAGCCACAGGTCAGCACCAGAGAGGGTAGTCAGACAAGCCAGGTCATAGACAGTTTAAGTAGTCAGCCAGAGCCACAGGTCTGCACCAGATTGGATGGAAGACAAGCCAGGTCATACAAAGAGCCCAAGGTAATAGAACTGCTTTGAACAACAACGCAAGGGCAACTGAGTAAGGACTCAGACTGCCCTTTAAACCCCTCCTCGGGAAGTACGTAGGAGGAGCAGGCTCAGTGGAAGGAAGTAGGTAGGAGGAGGCTACATGAAGCATGGCATAAACAGAGGCCTGCTACACTCTGAAGCCTTGTGCCTGCAGATTACGCATCTTGCTCTGATGCGTCCAACCGCTGCCATCTTCCTGTGTCATCTGTGTGGCATGAACGGCCTTGAAACCAAGGTAAGCTGTGACAGTACCCCCCCCAAAGGCCCCCTCCACGGAGATGGATGGGGATTGTCAGGAAAGCTTGCATGAAATCTGTGTACCAAGACGGAATCCAGGAGCGCTCCTCTGGACCATATCCCTTCCAATGAATGAAGTACTCTGGGTGCCCTTGAACCAAACGGGAGTCCAGAAAATTTTGAACTTCATACTCCTCATGATCTGCAACTCTCACGGGAGCAGGACGGACAGGAGCTGAGGTTACAGACCAATGGGTTTAACAGAGAAATATGGAAGACATAATGAATGCGCATATTAGCAGGGAGCTTCAATGCATAAGCCACCGGGTTAATTTTGTTAAACACACGGAAAGGACTAATGAATCGAGGAGCCAGTTTGTTACAAGGAACCTGGAGGTGCAAGTTACAGGTAGACAACCACACTCTGTCTCCTACCTGGAAGGTAGGTGCTAGCAGTCGACCTATGGTCAGCCTGCCTGTTTTGTTGCTGCCCGGAACCATGTAGGGTATGCTGTACCCAAACCCAAGAGGAACGGAGTGCCCTCAAATGCTTGTCAAGAGCCGGAATCACTTGTGCTTGGAAGGTCTCATGAAGAACCGAGGGTTGGAACCCATAGTTGACCAAGAACGGGGACGAGTTAACAGCACAATTTCCGGCAGACTTTTCTGTTGAAATGTGTTGCTTTGCCTTGTTGGTCCTGCTTCATAATAGAGTAATATGGAAGATTTCAATAGCATTAGATCTAACAGAAAGAGATCTTGGGATCTCACAGATGCTTGTAATATAATATATCTCAAACTGGGAAAAACACTTAGTTATAGAAACCAAATATTGGTTTTATTTAATTGGCAAGACAATGATAAGAAACATAAAATAATTTCAAGGGGCCTCAGAGTTTTTAAACCACCAGCAATTGAAAAAGATGAAATTGAATATCTTACTCATTGGGATTCAATACTTCAGGAATGTTCCATGAAATTGATTTCAGTATTAATCAAATATCGAGAACATCGCTTATCTAATAGTAAAAAAAAGAGAGGAATTAGAAGAAAAAAATAAAAATTGTGTCACTCAACACTGATCAAATCAAATTACAAGAAAATATTAGCAAGAGCCTGATTTCTTTAGAAAAAAAATACACATTTACAAAATAAAAAAGTTTATGAGGGATAAGCAAGATTATGAGCACAAACAAACATCACATACATATGTGGCTAAAGTAAATAGGTTTAACTTACAAAATCCTGCAATTAATCCAAAAATAGATCAAAATATTGTCCCCAACCTACAATCTTATCTTGATAATCCTGAAAATAGGGATTTATAATCCAAGTGCGAGTTACAATGTACCCACTTCCAATAAAGCAATAAAGCCCTAGCATCCTCCCTAGAGATCATTTACAATAGTAGGAGCGAGTCCCAAATACATGCCTCACAGACATCCTACTGCATCCAATAACTTCCATAACCAACATTTTTAGGCCATCACAATTATCCCCCAAGAAGAGACAAATATTACAATGAGTACAACAATTACAACAGATACCCACAATATCCACCAAATTACAGATACCACAGAACGTATAAACCAACACATCCACGATCACACCCACAATGATACCAATAAAGTACTCAACAAATACTGAAGGCACAAATACAGCAACAGAATGTGAAGGACCAAAACAAACGTCTACAACAAGACGAGGATGTTGAGGTGGAAGGAACCTCAACAGCAGTGGTAAAAATAGATTAAGCTATAATATAGGTATTTTCAATCTTAGCTAACATGTATTAACTGAATCTGAGACCAAGGTGTTACAAAAAGGGCTGTTGTTGCATCTACTCAAGGCCCCAAAGGGTTCAGTGTATACGTGAACATACATAGGTATATCAGGTCTATTACTCTTAAAATATATTTTTCAAATAAATGTAAGGAAATTAACACTACTATTCCCCACTAAACCATGACTGATAAATATAATTTGAGAGATTTAGAAATGTTACAACAAGATATTCCTGATCCTAAATCCTTGACAACAATTCAAAGTAATCTCAAACCCAAATCAATTTTATTCCCAGAATGAACACATAAAAGTTTTCAATGATTTAATTAATAGGGATATGGAAAAGGTTTGTGCTACATCACCGTCCAAAACACAAAACTTGAACAAACAAGAAAATCAGGCTTTATTAGCATTGCAAAATAACAATATAATAGTTATCCAACAAACTGAAAAAGGAGGGAGCATTTGTGTCCAAGGCACCATAGATTTTTTACAAAAGACTCACAGATTATTGGGAGAGTCTAACACTTATTCAAAACTTAAAAAGACCTGACTCCTGAGTTCATCATACAACTCAGAGAATTGTTAATACCAGCATTAGATAATGAAAACATATCTAAAGAAGAATTTAAATTCCTAAATCAAGAAAATCCCACTATACCAATATACCAATGTTTTACCACCTGCCAAAACTACACAAATCAGTCTCCAATCCACCAGTCTCCAATCCATTTCTTCAAATGATAGTGACAACACAACAGTCATACCTAAAGGATACTATTCATTTGTGAAAGGAAATGGATACATTTAATTGGGAACAACAATTTATATGGGCTACCTGTGTTGTCAGCAGTTTATATACAAATATACCACATAAACAAGGTTTGAAAGCAATTACAGAAATGTTAAAGATTGATAATATGTTACCCCATCAACACTTTTTGTTTTTAGTGGATTGTGTAGATTTTATATTGCATCATAACTAGTTTTATTTGATGCTTCTTTGTTTTAACAAATTTTAGGAGCAGAGATAGGATCTAGTTTTGCCCCATCACATGCCAATTTATTTATTGGGATGATAAGAAAACTTTTAGGAACCACATTAGATTTTATAGAAGATAAATAGACAATCTGATCTTTATTTGGAGAGGTTCATATATAAAAAAATATGTTTTGTCTATTACATGAACAATAATAATCTAAATCTAAGTTTTACCAGCAATATCCAATGTGACAAAATACAGTTTCTTAAAGGGATAGTAATACTTAAAATGTAAAAATAAACAATGTTGTATTGTTTATCCCCCTGAGTAAAACAAGGGTACTCCCACTGCTGAAAGGTGTTTTATTCAAAAGTTATTATAGCTCAAAGTTGATTTTTTTAGGTGCAATATCACAGTGGCCTGAAATTGTACAGTGGTGCTGTTGCTACACCATCCTATGGAGATTTATGGTCCCGGGACCAGAGCTGTCCATAGGATGGTGTAGCAACAGTGCCACTGTACAGTTTCAGGCCACTGTGATATTGCGCCTAAAAATTCAACTTTGAGCTGTAATAACTTTTGAATAAAACACCTTGAACAGTGGGAGTACCCTTGTTTTACTCAGGGGGATAAACCCTACAACATATTCTTTTTTTACATTTTAAGTATTACTGTCCCTTTAATGTTATACTGTATCACTCCCAAGTTCTTACTACTAATTATCTCAAAGCGATCAACAGTAATAACTACCTTCACGGTTAAAGTGGACATTACAAAAATTGGATAGATAATATTCCATGTAGCCAATTCCATGTAGCCAATTCCAACGAGTGACGAGAAATTGTAGTACTGATGTAAAATTTTGATTAGAAGCAGATATCCTTAGATAGAAAAGGATACAGAAAAGGAAACCATAGAAAAAGCATTCAACCGGTCTCAGAAGTCAGACAAAAAATAACTTATACAGTATAAAGAGAAAAATACACAAATTCTGACTCAAGGTCAGTCCCCTTGTTCATCACCACCACATATATTCAGAAGACACCCCAAATTAAACACATTTTAAACAAACATTGGTTATCTTGATGCAGGACGCAATCCTTAAAAAAAGCTAGGAGAAAGACCAAAAGTGGTATTTAGAAAAAATAGTAACATTGGTAATTGAATATCTCCCAGTGATATTTTTAAGCTTCATGATAATACGTTCTTAAAAATTGTTGGTCTTTTGCCACCTCCAAAGGATGTGTCTAAATGTGGCACAAAAGAATGTACTACGTGTGCCCATTTGGACAAATCTATACAATTAAGGTCCAAAGAATATGAAATTAATTATTTTAATTATTGCCATTCTATGTATGTTGCATATCTAATTGAGTGTAATCTCCAATATTTTGGCAGAACTAAAATTAAACTCAAAACCAGATTTACTGAACATCTCAAAACCATATCCAAAGGATTAAAAACACACAATCTATCTAAACACTATAAAACAAACAATAACTTCCACCATGATAAATGAACGGATCAAGGTATTGAACATGTTTCCCTGAACCATAGAGGAGGTGAATAGATGACCAGTTAAAGCAAAGGGGATCATTCTGGATCTATACATTCAAAGCTATGTATCCAGAAGGATTAATTGTAGATCCTGACTTTGCGGCTTTTATATGTGTGAAATGTATGCTTTTTCAATGTGCCAGATTTTGCCCAAATATTGCAATTTATTCATGTCCACACATGATTTTGTATGAATTCTCATATTTGTGGTTATGTATATGGTATTTAAACACATTTGCCACCATATCATGCATTGGATTTGTAACACAATTTTTTTTCTCATACATGTTTCACTAATCACCTTTTAACACCCTTCACTTAGTCAGCCACTCTGCCCTCACCACTGCAAAGTTTTATAATGTTCACGTAGTTATATTTGACATCTTTTTATCAGTATTAACCCTTGGGATATCAGAGCCACTTTTCTCATCCGGCAACTAGTTGCTCTACTAGTTAATTATCATTCACCCACAATTACTCTGCTATTTTTAAGTCAAATCTTTCCATTAGCATATATTTTTCCTACATCTTACTCACTTCAGTAATTTATATTAATCACATATGGTTTGTAATTACCTATATCTATGTAAGTTCTCTTTTTGATATTGGCAATCTTAACCCTTTGAGTGCCAAAGGGGTACGCAATGCATTGCTTTGCAATGCGTTGAGTACCCCTCTGGCACTCAAAGGGTTAACAAACAAATTACAGTTTTACTAATGTATATGGTTATGCTTGATCTCATACATTTTGTATGATTTTGTTAGTAATGAAACTTGCACGCGTATTAATTCATATGAACATTTCCTCTAATCATTAGCTTATAATTAAGGAAAAACATGGAGCAATTTAGGATAAACTATATATAAGACCCAAGGTTCCATAGTCCTCCTTTTGTCACGGAGTGTCTATGGAATAATGACACTGACAAGTACAGATACAGTAAAATAAATATCTTTATTAAAACAAGATCAGAAATAATAACGGAAAGCACTTCCCCAACCCTCACAGGACCAGGTGTGGAGACCATGCACAAGCACTTCCCCAACCCTCACTAGCCAGGTATGGAGACAGCACGCAATCCACTGACTGAACAGAAGCTGATCCCAATCTGACTACGGAATGCAAAAGTAGCAAGGATAGCAGTGGAAATGCCCAAACAAAATGAGAGATGCTCCCCTAGAACACTTGGGTAAACCTACAGGGTACGGTGACTCAAATCCCTAGAACTCTAGGTTGCACCCAGAGGCACTAACCATCGGTAACAAGTAGTATAGGATAGCCAGAGACAATGTCCGGCGCAGAGGGAGGATACTGAGCACAGCTTCTACCTGTTACTGAGTGACTTGGAATAAAGACGCTGAGAAGTACAGATACAGTAAAATAATAACTTTACTGAGAATCAGCATAAAATAAAGTAAGATAGCCCTTCCCCAGCCCTCACCGGACCAGGTGTAAGGACAGTGCCAGATCACTTCCCTAACCCACACTAGCCAGGTATGTAGGCAGCCTGGATCACCAGACTGTAAGGAGGCAAACAGCACTCTGGCTGAATATATGAATAAATGCTAGTAGCAGGGATGGTAGCAGCTGCTAGTGCAGGAGCAGCTGGGAAGCCCCTGTGAACAGAGTGAAAATCCCCTAGTATGCAAGGGTGGTTTAGTTCAGAGACGGATGTCCCTAGAACGCTAAGGTAACCGACAGGTAGCGGTGACTGAGAATCCATAGAACGCTCTAGGGTAACCAACAGGCAATGGTGACAGCGAATCCCTAGAAAGCTAGGGTAACCAACAGACAGCGGTGACTGAATCCCTAGAACGCTGTAGAGTAACCAACAGGCAATGGTGACTGTAAATCCCTAGAATGCTAGGGTAAACCAACAGGCAGCGGTGACTGAGAATCCATAGGGCGCTAGGGTACCCAATGGCTAGAGCAGGACAGCAGACAGCAGGAAGGCCAGTGACACGGACTGACGCAGACTGAGGACCGCTCGAGTGAGGCAGTGCTAGGGCACTAAGAGTGCAAGTGGACACAGTAGGCCAAGGGTAAAGGATAATCAGAAGTCAGCTGGAGCAGGGGTAGTCAGCCAAAGCCAGGAGTCAGCCCGGAGCGGATTGTCAGTCAAAGCCAGGAGTCAGATCAGAGTGGGTAGTCAGCCAAAGTCAGGTGTCAGACTGAAGTGCGTAGTCAGCCAAAGCCAGGAGTCAGACCGGAATGGAATGCAGCTAGTCAGGGATTAACATAGCCAGGAGTCAATACACAGAAATGGAGCAACGGAATCACAATGTCACCATCTCTCAGCTGGCGCTGCCTTCTGGCTCATCCGTCTCTTTTTCCCTTCCCCGCTGTGGCGGTTGCCGTTGGTTCCTGCTTGCTCCTTTAGCCCTCTTATGAGCAGGACGCCGCTGTCTCTTTCCCTGGCGTCTGCTCATTCGTCCGGGTCAGCACTTCACAGGTCTGAAGCCTCCTATCCTGCACGGCTCCCAGATGAGCCTACCTCCTGTCCTCTTCCCATTGGCTCCTCTCTACTATTTGAATGGGCTGCCCCAGACTGAGGGTGCCCATTCCACGAACTCCATAGTGCTTATCACTGACTCCTGGCTTGACCTCTGGCTTTATCTGACTACGGCAAATCTCTGACTCCTGGCTTGACCTTTGCCTTTACCTGGCTACAGCAAATCTCTGACTCCTAGCTTGACCTCTGGCTTTACCTGACTATGGCAAATCTCTGACTCCTGGTTTGACCTCTGGCTTTACCTGGCTACAGCAAACCTCAGACTCCTGGCTTTACCTGACTACAGCAAATCTGACTCCTGGCTTGACCTCTGGCTTTACCTGTCTACGGCATATCTCTTCTCCTGGCTTGACCTCTGGATCGACCTGACCATTCCTCTTGCCAACTCCTCTCAGCTCGATATCCAGCTTGTTCCGCCCGCCTGGTTCCCAATGGTTCCCAGGAACTCCCATCCCGGTTGCACCCGGCTCAACTGGGGTGGAACAATCTGGTTGTGTGACCAGCATCTTTAACCAGCTTCGGCTGCAGCAAGGGAGTGCCTGGCACGCCGTCACCGCTCGCAAGCCTCGCATCTGAACCTGAGCCGGCACCACACGGGTCCATATCCTCCGTGTGCGTGACACACAAGAGCTATAGAGCACAGGTACACCACGAAAGGGCAAATGAGTCAAGGTAGGCTGAGGCCTATTAGGCCTAGCAAGTAGGTGAAGAGTCCTTCTGGCAATTAGCGGTGGCCAATAACAATAACGAATGTGCTTCAGTGTGACAACCAGGAAGTACAGCAATGTCGCCTGCAAGCACAGCGTCGGAGAGGCAATCACGGGCACCGTGATAGTACCAGAGAGATCAGCTAGAGCACAGTCTAGTGTAAGAGTGGAGTCAGTCAGAAATGTATCGGATAGTCAGCCAGATCCGGAGTCAGCACAGAGCAGTTAGTCAGCCAAGCCAAGGTCAGTACTGTATCGGATAGTCAGCCGGAGCCAGGATCAACACAGAGTGGGTAGTCAGTCGGACCCAAGGGTCAGACCAGAGAGGAAGGCAAGAAGTTAGGGATCAAACGTACCCGGAGTCAAACATAGCCAGCGGTCATACACGGATCAGAGCATAGGAAACAATCACAAGAGCTAGAGCACAGATACACCACGAAAGGGCAAAGGAATACTGGCAGATGGAGGCCTATAAGTCCTAGCAAGTAGGCGGAGACTCACTCTGGCAATTACCATAGGCCTATAAGAATAGTGAATGTGCATAAGCGTGACACTCAGGAAGTGATAGTACAATGTTGTCATCACATCGCAAAGGGCTCCCAAAGGGTAATCACAGGCACTGTGATACCTTTCCCCTATTGAAGTGGATCTGAGAATCAACAGTACGCAAATGGTGTATTCACCCCCTCCCATTTTATGTGCTCAATTTGTACTGGGACCTGCCCCACCCTCTGTGAGGTCCCTCTTTTCCAGTCCTTTGAGGACCAGACAGGCTGGTGTTTTGCCCTTAGTGCTGTATATTAGCTACCATTCTCTGGCTAGAAGTGGTGAACAGTGGTGCTTTCCATTAGTGATACTGATTCTGCGTCCAAAGACTGAATCTTGGTCCCTTGCTGTTTTTAACATCTCTACAAGACTTTGATACTATGTGGATCCTTGTTATTACCATGACATCTGTATACAGTGTTGCTTCAATATACATTACACCAAGATGATAAAGGACAACATGAGAGGGCTCTGCTTGGACGCATACTAGGGTTTTGGATCCCTGAGATGCTTAATACCCAAGATGGGCACCTTGTGAGTAGGGGTGGGTGAAAATTGAGACAAATTTCCTGCATGACTTTTCATGAAAAACACGACTCTTTTTTCTTGAAAGTTTTCTACTTTTCTCCAATGCAAAATTGTCCTACTTTTCGCCTATTCTAGCAAATTTTTCACCTATTCAAAACCATTTTTTCTCCTATTGAACACATTTTTCTCCTATTCCAACACATTTTTCATATGTTGCAACAATTCCCAGTACAATATTACCTTTTCTGAGGGCTATAGAGGAAAAACAACTATCTGAAAGTCAAATTCCTACAGCAACATATACATTGAAAAATTTGTTAGCATGCAGAGTGCATAAGTCCTTTGCCCACAACACTAACTTCCTGCTTGATGATGCCAAGTGATTAAAAAAAATAAAGTACAACCTACAATGTGGCAGATGTGTGTGGTAGTGGTGGTGGGGGGGCTGGTGTGTTGTGATTGTTGGGACCTTGACAAACTGCATCCACATCGGGAGGAGAGGGATCATCATCATTTATTGTGCACTCTGCAGCAACCATTGCTACAGTCAGTTTTTGAACTACCATTTTACTCCCACATCCCTGCGCTGCTCCACCTTTCCCCCTTCCCCTGTCCATTGTGGGTCTGCTGGTCATTACTCAACAACTGTGTGTGTTTTTACTCTCTACAGTACACAACTGATAGAGTGTGATGTCTTTTCTTTAGCCCTCAACAAAATTATTAATGTTGTCTGCTGTCTATCAAGTCTGTCTCAGTAACAGAGCTACCCCCAGGGTCCCAGTCAGTGGTCTGTCACCTGTTATATTTATTTGTTTAACCCCTTAACAACCGGCATGCATGGCCTGCACTTGAAGATGACGGGGCTTTTTTTTTAGTTCCGCTTCAGGGCTCCCTGAGCGGTGTGTAGCCATGAGAGGAGCCCTGAGTTTCATGATGTGCCAGGACCGTCACTGGTCCTTAAATGCCGTCCAGCCTGACAGTCCTGGCACGGCATTGGACATTAAGGGGTAAATCTTTTAAGTATTCTTTTTTTTTATTTTATTTTTTTATTTTTTTTTAAGTTGGTCACCCTATCAGTCATCATAAAAAAAAAATATAACTAAAAGCAAAATCAACAACTTCTTTCCCCAGAATTCCCCAGCATAGAGACAATAAAAGCAAAATCAGCAAGAATATTTGATGCCAGCAGCCTATGTCTTGCCAGTCAGTCACATTGTATTTTGGGGTATTTGGGGTCAATCTCCTTCCTTTCCTCCCTAGTGCTCTCCTAAAACAGAGAACAAATGACCTACCTAAAAGACTCCCTAAACTAAGCTTCAATTCCCCTTTATTTGCCTATCTTCTCTAGCTCAAAAACATGCTACTTTCTCCTCTCACAAACACAGAATGGCTGCTGTGAGAGCCTGACACCCTCTTATATGGCTGTAGAAAAGCAGAGAAAACTTTCATGTGGTGGGGAACATTTTTTTATCCCATTGATTTCAATGCAATGAGCTAGGTGAAAACAGAGGGAAATTGAACTTTTCACTAGAAATTATTCTCCAAGTGGAAAGTGGCATTTTTTGCCGATTTTGGTTTGAGGCAAAAGTTTTTGCCCATCCCTACTTGTGAGTTCAGTAGGAGAAAGGGGTATTTTTTATTATTTGATTTTATTGACTTGTAATATTAAATACTAGATTTAGTATACTCCTTTTCTTTTACCTGTCTTCCTGCTGTTGCACTCTACTTTCTAGATCAGTTCTAATGTGTACTTTACAGCAAAAACACACACAGTAGTTGAATAATAACCAGCAAATGCACAAGAGGGAGGAGGAAAAAAGTAGGAGGAGCAGTGCAGGAATTGTGAGTAAAAATGCAGTTCAAAAACTGACTGCACCCATGGATGCTACAGCTTGTGTAATAAATGATGGTGATCCCTCTCCTCCTGAGGAGCATGCAGTTTGCCAAAGTCCCACCAAAAAGCTCCATAACCACCAGCACTAGTACTATTAATCCACCATTTAAAAAAGCTGAAGACGGCAACGAGTCACATTCTAATGTTGTTGATGGCAGAGTGGAAGAAGGTGTAGCAGCTCAGCTAACTGTTGCATCTAAAAGTGAGACAACCAAGCGCAAAAACACCCATCCTGATTGAAAGCACTAGTGAACTTTGTGAAAAAACAAAAACAAAAAAACAATTGTTTAAGACCTCTAAAAGCACATAGGAATGTAAAAGTAGTGGGCAAGAAACAGTGGGCCATGCTGAGGATGACCTAATGATGACTGATGAAGATCTAGAATATATCCCTCCAGCATCTTCCTCTTCTATAGATACAGATGAAGTTTAGAGTGAGACCAATGATGACATGGCCAGAAAGTTAGGTGAAAGGTAAATACTCAATCTTCCACCACTGAAAGGGAGCATTGTGCAACCCTATAAATTGTTTGAGAAAACAACTGGAAAGCCTGACCCGACACAAGGAAAGATGACTACAAATACACAATCATCAGCATCATCACTGCTTCCAAGTCCAAGCCCCATTCAGCCTCACACACTGGAGTTGAGCAACCAGTAGTTGTAACACAGGTAATCAACATGTACAACTCTATCTATGATGAGGGCTTCTGCTGCTGTTGAACGTGCAGCACCTTTGACACCTAGTAGTAACAGTAGTAGAATTTCATTAACATCTAGAACATCTAGCCCCAGAAAAAGCAGCCCCTCAGGAACCCCTCAGGCAATGAACTCCACAGTATGGAGATACTTTACTCACTATCCAAAAACTAAGCATGTTGCTGTATGTTGTCTGTATAAAAAGCACATGAGCAGGGGGAAAGCAGGCTCATTCCCAGGCAATTCCCCAGTGAGAACCCACCTGAAGCACAACCACAGGTCTGACTGGGAGACTCATCATCAACACTTCAGAGGTGCCACAACTAACAGCAGTAAAAATGCTTATAAAAGTTCCCTGGGCTCTGGGGCAAATAAGATAATTAGTGATGTTGATGTGTCTCAACAGTTGGACCTCACCTAGAGTATTGTGTACAGTACTGGAGACCCCATCTCCAGAAGAATATATAAATACTCTAGAGAAAATTCAGAGAAGGTCTACTAAAATGGTGACTGGTTTATAGAAAAAGAAATATCAGGATAGACTAAAGGATCTGAACATGTATAGCTTGGAAGAGAGAAGAGATGGGATATGATAGAAACATTTAAATGCATGAAGGGATTCAACAAAGTGCAGGAGGGAAGTACATTTCAAACGAGTAAAAATGTTAGGACAAGAGGCCATAGTCTAAAACTAGAGGGACACAGGTTTAGATGTAATATAAGAAAGTTTTACTTCCCTGAGAGGGTAGTAGATAAGTGGAATAGCCTACAAGCAGAAGTGGAAGAAGTTAATACAGTGACAGAATTTAAGTATGCATGGTATAGGCATAAGGCTGTCCTGAACATAAGAAAAGACCAAGGACAAAATAAGGTTTGAGGTTTTTACAGTAGGAAAATTGGCAGACTAGATGGGCCGAATGGTTCTTGTCTGCCGTCAAATTCTATGTTTCTGTGTTTCTATGTGTCAGAGAGTGTACAACTAGTTTGTTCATTTGATTTAAAATCTATGGTTTGTTGTAGGAGATGATAAGAGTTATAGACTGCCCACACATGCTGCCTCCATGTTGTTAAAGCCATCAATTTAAAGCCATGTACTGCCAACCCACACTTACCGAGTTCTTGGGAACAAGAAAAACACTTAAAAAAAACAATCATAAAGTACATTTCTGGAATAACAAGGTTGCCAAGATGTTGACAGTGGACATGCTGCTGTATTTTTTGTTGAAAACCAAGTAGCTCATTGCTAGCATTTCCCAAGCCGCAGTTATTTTTCCAGTTTGGCTGTGAGTGAATTGCACAAGCAGGTGGTGAGTGTGGTGCACAAGGGCTGGAAAGCTCACATGGCAAGAAAATCCACCTGACAACAGATATGTGGACAAGTGGGCAAAGCACAAACTACATGGCTGTGGCAGCTGACTGGGTTTCACTCCCACCATCAGTTGGAAACACTACTAGCTTACTGCATCAAGTGACAGCCAAATTGTGCATGTAGAGTTTTGAGAGAATGTCCCACAAAGTCGTAGATTTATTACATAATCTAGAGCAGGTGATAGAGGAATGGTGTGTACCCACTCCTTAAAAGCTGGTTTTGTGTCTGTTGATAATGGCTCCAACATAAGAGCTGCATTGAGGATAGGTGAAATGGTACATGAGCTTTGCTTTGCCTATGTGCTAAATTTAGCTGTGACCAAATTATTGGCAGAATGCAAAACCCTCAGACAGATGCTGAATATTGGCTACGAAATCTGTGCCATTTTAGCCACTCCTACAGTGCATGCAAAACACTATACTCCATAACCACCTGACCATCACTAGCTGAAAATGTAGCTAAATACCTTTTGGAATTCCACACTCTGCATACTAGAGCATTTGTATGAGCAGAATAAGGCCGTTAGCGAGTACTCAGTGCAAACCTGTAGGATTTGAAGGCTGCCTGTTTGTCACTGGGTCAATGGCAACTAATTGGTAATGTATGTGAGCTGCTGAATCCTTTTGAGGAGGCAACAATGTTTGTTAGTCAAGTAGGGGCAGGGCATAGCAACATTTTTCTACTGATATATTTATTGCATAAAAGTCTGAGTGGCTGAAAATGACAGCACAGACATGCACCAGCTGGTAAATGTTAGCATGCTTTGAGCAAGATCCTTGCATAGTGGCCATTAAAACCAATGAGTAATTCATTCTTGCCACTTTGCTGGACCCCTGCTTTAAACATAACATTTCAGAATTTCTGCCACAACACGATCAGTGTGTTACAAGGAGTCAAGATGATCAGCAGCATCTCTCTGAGGAACTGGATTCTGTCAGGGAATACAAAGATATGCTTATTGATCGAGTTGAGGAAGAGCTGTATCATCCATTATGCCAACCTAGGATACTGCCTAGGGCCCAGGGCAATATGAGGGGCCCTGGGTGCAAGTTATGGGTCACAGAAAGAGGCCCTGCTGCTATCATTTTGTGTCAGATGTCATTTTTGTTTAAAGAGACAGCATCATCCATCTGCTCCAACTTCCATTAGAGCCACAATGCCAGTACCTGTGAGCAGCAGTCTGCATCGGAAGCACAAGGTCAAGAGATGTGGGGGTCCCAAATTGGTACCTTGTCTAGGGCCCTATGGAGACATATTATGTCTCTGAGTTGAGGGTTGAATTGTGGAGGATGCGAGGGACACAGTTAGGGTAAAAAAACAGCTAGAAAGCCGCAACAAGAGCAGCAGCAGAGGCAGTCACATCAACCAGAACATCCCATTTCCATTTTGAATATAGGTCAGTTCATGAGTCTCTGGGGTGGTAAATATACAGCATTGGAGGTGGTGGTGGCAATGGTGGCAGCACATCTCTCTGGGACTTGCTCCCTGAGTATGGGTTGATAACTGATTCACAGGAGCACTGTGTAGCTCCTAGGAGTGATCCCACTATATGAGAAATGGTTTTGGCAAACTTGCAGGATAGCTACATTCTGGGCAGAAACGATGGCCCCATGGACAACTGGCAAATAAAATAATGTGTGTGGCCAGCACTTACATGTACTGCTATGGAAACCCTTTGTTGCCCATCAGCAAGCATTGAGTCTGAGCTTGTTATATTGTAAATGATCGTAGGACATGGCTATTAAGTAGCAGTGTTAGGAGACTAACATTCTTAAAATAGAACCAACATATAATAACATCTGACTATCAGGTAGCAGAAGTGGACAAAATAATGCATGAAAGGGAAAGCCAGGTCACATGTATTATTAAAAGCAGCACAGAAGATGAGGAGGATGAGGAAGGATATGAAGGGCTGCTACCATCTACCACTGTGGTGTCACTTTTATGAACACTGATTAATGTGTGACAATAATAGTGATAGCTTACATTAGACTCAAACATGATAATGGTGATAATTGCTAGAGGAATCATGTTCCTCTATATATCAATATATATAGAGATATACACTATATATATATATATATATATATATATATATATAGAGAGAGAGAGAGAGAGAGAGAGAGATACATCAGGCACACCACACCAGTCCACCACCACCATCTGCTACATTAATTTTGGATTCATTTTGGATTGTAAGTAACCCTTTTTTATTTATTTATTTCTGCTTATAAACAGTGGCTAGGCAACATAGCAGCAGGCTTACAAAGACACTGAAAAATATTTATGTGTGCAATGTGCAGGACTCATGTTAGCCAAACACAAGCCCAGAGAAGAAATGTGCTTGTAGGACATAGACTTGTAAACACAAGCCCTGATAAAAACAAATTATTTGTAGGCACAAGAACTGAGAATCACAAGCCCTGAAAAAAAATGTGTTTAAGTCCTCACACTTGCAAAGAGCAAGGCCTAAGAAAATTATGCTCTACTGGCCTAGTGTCAGCAGGTCATTTTATGGTGGCTAATGGCCATTGGCAAATGCCATGGTGATGACATTTTGGCATTTGCTACTGCTGTTATTGCTGCTGCTGAGTTGTCTAAGCAGCAGGATAATTAGGCGGCTCCAAGGAACTAGGATTAACAGCAGTGATATGAGACAGGCAGGCTGGACATCAGGATTAATGGTAAGTAGTGTTGAGCGAGCACCCCGATGCTCGGGTGCTCGGGTGCTCTGACCGAGCACCCCCTGAGGCTCGAGTGCTCGGCCGAGCACCCGAGCCCCATTGAATTGAATGGGGCGACACGAGCATTACACCAGGCACCCCCTGCTCTGATGAGGGGAGGGTGCCTGGTCAATGCCCCCCTTCATCTCCACAATGCCCCTCTTCCACAATGTCCCCCTTCATCTCCGCAATGTCCCCCTTCATCTCCGCTATGCCCCCTTCATCTCAGCAATGTCCCCCTTCATCTCCGCTATGCCCCCTTCATCTCCGCTATGCCCCCTTCATCTCAGCAATGTCCCCCTTCATCTCCGCTATGCCCCCTTCATCTCAGCAATGTCCCCCTTCATCTCCGCTATGCCCCCTTCATCTCCGCTATGCCCCCTTCATCTCAGCAATGTCCCCCTTCATCTCCGCTATGCCCCCTTCATCTCCGCTATGCCCCCTTCATCTCCGCTATGCCCCCTTCATCTCAGCAATGTCCCCCTTTATCTCCGCTATGCCCCCTTCATCTCCGCTATGCCCCCTTCATCTCAGCAATGTCCCCCTTCATCTCCGCTATGCCCCCTTCATCTCCGCAATGCCCCCTACCTCCAGTCCCTGGTGGTCCAGCGGAGTGTCTTCAGATCTGTGCCTCCTTCGGCACAGATCCCCGCCACCCGAACATGCCGGGCGAGCACATGGCGGTACTCGTACGAGTACCGCCATGTGCCGAGCAGAGCGATGCTCGAGCCGATCCGAGCATCGGCCGAGCATGCTCGCTCAACACTAATGGTAAGTATTACTTTGCAGGGGCTGTTGGTTTATAATTTAGTTGGGTTAACTCTATGAGTGCCGGTGGGGTAAGCAATGTTGACGCAGCCGGTGGGACTAATGTTAGGGGAGTTGTAGGGCAAGCATTTGAGAGCATCTAGACTAGTCCACACTGTTCCTCTGGCTCTGGGAGTCCCCTTCCTTTCACTACAGTGTCCAAGTGGAACATAATCCTGAAGAGGCCAGAACTGTTGGGGGATAGCAGGTGCAGAAATAATAATACCACCACCAACACCAGAGGCACAGTTAAGCTGCCTGTGCCTTCTGCTACTGCTGACAGTCTGCCTTCTTGACATCACCAAGAAATGGCAAGTGTGACATTAGGTGACCCTCTGTCACATTGCTCGTCACCTCCTCCAACCAGCAGTGAGAAGTCTGTAATAAAGCAGCAGCATGTAGGGACTGGTGGTGGTGGTGGTGATGATGATGATGATGGTGGAGAGGCTGGGGTGAAAGAGACATGCATGTCCTTTTTAGCCCAAACTGCGAAGGAATGGAAGACAAGGATGAGGATGGGCATCACCATCACCACCAGCAGTGAACTTTTGGAATTCGCAACTGCTCTAATTCCTGCTATTGATTTGCAAGGGCAGCAGGATGCTGAGGAGCAAGCTAGTGTGCCACAGACAACAGTGGAATTCCCACAGTGGGAATGGGGTCAACAAGTGATGCAGGACAAGGACAGTTCCCACTTACCAGTGGCAGAAATCTTCCTGGTCTTAGTTGCAGTGTTGATTCTTTGGCAGTAGCAGCAACAGCAGCAACATCATCTGCTGATACAGAGAGTGAAGGGGAATGAGGAGGACAAAAAGAAAGAGGCAATTCTTCTCCATATTCCCTATCCCCTGATGTCATGGGTGTGGACTATTTTTCTCTTGGGGCAGGCACAGTGCAGTAATCATCAAAGGCACTGTGCACAATTTGTCATAAGTCAGAGAGAAGAGGAAAGGAGGGAACACACCTTGGCACAATTGCCCTGATAACACACATGAAACACAGACACCATAACATTTATGTCAAACATGTTAAAGCCAAACACAGAACACAGAAATCAAGCACCGCTGTTGCTGTACCCCCTGACTCTCCATAAAGGCAACAATAGATGAGACGGAGATCGAAGAGGAGGAAGAATAGAGAAACCCAGGCAGAGACTGGAAGTTCCATGATTAGTGAAACAACTTCTTCCTCTAGGGTAACTACATCTTCTGCCAATCCACCTCATTCATCATTACCTCCCCCACCAAATGATAGCCACTCTGTTGATGTTAGCATGTGCCAGTTCATGTCCACCCATTGCATACTGTGTGGTACACTGACCTGTTCTCAAGGGAACATTTTCTATTCTAATAACAACATACCCATGATTTTGGAGGAGGGACAGGTGGAAAAGAATTATTGGCCATCTTCTTCTTTTCTCCACATACACTGGGGGCTACTTATTGTGCTGCTACTGCTATTGCCTCAGGTGCATCACTGTAGGTAATCGTGGCAAGTGGAATCTTCATCATTCATCACCCATATTACCACTATTGTTGATCCCATTGCCTTTTAGCTGCCTAATCATCCTGTTACAGCAGTTGCAAATTCCACAATTATATACTCAGGAGGACATTTAACAATAGCCAGTGACCACTGGCCAACATGACCTTCTGGCACTAGGCAAGTAGGGTATTTTTTTCTCTGGGTTTGTGCTTTAAAAAAAAATAATTAAAAAAAACATAGTTCTACAAAAAAAAAAAAAACACAATTTTTTTGGGGGGTTCTACCAAGCTTAAGTCCTACAAATCAGTGTTTCCTTAGGACTTGTGTCAAACAAGTTTAAGTCCTACAAATCAATGTTTCTTCAGGGCTTGTGCCTCTAATATGTCTTATGGGTTTTTTTTAATTGTATTTAGGATTTATTTTTTTATTAACCGCTGCCAATCCCAGTAAACAACCCGCCCCCCAAAAAAACCCGTTCCCCATTCACCTAATACTTTCTTCACACTAATCCAACACAGGCACCCTCATGCTTCTTTTATACTATGCCTTTGGGAAATAAAATAGTATTTGTTATGTGTTGTGTATAAATTCTATGTTCCCATTGGTTTTAATGGAAAAAACTAGGCGAAAAAAGCAGGAAAACAACACTTTTCGCAGGAAATTATTAGCAAACAGGAAGTGCCATTATTTGCCAATTTCAGTTTGAGGTAAACATTTTTGCCCATCCCTAGCTCTTATTCTACATCTGGTTGCAAAACCTCAGAAAAGGAGTTTCCTGGTGAAGGAGGATCCATGATGTCATTAGGAAGATTAAAGGTACCTTGATATACAAGGTCTCTGTCAGCAGCTTTTTTTCCTTTTTTTTATTGCATTTCCCTGTCAAGCTTGAGCAGGTGTGAAAGTTCAGATTTCATACAAAATGGAGTAGATTCAAAGTGAGTGGAGATAAGCATAGCACAGTCTATTAGGGGTATTACATAAATAAAAAGCACAGGATCTGAGCAAAAAATAAAATCCTCAAAAAAAAAAGTAAAAGTCAAAAGAAGAAGAAAGCTTCAGCATAGGTAAGAATTTTCAAGTCCAAATTTCACATGGTGTTGAACCAGGTCACACAGAGCAAATAGTTAAGTGGATGACGCTCTCAAAACTAAAGAGTTGCAGGATGAAGGCTTCAGCTCAAGTATTACATCCCTCAACAAGCATTACATTCCCCAACTGGGGTTTAAATCAGGATGCAGATGTCACTTAGGTAATGGGAGTTTGTATTTATAACCAAATATTTTATTGGCTTGCCCCCAAATTTTACCAGTTCTTCATTCATACCACTAATTAAATCTGACTACACAGAAGATAACATTTTATAATACAGATATTGTTTATTTACTACAGATCTAACAAAATCAGTTTGTTCCATGAACACAGAAAATTAAACAATTAATAGCATTAGGTAGCTGATGTGCTGTAGAACAGTGATGCACTTCTAGCACAAACCAACTCCACCATAGGTTACAAAATTAACATTCCATTTGATTTAAAAATGGCTATAAACCCACTAAATGCTACAGAAGTCTCCATTAACAGTATTAAAATGATCATTTTTATTAATGGAAATTTACAGATTTTTTTTTTACAATGTAATACAGGCTTTACAGAGTGAAACAGCTTACGATCAAAAATTAATAAGGGAGACATCCAAAGTACATAAGACTGTAGTGAAAAATGAAAAGTAGTAATGTAGATCAACATTAAATGTGCCTCAGATGCCTTTTAGTTTGTTAAAGCTTTAGTGTAGAGGTGTATTTTCAAGTGAGATATGAAGATGCTTAGAAAAGATGAGAAAAATGCATTGCCACAACTGGTGGGTAAATAGAAAGGTAAGAAGCAAAGAGACAAATGTTGTATTCCAATGAGAGCTGAAAAAGGCACAAAAAGAGCTAGGAGGAGAGTGTGCTTGGCTGAACATAAAGGAAGAGACAAGGTGTAGCAGGAGTTCAAGGTAGAGATATTGAATTGGTTTAGGAAAGGAGGGCATTGAATGAAAGGAGTAGGATTTTGTATCTAATACTGAGATTGATGGTCAACAATCAGAGAGAGAAACTGGAGGATGAGAGGGAAGAGATAAAATTAGCTGTATCATAACCTGTTCTGAAGCATTTTGAGTGGATTGAAGTGGAATGAGTTGAGAGAAAAGATGTTCAGAGAGATGAAGATTAAAGTTGTGCATGCATGATAGACATAGCAGTTGCATAAGGGTTTTAGTTGTGCAGGAACAGAGGACGGAATGAATTTTGGCTATGTTACGTATGAAAAAGCAGAAAGATTTGTTAGTAGCATGAATATTAGAAGAGAAGGAGAGAGAAGAATCAATTAGCACATATAGTCAATGTTTTAGACATGTTATGTTTGTGACACCTGTAGGCCATACATGAATCTGGATAGAATATCAGGGAGGTTATGCACTAAATCATAATGTAGAGGTGATAAGGCGGAGATGACTTCTCCAATGATATCACTTCTCCAGTTAATATGCTATTCTATGGAGCCAATGCACTAAGATCTCCAAAGCTGGAGAAATCTTAGTTCATTGGCTCCATATAATAACACTTCTTTATCATGCCTTAGTGCATATCCCCCTAGAAGTCATTTGAGTAGTGAAAAGTATGATTTTTTTTTCTCATGTGAAATTTCTCAGTGAAAAAACATTTCCTTCTTTTTCAGTGAAATTTCTTCCACATTGAATATAAAAAAAGTCTGCCTTTTTGCTATCTCCAAAAAAAGAACTTTGCCATTTTTCACCTATGCCCAAGAATTTCTGCCACTATACAGACTCAGTGTGTGGTTCTATGGTTACTAGTGTATTCAATGCTGGGACTTCTGGGAGGTTAGCATGTGTTTTTCTGGCTACCTGTAATGTAGGACAAGGCTGGAGGAGGGTCAAAATGGGTGGTTCTTTAGCTTCTGTGAGACAAGGCTGGGATGGTGGGAAATAGGAGGCCCTCCAGCTGCTGCCAAACTGCAACTCCCATTCCTGAATGACGGATGTTGTAGACTGGGGGCAGTTGGAGGGACTTTCATTGCCATCACACTCCAGGCTACTGTGGGACAAGGTTGGTGGTCAATATGTGTGGTTATGTGGCTACTAGTGCTGTGAAGCAAGGCTGGAAGCCAGTATGTGTGGTCATATGACTAGCAGTGCAGTGGGACAAGACTGGGGGTCAGTATTGCAGTTCTATGACTACCAGTTCACAAGGGATTGAGGCAGTAAAAAACATCCAGTTCTTTTTGCAGGAAGATAGCTTTAAAATACAATCATAATATGTTCATAGCATGAAAAATGTTTACATTATTTACACCTGGTCCTAGCAAACAGTTTGAGTGTCAGTCGATAGAATTATATTTTTCATGAATGGAGAAAGGTAATCTTTAACCAATTTCTTTGACTATATATACTTGCATATTTGTTGCAAGTTGTTATAGACATTTGTTATTTCTACATGCTTTCATATAATTTAATGCATTTTTTTTACACTTATGTTGAAGTAGTTCACAACTTATTTTTCTACATTTGGCAGTAATGTGCAGAAAGTAGGAATCCCCTCATGTGAGATCTAGCAATGTGAATCAAATTCAGAAAACAGTAATATTTGAACATGTGCAGAAGAATTTTGATAATACAATCTGACAAGCAGTAATGGGGAAATCAGGTTTACAGAACGCTGTTAGCCAAATAAACTCAATTTCACTGCAATGTCTTGAGCTTTGCCATGTCAAAAATAACTTTCCTCAGTCCACATCCCATACCTTTTTACATGTTTTTGCAACATTTTTTGCCAGTCCCTAAAATTTAGAGAAAAAGTGACATATTGTTCACTTTCATAATTCAACAAAACATAGTTTCCAAAAAAAGGGAATTCCAGGCTACTAACAAATATGTTAATCACAATTTGGGCCACAGCCTCAACTCTTTATGTAATGTTGAATGCTTCCAGTGTTCAGCCAGGAAATTCACCAAGACACATTGCTCCTAACGGCTGCCAAAGAGAAGGTCTGTTTTCAATATATGAAAAATAAACCTGATTTGCACTTTTAAATAAATATATTTTTACAGGTCTTACTGGATGGCAATGGACTCCTTTCCTGCTTTTTGCTCCACATTTTGTTAGAAAATGTTCCACTTCAAAAGCCTGCCCTTTCCAGTCACGCAGCTTTATTGATGTACCTCTCAAAGCAGCATTTAGGTCACAGTCAAACAAGCTAATTTCACACTGTTTTATACCGGGCCTGTTTAGCTGTAGGCACCAGGAGAAAGATTAAACTGCCAAGTTATAATACTTGGTTTGTCAGCATAACCAACAATAAATATGATTGCTCTTTAAAAGACAATTGATTTAACTTGCACCTTGAGGCTGTACCAAGCCATTTTCCTTAAAATCTATTTAATATAAAATATATAATCAATACAAAATAATTATCAATCAACTGTGAATGATACTGAAGCTAAGATACAAAGGTCAAACCAACAGTTCCGTAAGAGACATAAATTCCCGCAAATCCCCATTGACTTATATGTGTGAATGTTTGTGTATACACTTCTATTTACTTTTATATTTTTTTTTTGGTGGGGGGGTTGAATCTTAATTTCTTTTCTTGAGTTCTTGAATCATTGGTTGTTTTTCTGCTTTATGTAAATTTTAACTATCACTAAATACAGGGCCAGTTTCCTGGGCATGTCAACTATATATTTAGCCATAGTGTAAATGTGAAGCAATGTGTTGATGACCTCCCCAGTTGGTCTGCCCAGAATTATTCACTTTTCATATGAATAAAGGGCCTTGATGTTTTAGTCTGCTCAAACCCGTTATGATCCACTGAGTAATTCCTTATCTGATTAAATAAATCACTTTAGCAAAATTAACAGGCTTAAATACGCTATGGGAATGTCTTGAAACCATTTTATGCTGCTGGTAAAGATCACACAGTGAGCTAGCAAACACATTTTAGCTCATAATAGCAATCATTACACATGGGAAGGGCTTGTGCTGCCAACTAATCCATGCTGTTTAGTTACGCATCACAGTTTAGAGGAATGATGTGAAGAAAGGATCCCATCAGCATAACAATTCAAAGTAATCTATTGGATGTTAAGTGTTGGTAGGTATTTGAGGGTCTGGTGTCTCTATGTATATTAAATAGAATATATTATAGTTGTTTTTGGAATTTCATCCTAAATAGAGTTACTATTGTTATTACATTCAATAATTAAGGTGGGCAAGTTTTTCAGTCAACATTTAACTCATATAATTGTGAAATACATAACAATTTCTTCCAGGAGCAAAATACTTTTGTGAGAGAACAATTGTGGTGCAATATATATATATATATATATATATATATATATATATATATATATACTAGTTTATTAACTATTCACTGGCTGACCTGAAAAGGGTATACAACAATAAGTTGAGTTGAGTCAATTAGCTCAGATGCAGCTCTTCAAGCCACCTTAAAGGTTCTAGACTATAGTGATGCTAGTTTTGAAAGCTTCCTATGTGAACAAGAATTTCCAGCACAAGCTTTGGTACAAGAGGTTTACTGTTTACCATTTTGTTTAAAGGGATAGTAATGCTTCATTTTAACTTTATTTTATTTTGTAGGCATTAAAAAAACATGAAGAATGATATAAGTCTTATCTCTGAAACCTTTATGGTTTAAGAGATATTCACAAACAAAGTATCCCTCCCCATTCAACCAGATCTGAAGGGAGATGCCCAGGTAGACTGCAGAGAGGGACAATCTTCAATTAAGATAAGGGAAAAAGCTGAAAAACTTGTCAAGGGGGGGAAGGGCTTTCATTGTTTTCATACAAAGAAAATTGTCCCCTTCTGTTATCTGTCTGGTCATACAACCAGACTCACATCTGAGAAGAGATGGCTTACACTAGGTAAAAGGGGCGGGGAGGGGAACTTTGCTTGTGAATATCTCATAAACCATAAAGGTTTGAGAGATAAGACGTATACCATTCTTCATGTTTTTTTTAATGCCTACAAAATAAAATACAGTTAAAACGAAGTATTACTATCCCTTTAAGTAAAAAATGCTGTTAGTTAACAGAAAGTAAGATAAAGTGAAACAGTAGGGAAGAAAAAGGAAAAGGGGGGAAAGAGAAGGAGGGAGGACATTTTGTTTATTTTTAATATTAAAGTGCTACAGCTAACTGTGGACTAATCCATTGCACAGAATAAATGTCATGACTGTTTTAGTTCACTGATTCCTACTTAAATCCATGGAAAATTTTAGAGATAAAGCCAACAGATGTAGAGTTTAGCCCTGTGTTACAGTCACGCTGTTAGATGACAGCAGAGTGGTAGTCACCCTATAACATAAAGAGCCTTATACACAATCCAAAAATAAAGCAATTCTGGTTCAAACTAACCGAAAGATAAAAGGTTCCAAAACTTCTATTGATTTAAATAGGTTTTTAAACCCTTAAATGATAAATTAGTCACCAGACCTTGCTAATATTCATGGTGTTAAAACCCACATTTAAATCAATAAGAAATGCTATTTTCCTCCTATGGTATAATTGGTTTGATCCAGAATTACTCCAGTGTTCTCCATATCTGTTTCCCATACCTTCTCGGTTTGAGCTAAAAAAGGCCTTTAATGTCTATTCCACCCCAGTTTCTCCACTATCACCATCACCAGTCCCTCCTTGCTGCTGCTGCTGCTCTATTACAGACATCTCACCGATTGAAGGGGATGACAAATGTGACAGAGGGACCTCTACGGTCACACTTGCCAACTCTTCTTGAGGTGAAGAAGACAGACTGGCAGCACTAGTAGCAAGCATAGGCAGCTGATGGTATTACTGCTAATAGCCAGTTCTGCCTTCCTCAGTATCAGGTCCCATAGGCACAATGCCGGGAAGGTGAATCACAGGGTCAGGGGGAGGTGAATGTTGAGGGATCCCTTGAGCACTAGTCTGGCTGCTCACCTTCACTTCCGCTTCCACCTCAGCAAGAGGATCTATTACGGCCATGCACATCCCACCACTATGACCACACACTATGTGCCTCTGCTGACTTGTTTTTTCTAAATAAAGCACTGCAAACCAGATTATCACCCCCCTCTCTAGCTGCTTGTGTTGTGTTTCACTTCCCGGAAACATCATATTTTTGGTGTGAAAATGCAAAGTACATGTAAGTATAAGGGCGGAAATTTGTAGCCATTGACAAAAACAGCAAAAACACTTTGGCAATTGGTCAAAAAGGACTTTATTCAAAGTGGATTTTCCAACAAAAAAAGCAGACAACCATATGGTTTTCGTGGATTTTTTCATGGGAACACAAAGGGACCTTTCACCCACTCCTCTTCCCCAGCACTTCCCTATAACTATTATTATTGGAGACCGTCACATTTCCTGTCTTGCATATGTGAAGCAAATAAATATGACAACAATTGCGTACATTGTGCAGTTCTGAAGACAAACACCACATATATGTATACATAGGGTGTGTGTATGTCCTCACTGATGTCACTGCTTGAAAAAGGTGGATGATATTGGCAGACCTATCTGCCCATTGTTTATTGATGAATGAGGATTCACCAGTTAGCATTCAGCCATTGCTGAAAAGGGGAATGGCTAATTTCCTTGCATACTAAGCCATTCACACCTTGATGAATTTCAGCTTATGTGTACCAGTATGTGGCTAGAGTACGAAGTCACCATTCACCGGTAGTGCAACTTACAGTTACATTAACTAGATAATACTGAACACGGACACAAGCATGAACCCTCACTTTCAACACTGGCTATAGGATTGCATAATCAATTTATACCTTACTTTATCCATTAATCCTTTGATGTACCCATCTGGCACTCAAAGGGTCAACCATTGGATGATTTAGATATCTAAAAATTGTTTCTTCAGCTTTAGATTCCAACAGATTTATGTAAATTCATCAACATCATGTCAAACATTTTTTTCTTTTGCTTGTTACTACCTCCCTATTAATTATTATTTTTCATTTATTTCCAGTACTCTAATAGCACCATTGCATCCAGGCAGCATCATTCCAGGAATGCATTACTTTGTACCCCTCTGGCACTCAAAGGGATAAACCCACAAAAGCCCCATACTGGACTGTGTCTAAAGGGCCTTACTGATACAGGAATCTGTAGGAAAGTATCAGTTGGGTGGGCCGCTTGAATGGTGGTGTCCTGATTGTATAATGAGAGTTATTGTGTTTAGGAAGACACAAGAAGTATGCGCCACGGCCTGTGGGATGGAGGCTAATATGGGAATAATGGAATAAATTGGGTCTATCAAGTTTTGTTATATATTCTGGAAACACTTTATATAACCTACCGGCTTCCTAAAACCCTATAAGGGTGGACGGGGTGAAAATCCCATACCAGAGATTAGTCTGCCCTTAAGAAAATAAACTGGGCCTGCCTGCCAGAGAGTAGCTTAACCCAATGAAAACTAATTTGGTCTTGGGTTGCATCTCGGTAAGAATTACCTGATAAAGTCAGGGAAGGAGGAATGGAGTTGGAGAGAAATTGAGAGGAATTCAGTGGATATTTACTGATCTTTGAATATGGCATCTAAAAAGAACCAGCAGAAAAAGGAGAAGAAAGATGATCAAGTAAAGAGAGCTTGCTTGCTGCCTCAAAGGAAAAGACAACCAAAGTGATGGAAACTCAGTATTGTAAGAGCTTGGAGGAATCACAGATAAGGGATTTTTCCATAGTGGATCAAGAGCAGATGGAGGGAGTAGTTACCCACTGCTTTTTTCTAGAGCACTTGAATAAAAGAGTGAACTCTATAAAAGAAGAAATCAACAGTGGTTCGATTGAAATTAAACAAGAGATTAGGATTTTAGCTGAAAAGTTAAATAAAGTAGAAGAGAAGATAGCAGTGGTAGACTCCCAACAGTCAAATCTAAGATGAGCCACTGATGAATTAGCTGGAAAGGTAGACCATTTGGAATTCAAGATTCGAGACTTGGAAAACAGATCTAGATGGAACAATTTAAGATTCAGGAGAGTACTTGAGTCCATAGGGGTTGACGAGATGGAGGACTATTTGATGGGTTATTTTAAATCCTTGGGTCTTACCTTCCAGCAGCATGAAAATGTTATGGAACGGTGGCACTGTCTGAACAAACCTAAGACTCTTCCGGAGGATTACCCAAGAGACATATCATGAATTTTCATTCTACTCGGACGTGGGAGGCTATAATGAGGGTGGGCAGAGATAATAAGTAGAATCAGGGGGAGTATAGAGATATTATTATTTTGTAGGATTTATCTTTGCAGACCAGAATTTGGAGGAAGAGTAATATTAAGTATTCTTGGGGATCTGCATATTGTTTAAAGGTCAATTGGAAGGATCAAATGTTGATGTTTACATCCTCAGGGAAATTTGGAGAGTGGTTAAAACAAGTCACTTTAGTATAAAATTCTTGTAAATATTATGTTTACCTAAATGTGCTTTCAAGCAAGGGTGGGTTTAGTTATGGGTTGAAGGATGTTAAGGCTTATGGAGGGGAGGAACTAGGGGTGAAGTAGGATTTATATCTAAATTCCTCTAAACAAGGGTGTTTGTTACTAAGCCTTAGACTATGAAGTAGTTTAAATAGATGGTGGTATAGGTTTTTTTCACTGAGGTAGGATAGGCTATGTGGGAAGATGAGGAGAAGTGGTTTCAATGGTGATTTATAGGTGTAGTGATAAAAGGGGAATAGGATGCTTGTAGTTTAATAATTAGTCAATACACTGATTTCATAGTCATATCTGTTTGATAAATTTTCACTAATTAGAGTGGATATTAATAAGAATATGGTTAGGCAATGGCGGTAGGAGGGATTAATAGTATAAATTTCATGAATGGGGTGGCGGTGTGTAGTGGGTTCCCTGGTTCGTAGGATGGGGACAGGACGTGCTGATTTTTCATCACGGTTTGTCCTCTTTTTTCGCGATCAAGGGCAACGCTGCGCATCTTCATTCCTTTTAGATATGAAAGTTAATAAATAGAGTTAGTCGCACAGAGATTTAATGGGGATTTGGGGAGGAGGTTTTCACTTGGAAATTTTTAGTGAATCACATAATGTTATGTATTGATGGATACTTAGAGGTATATATGTGAACCCCTGGAGGAAACGCATGTGTAAAAAATAACTTGGTAAACTTTATTTTTAAGGGATTATACATACATAAGACAGGATATTCAGTTATAGCTTAGAGGATGGTTGAGAGTTTAGGGATTATGTTTTGAAGAGGAAAGAAATATTTGGGATCGGGAGTCTTTTCCCCTTTTCTCCCCTTTTTTCCTTACCCTTCCTCTACATTTTTCGTATAAAGGTGGTTAGAGTCTAGTGATTATGGACAGATGGAGGTGGAAGGGTTGAGAAGACAGGGTGGAAGTCGGGAATGATACTCCATAGCTCTCCTTTTATTTTTATTCTTATCTTTATTTGTTCTGCTGGAGGTACTGTCACTCCCACTTTAGGGCCTATAAAGCCTTAGAACCGTACTAGTGGGTATAGTATAAATAGGCTACTTCTGGGGGGTCCCTGAAGGTGGCCCAGATGTAGTGGGTGGATGGGGGACCAGTAATATGGCTCCTTTTTATGTAAATGTTTTTTGTTGTTCTCTGGTGGTACTGTGGGGGACCGTGGGTAATCATTGGATTTAGAAATGGTCAATTTGATGTCCGTAAATGTCCAGGGTCTGAATACAGCTTACAAACGATCTGTACTTTACGAGTTTATTAGGAAATAACATGTTGATATTTGTTGTATACAGGAAACACACTGGAGACAGGGGGATAGGATTAATTGGGGTGGGAATAGGTTACCAAAGATAATACATGCTTCAGATAAAAAACATAAGAAGAAGGGAGTGGCGATTATATTTGCTGCCTCCATTCAAGTGGATATTTTATACCAACTATTAGACCCAGAAGTAAGATATATGATATTAATTTGTAATATCGGGACTGACATATATACTTTGGTTAATGTTTATTTGCCTAATGTATCTCCAGTGGGTTTGCTTAATAAAATCATGATGGAGGTTGAGAAAGTACGACAGGGGATGTGTATGGTCGTTGGAGACTTCAACTGTGTTCTTGAATATGGACAAAAAAGTCAGTGATAATAGAAAGGTGGATGGGAGACTCTGGAAACAAGCTGGCACCCTCAATAGATGCCTAAATAGGTATGACTTCTATGATCTGTGGAAAATATTACATCCAAAGGAGAGGTAATATACCCACCTAGCTAAGGTACATAATTCTTATTCAAGGATTGATATGGTATGGGGGGATAATCTAGCTCTTAAAAAGGATGAAAAGATTGATATATTGGAAAATACCTGGTCCGATCATAGTATTTTGAAGGAAAGACCAATTTAGGAGTAAAGGCTGGGCAATTTGGAGGATGAACGATTATTTGATGAAAAGTAGAGAGAAAAAGAAATTTGGTGGAAGTAATTGATAACTACTTTTCAGTAAATAAAGTGGAGGATACATGTTTCGCTAATAACTGGTGAGCCTTTAAGTCCTTTATTAGAGTTCATTTAATGAAGTTATAAAATAGAGTTAAGCGTTCACACGGGAAAGAACTATCAGAGTTATACCTTCTTCTTTATAAGGCATCAGAAGAAAATAAAAAAGTAACTTTGAGGGCTAATATACAGGTAGTAATGGAACTCCAGCAACAGATAAATCAAAGATTAATGGAAAGAACAAGTAAGAACATAACTAAACGTAGAGCTAGACTTTATACTAGAGGAAATAAGTCAGATAAAATGTTATCCAGTAGATTAAATAATTTGAGGGCAATTAATAGAATAACAAAGCTGGATGTGGAGGATTGTATTTATTTGAACCCGGAGGATATAGGTGAACAATTTGGTAGGTGTTATGAGAAATTATATAATTTACCCGAAAAGGTAATGAAGGAGGTAGTAGATACCTATTTGGGGGCCACAGCTATCCCTGGAATTTCATCTTCCCAAAAAGAGATTATAAATAAACCTATTAAGGACTGGAAACTTGATCAGGCAATTATTAAACTGGTTAGCCATAAAATGCCAGGTCCTGATGGTCTAAGCAATTTGTTCTATAAGAGCTTTAGGTCAGTTGAAGTCGCAGTTGACGGCAACATTTAATAGAATAGTTCAACAAGGGGTGTTTCCAGGTGATATGGTCTGAGCTAATATCTTGCCCATTTTGAAAGCTGGAAAGAATCCTACTGCGGTTAAATATTATAGACCTATTTCCTTGCTGAATGGGGATATAAAAGTTTTTGCAACTGTTTTGGTCGAGCGGGTAAAAGGTGTGTTGGGTCCGGAGGTCGACCTGGATCAGACTGGTTTTCTTCCGGGTCGAGCATCGGATAGTAAAACGCAGAGGATTATTAATATTTTTGATGATGCAATTAGGAAAGAGACGTCCCTGCTGACCATGGCTGTTGATGCGGAAAAAGCTTTCGATGGAGTCAGCTGGGGCTTCCTGAGTACTACACTGGTTAAGTTTGGATTTGTTGGTTGGATTCACCGAGCAATAATTTCAATGTATAAAAATCCTGCAGCTCGAGTGGTTGGGCCGAACTTGTGTTCATCATGGTTCAAAATGAGTAATGGGACTCCCCTTTGCTTTACATTTTGTCATTGGAGCCTTTGCCTTTAAATATAAGAAATAACGACAATATAAAAGGTTTAATTATGACAACAAAACAATTAAAAATAAGTTCATATGCGGATGATGTGTTGGTGACTGTGACCAGATCAGTGGAATCAAGTATTTGATGGAGGAAATTGGAAGGTATAGCTTAGTTTTGAATTATAAAATGAATGTTAATAAGACCATAATGATGGAGCATAATCTAGACCAACAGGGAATATAGCAGATTACTAGACAATACGGGTTTAAATGAGAAAGCAGACAGTTTAAATATTTGGGAGTTTACATGGTGAAAGATGTTAGAAATGTCACGGATGTTAATTTTTTAAAATTATTAAAAGAAACAAACAGCCTTTTAAAGTACTAGCAACCAATTGAGATATCTTGGTGGGGGAGAATCAGTGTGGTGAATTCATATGTTATCCCTAAGTGGCTTTATATGTTTCAGATGATACCACTAAGAATTCCCTCATATTGGTTAGATATGTTACAGACAAGTTTTGTAAATTATATATGGAGGGCAAAGAAACCAAGACTGCCTTTAAGAATCTTACAGCAGAAATTAGAGAATGGAGGTGTGGCTTTTCCGAATATTACACTAGTTTATACTGCTAGTGTGCTATCTCACATAAATAGAATGCTGGCAACAAAGGCTTTGAATTAGGGTTGGTATAAGTTGGAATCTGAAGCAGTTAGGGGAAAAAATTGGATAAATTAATTTGGAGTGTTTCTGGAATAGGGAAAAAACAAAAATTACAAGGGTGGTAATATGATTTTGGACCAAATTGTTTATATCTGGGAGTTAATAAAGAAAGAGTTGGAAATAAGTAGAAAACTTTATGATTTTCTCCCATTGGACTGTTTGGAGTGTAATATAGACAAGCTGAATCTGTTGGACTGGAAAGAACAGGGAATTGGAATTTTAGGCCAGTTAGTTTTTCAGTTACAACAAGAATTTAATTTGGATTAAATCTTTTCTCTCTAAAATTTCTGTATATGTTACAGAGAGTCCTGGATATATCCGGGAGGTCTTTGGATATAAGGAAATGAGTAAAGTTGTATCCAAAGCTCTTAATTTAGTAAGATTAACAGAAAGCCCACTAATTTTATCACAATTGAAGAAATGGGAGAAAGAATTGGATTGTGTAATTGAATTCAGAGATTGGTGTGAGGTATTCTCCAGACTTTCTAAGTATATCCATTGTACTAACTTGTTGGAACTTCAATATAAGTTAGCTAACAGATGGTACTTAGTTCCAGTTCAGGTTAGGAAGATGTATCCTAATGACTCATCAATATTTTGGAGATGTGGACGTAAGGAAGGGACATATTTACATATATGGTAAGGCTGCGATAAGATTACACAGATTTGGCTACAGATTTTTTTGTATTATTGAAAGGCTGACTAAAATTAAGGTTGTAAGAAATCCTGTCTCTGCATTGTTACATTTAGGGTGGAAGGATTTGCCTAAGACTTTCGAGTTCTTGATGATTCACTGCCTGGTCACAGTCAAAATAATAATTGTCATGGTCTTCTGTGGGGAGGCAATTCATTTTTCAGTTACAGATGGAAAAGGCCATAAGTTGGCCTTATTTGAACTCCCCCAGGAACCATGAGATGGTGGAGACCTGGATAGTCAAGATACCACATATGGATTTTATGGATCGCTTGTGGACAGATCCTGGATAGGAACAGGAAGACTAAGTTGGCTATGATCTCCCATAGTTGATCCAGAGAACAAAATGTTTAGGTGAATGGAAGTAGGATGATTTGGTTAGATAATTTAGTAAGGAAATTGATTAACAGATGAGATTGTATGTATATTGTTTTGTGTTTTTTGTTATATGCAATAATAAAGATATATATATATATAAATAAATAAAGAATGCAATTTGTCTTCAGTGTTGTTACATGGTTTATTAGTTGTGTTTGGATGTTTCATGTGAATTTGACAAACAACCTCCTCAGGAGTAGAAGGATCATCATTCATTAAGCAAGTTGCAGCAACCATGTCTGCAGTCTGTTTTAGTAACACTTCCCTGCATTGCCACTGCTCCTTTCCCCCTAACCCTTCCCCTAGTACATTTGCTGGACATTGCAAAAAAGTGACATATACAACTGAACTGATTGTGTGTGTGATGCCATGCTCTTTACAATATATTATGTCTATTCAAGTATCTCTCTGCCTCAGTAACAGCTCATATCAGGGTCCCTGTTACCTATAAAACTGCATTTCATTTTTATAGTTTTATTTTAATTGTCTATCAGCATTAAAATACTCCTCATGCAACTACTTCTTTCCCCTCACACACTCACTCCCAACACAGAGAACTGCAAACAGAAAGAAACTTAGATCACAGCTTCCTATGTCTTCTCATTCAAACAAAATGTGTACGTGCGTGTGTGTGTGTGTGGGGGGTATTTGGGGTAAATCTCCTTTGCACTCTTCATACTCCTCCAGTGTACAGTCAGGATTACAGCTGCATGTGTCTTCCCAGTCAGTCACACAAAATGTGTGGGTATTTGGGATAATTCTCCTCTGTTCCCCTCCTTCACACAGCTAGAGAACCGCAAGATGGAAGGAATTTGGATCACAGCTCCCTGTGTCTTCTCAGTCACAAAATATTTAGGGCAAAACTTTTTTCCTGTCTCACACCCCCAGGGCCCCTAATAACAAAAATAACAGCCAGATCAGTAAGTATATTGGTTCATAGTTGGCTATCTCAGTCTGTCAAGATTTTGGGGTATTTGGGACACATTTCCTTTCCTACCCCCAAGAGTCCCTTAGACTCCCCTGACACAGAGGACAATTGCCTGCTCACAAGACTCCCTAAAATGCACTCTAAGTTTGATTTGTCTATCTATCATAATCACAGAAAGGTATGTTGTGGGAACCTGATGCCGTTTATACTATTCCTGTGGGAAAAAAAAGGGAAACCTGCCATGTGGGCATGAAGTGCCATTTTAAACAAATGATTAACTGATCAGGCCTCAATGTTTGTAGATCCATAAAAAAAGGCCGTAGGCTATGGTTATGTTGACAATTAACTCCAAATACCAAGAACAGATCCCACCAATATAGAGTCTAAAAAATGTAAAATAATCCAATGCATTCCATTTTATAAGGAATTACTTATTTCAAGAAGAATACTATTTGGCACTAGTTAAATATATATTTTGGCAGGAGCATGTCTAATGTTCCTAGGAAGGAATAAAACTTACTTGATATTGTTAAGAAGCTACTGCATACAGGCTTGTAATACTGATATCATTGTAGATATGGTATAACTGTAAACAAATTTTAAGCCTTTGGCTGCTAGAGCAGTTTGCAAAAAACATTGAATTTGACTGAAATGCAAAAAAAAGTCACTATTTTTTAATGAGTCAGAGGTGGAGATTAAGCACGCAAGACATCAAACACAAAGTAATCAAAAACCAAAGTATGCTTATATATATATAAGCTCCATTTATAAAACTGTGGTCAATCATGCTGCTAATGTCAAATAAAAGGGAAACCTTACTGTACAATATTAATTGATTAGATTAACATCACAGCCATAATTTCCATATCCTTCTTTCAAGTGGGAAATCCCAGTCAGGCTCTAACTCTATTCTAGCACAGCGGTTACTGTAAAAGTGAATTGTATAATAAACTGCAAAGTTTTGTACTTTGTAAATATAGAAATATTGGAAAAGCAGACTTCTTTTCAAATTATCCTTCCAGACACATTCCCAAGAAATATACACATAATTTAGTGCTTTGTGTGTTGAGGTGTTAATCAACATCCTATCAACATCCTGCTTTGTAACTGTCCTAATTCTCAATATTGTTCTGAGCTAGGTGGATATCCATTACTTTTTGAAAGAGGTAGCAGTATCTGCAATCACAGCATTCTGAGACAAAAAAATCCAGAACGTTACTGCTCTTACTCTAAATAATCACTGCCTTTATTTTACTAAAAAGTGAATTTTCTCTAGTCTTAATGGATGACCTCTTGTTCTTAGCCCAGCTCTTTGAGTAAATAGTTGCTTAGAGAGTTCTTTGTATTGACCTCAAATATATTTGTAAATTGTAATCATATAACCCCTTAGAAGTCCCTTCTCTATGGTAAACAAACCCAGTTTGGCTAGTCTCTCTTTTTTAACTCAGATCTTCCAAGCCCTTTATTAGTTTTTTGCATGTCTCTGTACTTTTTCCAGTTCAATAATGTTTTTTTTTTTTTAAGAACTTGTGGCCAAGAATGTACTCCATAGTCTAGATGAAGCCTTACCAAGGATTTGAATAGAGGTAGAATTATATTCCAAACCCGTGTATCTATACCCTATTTGCTCTTGCAGCAGCTGAGTGACAGTGCACACGGTTATCAAGTCTATCGTCTTCGTCAATCAGAACTTCTAAGTCTTTTTCTAATGAGGAATCTCCAAGCAGTTTCCCATTTAGTGTATATATAGCATGTTTATTTCTACAGCTCAAATACATAAACTTACTTTACTTAAACTTACTTATCTACATTGAACCTCATCAGCTATTTTCTATCCATTCATTCAGTTTATCCAAATCTCTCTTCAGAGAAAAAACATCCAGCTCTAGGCTCAATACTATGCCTCACAGTTGTTTCAAAACTGGAGAAGGTGGTTTTAACAGTACAGATTTCTATTCTGTAAAAATATCCAGTGGGTGCAAAAGGGTGAAAAATTTGCACCCATTGGACACCAAGTAAAACAAGTAGAATTTGACATTCTATTCTTAAAAAAAAAAAAAAAAAAAAATTAACCCTATGAGTGCCAGTGGGGTATGTAACGCATTGTAAAGCATTGCATACCCCACTGGCACTCACAGGGTTAATATCCATAGAGTTAACTCATGCCCTGAAAAATAAGGACTGACCTGTAATCCTGATGTCCAGCGGGGTCCTCAGCACCTTGGGTAGCTACTGCGCATCTTTTTCTTTAATCTTTTCTCTTTCTTCCCTTCTTTATTCATTAAAATCTTGTTAAAAAATCCAATTAGACTTCAATGTAAAATAACATAATGCCCCCAAGAACTGCCACAGATGTCGGGGGATGACGAACCCCACTAGAAGCTGATTGTCTGGGATGTGCATAAGCAAACATCCCAGCTAATTGGAGACTGCCACTCATTTTGAACTGAGACTCTCATTCAACAGCCCGATATTTATTGAACAGGGGGGTTTCCGTGAATGTAAACATGCCTTCCGCCGTCAGAGAAGCCAGCGGCGGCTGCAGGTGTTTACCAGCAATTTGGATCTAAATAAGAATGCATTTTTTACCAAAAATAAAGGCTAAGACAACCTATTACTTTGTAGAGAGATGGCAAATTCTTTTAGCCCCTAGGAAGCCAGAGGTATTCCCCTCTGGCACTCAAAGAGTTAACTATGGCATCTCTTGTGGGCATTATGTTATTTTACAATGAAGCCTAAGTAGATTTTTTTAACAAGAGTTCAATGCAGAAAGAAGAGAAGAAAGGAAGTAAGAAGACAGAAGATTGAAGAAGAAGACTGGATGACAGCTAAGTGTTACATTTCTGGGTGTGAGGATAGTGTTAGGGATAGTATTATTTACGCGTTCATGTTAGGGATAGTGTATGGGGGGAGGGGGGAATATCAAAATAACTGCATTTATTCAACTGGGTCTCTTTCTTTGAAAAATAGATTGTACTTATTCTTCTCCAAATGTAATAAACATATGCTTCAATTTTGTATGTCCTAATATATACAATTTTATCTAAAATTGCACAAAGGTATACATCTATAAAGGTGAAAAAGGTATGCATCTATCAAGTTCAGTCTTTGCTGTATCACACTTGTGTTTGTTGAGCAAAAGGAAAGCCAAAAGAAAAAAAAATTAAACCCACTTCAAATTATGTCCCGAGAGGGTAAAAACTCCTTAAATTATAACAAAAGGCAGTCATCATCCTATCTGCACTGAAACTGTCACAATTATCTTAATTGCTTTCTGATAAAAAAGGTATCCAAAACTTTTCTGAAAGTATCTACAGTATTTGAAAACACAGCATCCTGAGACAAAGATATTGACATCCTTATTGCCGTTAGTGTAAAAAATCCAAGTCAAAAGTGCCTCTCATCTTGTCTTAAAGTATGCCCCAGAGAGATCCTTGAGCACATCAGTAATATTAACCACATCACCCTTAGACATTTTCTCTCTAATATAAACATAATTAGTTTGGACATTCCAATCTCTTTATCAGGTTTTGAGGCACACCACTGCACTTTTTCCAGTTCAATAATGAAGTTTGTAAAAACAGCTGCCCAAAACTGTACTCCATATTCTAGATGAGGACTTACCAAGGAAGTATAAAGCGGTAGAATTATTCCTGTCCTGTTCATGCTGCTTTTTGTACATTACAATAACCAAGCAGCTGAGTGACACAGCACACTATTACACTGTCATAGCTGCTGCAGAATTGGCGGATAAATTTGAAGAATCCCGACAGCTAGGACCCAGGGCAGCCACAGTTCATGGTCCCCCCAGGATGGGCGGGACCCGCTTTGCCGGAATCACAAACCCTGTTTCCCCCTCCATGCCTGCTGGGTCCCAGAGAAGGCCGCCTGTTACCCAGCCCCGGTCTAATCCGGGCGCGGAATGTTTTCAGTGCCACCGACGTGGCCACATGCGGCCAAATTGTCCCCTGAACCGGGTCACCCCCAGACCTCCACTGGCCCCCTCACGTTGGGGTCACTCTGCCCCCCAAACTTGCATGGCCCCCAGATCTGTGCACTTCCAGTGAACCAGAAGAGGAGGAATATGACTGGCCCCTACCCAGGGAGATTCTGTGAGCGTCTAATGACTCTTCCCCTTGGAGCTACTACCACGATGTTGGGCTACGGGACGTGGGTGCCACACTCACCCTAGTGCAGCCCCAGTGCCTGCGCCGGCACCATCGCACAGAACAAGCCATGGAGGTCAGGGTTGCGGGAGGAAACATTTACCAGCTTCCCATGGCCCGTGTCCACCTGGATCGGCGTTAAGGCCAAGGCTACAAGACTGTAGGAGTAATGACAGGATTACCTGCTGATGTGTCATTGGGGAATGATCTGGAATGCCTGGAGAGTCATTTTTCATCGGTATCACCTTCTGAGGATTGCCAGGCTGTTACCCGTACCCAAGCCCAATGACAAATGGTAAGCCCCCCAGACGTAACTCCATCTCCTCACCCAGACCCTGGGCCATTACAGTGGTTCCCCCCCTGCCGAGTTTAGGGCTGCTCTCCAGACAGACCCTTCCCTAAATGGGTACAGACAGCGGGCAGACCAGGGGGAGACCAACCCCAATGGGGAGACAGTTTTTTGGGAATATGGATTACTCTACCGACAGACCCTATCAGTGGGACAGGGGCATACTGAAATAGCTAAAACCCAGTTGCTTGTCCCCACAGGTCACATAGCTGCCTTGCTGGCCCTGGCACATGAGGTGTTGCTTGGCAGGCACCTCGGGGCCAGGAGTACAGAACAGCGGCTCACCCAAACCTTCTTTTGGCTCCAGATCTCCAAGAATGTTCACATGTTTTGCCGGACCTGTGACACCTGTCAGCAGGTCGGCAAGTGGGGAGACAAGCCTCTAGCTCCCTTGCAGTCCCTTCCTATCATAGGGGTACCTTTCCAAAGGGTTGCCATGGACATTGTGGGTCCCTTGACCAGGTGCAGCCGTTCAGGGAAAAAAATTCATTCTCACCATGGTGGATTTTACCAACCAGTACCCTGAAGCAGTTTCCCTGTCCAATATAACTGCAGAGTCTGTGGCTGATGTGTTGGTCACGATCTTTACCCGGGTAGGGTTCCCCCAGGAAATCCTATCAGACCACAGCACGCAATTCACCTCTGAAATGCTGCAACAGGTCTGGAAGCTGTGGGGGGTTAAGTCTGCCCACACTACAGCATATCATCCCCAAATCAACGGCCTTCGTGAAAAGTTCAATGGAACCTTGAAGCAAATGCTCAGGGCCTTCACGGACTCCCACCGAGACTGGGAGCAGTATCTGCCTCACCTCCTCTTCGCCTACTGTGAGGTGCCTCAGGAGTCTACGGGCTACTCTCTCTTCGAGCTGTTGTTTGGGAGACGAGTCCAGGTACCCCTGAATATCCTCCAGGAATATTGGAAAGGGAAGTGTGACACAGAGACTCCTGTCGTCACTTATGTACTAGAGTTGCAGGATTGTCTGGAGACTCTAATGGGCATGGCCTGACAGAATCTCCAGAACGCTCAGGCTAAAAAAAGAAATACTACAACAGGTATGCCCGGTTCAGGGAATTTATGGTCGGACAGAAGGTGCTAGCCCTCCGCCCAGTGAAAAAGAATAAGCTGCAGACAGCTTGGGTAGGGCCATACCAGGTAGTGGATCGCCAGGGAGAGACCACATACCTGATAGCCAGGGGTCACCAGTTGAAGGACAGGAGGGTCTGCCATATTAATGCCCTTAAGCTGTATGAGGAAAGGCCAGAGGACATCCTAGCTATCTGTACCCTGGACAATCAGGAGAGGAGGACTTGATTTTCTTATATCTCTCAAACCATAAAGGTTTGAGAGATGGGAATGAGGGCAGTAAGTATTTTTAATTGTTCCTATCATTTCACCAGTACTTTTTTCTCGAGTTTACTATCCCTTTAACATGGGGGAAAGTAGGTGACCCAGGGATTGGTTAGTTAACTGCCCGCCCAAGGGTTCGGATAGGCCGAGATGGCCATGATGAAACTGACCAGGATTGGCCAGCCAATTCCAGGCTCCTGATTGGCCAGGGGTTGAAGAGGAATATTCAAACAGACTGAAAAGATGCTTCAACCCCCTGGCCATTGTTTAAGATGTGTATTTGAGCCCCTCAGCCTTTTGTCCCAGTGTTTACCCCTCATCAGTCTCTTTGTCTAAATAATGTGATCATGTCTGGATCTTTGTGTCATGTATGCACCATTTGTCACTGTCCTTTGTATGCTTTGTTTGTTACAAGTTGTGATGTGATTAACATTGTATAAAAGAGCTGAAGTTTGTCAAATAAAGCGTGTTAGATTGAAACTTCATCTGTGTCTTGTCATTTTGTCATTGGATAGTATCAAGGGTCTCCTTTTGAACCGCATCCTAGGAAGCAGCTCTGGGAGAATGACCTGCAAGGCTACCTGCTTGTATCCCACTTCAGGAGAGAGAAACCCGGCATGATGGCCTAAGTCCATCCGCAGATTTAGGAACCTGTTACAGATGTGAATAGAGAATACTAAACATGGAGGATAATGATCAGTAAATCCTTAGAAAATAAATTATTTTGGAGTAGCAATGTTTTTCATTTCACCACCAGTTAAAGGGATAGTAATGTTTTAAAATAAAAGCAGCTCCAATTAATCTTCATAGTATTTGGGCCATGGAGAGTGTTATTTCATTACTGTCAGAGTTGTAGTTCAGAAGTAATTGAATAACTGACATAACACTGTTCACCTCAGAGCAGAAAGGTGGTGTCCAAATGGTTTGCAGAGAAGGACAATCTTGAAATAGCATAAGGGAAAAACCTGAATAACCTGTCAAGGGGGGCAGGGTTTTCATTGTTCTCACAGTCGCTAGCTGTGAGCTGTCTGGTCTGTGGACCAGATTCCACATCTGAGGGGAGGTGGCTTACTTTAGGTAAAAGGGGCAGGAGAGGGATACTTTATCATTTAATTACTCTTGAACTACAACTCTGACAGGATTGAAATAAAACTCTCCATGCCCCAAATACTATGAAGATTATTTGGAGCTGCTTTTATTTTGAAACACTACTATACCTTTAATGAAATAGTTCTTGGAGGCTGACATTGATAAATTCATGAAAAAGGTTTGCAGGTACAATTTATTTTCTTTTGAAAAAAAAACATTTTTCACAAAGTGATAAAAAGATTACATTGGTTCCATAGAAGAATTTCCCTTTGCCATTGAACTATGACTGCAGTGAAAGTAGCCAAGTGCATCTCATGTGCAAGCCAAAAGCATACATTTGCACAAAAACTCATCTGATTGATATTGACCTTTCAATGTTCAATGATGTGCCAACTACAATATACTGCAGCTTTTTAGATTAGAGTTTATTGGATATGGTTACTTAGCTCCTGAATTAGATTGACGTTGCAATTGCAAATTATACCTCTCAAGAGTTTCTCTCTTTGCAAAATGTTGCAAGACTGAGAAAAACAATGAGGGCCATATACAAATAAATAATATGGACAAGCATGCTTACTTATATAACAAAATAAGAGTTTATACAGGCTATTGTATGCGCATACAAAATATAAAATATTGAGATACCTTCTGTTATGCTACATAAACATATAAACACTGCATTACATTTATGATACTTTGTTAAAAAACAATAAAGAACTATAGTAAAGTATGTCTACATAATACAATTTTCCATGTTTGAGGAAGTGGTTACACTAAGCAAGAAAGGTGAAGGGCACATCTAGATTTGAGTGGTAACCAAGTTAGATCTTGGAGCATATCACAGTCATGGGTAAAGTAATTACATTGGAGGATAAAGCAGCAAAATGAGCTATACAGTATGTCAAGTTTACTAAGATGGATTTGTAGCCTGGGAGCATATACTATGCCCCCATATTCTATAACTGGTAGTAATACCTGTTGTACAATGTTTTCTTTCAAGATTTGTTTCTTTTTTTATATACATATTTTTTTATTAATGACATACTCGAGGTGCAGCACAAAACAAGAAAATGTATGAAATAAGACAATAATATTAGCACAGTACCATCTCAGGCAGGCATAGTATATGTAAAACAGCAGCAAGTGAAGATTGCGCATCCCAAAATGTTCACAAACTTTTTCTACAAAACATAAACAATCACCAACAACAACAGAAAAAGGGGAGGTGGGTAAAAGAAGAACAAGGGATCTCTCTCCTCCCAAAAGGGAAGCCAACACTCAGCACCCCCCGGCACACCTGTGCCCAGAACCGATACAGACAATCTGATTCAGCCAATTAGGGAGAAGGATCCATCCCAATGTAGGACCCCCAAATCTCATAGAACCTGTGCAGGGTCCTTCTGTGAGTGTACACATGTGGTAGTGCAGGAGGTTTTGAGCTACCAGATTCACCAAACAGGATTTGTTTTTAAACAGAGTACCTATTTTAGGATAAAGTTTGCATGCTAATTTATCAATATGGAGACCAAAAGTGAGGTTGGGGTCAAGACAAATACCAAGATATTTGTAGGCTCCACCGGGGGCCAAGTTACGATTAGACTCTGTTACAATGAATAGGTGATTATTGCACAGATTACGCAGTTTGTGCTTTGTACCTAATAACATTGTCACCGTTTTGTCGGTGTTTAAGAAGTTTTTTCTTTGCTATCCATCTTTTAACTTCAGTGAAATCATGCTGTAATACATTCAGTGATACATTTTAGCTTTTAGCATAGATTATGGTGTCATCTGCATACATAGCACAGAAGTTGCTTTGCAAACTGTGGGCAGATCATTTATGAAAAGAGAAAATAGAAGGAGGATAATAATTGAGATTGGGGATTCCCACTTTTTACTTTGAGCGGAAGGGACTTATTATCATCAACTGACACGTATTGTGTTCTGTTTGATAAATAGGATCATAATCAGTTTATAGAATGATTACCCAATCACGAAATTTTGAGTTTACTTATCAGAATATTATGGTCCACTCTATCAAAGGCCTTTGCAAAATCTAGGCAAATAGCACCAGTGAGGTCACCATTTTCCATGCCACTGTGGATATCATTGCTTACTTTTAGGAGGGCAGTGACTGTTAAGTGATATGGACAAAAGCCTGATTGAAGGAGGGTGAATAATCTGGTCTGCCAGTAAAACTTATAGTTACATTTGGATACATTATCTAGGATTTTAGATAATGTGGGGAGTAGGGATATTGGTCTGAAATTTGATATTACAATTTTTATCCCTACTTTTGTGGAAAGGCACGATTCTAGCCACTTTCCAGTCTTTAGGCATACACCCGGATGGGCAGTGATCAAGGCACTGAGCTTTAATAACATTGCTGGTAGTTGGTCATGGCCAGATTGCAATTTCATTTTTGGGTTGAGGAGGTGATCATATATTTCACTTTCATTTACTGGCATGAAATTGAATTCATTAGCATCACTGGACAGGGTAGCAGGTGACAGAGACAGAGATAGAGAGGGAAGAAGAATTTTGCCAGCATTTTATTCATAAGAATCAGAGTTATAAGAGTAATTTAAAAGTGGAAAGTTTAGATGCTCTTGTATGCATATGATTACACCTCCTCCTTGCTTTGCTCAGTCTTACCTAAAGCATGAGTATCCTTCTATGGCAACCACAGTAGATATAGATATATAGAGATACATATATTCCTACAGCAGATTTTATCATTATAATTTTTGCGTCAAATGTAAGTTATCCTTCTTCTCAGATTAATGATACACCTTACTTATTGGTCATAGCAGTGGTCGCAAGTAGCCCTTCATCACATCCCTCCTCCTCATCATCATCATCTATGCTACTGTTAATACATTTGTCCTGGCTTTCTGCTTGTACAATTCAGGCACAGCCATCCCGGAAAAATAACTTCAGCTTCAGTGTTATTTGGAATTAACTAACTGTTGGCAGTGGCACACTCTCTGACACATAAATAATATAATTACTTCCCTTATCTGCCCTAGAGCCCTGGAAACTTCAGAATGCTTCTGCTGTTGCTAGCTGTGGCACCTCTGAACTGATAATAATGTGTCTCCTAGTCAAACATGTTGTTGTGCTTCAAGTGGAATCTTATATAAGAGGTGCCATTGCCTAGGTGTAAACCTGTTTCCCCCTTCTTACATGCTTTTAACACAAACAACAGATATAAATATGCTTGGCTTTTGATTCTTAGCAAAGTTATCTCCATAAAGTGGATTTTATGGACTGAGGGGTTCCTGAGGGGCTAATACTACTACTACTGGGGCTAGACGTTGATGTAATTCTACTACTAGGTGTCAAAGGTGCAGCACTTCCAGCAGCAACAAAGGTATTTGTCATAGCTAAGCTTGTGGATGTTAATAACTTGTGTTGCTGTGGTTGTTGCTGATGGTTAATCTCACAAGTGTGTGTGTGGCTGAGTGTGACTTGGAAGCAGGGATGATGCTGATGATGACTGGCAGGATGACTGTGTACTTTTTGCCACCTTTGCTTGTCCAGAGCCAGAGTTTCCAATGGTTTTCTCAAACAGTTTATAAACAGGCACAGTGTTAATTTTCAGTGGTGGAAGAATCAGCCTTTGCCTTTCTGCTAACCTTCTTGCCATGTCATCATCTCTCACATTTCATCTGTATATGAACAAGAAGAGGATACTGAAGGGATATATTCTAGATCTGCATCATCATCATCAGTCATCATTATGTCATCCTCATCATCATCATCGCCCGCCACTCCTTGCCCACTACTCTTATATTCCTCTAAGCTTTTATTGATGTCAAACAATTTCTTTCTATATTCACTTTCACAAAGTTCACTACTAATTTGAAGAGAGGTGTTTTGGTGCTTGATTGTCTCACTGTCAGATGCAGGATTTGGTTCAGCTGCTACACCTTCTTCCATTATGCCATTGCCATCATCAACATTTGTCGTATTCAGTGTTGTTCTTATATGTTTTTTTTTGTACTGGAGCTGGTGGTGGAACTTTTGGTGTGACCTGGATAAACTGCATCCTCCCTGAGAGGAGAGGGATCATCATCATTTATGCACATGCTTCAGCAACTATGGCTGGTTTTTGAACTACCACTTCACTCCCAGGTCCCTGAATACTTTAACTTTCCTTCTCCCCTGCCCATTGTGCGTTAGCTGGAAATTACTAAATTGTGTGTTTTTACAGTATGCAACACAGCTGGTGAAGTGTGATGTCTTGCTTTAGCCCTTAACAAAACTTTCAGTGTCATCTGCTGTCTATCAAGTCTTCCTTAGTCACCAAGCTCATGTCAGGCTCCTATTTTTTATTTTATCATTTGTTTTTTTATTTTTTTAAAGTTGTCCACCTTATCTTTTCACAGCAAGATCAGCAAGAAAACTGCTTGGACTGCAGGTTCCTGAGTTTTTCAAATCAAATCAATCAGACAGAATGTTGGGGTATTTGGGGTCAACCTCCTTTGTTCCCTTGTCCAACACAGTGATTACAGCATGAAATTGCTTGGACAGCAGCTGCCTGTGTCTTTCAAATCAAATCAGTCAGACAGAATGTGGGGTATTTTGGGTCAACCTCCTTCTTCCATTTTTCTCCATGAGAGTGCGTCCAGACTCCCCTAATACCCAAATATCCTACCTAAGACTCCCTAAACTAAGCTTCAATTCCTCTTTATTTGCCTATCTTTTCTAGTTAAAAAAAAAAAACATGCTGCTTTCTCCTCTCACAAACACAGAATGGCTGCTGTGAGAGCATGACAACCTTTTATATGCCTGCAAGAAAAGAAGAGAAAAGTACCATATGGTGGGGAAAAATTCAGTCTTCCCATTGATTTCAATGCAATGAGCTAGGCGAAAAGTGGGAAGTGCCATTTTTCACAGATTTTAAGATATGAAAGCATTTTAAATGCATTTTTATTGAATTATTTGCTTGGTGGGAGAGCATTTTTCCTCTGCATGCTGTATATATTGTTTGGATGCATATGCTCCTTGCACCCATTGCTAAATTTGAAAGAATATAAACTTTCCCTTCATTTACATCTCTTTTTGAGTGAAAAGGCACTGTTTATTTTTGTTTTTTTGTATATCATAATATTTCTGAGGTTTGCATTGCTATGTCAGCCTGCAAACAAATTTGCTTAAGGATTTCCTTGTTATAATCAAGCCTACAAACATTGCCATTGCTTTCCTTATTATAAGCCTAAAAACTATTTTTGAGATATAACTAATGTGAAAATAAAATGTAGATTTAAACATGGTTGATGTGGATGGTGGTGTTGTGGCATTGGAGACAGAATAAATATGATGATACCTCTTGTCCCTACTGGTTGCCGGATGTGGCTTGGCAACTATGCAAATTTGCAGTCTCCACTGCAATCTGCACCAGTGCTGGCCACATCAATTGGTTTGTCAGTACTCCAGTGGCCATCATTTCTACCTAGAACATTAGTTATCCTGCAGGAAGGCAGTAACCATTTCACATGCAGTAAGGCCACTCCTTGAAGCTAGACTATGTTGATAGGTATCAGTTACCAGCCCATATTCAGGGAGCAAGTCCCATAGAGAAGTGAAAGTGCCATCACTGCCACCACCAACACCATATCCACCCTCACCATTACCACCACTTGTGTTAGACTGCTGCTGCACTTGAGAAACCAGAATGGCTTTCTGTGATGATGATTTTTTTAAGATTTTGTTGTTGCTATTGAGGGCATAATACTCTTTCTGACTTTCCAGTGCTTTCTATTTCTTTTTTGGGCTCAAAAATGTCTCTCTCCCTTTCTCCACAGTACAATGTTCATCTAAATAAAGATATTTTATAAGTTAATACAGAATCTGATTAAGAGAAATGCTGATCACGCTTGGCACTAAATTCAGAAATGTAATGCTTAAATTTGCAGACTAGCAATGTAGCAAAAAGGTATTCCTCTTTGCTTTTTATAGACACTATTCTAGAATCCTGTCCAAAGAATTCTAACATTTAAGCCACCAGCTTTTTCATGTTTGTGTTGTCATTATGAAAGGAATCATCAGCTATAGTTATAAATAAATAAGTGGAAGTATTTTCACGTATCACTGAACCAGCATCAGCTTGACTAAGTCCACTCCTCAAAAGGCTGCAGGATAGGAGCTCACAGAGGTCTAACCTAAGCTGCCATTGACCAGTTGAGAAAAAGTCCCTCTCCACAACCTTCCAGTTAAGCATCTTATATGGCTGATAGCTTTGTTATGCTCATACAGATGTTCTAGCATGTACAATGTTGCATTACATTTTCCAATTCCAGCTGGTGATGGTACAGGTGGTTAAGTTATTACATGGAATATAATGGATTTCACTTCATGACTGGTTAAGAAGTACAAAAATTTTGTGGGCAAGATTATGCATTTCTCTAATTTTGGATTCTGAGAGAAATAGAGTGATTACTAGATTGAAGACATGGGCAAAGTAGGATACATGTACCATATCTGCCATTCTTAGAGCAGCTAATATATTGGAGCCATTGACAGTAGACACAAAGTCAGATTTCAAGCTTTGAGGTACAAGCCATTTGTCTATCTCTTGCTGCAGTTTACCAATGCATTGCATACCCCTCTGGCATTGAAAGGGTTATGACATCTACAGCTTTGCTGGACTGTCTCTCAAAGTTCTCCATACATAAATGTGCATGCTGATGTTATGGGCTACTCTGCAGTTGGACTTTGCTACTACTCATAGAGAAGGTGGTGATGGTGCTCATGGTGGTGACATGCTGCTGCTGAATGCTGATGGGAAGGATACCTAGTGAGCATTCACAATCATGTTGTCTTCAATTATCTACTTGTCCATTTATCTGTGATCAGGTGAACTTTCTTTGTATAAGATGTTTCCAGCCCTTGGCCTACCAGACTATCCACTGGCACACCTTTCCTAGAAAAAATAATGGTAGATTGCATATGCCAGTTGGGTGCAACACATTACATCAATTCTTTAAAATGACAAAACAAATTAATAGGGCAGCATGTCAACTGCTATTTTGACATTTCATAGGTGCACTTTGTTATTTTTGTCATTTTCTATGAACTGTGAAATTGTGGATTGGTTTCACATAGAAGAATAACTCTCAACTCATTGTTTTAACTACATGATGACTAGTTAATGATTAGTGCTGGTGGAAGTGATGGTGGTAATGGCAACAGGCACCTCTTATTCTTGTCAGCTCCTACTACTAAGTACCCCTCCATAATTTGCACTTACATAAAATCAGTAGTATGAGATGTGGGTGTTTTTGTTATAGAAGATAATATTGCCTCACTTTCGGATAATTTTCTAACAGTACTACAAGATGCCCCTCTGTCTCTTCAACTTTTAGGAGTGCTTATACTGCTGTGAATCTTTGCCCTCCTGATGTACAGCTGGTGTTCCTGAGTCCTGTGGTTGTACTTATGGTGGGATCTCAATGAAGAGGTGCTTAAATGGGATCATTCTTTCCTCCTATTACAGATTACCTTGGTTCCAGTGCCGCAGCTTCAGGTGGTGCTCAAAATGATGCTTTGGCATCAGCGGCCGTCCATTTCGCACGGATGTAGCCTGAATGAAGCATGGTTGGACGCATCAAAGCTAGATGCGTCATCTACAGGTGCGAGGCTTCAAGCATGCAGGAGGCCTCTTTTTATGTGTTTTCTTCCTGTAGTCTCCTCCTACCTACTTCCTCCCTCAGAGCTGCTCCTCCTACATAATTCCTGAGGAGGGGTTTAAAGGGCAGACTGAGTCCTGACTCAGTTGCCCTTGTGCTGTTGTACAATACAGTTCTGTTTCCCTTGGGCTCTGTGTATGACCTGGCTAGTTTGACCATCCATTCTGGAGCTGACCTGTGGCTCTGTCTGACTACTCTTTTGCCTGCTCCCATTGTGTAGTAGACACCCAATATGGTGCGGACCTGTGGCTCTGGCTGACTACCTGAACTGTGTATGACCCGGCCTGTCTCTCCATCCATTCTGGTGTTGATCTGTGGCTATGTCTGACCATTCTCCTTGTGCGTTCCGATTTAGCTTAGACATCCTATCTGGTGCAAACACCTCCTGCTCATTTTTTTACACCTGAGCTTTTGGATTGTGAGAGATGTACTTAAAGACTGGATATTTCATAGACTAAGATGTCCCTAACAGACTGCTACTACAACTAGAGGGGCTATATGTTATAATGGTGATAGCAGTAAGCTCTACACTTTCAGCAAAAGCAGAACTACTCCTAGCTGTGGGTGGGGTTTTTCTTGACCTGTGGTGCTGCTTACTCAATATTACAGACAATAAGTGTGGCTGCTTGGGAGATGCACTTTCAAGGGCTGAAGGTAATGATGATGATCAAGTTTGTGTTCTTTTCACATTAATTGTCCAGACTTCCTACATGATTTCTCAAGCAGTTTATAAACAGGCTTACTGCTTCTTTCCAGTGGTGGAAGACTAAGCCTTTTTCTTTCAGCTAATTGTTAGGCCAATTCATAATTTCTCTCACTCTCTACTGGATCTGGATCTAAACAAGAATGGGGTGGACAGTTGAGGGACAAATTCTAAATCAATATCATCATCCCCATCATTAATAATTAGGTCATCATCACCAGCATCATCTGATTCCTCACTACCACCATCCACCCCAGATTCCTTATCCCCATCACATTCATATTAATATTATAGCTTTTTCTCATGTTATTGTGACTTTTACCCTGTGAGGGATTTATAGAAGCTTGGACACTACTTTGCAGTGCCAGTGAGGGGCTGCTATCACTGCTTGATGCAACACTTGGTCCCACTTCTAAATATTCCTCCTCTACTGTAGGTCCAACACTAGACCTACACTAGTAATCTTTTGCTTCAATAGCTGACACGACCATGGCCACTTTACCATCAACAGATCCATGTACTCCTCCTATCCCCTCCTTTCCATTTATCCCTGCACTTGGCTCATTTGGTGGATATAGGAATAGTACTGTTGATTGTTGTTAACGTACACCACACAACTGGTAGGGTAGCAATATGTGGAATAATGTTTTATGAAGGGACAAAGGAGATTTACCCAATATACTTCAAAAAGAGTGATTGAGACAAGCAGGTGATCCACATTTCTTCTGGAGCTGGCTGTTCTCTGTGTTAGGTGGTTCTGGGTATATGTAAAGGGAGAATGGAGATTTACCCCAAATGCCAAAACATTTTGTGTGACTAAGAATGAGAAAACACTGGCCAAGTTCCTTCCTGAGCTGGCTGAGATTCTGCCATTGACTTACTGACAGAATATTTAGCAGACTAACACTCAATAGACAGACAAATTCATTTGACACAGACTCCTTCAGCAGCCAGAATAAGAGGGACCAGCATATTTAGTAAGGTCTACATCATCTGTACTGAAAAAAATAAAGCCTGCAGTGACAAAGAGTGAGAGAGAGAGAGAGAGCAACAGCTAAAATCTAATTGACACTAAGAAAAGGCAAGGAGGGGAAGAAGCAGTTGCACAAGGAGTGTGGTATTTTTTTTGTCTTTTGTTGAAATTGATAATTTGATAGGTGACAGACAGGGGCCCTGAGGTGAGCTGTAACAGACGCAGACAGATACTAGGGTCTTGATTCAAATGTACATGTTAAAACAGCCATTAAGTCAAAAACTCCACCCACCATTACCCATGTCTGACTTCCATAGTTATTGCATAAGTAATCTACCAGAATGGCTAACGAGCACAGGCCCAAAAAATGCATGTAGCTTCAAAAAAAGTGTTACAACTTTTTGACCTCACCATGCATTCAGTCTCTAAACAACAGATATGTCAAGTTCAAAATAAAATGGTAACTGTCTAGTGAAGGCAAATTTTATCAAGACAAGTTCAAACCTATAGCCAATCACAACACCCCAAAGTTTCAAATACATTCAAATACACCTAAATATACACCAAAATAACTGACATACCTTGTCTGTGTTTCGAATTTTGGTGAGCTACAGCACAAGACCCAGGAGCAGAGGACAGAGATAGAGAGAAAGAGATAGAGGAGCTGACTCTTGAGCGTGGTAGACTGAGTTGGGAGTGGAGAGAGTTACACTTATATTAACACATAATACACCTTGACACTTATTCCATACATGCATACAATCACAAGCACACACACACATCTCTTTTTTGTTTCTCACACATAACACATCTTTATCTTTTATTTCTACAGTGTCTTTGAGTCAGCGCAAGGGAGTGACAGAGAGTGAGTGTGACTGTGTGTCTGTGAGGGCCTGTTTGAGTTCCTGAGTGTGAGTCGTGTGAGATGGCAGAGAGAGGAGGATAAGGGCATGGGGAAAGGTGAAGGAGAGGAGGATGATGAAGAAGTCGTCCCCAGTCAGGGAAGGAGTGGGAGAGGGTGACCTGCTGGGTTGAGGGGTACCCAAGGAAGGAGAGGTATACACCAAATAGGGACAGCATTGCCAGTGGGACAAGGGAAGGATGTTGGGAAGCACCCTACACAGTAAGGGTCAGTGCAGGCAGGGGCTGAAAGCCAGAGTTCTGACAATTCAGTGGGTGGTTGTGATTATTAGAGGCTGTGGAATCCAAAGTACTCCTAGGAGGAGAATAGGGTCCTCATCCAGAATATACTGATAAGGGAAAGTATCCTGTACCTGACAAAGAGGGTCTGTGAGAGGACCATGGAGTTGATCAAGAAGAGTGGTGTGACTGCAAAAGGCATGTAAAAAATACAATTTGAGAACTTGACATGCACATTCAAGGCATCCAGTTTCAACCCCTGGGAGGAGATGCTGAGGCAGAACTTATCTTCAACCACTATTGAGGGGGTCCGTGAAAGATGTGACCCTGGGGAGAACAGCACCGTCCAGACAACCGGCAAGTGCCCCATCCCATAACTATACACCACACAAATGTCATCTATTCTTCTTCTCAGATTATTGATACACATTACTTCTTGGCCATATCAGTGTTATCAAGTGTTTAAGTTGGCAGCACTACATCTTTACACCCCTCCTCCTCCTCATCTATGCAGCTATTAATACATTTGGCCTTGCTTTCTCTGTCATCATGGGATTTCTGCTACCTGATACTCAGATGATATTAGATGTTGGTTCATTTCTAAGAATGTTAGTCTCCCAACATTGCTGATTGATAGCCACGTCCTGCTGTCATTAACAATGTAACCAGCTGCACTGAAAACCCGCTCATACTCAATGCTTGCTGGAGGACAACTAAGTGTTACCACTGTTTTACTTGTCAATGCTGGCCACACACACTGTTTTCTTTGCCAGTAGTCCATGGGGTCATTGTTTCTGCCTAGAAAGTAGCTATCCTGCAAGTATGCAGAAACCATCTCACATGCAGTGGAACCACTTCTAGGAGCTACATGGTGTTCCTGTGTGTCAGTTACGTTCAGGGAGCAAGTCCCAAAGAGATGTGTTGCTGCCACCACCAACACCAATGATGGGTTCATGCTGAGACCCATGAATTTCTCTGTGTTCTGAATGGGATGTTCTGATTGATGATGTAGGTGCTTCTGCTGGTTACATTTTTTCACTGCCTTCTTTTTCACTATGCTGTCTAGATGTTTTTGTGCCTTCACTTTCTCCCTCTCATCCTCCACAATGCAACCCTCCACTCGGTCAATAAGCATAAGAGTTTCTGCTGATCGTCATGACTCTTTGTTATGACAAACTGCTTATGGCCCTTTGGTAGACATTCTGAAATTTTGTGTTTGAAGCAGGGGTCCAGTGAAGTGTCTAGAATGTTTTCCTTGTTGCTTTTAACGGACACTATGTGAGGATCTTGTTCAAAGCACAATAACATGACCTTTACCAGCTGGTGCATGTCTGTGTTGTTGTTATGTTAAGATTCCTCAGACATGCTCCTCATTTTTCGATGCAATAAAATATCAGTGGTAGAATTTCACTAATTCCTGCCCCAATGTGACTCACCAGCATGGTACCTCCTCAAAGCATTTCAGCAGCTCACATACATCACACATTAGTTGCCATTGGCCAGGTGACAAAGAGGCTTCCTCCAAAGCCTTCCAGTTTTGCATGGTGTACTCGCTAATGTCCTTATTCTTCTTGTACAAACACTATAGCATGTACAGTGCGGAACTTCACCAGGTAGGGACCTCCATTTTCAGCTGGTGATGGGGCAGGTTGTTAATCTCTTGTATGCAATATAGAGCATTGCATGCACTGTAGGAGCGACTAAAATGGGCACAGATTTTGCTGCCAATAGTAAGCATCTCCCTGACAGTTTCGGGTTCTGCCAGGAATCTGGTCACAACTAAATTTATCACATGGGCAAAGCATGGAACATGTACCAAATTACCTATTTTCAAGACAGTGATTATGTTGGAGCTGTTATCAGCAAATACAAAACAAAGTTTTTAAGGAGTGGGGTGCAAGCCTTTCCTCTATCACCTGCTCTAATTTACTTAAAACATCTATGGATTCATGGGACTGTCTCTCAAAACTCTGCATGCACAAGGTGGCATGCCGATGGTATGGGCTATCCTGCTGCCTTTTAATAAGAGTGTCAGAACCAGAAACACGATTACTGTCTGCCACCCGATGCTGTAAGCTAGTGTTGCCCACTGTTGGTGGTGGGAGGAAAAGCCAGTGCGCAATCACAGTCATATAGTCTGTGCTCTGCCCACTTGTTCACATATCTTTGTCAGGTAGATTTTCTTGCCATAAGCACTTTTGTGCCCTTTGCCCACCACACTGATCACCTGCTTGTACAATTTAGGCACAGCCATCTGGAAAAAATAACTGCAGCTTGGGATATGCAAGTGTGGAGCTACACATGACATCAGTCCTCTGAAACCTCGGCTTTCTGCAAAAAATACGGCAGCATGTCCACTGCCAACATCTTGGCAACCTTGTCATTCCACACATGAACTTTGGGATTGTTTTGTGAAGTTTTTGACTCCTTCCCTGGAACTCGGTCAGTGTGGGTTGGCAGGACATGGCAGACGAACACTGTAAAATGCTTTAACAACATGACTAGAAGAGATGGTGGAAGTAGAGGCAGCATGAGAAGTCTATGACTCTTGCCTTCTCCTATAGCAAAGCCAGAGTCATCATACTCCTCTGCAGCAGGAGTCATTGGAGTTATTTGGAATGAACTAACTGTTGGCAGCAACATACTCTCTGGCACATAAATAACATCACTACTTCTCTTATCTGCCCCAGAGCTCTGAAACTTTTTGGAGTGATTCTGTTGCTGATAGTTGTGGCACCTCTGACCTTCTGATAGTGTGTCTCCCAGTCAGACCTGTGAATGTGATTTAGGTGGGCTCTCATAGAGGAGGTGCTAGGTGTGAGCCTGCTTTCCCCTTTCTCATGTGCTTTTTTGCACAAACAACAGATAGCAACATTCTATGCTTTAGGATACTGAGTGAAGTATCTCCATAATGTGGACTTCATGGACTGAGGGGTTCCTGAGGGCCTGCTACTACGTCTGGCTCTAGATGTTGATGCAATTCTACTGCTACTACTAAGTGTCAAATGTGCACTAACAGCAGCAGTAGAGGCACTCATCATAGCTAAAGTTGTGGATGTGAATAACCTGTTGTTGTGTGTAGCTTAATGGGACTTGGACTTGGAAGAGGCGATGATGCTGATGATGATTGATAGGGTCACTGTGTACTTTTTGCCATCTTTGCTTGTCCAGGGTCAAACTTTCCAGTGGTTTTCTCAAACAGTTTCTAGACAGACACAGTGCTCCTTTTCAGTTGTGGAAGATTGAGCCTTTGCCTTTCTGCTAATTTTATGTCCATGTCATCATATCTCTCACTCTCAACTTTATCTTTGTCTGAATAAGAGGAGGAGGATGCTGGATCTGCATCATCATCAGCAGTATCATCATCAGTCATCTTTAGGTTCACTACTACTTTCAGGATTGGTGTTTTGATGCTTGTTTGTCTCACTCTCTGATGCAGCAGATGGTTCCACTGCTACACCTTCCACCATTATGCTATTGCTGTCATCAACTCTAGAATGTGACTTGTTGTCATCTTTAGTGTTCTTCTTATATGGTTCTTTTTTGTTTTTGTACTGGTATTGGTGGTGCTGGAGGTTTTGGTGGGACCATGACAAACTGCATCCTCCCTTTGAGGAGAGGGATAATCATCATTTATTGCACATGCTGCTGCAACCATTGCTGCAGACAGTTTTTGAACTACCACTTTACTCTCACATCCCTGCACTTCTCCACCTTTCTCCCTTCCCCTGGCCCTTGTGTTGTCTACCCTATCTCATCACAATCTGTCAAAAAAATTATAACTGAAAAACAAAATCAACAACTTCTTTCCCCAGACTTCCCCAGCATAGAGACAATAACAGCAAGATCAGCAAGCAAACTGATCCACAGCTGCTTGCGTCTTGTCAGTCACACCGAATTTTGGGTTATTTGGGGTCAACTTCCTTCCTCCCTTATTCTCCCCCAGAGTGACCCCAGACTCTCCTAATACAGAGAACAAATATCCTACCTAAAAGACTCCCTAAACTAAGCTTCAGTTCCTCTTTATTTGTCTATCTTCTCTAGGTCTCACAAACACAGAATGGCATGTTGTGATAGCCTGATACCCTTTTATATGACTTCAGTAAAGCAAAGAACACCTTCATGTGGTGGGGAAAAATTTTTCTTCCCATTGATTTCAATGCAATGAGCTAGTTGAAAAAAGCAGAAAAACTGCACTTTTCGCTGGAAATTATTAGGCAAGCGGGAAGTGCCATTATTTTATGATTTTGGTTTGAGGCAAAAGTTTTCGCCCACCTCTACTCATACGTTCTCCAAAAGGTCTTTGAACTTTGAAGAACAGCAGTATTGCTGTACAGGATTTTCCTGTTAGATCTTAGGAAACTCATACACATATACTTTAGCAGTTTGGGAATATGTGAAAGGTTTTGCAGAGGTTGCTAACAACATCAAGTTTCAAAGATAAACGGTGGAGTTTCAAATCCTGTCATACCTTCCCACAGGCATCCATGGCATGACCCATCATGGAGCAGAGGAATGTCCAAGTGACCCTGGTGAAATGTTGATTTCCCGCCCATGAAGAGCAGCAAGAGCAATCGAAATATATCAGATATAATTATTTCACAGCTGGTTGTAATGTGTCACCTTATCCAATATTTATTTATAAGAATGTAGCTGCCTCAAACTTGGCAGAGTTTTAGGTTTACATTTTTAACCCTTTGAGTGCCAGAGGGGTAAACAACCCATTAAAGTAACAGTTATATCATTTGCTTTATACCTTATATTTAAATTATGTCCTGAGTAATTATAAAATGTTCATGCTGACAATACTCATACAATTGTTTATTCATTATTATTTATTGAAACTGAAGACTGAGTAGGACCGGCAGTAAATGTCACCAGTAAATGTCTTTATTCATGCCTTAAATTTATTTTACAAAATAATTCCTCTCTCACTACAGATAGATTTTAATATACTTTGAAAGCTAAGTGATGCAACTTTTGATTAAGACCGCATGACTAAGTAAACAGATGTCTTAACAAATTTTCCAAATGGATTAGTATTTTGTTACACTGCAGTTGGATGATGTTTGCAACACTTAGAAGTGATCATGGAAAATGCTGCACATTGTTACAGTTTGTATGTATCACTTCTGTCAATGAAAAATATAGCCACAACCACTTCTGAGATCATTAAAAACAAATATCATAGATGTGTCAGAAATATTTATGATGGTAAATAATATTGCCTGCATGGTAGCACTGACATTGTTTAAATAGCACTCATGTGTCAATTGCTAGTATTCAAATGCTTATAACATGTAGGAATAAAGACACATTTAATTAGACTTCTGCATCCAAGCTGCATTGCCTTTTCCCAGCTGCAAAACCTGAAAGTTTGGTTCACATTTGTTGCATATTTTTCAAGAACAAAGGTCCAGAAGCAGTGTCCAATGTTTGGATGCCATCATAGTTATAGATATAGAAATTTCACACATTTATGCTGTGGCATACTATTCACTTTTTTGTAAAGTGTAAGAAGCTCGCCCAACTCCTGTAATATTTAAATTAAAAGTTACAGTTTTGAGAATGCAGTATGCTGTACTTACACACATGCTCATAATTTATGCGCATACACAGGTAATAAAGTTTACATTATATCATTCAAGTTCATTCCACTCCCTTCATTTAATAAACAAACAAAATTATATTGAAATACAAAAATAATATAAAAACATGGATCAAGACTGTCAAGTGTGTTAAATCAACAAAACAGGTTCATTTTTTTAATCACTCATACTGTTTGTGCTTGATTGACCACAACAAATCATTTTACAAATTTGTGAAAACCGAAAATAAAAACATTCACTAAAGACAGCTTTAAGAACCCTCATGCATATGAACACAAGCAGTATTCACAGTTTAAATTTTGTGAAAATTAACTTTGGTATCACCTGTTCTCTTCAATCAACATCTTATCTCTAATGAAAGGTGAATAAATATATTACTTCTGTACAGCCTACAGTAGCATAACTACTATTCATTTTTACTTGCTTTAGGCACCTCTAAATATTATATTGTAAAGTTTGAGTGGCTGAGCCTCTATGTGAAATGAGCCATGTTTTTCATTAAGCCAGATTTAAAGTTTTAATTACAAATAAATGCTGGGAAATTTAATGTTAATGTAACATAAACTTTAATTCCGCCTCCCCTCAGCTTTGCTGATGACAATGCAAATAACATTCAGTGTGAGATCACATATGATACCATCAGTTTCATCACTGATAACATAATATATGGTATCACTAATTACACAAATAAGATCAGTATCTGAATGTTGCCATTATGAGTTTGACTCCAAATGAACGGTTTTCTTTATGTTTATATAGTAAGAGTAGTAATATGGGTATATATAATGAGCTGATCTATGTTGTCTATTCATACTATATGTACTTATATACACAATATAGAATAGTGACAAATATATATCTGGAATGGAGGCTTGAATATGGACAGACGAACCAAGCCTCACACTGAGAGGAATCTGCCGACATTATCATGGGTGGATACATTGTATGAGTGAATAAAAGGAGTGTTGTGCATTTATATTTTATTCCTTGATGAAGCGAGAACTGTACTCGCAAAACTCTTTGGAAAATAACCTCAATAAAATTAAATTTTATATAAGTATTGTATCCTCCATGGCCTGATGTGTAGAAGGACTGTTTATTCACACTGATATCAATTTTTCCATCTATTCAGTGAGTGCAACATATTGGGGCCATTACACAGGGTACACACGTCTGTGGTGCTGCACTTAGAGGTTTTCCTTCTTATCATTGTAGCATGATACAGACAGGGCTTCCCTGTCCTCATCTGACCTACATCAAGTGTACCGGCAACTGCAACAGTGCCACCTTCAGTTCGTGAAGATGACTGGATACACTGGGATTTTATCTTCAAAAGAGCCGTGGGTGGACAACTCCACTGACAATCTCCACTGATAGGTGTCAGAATGACCACGAGAGATTTACATAGTAAGACGTCTGATGACTACATTTGTTGGGGCAGTAATTTGCTTGGTTCAATTAAGTGGGCTTGTTTTTTTTAATGAATCAAGCATGCTTTGGATGCCTGACTGATCGAAAAATAATAGCTTGAAAAATTACAGTTCTCCAAACTAATTTGGGCAATTAAGTGTGCTTCACTTGCTTGGCTGACTATTTTTAATTTATAATTAAGTGTATACTTTGTCCCCTTGATCAATCAAATTAAATGAAAATACCTCAAAGTAAATAGCATTTCCTTGAGTGACATCAAATTGAGTAACTAGAATTAAATGGCATAGGGACAGGAACTTTTTTTATGTGGTAAAGTAAATAGTCACTTTTAAGATCTATCTATGTTTGAAATTTGGTGGCTATGATTATATTATGTTATGACATTTTCGTGAAAAATCTACATTTATAATTATATTTTTTTAAGATATTGAACATATTTTTATTTATAAAATATCATACTGATTTAGACCAAACTTTGTGTGGACTGGCAAGGACTCCTGCACAACTTTGCCAAACCCTGAATATGTTTTATAGTAGGGGTGGATGAAATTCCACGAAAACCACATTGTTGTCCGCTTTTTCGCGGGAAAATCCGCTTTAAAACTAGTGATTAAAATTTTTGCATTTTTCACCCATTTGCCAAAATTTTTCGCCATTTTGTCAATGGCTAGGAAGTTGCCGCCCATTGATTTACATTGTTTTTGCCGTTTCACTATAAAAACGTGACATATTTGCAGAAGTCAAACACAATAGAAGCAGCTACAGAGCGAGATAGACATGCTATGCTATTCTGCAGTTTATTTATAGCAAAATTGCGGCAGGAGAGGCTCATAGTGACTGCTATTACTATGAACAGGGTGAAAAATAATCAATGGAGGAGCTGGAAGGACCCTTATGTGTCCACTGAGTCTGAGGAGGAGGAAAGGACCACTACTGAACTAATGCTGTCCAGTCCCCTTAAATCACCCCAAGGGATCTTGGGGAATTTAATGTGAAGGGAGGGAGAAAAGGGAATGGGAAGGGAGGAAGAAAAGGGTAGTACTAGTGAGAGCAGGACAGGTCAGCTGCCTTCTGCTAGATGTGCTGCCTCTGCTGACACCGTTGCTGCCCCTGTTGAAACCAATGCGGTGCCTGCTGCCAGTGCTAAATCTTCTGCCACCAGTGTTGAAGCTGCTACCACCAGTGCTGAAGCTGCTAGTGTGTCTTGTAATACTCAGGAGGGGGGGGAGAAGATGATGCCAAGTATAACAGCAGGGGACCCACTGTCACATTGCTCGTAACCTCCTCCAAGCAGCAGTGAGATGTCTGTAATAGAGCAGCAGCACGTAGGGACTAGTGGTGGTGGTGTTGGAGAAGCTGGGGAGGAAGAGACATTGATGGCCTTTTTATCAGAAACTGAGAAGGAATGGGAGACAGGGATGAGGATGGGCATCACCACCACCACTAGCAATCAGCTTTTGGAATTTGCGGAATTTGCAACTGCTCTAATTCCTGCTGCTACTGAGATGCAAAGGGAGCAGGATGCTGAGGAGCAAGCTAGTGTGCCACAGACCACCATGAACACAGTGGGAATGGGGTCAACAAGTGATGTGGGACTAGGACAGGTTCCACTTGCCAGCACCAGCAATACTCCTGGTCCTAGTTGCAATGCTAAATCTGAGGCAGTAGCAGCAACATTATCCACTGCCACAGATAGTGAAGGGGAATGTGGAGGAGAAGAAGAAAGAGGCCATTCTTCTCCACCTGTTCCCTAACCCTCCCACAAGAAGTCATGGGTGTGGGACTATTTTTCTCTTCCAGCAGGCACAGTGCAGTCATCATCAACAATGGTACAGTGCAAAATTTGTGACAAGTTAGTGAAAGGGGGAAAGGAGGGAACACACCTTAGCACAACCTCCTTGATAACACAAATGAAACACAGACACCATGACATTTATGTCAAACATGTTAAAGCCAAACACTCATTACAGAAATCTAGCACCGCTATTACTGTAATCCCTAACTCTCCAGAAAGGCACCAAGAGGAGAGGTGGAGATCAATGAGGAAGAATAAAGAAACCCAGACAGACACTGGAAGTTCCATGATCAATGAAACAGCTAGCTTGCCATCAGCCTCACATTCTTCCTCTAGGGTAACAAGTACATCTCCTGCCAGTCCATCTTGTTAATAGTTACAGTCCCCACCAAATGATAACCACTCTGTTGATGTTAGGATATGGCAGTTCGTCTCTACCCATTGCACACTGTGTGGTCCACTGACCACATATGCCAGTGTAGTGGAGGAGAATCAATAGGAGGTCATCAAGCGGCATATGAGGAGATTCCATCCCACAGAATATGCTAAGATGCTGGCAGGGAGGGTTCATCATTACTATGAAACTGTCAGCAAGTTGTCATGTGTCCTTAGCGGGGTCTGGACAAGGGGTATAGTGACAGCGGCAGTACTTGGGTTCTGGTGTCATGGTGTTTGGATACAGTTGTGCCTCCAGATGTTATTTACCACACACACTGTGCACCTTGCAGTTGCTGATGAGGGCCACAGTTCCTGCTCTCAAGGGAAAAATTTATATTCTAATAACAACACACCCATGATTTAGGAGGAGGAGCTGGTGGAGAAAAATTATTGACCAACTTCTTCTTTTCTCCACATATACTGGGGGCTACTTATTGTGCTGCTACTGCCTCAGGAGCATCACTGTAGCTAGTAGTGGCAAGTGGAACCTTCATTATTCATCACCCATGTGACTGCTATTGTTGATCCCATTCCCTTTCAGCTGCCTAATCATCCTGCTGCTTAAACATATCAGCAGCAGCAGCAAGAAAAGCAGTTGCAAATTCCTCAATTATGGACTCAGACTCAGGAGGAGGACATTTGACAATGGCCACTGGCCAACATAACCTGCTGGCACTAGGTCAGTAGGGCATTTTTTTTTCTCAGGGCTTGTGCTTTAAAAAAAAAAAATTGGGGGGTTGTTTCTAACAAGCCTAAGACCTAGAAATCAATGTTTCCTCAGGGCTTGGGCCTCTAACAACAAATCTAACAAATCATCTTCTACAAAATACTCTATCAAGTCAAGTATCAGTCCACCTCAGTGGTAGCTTATCTTAGGGGGTTCCTGTCTATCACTTTACATACAGATTTCTTATTTTATTTTATTGATTTATTTTTGCATTAACTATCCACCCAATACCAGTCAAGAGAACCCCCAAAACATATTTCCTGTTCAACTGATTAATTCCCCAGACTCTACCCACTGATACAGGCGCCCTCCTCAGACCCCTTTTATACCATGTCTTATGGTTTGTTTTTGTTTAATTTTATTTAAGATTTATTTTGTATTAACTGCCCCCAATCCCAGTAAACAAACCCCCCAAAAAATCATCCCCTGTTCAACTGATTCTTTCCCCACACCCCACCAACACAGGCACTCTCATGCCCCTTTTATACTATGCATTTGGGAAATAAAATAATATTTGCGGTGTGTTGTGTATAACTTCAATGTTCCCATTGATTTCAATGGAATGATCTAGGCAAGGAAAGCAGGAAAAGCGGAAAATCAGCACTTTTCGCTGGAAATTATTTGCCAAGCAGAAAGTGCCATTTTTTGCCAATTTCGGAATATGCCACCCATCCCTAATTTTTACTATCAATAATGGAATAAATTATGTGCAAACAAATTATTTTACCTACATATTCAGTATTGTAATATCTCTACAATGTTATTTACAGATTACTGCCAATTTAACTAATTATTTATTGATGACTATGTTCAAATTTCAGACAAATTTGTAAATCCCTTCAAAAGTTATAAGTATTTGAAAATCTGCATTTACCATTGAAGTATCATTTGAAACAGTATTATACATGCTAGGGAGCAGTACTATAAACTCTCTGCAGTAGTTCTGTATATAGTTTAGAGCTCTACTATTCAGATTACAGCACTGTACTATAAATAGCACAAACCAGCACTAAAGTTAGTATAAACCTACAAAATTTGTCCATGCTCTCCACAAAAAAGTGCTATATTATTATTATTATTATTATTCAGAAAGTTGTGTGGTGCTGTGCATCAGCATATCAGGTCAATAGAACAATGTACAATGGAGTACAAAATATATTTACAATCAATATCACAGGGCACAGGAAACAAAAAGGATAATAGAGCCCTGCTCACTAGAGCTTACAATCTTTAGGAAGTGAGTGGGAATGATACAAAAAGTCTAAGTGCTTGGAGTTGTTGAATGTCCAAACCAAAGATTGTGACACAACAGGAAGAACAAAGTACAAGGTCTGTACAGAACTGTAGGGCAGATCTTTAAGGTGATGGTATCATGAAATAATTCTGAGGAATTAGAGAAAGAGAGTGATTGGGTTGGAAGTAAGATGGATTGTTCCAGTGTATGGGTAAAGTAAGGGTGATGAGGTTCAACCACAAAGCAGCCTGGAGTGAAAGGGGGCATAATGTTACATGGAGGGGAAGCATAGCTGTGTCAACTGTTAGCTGTGAATAAGGTTATGTGGGTGATGTAATGTTATCTCATAGGCTTTGCTGAAGATGTGGGATGTAGTGTTGAGCGAGCGTGCTCGGCCGATGCTCGGATCGGCTCGAGCATCGCTCTGCTCTGCACATGGCGGTACTCGTACGAGTACCGCCATGTGCTCGCCCGACATGCTCGGGTGAAGAGGATCTGTGCCGGAAGAGGCACAGATCCGAAGACGCTCCGCTGGACCACCAGGGAATGGAGGTACGGGGGCATTGCGGAGATGAAGGGGGCATTGCGGAGATGAAGGGGGACATTATGGAAGAGGGGCATAGACTCTATGCCCCTCTTCCACAATGTCCCCCTTCATCTCCGCTATGCCCGTCTTCCACAATGTGCCCCTTCATCTCCGCTATGCCCCTCTTCCACAATGTCCCCCTTCATCTCCTATGCCATAGAGGAGATGAAGGGGGACATTGTGGAAGAGGGGCATAGCGGAGATGAAGGGGGACATTGTGGAAGAGGGGCATAGAGTCTATGCCCCTCTTCCACAATGTCCCCCTTCATCTCCGCTATGCCCCTCTTCCACAATGTCCCCCTTCATCTCCGCTATGGCATAGGAGATGAAGGGGGACATTGTGGAAGAGGGGCATAGCGGAGATGAAGGGGGACATTGACCAGGCACCCTCCGCTCATCAGAGCAGGGGGTGCCTGGTTTAATGCTCGAGTGCTCCCATTCATTTGAATGGGGCTCGGGTGCTCGGCCGAGCACTCGAGCATCAGGGGGTGCTCGGTCAGAGCACCCGAGCACCCGAGCATCGGGGTGCTCGCTCATCTTTAGTGGGATGTGATGGATCTTTTAAAAGTCTGGAGGCTAGGAAAGAGTGAGGCAGAGAGTTCCGTAGGAAGGAGTAGAACTTAACTAGAATGAAGAAGAGGCATGACCAAAGTTGAGGGAGATATTAGTCATGTATCTTGAGACAAGGGTAGAAATAGAGAGGATAGTGTTACTAGGAGTTTTGTAAGTTAGAACCTGGAGTTTTAAATTCTAGATGGAACAAGTAACCAGTGCAGGGACTAAGGGTGAAATTGTGTTAGTAGAGTGATGAGTGAGAAAGATTAAACTGGCAAAAGCACTATGGAGTGGTGACAGCTGGGAAGAGGAAAGCCAGTTTCTGAAATGAAGATATCAAGAACTGACAAGTGCCTGGATGTAAGGAATGAAATATAGGCATAGTAAAAAATGACAAGAGATTGGGAGGTTGGAATTATAAAGTAGTCATTCTAAGTGATGGGTATGGGGTTTGGTGGGTGGAGAAAAGAGAAGCTAAATCCTGGGAAGATTGGGATTTAGATAACAGGAGGACATCCAGGTAGAGTACATATATGCAGTACAGAGGTTATATACAACTTAACCCCTTAAGGACCAGAGGTCCTGGGAAGTTTCCGTCCCATAAGGACTGCTTTGATTCCTGCCGACGCGCCTGTACATGTGACCTGTTACGTGTATTGGTGCTGAAAGAAATCGCTCCAGTCTTGGAACGGTCAATTTTAGGCCTCATTTTTACTTACGGCAATGGAGCGATGTAAGTAAGAAGTATGTGACGTATTATGACCGTCATCGGTCCTTAAGTATTTAAGGACCATGACGGTCATAGTACGTCATGTAGTCCTTAAGGGGTTAAGTCATAATACACAAAATAGAGGATTCTACTATAAAGCCTATATATATTAGTGCAGAATATAGTGGTGTAATATATATTATGTATTGATAATATGCAGTAAAGTGCAAACATTTTAGGCAGGTGTGAAAAAAAGTTGTAAAGTTAGAATGCTTTCAAAAACAGACATGTTAATAGTATTTTTATAATTAACAAAATGCATAGTGAGTGAACAAAAGATACATCTAAAACAAATCAATACTTGGTGTGACCAACATTTGCCCTCAAACAGCATAATTTTTTCTAGGTACACTTACGCAAAGTCAGACATTTTGTAGACAAATAGGTGTATGATTAAACAATCATAGCAAACTGGTGCTAATGATCATCAATTTAATATGTACGTTGAAACACAATCATTAACTGAAAAAGAAACAGCTGTGTAGGAAGAATAAAATTGGGTGAAGAACAGCCAAACTCAGCTAGCATGGTGAGGTTTCTGAAGACAGTTTAATGTCAAAAGTCATTCGCCATGGCATGACTGAGCAGAGTAACAAGACACAAAGTAGTTATACTGCATTATAGCAAGGTTTCTCCCTGGTAGAAATGTCATGGCAGACAGGGGTTTCCAGATGTGCTGTCCAAGCTCTTTTGAAGAAGCACAAATAAACGGGCAATATAGAGGACTATAGATGCAGTGGTTGGCCAAGGCAGATGAAAGACATATCATGCTTACTTCCCTTTGTAATCGGAAAATTTCCAGCAGTGCCATCAACTCAGAATTGGCAGAAAACAGTGGGACCCTAGTACACCCCTCTACTGTCCGGAGAAGTCTGGTCGGTAATGGTCTTCATGGAAGACTTACAGACAAAAAGCCATACGTATGATGCGGAAACAAGGCCAAGCGACTCAACAATGCACTGAAACATAGGACCTAGGATGCATAAAAATGGCAGAAGGTGCTCTAGACTGATGAGTCAACATTTGAAATATCTGGCTGTAGCAGAAGGTAGTTTGGTCACCGAAGGGCAGGAGGACGGTACAAGTATGAGTGTCTGCAGGCAACAGTGAAGCATGGTGGAGGTTCCTTGCATATTTGGAGCTGCATTTCTGCAAATGGAGTAGGGGATTTGGTCAGAATTAATGGTCTCCTAAATGCTGAGAAGTACAGGCAGATATTTATCCATCATGCAATACCATCAGTGAGGCATCTGATTGGCCAGATTTATTCAGCATCACGACAATGACCCCAGATATACAGCCAAAGTCATTAGGGACTATTTTCAGCTTAAAGGAGAACAAGAAGTCCAGGAAGTGATGGTATGGCCCCCACAGAGCCCTGATCTCAACATCATCAAGTGTGTTTGGGAATACATGAAGCGAGAAGCAACTGAGGTTGCCTAAAGCCACAGAAGAACTGTGGTTGGTTCTCCAGGATCTTTGGGACAATCTACCTGCCAGATTCCTTAATGATATGTGTGCAAGTAAACCTAGCAGAATTGAGACTGTTTTGAAGGCAAAGGGTGGTCACACCAATTATTGATTTGATTTAGATTTTTCTTCTGTTCACGCATTAAGCATTTTGTTAATTAATAAAAATAAAATATCAATATGTCTATATTTGAATGTATTCTTACTTTACAGAATTTTTTCACAGTTGCCTAAAACTTTCGCACATTACTGTACATAGCATATATTATAATGATACACACTAAAGAGTGGTGCTACGAGCACGTATTCTTTACAAATTGCACGTTAGTCACTTTGCACCACATAGTACTGCTATATAAAGTGCACAGTGTATACTTATTTTACCTGTTTATTTACCATTTAAGTACCCCTTTATTGGCCAGCTTATTTGATTCATTTTTTTTTTCTAAGAGGCTTAGTTAATAGTAAGAACTGGATCAATTCTGAAGCAAAATAACTGCAACAAAGGGGCAAATAAAAATGTTTTTGTTTAATTAACTGTCCCCCCATCCCGATCACTGTCAACAACAAAAAACAGTAAAAAAAACATGCTAGACTACACTGATACAGATAACCACCACACCAGGAAGGACCTTGGTTTATAACGGCCTTTATCTACTCAGTCACACAAAATTTTGGGGAGTTTGGGTAAACTTCCTTTGCTCCCTTCTCATACCCCAGACTCCCCCAGCACAGAGATAACAGCTAGGGGTGGGTGAAAAGTAAGAAAAATCTCCCGCATGACTTTTCGTGAAAAACTGAAGATTTTTCTCTTTTTTCTCACAAGTTTTCTCCAATGCAAAATGTTCCTCCTTTTCACCTATTCCAGCAAATTTTTCACCTATTTCAACACATTTTTCTCTTATTACAACACATTATTCTCCTATTCTACACATTGTTCATCTACTCAGAACATTTTTCTCCTGTTCTAACACTTTTTCTCCTGTTCTAACACTTTTTCTCCTGCTCTAAAACATTTTTCTCCTATTCCAACACATTTGTAGCCTTTTATTAATATGGTGCATCATTTCCCAGCACAATATTACTTCTTCTGAGGACTGTAGTGGAGAAATTAGTAGCTGGAAGTCGTGAGTCCTACAGCAACATGCACCTTGAAAAATGTGTTAGCAGGCAGAGTGCATTTGTCCTTTGCCCACAACACTTAATTCCAGCTTAGAAACTGGCACATGTTCATGATGTCAAGTGATTAAAAGAAAATAAAGTACAACCTACAATGTGGCAGATGTGTATTGTAGTGCTGGTGGGGGACTGGCGTGGTGTGATTGGTGGGACCTTGACAAACTGCATCCACCCTGAGAGGAGAAGGATCATCATCATTTATTGCACATGCTGCAGCAACAAATGCTGCAATCAGTTTTTGTACTAACACTTTACTACCATGTCCCTGCGCTGCTCCTCCTTTACCTCTCCCACTTTTGCATTTGCTAGATTTACTCAACTACTTTGTGTGTTTTTACTCTCTACAGTACACAGCTTATGGAGTGTGATGTTTTGCCTTGGCCCTCAACAAAATTAGCAATGTCATCTGCTGTCTGTCAAGTCTGCCACAGTCAAAGAGCTCACATCAGGCTCCCAATCATCTGTATATTTATTTGTTTAATTATTTATTTATTTATTTTAAGTTGTCTACCCTATCTTATCACAGTTAGTCCAAAACAAATATATAACTAAAAAACAAAATCAACAACTTATTTCCCCAGACTTCCCCAGCACAGAGACAATACAAGTAAAATCAGCAAGCAATTTGGACCCCAGCTGCCTATTTCTTGCCAGTCAGTCACACCAAATTTTGGGGTATTTTGGGTCAACCTCATCCTCATTTCTTCTCCCCCATAGTGCCCCCAGACTCCCCTACTACATAGAACAAATATCCTACCTAAATGACTCCCTAAACTAAGCTTCAATTCCCCTTTATCTGCCTATCTTCTCTAGCTCAAAAACATGCTGATCTCTCCTCTCGCAAACACAGAATGGCTGCTGTGAGTGTCTGACACCCTTTTATATGGCTGTAGAAAACATTTGCGTGGTGGAGAAAAAAATTTCTACCATTTGATTTCAATGCAATGAGCTAGGCGAAAAAAAAAACAGGAAAAATTGCACTTTTTGAGGGAAATTTTTCGCCAAGCGCGAAGTGCCATTTTTCGCCAATTTCAGTTTGAGGTGAAAATTTTCACCCATATCTAATAAAAGCCAACTCAGAAAGAAACTTGATCACAGCTGCCTGTGTCTTCCCAATCAGTCACAATTGTGGTGTATTTGTGGTCAACCTCCTTTCTCCCTTCCTGTCCCCCAGAATCCCCAAGACTCCCCTAATACAAAGAACAGATTTCCTGCCTAGAAGACTCTCTAATCTACACTCCAATTTTTGTTTATTTGCTAACTAGCTGCAAAAATGTGCTGCTTTCTCTCCCTCTCACAAACACAGAATGGCATTCTGTGGGGACCTGACACCCTTTTTATACCATGTCTGTGGGAAACAAAGATAAACTAGCCACATGGTGGGAAAAAATTCAATCTTCCCATTGATTTCAATGCAATGAGCTAGGCAAAAAAACAAACACTTTTCTTAAAAATGTACCACTTGAGGCGAAAACCTACGTCCAACTCTATTTATAACAAAGCACTGTTTCCTACTATTTATCCAATCTTCTATATAGTTGAAAAAGGTTATTTCCTAGATTCAGTTTCCTTACTTTATACACGAACCTCCTGAATGACGCTGTATCATATGCCTTTTTCAAAATCTAAACCTATTGCTTTACCATTATCTAGGCTACTACTACTTACTTCTTCACAGAATCTCAAAAAATGTGTTTGGCAAGATCTGTTCCTCATAAAACCATGATACTGCCTGCTATTAATTTTATCTCATGTAGTGTAATCCTAAATATAATCCCTATTTACTCTACCCCATGTTTTACAACCCTCCCCCATTTCCTAGTTTTAAAGTTCCTCCAAACCTCTAAGCTTTCTGTTCCCTAGCACAGCAGCTGCCTTTCCGTTTTGTTACAATCCATCATTACCAAACCGATTGTATCCAACAGCAGTCATCCCAGTGCTCTAAAAACCCCAAACCCTCCTTTGTACACCAATACTTCAGGCATGCAGTGAGCTCCCTGAGGTCCTCATACCTACCTGTACTGAGTTATGGCACTGGTAGTAATAAAGGAAATAGTATCCTGAAGATCCTTGCCTTGAGCTTGTACCCTAGATCTCTTAAATATTTTTAGGTTCCTCCATGTTACTCAAACTTTGCCATTGGTACCAATATGCACTAAGACAGCTGTATCCTTTACTAATCCTCCAAATAATCTTTCTGTCCTGTTGTAACATGCCGCACCTGAACACCTTGGAGACAACATACTGTTCGGCATTTCTGGTAACAGATTACCTATCTACCTTACTTAAAATTATTTTCTTCCCATCTCAACTTGAAGAATGATTGTTCCTGGGCTGTTAGATTAATGAGCCCTCTCCAGCAGTGCCAGAACTGAAATGTCCTCAACACCAAATCTTGCAAATCTGGAATCTTGGAGCTGGCCTTCTTCTTCTGTCTACGTCCTCACCTCCTAATTGTTATATATATGCATGTATATTGCTTATATAGTGCAAACAGGTGTACTTAGCACTTTCCACTTTACATTTATTATAGAGGTGATTCAATAAGTACAGCAATTAAGTGATTATACAGAAAAGTATCATAAGGTGAACACTATGTGAGCATACATTAGGATAGGAGTACCTCCCATACAGCTTACAATCTACCAGCCATTACTCATGTAGAAATCCACCTTCTTCACTGTTAACTCTACATACTACCTGGCTTCTCAGTGAGTTCCCACCTCCTTTCCTGGTTTCCAATATCATGCAGTGTTGCAATATATCTTTCCAGATCCAGTATCTTAGATTCCATATACAATATATACTCACACTTGCTACAGGTGTATGCTTTTTCGAATGACTGCTCCAAGTGTTCAGACATGTAACAATGTGGGCACTTTATGAGACTGTCCAACCTACTATCACTCATGCTTATAGTTCTACAGTTCAACTGTTATTATAGTGTCCTCTAACTTACACTCTTAGTTCAAAGATACCAAATCTAAATATGTGGGTCCAGTAAATTTGCTTTTCTAACTGCTTAAAACATAATCAGAAATGATATTCCTGTCTGTGATTTATACCTTGAACATCTCACCATATCAATTCCATTGAAATTAACTGCACTGCAGAGATCTATAGGTTTCAAAATCCTGCTTCACTTCTAACTCTTGATTCTTTCAATCTCCTCTAGTCTGCAAGCCACATTCCTGTCATCAATGTATATTTTTTTCTTGTAAAATAAGTTTACTACGCCTTCAAATCATCCTCTTAGCATATTCTGTACCAAGTAATAGTGGATGGGGTGGGTTCAGGTTAGGAGTGGGAGTGTGGTAACGTGCATAGTCAGGCATGTATAGGGTGCCTCGCCTAGGGGCATCTTAGATGTAAGTCTAGCCCTGTCTACAGAACATATATCCCTCCTGAAATTATGTTACTAAAAGTATAGTATTATGTTGTGAAGTTGTATCTTGTTTCCCTGATTCCTCTGAAGATACAAAGCAGACTACACATGTTCTTTAAGCATTGAGCATACATATTTAAACAAAGCGATGAATATGCTATGGTTCAATGATAATGGGAGACAACATCTGTAACTGGTAAATGCATTTTATTTTCATTTTTGTCTACAACTCAAGCTTCTTGAGGATTTCTTGGTAACAAGCAGTTTTTTGATAATCATCTTCAATAAAATACAACGAATTGCAAATGTAAGCCATATTGGGACTAAATTCATTCTGACAATGCTAAAATATTTTTGCCTACCATTGTTTATTTAACAATCAGTTTTGTTGAGTGGACTTGAAATCCCACACAGATTAGAAAATATAAAAAAAGATAAGAAAATAAACCAATTTCTTTTATTCTGTAGGTCTCATTTTCATGGTAATAGTAATGGACAAAGAACTATTTGCTTACAAAATTAAAAACTGTTTAATAAATGGCATTATTTATTTAAAATATGGCAGAATACGATATACATTTTAACCCACTTGTAGCTAGAAAATTCTTCGCACATTGTGGGTGATATACTAAGAATACCTGGAGCAATTCTGCAGCAAACAAAGTGTAACACAGAGGATAAATAAAATCCCACAACAAATTAAATGAGGGTTTTTAACTCTCTGAATGTGAGAGGTCTCCAATGTCTGCAATATGCTGCAAACCTCCCGGGGGGGGGCTAAAAGTCCCACTTAAAGGAACAGTAAAACCTACTTCTAATCTAACTAAAAATATTCCCGACCACCAATAAATTAATCCAGTAGCTCAGGAGGCAAAACTCACCTGGTAGATCACCTGATCAGGTGTTGACTCTTGCAGAGTTGGGTGAATTTCTCCTCCCCTTCTTGCTTGATCAGAGACTGCCGCCAATGGGGTCTGAGGGAGGCAAACCTTCTAACTTCTCAGACTCCTCATTACTATTGCAGCTGAGCAGAGCCGAAATCCCTGTTCCGCACAGTCACATTAGTAATATGTAATTTGAGAAGTCATGAAGTTTGTCCTTCTTGGACCCTATTTGAAACAGCTGTCTATTAAACCAGAAGTGGAGGAGCTAGTCACTCAATCATGCAAGAATCAGCATGGGGCAGAGCGAGCAGTTAGGTGAGTATTAACACCTTATCTAACAGAGCAGTTTAGTAGTAGCCATTAACACATAGCCACACTTTTTAGTGAGCCTAGAACTAGGGTTTACTGTTCCTTTAAATGGATGGGATTCTGGGGAAGTTTTGTTTGTTTGTTTCAGAATCCTGGGGCATACCAAATTCTTGATGAGGTCAAATAAAACATACCATTAATTCAAATGGCCCTGTTAACCCCTTGATTAATGGGTTAATGGAATTTTTAAATAAATGTCACATTTTCAGAGATTTTCCTTTACCCTTATGTTTCTTCATAACATCAGCCTCATAGTCTTGTAATGCTTTGGAGATTCCTTTATCATTCAATGGGTTAACAAGATGTTTCGCACAATACTGAGAGTATACAGGTAAATAATGCATTTCAAAGAGATGTGCAAGTTGACGTTCATCTCTGATTAGCCAAAGCTTTCCTAGGTTAACTGGCACATTGCAGCTCTAATGAACTGAACACGATTTGTCTCCTGGAGTATTTTCAAATTGGCGGAATACCCACCAACAAATGGACTGCATCCAGCATGTCTGTTCCATATCTTTACTCTGTCCAAGTTTTTAAGACTTTGTTCAGTGTATTTTTGTAAGTGTCATTTTCAGCCCTTTCTAAGCTAAATCATAAGAAACCACAATCAGACTGAAATGTGCTGTGTCTTTCTGCTAATTAGAGAGGAGCGAGGCTCATCTGCACATAGATCAGGATGCACAAGAATATTATTAATGAAAGCTATTATGTGTGGTGTAGTGACAACCAAACTTACTGGAGGGTTACTAGCCCATCTAAACAATCACACAAAGCTGAGTCGCACTTTGTAAAACTAAACACAGTCTAAATATGATTTTGTTTTCTACATTTCTAAATGCTATTCCTCAATCTATAGAGGTGCAATTCTGGAGCAAACCAACTGCACCATAGGGGTGGGACAAAAATTCACAATTCATATGGGAAAAAGTACAGTTTAACCCTTGAGAACCAGAGGGGTGTGGAAAGTATTCCTATACAATGCATTAGACAACCCTCTGGTCCTCAGGGGTTAAATCAATAAGAATTTACTGACTTCTCATTCATTCCTTAAGATGCAGGTCATTTGCTCTAGATTTTCCTCCTCTTTAGCTTGATGAATAAGGCCATCTGGGCTTAATTCTATTTTACTGCATTTTCGTGTGATTAAATTAGAAGTAAAGAACCTGTGGTTTCAAGCTGGTGGTCTAAAATGCCCATCATCCAGTGAAGTATTGTAGTCCAACAGAGGCTGGAACCCACAGGTTATTCACCCTGGATTAAATGAGTGGCATGGAAATCATTTAAAGAGTTCAATAGGTTAAGATTTTGTTGCTACTCGACAAGCTTTTTTCCTTTTTTTTGTTTTAAAGAACTTTATTGATCATATGCAGAATGACAGAAGAAAACAATGAGATATTAAGTAAAAAAGGGATGTATCAAGTGGTATATATGAAATATACATTGTTATATAAGAAAAGGTACAATTCCAAGCAGAAACAATGTTGGTCCAGACCTCTGCTACTGTGTAGCAAAAATATGCAATGAGAAGTATGTTCCACCGAGAGTAGAAAGGCAGAATAAAGAGAAAACAGTGTGGCTGGGAGTAGGGATGGGTGAAAATGTTCACCTAAAACCAAAATCGGCGACACACTGGGAGACTCACTATCAGCAAATCAGAGGTGCCGCAACAACAGCAGCAGCAGAAGCACTCCAAAAAGTTCCCAACAGTTAGCTCATTCCAAATAACACCTATGGTTCCTGCTGCAGATGAGTATGATGTTTCTGGCTTTGCAGTAGGAGATGACTGCGAACACATGCTGTCTCTACCTACACCACCTCTTCTATTTATGTTATAAAATCAATAAAGTTATAGGATTCTTCCGCCATGTCCTGCCAACCCACACTGACTGAGTTCCTGGGAAGGAGTCAAAGACTTCACAAAAACAATCCCAAAATATGCCTGTAAAATGGCAAGTTTGCCAAGATGTTGGCAGTGGACATGCTGCTGTATTATTTTGTAGAAAACCAAGGTTTCAGAGAACTGATATATCTCAAGCCAAAGTTATTTTTTCATGACGGCTATGCCTGAATTGTACAAGCAGGTGGTTAGTGTGGTGGGCTAAGGGCTGGTATTTTGGTCCTTGTTCACTGTCAGATGCAGCAGTGGTTCAGCTGCTATGCATTCCCCTATTATGTCATTGCCATCATCAAACACTAGTGTACAACTCGTCATTTTCAGTGTTCTTATATTATTTTTTGTACTGGCGCTGGTGGTGGTGGAACCTTGACATTTATTGACATCATTTATTGCGTATACTGCAGCAACCATGGCTTCAGTTAGTTTTTGAATTACCACTTTACCCCTATATCCCTGCACTGTTACACCATTCCCCCTCACCCTGCCCCTTGTGCATTTGCTGGACATTACCCAACTAATGTTTGTGTTTTTACTCTCTATAGTAAATGGCTGATGGAGTGTGATGTTTTGCACTCAACAAATTTCTCAGTGTCATCTCCCAATCTACTGTCTATCACCTAATATATATATGATTATTTATTTATTTATTTATTTATTTATTTTACAAGTTTTTGTTTATTTTGTTAAGTTGTCAGTGATAAATTTTGGGGTATTTGGGTTCAACCTCCTTCCTCCCTTCTTCTCCCCCAAAGTACCCCCAGACTCCCCTAATACGGAGAAGAAATGTCATACCTAAAACACTCTAAACTAAGTTTCAATTGCCCTTTATCTGCCTATATTCTCTAGTTCAAAAACATGCTGATTTCTCCTCTCAGAAACACAGAATGCAATGAGCTAGGCGAAAAAAGCTGTAAATTATTATTCCATGATTTTGGTTTGAGACAAAACATTTTCACTCATCCCTAGTCAGGAACAAAAGCTCATCAGCAACTTCAGAGCAGGAGTACAGCTAACATCATACACAGGACAAGGCCAAACAGTAAGCTTTGAGCAAGAGGTGGCTCTATAAAGGAGACCAGGTGAAAAACAAGAGCTGGATTAAACAATGGATCAGGCCACAAGTAGGGAAACCAGTAAACTCTGGACTGGACAATGGCAGCTATACATACATTCCATTATGACTGAAAGCCGCTCTACACTTTAATATTATACTTAGATGCAGGATGTAATAACCCCCTAAATTAAACTAGATTAAATGAGAGTATTGGAAACAATGATAAAAGACTCATACCTTAAGTAACTACATAGTATCAACCTGTATTGATGCTCAGCCTAAATCATGTAGTAAATCATGTAGTAACCAACTTTCATTTAAAAACGTAGATACTTAAAAGATAAACAGTATACAATTTAATTTTGAAATAAAAGCAATTATTAAATTAATGAATATACCAAAATGTAATCTTTATAAACTCGTTAAGCCTTTCTGGGCTGAAACTATACATTTAAAAAAACTAATGGGTGGTGAATAATTGAAGATTTTTATAGGTAGGATCCTTTTCAATCAGTTGTGCCTAATGCCTTGAAAAACTTTTTTCTAGGTTTATTTAATGTTAAATCAAGTTCTAACTGTGTTAAACTGTAATATTAATTCTTCAGTACAAATATTTACTCACATAATTGTGGAACATATTGCAATTTTCAGCTCTGGTCTACTGAGTATATTAAATTGATTTAATGAACCATGGAAAATTAAAGCAATTTCTTTCATTTTATATAGAAGTCAGTAATCTAATTTTAATTATATTTATAATTTTACGGATACAAAATTTCATAATTTCATGCCTTTCTAAAATGGAAAACTGAACAGATTTCACAATGAAGTCATGCTCAGCACAGAACTGTCCCATGGTGCCAGTGACTTATAGAGTACAATAATAACATCCAACTGATATATATTTGTTTGTCTTGCAGGTTTGAAGGGAGGATATATTGACTATAAAACTGAATAAAATGTTCCTTTACATCAGGTTTGCATGCATATATTATACATATGCTGTATATGTATATATTTCTCAAGGTTATACTTTAGATTTAAATTAACAATGGTTAAGCATAATTACAAATGGTTATTAAGATACTGATCATTTTATGTGTTCAGATTTTTGTATTATTCGAATTAGGGTTGTAAGTGGTGTGCTTTTGGATTGATGAAACAAACATGAAAACAGTACTGATCTGCATAAATTATGAATTCTTAGCAAAAGGTAAGGTTAAATGCTATATTGCTCCATAAAAATCTTCTCCCCGATATCTTAAAGTTAAAGGAGCAGTAAACTTTTTTGTGAAAAATATATATTGTAGGGATTTTCCTACTGAGTAAAATAAGGGTACTCCCACTGCCGAGAGATTTATATTTCCAGAGTTATTACAGTTTAAACCCATGTTTTTTTTACATTAGCAGTGGCCTCTAGTGGTCAAATTCTAATTAGATTTCCTGGTACATTCTAATGGAGAGGAAAGTCAGAGACATACAGTTCTCCATAGAGTGTGATAGAAACTGCCTGTCACTTCCTGTCAGTTAGAACTGTCACAGTATAATTTTTGAATAAAACATCTGACAGCGATGGGATTGATCTTGTTTTATTCAGCAGGAAATGCTCTGTAAAATATGTGTTTTCATAAAAAAGTTTACTGCTCCTTTAAGATTAAGCCAAATAATAAAATTCAACCTATGTAATGGTTGGTGACATATGAAAAGTTGTGTCCAGAAACGTCATTCCTTTAGATAATGAAGAGAAAGATAGACTGCCAAAGCTTCAACTTGCAGTGAACCAATCTGCCAGTAGATAAATTATCATTTGATAAATATTAAAATCACTGGGTCTCTAATTGTGAAGGAGGTTCCTGAAACTTTGCAGCACAGTGGCGTAACAGCAGGGGTCGCAGCTGCGACTGGGCCCATAACTCCAGGGGCCCGGCCGCCCCCTGCGACCCCCTCCCCTCGCAGCAACTGTCTGTGTTCCAGCTGATCTCCCACTCCAATGCTCTAGTAATACAGAGCGCTGGGAGATTACATCATCTCCCAGAGCTCTGCATTACTTAGAACCAAGCAGGAGCTTCAGCTCTGTGCCAAAGGAGGCACAGATCTCGCAAGACATGCCGCTAGACCACCAGGGACTCGAGGTAGGACATGGACATGGGGGGGTGATCAGTAGAGGCAATGTGGAGATGAAGGGGCATTGTGGAGATGGGGGCATTGAGGGGAATTGTGGGGATTAGGGGGCAGTGTGGAGATGGGGGGCATTGTGGTGATTGGGGGCATTGTGGAGATGGGGGCAATGTGGAGATGGGGGGCATTGGGGGCATTGTGGAGATGAAGGGGCAATGTGGAGATGGGGGCATTGTGGAGATTGAGAGGCATTGTGGAGATTGAGTGGCATTGTGAAAGGGGGATTGTAGAGATGGGGGGCAATGTGGAGGTGGCCAATGTGGTTGGGGGTGCCCATGGCAAGTATTGCACCAGGGCCTTGTGGCTTCTAGTTACACCTCTGTTGCAGCACCTTCATAGCCTGGTGAGATCCTGCCTTTGAGTTCACTCCATGGGTACCCCAAACAGAGGGAAAAGATTAATGGATGACATTGATTGAATGATGCACAGGATATTTGTACTAAATCACTTCTATGCTACAGGTTTTTGCGGGTTCTTTTTTTTAGTAAATTTCTGCCTCGTGCCATGTTTTTTTGCTTGTTTTTTGGATGTGGGCGTGTTTTGGTGGGAGTGGTTTGGGGGCAGCATTTCATCCTTGGACCCAGGCAGCACAAAGTCTTGGGCTGGCACTGGCTATCACTACGAGAAAGTTTAAAAATAATAAAAGGAGTCTAAGGAGGAGAAAGTGACCACTACAGACCCAATACTGGCCAGTCCCCCTAAACTACTCCTAGGGATCTTCGGGAAATTCATCTCAAGGGAAGAAGAAAAGGGTAGTAATGAAAGCAGGACAGGTCAGCTGCCTATGCCTGCTGCCAGATATGCTGTGCCTGCTGCCAGTACTGCCCCTGCTGCTACCAGTGCTGTGCCTGCTGCCAGTACTGAAACTGCTGGCAGTGCTGAACCTGCTGCCAGTGTGTCTTGTAATTCTCAGGAGAAGGGAAGGAGAAGATGATGCCAAGTGTGACAGCAGGGAAACCTAAGTCACACTTGCCACCCCCGAGCAGTCTTTCCACTAGTACTACTACTGAGATGGTCCAGAAGTTTTGTTAGTGTTAGGAGTGAAGGTGCGGGCGGTGGATCATCATATTACTAGTGACTGTGAGGAGGAAGATTCAGGGGCTGAAATTGATGTGGTTAGTTTTAGTGGTAGTAGCAGTGATGGCGAAGCAACTGGTGGGACGAGCTTTAGGAGAGTGGTAGGTGCAGCAATTGAGAGTGACCAGACTAGTGGTAAAGGGAGTCCACATCATTCTCCTGGCCCTTGGAGTCCACACGGCATTGTCCAGGTGGAACATAATGCTGAAGAAGGTAGAATTGTTGCCTAGCAGCAATAAGACCACAACCACCAGGAGCACAGATCAGCTGCCTATGCCTACTGCTAGTGCTGTCAGCCTGCCTTCTTCAGGTCACCAAAAAATGGCGAGTGTGACATTAGGGGACCTTCTATCATATTTCTCATCACCTCCTCAAATCGGTCAGATGACTGTAATAGAGCAGCAGCAGCACTGAGGGACTGGTGGTGGTGGTGATGATGATGGTGGAGAGGCTGTGTTAAAGCCAAACACCCACCAGAGAAATCAAACACTGCTGTTGCTGTACTCCCTGACTCTCCAGAAAGGCAACAAGAGGTGAAGCGAAGATCAAAGAGGAGGAAGAATAGAGCAACCTGAAGTTCGTTGAAGAGGGAAACAACTAGCTCGCCATCACCCTCTTGCTCTAAGGTAACTACATCTTCTGCCAATCCACCTTATTCATCGTTACCTCCCCCAGCAAGTGATAGCCACTCTGTAGATGTTAAGATGTGACAGTTCGTGTCCACCCATTGCACACTGTGTGGTGGAGGAGAATCACAAACAGGACATCAAGCAGCATCTGAGGATATTCCATCCTGCAGAATTTGCTAAGCTTGTGGTAGGGAGGGTTCATCATTACTATTAAACTGACAGAAAGTTGTCATGTGTCCTTATCAGTGTGTGGACAAGGAGCATAGTGACAGCAGCAGTACTTGGTTTCTGGTGGGGGATTTCACATTGGTGTTTGGATAGAGTTGTGCCAGGTGTTTCGTGTGAGTGCAGATGTAACCATAGTTCCACTTCCCAGTCCTTCTCTAATTTACACTGTACACATTGCAGTTGATGATATGAGAGGCACAGTTCCTGCTCTCAAGGGAACCATTTCTGTTCTCAACACACCCATGATTTTGGAGGAGGAACAGGTGGAGAAGCATTATTGGTCAACTCTTATTTTCTTGACATATAGCTGAAGTGGTGGGTTCCAGTTATGGTGTTGCTACTGCCTCAGGCGCATCACTGGAGCTAGTCGTGGTAACTGGAACCTTCATCATCCATCCCCCATGTTACTGCTGTTGTTGATCCCACTCCCTTTGAGCTGCCTAATCATCTTGCTGCTTAAACAACTCAGTAGCAGCCGCAAGAACATCAGTCACAAATTTCCCAGTGATATCAGTGCATTTGACAATGGCCACTGGCTAACATAACATGACCTGCTGGCACTAGGCCAGAAGGGCATTTTTTTGTTTCTCAGGGCTTGTGCTTTAAAAAAAAGAAAACAAAAAAAAGCATAGTCCTACAAAAAAAAAATAATAATTGGGGATTTTGTTTCTAACAAGTCTAAGTCCTACAAACCAATGTTTCCTTAAGCTTAGAGCTTGTGCCAAACAAGTCTGTCATACAAATCAATATTTCCCCAGGGGTGTCCAAATTTATAAAAGAACAATGAATAAAGGCCAAATACTGCAAAATAATGTAATGGCATTCAGCTACAGCATACACAAAATGAGAGTTTATACTGGCTATTTATTCAGTTCAAAATCAGGAACCTTGCATTTTGCTACATATTTATATACTTAACATTAAAAGGTCCGCTTTTTTTTTTTTTTTTTTTTTTTTACACCTTTCTAATTACATTGAAAAGCATGGTAAAAATGAATTTCCCCCAACATGGAAAGTTTCCCTTTTTTCCCCACTGGGATAGTATAAAAGGGGTGTCAGGTTCCTGCGCACATCATTCTGTTTTTATTATAGGGTGAGAAAGTAGCAGTTTGCTGGTGCTAGAGAAGATAGGCAAAAAAAGTAGAGTTGGAGTTTAGTTTCAGTATCCTTGTGGGAAGGCAATTTGTTCTCTATGTTAGAGGAGTCTGGGGGTGTAAAAGGATATTTGCCCAACTAAAACCCCAAAATCTTGTTTGGGAGGAGCCAGGCAGGTGATTAAAGTTCTTTCCTGAGCTGGATGAGCCATCGTTACTGACAGATATACTTTACAGACTGACACCCAAGAGACTGACAAGTACAGCTGACACTGACTCCTACAACAGCCAGAAGAAAGAGCAGCATAGTATTGATTAAGGTCTATCCTCATTCTGTACTATAAAAATTTAAGACTGTAGTATCATTGGAATAGGGTGAAGCAGCTGCTGAAATCCTCTTGATATATATTGGCTACAGGCTAAGAGGGGCAAAAACACTTGTACACAATGACAGGGACAGTTAATAAATAAAAATAAAAACATATTTGCACTGATAGGTGGAAGAGACAGGGTCCCAGGTGTGAGCTGTGACTAAGGCTAACTATGAGAGATACTAGTGACAGAGACTTACATGGTACAGTATTTTGCAAAGGGAAATACATCATCACCACAAACAAACAGTTCTTTTATGTACTTTACTGTTAAAAGCCATACTACTTTGATAATATCCAGTAAATAGGCTAGTGTTAGGGGGAAAGGAAGAGGAGCACTGCAGGGTGTGTTAGTAAAGTGGTACTCCCAAAACTGACTACAACCATGGTTGCTGCATCATGTGCAATAAACAATGATAATCATTCTCATCCAGAGGAGGTTGTTTGGGAAACTAACATAAAAGCTTCCCCTACCTCCAGTGGAAATAAAAAAACAGTTGCATTCTAGTGTTGATGGCATAACAGAGGAAGTTGTAGCTGTTCAAATAAATGATGAATCTGACGGAAAGAGTAACAAATAAAACACATGTTCTAAAAGTAGTAGCAAATGTTCTAAACATCACTAAGAAGTAAAGTAAAAATAAATAGTTTGAGACTTCAAAAATCCTAGAGGAATATAATAATAGTATGGAAAGGTGACAGGCAATTCCAATGATGACATAATAATTGACAATGATGGTGATCTGGAATACATCATCTCAGCACCTCCTCTTCTTTAGATAGAGAGGAAGATGAGAGTGAGAGAGATGATGACATGGCCATAAAATTAACTGAAAGGAAAATACTCAATTTTCCACCACTGAAAAGGGGTGCAATGTTTGGTTATAATCTGTTTGGGAAACCAATTGGAAAGTCTGACTCAATACAAGGAAAGCTGCCAAAAATACATACTCATCCTGCCTGAAGTTAGTGAGTATGAACTAATTATTGATGATGATGTTGATCTACAATATATCCCTTCACCATCTTTCTTTTCTGATGCAGATGTAGTAGAAAGTGATAGTGATGATGGCATGGCCATAAGATTCAGTCTTCCAACATTGAAAAGGGTGCTGTGCCAGAACTTTGACAGTTCAAATGAAAAGTCTGACTCTGGACAAGTAAAGATGCCTAAATATACACAATCATGTCAGTCATCACCATTGTCACCACTTCCAAGTCCAACCCCCACCCAGTCACACACACACTATTTTTGAGTAAGCAGCAATGCAGGTCATCTTCCATCTCCACAACTCTAGCTATGCATCTGTTAGAAGTGCCATGGATATCTACAGCTCCTACAATTTCAATGTCTAGCCCCTATAGTAGCTGTAGTGCCTCAAGAACCTCTCAGTCTATGAAATCTACAGTATAAAGCTACTTCACTAATGATACAAAATCTAAAGATGTTGCTGTCTGTTGCCCAAGTAGAAAAACATGTGTGCATGAACAAAGCAGGATCCCCTGTAGGTACATCCTTACTGAGATCCCACCTGAAGCAAAACCACAAGTCTGATTGTGAGTCACACCAACAGTACATCAGAAGTGACACAAATAACAGCAGTAGAAGCATTCCAAAAAGTACATAGATGCAGCAGAGACCAAAATAAGTATTGCAAGCTATTCATAAGGAACCAGTCTGCATCTATAGCCAGATAAGAAGAACTCTAAGGGGACGTGAGTCACATATCCTTATCTACATGTTACTTTGCCTATGAGCTATTGGAAGGTCACTTTCATGTATATATCTTTGAGACATAAGATTCAATACTCATATAGGATAGTTCTGGTACCGGGTGAAGATCTTGAAGTGACTGTCTTACACACTTTTTTTGTGTGTGGCCACTAGTATTTATATCTTTGATACATGTTTTACACTATACATATGGAATAGGGTCTCTTTATATATATATATTTTTTAGGCTTTTTCTAGTTGTGGTTCGGGTTGCTTGTACCAGTATTCTGGTGATCCGGCTCATTCATCTTTACATCTCCCACCAGTTGATAGCCATTCAGTAGATGTCAGTATGTGGCTGTTCATGTCCACCCATTGCACACTGTGTGGTACTCTGACCAGTGTGGTGGAGGATAATCACATGCAGGGCATCAAGTGGCATCTGAGGAGATTCCATCCTACAGAACAAGCTAAGCTGGTAGTAGGGAGGGTTCATCATTGTTATTACACTGTAAGTTGTCATGCGCCCTTAGCGGACAAGGGACATAGTGACAGAAGCAGTATTTGTTTTCTGGAAGGATGATTTCACATTGGGGACCCTAAGCATCATGTTGTTAGGTTACAGTGAGTGCAGATTTGCCCATTGTTCCCAGTCCGTCCCTTATTTACCACACACACTGCGCACATTGCATTTGCTGATGAGAGGCACAGTTCCTACCTGCTTTCAAGGGAAAAATGTATATCCTAACAAAACATTCATGATTTTGGAGGACAGAGAGGTGGAAAAGCATTATTGGCCAACTTCTTTTCTCCACATATAGCTGAAGTGATGGGGGATAGGTGTGGAGCTGCTACTATCTCACGCACATCACTGGAGCTAGTAGTGGCAAATGGAACCATAATCATCCATACTCATATCACAGCTGTTGTTGATCCGATTCTTTTTGAGCTGCCTCATCATCCTGCTGCTTAAACAGCTCAACAGCAGCAGCAAGAACAGCAGCTGCAAATCCCACAGTGACAATGGGGCATTTGACAATGGCCATAACATGACCTGCTGGCACTAGACCAGTAGGGCATTTTTTTCTCAGGGCTTGTTCTTTCAAAATAACCCAGAGGCCCACAAAAAAATTCTGAGGGGCTTGTTTCTAACAAGCCTAAGCCCTTCACATCACTGATTCATCAGGGCTTGTGACACTAACAAGCCAAATTGATAAAAATTATCTCTGATTCCTCAGGGCTTGTGATATTAACAAGCCAAAGTCCTACAACAAATCAATGTTTCCTTAGGGCTTGTGCCAAACAAGTCTAAGTCCTACAAATCAATGTTTTCTCAGGGCTTGGGCCTGTAACAACAAATCCTACAAATCATTCTCTACAAAATATTCTATCCTATCAAGCATCAGTCATTCCCAGTCAAAGTTTATGTCACAGGGTCCCTGTCTCACATTATGTACCAATTTCTTATTTTATTTTTAATTTTAAGGTTTTTTTTATAGCTGTCCCCGTCAATACAGTAAACAAACCCCCCCAAACAAATTCCCTTTTCAACTGATTGTTTCTCCTCACTCCCCCAACACAGACACCCTCAAACCCCTTTTTTTACTATTCCTTTGGGAAATAAAATAAAATTTGATTTGTGTTTGTAAATTCAATGTCCCCATTGATTTCAATGTAATGAGCTAGGCGAAAACAGTGCAAAAACAGCACTTTTCACAGGGAATTATTCATCAAGCTGAAAGAGTCATTATTCGCTGACTTTGGTTTGAGGTGGAAATTTCCACCCATCCCAGTCAGCAATCCACAGGTGCTCAGAATGTTTTAATACTAAATTGTCACGTTACTGATTGCCCTTGTATTTTTAAATAAAATCTGTTATACTATTTCATGGTATTTACAAAATCTTTGGGTTGTTTTAAGTATTGGGACTTTTTCTTTTCTACTTGCATATTAATCCTAAAAGTGGGGGATTTTGTCGGAGTTGCTTCACTTGCTATTTTATAGAACATTTGTGGCTGCTGGTTATACTCCATATAGTGCCAAACTTATCTGAGCTTTTACTTTCAGCTGTTGATTTACCCACCTTAGCAGTAAGAAATCTTGCAGCTTTTGAAAGCAATGGGGAAACACAGCAAATTTCTTGTGGGAAAGTCATTGGCATTGGAGAAAAGGAGGAAACTCTCTGTATTTCTCAATGGGTAATTTAAACGGTAAAAATGGGAAACTGACAGTTTTACATGAAAATTCATGCAGGAAAAATATTTGGCTTTTTGCCAATTTCTAGCAGAGGGAAGAATGGTCTTAGTTTGGATGTCACCACTGGTATAACCGATTAAAATTAAATGCAAACCTTAAGATAAAATGTTAACATACACAAAGTGTTTAATCTAGTATTGTCAGCATGGAAACAATTTCTAGCATACAGTATGTCTGAGGTCACTTTAAAAAAAGGCTGACATTTGTCACTTCAGTAGTTCTCCCTTCTTAAGTTTCATATTCATTCAGTAAGTAAAATGGCATCCCTCTCAACTTTCAATGGAAGCTGCACAATGCTGTTGTAGAGCAAACAATCTATAATACCACTTTAGCAGGTGGACAAGATAGCATACTTGAATATCACCAATCCTCTTGTGTTAGTCATGGGCTTATAGGAAGTGTCTGTGTGGGACAGAATATAAAAATAAAGCTGTGAACTAACAAATCCTACTATGACATTAGTCTGTAATGAATTACTAAGCATAACTAATGTCTTCATGCTGAGAATAGCTGCTGTGATCATTTCATTGCCCTTTATTTTATTATCTCCATTGCAGAGGTTTAAGACTGGTATTTTGTGTCTGGTATTTGCACCCAGCCACATTTAGCTATTAAAAAAATATTTTTTATCATTGAGAATCCTGTCAAATAAAACAGGATAGGTTGACAGTTTGTTTTTTATTGCAGTATGGTGAGCAGATGAAAACTAAAAAAAAAAAGTACAAATGCAGGAATTTCATATGTAACAGTGACATCTTTAAAAAGTAATATTTTATTATGATTTTTATTGTTGTTCATTTATAAACCTCCACTAAATTCCACAGAGTCCTTCCCTTATTTATCACACACACTGTGCATATTGCAGTTGCTGATGAGAGGCACAGATCCTGCTCTCAAGAGAAAAATTTATATTCTAACAACACATCTATGTTTTTGGAAGAGGGGCAGCTGGTGAAGCATTATTGGCCAACTTCTACTTTTCTCCACATATACCTGAATTGGTGAGGTCTAGTTATGGTGCTGTTACTGCCTTAGTCTAATTTCTGTAGCTAGTAGTGGCAAGTGGAACCTTCATCATCCATCACCCATGTTACTGCTGTTGTTGATCCCATTCCCTTTGAACTGCCTAATCATCCTGCTGTTTAAACACCTCAGCAGCAAGAACAGCAGTCTCAGATTCTGCAATTACACCAGGGCATTTGACAATGGCCAGTAGTTAATGGCCAACACAACATAGTGCTAGTAGGGGCAGTTTTTTTCTCAGGGTTTGTTCTTAAAAAAAACAAAACAAAAAAAAAAACAGTGCCTACAAAAAAACAAAACAATTTTAACCCTATAAATAAATATTTCCTCTGGGCTTGGGCCTCTAACAATAACTTCTACAAATCATCCTCTACAACACAGTGATTATGCGGATGTTGCTTTTAGAGGCAGTTTGGAACTCTGTAGTGAGGGATGCTACAGAGGATGTGATTTTTACATGATTCAGCACTCGGTGGCCCTGCTGTGTGAGTGTGTGTGGTTTACCACTTCAACACTAAGCTGTTATTACTCCCAGATACTTCCACTTCACAATAATAGCACTTACAGTGGACTGGGGCAGATCTAGCAGGGCAGACTGACATGTGGCAAAGATGGCATTGTTTGACAGTGCCATATTTAAAGTCACTAAGCTCTTAAATATGACCCATTAAACTGCCAGTGTTTGTCTATGCAGATGGCATGCCTATTTGCTCGATTTTATATACCAGTTAGCAATGGGTGTGGCTGAAACACCTAAACTCAATAATTAGGAGACGTGTCTACATATGCTTAGTGATACAGTGTGTATATATATATAATAGTTTGTCAGGAGGCACCGCACGAAAAAAGAGTAATTGCCTGGGTGCCGTTTAGGATATTAGACAAATAAGCAGAGAAGCAGCACTCTCAGGAACTTTTGGCAGGTGAAAAAAAGTCTTTATCAGTGGATCAACGTTTCAATCCCAACAGGGATCTTTATTAAGATCTTGATAAAGATCCCTGTTGGGATTGAAAAGTTGATCCATTAATAGAGACTTTTTTCACCTGATAAAAGTTCCTGAGAGTGCTGCTTCTCTGCTTATTTATATATATATATATATATATATATATATATATATACACACTTTAAAAGAGGAACTTGTCACGTGACAGCATATTCTACACCAGTGCCACATACACCCCGGGGAGGCATCTAGAAGGAGATCTGCATATCTCCTCCACTCTGCCTTAGACCGACATTAACAGTAAATTAAAATTGCACACACCAGAGGGCAGCAGCTAGAAGTAGATATGCAGATCTCCTTCACACTGCCTGAACTAACCTACACACCCAGGGGTGCAGTTCAGTGGATATCTGCATATCTCCTCACATTGCCTAACTACAACATGCACATTTCTGTACTTGGCCCCTCATCATTATGTCATCTTAGGGAAAAAAATCATGGCAGACCTAAACTGCTGCCATACAGCAGTTCAGCAGTTGCATTGCTATAAGCTTGAGTCCCATTCGGTATGACTATATTACTGGGTTTCTATTGTTTTATCCTACTATGTTCCCCACTATTCTCAGATTCAGCAGACACCTTACTTCTTGCCCGATTTACACACTTAGCAGTGTTTAGCGTGACAGCACTGGAGGAGGGAGGGTGGAAGGACAATCTTCGTGGGTATGAGGAATGAGAAAATGTGAAATGATGAGGAAGGGTGGATGGTGTAAGGAAGCAGTGTCTAGAAGAAGCTGTTCTGACTCAACCTTTTGAGTGCAAGAGGGGTAGGCAATGCATTGCACAAAGCAATGCGTTGTGTACCACTCCTCCACTCAAAGGGTTAATAATAGTTAGCATGAAAAGTCTGTTCTGGAACTGAAAGTGTTAAAAATGAAGTGTCCCACACATCCTGTATTGTTCTCAATATTGGAGAAAAGAGAATAACACTACCCATTCTTATCACTCATTCAGGGTCCCAGTGTCCCAGTGTCCCAGTAGTGCTGCAATGCGACAAGCATTGGAATCGGCAATGATGGGCCTGATCCTGATCTGCCAGTTATCTCTGTGCTAGGGAAGTCTGGGGGTGTGAGACTGGATCAAAGGAGATATACCACTAATACCTGAAAATCTTGATTAACTGACTGGGAAGACACAGATGATCCAAGTTCCATGTTCCAAGTTCCTTCCAGATCTGGCTGTTATCTAGGTGCTAATGCAGCCTGGGAGCACATAATGTGAGAAAAGGAGATTTACCCCAAAATCTTGTGTAACTGACTGTGAAAACACAGGGAGCCGTGATCCAAGTTTTGTCCTTTTCTTTTTGAGAAGGCATCTTGTTTAAGTCCCATAAAAAGTTCCATCACCACCAGCAATATTAAAGGGATAGTAATACTTAAGTATTACTAATCCCTATAGCAAAGTACTACTTAAAAAAAACGTATTGCCCCCAGTGTCATCTCTCAGACCTTTATGGTTTGAGAGATGATCACTTCTAAAGCTGCCCTCTCCCTCCCCCTTCCCCGTAGTCAGCATTCTAGCTGACTCAGGGAAATCCGGTCAGAGATCATCAGGCGGCTCTGCAGCAGAGCCGCAATCGCGTTAACTAAAAAAAAACTTTCACTAAAACAGTCTTCTACGTGTGCTTGCAAGCCAAGCACACGTAGAAGACCATTTCAGTGAAAGTTTTATTTTTTAGTAACGCGATCAGGCTGTGCTGGAGAGCCGCCTGAAAGTCGTACGACTCTCTTCCTTTCAGTCAGCTAGAATGCTGACTACGGGGAAGGGGGAGGGAGAGGGCAGCTTTAGAAGTGTTCATGTCTCAAACCATAAAGGTTTGAGAGATGACACTGGGGCAATACGTTTTTTTTTAAGTAGTACTTTGCTATAGGGATTAGTAATACTTAAGCATTACTATCCCTTTAACCCTTTGAGTGCCAGAGGGGTATGCAACGCATTACAAAGCAATGCGTTGCATACCCCTCTGGCACTCAAAGGGTTAATAATCTATCTGAAAACACTGACAACAACAATGAGTCACATTCTAGTGTTGATGGCATGACGGAGGAAGGTGTAGCAGTTCAACCAACTGCTCTGCCTGACAGTGAAAGTCCTCAGAGTAGCAGCCTTGAGGAGGATGAGAATGAGGGTTGCTACTATATACCACTGCTGGGAGCACTGAGATCACTGATTGATGTTTATGAATAATATAGTAATAATGGAAGGTTAAGTAGGATGTTGATCCACTGGGAAATATCCAACTGCCATTTGGAAACTGGAAGGCATTTTTTGGCTCACTGTACCTCTTAGCCTTCCTCTTGAGGGCTGTCAGCCTGACCCAAGACCATGGGACATCCCAGATACATATCACTCAGAGGACCAGAATGATCCATTTGCCATTAACGTGTTTTTCGCCATTAGGGTACTGTAAGTCACACTTTCCATCCCCAAGCAGTCCCGCCACTGCTAGTACTACTACTAAGAAGGTCCAGTAGCTTGTTAGCGTTAGGAGTGAAGGAGTAGTAATCATCATATAAAGACTCATGGGCTGAAATTGATGGGTTGTTGTTAATAGTAGTAGTTAAAGTGATGGTGAAGCAGCCAGTGGGACTACTGTTAGGTTAGTGGTAGGGGAAGCAATGAGAGCATCCAGACTAGCAATCAAGGGAGCCCACACCATTCCCCTGACCCTGGGAGTCCCCTTCTCCCACATCATTGTCCATGTGGAACATGATCCTGAAGAAGCAGAATTGTTACCTCCGCAATAATACCACCTCCACCAGGAGCACATATCAGCTGCCTGTGTCTGCTGCTAGTGCTGTCTGTCTACCTTCTTCAGGAAGAAATGGCAAGTGTGACATTAGGGGACCCTCTGTCACATTTCTCGTCACCACCTCCAACAAGCAGTGAGATGTCTGTAATAGAGCAGCAGCACTGGGGGACTAGTGGGGGTGATGATGATGATGGTGGAGAATCTGGGGTGGAAGAGACATTGATGGCATTTTTAGCCCAAACTGAGAAGGACATCAACACCATCAGCAGTGAACTTTTGGAATTTACAGAGTTAGCTACTGCTCTAATTCTTGCTGCTGCTGGCTAGTATGCCACAGACCTCCATGGACACAGTGAGAATGAGGTCAACAAATGTTGTGGGACTAGGACAGGTTCCATTTGCCAGCAGGAACAATTCTCCTGATCCTAGCTGCAGTGCTGATACTGAGGAAGTAGAAGCAACTGCAGCAACATAATCCTCTGCTCCAGACAGTGAAGGAGCAGAGGATTATGGGTGTGGGAATATTTTTCTCTTGGGGCAGGGACAGGGAAGTCATCAACAACAGCACTGTGCACAATTTGTGACAAGTTTGATGATGAGCAAAACAACTAGCTCACCATCACCTTCTTCCTCTAGGGTAACTATATCTTCTGTCAATCCACCTTGTTCATCATTACCTCCCCTGCCAAATAATAGCCACTCTGTAGTTGTTAGGATGTAGAAGTTCATATCCACCCATTGCACACTGTGTGGTGCACTGGCCACACATGGCAGTGTAGGGGAGGAGAATCGCAAGCAGGGCCTAAAAAAAATCAACCATTTACCTGAGCTATTCTATTGCTGGAAAGGTACATGATAACCATACAGAATGGGAGAGGCTTCTGGGAATGAACAACAGCACAATGGCCTGTCCAACGGCTAGTCATGGACCAAAAGCATCACATTTTAGCTCTCTAGTGCCATTACAGAGGAGAAATTTCCACATACATATTAGCCTAATCCCGCCCAAAAGGGAGGTCCAATTCCAAAATGATGGGCAGGTCCCCCCTGCACTGGAACATCAGCTAACCCCCGACGTATGTTTTGGCCTAGCTGGGCCTCGTCAGGAGGGTGCAGCTGGATTCCCTAGGTAGTGAGAGCACGGGGTCCATGTCTAGATTACCATTCACTCTTAGGGAGACCCCCTAAGAGTATTCAAAATAACCATACAAAATGTGAGAGGCTTCTGGGAATGAATTACAGCACAATGGGCTGTCCTACAGCTAGTCACCACCCAGAAGCATCACATTTTAGCTTTCTAGTGCCATTACAGAGGAGAAATTTCAAAATACATATTAGACTAATCCCACACAAAAGAGCAGTCCAATTCCAAAATGATGGGGAAGTCTCCCCCTGCACAGGAGCACCAGCTAACCCCCAATGTATGTTTCAACCTAGCTGAGTCTCATCAAGAGGGGGCAGCAGAATTCCCTAGGCACTGAGAGCAAGGGGTCCATGTCTGGATTACCCTTCAGTCTTAGTGAGATCCCCAAGAGTATTCAAAATAACCACACATAATGTGAAAGGCTTCTGGGAATGAACAACAGAACAATGGCCTGTCCTACGAGTAGTCACCACCCATAGTGAAGGGTAATCCAGACACAGACCCCTTGCTCTCAGTGCTTAAGGAATCCAGCTGTACCCTCCTGGTGAGGCCGAACTGTCACAGTACCTTGTAGCGGCGACGATTCTGGTGATGCTTACAATAACGCTCCAGCGTCATTTCTACATGCGTCATCTGCAGGCGCGTGGCTTCAGCATGCTGCAGGCCCCTGTTTTATGTGTTTGAGGCCTGTAGTCTCCTCCTACCAACTTCCTTTCTCTGAGCTGCTGCTCCTCTTACCTACTTCCTGAGGAGGGGTTTAAAGGGCAGACTGATTCCTGACCCAGTTACCCTTACATTGGTGTTCTGTGCAGTTCATTGTTTGTATTCCTGATTCCTGTGTATGAGCTGGCTTGTCTGTCCATCCATTCTGGTGTTGACCTGTGGCTGTCTAACGATTCTCCTTGTACATTCCGATTTGGCTCAGATATCCTTTCTGGTGCAACCCTGTGGCTCTGCCTGACTACCCGCTCCATGTATGACTTTGGCTCATCTGATAATCCTATCTGGTGCATACTAGAAGGCTCTGTCTGTTCGCTCCTTTGTTAATTCTGTTATTCAGTCATTCTTCCTAGTATAGACCAGGGGCTCTAGCAGACTCACAGCTACTGACTGCAGGCTGAGTCAGTATCACTCTTGGGCCTTACCGTACTGCAAGACTCCAGCAGGCTGAGGTCTACTCTCGGACAGTGTGGTGGTGATATTGGGACACTGCTATTCCTGATACAGTACTCGCCTTTTTATTCACCCACTGTGTGTATATATTTATATTGCATTGCTGTTATTATTCTCATAATAAAGGTTATAGTAACTATACCGTCTGACTCCTGGTTTTGCTTGCTAACCGTAACACCAACAAGGCCGAAACGTACGTCGGGGTTTAGCTGGTTTACCTGTGCAGGGGGGACTTGCCAGTCATTTTGGAACTGGACTGCCCTTTTGGGCGGGATTAGTCTAATATGTATGTGTAAATTTATCCTCTGTAGTGGCACTAGAGAGCTAAAATGTGATGCTTCTGAGCGGTGACTAGCCGTAGGACAGGCCATTGTGCTGTTGTTCGTGCTAAGAAGCCTCTTGAGATTTTGTATGTTTATTTTGAATACTCTTAGGGCGTCTCCCTAAGAGTGAAGGGTAATCCAGATGTGAACTCCTTGCTCTCAGTGCCTAGGGAATCCAGCTGCACTCTCCTGAAGAGGCCCAACAAGGGTGAAGCATACATTGATTTTTCTGTGCAAGGGGGGCTTGTCATTTTGAAACTGGACTGCACTTTTGGGTGGTATTAGTCTACTATGTACATGGAAATGCCTTCTCTGTAATTGTATTAGAGAGCTAAAACGTGATGCTTCTGAGCAGTGACTAGCTGTAGGACAGGCCATTGTGCTGTTGTTTGTTCTCAGAAGCCTCTCACATTTTGTATGCTGTTTTTGTTTTGTTTTTACTCCTGGGGGGTCTCCCTAAGAGTGAAGGGTAATCCAGACGTGGACCCCTTGCTCTCTATGGAATCCAACTGCACCTTCCTGACGAGGCCCAACAAGGCTGAAATGTATGTCGGGGGTTAGCTGGTTTCCCGTGCAGAGGGTACTTGCCTGTCATTTTGGAACTGGACCACTGGGACCAACTGGGATTATTCTAATATGTACATGGAAATTTCTCCTCTGTAATGGCACTAGAGAGCTAAAATGTGATGCTTCTGAGTGGTGACCAGTTGTAGGACAGGCCATTGTGCAGTTGTTCATTCTCAGAAGCCTCTCACATTTTGTATGCTGCTTTGGAATACTCCTGATGGGGGGGTCTCCCTAAGAGTGAAGATTAATCCGGACGTGGACCCCTTGCTCTCAGTGCCTAGGAAATCCAACTGCACTCTCCTGATGAGGCACAACAAGGCCAAAACATACATCGGGGGTTAGCTGTCATTTGGGAACTGGGCTTCCCTTTTGGGTGGGATTAGTCTAATATATACATGGAAATTTCTCCTCTGTAATGGCACTAGAGAGCTAAAACATGATGCTTCTGAGTGGTGATCAGCTGTAGGACAGGCCATTGTGCAGTTATTCATTCTCAGAAGCCTCTCACATTTTGCATGCTGTTTTGGAATTCTCCTGGTGGGGGGTCTCCCTAAGAGTGAAGTGTAATCCAGATGTGAACCCCTTGCTCTCAGTGCCTAGGAAATCCAACTGCACTCTCCTGACAAGGCCCAACAAGGCCAAAATGTACGTCGGGGGTTAGCTAGTTTTCCCATGCAGGGAGGGGCTTGCCTGTCATTTTGGAACTGGACTGCCCTTTTGGGTGGGATTAGTCTAATATGTACATGGAAATTTCTCTTCTGTAATGACATTAGAGTGCTAAGACGTGATGCTTCTGGGCAGTGATTAGCTGTAGGACAGGCCATTGTGCTGTTGTTTGTCTTCAGAAGCCTCTCACATTTTGTATGCTGTTTTTGAATACTCCTGGGAGGGGTCTTCCTAAGAGTGAAGGGTAATCCAGACATGGATCCCTTGCTCTCAGAGCCTAGGGAATTCAACTGCACCTTCCTGACGAGGCCCCACAGGCTGAAATGTATGTCGGGGTTAGCTGGTTTTCCCATGCAGAGGGGACTTGCCTGTCATTTTTTTAACTGGACTACCCTTTTGGGCAGGATTAGTCTAATACGTACATGGAAATTTCTCCTCTGTAATGGCACTAGAGAGCTAAAACGTGATGCTTCTGAGTGGTGACCAGCTGTAGGACAGGCCATTGTGCTGCTGTTTGTCCTCAGAAGCCTCTCACATTTTGTATGCTGTTTTTGGAAAGGTACATGACAAAATGAGCGATGTTGGACAAAATTAGTGTTTTTGCTAAATGCTTGTTGTTTTCTTGTTCCCAAAACTTGCGCTAAATAGTGAGAATTGTGGGACCATCAAAGTAAAAAGCATGAGCTAAAACTAATCATAAATGTAACCCTTACCTGTCATCCGCTGTCCGGCTTCTTCATTAATCTCTTCTTTCTTCTGTCTTCTCTTCTTTCTTATTTTCTTCTTTCTTGATATTAAAATAAAAAAAAAAATCCAGGAGTGTTCTTTGATTTAAAAAAAAAAAAAAAAGCCCCCAAAGATTCTACCGTTAACACTTTGAGTGCCAGAGGGGTAGTTCTCCTGCACTCTAAGGGTTATTATAGGTGGCATCTGAAAGTATGCATGAAATAAATATATGAAATGTGTTTAAAATTGTCCGTTTCGATTAAATGTTGTAATTAATTTCCCCCTTTGCCACTGCCACCAGAAGTAATTTTGAGCTGCACATAGGCCCCCCATGCCACCTCTCAGGCCATTGCCCAAGTCAGACTAAAGGGCTTTTGAAACGATACTGGCTTTTATATGCCAGTCTCATTTCAAAATAAATCGGCACTCTCCAATTGACTGGGAAGTGCTTGAGCACCTCCCAGCCAATCAGCTTCTATAGTCATTGATATTCTATTTACTTTACTAATGCAACCATTTACTAGTTTACATTTATTTATACCCTATTGTCACTTATAATGAATTGTAATTATGTCTTATCAAATTAACTAATTTGACATAATGATCAATTCCTTTATGCAAATCATTCTTTAGCATCCACAGTCCTCTAAACTATAACATCTTACCATAATTATATCACCTCCTAAAAGTGCACCCATAACCCAAGTTTAGTCAAAGTCCTACAGCACCCTTCTACTCAAAAGTAGGGATGGGTGAAAGGTCCCGCAGTTTTTCCGCAAAAAAATCAGCAAAAACAACTTTGTTGTCTGCTTTTTCGCGGTAAAATCTACTTTAAACAAAACAATTAAAATCTTCCCATTTTCAGTGGCTTGAAAGTTTCTGCCCATGATTTACGTGTTTTTCACCTATTCGCTATAAAAACGTGATGTATTCGAGGAACTGAAACACAATAGAAGCAGCTACAGAGCGAGGTAGACATGCTGTGCTGTTCTGCTGTAATTTTTTAGCAAAATTGAGACAGGAGAGGCTCATAAATACTGCTATCACTATGAGAAAGTTTAAAAGTAATAAAAGGAGGAACTGTAAGGACCCTAATGTGTCCAATGAGTCTGAGTCTGAGGAGAAAGTGAGCACTATAAAAGCAATGCTGAAAAGACCCCCTAAATCATCCCTAGGGATCTTGGGGAAATTAATGTCAAGAGAGGAAGAAGAGGGTAGTAGTGAGAGCAGGACATGTCAACTGCCTGTGCCTGCTGCCATACGTGTGTCCTTAGCGGGATGTGGACAAGGGGCATAGTGACAGCAGCAGTACTTGGTTTCTGTTGTCATAGTGTTTGGATAAAGTTGTGCCAGGTGTTATTTACCACACACACTGTGCACATTATAGTTGCTGATGAGAGGCACAGTTCCTGCTCTCAAGGGAAAAATTTCTATTCTAGTAACAACACCCCCATGATTTTGGAGGAGGGGCAGGTGTAGAAGAATTACTGGCCAACTTATTATTTTCTCCACATATGCTGGGGGGCTACTTATTGTGCTGCTACTGCCTTAGGTGCATGACTGGAGCTAGTCGTAGCAAGTGGAACCTTCTTCATCCATCACCCATGTTACTGCTATTGTTGATCCTATTTCCTTTGAACTGCCTAATCATCCTTCTGCTTAAATAACTCTGCAGCAGCAGCAAGAACAGTAGTCACAAATTTTGCATCTACATCAGGGCATTTGACAATGGTCTGTTTCCAGTGGTCAACACGACAAGACCCACTGGCATTTTTTTTTCCTCAGGGCATGTGCTTAAAAAAAAACATAGTCCTACAAAAAATAAACAATTTTGGGGGGTTTGTTTCTAACAAGCATACAAATCAATGTTTCCTTAGGACTTGTGCCAAACAAGTCTAAGTCCTACAAATCAATGTTTCCTCAGGGCTTGGGTCTCTAACAACAAATCTTACAAATTATCCTCTACAAAATGCTCTGACATGTCAAGTATCAGTCTACCCTAGTGGAAGCTTACGTTAGGGGGTCCCTGTCTCTATCATGTTACACACAAATTTCTTTTTTTTTATTCTATTAATTGTCCTCCCCAATACCAGCTTAGAACTCTCCAAAAAAACAAATTCCCTGTTAAACTGTTTCATTCCCCAAACTCCATCCACCAACACAGGCACCCTCCTCAGACCCCTTTTATACCATGTCTTATGGGATTTTTTAATTTTTCACCTCCCAAAATAAAACATACCCTGTTCAACTGACTCTTTCCCCACACCCCACCAACACAGGCACCCTCATGCCCCCTTTATACTATGCCTTTGGGAAATAAAATAATATTTGCTGTGTTGTGTGTAAATTCAATGTTCCCACTGATTTCAACTGGATAAGCTAGGCAAAAAAATCGAAAAACTGCACTTTTCATGCCAAGTGGGAAGTGCCATTATTTGACGATTTCAGTTTGAGGTGAACATTTCTGCCTATCCCTACTCAATTTTGTTTTTACCTGGCACTCTAATTTTTCACTCCCTCTCAACTCAACCGTCCAGTAATTTTTATATTTTTTTTTCTGAAGTGGCACATCTCTCAGAGCATAATATAGAAAGAACATATGAAGTCCTTTGCTAATACAAGATGATCAGAGCCAATCCTGTTCATAAATGCTTACAGTGTAGAAAGCTTAGGCACATTTTGGCACTCTAGCTGTTTGGTACATCTCCCACGATACCCAAACAGCCAACAGCTGGTTGTAGTCTCCCACAACTGGAATGGCAGAGATTGCCTACACCTACTCTAGAAATTAAACCTGTTTACATTGGTTAATACCTATACTTAATTTTCTTGTGATGCAATGGTTCCCAGTCCATGCCCTCATGGCCCACTAACAGGCCAGGATTTAAAGATGTCCTTGTTAGAACACAGGTGAATTAATTAGAGGCTAAGTGAGTTTCACTAACTTGCATGTGATCTTGAAAAGGAAAGCCTAAAATCCTGTCCTGTTAGTGGGCCCTGAGCTGAGGACATGGGTTGGGAACCACTGGATTAAGACTTATTAGCACTTTATAAATAATATAGTTAAAAGGAAAACTGGGTAATTATTAGGAAAGCCAACTGCGGCATAGGGGAGAAATAACTAAAAATTGCCGTTTTTTTTTAATTTATTCTTTTTTTCTTTCTTTTTTCTTTTCAATATCAAATATTGAAAATTAGAAATAGTTAAACAAAAAAAAGCATGTGATGACATATAAAGGCATGAAGATCATAATACAGATATGTATCTTTCTAGATTTGTGCACAATATTGGGCACCCCTTAAATGTAATGTGTTGGAGACCTCTCTAGAACTGAGGAGGTTAAATGTGCTGTCTATATCAATCAGGATTTGGGGATTTTTTTTTTATTTCTCTTTATTGCTGTTGGTTTGACCAAAAATTGCTCTACTTTTTTATAAATATAAGGTCCAGAGAGATGCCACCTTGTTAGTTCTTGTACTCTCAGAAGTTTGTACAAATATGACAGCCAAAGATTTATGAAACATTAAGAAAACTATTCCCACAATTCAAAATATCTCTTTATTTTATTTTATGAAGCTTATTTATCAAGCATAAAGACTGTATTACACACTTTGATAAATAGACTGTCAAGATATGGAATTTTCTTTTGCACTGAGGTTTGCTTGATGAATCTGAGCCATAGTCAAAAGGTATACAATTTTTGTAGTTGATGTGATTTTGCAGCCAGATGTGTCCTTCATTTTTTTCTAAGGTACTACACGCACAACACTCTTTCTTTCAGACAAATTGTTGCTTAAGAAACCAAAACTCATTCCATGTGTGTGGTTCCTGCAATTCATCAACACACGTGATGTGTTATGGCTAAATATTCAGAATAATAACACAAAGTGGCATAATGCTGTTCTGAACCACACAATTTGTCTTAATATGGAGTGTTCTTTTTATTGCTAACACAACAAAGGTCTCATTATAATGAAAGAATAGTAGCTATTCCTGGAACATGTATGTTTTGTTTAAAATAGACATCCAATGGAAAAGAATTTTAAGTATCCTACACAAAAACAACTAAATGAGACACATACAGAAAAATCACCATTAAAAGTATCATGTTTTTTCCTTCTTTAAACTATTCTTTTTTAGTTTTAATGGTTAGGAATTTTAGTCGTTTTTTTATATGTGTCAATTACCTAAAGTTATCTAAAATGTATCCCCACATTATTTTATTACATGCACTCATCATATAGAAATTCACCAGAAAACATGTCAGAGCAAATTTTATTACAAAAAACACTATATATATATTTTAATTGTTGCTAAATTGCCTTTTGACCATTATTGTTTTGGTTTTTGCATATCTGCCATAAAGATTCTAAGTTGGTAAGGGTGGACAGATACATAGAATTTTAGTTGCAAAATCCTTTGAATAAAATTGTTTCTTCTTCTTTATCTGTGTTATTATACACTTAAAGAGTCTGCTGTACTAAAAAGAACTGAGGTAATTCTGGAATAAAACAACTGTATGATGGGAATAAATAAACATTTCCCAATCTCCAGTTGATGTAAATGGACGTTTAACCCTTGAATGTTAGACTCTGCAAGCAAAGAAATGGAGATATCTAGTATTGCAGATGCAAAAAGAATGCTCTTAAATTGATTAGTATTTTTGTTTCTCCTTTATGGTGTAAGTAATTTAATCCAGAATTACTAAAGTGGGGTTATGAACTAAGAGGTGATAACGTGGAGATAACTTCTCTGGTGATATCACTTCTCCAGCTCTTACATTATTCTATTGGGCTTATGCACTAAGATCTCAAAAGTTGGAGAAATCTGAGTGAATTGATAGTGTTGGCACTATAAAATAACATAGGAACTGGAAAAGTGGTATCACTGGAGAAGTTATTTCTGCTTTATCACCTCGTTATCACACCTTAGTGCTCTCCCATGCTCTTCTATGTACCTCATCCTGAAAATGTATTTTTGGGGAACGTATTATTAATTAACATATCTGATACCTTGATATGGATTCCTACATATTATAGCATTTCACTTTACTTTTTTCATATACTGAAAAAAAGTGATAAAATTATGCAGACATGCAGGATAAGGAAGAAGATAACATAAAACTACAGAGAAATGTTCTACAAACATATTTAGAAAACAAAAACATTATGAGGTTCATTCACAACTAATTGTAGAAAGCAATATGTCCAATATAAGTCACCCTAAAGCTCCTATAGCTCGATACTAGGGAAGGGCGAAAATTTTTGCCTCAATCTGAAATCTGCAAATAATGGCACTTCCCGCTTGGCACATAATTTCCTGCTAAAAGTGCAGTTTTTCTACTTTTTTTACCTAGCTCATTCCATTGAAATCAATGGAAACATTGAATTTATGCAAAAAACATAGCAAATATTATTTTATTTCCCAAAGGCATAGTATAAAAGGGGCATGAGGGTGCCTGCATTGGTGGAGTGTGGGTAAATAATCAGTTGAACAGGGAATTTTTTTGGGGGGTTTGTTTACTGGGATTGGGGGGCAATTAATAAAAAAAAATAGATCCTAAATACAATTAAAAAACCCCAATAAGAAATGGTATAAAATGGGTCTGAGGATGGTGCCTGTTGGTGGGTGGGGTCTGGGGAAAAAATCAGTTGAACAGGGAATTTGTTTTGGGGGGTTTGTTGACTGGTATATAAGAAATTTGTATGTAAGTGATAGAGACAGGGACCACCTGAGGAAAGCTGCCACTGAGGTAGACTGATACTTGACATGACAGAACATTTTGTAGAGGATAATTTGTAAGATTTATTGTTAGAGGCCCAAACCCTGAGGAAACATTGATTTGTAGGACTTAGACTTGTTTGGCACAAGCCCTAAGGAAACATTGATTTGTAGTACTTAGGCTTGTTAGAAACAAATACCTCAAAATGTTTTATTTTTTTGTACGACTATGGGGTTTTTTTTGTTTATTTCTTGTTTTAAAGGACAAGTGTAATGGTTTTGTAAGACACTCAGACCAGAGGTTAGAATAAAACACAGTTTTATTGAGAGAAACAAGGAACACTGCCCCCTATGGGCTAAAATAGGCAATGACACGTAAATGGATATAGATAATGGATGCCTTTGCAGGCACAGTATGGATTAGGAGCAATACTGTCATATACAAAGAAACAGTAGTGGCACAAGGGTTAAAGTCCAATGCAAGTATTCAGTCTCTGTTGTGGTGAGTTTAGACAATGCCCAGTAGATAGTAAGAGCAGCAAGAGACTGTGGTGCGAGGTGGGAAGCACCTTAGCAGTGAGGCAGAGCTGAAACACTCCAAGGACAGGCGATAAGCGAGAACCCAACACTTCTGCAAGAGCTGAATGGAACTAGAGCCAAAAGCACCCTACCGGTGCGGTAACGGAGTCACAAACACTGCAAGAGCTGAATGGGACCAGAGCCAATAGCACCCTTCCGGTGCGGTAACGGAGTCTCAAACACTGCAAGAGCTGAATGGGACCAGAACCAATAGCACCCTTCTGGTGTGGTAACGGAATCACAAACACTGCGAGAGTTGAATGGGACCAGAGCCAATAGCACCCTTCCAGTGCGGTAACAGAGTCTCAAACACTGCAAGAGCTGAATGGGACCAGAGCCAATAGCACCCTTCCGGTGCGGTAACGGAGTCACAAACACTGCAAGAGCTGAATGGTATCGCTCAATAGCACCACGCGGTGCGACAACTGCTACCCTGTGCTCGAAAGGTGCAAGATGGAAGCACAGTTAACGGAGGCCACAAATGCTCTGCAAGTGTTAATGGACAGGCTCGGTAACGGAGACAACAAGCTCAGCAAGTGTTAACGGACAGGCTCAGTAACGGAGGCAACAAGCTCAGCAAGTGGTACCAGACAGGCTCAGTATCGGAGGCAACAAGCTCAGCAAGTGTTTAACGGACAGGCTCCATATTGGAGGCAACAAGCTCTGCAAGGGTTAAGTGGATGATCAGTCTGCACAGCACTGTACTCTACAAAATGTCGCCAGGTGACATAGAAACAGGATCTCGCAGGAAACTCTAAGGATGACAGGAACACCGGAATCAGGTCACGGAGCAGGAATGTCAGCCAAGCCGGGTCAATCACAGAGCAGGAACGTCAGCCAAGCCGGGTCAATCACAGAGCAGGAACGTCAGCCAAGCTGGGTCAATCACGGAGCAGGAACGAACAAGAATAGTCAGACAAGCCAAGTCGGTACACAGGAACACAGCAACGGAAGCACTGGTACAGGAACACCACAAAAGGGCACCTGACAGGTGCCAGAGACCCGGTATATGAAGGCCACACTAGGCGGGCTAAACAATCTCCGCCAATGGGAGCGCACCACAGCAGAGAGTGACAGCGAGATCACGGGAACCATGATAACAAGTCCTGAGAAAAAAAATGCCCAACTGGCCTAGTGCCAGCAGGTCATGTCATGTTGGCAATTCGCCACTGGCCATTGTCAAATGCCCTGATGTAGTTGCAGAATTTAAGCAGCAGGATGATTAGGAAGCTCAAATAAAATGGGATCGAAAACAGCAGTAACATGGGTGATGGATGATGAAGATTCCACTTGCCACAACTAGCTCCATTGATGCACTTGAGGCAGTAGCTGCACAATAAGTAGGTCCCAGCATATGTGGAAAAAAAGAAGAAATTGGCCAATAATTTTTCTCCACCTGCCCCTACTCCAAAATCATGGGTGTGTTGAGAATAGACATTTTTCCCTTGAGAGCAAGAACTGTGCCTCTCACATCAGTAAATAAGGGAAGGACTGGAACAATGGGTACATCTGCACTCACATGAAAAACCTGGCACAACACTATCCAAAACACCATGATACTTAGGGTCCACAATGTGAAATCCCCCAACAGAAACCAAGTACTGCTGCTGTCACTATGCCCCTTGTCCACACTCCTCTAAGGAAAACTTGTGACAGTTTAATAGTAATGATGAACCCTCCCTGCCACCAGCTTAACATATTCTGCAAGATGGAATATATTCAGATGCCGCTTGATGCCCTGCTTGCGATTCTCCTCAACCACACAGCCATATGTGGTCGGTGCACCACACAGTGCACTTACCAGTAATTCTGATGTCCAGCGGGGTCGCGGCAATCTTCTTCTCCAATCTTTTGTTCTTCCTCTCTTCTCTTCTTTTCTGTATTGTTAAAAAAAAATCCTTTAGTTCTGCATGTGTTTGTTAAAAAAATTAAGCCCACAAAGATACGACAGTTAAAGCGGAATTTTCATCCGCTATAAAGTCGCCCTACTACAATTAAGCAGGTAGAGACTAGCTTAGAATATATACTTTACCTTTGAAAAGTAGCCCGTTCTAAAGAAATCAATCATTACAGGAGACCAGAGCCCAGGCTACAGCGCAGACATCTTGTCTGCATGCCTGCGTTGTCAGTTCCTGTCTCCTGCAAGAAGCATTGCAGTGTACCAAATGGCAACCGGAAGAACTGATGGCGCAGGCATGCAGACTGCGCTAACCCAGCCATCAGTATCCTACAATGACTAATTTCTTTAGAACTGGCTACTTTTCAAAGGTAAAATATATATTCTAAAGCTAGTTGCTACCTGCTTAATTATAGCAGGACGACTTTATAGAGGATGAAAGTTCCGCTTTAGCCATTTGAGCACCAGAGGAGTAATCCTCCTGTGCTCAAAGGGTTACAAATAGGTGGCATCTTCTTTTACGGTTTAAAGTATAAAATGTTTTTTAATGTGTGTACAGTTTTCCTCCTTTGCCTCCGGTGCTTCTGTCTCCGCTGGCAGTGGAAGGCATTTGCACTTGCAGGACCCCGCTCCTGTGCCCTACATCTCGGGCCGTTGCCTAAGTCAGACTGTTGGGATTTTGAAATTGGTTGAGAGGTGCTCATGCACCTCCCAACCAATCAGTTTCTAGTGGGTTTCATCATCCCACTCACTGGCCACTAGCAGCTGATTGGCTGTGAGATGCGTAAGCAAATCCCAGCCAATTGGAGGCTGTCAATTAGTTTGAACCAAGACCGGCATATAAAAAGCAGTCTTGGTTCAAAATCCTGGAAGTCTGGCTTGGGCAATGGATCAAGAGGTAGAGCATGGTGGTGCTGGTGGGGTTCTGCTAGGGCAAATGCCTCATACCACCAGCGGAGACAGCAGTGGCAGAGGCATAGGTGGAAAATTGTACACTATTATTTAACATGCACACATTTAAAAAAAAGTGTTTTAAACTGTAAAAGAAGATGTCGACCATTTGTAACCCTTTGGACACCTGAGGGACATTCATCCAGCACTCAGTGGGTTAATTGTTGCATCTTTGAGGGGCTTAATTATTTTAACAGAACTAAAGGATTTTTTTTAATAATACAGAAGTGAAGAAAGAAGAGAAGACAGAAGAAAGAAGACAAAATTAAAGAAGAAGACGGACAATGGACAGGCTTTTACAGTCATGCACAGTAGAGACTGCTGATGCAGTCATGCACAGCAGAGACTGTCGATTCAGTCATGTGCAGTAGAGACTGCCTGAACGCTCAGAATGCTGGCCTGTGTACTCTGGCTTTTACACTAGTATTGGTATATATGTCATTGGATCTGTTTTCGATGTTGAAAGGAATTGGGTTGGTCTGCTTAAAGGTACTTTTATTTTTAAAAGGATATTAACCTTTATTTTTAACCTTATATATTTCACAAGTGCATACTTAAATTGCCAATAATTTTTTTCATCTTCACATATTTTTTTTAATTTTTTTTGTTCCTGAGAGTAAGCTTCCTGGATGTCTCTTTCCAGCAAGTGTTCTGGTCATTTGATCATCATAGCAGGCTGCAATATAATGTAGCATTATCCCTACAGCACTGAGTGCTCTGTGTGGTATCTTTATACGTTGTATTTTTTAATAATTTCTCACTATTCATGCTTTCACGGTCCCTTACAGAAAGCACTCTGGAAACAGAGCCAGGGAGCTCATTGACAGGGACATAAAAATTAAAAAAAAAGGTCAAGATGAAAAAAAAATTAAAAGCATAGGCAAATTATATTTATATTATGGATATGTAGAACATGTAAAGTCAAAATAAAAAGTTACTATCCCTTTAACAAGTTTAGTCCATTGAGTACTTAACGTGTTTTTAAATGCATGTATACATAAGAGTGTCATGTTTCAGTATATTAGTCACTTTATACACAGAGTCATTACTATACTGATCACACAAACTAACATGGAAATCAGTATAGATATACGGAGTATAACCTATTAAAAAATCTAATGTTTCATGTTGAGGCAACCAGCAACACAGATGTTTCTTGGGTCAGTGTTTGATTAAATGAGGTGTACTAGCAACTGAGTAAATGTATGTGACAGAGTGGAACTACAAGGAGTGAGGGGGCAGGAAGGGAGAAGAAACAGTTATAAATGCAGAAACTGAGATAGAGAGGGGTAGTAGAAAGCAGGGGGACAGAAACAAGATGGGAGTAAATAGAAACAAAGAATGGGTGGCAATTGGGAATGGAGGAAAAAAACAGAGGTAAATGGAAAAAACAGAAGGGGGGATGTAGAGAGGGAAGAATGCTGAAAATTAGTTATGATAGGAAAGTATGTAAACATACTATTAATTGAGATTATGGAAGATACCTTGGAAGGGAAAATAAGAAATATGTTGTCTGCCATCTAATCACAATATGGTGCATGTTCTCAAATTTGAATGTCTAATCCCTCAGCACAGTATAACAGATTATGAATGTTATGTCACAATGAATGATTGGGTCATTGACATATGAATTTTGAATACATAGAGGCTAGAATGACTTTCTTTGCCTTCAACTCCTTTATTCATAATTCCAAATGACACATGATTTACTGAAACATATATAAACATGGAAACACACACACACACATACACACACACACACACACACACACACACACACACACACACACAAACACACACTCTCTTATAACTACTCACACACACATCCCTTCCATCTGATCATGGAGTAAGAGAGAGGCCAGTATAAGTTTATATTAACTTAAAAGGTAGAGGGGTCATCTTAGTACTCTATTAAATATACAGTGTAACTAGTGATCCCTATTGCTGCCTCCAGCCAATCTGCTATCACAGATAGAGTCCAGAGAAAAGAAGAAGGAGGTAGGTGCCGGTAGCGCTTCTGGGATCTCAAGGGGGTAGATGCCTGTAGCACTTCTGGGATCTGAAGTAAGGAGGTAGGTGCCGGTAGCGTTTCTGGGATGTCAAGTAAGGAGGAAGGTGCCGGTAGCACTTCTGGGATCTCAAGTAAGGAGGTAGGTGCCGGTAGTGCTTCTGGGATCTCAAGTAAGGGGGTAGGTGTCGGTAGTGCTTCTGGGATCTCAAGTAAGGGGGTAGGTGCCGGTAGTGCTTCTGGGATCTCAAGTAAGGGGGTAGGTGCCGGTAGTGCTTCTGGGATCTCAAGTAAGGAGGTAGGTGCCGGTAGCGCTTCTGGGATCTCAAGTAAGGGGGTAGGTGCCGGTAGTGCTTCTGGGATCTCAAGTAAGGAGGTAGGTGCCGGTAGTGCTTCTGGGATCTCAAGTAAGGAGGTAGGTGCCGGTAGCGCTTCTGGGATCCTCCTTGTTCTTGATATTTACTGTCCGGCTTGATCCATTTGAAAGCCGGACAGTAAATTTCAAAAACAAGGAGGAAATATTTGAGTGGAAGATATTGAGATATATCGGTATTAGAACTCATCAACTATATTATAGATGTGTATGTTTTGTGCATTATTATAATACATATGTGCCCTACTCCATGTTTGCATGCTATACTGATATATAAGTAAGCATGGCATTGTACATAATATTATATTGAGATCCCAGAAGAGCTACCGGCACCTACTCCCTTTTCCTTTTAATTTAAAAAGTAAGGGACATAAATCTCATGTTATCCTGATCATTAGGTAATTATTTACATATTTAAGTGATACTAACACCTATTAATTATGTAACCACACATACAATCTCAGGCTCACTTTATTAGTTCCACATTCCCTACATTTCTATTTAGAATAAGCATTGACACTTCAATAATAATAATAACAAAAATAATAAAGATAACATTTATAAAAACAGAAATTTGAGTTGTTTAAATATGTGATTTCTGTTTGTCCTCTTTAAGATAAATAAGGCAAACTTGAAAGACTGCATACTTAGCTTATGTTAAATTTGATTAATACTTTTTTCTGGAGATATGAGGCATTCTATTGTTCAGATGTGATGACAGATGAGTAGATAAAAAACAATACTCATCAGCAGGAATGATTTCTGGATAACATTTCTTATTTTTGAAAATGTCAATATTTAATTTTATTGTGGTTGTAGAAAGATCAGAATGGTACTGAATATTTTATAGTATTATTTTCCCAATAAAGACAACTTGCTTACTTTAAGTTTGATTGATATCAGTAACAGTATATGTAACACTAGGCAATATTTAAAACATAAGGGTGATTACTTACTTACATTTCTGTTACCATTTTTAATAAGCATCACTAAATTTTCAGATAAGTTCGGAAACATTGGTGACTTGCAAAAATGAAAACAATTTTCTGCTTCACTTAGTGTGGTGATTTTTTTTTTTTGATTGACATGAGGTAGAATTTGTAGGCTGTTAGCAAAATATGTGGGAATTTCATGGAAGAGTAAATTGCAGGCTTTTTCCTGCAATGTAGTGAAGCAAGGGCAGCATTGGGTTTCACAGATAGCACCACAAACAGCTACTAATGCCTAATCCAGTGTCACATTTCTTCCCTGTGCTGGCTAACTACCAACCTAATTTGCTATCTTCTCTCACACTGTGTTTCTCTATTGTTCAAAGCCAAGAAGAGGCTTATTTTAATAGTAGGTCAAGCCTCAGCCAAATGTGTTGAATTGAAGGCCACCATGGAAGAATGGCAGGATATTGTCTTTCTAACAGCAAGTGAACTGCAGGCAGCTTAGGGTGGTATCTATTTCACTGTAATGCTGGTTTATGTTACAGCTCTATTCAAACATCTAATTGCCTTGTATTATTGACATTTATAGACATAACTATTGAAAGTGAAAACACAGTCTAAGCTTATCAAAAGTTTGATAGACTGTAATAATCAGTGGCCAGATGAAAAATATGAATGATATTCCAATGATTGCAAGTATGTGGATTGAACAAAGGCACATCTAAAATATAGATTTATTTAAATCTAATTCCATTTTATAATGTTGACATGGAGTATTGTGTTATTAATACTTTTCTATGCAATTAACATCATATATAACTATTAACTGTAAAGTGAAATATTAGTTGTGATATTAGGAGGAATATGCTACTACAATTCAACAGTATAATGCTGCACTGGAATCAGTTCTTGTCCTATACCTGCCTAACGCCTATAAGATACTTACATTATACATTCTCTCCTTAATGTAGCTTCCACCAAGTGGAGGGTAGTTTTGAAGTGCATTTGTATTTCAGGGTCTCCTTTCCTCTATGCCAAATTGCTTGAGAAGAATAAAAAAACAGAGAATACTGTTTTAAAGGCACCATTCTGGGCATATAATTACTATTAAAATACACACTATTAAAATGCACATTTTATTTCAAGAGAGAAGAATAGGATGACATGAAAACATTAGGACTCTTTGTAAATTAATCTGTAGTTTAATTGTAATCCTATATCCATATGGGTGAGCTTCTTCACAAACTATTTAGCATTTAAATTTTTCTTGTAGGAGAAAATCCTCATGTGTGAACACACACCGAGAAAGAACAAAATAGAGTGTTTTGCTCAAGGCATGGTAGCCTCTCAGGTGCTGCTCAAGTCACATTTTTCACTCCCATGTGCCATTGCAAGCGCTGCGGAATCTGTGTGCGCTATATAAATAAAGGATTATTATTAAATAAAGGATTATTATTGCAGAGAGGAAATGTCCATATTCATATCAGACTGGTCCATCTCCAAAATGTCAGGGAAATCCTCTCTGTACAAGAGAAACAGCACAACCCAAGATATATGCTTCGGTCCATGTGGACCTCATCAGTGGGGTGCAGCTGATTTCCTCTAGGAACATGGAACCAAGGGCCCATGCCTGGGATGCCTTTTCCACTTGGGGATACTACAAAAACAAAAGAGCGCGACAAATGCACACTGAGATAGAACAAAATAGAGTGTTTTGCTCAAGGCATGGTAGCCTCTCAGGAGCTTCTCAAGTCACATTTTTCACTCCCATGTGCCATTGCAGAGAGTAAATTCCTTTTTTTTTTTTTTTTTTTTTTTTTTTTAAAGTCTCCCTAAGTGGATGGGCATGGGCCGTTGCTTCCATGTGCCTAGAGGGATTCACCTGCACCCCACTGACAAAGTCCACATAGACTGATACGTAACCCTGGGGTTGTGCTGTTTCTCTCGTACAAGGAGGATTTGCCTAACATTTTGGACCTGGACTGTCTGTGGGTGGGACCAGTCTGATATGAATATGTAAACTTCCTCTCTATAGTGGCACATTGGAGTGAAAAATGTGACTTGAGCAGCACCTGAGAGGCTACCATGCCTTGAGCAAAACACTTCATTTTGTTCTCTCTTGTGCATTCATCACGTTCTTTTGTTTTTGTAGTCTCCCTAAGTGGAATGACATCCCAGGCATGGGCCCTTGCTTCCATATGCTCAGAGGGAATCAGCTGCACCCCACTGACAAGGTCCACATAGACGTAGTCTGGGGTTGTACTGTTTCTCTTGTGCAGAGAGGATTTTCCTGACATTTTGGAGCTCGACTATCTGTGGGCAGTACCAGTCTGATATAAATATGGAGAGTTTCTCTCTACAATGGCACATGGGTCTGAAAAATGTAACTGAGCAGCACCTGAGAGGCTACCATGCTTTAGTAAAACACTTTATTTTGTTATTTCTTGGTGTGCTTTCGTCACATTCTTTTGTTTTAATATTTAAGGTAGTAATAATAGATTTTTGTACAGGGATAAAACTTGCTTTTATGTTTATGTTTTTATGTGCTAATATAATGTAAGATATCAAAATCTCAACAACCATAAATGGTGGTAAAATCACAAAATATCTCCCTATGTTAATCCAAAAATTCATTAGATTACATGGGCAGGGGTTGGGGACTGTGTGTCGTGATCACATTCGTAAATACGGAGAAAAGGAAATGAGATAGAATTCTCTCACTTATTTACTATTTAAATGTCCTTTTGTCTTATTGTGTAGCAATAAAGGTAAGTAGCAAATTTTGAAGAAAGTATACACCATTAAAGTGGAAGATGTTACAATATTTGAAAAGGAAGGTATAATCAACAAAATGAGTACATGTGGTAATGCAAACTTTTTTTTTAACATATGGTGCAATTGCTTTGCTCTCCATTTACTAACAGAAACAAAGAAAAAAAGAAGGTACCCAGTGGTGCAATATCTAACAGTCTTCAATGTTCAAAGGAAGGAGAAGATACATGTAATCACACATTTATTGATAGTGGGCAAATTCTTCCAGAACACAAATACAAAGAAATTCTCGTCTCTGTTCAGGATAGCTATATAACCACAAGCACAACAATGCTCCCCACCATGTAGTACATTATAAAAATTGAAAATGTATTAAAAAATATAAAAATGGCCAGTATGTGACTTATTTACATAAAGGTGCAATGAAGTCCAGCAACAAAGCAGTATGGAGTGTAAGGGGGATAATGTTACAGGGAAAGGAAGCATAGCTGTGTTACCTTTTAGCTGTGGTGCAGGTTATAAGGGTGATGTTATATTGTCTGATAGGCTTCCCTGATTGGGTGGGCTTTGAGGGACCTTTTAAGTGTGGAGATTAGAAGAGAGTCTGACAGAGAATCCGGAGAAAGTAGATACTTTACATGAACTATAAGATTTGCTTCAATCTATAGCAATATAGGGGTATTCATTTTGTTGTGGTTTTGAGATCTGTGGGTGGTAGTCCTAAGCTGTAGCTAAATCAACCTTTATCTGATACCAGTATGGTAGGTTAAATTCTGTGTATGTTGCTATACAGATCCAATGTTTATACATTCTTTTACCTAGTGAGAAAGTGATGGACACATGAAATATTTCTGAGAGGAAAGCAGCAGAGAATAATGAAGACTTGGGGAGCTTTATCTTCTCCAAAACTGTCTGCCTTCAAGAATTATATGTGTAGCATTTGTTGCTCTGTGACCATGGGTTACAGCATTAGGTACACTCCCAGGGAGTCAGTCTGAGGCAGACAAGAATGTTAAAGCACCTCAGATTTTGACTTACTTTACTATGTCAATCTCAGACTGACATAAATTCAGTCTGACTTATTCAAGGGGCCGCATCCTTGTCACTGGCATCAAATGGGAGTGGATTTGTTATGTGTTCTTTAAAAACTGCTGAGTGAGAGTTCAGTTGTTTAAAATAGTAGGTCAGTGGCATTCATATATGCTGATTTGTGAGTTAATGTTAATCAGAGACATGTTTAATGCTTGGTCTCAGATTGCTTATTGAGAGCAGTCTCTGCACGCTAAGTGGCTAGCAACAGGAGTGTTTAAATTTAATGATCAACCTGAGTCCCTCCACTGTTCAGGACTAGAATTCTCATCACTCTCGGTCAGGTATTGGTTGGCTGGAGATGATGGGAATTGCAGTCCTCAATAGCTGGGGTGGGACTCAGGTTGCCCACCTCTGCTTTAAATCTCTGTGAGCCAATGAAGCTTCAAAAGTGTGATTGGCTGTTGATGTTGACAGAGTGCCTGAGATTGGTCACTGGTGGCTGCTTCCTGGATACAATCCAGAGCTATGAGAGTGGACACATGCCAACACTTACAGCAAAACCATAAGGCTGGAACAGTAGCACTGTATTGAAGATAGCCACATATAATAGGTTAGATAATTATGTGACAGTGTATGTGTGTATTTGTGTGAGAGAGAGAGTATTTGAATATGGATGAATGAGTAAGTATTTCAACACATGTGAATGCGTGAGTGATTGTGTGTGTGTGTCTGTGCAATATTGTTATAACAATGGTCATCTGCTCTATTGGTCTCATGTAATGGAGTATTGTAATGCTGGTCTCTTACTATGGTATATTGCCCTTCTGATTTTGTTTAGTATTCCCCTGCTGGTCAAATAGAGTTGCACTTCACTTAAAATCCAGGGGTGAACTGTGTGTCCACTGGGGAAGAAATTTTATATAATGGGAACATATATACTTAGAGCATGAGTATCCAGCATGTGGTGTGTGTGCAGTGTCCATTTTAGGACATCTCCATCCTTCCTCTTACCAAACTCCCTCATTCTACCTATCAAACGTTTCACCCATCCTCCATCTTTACAAACTCCATCCTTCCTCTTATCAAACTCACTCCTTCCTCCTATCAAACCTCTGTCACACATCCTCAGTACAACCTAAATCAGCCAGTTATGAGTAGTCCTTCAAAAATGAGCTAAGAACTTAGATTAAAATTATGGTTAATGCTGATACTTTTCAACCCAGATGGACTTAGACATATTATGGCAAATCCATAATCAAGGTTGGATCCTTTTAGTTCCAGCAGTTCCCCTGTCTGGTTTGTAGATTAAACAGGTGGTTTATTGAATCAAAAGCAGTAGAGTGGTCCAAAAGTAATAGTAACAATTAATGGCCTTTGCTTTGACTATGAGCAAGTCATTTTACAGTGTACAGTATATGTTGAGTGATGGGAGTGGAGTCCAAATAGGAATGAAAAGTGGAGTGGCATAGTAAAGCAGGAGCTGCTTTGTTAAGAGTAGTCTTCTGAGTGGAGTGATAGTCTGGTGTGGTGAGGTTTGGATAGGATAGGGAAGTTGTAGAGATGCATAAAGTTGATGTAAGTCAATGAAGTTTAGCTGAGTCTAGGTGGAGTCAAAGGAAGATGAGATAGGGCTAGCCTGTATGTTATCAGGTGGTGGTCAGAGAGAAGGAGAAAGTGTTAGAAGTGTTAACACTCTGAGTGCCAGTGGGGTATGGAATGCATTGTTTTGCAATGCATTCTTTACACCTTTGGTACTCAAAGGGCTAACTAACTTGGATACTGAGAGCAGACAGAAGAAGACCATCTTGGTGACTGAGTGGATGAGTTGGTCCACTTTGTGAGACCAAAGGAGGAGGTTAAAGTGAGGAACCTGGAAGCAGCAGATGTTTCAGGGACATCAATATATATATATATATATATATATATATATATATATATATATATATAAAATCACCTAAGAGTAGGAATATCAGATGAGAGAAAGTAAGGGAGACATGATGAAAAGTATTTAAGAAATTGGGCAGAAGCAGTAAATGATGGTGACCTGTAGAAGAGGCAAATTGCATTAACTTGGAAGGAAGAAATTGATAGTGAGGGGACAGGTGGTATGGACGGAAAGGTGCAACTTGGGGATAACACAAATCCACCCCCTCCCTGTCTACCACCAGGTATAGGGTTGTGGCATAACTGTTTTTCTCCAAAGGAGATTGCAGAAGGAGAGGAAGTATAAGAGTAGGAGATCCAGGTTATAGAGTTATTGATATAAAGATCATGAATGGATGTTAGTTTATTACACACAGAACAGGCATCAGAGAGGTCACATTTAAAGTGAACAGGAAGGCTATGTGTATTAGCTTACTATGGTTCCTGTTGTTTACTGAGGGCCTGAAGACAAGGACAAGAGCTCACGAGTAGGGATGTAGAAAACAGGCAAATTTCTGAATTTTCCCCTATGTATTATATTTAAATCAATAGTAGAAAACCTTCTCCCAGTGTTGTGAGTATTTCTGTGGTACAAAAGCAGATCAGCATCAAGCAGTTTGTTAGTCCGTGCTTTGCAGATAGAGAGAAAAGACCATAGTATGATAGCCAAATGAAAACAATAATGTAGCCTGTTTCATTGTAGATGTGTTAGAGGAGTGTGGGGGAAACACTGCAAGTTGTTTTCTATATGTGGCTGAGAAGAAGGTAAAGTTAATAATCCCACAAAACAAAGTGTTAGCGTGAATGACAGCAGTCAGCCATCTTGATGTAGCACTGATAGACACCACCATGCAACATTCTAACATTCTAACATTGAAGAGTTCAGCTTTACCTATTGTGTGAACTGCTAGCATTTATACACAGCTGCACTACAATACATCCACAAAATCTATAGGGGCAAGGAAAGATATACTAAGGTGTGGTGCTGCACTAGTACACCAGTGATTGCTTTGTGCATAGTCATTTTACTGTAAACTGTAGAAATTGTGTTTTCTAATGGCAGCCCAAGTTTATCCAGTGGTTTAAATACCACTTCAGTAGCTTTTGGGAGAGAAAGACAATTGTGACAGTATCTAGAGGCAAAGAGGGGAGCTAGTTGCTTGCAGTTGTAGGGAGTATGGGTGTGAGTTCAGTTACTGTGATGGACAGAGATGGTTAAAAAAAATATATAATAAAATAAAAAAAAAAACCCGTTCACTGATAGACAGAGTAAAGCAGGATTTTTTTTATATGAACTAAAATGAGAGACAGTAACAGTGAGAAAGAATGACTGTAATAGCAAGACATAGATCATGCAGTAGAGGGACAAAATATTACTACACATATCACCACTAGCCCGTGGGTTTCGTTAACAACAATCAACAGTACTATCACCATATCCATCAAACATGTCAAGTGCAGGGGTAAAGGGAAAGGGGGTAGTAGGAGTGCAGGTACATGTTGTTAGTGGTAGTAAAATGTTACTCCAAAAACTGAGGGCAGTCATGGACTATGAATCTCTTTCTCTTACGGATGTGCAAAATGGCCTATTTTGTTCTTGTGAGAAAATAAAGATTTTCTACTTTTTTACGTGAGAATTCCTGCCCATAGAGAAAACCATAGATTTTCAGCCATTTCTCTGACACAACAGATTTTTAATGCTGATGAAACTTTCCACCCCCATACTATAAAAAAACAGAGCTTCCTACTATGTAGCATGTTATAAAACAACAGAGAATAAGTTGTGAAGCACAAAGAGAAAGTGATAAACAAAGTTGTTTTGAGTGCTGGCTAATACAATGAGCAGGAAGAGAAGATGAAAAGAGACTGATGATAATGCTGTAACAGAGATTCAGCAGCATCAGCAGTAAAGGGAGCCCACATTTTCCTGAGCAAATGATCTACAGTCCCCAAATAACTTCCCAAGGGATCTGTAGCAGTATATTAAAGAAGGCATCACTGGGCAGCAGTATCAGCAGAACAGATCAGATGCCTGACTGTGCTTAGTCTGCAATGATGGCAAGTGTGACATCAGGGAAAGGGCATCACCACCACCCCTAGCACTGACATTCTGGCCTTTTCTGCTGCTGTAATTCCTGCTGATGAGGCATCAGAGACAGATGTTCATCTGTCAGAGCAGAAGGATGATGGTGAGAAGGCCAATGTGCCAAAGAGCACTGCAGCAAACATGGGATTGGATCCACACTGCAGTGATATTGGTGTAGGAGAGGTTGAACTTTCCACCACTACTTTGGTTTTGATGCTGAGCAGCAGAAGCATCTGCTCCAGGTATTGAAGGTGCTTTTGGAGAAGAAGGTCATTCCTCTCCACCTCTCTTCTCATTGAAATCATGGGTATGGGAATATTTTTTCCTTGGAGCAATCACAGTGTAATCATGAGTGACTGCACAGTACACTATGTGTTATAATGTAGTAAAAAGGTACAAGAAGGGGACACACCTTGGCACATCTGCCCTCATTAAGAACATGCAACATAAACACCATAACTTTTATGTTATGCATGTTAAACCTTTCCTCCCAAAAATACATTGATTGCTGCTTTTACTGTGCCTCCCCTAGGGCCCAAACAATCGGGTATTAAATGCTAGAGGAAGTCCAAACAAACCCAGCCTGGAGGTACGATCAGCAACATCTGCATTGTTATTGTGTTCTTGTGATGTGGGAAAATGTACCAGTTGTCCCCACCCCAGCACCATTAGTGTCCTCTTCCTCCTCTGGTATTCCACCATTGCCTCCTTTACTTAACCCACCAGTTGATAGTGGGTCTGTATATGTGAGGATTTGACAGTTCATCTCCATCCATTTCACCGCAAATGAAGGGAATCAGGGAGCATATACTGACATTCCATCTCATTTAATATGCTAAGCAGGTGGCATGGAGGATTCATTAGATGTATTAAGTCATTTTGATATCACCTGTCCTTAGCAGAGCAAAGGCCATAGTAACAGCAGTTCTTGATTTCTTGGGTTATGGTTTAAAGGGATAGTAATGTTTCATAATAAAAGCAGCTCTAATTAATCATCATGTTATTTGGGCCTTGGAGAGTGTTATTTCAATTCTGTCAGAGTTGCAGTTCAAGAGTAATTTAATGATAAAGTATCCCCCTCTAGCCCCTTTTTACTGATATAACACTGTTCAGCTCAGGCAGCAAGGAGTGTCTAGGTAGATTGCAGAGAGGGACAATCTTCAATTAAGATAAGGGAAAAAGCTGAAAAACCTGTCATTGTTCTCACAGAAGAAGATTGTCCCTCACTGTGAGCTATCTGGTCTATGGTCTGGATTCCACATCTGATGTGAGCAGTGTTACACTAGGTAAAAGGGGCGGGAGGGGGAAACTTTATCATTCAATTACCCTTGAACTACAATTTGGACAGTATTGAAATACTATGAAGAGTAATTGGAGCTGTTGTTTTTGTGAAACATTACATTGCTGACCTAAGCATCAAGGTGGATGGTTGCAGTTGTGATTAATATGAGAGGAAATGTGTCAATTGTGATGCTTTCCAGTTCTTCACCTATTTTGCAATATTTTCTTGTGCACATTGCAGTTGCTGATGACAAGGCATAGTTCTTTCCTACTCTCAAGGAAAATAATAATATTCCAACACTCTCATGATTTTTGAGGAGTTGCAGGAGGAGAAGCATAATTAACCAGCTTCTTCTCACTAGATGCACTTGAATGCTGGCATTGTTGCTTCAGCAGCAGTACTAGGGCTAGTGGCAAGTGGAAGCATCATCGTATCATCGCCTGTTTCATGTCACTGCTGATGATCCCAAACTAATGCATCAACCTAATCCTCCTGCTGCTTTCGTGACTCAGCAGCAGGAATTACATCAGTAGTGAATCCCCAAATGTCACTAGTGGCATTTGCCACCACCATCTAACACTGCTGGCACCACTCCAGTAGTGCATACAAATTTTGTCAGGGTTTCTTTTTTGCAAGCCTAAGTCCTGCAATCACATTTTTATGAGTTTGTTTTTGACATACCTGAGACCCACAAAAGTTTTTTTCAGGACTAGCCTTCCTATAATATTTTGAATGTTTTAATTTCAATAAGCATAGAAAAATATATTTTTCAGGTTTTTCTTTTCTGTAAACCTGTTGTTATGCTAAAGAGGAATGAATGTTAGACAAATTATTCACATTATCATGTTTGAATCCAGTTTAACATTGGATAATTACTGTTAGGTTATTGTCAAATATTTATCAGTGGTCTTAGCAGTGGTAGATCATAGCAATCATTCAAATCCCTCATCATCATTGTCATAGTATATGAGCTTTGGATTCCTTGTGTTTTGTTGTTTTCTCCACTTCTGACACCTGATACTCAGATGGCATTAGACGCTGGTTCATTTATAGAAATGTAAATCTATCAACATTGCTTCTTGATCGTGTCCTACAGTCATTTACAATATAACCAACCATAATGAAGCCCAGTCAGACTACACACTAAGGGATTCCAGGGCAGTATGCATTAGTGCTGCCCCCCCCCCACACACACACACTGTTTTGTTTGATGGGATCATCTTTTCAGCCTGGATCATAACTAACCTGCAAGTATGATAGAACAATCTCACATGCAATGGGACCACTCCTATGAGTTACACAGTATTCACGTGTATCAGTTACTAAACTATACTCTGGGAGCAAGTCTCATAAAGATGTGCCACCTACACCATCCCCACCACCACAAGTTTTAGACACATACATTGCTTTCTGTGATTATACTGACATTTTCAGAAACATTTTTGGATGTTCTTGCTAATTTTCTGCTGATTATGGTATAAACCATTTATTTACTTCTTTTTACTATTCTTTCTGCTAGTTTCTTTTTTATTCGGCCCTACATTTCTCTCTCTCTCATCCTCCACAATTCAAACCCACTCTATTAGAATATATTTTTATTATTTCACAGAATCAGATTCCAGCAAAGTAGAAAGAATGCATTTTTATTGTTTCTAATGGGCACTATGGGCTCGATTCAATTGAGTCTGTTAAAAAGGCCAGTAGGGCAAAATGGAAAACAACCAACAAAGAAAATGTGTACGTTGATATTCAATTGTCCTACCGACTAAAAGCACAACAGACATTAGACCACAGAAAAGGTCTTGGGCAAAACATCTGTTTTTGTGCATTAAGTTCCCAAAACATCACTAAATAGCAGCAATATTGGGGACTTCAGAGCAATGTGTTGGTAAATCATGTATGAGTGTGCGGGTGATGTTCCATCACGGTCAATCAGCTTCGAGCGGAGATAGTGCATTCCTGCCACTACATGACTAGCCAGGAGTTGCCCTCTACAAAAGGTTTCAGACTTTCATGTAGGTCACTCTTTAGTTGCAATTGACCAAGAGACAAAGATGCTCCCTCCAAAGCCTTCCATTTTTTATGATATTCTCGCTAATTGTCTTATTTTGGTTGTGCAAATTCTCTAGTATGTAAAATGGACAATTCCTAGGTACCTCCATTTTCAGCTGGTGAAGGGGCAGGTTGTCACACTCATGAATGGAATTTAATGCATTGTGAGCACTGTAGGAGGCCCTAAAATGGACATAGATTTTGTGGGTGATATTTACCATCTCTCTAAGAATTTTGGATTCTGTGAGAAATCTGGTCAAAACTAAATTCAGGACATGGAAAAAGCAGGCTACATGCATCATATCACTTATTCTCAAGGCAGATATTATGTTTGAGCCATTATCAAACAAAAGCCAGTGGGGTACAAATCATTCCTGTACCCCCTGCTCTAGTTTGTTTAACACATCTATGGTTTTGTGGGATTGTCTTTCAAAACTCTGCATGCGCAAAGTATTGTGCCAGTGGTATGGGTTACTCTGTTGCTGTCCTTTAATAATACTACCAGAACCAGAGGCAAGATTACTGGCTGTTATTTGATGTTGTTGCTATTGTTGCCAGCCGGTGGAAGGAAACCCATTGAGCAGTGAAAATCATATAGTCTGTACTCTTGTACCTATATCTGTTGTCATTTGAAAGCTAACTGCAGCCTGGGATATGCCAGCACGGTGCAACACATGATATGAGTACTTTAAAATGCCTGTTATCTATTTACTCATTAAAACTCATTAAAATAGGAGAATAAGGACTTTTGGATAAGCAATTTGTTCTCTTTGTTAGGGATATCTGGATGACTTTAGGGAAGTGTGAAAGGAGAAAGGATATTTACCCCAAATATCCTCCAAACTTGTTAGGCACAAGCCCTGAGGAAATATTGATTTGCAGCACTTAAACTTGTTAGAGGCCCAAGCACTGGTAAACCTTTGATTTGTAGGACTTAGACTTGTTATTCACAAACCCTGAGGAAACATTGATTTGTAAAACTTATACTTGTTGTTAGAGGCCCAATCCCTGAGGAACAAATAGATTTTTTGGACTCAGACTTGTTAGATATAAGCCCTGAGGAAACATTGATTTGTAGTACTTCAACATGTTGGAGGCCCAAGCCCTGAGAAACAATTGATTTGTAGGACAAAGACTTGTTAGAGGCCCAAGCCCTGAGGAAACATTGGTTTGTAGGGCTTACACGTTTGGCACAAGAGCTGAGGAATCAGTCATTTTTTTGGACTCGACTTGTTAAAGCACAAGCCCAGAGTAAACAGTGATTTGTGGGACTTAGGCTTGTTAGATGACCTTATGTTTACTTGGATGGGTACTGAAGGGGAATCAGTTGCATTTATTAACAATCTGAATGTTAATTTTTGCAACCTTACATTTACTTCCTCTTATCAACCTACCACTATTCCTTTCCTTGACTTAGTTCTCACTGGCAATCCTGCCACTGGAGGGGTTTCCACTGGAAACTTTACAAACCCTAAAGCATGGAATAGCCTCCTACATACTCATTCTGCACACCCACATTTCCAGATCAATAATATACCTAAGGTCCAGTTTCTGAGTTTACACACAAATTGTTCCACGGAGGAGGAATTCGAAAGAGCCTCCCCTGATCTGTTTCAAAGTTTCATGTCAGAGGGTATGGTGAGGATTTGCTTACCCAGGCATATGCAATTGCTAAGAGTGAAGTCAGGGAGGAATTGTTGGAGGAGTCCTATCAGGTAAAGAAATCTAGGAGAGACTGATAGGTTTATCACTACATATAGTGATATAGTGCCCAATATAAACAGATTTGCAGTTCCATCAGGAAACATCTTCCTCTATAACATATGCATGATAAATTTCTTCCTATATTACATACGCATAATAAATTGTCAAATATACTTAATGATGGTTGCAGTTTTGTTGCAAGAAGAGGTATGACAATTAGCAATCATGTATCACCCAGTCTATTTATGAATAATAGACAGGTTCCTACGTGGTTAGAAAATAAAAACAAATTCAGATGTGGTGCTGAAAATATGCCCACGTATCCAAAAAATGTCATGGAATGGTTGACAAGGTGATTTATGCCATTAAGGGTTACATAAATTGCAACTCAGGGAATGGGCAAAAAGAGTAAGCAATATCTAAGCACATTTTGGATTCTCATGCAGGTAATCTATTCTGCTTTAGTTTTCAAGGAATTGAAATGGTTAGGTTACCATGGAGAGGCAGAGATAGTATCAAGTTGATAAATAAAAGAGAGGCATATTGGGTATTTCGGCTAAAAACAAGGACACCTAGTGAATTGAATGTGGAATGGGATATTAGTCATATATTTTGATTGACTGCCATAATTATAATTTATTTACTTAATTTGTGATTATTATGCTTTAATTTTTGTGCTCCCGGTTTTGGTTTGAACATTTGGCATAAACTTCACCCTGTCTCTTTGGAGTGATATGTGGACAATAGGGTCTAAGATTGTCTTTCAATCTTCCTAACACAAAGTGTGTGAAGGGTTGATTGATTGATTGATAGGTTGATAGGTTAGGTTATTTCCTTTCTCTTAACCAATTGTATGTGGTTTATTATTTTTTTATATTTAATGTTTCTGGTTGTTTGTTCAGTCTATTATTAAGCACAGCAAAGCATGAAACATGTAAGATGTTCTTCTAACTTTTTTCTTCTCCTTTCTCTCTTCGTCCATGCTGATGTGTACTACAATTTTAAAGTTTTATCGATAAACAAGGATTTTTATTTATTTATTTATTTGGTTTGCCTCCTATCTACAATCCTTATGCCAGGAGTACTTCTTCATCCTTTCTTTGTTTGCATTGTTTTTATAGGCCTCTGTGGTGTATTTAAAGAACAAGCCCTTAGAAATATGATCTACTGGCCTAGTACCAGCAGGTTATGTCATGGCAGCCACTGGCAAATGCCACGGTATCATTGTGGCATTTGCGGATGCTGTTCTTGCTGCTACTGAGTTGTTTAAGCAGCAGGACGATTACCCAGCTCCAAGGGAATGTGATCAACAGCAGTGATAACTTGCAAAATAAATATTTGTAATTTTTTTCTGTAAGCCTGCTACTTTGCTTGTTTAAAAGGGAAAATTAAAATACACACATAGAAATAAAGTTACAACCTATATTTAAAGTGGCAGATGTGTATGGTGGTTGTGGAATGGTGTGGCGTGGTTGATGTATATATATCATCATGATTCATATAACTGAAAGTTAGACCAATTATTTGCATTGTCATCTTTGAGTCTAATTTAAGTTTGCATTATTTTTACTTAGATTATTGTCTAACACTAATCAGTGGTCATAGTAGTGGTCCCAACAGTGGTAGATAGAAGCAACCTTTTAAATCCAACCTTATCCTCATTATTGCTGTTAATAGTGCATGTGCTGTGGGTTTCCGTGTCATGTGTGGTTTTGTCCTTTTTCTGCTCACTGATGGTATTGAATGTTGATTCAATTTTAAAAATATAAGACTCTCAACACTGCTGATTTTCCCTTAGGGTGCAACACATGACATCAGTTCTTTAAAGTCCATTGTTTCAACAAAAGAAAAGGGCAGCATGTCAACAGCCGACATTTTGGCAAATGTACTATTCCACAGACAAACCTTTACACTATTTTTGTGCAGCTTTTGACTTTTTTCTAAGACCATATTAAGTGCGGGATGGCAGTACATACTGGAAGAACTGTGTAACTTTATTGCTTTGATGCCCTCACTTGTGCAGGTGGTGGGGGTGATAGTGTTATATGTGGGCACTCTATGACTCTTGTTATCTCCAAAACCAAACTCAGAGTCATACTCCTCTGCAGCAGTAGTACAAAATCTTGGTGCACACACACACATCAACAGTACTTCAATTATGTACCCCAGACTCAGAGTTCTGGTTACATTTAGGAGTACTTCTACTGTTCCTATTTGGGGCATCTCTTATTGATAGTGTGTCTCCCAGACCTGTGGTTGGGCCTCAGGTGGGATGTCATTGATGAAGTGCCTAAGTGAGAGCCTACTTCCCCCTGCTCACATGCTCCTCACATAGACAACGTTTAGATTTTGGATCACGTGTAAAGTATCTCCATACTGCAAAAATCATAGACTTGGATTTCCTGAGAATCTGCTACTTCTGGGGCTAGATGTTGCTGAAATTGTACTACTACTAGGTGTCACAGGTGCTGCACTTCCAATAGCAGCAGAGACTATTATCAGAGCTAAGGTTGTGGATGCTGATAACCTGTGTTGTTGCTGGTTATTCAACACTATTTAGTGTGTATGGCTGAGTGAGATTTGAACTTGGAAATGGTGATGATGCTGATGATGACTAACAGGATGTATTTTTTAAACATTTTCTTGTCTAAGGTCAGACTTTCCAATTGTTTTATCAAACTGTTTTAGACAGGCGCAGTGATCCTTTTTAGTGGTGGAAGATTGAGCCTTTGAATTTCAGCTAATATTCTGACTATGTCATCACCATCTCTCTCACTTTTAACTTCATCTATATCTGGAGAAGAAGAGAATGCTGGGGGGATATTTTCTAGGTCTACATCATCATCATTACTCTTCCTCTTTAAGGGATTTTCACAACATTTGCTACTATTTTCAGGACAGGTGTTTTTATGCTTGTTTGTCTAGCTGTCAGATGCAGAAGTTGTTTGAGCTGCTACACATTCTTGCATTATACAATCAACACTGGAATATGACTTATTGTCATCTTCAGTGTTTTTAGAAGGTTTATTAATAGTACTGACACTGGTGGAAATTTTTGTGAGACTTTGACAAACTGCATCCTCCTCTAGAGGAAAGGGATCACCATCATTTATTGCACACACAGCAGCAACCATTGCTGCAGTCAGTTTTTGGACTATCACTTTACTTGCACATTCCTGCACTGCTCCTGATCCTTTTACCCTCTCCCTACCTCTTGTATATTAGCTGGAAATTACTCAACGGTTCCCCTATCCCTATCACTGTCAATAGAAAACCACACTTCCTGTTCAACAGCTTCTTTCTCCAGACTCCTCTAGGACAGCTAGATTAGGAAGAAACGTTTATCGTGGCTGCCTGTGTCTTCCCAGTCAGTCACACAGAATTTTGAGGTATTTGTGATGTCGACTTTTCTCCCTTCTCACAACCCAGACTCCCCTTACACAAAGATAACAGCCTGATCAGGAAGGAACTTGGATCACAGCTGCCTGTGTCTACTTAGACACACATAATTTTGGAGTATTTGGGGTAAACATCCTTTGTTCCCTTCTCATGACCCCTGATTCCCCTAGGACAGACATAAAAGCTAGATCAGGAAGAAACCTGGATCACAACTGCTGTTGTGCCTACTTGATCACAGAAAAATGTTGGGGTATTTGGAGTATACCTCCTTTGTTCCCTTCTCATATCCCCAGACTCCCCTAGCACAGAGGGATCCAAGGAACGGCCTTTGTCTACTCGGTCACACAAAATTTTGGAGTATTTGTGGAAAACCTCCTTTGCTCCCTTCTCTCATCCCCAGATTACCCTAAGACAGAGATAGCTCCCAGATCAGAAAGGAACTTGGATCACAGCTGCCAGTGTCTACTTGGTCATAAAAGTTTTGGTGGATTTGGGGTAAACTTACTTTGCTCCCTTCTCACACCCTCTGACTCCCCTGGGATAAGGAGAACAGTCAGTCAGGAAAAAACCTGATGCTGTTTGTGCCCACCCAGTCAGTCGCACAGAATATTAAGGTATTTGGGGTAATTCTCTTTTGGAACTTGTATCACAACTGCCTGTGTCTTCCTAGTAAATCACACCACATTTTGGGATATTTGGTGTTAACTTCCTTTCCCCCTTCCTGTCCCCCAGACTCCCCTAATAAAGAGGACAGTTTTCCTGCCTACAACACTTCCTAAACTAAGCTTCAACTCCATTTCTTCTCTAGAGCAAAAATGCGCTATTTTATCTTCCTCTTACAAACACAGAATGGCATGCTGTGGGAACCTGACACCACTTTTATACTATGCCTTAGAGAAAATAAGGGAAACCTGCCAGGTGACTGGGAGAAATTCAGTCTTCCAATTGTTTTCAATGTAATAAGCTAGGTGCAATATGTGAAAAAAATGGCACTTTTTGCTAAAAAAAATTCTTGTTCAGCAGAAAGTGACATTTTTTCCTGTTTCTATTTTGACATGAAATATTTCGACCATCCCTAGGTCCACCTTGCTGCTGTCCTTTAATAATACTACCAGAAACCACTACCAGCCAATATAACAGGCTGTGAATGATGCTACATTGTTGCCCACTGGTGGGAGGGAAACACAGTGAGCAGTGACAGTCATATAGTTTGTACTCTTCGCTCTTGTCCACATATTTGATGTCAGGTTTGTTTTTCTTTTTATATGAGGTTTTTAGCTCTTTGACCCCCACACCAACCGCCTGCTTTTTTGAAGCTTGAGTATGCCACTGGTGTACAATACAAAACATCAGTTTCTGTTTTCTACAAAAGAATATGGCAGCATTTCAATTACAAACATCTTGGCAACTCTGCCATTCCACAGACATACTGGAATTATTTTTGTGAAGTTTTTGAATCCTTCCTAGGAAATCAGAAAGTGTGGGTTGGCAGTACATGTCAGAAAAACTGTTTAACTTTATTGCTTTAACAACATGACTTGTGGAGGTGGTGGGAGTTTCAGTGGTGACATGTGTGGGCACTCCATGACTCTTGTCATTTACTACAACAAACTCAGAGTCATACTGCTCTGTTCCAGAAGTCATAGATGTAATTTCAAATGAATGAAATCTTGGCACAGTCTTACACATCAAAATCACTTATGCTCCTGCTAGTTGTGACACCTCTGACATTTTGATGGTGTGTCTCCCAGTCAGACCTGAGGTTTTGCTTCAGGTAGGATCTCAGTGACGAAATACCAAGGTGTTAGCCTGCTTTCCCTATACTTGCATGATTCTTACACAGAAAAGAAATAACAACATGCTTAGCTTTTGGATCATGAGTGAACTATATCCAAACTGTGGACTTCATTGACTGAGTTGTTCCTGAGTGCCTAGTACTACTACTACTACTACTACTAAGAATAATAATACTGCTGTTTCTCAACCAATATTATAGTTTTGGACAATTCAGGATCCCTAGCAAACTTAACAAAAATGCTCAAAAAAGCACTAAAAATCGATATGGATGTCATTACATTATGGCAGAGGTAGCCAACCCAATAGTACATGTTTTCAGAATATACAAGTTGGAGCACCGGTGTACTAATTAGTGGTTCAGTCACTTTAATTTATCCATCTGTATTCCAGAAATGATATACTGAAAACATTCACTGTTAGTAGCTCTCGAGGACAAAGTGGCTATTACTGCATTATGGCAGTAAATACTTTTCAGTGCTCACTTGTCTGGCCTGAAAAGCTGAAGGCAGCAAGGCTGGGAAAAAGGCATACCCAGATGAAAATGGCAATGACACCAACAGCCCCTCCTCCCATGTCCTTTTTATGAAAACCTATATGTTATAGAGATTTTCCTACTGAGTAAAACAAGGACACTCCCACTCCTGTCAGTGTTTTTATTAAAAAGTTATAACAGTTCAAATAATCAGGGAGTAAATTAACTATGGGTTTACTTCCTGATAGTTCTGACAGCATGACTCAGTAGTCTGTGTCACATTCTTTGGGCAACTGTTTGTCAATTACTCACCTCTCCTATAGAATGCAATAAAATGGCTAACTGGAATTAGACTACTAAAGGGTGCTATTAATGTAAAAAAATGAGTTTAAACTATAATAACTCTGGAAATATCCATCTCTCAGTGGTGGGAGTATGCTTGTTTTACTCAACAGGAAAAGCCATATATATGTTTTTCATAACAAAAGTTTACTGCTCCTTTAAGTTCCCTCAATCACCTTTCCTACACTCACCCAAGTCAACTTTAACCCCTCAGATGCCATACAATTTGGAACATATTGTTGTGAAATTGGGTTAGATAAATAAACAAATAATAATAAAAATAATTTAAAATTAAACAACTGACTACCGCCCTCCCCCAATAGCCTAACCAGGTCCTCCATTAAAGGGATAGTAATGTTTCATAATAAAAGCAGCTCAAATTTATCATCATAGTATTTGGACTTTGGAGAGTGTTATTTCAGTTCTGTCAGAGTTGCATTCCAGAGTAATTCAATGACAAAGTGTCCCCCTCCCGCCCCTTTTACTGATGTCACACTGTTCAGTCAGAGCAGAAGGGAGGTGCCCAGGTAGATTGCAGAGAGGGACAATCTTCAATTAAGATAAGGGAAAAACCTGAAAAGCTTGTCAAGGGGGGGCAGGACTTTCATTGTTTTCATAGGAATAAGAGTGTCCCTTGCTGTTATCTGTCTGGTCTATGGACTGCATTCCACATCTGAGAAGAGATTGCTTACACTAGGTAAAAGGGGCGGGAGGGGGAAACTTTGCTTGTGAATATCTCATAAACCATAAAGGTTTGAGAGATAAGACTTATATCATTCTTCATGTTTTTTTAATGCCTACAAAATAAAATAAAGTTAAAACGAAGTATTACTATCCTTTTAAGACCTCCATTGCTATTATGGCTGAAAGCTCATGCCATTCAATGCTTCCCAGCTGCCCTGCAGTGGTGTGGTTAAAGTAGTAAAAAATAAAAGCTCATTTTATTTAATGCCAAAATGGCCTTAAAGGGATAGTAATACTTCGTTTTATCTTTATTTTATTTTGTAGGCATTAAAAAAACGTGAAGAATGATATGTCTTATCTCTCAAACCTTTATGGTTTGAGAGATATTCACAAGCAAAGTTCCCCTCCCGCCCCTTTTACCTAGTGTAAGCCATCTCTTCTCAGATGTGGAATGCAGTCTATAGACCAGACAGATAACAGCAGGGGACAATCTTCTTCCTATGAGAACAATGTAAGCCCTGCCCCCCTTGACAAGTTTTTCCGTTTTTTTCCCTTATCTTAATTGAAGATTGTCCCTCTCTGCAGTCTACCTGGGCACCTCCCTTCTGCTCTGGCTGAACAGTGTTACATCAGTAAAAGAGACGGGAGGGGGATTACTTTATCATTCAATTACTCTTGAACTACAACTCTGACAGAATTGAAATAACACTCTCCAAAGTCCAAATACTATGATGATTAATTAGAGCTGCTTTTATTATGAAACATTACTATCCCTTTAAATAAATTGTGGGGGCATGACTTTATACCCCCATCTCCCCATCTTGATAAGATCAGGATGGAGACTACATGTTATGTTTTACAATTAAATAAATCAATATGGGGTGCATACACCACATACTAATTAGTTAGCACTAACTGTGTTGATGCATTTCATGATGATAATTTTGCCATGCCTGAGATTCTTGTCATCATATGAGTTGCATGTGTACAGATTATCAAGTCAGTCTGTTTCACATTCAGTATGAGGCAATAATTTAAATTGCAGAAGAGATGTATAAATGGCATACCTCCCAACATTTCACAAATGAAAAAGATATACTCCCAGCCAATGCCACTCACACACATATTAATAATAAAAATAATAAATATCAAAAAGTATTTTACCAGCAAGGATTCATCGATATTGTCTCTCATTTTCAAGAATGTTGTGGGGTATACATTCACACAAAGCAACAACAAGCAGGGTACAGTTGTAAATATACATACATATACCTCTGGTTGTACATGTAACTATAATGTGATGGCATTTTGAAACACTACAATTTTTGGCTTATGTTCTAAACTTGTACATACATATTGCACCTACATATTTGTATTGTATAACTGGTAAAGCACACATTCTGTGTGCATACATTAAAGGGATAGTAATACTTAAAATGTAAAAAAAAAATATGTTGTAGGGTTTATCCCCCTGAGTAAAACAAGAGTACTCCCACTGCTGACAGGTGTTTCATTCAAAAGTTATTAATTTTCAAAGTTGAATTTCTTAGGTGCAATATCACAGTGGCCTGAAATTGTACAGTGGCGCTGTTGCTACACCATCCTATGGAGATTTATGGTCCTGGGACCAGAGCTGTCCATAGGATCGTGTAGCAACAGCACCACTGTACAATTTCAGGCCACTGTGATGTTGCACCTAAAAAAATCAACTTTGAAAATTAATAACTTTTGAATGAAACACCTTTCAGCAGTGGGAGTACTCTTGTTTTACTCAGGGGGATAAACCCTATAACATATTTTTTTTTTACATTTTAAGTATTACTATCCCTTTAATGATCTATTTAGGGTAGACATGAACACACAGGTGTGTGTCTATAATCACTCTTGTACCTGCAGCATTAGTTTATCTGTGTTTCCTACAGAATGAACCAAACAGAGCTACCCTTTCCTTCTGTGCTGCCAGTGGCTAAAACTAAAAGTTAAATGAGTAACATTTGTTGTTTGAGTTCATAAAATAGTAGGCAGACCACATATTTTTCTTTTAAATCATCATTATAATCTTAAAGGGATTTTTTTATCCTTAAAGGGATGATTTGCAAAAGTTTCTTATCTGGCTAGTGCCAGAAACTAAGGATCTTTTCGATACACATTTTTACACTTTCAGTATTGATCAGGCACAGGAGGAGATTTATATTGATATGATTCTGGAGTATTCGATCAATAATGTCCAACAGCTCTGATATTTGATATATTTCTGTATACTGCCTTTTAGATTTAAAGGGATAGTAATACTTCGTTTTAACTTTATTTTATTTTGTAGGCATTAAAAAAACATGAAGAATGATATAAGTCTTATCTCTCAAACCTTTATGGTTTAAGAGATATTCACAAGCAAAGTTCCCCCTCCCGTCCCTTTTACCTAGTGTAAGCCATCTCTTCTCAGATGTGGAATCTGGTTGTATGACCAGACAGATAACAGCAGGGGACAATCTTCTTTGTATGAAAACAATGAAAGCCCTTCCCCCCCCCCTTGACAAGTTTTTCAGCTTTTTCCCTTATCTTAATTGAAGATTGTCCCTCTCTGCAGTCTACCTGGGCACCTCCCTTCTGATCTAGCTGAACGGGGGGGGATACTTAGCTTGTGAATATCTCTTAAACCATAAAGGTTTGAGAGATAAGACTTGTATCGTTCTTCATGTTTTTTTAATGCCTACAAAATAAAATAAAGATAAAACGTAGTATTACTATCCCTTTAAGAACCAAAATATATTTATTTTTCCTGTTCCTTTATACTTTGTGTGGATCCTGCACACAGATATAGCTGTTTACTTTTGTATAATTCTTTGTACAAAGCAAATAGATCTACATATCATTTTATATATTTATTCTTTAACTTAATTACATTTATCAATATTATTTTTTATGTATTCTTTGTTTTGATTATATATGAACAAATGCTCCGTGATTTCTATATAAATTTTGTATGTAACATTTAAAAATATGCTTTGATAATTTAACTCAGTGGTTCAGTCTACATTTTCCATGGGATCTGAATTATCCATATATCTACTTTGTCTTTAACTAGCATCCTTTTAGTTGACTTATTTAGTACTCCATACTTGCACTTGTTATGTATTTGTTTCTGAAGAAATAACTTTGTAGTTAAGAAATGCGTTGATCTGTTTTTTTAATATATACCACTGTGAATTATACAAGTAGTATTTTTAAATATCATTCACCAGTCTAATTTCTCATTTTAATGAAATAAATGTATCTTGATACTTTTCAGTCCAACATGTTTATTTGAGTATTATTATACCCTTTTTGGAGCCATATTTCTTGGCAAGGAGAGTGAGTTAATATATTTATCGGACCACCGATATTTGAAAACCGTAGATGACCGAGTAAGTGTGGTTCTTATTACCCTCACAAGCCTTCTAAGCCCTGGGATAGCCTGTTCCGCTTCCCAGGCAAAACTATAACTGTGAGTACCTTTGACCTCTTTGCTAATTTTTGGGGGCTTTTGGAGGATCATTACAAATATACATATAGCTGAGTATGGGCAGCTTTTATAATGACCCCACAAGCAGCTGTAGCTTGTCTGACTATACTTCATTCAAGTGCAGTCTCCAGTGAAATGAGTTGTGCTTTTCAAATAACATACCTTTCCTTGGAAAATATTGAGAATTCAACTGAACAAACCATATAATCAAATTATATATTCATTGAAATATTGTGATTTCTCCCATCAAATCAGGACCCCATTCATCCATCATCATAATTATATATCTATATTTATGGGACTCTATTTTTGTTTATGTTTTTGATTTTATGTATATAGTTCACGCTATGTGTGAGTTTTCTCTATTCTTTTTATGTATGCACTATGTACATAATGCTTTGAGAAGGAACAGTGGCGAAATTCCACCACTGAAATCGTCATCTGAAGGCACTATTTTATATTCTCACTAACACAGCCAAGTCAATTATCCCTCTGCATTGGAAATCCGAATTACGGTCTACTGTCTCCATTTGGATGGGTAGGGTCCAGTCTGTGTGTTATGCAGAGGCTCCATGCACAAATGACGCAAAGTTGGGCGGACTTCGAATGATTTTGGAACCCATGGCTTACATATCGAACTGTATTGCCTGAGCCTGACTAGTCTGATTTGTCAGTGAGGTATTTTACTGCCTGTAGTATGGTTAAACTCTCAATAAGGTGAGCTACCTCCTTGCCTCCCTTCCACCTCCCTTAACTCTTCCTTTCCCTCACTCTTCTTCAACCTCTCTCTGCCTCTGACTCTCCCCAACTTATATTCTGCCCCTACCCCCAACCATATGATTCACGATTGGCCTCCACTGTTATATTTATTTAATGTCTTGGGCGGTTGGTGGGCATACTGGTGTTTTATCTCTTATACCTTGCCAATTTAGAATTCCTTGATTTCTAACACTCTTGTTGGGCCTACACCTGAATGCAAGCTGATTCCCTCTAATTCCAGCCCCTAACCTTCTCTATTCTTTATGTCCATCCTCCTGTCTCTTTCTACTTTCTCTCTTATTTCTTCTTTCTATTTCCTCTTTCCTACACTTTGGTCCCTCCAGAGAGGTTGACCCTGTTGTTCTCACTTCATCTACCGTCTCTCTTTCTGTTCTTTTTCCCTTTTCTCTTTCGATTTTGAATTTTGTGAATATTTTTATATTTGAATGATTTATGTATCCTTCACTCCTTGTAATGTTTATTTTGAGGCGTGATTTGTCCTTATATACTTCTGTACGTTTCATTTCTCCAATAAAGTAAAAAATAAATAAATAAATCTGATGCAAACAATTAACAGATACAAACCTTTGAGGATAACTGAAGATTATTGTTTAATCCAAGGAGGTATAGCTATGAAAAAAATTTCAGAAATTAATATAGGAAACTCCATAAATAATTCAAAAATACGAATAGATATAGTATTACCTGAATGAAACATTGCTACGTTAGTAAGGCCTTCTGTTATGCAATGTATTTCAAAACCAATGCATTTCATACCCCTCTGTTACTCCTCAAGGGGTAACAGAGGGTATGAAATGCATTGTTTTGAAATACACTGCATAACAGTGGACCTCAAGACCTCAGATTAAGAGCCCCCAATTCCTAGGGTTTAGTTCCTCTTTAACCACTGTAAAGCTAGTCAGGTCCTCAATGCTAAAGTAGTCTGCTAATCTGTAGCATTCATTGGTTTAAAGCATTTTTATGTCACTTAAAATAGATAAAATACAATTGGCAGTAAGCTTGAAAACTGTAGAGGTGTATCTTATGGATTCTAAGCATATATAACATTATATTAGAATAAATGTAAAAAACAATTATGAAAATTAATAACTATCATTCCTATAAAGAGATATGCTTCCAAATACATTATTTGAAAATACAAAACATATTTTCAGGTTTCTACTGAATTTAATAAAGAACCATACTTTGAACATAACAAAAAAGTGTTGCTTAACTTTTCTCTGATACAATTAACTCAGACACAAAAGTCAGACTCAAACTTTTATTAAAAGTGTACAGTATCCTTTTACGTTATATAATATGTCTACTTTGTTACAGCTTTGATTGAATAAAACAGGTGCTCTGTTCTTTAACACCTCTCTTTTGACCTTTGAACACATTCTGATATCAAGAGTACTAAGACAACAACTAATGTTAGGCAATTCTGAAAGAGTATCCCTTTGTCCTTGAGGATCATCAGCTAGAAATCAGGTTGACATAATGTATGGAATCCAGATGGTTGCATGAAGGGTGTTGAAGTTATGAAATAATATGTAACGGAAACTATGATGTATCACTATCTCCACAGCTGGAACTAAGCAACATATCTCTAGGTATGACAGGATTGTCTTCATGGGCATGGGTAGGGAAAAGTCCTTGAGTATAAAGAAGATATAATGAAAATAACATTCAGCTATTGAATAAAATGTATGCATTGTTTATCACTTTGGCTAGGAAGTATATAAGATTGATGAAACCATTAATAAATGAAGTGACATATATATTCATATTCTCTCTAAGTGACATACCTTGAAAGTACAAAATCAGAAAATGATAATAAGTGTGGTCTTTCAGACTTAAATGTCGCACCTTAATGCTCAAACTCTGTATTGATAATTAAAATGAAAACATTTTCATATTAAATATATATATGTGTGTGTGTGTGTGTGTGTGTTTAGCTTTCAACCTACAAAAAAGTTAACAAATATGACAAAGAAGGGATAAAACATTCTAATATCCATGCAACTCCATTTTTTTTTTTTAAATAATCTTTATTTTGACATGGAAAATACAATACAACATTTCTTTGTCCAGTAATGCTTTCCAATACAGAGTGCATTCATACATTTAAAACATAAAACAATAACATTCTTAATACCTGCAACGCAGTGTACTTTGGCAGCGCACAGGTACATCACTTTATTGAACTCAACACTTGTACTTTATTTCACTGTATTAAAGTCTCTGTGGGCATTCGCCTGGGGGGGCTGGGATATGGGGCATGGGTCAGGGTAGGTCAAGGGGCCAAGGGGAGGTGACAGAGATATTGAGCCATTGGAGGGGATGCTAGTCCTCCTCTTCAGGGCTGTCCAAGATGTTATAGTCTCTTAGCAGACTGTGGATCAGTCTGCGACAGTCCTGTGTTGTCACCTGTGCTCTTCTCAGCACCAGACGATTCCTTGCAAACCACAGAGCGTCTTTGGCACAGCACATGATGCGCCAGGCTTCCTGGATAGCACCATACGAGTGTGTCACTGGAAATAGTCCATACAGTGCCGAGTGGTACGACAAGTGTCTCTTTGAAACAGAGTCTTTGAGTTCATTTTCCAGGTCATCCAACAGAGCTTGGGCAAAGGGGCACTGCCAAAAAACATGCAGGGCAGTTTCTTCTGCTACACATCCTCTAGGGCATGCAACTCTTCATGTCAATGTCAATGTCAATGTCAATGTCAATGTCAATGTCAATGTCAATGTCAATGCAACTCTTCAGTATGAGGTTGGTTTTACTGGCTTGCTATTGAGGATTGGTGCACATGTGGAGCACAAACTGAAAAGGTTATGGTGGGGAAAAAAGTGAATGAAAACCCCTTCCACCTGAATTTGGTGGGTGGTAGATACAATGTTAAACAAAATTTGACATACCAGTCAAGCCATAAGACTTGTTTTTCCCACAGAAATCACTTTTTGCAGTGTTGTTACTACTGCAAGGGATTCTAGGTAGGCATATGCAAATAAGTTTAACAAGGAGTCACCTTTTTGCCTCAAATTCCACTTTATACATGGATTCCTCAGAGTATGTGTATGCTGAGTAACAGCTTTAAGACACAACTCAGTGAGAGATGCAAAGCCAGTGAACCACTCATGGACAGCTGTTTCGTTGTCAATGCAACTCTTCAGCAACTAATATGAGAGTTCCATTACAATTTCTGATATTGAATAATGCAATCTTTCCTTTGAAAATATAAAACTGTAGTAATGCAAAATTAAGACATAGGCACATGCTGAATCCTGTTAACCCTTTGAGTGCCAGAGAGGTAGACCCAGGATAATAATAATAATAATAATAAAATGCTACATACTCTGCCAACAGATCCTTAGGATTGCACCACCCTGCATGTCAATCCTATCTGGGGTTAAAAATCTCAGTCCAGCAGTTGTGCCCAGCATGCATACATTTTTCCAGCACCCTGACCAAACAGGATTGTTGAGAAAATAGTCAGCCACCCCTAGATGCGTTCAGTACCCTTAAAAGCAAAAGTCTCGTAGCCAGGATCTTGGTCCATACAGGATTTGCAAGCCGACTGCAGAGAGATGAAGCTCTTGTCCACAGGAAGAACCTGAGACCAGATATCCAGAGAATGATGTATGAATACAAAATTAATAATTAGTGCATCTGTAACATGTAGATTAAAAGGAGAAGCTCCATATAACATGGAATGAAAGTTTTTGAAACAATGTTAAGTATCAACAGTTCATGTCCTTCTAAAAATATGACTGCGTGAGAATAAAGAATGATGTTATTATGGTCACAACCTAAAGTAAAGTAACACGAAATACAGTTCTTTGCCGGCAAATTCATATGCAAACTGGAACTTTTTCTCAGAATACCATTTGTTTCAGACAATGCATCTTTATAACCAAGTGTTTTAATCTCCAGCACTGAGCACGGTCATTAGGATGGGAATTCAGAAGAATAAAGATATGTATGTCAAAGGCAAAATAGCGTTGGTTCTGCCAAACAAACATCTATGCCAAGGGATAAACCATCAGTTTATTTCAAACAAATGTCAATGTGCATTACACCACAGTTTAACAAGTGACTTATTTGAACATAAGCAGGGACAAAAATGTATTCATTTACTTATGTTCACGGAATTTGGGTGGCTTTCTAGAAAGCCAGCATGGACATTTCAAGAGTGGTTTCTTTAATCCAATTTAGTAAGAAGCATTTCACGTACCGTTTATTAATGGAAACAGGCCTAACCAGGATGGAACTCGGCAGTCAATAGAAAGAGTAAAATAAGGGTTATTTAGAGGTAAATGAAATCTAGTCTTATGAAAAAAGAAATAAATACATTTACTTGACAAACACAAAAGCTAATTTTATGAATATATACATCTTGGCAATATTTAGCAACGTTCATAGAGTTTGTTTAGTCAGAGGCCAGACTTAACCCCTTAGTGACAGATAATTTACCTGGTAAGTCCAGAAAGTCATTCGCTATAATGGAAAAAAAAAAAAACTGTCATTAATTAATACAGTGATTAGATAAAGATCTGCTGCCAAAATTCACAAGTCATGTTGTATTCTGGCTATTAAACACTCATACGCACAAAGGCAGAAGAGGAGCATTTCTGGAACAAACCAGGCGCACCATAGGAAATAGGTAATTATTCCCCAAACCTCCACTGAATTAAATGGGACTTTTAATCATTTGAATGTAGAGAATGCAGTGGAGACCTCTTCAGCATTCAAGGGGTTAAAAGACCATTTAAATTTATGGGAATGGTTATTTCCCATTTTGTTGATATGCATATGGTCTAAAGTTTCCAAAACACTGTTCTAAATGTATAAAAGGCTAGGGTGCCCTGTGTCCTTGCCACACCCCTAGAGGTGGTATTAGGGAGTTATGTAAATCCCTCCCTACTGCTACCAGGTGGAACCTGCCTCCTTCCCCAGCCAAGTCTCAGTAAAGAAATGGTTAAGGGCAGTGATCTGAAAAGGAGCCCCTGTGACCACTCCTGTTCAAATCATTTCAGTGGTCACTCTTGTTCAAATCACTTCCACTGATTTAAATGGTACTTTTAAGCATTTGAATGTAGAGAATGCCGTTGAGACCTTTCTAGCATTCAAGGGTTAAAAGCACCATTTAAGGAGGGGCGTGTCCTGACCCTTGATGATGGCGGACGCATAATAGAGAATCTCCGGGACGTTTTGGTTCCTAATTCTAAATTTAGCATCTACAAGCGGGTTCCTTATCAAACCCTGGCAGAGATCGTCACTGGTCTGCATGAAAGGCAAGAGAAAACCTCAGACTAAGGCAGCGAAATCTATTGTTCGCTTATTAAAGTGTCGGCCTGCTCTGACACCTACTACGCAGCAAGAAATTCCCTTCGCGCCACTTTCTCTACCTCAAGAAGACAGCAGTGAAGGGACCGCTACACTCTCCACCATGGCGTCAGGTGGAACGGAGATCATCTTTCCAGGATCAGGGGCAGCTACTGAGCTCTCACCCCTCGAAACTTTTATGTCTAGAGAGGAACTATTGAAACGTCTTGCGGATTTACCTTCTAAAAAAGACATACTTTCGGCTGCAGAAGATGTTAAAGCTTCTCTCCGACATGAAATTTCCTCTATACGTGCTGATCTCCACCAACTGCACCAGAGGGTGACATACATGGAGGAAGAACGAAATACCACGTCGGAATATATAACCAACTTAGAGCGCACTATCTCTGAGCAACATGATCGTATCACCCAATTATCTCGTCAGATGGATGATCTGGACAACAGGGGCAGGCGCTGCAACATTCGAATTAAACATCTTCCAGAGTCTGTTCTCCCTCAGGATCTGAGGTCTACGGTTCAGGACCTGTTTCATTCTTTATTGGAAAACTCATCTTTCAAGGAAATTAATATTGAAAGAATACATAGAGCCCTTCGTCCGAAGGATAATGGTACTCCGAGAGATGTTATTGTCTGCTTACAGAGGTTTGAGATTAAAGACTTCATAATGCAAAGATGCAGAGAAAAAGGATCGCTTCGTTGTGCTGGGGCCAACATTCAACTTTTTAACGATCTCTCTCTTAACACCCTCAAGCAAAGGAGAGCCATCAAGCATCTCACGGATTATCTGAGACAGAAGCAAGTAAAGTATAGATGGGGATTCCCCTTCTCCTTATCCGTGACTCATAATGGAGTTACACATACGCTGTTCTCTCCTGCGGAGATCCCTACCTTTTGTATGGCCCTGGGATTACCTCCTCCATCCGAAAATCCAGCTTTGTCATCTACCCAACATCCTAAACCTCAGAGACGTCCTGAGGGTTCCCCTGAAGTCGCGAATGTTAAGAAGAAGCAGAGACGGTTGAACATGTCTATTGCAGCAGAACCATCTTCAGTTCCTGAATGGACATGAACTTTTCCAGGCACCCTGGGTGCTTTTCATCAAGGTCTACCGGACTGTTACGTTAAGTATATTTTGGATGACTTAGTTGTCCAATCTAGTGACTGCATAGTCACCCTTTTACTGTTTAACTTGCTGTTTGCTAGATATGGTGTATTACGTTGAATTTTATATTGCTCGAGATATAAGATGTTCCTATACTCATTTAATGTTTCTTATGTTGACAGGTTCTATTGTGTCTTTTATCTGTTGAAGGACAAATTAGTCTTACGATTGCCAGAGTAGATGGGAGAATATTGTATTGCCTACTTTCAGAAAGAAAGGAAAATAGAGGGGGGAAAAAAAAAAAATAACAAACCTTTTTTCTCTCTATGTTGCTTCTTAACTTTACTGATTACATTATTGATAATAACCTTATACTTTGGTTTCAGAGGCAAGGGAAATTAAATCTCTCTGTAATTCTTACTATAATTATGCCCTTCACTTCTCCCATTTATGCTGGCAATACTATGCAACATGTTGCTTACTATTTATGCCTTGGATTGGCACCCACACATTCTCCGGTTTCTCTTTAACTCAAAGGGGTAATGTTTTATTAAGCATACCAAACTTTATATCCCTAGAAGGGGTTTTGTGTTATTCTATGGGAGTTGGTTTTAGTAACTGACCCATTCATGTTGGTACATTACCGACTTAAAAGTTAATTACTTGTCTTCTCCAAGCATTATATGATATGGTACATGTATCTGACAAGGGAAAATTGCTTCTTTCACTATTCTTTGAGTCTTGTACAAACTTGGGTTTGGTACCCGGTGAATGTGGGGATGCTACCCTAAGGCATATAGCCTTATTATATTCATTGTGAACACTTAGGTTTCTACTCCAACTGACTGCTCAAGTTAGTGTGGTCTATTTAGCCTCTTGAGGAGTTAGAGATGGTAATTGCAAGATATATTTTGCTGCTGTCCTCCCCTTTAGGGTTTTAGATGTACGAGGCTTTCCTGGAGTTTCAAGCAACTCCATTATATATTTTTAACCCATGGAAGCATTACCATGCTCATCACTGCTCTTGATATAATTTTATTCCCTGAATGTTTCTTTCAACAACACAATGTTCTTTTATTTTCTTTTTTTTTTTTATTTATCAACGGATATTCTATATTTAAGGGGAATCTTAGGATATAATAGCTGTTTATTAAGGTTTAAATGTGTGTTGAAGGTGTTCATGTAACCAATATACATTCATGTTTGCCATTTGTTTAAATTCATGTCTCCAGTTTGCGAGACTGCTTTATTCACGTTTTTCTTTTAATAATAAGGCCCCTTTTCTGGAACCATAACGTTCCCAGTCTTCCTTTAACCCCACATCTGCATAATGGATGTAGTATTTCTTTTTGGAGGCCAACGTGTCTCTCTATTGAATGTCAATCTGTGGTGCATCTCCCTTTTCTTGTTCCTATCTGGCTTTCAACTTAAAGTGTGGGCCTTTGTTTTCTTCCATCTCTCTCTACTGGTGTTCATTAGTTCTTTTCTGTGTTTCTGTCCCTTTTTTTCTTTTCACTTCCCTTCTTCTTGTGGCTGTTGCGGCATTGGGGACTTCCGGGGGTTATGTCTCCAGTTTGTGATTTCTCATAAATCATGTCCATAACTAAGTTAGTCTCCCTGAATGTCAAAGGGCTTAACTCTCCGACTAAAAGATCTTTAGCTCTACGTGAATTCGAGAGATCCAAAGCAGATATAATTTTTGTTCAGGAAACTCACTTTTCCTCCCGTTCCCAACCTAAATTTCATAATGCTAGATACCCAACTTCGTATTTTTCCTCGGCCCAGGAGAAGAAGAGTGGAGTGGCAATTCTTATAAAAGCAAATCTCCCTTGGTCTTTAATTTCTATAAAGGTTGATCCAGAAGGTCGTTTTCTACTTTTACATGGTCTCCTTTTTGACAAACCAATATCACTCCTTAATGTTTATTGTCCTAATAAGAACCAAATATCTTACCTTAAGAAAATACTGGTTATGTTGGAGGAGGAGACTGACTGCAATACAATTATGGGGGGAGACTTTAATATTGCGTTGGAGCCGGATTTAGATTCTTCCTCTGGTAAGACTCTTTTCAAACATTCACAATTACACTCCTTACGGTGTAAATTTGCTGACCTACATCTAATTGATACTTGGAGAACTCTACATCCTTCTGATAAGGATTTCACATTCTTCTCTTACCCTAACAATAATTATAGTAGAATCGACTATATCTTTATTTCTCAGTTTCTTTTGCAGTCTCTGTCCTCTTCATCAATTGAGGAGGTGGTTTGGACTGATCACTCTCTTGTGTCTATTTCACTAAATTTAAATCCTCAACAGGTTTCACCACGTATTTGGAGGTTGGACGAGTCCCTTTTATCTAATAGCTCTATTAGGGAAAAAGTATTATCTCACCTGACAAACTTTTTTTCATCTAATGACACTCCTGATGTCGGTTCCCCAATTCTGTGGGAATCACATAAATGTTATATTCGTGGTATTCTACTTAGTCTTGCAATTCATGCTCGGCGTGAAAAAAAGAGGCACATATCATTACTGGTAGATAAAATCAATTCTCTTTCAAAAATACATAAAAAGCCGTTTAAAACTGTTGACCGTGAGGAGCTTGATAAAGCAAAATCACAACTGAAAGATTTACTTATGAGCCAATCGATTAAATCTTGTATGTGGGCTAAGTTTCAGCACTTTATTTCTGGAGATAAGTGCGGTAAATCTTTAGCACGTTTTGTTAAAACTCGTAGACGTTTGATTCGAGTTTCTCAAATTCGAACTCCTGAAGGTCCATGTGTTAAAACATATTCTGGAATCGCAAGTACTTTTAGATCCTTCTACCGGGACTTATACAACTTAAAACCTACATCTTGCCCTATTTCTATTGAACGTATCCAAGACATCAAAACCTTTTTATCCAAAGCTGCATGTCCTAAATTGAGTGCCTTTCAAGCTCAGTCATTGGAGGCTTTGATTACTGAGGAAGAACTACTACAAGCAATTAGCATGAAACAGGGTAAAAGCCCTGGGCCAGATGGATTGTCTCTTTCTTATTATCGCAATTTTCAATCCTCTCTTCTACCCTATATGTTAAAAACTTTCAATGCTGTTCTTTTAGGTGCTACCTTCCCCAAACAAGCGCTGATGTCACATATCGTAGTCATCCCTAAACTCAATAAGGACCAAACTATCTGTAGTAACTACCGTCCAATCTCCTTGTTAAACCTGGATATAAAAATTTTCGCGAAGATCTTGGCGTCCAGGTTAAAACCTCTTTTATCATTCTTATTACATCCTGATCAAGCTGGTTTCGTTCCAGGGCGAGAAGCTAGACACAACACAACTACGGTAATTTCATTAATCCATATGGCTAAAAAGAAGAAAATTCCTACTGTGTTTCTGTCCACCGACGCTGAAAAAGCTTTTGACAGGGTAGATTGGACATACATCTCAGAGGTTTTAAAATACATTGGACTGGGCTCTATCATGTACACAGGCATTATGAATTTATATTCAGACCCCTCTGCATCAGTGTTGGTCAATGGTACTCTTTCTCAACCTTTTAATATTACGAATGGCACGCGTCAGGGGTGTCCACTATCTCCCCTTATTTTTGTATTAACATTAGAGCCTCTTCTTAATGTGATTAGAAATAATGAGCTTATTCATGGCTTAAGTTCTGGACCATATGTATTTAAGACTGCAGCATTTGCGGATGATGTAATTTATTTTGTTTCCAGACCCAGTGAATCTATTCCTCACTTAATCTCTGACTTGGAGGAATATTGTTCCCTTTCCCAAGCTCGGATGAATTACAACAAGTCAGAAATCCTTAACATAAATTTAAAGGAGGATGATGTGAATTCCTTAAGAAGTCAGTATCAATTTCGTTGGGCTCCATCCCAAATATCATATTTAGGTCTGCAATTATCAGCTACAATACATAATTTGGCTGATATTAATATCAATCCTCTCATTGCTTCAGTAGCAGAGGACCTTAAAAGATGGAATGGTTTATATGACTCTTGGATGGGACGTACTAATGTTATCAAGATGATGGTCCTACCAAAAATTTTGTATATTTTCAATACTCTTCCGATACATCTCCCTGTTCGTCTTTTGAATCAATTAACTTCCCTTATATCCTCTTTCATTTGGGCTTGCAAAAAAAGACGCTTAAGTTTACATATTTTGCAAGAACCAATACAAAGAGGAGGCATGGGCTTGCCGAACTTGATAACCTATCAACAGGCTTCATCATTAGCTAAAACCTTTGATTTTTCTTTGCCCACTCCTCCTAGGTGGGTACAAACTCTGTATGACGAATTAGAGCTTGTCAATCCAGCCCAGCTTCTTTGGCTTTCCCCCTCTCACCCGGCCTCTCGTCACTTATCACATCCTATATTGGGTCATATTTTGAACACTTGGAGACATGTTAATGACTCTTTTCAGCTAGCTCCCTATCCTTCCCCTCTTAAATCCATTGTGGATAACCCTGACTTTCCTCAGGGTATCGGGAACTGTAGTTTGAGGAAATGGAAACACAAGAATATTGATACCATTAAAAATATGGTGAACTCGGATGGCTCGTTGAACTTGACTAAGGTTTGTTCATCTTTAAATGTTACATCTCTTAATTGGCTGCTTGTGGATCAAATTTCTCATTGGCTTACGAAAGCACGTGTAACAAGTTCTTATATGAGAGGCTTGACTAAATTTGAAAGATCTTTTCTTTATCCTCCGTTGTCATTTAGACCTCTCTCCTTTTGTTATGATCTTTTGACTACCTCACGTCCTCCTACTAAACATTATTTCACTGTTTTATGGGAACGAGACCTCTCGATTTCACTCTCTACGTTGCAATGGAATAATATATTTCGTAACTTTTCTAAATCCATTAGAGATATACCAACACGTGAGTTGAATTATAAGATCGCAACAAGATGGTACATGACTCCCTATAAATTAATGTTAATTTTTCCAAATGTCTCCCCCATGTGTTGGAGATGTAATGCTGATGTTGGAGATCATAAACACATCTGGTGGACTTGTCCCATCATAAGTGATTTCTGGTCTCAAATTTTGAATCACATAAACACGGCTTTATCTCTGGATATTCCTAAAGACTAGTGATGAGCGAGCACCCCAATGCTCGGGTGTTCGGGTGCTCTGACCGAGCACCCCCGGAGGCTCGAGTGCTCGGCCGAGCACCCGAGCCCCATTGAAGTCAATGGGAGGACTCGAGCATTACACCAGGCACCCCCTGCTCTGATGAGGGGAGGGTGCCTGGTCCATAGGAAAAGGGCAGAAAATGATGGAAACACCACAGAAATGGTTCAGGGACAGCATAGGGAGGATGTCTGGATGCATCTTGGACTCCAACATCGCTGCTGGGAACGATCTTTCGCCCGTAGTACGCCATTTTTACAGACTGACCGTAAAACACACAAAAAGGAAAATAAAAACGACTTTAGGCGAAAAATTGTTACCAAACAGTATTTGCTGTATATTTACTTGTATATCATCTGCAAATTCTCCCAAAAATTTCCTCGATTTTTCTGAACTGAGGCCATGATTAAGAGGGAAACGTGCGCAGAGGCAAATTCTCCCAAAAATTTCCTTGATTTTTCTGAACTGAGGCCATGATTAAGAGGGAAACGTGCGCAGAGGCAAATTCTCCCAAAAATTTCCTCGATTTTTCTGAACTGAGGCCATGATTAAGAGGGAAACGTGCGCTGAGCCGACCATCTAAAACATTATGGGTGAGGGTCTGCTGCGGAGCTGACCATCCTAAACATTATATGCGAAGGCCCGCTAGTGAGCTGACGCTATAAAACATTATATGAGAGGGCCCGCTAGAGAGCTGACCCAATAAAACATTATATGAGAAGGCCCGCTGGTGAGCTGACCTATAAAAAAATTGTCAAACGGCGCCCGCTGGTGAGCTGGCCCTATATAAAAATTATATCACAGGGCCCGCTGGTGAGCTGGCCCTATATAAAAATTATATCACAGGGCATATGGAAGAGGAGGAGGAGGATGAGAAGATTAAGAGTCAACCATATACCCGTTTTTTGGGTGGAAGGGGTGAATGGGAATACAGAGTATTCCCATCATTGTAAATAACATATATAAAGTGAGTTTATGTTCCCCCAGGGCTTTCCTCCAGTGGAGTGGAGAAGTCAGGGGAAATCCAGGCCTTGTTCATTTTTATAAGTGTCAACCTATCAGCATTGTCAGTGGAAAGGCGGATACGCTTATCTGTTATGATGCCACCAGCAGCACTAAATACCCGCTCAGACAGAACGCTGGCGGCAGGGCAGGCCAGCACCTCCAAGGCGTAGAGTGCCAGTTCATACCACATGTCCAGCTTACACACCCAGTAGTTGTAAGGCACAGAGGGATCATTGAGGACGCTGACACGGTCTGCTACGTACTCCTTCACCATCTTCCAAAACTTTTCCCTCCTTGTGACACTAGGCTGCGCATCAGGGTGAGGGTGCTGGCGGGGTGTCATGAAGGTGTCCCACGCCTTGGAGAGTGTTGCCCTGCCTTTGTCGGAACTGCTGTGTGCTCCCCTTTTCTCCCCTTCTCGGTTGGCCAAGGTAGCACGTACTCTGCCGCCAGCGTTGTCAGATGGAAAATTTTGGAGCAATTTTTCAACAAGAACCTTCTGGTATTGCACCATTTTGCTTGTCCTCTCCACCGGAGGAATGAGAGATGAGAAATTCTCTTTGTAGCGGGGGTCCAGAAGGGTGAACACCCAGTAATCCGTGTTGTCTAAAATGCGTATAACGCGTGGGTCACGGGAAAGGCAGCCTAACATAAAGTCAGCCATGTGTGCCAGAGTACCAACAGGCAAGATTTCGCTGTCCTCACCAGGAGGATGACTCTCAATCTCCTCATCCTCTTCCTCCTCTTCTGCCCACCCACGCTGAAGAGATGGAACTAAAGTTCCATGGCTACCCTCTGTAGCGGAGGCAACCGTGTCTTCCTCCTCCTCCTCCTCCTCCGCCTCCTCCAATTGTCGCTGAGAAGACGAAGTGAGGGTGCTCTGGCTATCACCTTGTGTAAGCTCTTCCTCCCGCATTTCCACCTCTTCCACATGCAAAGCGTCAGTTTTAATTGTGAGCAGCGAGCGTTTCAGTAGACACAGAAGTGGGATGGTTACACTGATAATAGCGTTATCACCGCTCACCATCTGTGTCGATTCCTCAAAATTGCGTAAAACCTCACAGAGGTCTGACATCCATTCCCACTCCTCACTTCTGATTACAGGAAGTTGAACGGAGAGGCGACGACCGTGTAACAGCTGGTACTCCACTACTGCCCTCTGCTGCTCACAAAGCCGGGCCAACATGTGGAAGGTGGAGTTCCAGCGCGTGCTCACATCACACAGCAGCCGGTGAGCTGGCAATTGTAAGCGCTGCTGCAGCTTCAACAGGCCGGCTGCAGTTGTAGATGACTTACGGAAATGTGCACACACGCGGCGCACCTTGGTCAAGAGATCATGCACATTGGGGTAGGTTTTTAGAAATCGCTGAACCACTAAATTAAATACATGCGCTAGGCATGGTACGTGTGTGAGCTTGCCGAGCTCCAAAGCCGCCACCAAGTTACGCCCATTATCACACACAACCATGCCTGGTTGCAGGTTGAGTGGCGAGAGCCACTGCTCGGTCTGGTGACTAATCCCCTACAGCTCTGAGGCCGTGTGCTGTTTGTCCCCAAGGCAGATCAGCTTCAGCATGGCCTGTTGACGCTTCCCCACTGCAGTGCTACACTGCTTCCAGCTACCGGCTGATGGGGGAGTGGCGCTGCGTGCAGAGAATTCGGAGGTGGAAACGGAGGAGGAGGAGCCAATAACGTAGGTGCTGGCGGAAACCCTGATGGAGGTAGGGCCCGCAATCCTCGGCGTGGGTAGCACCCGTGCCATCCCAGGGTCCGAGTCGCTCCCAGCCTCCACGACATTCACCCAGTGTGCCGTCAGGGAAATGTAGCGTCCCTGGCCACAAGCACTTGTCCATGTGTCAGTCGTTAAGTGGACCTTCCCAGTAACTGCATTGGTCAGGGCACGGGTGATGTTACGGGACACATGGTGGTGTAATGCGGGGATGGCACACCGGGAAAAGTAGTGGCGGCTGGGGACCGCGTACCGAGGGACAGCTGCTGCCATCAGGCTGCGGAAGGACTCAGTCTCCACAAGCCTAAATGGCAGCATTTCGATGGCCAGTAATTTGGAAAGGTGTGAGGTTAGTGCTATGGCCTGTGGGTGGGTGGCTGGGTATTTTCGCTTGCGCTCAAATGCCTGGGGTAACGACATTTGGACGCTGCGCTGGGACAGGGAAGTAGATGTGGTCGCTGATGGTGCTTCAGATGGTACAGGTGCAGGGCGGGAGGTATGCGGGCCTGCGCCTTCGACAGGCGATTGGCCGGCACCGAAAACAGGGGAAGAGGAGGCAGTGGTGTGGCCTGCAGACACAGATGGGCGATCCAGGCGTTCCTCCCACTTACTACGGTGCTTGGATGCCATGTGTCGGATCATGCTGGTGGTGGTGAGGTTTCTAGTGTTCATGCCTCGGCTCATTCTGGTGTGGCACAGGTTGCAAACTACAATTCTTTTGTCGTCCGCACTTTCCTTAAAAAAACGCCATACCGCGGAACACCTACCCCTTGGCAAGGTAGATTTATGCAAGGGGGTGCTCCGTGGAACATTTGCGGGCCGGTTTGGTGCGGTCCGCCTTCTTTCTGTAGCCACACCACTGCCTCTTCCAGCCTGTTGCGGTGCTGCAGATGGCTCACCCTCAGGACTGCTGTCATCGCTCGGCTCTACACCTTCCCAGGTGGGGTCAGTCACCTCATCGTCCACCAAGTCCTCCTCCACTTCCTCACTCTGATCATCCTCCTCATGTCTTGATCCCACCACATACTCAGTCATTGACAACTGTATATCATCCTCCTCAACAAGGTCTTGAGACAGTAATAGTGGTTGATTTAATGGCAACTGTGTCTCATCATCATCATCATCATCCACTACTTCCTTTGACCTTAAATGCCGTTCACATCTGTCATCTTCTTGTGATTGGGTACCCTCTAGAGGTTGTGAATCAGGGCACAAGATGTCATGTTCCTCTGCAAGCGTGCTTGGAGAGAGGGTCAAATGAAGGATTGGTGATGAGACGAGCTCCTCACTATATCCCAGTGTGGGATCACTTCTTTGACCAGACCGTGTATGGTGGGAGGAAGGATGATCAGAGTGAGGATTATGTTGACCAGACTCTTGGCTACTGAGAGTGGACTTGGTGGAAGACAGGGTGGTGCTTAACCGACTGGAAGCAGTATCAGCTGACATCCAACCGACCACCTGTTCGCAGTGGTCGGACCTCGAGAGTGATGTCTTGCGACGCCCTGTAAAATGAGACATGAAGCTAGGTATGGTGGATGTCTTTCTTTCTTGTGCTCTGGCACCAGGCACAGTTTCTCCGCGTCCTGACCCGCGCCCTGAACTATCAGGATCACGTCCACTTCCCCGTCCCTTTTTACCCGCCTTCTTCATATTACACGGAATATGTGCTGCAAATCTGCAACTGTGCAGAGTACACAGAATATGCTGCTAAACTGCGGCGAAGCACACTGAATGGAATATGTGACTTTGATATTTTAGTTTGAAGACTTAACAGTATTTCTTCCTATTCTGCAACTGTGCAGAGTACACAGAATGTGCTGCTAAACTGCGGTGACGCACACTGAATGGAATATGTGACTTTGATATTTTAGTTTGAAGACTTAACAGTATTTCTTCCTATTCTGCAACTGTGCAGAGTACACAGAATGTGCTGCTAAACTGCGGTGACGCACACTGAATGGAATATGTGACTTTGATATTTTAGTTTGAAGACTTAACAGTATTTCTTCCTATTCTGCAACTGTGCAGAGTACACAGAATATGCTGCTAAACTGCGGCGAAGCACACTGAATGGAATATGTGACTTTGATATTTTAGTTTGAAGACTTAACAGTATTTCTTCCTATTCTGCAACTGTGCAGAGTACACAGAATGTGCTGCTAAACTGCGGTGACGCACACTGAATGGAATATGTGACTTTGATATTTTAGTTTGAAGACTTAACAGTATTTCTTCCTATTCTGCAACTGTGCAGAGTACACAGAATATGCTGCTAAACTGCGGTGACGCACACTGAATGGAATATGTGACTTTGATATTTTAGTTTGAAGACTTAACAGTATTTCTTCCTATTCTGCAACTGTGCAGAGTACACAGAATATGCTGCTAAACTGCGGCGAAGCACACTGAATGGAATATGTGACTTTGATATTTTAGTTTGAAGACTTAACAGTATTTCTTCCTATTCTGCAACTGTGCAGAGTACACAGAATGTGCTGCTAAACTGCGGTGACGCACACTGAATGGAATATGTGACTGATATTTTAGTTTGAAGACTTAACAGTATTTCTTCCTATTCTGCAACTGTGCAGAGTACACAGAATGTGCTGCTAAACTGCGGTGACGCACACTGAATGGAATATGTGACTTTGATATTTTAGTTTGAAGACTTAACAGTATTTCTTCCTATTCTGCAACTGTGCAGAGTACACAGAATATGCTGCTAAACTGCGGCGAAGCACACTGAATGGAATATGTGATTTTGATATTTTAGTTTGAAGACTTAACAGTATTTCTTCCTATTCTGCAACTGTGCAGAGTACACAGAATGTGCTGCTAAACTGCGGTGACGCACACTGAATGGAATATGTGACTTTGATATTTTAGTTTGAAGACTTAACAGTATTTCTTCCTATTCTGCAACTCTGCACAGTACACAGAATGTGCTGCTAAACTGCGGCGAAGCACACTAAATGGAATATGTGACTTTGATATTTTAGTTTGAAGACTTAACAGTATTTCTTCCTATTCTGCAACTCTGCACAGTACACAGAATGTGCTGCTAAACTGCGGCGAAGCACACTGAATGGAATATGTGACTTTGATATTTTAGTTTGAAGACTTAACAGTATTTCTTCCTATTCTGCAACTCTGCACAGTACACAGAATGTGCTGCTAAACTGCGGTGACGCACACTGAATGGAATATGTGACTTTGATATTTTAGTTTGAAGACTTAACAGTATTTCTTTCTATTCTGCAACTGTGCAGAGTACACAGAATATGCTGCTAAACTGCGGCGAAGCACACTGAATGGAATATGTGACTTTGATATTTTAGTTTGAAGACTTAACAGTATTTCTTCCTATTCTGCAACTGTGCAGAGTACACAGAATATGCTGCTAAACTGCGGTGACGCACACTGAATGGAATATGTGACTTTGATATTTTAGTTTGAAGACTTAACAGTATTTCTTCCTATTCTGCAACTGTGCAGAGTACACAGAATATGCTGCTAAACTGCGGCGAAGCACACTGAATGGAATATGTGACTTTGATATTTTAGTTTGAAGACTTAACAGTATTTCTTCCTATTCTGCAACTGTGCAGAGTACACAGAATGTGCTGCTAAACTGCGGTGACGCACACTGAATGGAATATGTGACTTTGATATTTTAGTTTGAAGACTTAACAGTATTTCTTCCTATTCTGCAACTGTGCAGAGTACACAGAATATGCTGCTAAACTGCGGCGAAGCACACTGAATGGAATATGTGACTTTGATATTTTAGTTTGAAGACTTAACAGTATTTCTTCCTATTCTGCAACTGTGCAGAGTACACAGAATATGCTGCTAAACTGCGGCGAAGCACACTGAATGGAATATGTGACTTTGATATTTTAGTTTGAAGACTTAACAGTATTTCTTCCTATTCTGCAACTGTGCAGAGTACACAGAATATGCTGCTAAACTGCGGTGACGCACACTGAATGGAATATGTGACTTTGATATTTTAGTTTGAAGACTTAACAGTATTTCTTCCTATTCTGCAACTGTGCAGAGTACACAGAATATGCTGCTAAACTGCGGCGAAGCACACTGAATGGAATATGTGACTTTGATATTTTAGTTTGAAGACTTAACAGTATTTCTTCCTATTCTGCAACTGTGCAGAGTACACAGAATGTGCTGCTAAACTGCGGTGACGCACACTGAATGGAATATGTGACTTTGATATTTTAGTTTGAAGACTTAACAGTATTTCTTCCTATTCTGCAACTGTGCAGAGTACACAGAATATGCTGCTAAACTGCGGCGAAGCACACTGAATGGAATATGTGACTTTGATATTTTAGTTTGAAGACTTAACAGTATTTCTTCCTATTCTGCAACTGTGCAGAGTACACAGAATGTGCTGCTAAACTGCGGTGACGCACACTGAATGGAATATGTGACTTTGATATTTTAGTTTGAAGACTTAACAGTATTTCTTCCTATTCTGCAACTCTGCACAGTACACAGAATGTGCTGCTAAACTGCGGCGAAGCACACTGAATGGAATATGTGACTTTGATATTTTAGTTTGAAGACTTAACAGTATTTCTTCCTATTCTGCAACTCTGCACAGTACACAGAATGTGCTGCTAAACTGCGGCGAAGCACACTGAATGGAATATGTGACTTTGATATTTTAGTTTGAAGACTTAACAGTATTTCTTCCTATTCTGCAACTCTGCACAGTACACAGAATGTGCTGCTAAACTGCGGTGACGCACACTGAATGGAATATGTGACTTTGATATTTTAGTTTGAAGACTTAACAGTATTTCTTCCTATTCTGCAACTCTGCACATTACACAGAATGTGCTGCTAAACTGCGGCGAAGCACACTGAATGGAATATGTGACTTTGATATTTTACAGTTTGAAGACTTAACAGAATGTGCTCTAATCTGCAACTTTGCACACTAAACAGAATGTGCTCTAATCTGTAACTTTGCACACTAAACAGAATGTGCTCTAATCTGCAACTTTGCACACTAAACAGAATATATATTTTCCCCCCACACAAAATAAACTGCTGCCCCCACACACAGTAGTCCTAAAAAGGACTTTTGGGTCTTTTTTTTCACAAATTTGCTTGTCTTCTCCCTACACTGACTTTCCCTTCCTATCCTCATCTCTCCCTGGCTAAGACTGAGCCGAACTCGCTGGTCAGGTGCTATACAGCACCCGACCACGGGTTCTGGCCAGCCAATCAGTGTAATGCCAGCAGCCAACATGGCTGCTGGCATTACACTGATGTCAGAGCCTCCCTGAACGTTTATTGGCTGCGCAGCAGCCGCGAAACGTGCAGGGAGGAGACCCGAACATGGCGGGCGAGCACATGCGGTACTCGTACGAGTACCGCCATGTGCCGAGCAGAGCGATGCTCGAGCCGATCCGAGCATCGGCCGAGCATGCTCGCTCAACACTACTAAAGACCCTATGGTTTGTCTTTTTTTATATCATCATACCCTCTCTCCATCTCTTTCTAAGAAATGGCCTTGTGTCTCTATTTTACTCAATACCGCAAAGGCACTGATTCCGGCATATTGGAAAAAGTCCACTTGTCCGTCTCTTTCAGAATGGGTCCTGCGAACCCAATCCTATCTTAAAATGGAAACCTGCTATGCTAAGATTCACAACTCTGCTTCGTCTTTTGATATTCAGTGGCGTGAATGGATTGCTTATAGTACCAGCATTGCCGCTTCTCTCTCTTCTCTAGTGGCGGAGGATAATGTTTAACTTCCCTTTGACGGGGGTGAGACACCTTGAAATAATATCATAAATGCATTTTGGATATGGTTCATATGGGTTGGAGGCCTTCCGGCGGTTCCTGATGTCGTGATGTCCACGTCCTATCTCCTCTTTCTCTCTTCTCTCTCTTCTACTTTCCCTTTTCGTCTCTTTTTCTTTATACTATCCCTTGTTTCCTTTGTTCTCTTTGTACCCTTTCTGATGCTCTCTATTTTGTAAAATAAAATCATTATGGTTTCCCACTCTGTGGAAAATAGGAGAAACACTACAGGAAGGAAGGGGAGATGTAATAGGAAAAGTTAAAACAAAAGTTACAGTGAGGATAACTGATCAAAGGAAAGGAAAACAAACAATTTGACAGAATACTAAAGATTATTAAAGGGAGTCCTAACATATTCACATTCCCAAGATTATGTATTTAGTTGATCTGGGCTTTAAATGGCACTTATTGACCTAGGTTATTCAAATATCACTTTCTCAGGTGTACTGTTTTATTCTCTTTTTTTTTATTTGATTGGTAGTTTATATATATATTTTTTTTTTTTGGATCGCTTTTGTATAACCTGAACTGTTTGACTTCATTATTTTCTATTGACAGAAAATGTTCTTTATGTTTACTGTACAAATGTGATGTGTTTGTTTCAAAAAACTTTCAATAAAAGAAAAGCACCATTTAAATTGAAGGGAATTGATGGGAATTACTGGTTCTTGCATCACCCCAGGGCTTTGCTATCACTCATGCACAAACAGCTACTCTCAGGTCCAATAATTATAGGAGTCGCAGCTCTGAGGGGACCGCGTCACCTTAATACCTACTCTTCTCTACCAATAGATTCAATGTGCTAAGCATGCATGGACAGTCTGGCATGCAATGGGCTAATGTGAAGAAACTTCTGCCCAGCTGCACTGTTTGCCTCTCCTCATGGTACTGCCAGACTCTCTCACACTTTTCTCTGTTTTACTGCTGAGTTAATTCACGTAGGAGACTGGCAGAGTGAAAGTAATACCTCTATTGGCTAACTAAATAGCTGTAGAAATCAAACTTTCAACACAACTAAGGTCTCTTCTTCAACAGGGGAAGGCTGGTAACTTTTGGCCTGGGACTCAAGTACAATAAAGTGGCCCATTTCATAATGTTCCAGTGCACCATCCCACTGGAATTAATTGGAATTGCGAAGTAAGACAAGTGATACCACAGAATTTAAACTGAAATGGTGCTACACTAGTGATACCACAGCTTGCAACATAAGTAGATCTACAAAGTGAGACCATGGAGCTTACTATTGACATAGAGCTACAATACTGATACCAAAGAGCTTGCAACTGAAATGGAGCTACAATAATGATACCACAAAGTTTACAATCGAAATGGAGCCACACAAGTGATAACACAGAGCTTACATGAAATGATGCCACACAAATGATACCACAGAGCTTAAGTAGAAATGGAACTACACTACTAAAACCACACTACTTACAATTGAAATGGTGCTACACTAGTGATACTACAGAGCTTAAAATTTTAATGATGCTACACCAGTGAAAGCACAAAGCTTACAGTTGAAATGGTGCTACACTAGAAAAACTATAGAGCTTAAAATTGAAATGGTACACTAGTGACACCTTGGCTGACCACATTTTTTTCCCTTTGTTGACAATTGTATCTGATTGTCAAAATTAATTGCTAGAGATTACAATGCAAAAAGGTACTGCATCAGAGTGTTTGCACGGATCTACTGTTTTTGTTAAGTATCCTAACACCATCTAATGCCTTATACATGAAGTCAACAGTCCCTTGCCAACAACTTTTTGGTCAGTGCAGCTTAAGCCCCCAATTCCTCTCTTTTATATCCATTTCTGCCACCCCCATACCAATATTCTTCCCCATCCTTCCTGCCATACTATTTCTCTGCCTCTTTCTTTCTCATTTCCTACTTAGGTATGGGCGAAAATGTTTGCCTCAAACTGAAATTGGCAAATAATGGCACTTTCCTCGTGGCGAATAATTTCCTGCGAAATGTGCCGATTTACTACTACTAATACCACGCACATCAGGTTCAGCCTTAGAGTCTTCCTCCTCACAGCCAATAGTAATATGAGGATATTGATTACCCCCTACTTCATTCCTAACACTAACAAGCTGCTGGACCTTCTTAGTAGTAGTAGCAGCACTGGTGGCACTGCTTGGGGATGGCAAGTGTGACTTAGGTGCCCTGCTGTCACACTTGGCATCATCTTCTCCTTCCCCCACCTCCTGAGTATTAAAAGACACACCAGCAGCAGCTTCAGCACTGGTAGCAGCAGGTTCAGCACTGGAAGTAGACATAGCACTGGTGGCAGCAAGGGCAGCACATCTGACAGAAGGCATAGCATTACTGACAGCAGAGGCAGAATGTCTAGCAGATGGCACATGCAGCTGTCCTGTCCTGCTCTCACTAGTATTACCCTTTTCTCCTTCCTTTCTCATTCCTTTTTCTCTCTCCCTTATCATTAAATTACCCAATATTCCTTGGGGTAATTTAGGGGGACTGGACAGCATTGGTTCAGTTGTGCTCACTTCCTCCTCCTCCTCAGACTCAGTGGACACATAAGGGTCCTTCCAGCTCCAATATTTATCATTTTTAAACCTGCTCATAGTGATAGCAGTCACTATGAGACTCTCCTGCATCAATTTTGGAAAAAGATCACAACAGAATAGCATAGTATGTCTACCTCGCTGTGTAGCTGCTTCTATTGTGTTTGATTTCAGCAAATATGTCTCGTTTTTATACTGAAAAGGCGAAAACAAAGTAAATCAATGGGCGGAAACTTTCTAGCCATTGAAAATATGGCAAAATATTTTGCCCAGTGGGTGAAAAATGTGAAAATTTGAATCTCTAATTTTAAAGTGGATTCTCCCACGAAAATGCGGACAACAATGTGGTTTTCGCTGAATTTCTCGAGGAAACACGTGGAGAGATTTCACCCACCCACCCCTATTCCTATTGTATCCCTGCTGTTATTTTGCATAATACAAGCCAGTATGTCTACATACCCTATGTTTATTTATAGAATAATGACAGAGAGACAGTGGGGAATGGGAAAGAAAGAGGCAGTGAAACAGGGAAGGTTAGTTAAAGTGCTAGTAATGTCTAAAAATACTTTTTTGCATTTAGAAGAGCTCAAAAAGCTGATCTAAATGCAAAAAAAATGTATCTCTCAAACCGCTATGGTTTAAGAGATACGGGCGTTTGAAGTTTGATTTCTTGAGAAGTGCCGGGATCTCTTTACTTACACGGAATCCCTTCAATGGAATGGTCTAAAACATGTGCCTAGTGTTCAGGCACATGTTTTAGACCACTCCAATAAAGGGATTCTGTGTAAGTAACGAGATCCCGGCACTTCTCAAGCGCCACAGTGTCAACCGACACGAATCTCCTGCTGACAGCTTTACAGCTGTCAATAGGAGAAATCAAACTTCAAACGCCCGTATCTCTTAAACCATAGCGGTTTGAGAGATACATTTTTTGCATTTAGATCAGCTTTTTGAGCTCTTCTAAATGCAGAAAAGTTTTTTTTTAGACATTACTATCACTTTAAGTAGGAACAGGAACGACACACATTGACTGTGGGAATAAAGGGGGAAAGAACATTTAAAAGAAAGAGGGTGGTGGCAGAGCGAGCTCATAAGCTTATACCTTCTCCCACAAATCTTTTGACGGTTACCAGGCTTCGAGGTGAACTGAATCTTTTGTTATCTAAAGAGGTCCTGTGTGCCATGCAATGGACTGACCAGAAATTCTTTGAGAAAGCAAATAAACCAGATGCTATGTTAGCAGCTAAACTACGTGCCCAGACGACTTCTAGGACAGGTCGGGCCATCCGGTCTGGCAGCGGTCCTTTGCTATATAAGTCGAAGCAACTTGCTTCAGCCTTCAAATAGTTTTATGCTGGGCTCTATGATGGTTGTAAAGTACGGCATTCTGTGTCGGCTCGTTCAGATCTTGCCGCATTTTTAGACCGATGCACTATCCCGCGCTTATCTGCGGCAGCTCTTTCGTCTTTAAATGCGACGATTACAGATGGAGAAATTGAACAAGCGCTTAAGACCCTGAACTCTTCGAAAGCTTCAGGACCAGATGGGTTTACAATGTCCTACCTTAAGTCTTTTTCCCCCATCTTACTTCCGCACTTGACAACGTTGTTTAATGACTTTTTCTCCGGTTCCGCTCCTCCTACAGTGATGCTGGAGGCTAAGATTGCTGTGATCCCTAAGGAAAATAAGGATCCCTCTTCTTGTGCAAGCTATAGACCTATCTCACTTATTAATACCGATATTAAGCTGTATGCGAAAGTGTTGGCACGACGTCTGGCCTCGGTGATTGGCACCCTGGTACATTATGATCAGGTAGGCTTTATCCCGGGTAGGGAGGAGCCCGATAATACGAGGCGTCTCTTAAATCTGATACAAGTGGGGCGCTCGGGCGTACCTCCCATGATGGTTCTCTCCTTAGATGCGGAGAAAGCATTTGACCGAGTGGATTGGAACTACATGTGGGCGGTATTACGTGCGTTTGGTTTCGAGGGGACTATACTTTCGGGCATACAGTCCCTTTATTCATCTCCCACGGCAGCTGTTCTTGCTTCCGGAGCTCTTTCGCAGCGATTTCAGGTCCGGAATGGCACACATCAAGGATGCCCGCTTTCCCCATTGCTTTTTGCACTTTGTATAGAACCTTTAGCAAATGCAATACGCCTCCATCCAGATATCCGCGGCATGACTGTTGGAGGTGAGGTTTATAAAGTGAGCCTTTTCGCGTATGATATTCTTCTGACCTTGTCCTCACCCATGACCTCTCTTCCCAATTTGTACTCTTTATTGACTACCTTCTCGGCACTGTCGGGCTTTCGTATCAATCATTCCAAATGTGAAGCGCTAAATGTCTCTCTGCTTCATGATCTGGTGAAACTCTTGTCCCTTAATTTTGATTTTAAATGGGTTTCCAATTCGCTTTCTGTACTGGGGATCAAATTTCCTGCTTCTTTTTCCACGTTGTGTAGTGTTAACTTTCTGCCATTGTTCCAATCCATTCGAGCGGATTTGTACAGATGGGATAGGTTTCACCTTTCGTGGATGGGCCGAGTCAACGCTGTCAAGATGAATATTCTTCCCAGACTCTTGTACCTGTTCCGCTCCTTATGCATTCCGATCCAGCGCTCGGACCTTGATTCTCTACAGCAAAGTATTTTAAAGTTTGTTTGGGCTTCCAAACGACCACGGCTTAAACCGGAGATTCTATACCGCTCCCGGAATTCTGGTGGCTTGGCCTTGCCTCATCTTTGGACCTACTATAAAGCTGCTCAATTCGCAAAAATATTGCATTTTCATAATATGACAGATCCACCGCGCTGGGTGTTGTTGGAAAGTAATAACGGTTCTACGCTCCCAACTTCAACATTTTTTTGGACCTCTCAGTCGCATCCTGGTTTACGCTTATCCAGTCTGACCCTATCACATTTATGTCTTTTATGGAATCGTCATAAAATCAAAGACGCTCTTACTGCCCCGATTTCATTGATGCAATCATTCCTGTATCATCCTGACTTCCCGCCGGGGTTGGACCCTGGCTCATTTTCCTGGTGGATTGGAAAGGGGATAATGAGAATACAGGATGTGATACAGACCTCTTCTTTGATGTCTTGGGAGTCCTTTCGGACTCGATACGATGCACCCTATGGGGAATTCTTACGATTCTACCAAGTTCACCACTTCGTTCGTTCCCTTCTCCGAGGTTCAGCTCCCCTCCGGAGAACCCTGTTTGAAGTTCTCTGTAATTCTCTTCCCCGTGGTAAGGGCGCTATCTCTAAACTTTACGCTCATCTAATAACAACCTCTATGTCTCAACCCCCATCCTACCGCTCAAAATGGGAAACTGATCTGGGTGAAACACTGGATTCTGACGAATGGTCTCAGATCGCAGAGAATACAGCTAGTTTGACACCGTGTGTAATGATTAAGGAAAATAGCTATAAGGTCCTCTCTCGTTGGTACTTATGCCCCACCAGACTCTCACATATTTTTCCGTCATCTTCAGATCAATGTTTCCGTGGATGTGGTTCTCGTGGGACGTTTCTGCATATGTGGTGGGAATGCCCTTCAGTGAGATCCCTATGGAGCTATGCTTTCCGTCAATTGAGTTTGGCGCTCGGTGTTACTATAGATCCTGATCCTTGGACAGGTCTATTGAATCGCCCCTATAGAGCTCTGAATTTTTCGGGCTCTGAGCATAAGCTTATATATAGGATTTGTGCAGCGGCACGATGTCATGTGGCCTATCACTGGAAGTCAATACCTCCGGGTCTGGGGCAGTTGGATGGTAGGATTTGGCGCTTATTACATATGGAGAAACTGTCCGCATACTCTCTCGCATCTTCCTCTTCCTACCTACGCATTTGGACTCCGTGGGTAATGAACGTGTTACCCTCTGATTTTTGCCGCGCTCTCTTGACTCTTTGAGGACTTGGCGGTGGGGTGGCGGCCGATTCGAGACAGACCTCCCCCCCGGAGATGACGAGATAGATCTCTGGAGCTGAGATTTCCCTCCCCCCCCTTTTTTTTTTTTTTTTCTCTCTCTTTCTTTCCTCCTTCTCTACCTTTCCTTTGATAGGAATTTCCTTACCTGTAGGGCCTATTTACGCCCACCTCCAGACAGAGCAGTGTGGACACTGAGGTGGAAATTATGGGAGGCCCATTGTACTACTCCAAGTTTACTGTATTTTCCCTATCCCACGGTTTACTTTGTTTAAATATCAGTGTACTGCTACATTTTGTTTGTACTTCCATTTGATTTAAATAAAATTTGAATTTAAAAAAAACAGTAGGAGGGACTCAGGTTTCTCTGTTCTACCTAGAGACAAGTGTGTATAATATGGACACCCCAGGGCACCTCATACTGACACATATAGTGTGACTGTGTGATGTTACATACTCATCTCCACAGTGCTCCCTAGTACTAGTTCCAACACCTGCCCCAATCATCACTATGTCTCAATCAAGACTTGAGGTGGGGAGGCAAGCAGCACAACAGGACAGTCTTCAGAACTACACATACACTGTCTCATGTCCCAACCATGTTACACTGGTAGCCACAGAACCACACATACAATGTCTGATATCTCAGCCTTGTTCCATTGGCCACTGATAAGCAAAGAACCACACATACACTGTATTATTTCTCGCCACTGGTAACACTAGAATAACAAACATACACTGTCTGATACCCAGCATTGTTCCTTGTACCACTGGCCACTAGTAGCCACTCATTCACTGTCTGATACTTGATAATTATGTCACTGATAGCACCAGACCCACACATCTACTGATATCCCAGCCTTCATATACTAGCAGTCACAGAACCACACATACATTGTCTGATACCCATGCATTGTTTCACTGATGGCCAAAGAATCACACATACTGTTTGATACCTCGGCATTGATCCAATGTTACTGGTAACTCATCCACTGTATGATCACCAGTATTTTTCCATTTGTCACTGGTAGCCAAAGACCCACACAGATACACTTTATGAAACCCATTTGTCACTGGTAGCCAAAGACCCACACTCATACACTTTATGAAACCCCAGTCCTGTTCCCTGCTCACTGGTAGCCAAATACACACACATATACACTTTATGAGACCCCAACCTTGTTCCCTACCCACTGGAAGCCACAGATTCCTACATACTCTATATGACTCTCACCAGCTTTGTCTCCCTACCCACTGCTAGCCACAGATTCTCCTCATACACTGTGTAACCCCACCAGTCTTGACTTAAACCTCTGAGTGCTGGAGGGGTTTGCAAATACATTGCGCACCGCTCTGGCACCCAAACGGCCCACAATATGTTTATTGACTGGAATAATGTGTCATAAATTCCTTGGCACAGTCCAGGCCACAGTTCAGAGTGTTAAGGTTAACCCTTTGAGTACCAGAGTGGTACATAACACATTGCCAAGCAATGTGCTGTATACCCATCTGGCAATCAAAGGGTTAAAACAAGTTTAACCACCATTTGGACTGCCAGCGAAGATTAACTTTTTGTCATTTTATTAATTTTACAGTGCTTTCCATCCCACAATTAACCTCAAACTCAATCATTCACGACATAAATTAACTTTCTGGATACCACAACCATTATAAGAAACAACTCGATCTGGACATCTCTGTACCACAAACCAACAGACAGTCCTAATTATCTCAGAAATGACAATTTCTATCCCAGACACACAAAAGACTATTGTTTACAGTCAGGCCTTAAGGTATAACTGACTAAATCATGGACATCCAAATTCAGAGAGCAACCAGTACATCCAGAAGAAATCTCCTGGAATACAAACAACCACAGGAAGAGAACAGAGTCCCATTAGTAGTCACCTACAACCCCCAACCTGAAGTACTGTGAACGAGCTACAAACAATACTACATACCGATGGAAGATTCAAGAGAACATTTCCAAAACCACTGCCCCTCCATTATAAACAGACCCAACCTCAAACAACTGCTGGTAAAGAGCTCCTTTAAGAATGCAACAGAAAATGGTACTTCTCCCTGTCTACAAATGAAATGTGGAATCTGTGCACACATATGTAGCAAATCACAACATCAAAGGCAAATTCTCTTTTAGATAATCTAATGTTGTCTATCTCAACATGTGTGTGATATGTCCCAGAATTATGTATAGGTGAGATACAGGACAAACTCTAAGAAAATGGTGAATTCTCATAGGGCCAGTGGGTCAACATTTCTGGCAAAACTAGTCACAGCATTAAAGATCTCAGGGTGACTATACTGATGGGACATTTTCAGACACAGAGAGAAAAAAAGATCTGGTGGTATAAACTGATGATTAAGGTTAACACTCTGAACTGTGGCTTTAACTATTACAATGAATTCATGTCACATTATTTCACAAAATAAACATTTTTTGGTCCCTTTGGGGTTCCAGAGAGGTGCACATTGCAAAGCGGTGTGTTATGCACCCCTCTGGCGCTCACATTGTTAACCCATACATTACATATCACAGACTACACACTACATGTACTGGATACATTAACACATTAAAAGGGAAATAAATCTTGTAACACTTGGCCAGCTACAAAGTATTCAGCCTTCATTCTGAACTAGCCTAAAGAAGAGACTTAAGTTGTCTTAAAAGCTTGCATTCTAATTCTCCTCAGCCAATACAGGTATCACTTTGACTCTACCTGTCTCCTGCTTTTTCTACAGCTAACACAGTACCATCTTTTACTTGAGTTGCTTCATGTCTCCTCCCCAGACATAACTCAATCAGCAGTGAGATAAGTGTGAGACAGACTCACAGTCAAGTAGATACGTCTAGCACCATAAGGAGTCTAGCGGGTATTTATTTCTGCACTTTAACCGTTGCATAGCAGAGACATCAGTGCAGTTAGCCATTTATTTCTGTACTTTAACTCCTTGCATAAGATGTCAATGCAGCAAGGCATTGTCATACAGTGTATTTGTATACTACCAGAGAACTGTAGAATATCTCTCCCTTCCTCCTGCCTCTTTTTGTATGGTCAATACTGTGCTACTTTTATTAGTCTTGATTAGAAGGCTACCTGGATTCAAATATACATTCTGAGGTGTTTTCACATACAAATAAAACAGGTCCAAAGATTGAAACATAAATATTATGCGGTTTCCTTTGGGTTAGTCTATTGACTCTTTGAAAGTCAGAGGGGTGCTCATTTACACTCAGAATAAGAGAAGTTCAACAGTTTTGTGAATAAAGTTAAACATTTGACCGCCATTGATTTGGGCAACACTACTCTGGCACTCATAAAAGGCAAAAAACAGGGGTAGGGGCGGGGGAAAAAGGTCCCATCGTTTTCCTGTGAAAAAATCTGCGAAAACAAAGTGGTTGTCCTCTTTTTTACGAGAAAATCAACTTTAAATACAGAAATTAAAATCTGTGCTGTTTTAGCCCATTGCAAAAAATTGTTGCTATTTTGTCAGTGGCTTTTCCACCTTTAATTACATGTTCTTTGCGTTTTTGCTATTTATTTAGTGAAATTGAGGCAGGAGAGGGTCATAGTGTATGTTTTCACTGTGAGCACCTGGAATATAAATAAAAGGAGGAGCTGGAAGGGCCGTTATGCATCATATGAGTCTGGGGAGGAACTGACCTGAAGTGAAGGGTCTGGATGCTCTGATTCCCCAGACCCATTGTTGGCCAGTCTCCCTGCATCACCCTTAGGGATCTTGGGGAATTTTGTGCCACAGGCAGAGGCAGAAGAGGGTAGTAGTGTGAGCAGGACACGTCAGCTACCTGTCCCTGCTGCCAGTGCTGCACCTGCCAGTGTGTCTTGTGATTCTCAGGAGTGGGGAGAAGGAGGAGATGATTCCAAGTGTTACAGGAGGGGACACTAAGTCATACTTGCCATCCCAAGTAGTCCCGCCACTACCACTACCTATAAGATACAGCAGCTATAGACTCAGAGTGTTAGTGAGGGAGTGGGTGATACTAGTAGTGAGGAAGATTTAGAGACTGAAATTAATGTGGTTGCTGTTAGTGATAGTGAAGCAGCTGGTGAGACTAGGGTCACTCCAGTAAGTCCTCCTGGTGGTAGGGGAAGTAATGCAGAGCAGCCAGGATAGCAGTCAAGGGAGCCCAAAACATTCCCCTGACCCTGAGAGTCTCCTTCCCCACACAGCACTGTGCCTATGGAACATGATACTGAAGAAGGCAGAACTGGTGTCTAGCAGCAATTACACCACCACCATGAGCACAGATCCGCTACATGTGCCTGCTGTTAGTGCTGCCAGTCTGCATCTGTCACGTTTGTCATCCCATCCAACAGGTGAGACGTCTGTAATAGAGCAGCAGCAGCAAGGAGGGACTTGTGGTGGTGATGATGATGATGAGGGTGATGGTGGAGCAGCTGGGGTAGAAGAGACATTAATGGCCTTTTAGCCCGAACCAAGAAGGAATGGGAGGCAGATATGGGGATGGGGATGGGCATCACCACCCCACCAGCAGTAAGACTGGCAAATTTGTGGCGTTTGCAACTTCTATCATTTCTGCTGCTGCTGAGGTGCAAGGGCAGCAGTATGATGAAGAGCAGGCTAGTGTGCCACATACCACTGTGGATACAGTGGGAATGGGGTCCAGCAGCAGTGATGTGGGATTAGGACAGGTTCCACTTGCTTGCAGCTATACTCCTGGTCCTCGTTGTAGTGCTTATTCTGAGATCTTACCAGCAACAGCAGCAACATCATTCTCTTACCCAGACAGTGAAGGGGCATGTGGAGGAGAAGTAGAAAGAGGCCATTCTTCTCCACCTTTCCCCTCCCCCCTGAAGTCCTGGTAGTGGAAGTATTTTCTCTTGGGGCAGGCACAGTGCAGTCATCAGTGATGGCACTGTGCGTAATTTGTGACAAGTTAGGGGAAAGGAGGGAACACTTTTTGGCACAACAGCCCTCATCACACATGAATCTCAGACACCATGACATTTATGTGAAGCATGTTAAAACCAAACCCCCACCAAAGAAATTGGGCACACCTGTTGCTGTACCCCCTGACTGTCCCCAAAGGCAACAAGAGGTGAGGTGTATATCAAAGAGAAGGAAGAATTGAGAGACCCAGCCAGAGCCTGAAAGTTCAATGGTGAGCAAAACATCTGGCTTGAGATCACCTTTTTGCTCTATTGTCTGGCCATGGGAAGATGTAACTACATCTTCTGGTGTTCCGCCTCATTCATCATTACCTCCCCTACCAACTGATAGCCATTATGTAGATTTCAGGATGTGGCAGTTCATGTCCACCTATTGCGCATGTGTGGTGCGCTGACCACACATGGTGGTCTGCTGGGGGATAATCGTAACCAGGGCATCAATCGGCATCTGAGGAGCTTCCATCCTGCAGAATATGCTAAGCTGGTGGCAGGGAGGGTTCATCATTGCTATTAAAACTTCAAGTTATTGAGTGTCCTTAGAGGGGAGTGGACAAGGGGCATAATGACAGCAGCAGTACTTGGTTTCTGATGGGATGATTTCACATTAGGGACCCAAAGTGTCATGGTGTTTGGTAAGAGTTGTGCCAGATATTTGATATGAATGCAGATGTGCTCACTGAGGGAGATGTATAAAATTAGTGTTATAAAGAAAGTGACACAAGTATACGTATAAACATCTAACGACATTTTATTAAGTACTGACTCCAGTTAGTTTGCTTTTTTGAAAAGTGGCCAAATAAGAGTTGTGTCCCAGTGTATTTATAAAGAAATTCACTAATTGCACCAAAATAAAGCCAGTTTTAGGGATTAAACCATAACGCCAGGTAAAATCTGTTCTTATTGGAAGTATATAATACCACTATGTATGCAAAATATATTCTCAGGTGCGAATATTCTCAGAATATTCTCAGATAAACATGATTATAAATGTGACTTTACTTCTTTATATATATGACCAGGTGTTGTGAATTTTAATGACAATTCTTAAGTATACACTAAGAAGGCATTTCATACATCACCCCCAATGTTCCCAGTCCTTCCCTTATTTACCACACACACTGTGCACATTGCAGTTGCTAATGAGAGGCACAATTCCTTCCTGTTCTAAAGGGAAAAATGTATATTCCAATAACACACCCATGATTTTGGAGGAGGGGCAGATGGAGAAGCTTTATTGGCCAACTTCTTTTCTCCACATATACCTGTAGTGGTAGGGGCTAGTTGCACTGCTGCTACTACCCCAGACACATCACTGGAGCTAGTAGTGGCAAGTGGAACCATGATCATCCATCACCTATGTCACTGCTGTTGTTGATACCCTAGAGATCATCCTGCTGCTTAAATAACTCAGTAACAGCAGCAAGAACAGAAATCACAAATGCTGCAATGACACATCGGCATTTGACAATGGCCAGTGGCCTGACCTGCTGGCACTAGGCCCATAGGGCATTTTTTTCTCAGGGCTTGTTTTTTCCACACAAACCAGAGGCCTACAAGCCTAATATCATGGTGCCCGTGATTATTGCCTGCCTGGTATGGGTGCCTGTCCTGTTCCCTCTGGCAAGCGAGCAGCGGCATTGCTGGCCGCTGCCGCCTGTCTGCTGGCCTATCTGTCGCGGGTGCGCATCATTGACATTACGCTTGCTGTTTTGTAGCCTTCGGCACATATTGGCCGATTGTGTCCCATTTTCTCCTGTGACCTTAATATGGCCTGAATACTGGGCTTAGTTGCCCTTTCGTGGTGTACCTGTGCGTTACTACTGTGTGTGTGCTGTCATTTGACCTTTGCTTGGCTTCTGTTGATTACCTGCTCCGTGAGTTCTGTGGCTCTGGCTGACTACCTGATCCGGTTTTGACCTGTGGCTCTGTCTGACGGAGCGGTAGTCAGACAGAGCATGTCCCCGGTACTGTCTGACTCTCCACTCTGTCTCAACCAGCTTTTGCTGGCTCTCTCTCCATACAGCCTACGAGCAAACTTTACCTCCCTGGTATTGTTGCAAGCTGACTTACGCTTGGCAGCTCAGGGTTAGCCTCACCCCAGGTATTGCTCTAGCAGTCTTGCTCCGTGCATCCTTGACTATCTATACCTCCAAGGCTATTACTTGTCTGTGACCCCGGTCTCGCTCCTGTAGCCTGATCCCTAGTTTCTGCATGATCACTCTGTAGAATCATATGTTAGAGTCTACATCCTTTGTTGCTTAGGCAATCCGCGGTCGCAGGTTGTAGCTCAGTGTCAGCTCCTGGGTAGTGGACAGCGCGCTGTCCTCACGCCTGTTCCTAGGAAGGTTAAGGAAGTGTTTTGCTCCTGTATATTGATCTTAATAAACTGATTAAATTCACCTGTACCTGTGTTGTGTTATTCTTTATTGTAAGTGTACCGTGACTCCTAAGTTATACAAATCACTGATTCCTCAGGGCTTGTGATGCTAACAAGCCAATGTCCTACAAATCAATGATTCCTATGGGCTTTGGCCTCTAACAACAAGTCTATGTCCTACAAATCATCCTCTACAAAATATTCTATTCCATCCAGTATCAGTCTGCCCCAGTCACATGGGGGTTCCTGGCACGTTACGTATCAGTTTATTTATTTACTAGTTGAAAAGCCCATTTACATGGGCCACAGTGCCACCGCTGCAGTCATGCGCAGTAGAGACTGCCCGCGCCGCGGCTGATACGGAGTAGGGTGCTCCGAATGCAGACTGGAGTCCTCTTTGCACACCTTACTGGGACCATTACGCAGAGAGGACTCCAGTCTGAATTCAGAGTGCCCCGCTCTGTATCAGCCGCAGTGTGGGCAGTCTGTACTGCGCATGACTGCAGTGCACGCAGCTGTCTCTACACATGTCGGATTCTGACAAACATCCTTAGCGAATTATTATATAGGATTTATTTTTATTTGATTATTTATGTATTTATTGTACTACCCCCCCAATCTCAGTCAACAACCCCCATAAAAAAAAATCCCTCTTCAAATGATTCTTTCGCCACACTTCACCAACACAGGCACCCTCAGATCCCTGTTTATACTATGCCTTTGGGAAACAAAATAACATTTGCTATGTGTTGTATGGAAATTCAATGTTCCCACTGATTTTAATGCAGTGAGCTAGACGAAAAGAGTGGAAAAACAGCACTTTTCACTGGAAATTATTTACCAAGAGGGAAGTTAAAATATTCACCAATTTTTGTTTGAACTGAAAATTGTCGCCCATCTTTAGAGATGAGTACTAATAATACACTTAAAAAAGTTAATAAAATACAAATTTATAAGTGAAAGAAGTCCCTGAGTTAGATATTTATCAATTGGCTTATTCATATATTTACACAATAGTATGCTACTCGATGGACAACACAAAAAACAAGCTTAGAGCGGCTATTCAGTGTGAGAACCCCTAGTTCAAGCTGACTGCACATGCATGCAAATCTTTAGAAATTCTCACTTGTCCCCTTTCTGTAGAATTGCACTTCATTAGCTTCATTAATATGGTCTTAGAACTTTAAAAAGGCACATTAAAATATGTATCCATAAAAGAGCGGTATCACAGTTTATTAAAGGGATAGTAATACTTCGTTTTAACTTTATTTTATTTTGTAGACATTAAAAAAATATGAAGAATGATATAAGTCTTATCTCTCAAACCTTTATAGTTTAAGAGATATTCACAAGCAAAGTTCCCCCTCCCGCACCTTTTACCTAGTGTAAGCCATCTCTTCTCAGATGGGGATCTGGTTGTAAGACCAGACAGATAACAGCAGAGGACATTCTTCTTCCTATCAGAACAATGAAAGGCCTTCCCCCCCTTGACAAGTTTTTCAGCTTTTTCCCTTATCTTAATTGAAGATTGTTCCTCTGTGCAGTCTACCTGGGCACCTCCCTTCTGAACTGGCTGAACAGGGGGGGATACTTTGTTTGTGAATATCTCTTAAACCATAAAGGTTTGAGAGATAAGACTTATATCGTTCTTCATGTTTTTTTAATGCCTACAAAATAAAATAAAGATAAAACAAAGTATTACTATCCCTATAATTACCATTTTGCTCATTTTTAATGGTGTAAACACAGTTGTATATTTTGAAGTTCATATGGCCGTGTTAGCAGCAGATCTTTTAACTAAATATAGGCAAAAAAATAACACAATGAATTTGGTATTTCTCCTCTTGGAAGTGAAACATTTGATTCTGTGGTGCTTATAATGCTTAGCAAAGCATTTCTAAGTAGCACCTTGAAATCGTGTTTAGATTTTTTTCATAGATTCACATGTAGGGAGCGCACATGTTCTTCCTTTAGCTGATGTCCAATAATCATGTTTGAGGTCATGGAAATGAATTGCAGATGTGGTTTGTAATGTAATTATTAAGCAGAAAAAGGACCTAGTTATGGTCTCAATTATGGTTTTCAGAAAGAGTTAATTATGGTTCAATGACCTCTATGCTACAGTGCTCACTACCAAAATGGGCAAGGTATTATGGCAATGAGTGAACCTTTAATGTGAGCCATGAACTCAAATTGATCATTTTCTTCCCTACAGTTCATAGCTGAAAACTAATTTGACTTTGACCTTGGCGAGCTATATTTAAGATTCCAGGTGCAAAATGGTATTGCGCTATTATATGTCTTAAAGGGATAGTAACACTTCGTTTTAACTTTATTTTATTTTGTAGGCATTAAAAAAACATGAAGAATGATATAAGTCTTATCTCTCAAACCTTTATGGTTTATGAGATATTCACAAGCAAAGTTCCCCTCCCCGCCCCTTTTACCTAGTGTAAGCCATCTCTTCTCAGATGTGAGTCAGGTTGTATGACAGTACAGATAACAGAAGGGGACAATTTTCTTTGTATGAAAACAATGAAAGCCCTTCCCCCCTTGACAAGTTTTTCAGCTTTTTCCATTATCTTAATTGAAGATTGTCCCTCTCTGCAGTCTACCTGGGCATCTCCCTTCTGATCTGCTTGAACAGGGGGGGGATACTTTGTTTGTGAATATCTCTTAAACCATAAAGGTTTCAGAGATAAGACTTATATCATTCTTCATGTTTTTTTAATGCCTACAAAATAAAATAAAGTTAAAATGAAGTATTACTATCCCTTTAAAGGGATAGTAATGTTTCAAAATAAAAGCAGCTCCAATTAATCTTCATAGTATTTGGGCAGTGTTATTTCAATACTGTGAGAGTTGTAGTTCAAGAGTAATTGAATGATAAATTATCCCCCCACCCCTTTTACCTAATGTAAGCCACCTCCCCTAGATGTGGAATCTGGTCTTGAGACCCGACAGCTCACAGCAAGGGACAATCTTCTTACTGTGAGTATAAGGAAAACCCTGCCCCCCTTGACAGATTTTTTAGGTTTTTCCCTTATGCTAACTGAAGATTGTGCCTCCCTGTGATCCATCTGGACACCTCCTTGCTGCTCTGAGATGAGCAGTGTTACATCAGTAAAAGGGGCAGGAGGGGGATACTTTATCATTTAATTACTCTTGAACTACAACTCTGAAGATTAATTGGAGCTGCTTTTATTTTGAAACATTAGTATCCCTTTAAATATTGAATCCTACTATACTGCAGTGGCTGATGTATAAGGAGGAATTGATGTATTTCTCAGGCAAACCAATTGCACCATAGGGCTCACATGGAAAATCCCTTTCATTTAAAGAGGCAATGCCACCTAGAACAAAATTTAGATAAATTCATTAGCATGTTAAGATGAGGAAATAAATCAGATCTGTGGTTTTATTTTCAGAATCAGTCATCAAGCTCATATTCCCATAAAAGTATTAAAAATGGTTTGTCTGCTGTAGCTTCCTCTGTTACTGTGGAAATTAGGAAAGTGTCAATTCCTCTTACTCTGGTGTTGTCAGATGCTCTAGGGAAAATAGGAAATAGATATAGTTGAATTTAGATGTCCTAGAGAAATTCGGATAATGTTGAAAATATAAAAAACTAACTACATATTTTTAAGTATATGGAGCCATTTAGGAGTATCTGGGATATGTTTTCCGGTGCTATGATTATGAAGGAAAGTATTGTTTTACACCTAGATGGAACTGCCATTTTAAATAGATATTTTAACCCTTTGAATTCTAGATAGGTTAAGTCTCACTAAAAACCATGAACATTTTGACACATTTTATGTATGCTCTATGATGCATTTGGTTTGCTCCAGAATTCACCGATTTTTCTTAACACGTCAGCATCCAAGTTTTTGTGAAGCACATCTGCTAGTGTTTGTTTACAATGTTTGGCTGTATTTAGTTGCCCTGTGTAAAATGAGCAGGTTGATACTCATGACTATGTACATTGCAATGTGCCTTCCTACTAATCTTTTTAACAACTAACATGCCAGCATATCTCCAATCACTGAGGTTTCTTTGATAATTAGCAACCCTGAAATGATGCATGTTGAAAAAAATATTCTGTCAGAGTGAATTAAAATGTCTTTTTTAATGTTCGATTGTACATTATTATATCCATATGTAGAAAGAAAGAAACTGAGATTTATTTCTATATGGGGAGGGCAACAAACTTAAAGCATAATCTAAGAAGCATAAATTATTTCAATATTATTTTCAAAAAAACTGCTCAATACATTAAGGAAAATTACCAATGAGCATTCAGAACATTGTTACGAACAAAGGTAGAAAGACCTAGTAAGACATTCAAAGGAATGACAAACTCAGAAGCTGAAAATAGGTTTTCTATAATTTTTAAAGTAGAAAATGTGAAGATATTTCAAGACATATAGATAAAATTTCAAACCCTTTTCTATGTGCTTTAAACCTGGCTTCATATTGCTTCACATAGTGTATTGAATAATTCTCTACTCATAGTTATTAACATTTGTATCACTTAGAAATACAGGAAGATGCTATTATAAAAAGTTGCACATCTTCATGTGAATGTTAATGCATAACATCTCTCTACTGGCATCTATAATTATAGATAAACCAAAAATTTTTTTAAAATATCCATTGATTATCTTGATTGTTTCTTAGTATAGCTGCAAAGAAAACTAAAGGGAAAAATAAAATCAGTAAGCTGAAAAGTTGATACTTAATGAAGATAAGATAGTGAGGGCAAATAGCAGAACCTCTTAATTAGGCCTGGATTACACTGCAAGAAGACACAGGAGGAGATGCTACAACGGAACCGCCGTGCTTCCCCAGCCAAGAAAGTTCAACCCGTATTCAATAAAACACAATTTTATTCTTCCATATTAAAAACATCATTCCATAAATTAACGGGTTGTTGATGGACTACAAAGAGTAGATGCCTAACGCGTTTCGTGAATGTATCACTTAATCTTAGGCTATTTTAACCTTGTGTCCTGACATCTTATATACACAAACACCAAACTTTAAACAAAAGCATATTCAAACAATTAACCAATCACCCAGCTAAATTCAAATTCAAATGGTCCAATCAAAAAACTGGATCCAACATGAATGGGTGAATGGGTAATTGTTACCTCTTCAACAAAAAGTAATTTTAACCCCTTAATCCCCTAAAAGATGAAATGCAGATCAATGTTGTCTCCTAAAACAAATAAACAATTTAACCCCATACAATTGGTCCATTAATAAGTGATATCTTAAATATAATACAATCTATACTCCAAACCTCAAAAGGAAGGTAACGTTCTCTAAAGAGGCTTACAATAAACTAAGAATAGCATTCAAATAATCCAACAATATAATCAAATGTATAGAAATATGTCAGAAGTGAGTGATAAGAACCTAATAAAAATAAGATCATTTATATCCTCACCCTTAAAATGAGGAATAAATGCTCCCAAAAATCAAAAAGTAATTCACCTATACTATGAAATTCAAAATATGTGTGACAATCACACAAGAAAATACTTATTTTAATCTTAATACCAAAATTAAGTAAAAAATCCCTTACATAGCCCGTCGGCAACCTTACATATTAATAAAATATTCATTCGAAAAAATGAATGAATATATTTATTAACTAAATCCTAAGAGTGACCAAAAAAATGAAATACACATGAAAAGACATTATCTCAAATGCACTTGAATACATATATCAAAATGATCGTCTGGGTCCTGAGGAACAAAAAATACTCACAGACTCATATTAATATACTATTAAATTACACTATATGTGCTGTGAATGTACTTTATTTTAATTATTATGAATATAAAGAGACACAACATGAGTAGAATTCAACCCAGACGGGACCCTCGTATTCAAATTAATTATCCATTTAACTTCAGCTCTATTTAACAGGGCTTCAATATAACCCCCTCTTTCCTTCAGAAAAACTCTATTCCCTGAAAGCAAAAAGCTGAAAGATCAGCTCCTACACAATCCCTAAAGTGGCGGGCAACAGGCTTCATTAAATCACATTTTTTATGCTTAAAAGATGCTCCCTTATTCTCTCTTTAAGGGGTCTTATAGTACGTCCAACATACTGCTTATTACACCCTTTACAGGAGATAACATAAACAGTATGTGTAGTATGACAATTAATATATTGACGAATGTGAAAGATCTTATTGGTACTACCTGCTGTTATTGTCTTGCTCCCCAAAACATAAGTGCATAGCATACCAAACATATCCTGGCCCCACAACCATACATGCCAACCGTGGTAAGGCACGTAGGGTCTGGAGTAGCCCTACTCCTATATAAACTTGGTGCCAAACGATAACATAAAGTTGGAGCTCTCCTAGCAACAAAATTACAACCTCCAGCTAATAGAATTTTCAATGATGGGTCATTTTTCAAAACTGGCATATGTTTCTTAATGATATTTTTTATCACATTAAATTGTGAACTATAACTCGTCACAAAAAATAAACGTGACCCTGTTTCTTGCCTATTTTTCTTTTTACACATTAGAGAAGCTCTGTCACTTGTCCTAGCACAATGATAGGCTCTCTGTATTAAACCCTGAGGATACCCTCTCTGCAATAGACGCTGGCTCAAATCCAATGAATGGAGTTCAAATTCCTCATCTGTAGAGCAGTTTCTGCGTATTCGGAAAAACTGCCCAACAGGTATAGCCTTAATGATGTGCCTGGGATGACAAGACTTTGCATGGAGCAAAGAATTACCCGTACAAGGTTTTCTATATAATGTAGACTTTACTTTACCCTCATGAAAACCCAGACATAAATCCAAAAAAGCAATCTCCATTCTCCGGAATTCAGCTGTAAACTCAAGCTGACAGTCATTTCTATTCAGAAAATCCCTAAAGAATAGAAAAGTCTGCTCCGTGCTTTGCCAAATGAACAACAAATCGTCTATATACCGACTATACATTTTAATACATGGGCAAAATTCATTATGAACCCCATAAATGTAAACCTCCTCAAACCAGCCCATATATAAATTTACAAAGAACGGAGCAAACTTCGCCCCCATAGAGGTACCCTTCTTCTGCAAATAGTACACCCCATCATATGCAAAAAAATTATTTTCTAAAAGATACTTAATAGCATCCAATAGAAAGCCCTTTAAGTCCTCCGAGTAATCACTATAGCAATTGAGATGAAATTCAATTGCCTGGATCCCCCTATCATGCGGTATAGTAGACTAAAGCGACACCACATCCATTGAGCCCCAAGCCATACCCGGATGCACAATCACATGAGACAAAAGTTCCAGAAGATGCCCAGAGTCTCTGGTATAACTAACCAACCTCATTACTAGAGGTTGTAAATAAGAATCCACTAGCTCCGAAAGATGTTCATTCAGGGACCCAATACCAGAGACTATGGGTCTTCCCCTGGGCGGTCTTTGGGGCTTATGCACCTTAGGGAGATGGTGAAATATAGGCATAATAGGATGAACAACTCACAAAAAGTCAGCCTGTCTATCAGACAAAATCCCAAGGGCTACACCCTCCTGAATCAACAAATGTAGTTTTTTCATGCAGGTCTTGGTTGAATCTCTAGCCAGCATCATATAAGAAGATACATCCTGTAATTGTCTAAGTGACTCCAAATGGTACTGGCTAGAGTCCAAAACCACAACACTCCCTCCTTTAGCCGCATTTTTTATAACTAGGGTATTATCCTCCATAAGTTGTCGTAGAGCTATTTTTTCTTCTTTATCCATGTTGTCTCTTCTATTTCTAAATCCTTTTGATTTCTCATAAAGATCCATAAGATCTCATTCTACCAAATCTTGGAATACCTGAATAGGTTGACTCCTACATTGTATTGGATAAAACTCCGAACGTGGTTTAAACCATCTATTAGAGTCAACCACTGAGGCACTAACCAAGTTGGAATGTTTAACTATGGATTCACTCTGTAAAGTCTCCCAATCAAAAAGAACACATTGATCTGAAAATGATCTACACTGGTTTGCATCTATACTTAAATTTTCATTTAGATTTTGTTCCTCAGGACCATCCAACTCAACAGCATAACAATCAATTGATATGTTTCTTAACTGATCAACATTTATAATATTAGATGAAACATTTGCATTTAGATTAGAGGACTCCTCCTCACTACATAATCTTTTTAGTGTTAACTTCCGAATGAACCTATTAAAGTCCAACAAAGTATCAATAAGGTTAAAGTTCCTAGATGGTGAATAATTAAGTCCTTTTGCTAAGACCCTATGTTGTACCAATGTAAGGGTCTTATTAGAGAGATTCACCACCTCCTGTATCGTGCTCTCCACGGTCGGAACAATTCCCCTCTTCCTTTTGCTCTTGGTGCCCCTCCGCGTACGTTTGGGCATGTCATCATTTCGTTCATGTCCTGGGATTGTCTTTGTGAAAAAACTCTCCCCGGTCTGTGTCTTGCGTTTTTTACACATGATGCGGATCCCCTTGTATTAGTAAAAACCTTGGTAACATTAGAAGAAAAAGGCACCTGTACAGAAGAAGAAAAAGACAAGGTAGTACTCTGATCTAAATCCGATGACTCTCCATCCACACTTGAAAAGCTAACATGTTTATTTCCTCTATTCTGTCTAAGGATTGGTCTAATTCCTTGAGGACTAGAACTTGTATTAACCCTATTAATTCTATAAGTTCTTCTATCCTCTGCCTATGTATACATTTTTCCATTTGCAAAATCTTCCCTATCTCTAGAAATTTTTTTTGCTATAATATTCTGTTCAAATTTAGTTAGCTTCTCTTGTATATTTTGCAAAAATGTATTCTTAACCTGTACATCACCTTTCGAGTCAATTTCTAAATGTACTTTAGATATATCAATATTAATCTCATTATAAATCTCCCTCTTTTTTTCAAGAATCAGATCCATTAATCTTTTAGAGCAATCACTCAATATTAAATTCCATTTATGGATAAAATCCTGGTCATTTCCTGAAAAAGTAGGGATTTTCTTCATCCTTAAACCTCGAGGGATTAAATCATTAGCTATGTATTTCTCTAAGGTGGTAACTTCCCACCAAGTTCTCATCTCTTTAAAAGTCAATTTTTCTAATTTATTAAGTAACATATTGGTGTTACAAAATTCATCAATACGAGATGAAGCATCCATAGAAAATACTCTGCTGGCCCTCACCAGCCTTTCCGCATGCCCATTCACCAGCATCGGTTGACTATTTTGTGCTTCAATATCGCATTGAACAACTTCATTTTGACTTATAGTGGGATTGATAACCTCCACTTCATTAAGTTGTTGTATGTCCATAATTAAACTCTCCAACAGGAGTACAAACAATCAATGGCTGTATAGAGTAGTCACACAGGCAAAATACCCTCTTAAAGGGTAGCCGATCTCTATGACCATCAAAGACGAAGATACAATAGAAAAAAGAAATCGCTACTCAATGCCTATCTGCATCAAAAGAGAACTCCTTTCACAATATGTAACTACTCACCACGGCAACAACCGCTGCGGATCTGGAGCTACCCCCACAGTCCTGGCCACGGACTTCAGCAAACGAGAAGACACAGGAGGAGGTGCTACAACTGAACCACCGTGCTTCCCCAGCCAAAAAAGTTCAACCCGTATTCAATAAAACACAATTTTATTCTTCCATATTTAAAACATAATTCCATAAATAAACGGGTTGTTGATGGACTACAAAGAGTAGATGTGCAAGAAATAGAGCTGAAGTTAAAAGGATAATTAATTTGAATACGAGGGTCCCGTTTGGGTTGAATTCTACTCATGATGTGTCTCTTTATATTCATAATAATTAAAATAAAGTACATTCACAGCACATATAGTGTAACTTAATAGTATATTAATATGAGTCTGTGAGTATTTTTTGTTCCTCAGGACCCAGACGATCATTTTGATATATGTATTCAAGTGCATTTGAGATAATGTCTTTTCATGTTTATTTCATTTTTTGGTCACTCTTAGGATTTAATTAATAAATATATTCATTCATTTTTTCGAATGAATATTTTATTAATATGTAAGGTTGCCGGCGGGCTATGTAAGGGATTTTTTACATAATTTTGGTATTAAGAATAAAATAAGTATTTTCTTGTGTGATTGTCACACATATTTTGAATTTCATAGTATAGGTAAATTACTTTTTGATTTTTGGGAGCATTTATTCCTCATTTTAAGGGTGACGATATAAATGACCTTATTTTTATTAGGTTCTTATCACTCACTTCTGACATATTTCTATACATTTGATTATATTGTTGGATTATTTGAATGCCATTCTTACTTTATTGTAAGCCTCTTTAGAGAACGTTACCTTCCTTTTGAGGTTTGGAGTATAGTTTGTATTATATTTAAGATATCACTTATTATTGGACCAATTGTATGGGGTTAAATTGTTTATTTGTTTTAGGAGACAACATTGATCTGCATTTCATCTTTTAGGTGATTAAGGGGTTAAAATTACGTTTTGTTGAAGAGGTAACAATTACCCATTCACCCATTCATGTTGGATCCAGTTTTTTGATTGGACCATTTGAATTTGAATTTAGCTGGGTGATTGGTTAATTGTTTGAATATGCTTTTGTTTAAAGTTTGGTGTTTGTGTATATAAGATGTCAGGACACGAGGTTAAAATAGCCTAAGATTAAGTGATACATTCACGAAACACGTTAGGCGCTTCGTTTTCTTGCACATCTACTCTTTGTAGTCCATCAACAACCCATTAATTTATGGAATGATGTTTTTAATATGGAAGAATAAAATTGTGTTTTATTGAATACGGGTTAAACTTTCTTGGCTGGGGAAGCATGGCGGTTCCGTTGTAGCACCTCCTCCTGTGTCTTCTCGTTTGCTGAAGTCCGTGGCCAGGACTGTGGGGGTAGATCCGGATCTGCAGCGGCTGTTGCCATGGTGAGTAGTTACATATTGTGAAAGGAGTTCTCTTTTGATGCAGATAGGCATTGAGTAGCGATTTCTTTTTTCTCTTGTATCTTCGTCTTTGATGGATTACACTGCACCCAGAAATATTTCCCATAAAGTTTTTGTTTTTATCAGCTGATATTTCTAGCTGCTCAACTCTGAAATCACATTTTGACTAAAAGTCAGAACTGGATTGAAGACCTGTGTTTTTTTCTAAATGGAATGCCTCATTGGAATCCTTTTGGAGAGTAGAAAAATACTCCAAAACGACCCCAAAGTGAGGCTTGGAAGCCCAAGGAAAGTGACCAGATTTCAGCAGCTTTCCTTGGGTTGAATTATACAGAGGAAACCAACCCCCTAGTCTTCTACCTGATCCCCCATGTTCTCAAGCACCCTCCACACATCCCTTCTACCTTCTGTTAACCGCAGATCACAGTTATGTCACTTCCCCAGAAACAGATGGGGTTAACATCCTCATAAAAACACATTACAAGGCCCTTCCACCACCCTGACAACCCCACAAAAGTTTAACCCCTCCATTGCTGGATTCCAGCAATTGTGCTGCTTTGGAAAAAGAAGCGTTAACAATAATAATAATAATAATGAAAAAAAACTACCCACCCAAAAATATAATTAATCCACTATTGCCATGGCACCTACAATTAGTGGTTAATGTGGTTAATGTGTAAAAAATTCCCCTTGTAAATATATGGGTGGATAAAACTATTAACCCACGTTCTTCAACCTGATCAGATCAGGATGGAGATTGAGTCATACCATATTAATTTTTCAATGCAAGAATGTGACAATAAAAATAATATGGGGTCCAGAGTCCCATATTAATACAAAACAAAACAAACTAAAAAAAAACTTCCCTCTCCTTCCCAGGTGTTTGTTACAAAAATATATACAAATCTTGATTTTGGAGGCCCAGCAGTATCGGTGACTCCCTGTTTCTCCACATAATTCACCTACACAAATAAAATAAATAAAAGCCCTAAAAACCTCTGCCTTCACATTTACCACCATTAACAGAGAGAGCCAATCCCTATTTACATTTTTTCCATGCTCATATTGACTAGGAGTTGGTTTTTATAAGGCACTGAATAAGGTCTATAGTCCTGGCCTAATGTGAAGACAGAGGTTTTTAGGGCTTCCTTTGTCTATTTGTGTAGGTGAATTTTACAGAGGACTGAGGAGTTGCAGACACTTCTTGACCTCCATAATCAAGGAGAATACATGTTTTTGTAACACATACACACACACACCTCATGGGGGTTAAGGATAGTGGGAGCAGGTCCAGAGGACCCCTGCCAGGTTTTTTGAGGGGTTAATATGATGGCATTGGACTCCATATTAACTTTTTTATACATCTTTAGGGAGGCTAAACGAAGGAATCTATAAATTAATATAAGAGCTCCAGTTCCATAGTTCCTCTTTTTGTACCTCTTCCTCCTTAGAGAGTGCAGAGGAAAAGGTTCAGAACCCCTTCTTAGGGCATATTTTCAGATTAGTATGGGGGCCCCAGACTGGGGATAAGCGAAAATTCTAATTTGCAATTTTTCTCATGAAAAATTAAGCCTAAAAAAAACTTTCAATATGGTCTCTTTTTTGCTAACCCCCCCAAAATTTCCCAAAGTACCTTTATCAGTTCTCATGGGTGGTTAAACTCAGTATCTGAGCTCCTGTTTATACCAGTCAGTAGGACAACAATGGAGGTCGGGATGTGTGGGTTTTATAAATACCAATGCAGTGGAACAATGCTGGAGACCAGTAGAATGTGTAGGTCTATAGCTACTGTGGGACAGTGCTTGGAAGTCAGTATGTGTGGATATATGGCTTATGTGGGTCAAGGATGGTAAGGAGTTAGTATGTGTGGTTCTAAGGCTACCATGGGACTGGGAGTAATAGCAGTGGTGGACATCACAATGCCCTCCAGCTGCTGCCATACTACAACAGGCAGGTACCAATGGAATTTGTGGTTAGGCAGCAGCTATAAGGCCTCACAATGTCCATCATCGCAGCCACCAGGCAGTGGGACATGGCTGAATGATCAGTATATGTGGTTCTATGGCTATTGTGGTCCAAGGCTGGGGGGGTTAGTATGTAATAGAAAAAAGCAGAAAAACTGCACTTTTCTCAGAAATTGCCACAGAGAGCAAAAAGTGACATTTTCTTGATTTTTGCTTTTGGGTGAATATCTTCGCCCATCCCTACTCTGGAACCCACATCAGTTGCATTTTTCATTTATTTATTTATTTAATAATTCAATATGGGACCCCTGGGCTCTGCTGTTTCTTTCTTTAACTTTAAAACTCGATGTGGGGAGGTATTCTAGTTCAGAAGAGGATAGTAGCACATTGAGCTGTCTTTTCTGCTATAGGATAGAAAAATAAGCCACATTTTCATTATCTGCTGAAATTGTATAACCCATGCTTAGCAACAGCTAGACAAGCACATGTGGCATGACTGGGGATAGAGAGGATCAGAGGAGTACTTTCTTCTTCCCAGGTGGTAGAAGGAGTTTTTCTGATGTGGTTATCAAACCACATGAGCTTCAGGCTGCAAACACCATGGCTAAATGTAGATGCTGTAGAGATATGATTTTGTTGATGTGTTCATAGGACTTTGATTTTTCAGTATAGACACAACACCATATGCACTAAAATTAAGGGAAGGGTAAGAGAAGGTCCCCATTATCATACAAGATTGTCGAACTGCTGTTGATGTGGAAGGAATCCCCTCCCTTGCACATTACCAGCAGTAAGACAACCCTGTGGTACTCAAAGTGCACACCAAGCAGTACACAGTCATCGCCTCAGCTCTGTATCATATTTCATGCATGTTGTGCACCCCCAAGAGAGCAAGGCTGTGGGGCAGCTGGTAGTCACAAATCCCCATGGATGCTGCCTGACCCCAAGACTTGTTCCCTTGGGAGTGCGCAACATGTATGAAATATGATACAGAGCTGAGAGGATGATTGTGTACTGCTTGGTGTACATCTCTATGGCACTCAAAGGCTAAAGGGAGTGACCCTGTTCGTGGTAACATAGTGACATTGTTGATGTGGCAAAAAAAAGACGTGTCCATCAAGTCCAGCCCTTGATAAATCACCCCTGTTGATCCAGAGGAAAGCAAAAAAATATAATAGAAGCCATATCCAATAAGACTCCAAGTGGGTAAAAAAAATTCCCTTCTGACTCCAAATGACAGTCAACAATCTATCTGTATTGAAGCTATCTGCCACAGTTCTCAATATTGTTCTGTGCTTGATAGGTATACATTACATTTTTGAAAGCAGTTATAGTATCTGCGAGCACAGCAACCCAAGGCAAAGAATGCCATTGCTTTGCCACCCTTACTGTAAAAAGAATTCCTGCCTTTGTTTTATTTGAAAGTGCCTTTCCTCTAGTCTTAATGGATGGCCTCTCATTCTTAGTTCAGTTCTTTGAGTAAATAATTAATTGAAGAGTTCTTTGTATTGACCTTGAATATATTTGTAAATAGTAAACATATCACCCCATAGATGTCTCTTCTCTAATGTAAACAAACCAGTTTGGCTATTCTTTCTTTATAACTCAGATCCTTCAATCCTTTTATTAGTTTTGTTGCACTTCTCTGCACTTTTTCCAGTTCAATAATGTATTTTTTAAGAACAGGTGCCCAAAACTGTACTCCATATTCTAGATGAGGCCTTACCAAGGATTTATATAGAGGTTGAATTATATTACCATCCCAAGCATCTATGATTCTTTTTATGCAGGCTAGTATCCTATTTGCTCTTGCAGCAGCTGAGTGACCCTGCACACTGCTGTGAAGTCTATTGTCTATCAGTACTCCTAAATCTTTCTTTAATGAGAATTCTCCAAGTTGTTTCTCATTTAATGTATGTATAGCGAGTTTGTTTCTACAGCCCAAATGCATAACCTTACACTTATCTACATTAAATGTTGTCTGCAAATTTTCTGCCCATTCACTCAGTTTATCTAAATCCTTTGTGATGGAGTACAGGCGTTACTGCTTGGTAGACCGAGAGTTAAGCTATTTAACCAGCCAGACAAAAAGATAATAAATTGCATTTATTAGCGAGATCACATCACACAAACATAGGACAACAAGTACAGGCAAACAAACAGAGGTAAAGCATAAAAACTACACACTTCTGCTGTTCTCTTCTTGGTGTACCAGCAAAATTGTACAGATTGCCAGGGGTTACATATAATACAGTCTATTTTAGCTTTATACTGGAGCTTACACATAGTCCCACTAGAGGCAAGAGTAGGCACCCCGCTTACTACGCATGGTGTTGGATTGCATGAAGTATCTTTTAGTCCTGACAGAGGTTTTGGAGAAGGCATCCTAAGAAATTAGTCACAGTCACTTTCCTTAGTCTTGGGCCATAGCCACCAAAATTTAGCTTCCTGACCACCATTCTTGTTATGGGAACATCAGGGTACTCTCTGTGGCAGCAGCCACCTCAACTTAGATTACAGACCACAACTGGAAGGGGCATCTGGCCACTTCAGTGCCCACTCACCCTAAGTCTTTCGGTGAGGGCACTCAACAGTCCCAGCTTCCCCAGTACTCATTTAGAAAGCACCTGGACCAGTCCAACTCCAGACTGGCCCCGGCCTCCTTCCATGCTGGGGAGGCCTGCTCCCCCCGTGCTACTCCATTCTCTCCTCTCCTCTCCTCTCTCTCCTCTCTTAGGCTTCCTTCTACCTACCCTCTACAGGATCTGATGTCACAGGTAACATTTACAAGGTCTCTTTTTTGCTTAGCTTGATGTAAGAGAGAAGGGACCCACATTGCACCCACAGATTTGCCCTACCGCCCTCTATCTGACCAACACCGGGCTATCTCATAATACAATCTCTTTGGTCAGCTAGACTGGATGGCACCATCGTTCTGTACATCATACACACTTACCAACCCATTCAATGCTGGTAAATGGCCAACACTCTCTAATGCACGCACACACAGGGAACATTAATGTTTTCAAGAATGAGAACACATGTTAAGACAATGGAGACCACTAAAAACAGACGCGTTTTATTCTCAGGGTGACAACCATTCCATCACACCTTCTGTAGAAAAAAACATTTCCTTACACAGCTTAATCTCATCAGCAAATATTGACACCCCACTTTCAATTTCCACTTCTAGATCATTAATAAATAATGAATCTGCTGAAGTCTAAACCTCCTTTCCTCTAATATCAAGGGGTGTGCCCTGGTCACCTGATCAGGCCTTGGAATAAATTGCTCACCGCAGAGATCCTTGTATTGACCTTTCATATACTTGTACAATGTGATAAGGTCTCCTCTAAGTCGTCTTTTCTCTAGAGTAAATAAACCAGTTTGTCTAATCGTTCCTCATACGTCAAACCCTCCTTTCCCTTGATTAATTTTGTTGCTCTTTGCTGTACCCTCTCTAGTTCTAGTATATCCTTTTTCAGAACTGGTGCCCAAATCTGCACTGCATACTCAAGGTGATGTCTTACCAATGATTTGTACAAAGGCAAAATAATGTTATCCACTCTTGCTTCAATACCTCTTTTTATGCAAGACAGGACTTTGTTTGCCTTTGCTACTGCTGTTTGAAATTGGTCACTGTTTCCAAGTTTGAAGTTGACAAGGATACCCAGGTCTTTCTCTAGCAATAAGCGCCCTAAAATGATTCCATTACATTTATAAGTAGCCTTGGGATTAATTCCTCCCAAATTACTTTATACTTCCCCACATTAAACTTCATATTCCATTTGTTTTTGCCCAATCTGCCATTTTCTGTAAATCCCTCTGTAGAGAGTATAATTTAATGTCATCTGCAAATATTGATATTTTGCTTTCTATATCTATTTTCAGGTCATTTATAAACATATTAAAAAACAGTGGACCTAACACTGAACCCTGAGGTACTCCACTCTCCACTTTAACTGTATTGGAGAATTGTCAGGGCCGGATTTACATCTCAGGCGCCCCTAGGCATAACAACGCCTGGTGCCCCTAGCCCCGCCTTTGCCTCACCCCTAACCACGCCTCTCACTTGGCCACACCCCTTCCATTGACCACACCCATTTTTAGATTGTGTGGGGTGGTAGTTTCCCTTTAACTGTGTGCCCAGCTACTTTGTAAGTGAAGTTATAAATACAAGCTTGGAGCACCAGAAATAACTTAGATAATTTGAAATAAATATAATTGTGAGCAGCACACATATCAGGCTACTGCATACCACTGCCACCTGTCCACAACAACTGGCCAGCCTGCTGTCTGTAGCACCTCTGAGCCGAACCATAAGTCCACAACTGCCACTGTAACGCTGGTAACCCGCTGCTGCCTCTGAGCCGAACCACAAGTCCACAACTGTTACTGTAGCGCTAGTAACTCAGCCAACAGTCTCCAAATGTGGGGTATAGGGCGCTTACAGGAGCATTTATTTAGATAGGCTCAGAGCTGTTCCCAATACCTCCTTGTGGGTGCGTGACTGTTCATAGGCAGCGTGGTGGCCAATGAGAACAGAGAGCGGTGACCAATGAGAACAGAGAGCCTCTACCTCTGTTCTCATTGGTCACCTCGGGACGTCTTGTGACATCAGGGCGGCCCCGGCGTCATAGACTACTAAACAAGAACCAGGTAACAGCACCTGCGCCCTCGAGTTGAGAGCATAACCTAGGCGCACGCTCACAGGAAAAATATAAATTCAAATGGCAGTGTGAGGCACCAGAATTTGTGGGCGTGACAATGGCATTGCAAGGCGCCCCTGAAAATCGGGCGCCCTAGGCAAGTGCCTTGTCTGCCTATTCAGAAATCCGGGCCTGAGAATTGTCCATTTACAACCACACGCTGTTCCCTATCCTTCAGCCAGTTTTGTATCCAATTGCAAAGGTTATCTCCTAGCCCCGATTTCCTTATTTTATACCCAGCCTTCTGTGTGGCACTGTATCAAATGCCTTTGCAAAGTCTAGATATATTACATCAACTGCCTTGCCATTATCAAGGTTGCTGCTTACTTCCTCATAGGAGTTGTTCCTAAAATAGAAATTTTCCCTCGAAAGATGAACCTGGGTGCTATTAAATTATTTTAGAAATATGTACAATATGGGGGATAGTAATAATAAAGTATTACTATCCCTTTAATATCAAATGATGAGTAACCTAAAATGTGAATTCAAATAGGCACTTGAATTTAAAGGACTTGGTTTGCTCTAAGCCCCTAGTAAAATTATGGTTCTGTCTTGTGTATTAATTTGGGGACCTATCCAGATATAAATATATCTATTAATGAGATTGAGTTCTCCAACATAAGTATGTAGATTATTAGGCATTGATTATGACACTAGGGATAGAGTAGAGAACAATAGTGTCAGTATTGTTACTAATGTACAGTCTGGATATAAGGTATAAAAGCCAATGAAAACCGGTCAGTATAATTAGCGTGATAACAACAAACGGTGCTCTGCCATTATGCACGAGGCATGAGCAAGCATCGTTATTGTAGCAATTTGTGGCCGCTCTGATGTATTTTGTACTGTATAGTAACACAGATATACAGTGTGTCTAACTAGATGGTATTTGACATCCTCCAGCCATAGTATACACAGTACACATAGTTTGAATAAACGTCTCTGTAATTACAGATACAAAATGTGGTCACTGTGATGCGGTTGATACTTGCTACATAAATTGTATGTATTCAAAAGGCTAAGACACAGCTGTCAATTGCTGAATTCAATATCTAAGAAAGTATACACTAGTGATTCCAAATGATAGTCTGCATGTTAATACGATCCAGTGTAGATTATAAATATAAATACACTTAGTAATAAGAATTAAGGGTTGTGAACGTTACAACCAAATGCCGCAAAAGGTAATCACTTTAAAAGCTTAGGCTAGGTGACATAGACCTCAAAAATCATTTTGCAATGGACAAAAGTTTTCCATATAGGCATGGTTGTGCGGATTTAAACAGATGAACAGAGGAAATAGTGAATCATACAGATAACCTGTATCAGTGTGAGGTTGTATGATCCCTGACATACGTTTCACCAATTATCAGCTTTGTCAAAGGGTGAGTGAGCCAGCTCTTTTCTCCCGGCTTTATGCTAAATCCTCCACCCATATTCAGGCCATTTCAGCTGGATGTGTAAAAGAGAATAACGGTGTCAGTGATGGTAGCTGACCTTCTAAAGTTTATGAAGAGACAATTATAAATAAAACAAATTCATTATATAAAAGTAGTGTTATGGGTACCGTACAATCTCATGTATAATATGCACAATTTTGCCCCTCGTCATCTTATGTAAAGTGGGGGGGTGTATTATACACAAGACATTTTTATTACACAAAACAAAAATGGCAAGTTTTCCTTCTTCCTTCCCTCCTCACTTACCCATGGCCATCTCTATCCCTCCGGAGTTTAAATTCCACCTCCTGACAGGGTCCCAGCAGGCGGCATTCTTGCATCTGCCGCCCGCTTCCAGCATGGCCCTGTCAGGACCTCCTCTGCCCAGCTAATGGTAGTGTCCACATAGCTATGAAGGGAAACTTGCCATTTTTTTTTATGTGTGTAACAGGGGAAAACAAGGGTGCATACTATACATAGGCACTCTTGTTTTCCCTTCAAATCTTGAGTATAATATACACCTGCTTATTATACACAGGTGCATATTACACCTGAGATTTTATGGTACTTATTTAATTCCAAGTTTATAAGCAACAGGAGCAAACGAGCTATAAAAAAGGATACAAAATATATTATCTATGGGCTGTGAGACGCATGCCTTCATTAAGACCATTAGGGAATAGAGCATTTAATGAAAAAATCTATTTATTTTTGGCCCTGAACAAGAGGTTATCAATGTCACCACCTCTTCTATTTAGGGTTATATGTTGAAGACCAAACACTTTCATATTAATAGTCACTGACTTATGTTTATCCAAAAAATGCCTACTTAGGCTAGTCAATTTTTTTTCCCTCAGTGGTATCTTTCTGGACATTTTTGATATTAGTTAAATGTTCTACTATCCTTACTTTGAACTTCCTGAAGGTTTTTCCCACATATGTCAGATTACATTGATGTTGTATTGTGTAAATGACTTCTTTAGTATTGCAGTTAATAAAATGAGTAAGTTTATGAGAATTTTTCAAAATTATCTTTTATTTCAGTCACATTTCTCACATGAGGACAGATGGTACATTGCCCACAGGCATGTGTAACTGTACTCAACAATTTTCTTTTTGTATTGGTCTGATAGTCATTTTTGACTAATATGTCACCTAAATTAGGTGAAAGTCTGCTGCTCATTTGTGGATGAGTGCCAATAACTTTTTCAGATCTGCATCAGTTTGAAGAATATTCCAGTGTTTGGATAAACAGAGACGCACTGATTCCCACTGATTATGGTATGTACCAACAAATCTTAAAAGTCGATCACCAGATTTTATATTTTTCTTTTTCAGTAGAGAATTTCTATTAGTGCTGTATGCTCTTTTTCTGGCTTGATAGATCATAGTTTTGGAGTAGCCCCTTTGTATTAATCTTTCAGACAGCTCATTTGCTCTGAGATTCAATGTATCCTCATCTGAGCAGTTCCTCCTGATCCTCAGGAATTATCCAGTTGGTATAGATTTTATTACTGATCTGAGATTAAAGCTATTGTCGTGCAGAATGCTGTTAGTAGCAATAGTCTTTCTAAATAGGTCAGTGTGGAAAAAAAAATATGTACCCTTACTGATCCTAATATCCAGAAAATGTATTGCTTGCATATCATGCTCCAAAGTTGGTCTTAAGTCCCGTGTATTGTAATGTAGGACAGAAATGTATTCTTGTAATGTATTTACATCATGATCCCACAGGATTAGCAGGTTATCAATGTACCTGTTCAATGCTAGAATGTGACTATGCCATGTGGCCAAGAAATTGTTTAAGGCTTCGGTTAACGCCCTCCACCTGAGGTACAGGTTCGCATAAGCGGGAGCACCGGCAGCTCCCATAGTGATACCTCAGGTTTTCAAGTAGTAGTTATGGAGTATAAAGTAATTATGAGTTAATACATCTCAGCAGAAATAATTTGAGGTCACTAGTAACTGTATCATCTTTTTCCAGAAAGTATTCAATAGCTTGAATACCTAAATCATAATAAATGGAAGTGTATAATGACTGTACGTCACAACTGATTAGGACTATTGAATCGTCCACTGGTAAATTGTCTAGTGAGTAAGTCACTAGTATCCCTGGATTAAGATGGTAGCTGGGCCACACATTTCCTCAGTTTACTATCTATAAACTGGGAAGCCCTTTCACATAGGATGCCAATGCTTAAAACAACTGGCCTGCCAGGGGGGATTACTTTGATTTTTTTTTTTATCTTCAGTACCAAGTATAATGTTAGTACTACCGGGTTTTTGACTTCCAGAAATGTATTTTACTTTGTTGGGATGATTGCATTGTTAAGTGCTTCTTCTATTATTTTATTGTAGATGTATAAGTAGCTTTTAGTGGGATCTGACAGTAATCACAACCCTCAGCTGATGGTAAGCGTGGCACAACTGTAGAAGATCTCCAATGCATTTTGTATCAGTCAACTGATACTTCCTCAGGGAGCCATCATTCTATCAATATAAGGAGATGGGGGGCCCGTCATTGTTGGTGATATTCCTCTGCCTGCTTTGATCTATGTAGAACTGAATGGACTAAAGGAACATCGGAGGTAACATTAATACACAGTTGCCAACTGAGTGTATGAGATACACCAGTTGAAAAGTCCTGGGTCGGGAGAGGATCACAAGTAGGAATTCACAATATACTTGTTTAAATCACCCCATAGAGGACCTGCCCACTATATATGGACACTAATTGTTTAAGGGCATAGCTATCTTCCCTGAAATACACATCGACTCAAAGCTGAGGTTGCAGATAAGTGAAGATTGACTTTTTTGCGCACACATTACATCTTTAGAGCTCTCAAGTCATTACTTCATGAGATATAGCACTTTATGGACATTTTAGTTGATACTAAAGACGTCTTAAGTTTATATTAAGTACATTTTGCTATATTGTGCATTTTAATGAATATAATTGTTATATGCAGAAGTTTGCAGCACTCTCCATATATTGTATCTTGGAATATTTATTGAACTTTTACCACTAGTGGGTTTTTGGATAGAAGCAAGCAATGCTCCTGCTTACATTGTTAAAGGTGGATCTTTGGATGAATATGGCGCCGTGATCACTTGTGTGTTGAGATTTTATAGATAGATAGATAGATAGATAGATAGATATTGCCTTCTTTAAAATCCTTCAAATCCCTTTGCAATTTATACCTAGGATGGCCTAGGATTTGTCTGACCACCCATTCTGGTGCTGACCAGGGGCTCTGTCCTATTATCCATTCCATGTAGCCCTCAGCATAGTTGGATACCCTATTTGGTGCAGATCTGTGGCTCTGTCTGACTACCCGCTCTGTGTAAGACCTAATATTTGTCTGACCACCCATTCTGGTGCTGACCTGGGGCTCTGTCCTACTATCCATTTCGTGTTGCCTTCAGTATAGGTGGATACCTTATCTGGTGCAGACCTGTGGCTCTGGCTGAATACATACTCTGTGTATGACCTAGGATTTGTCTGACCACCCATTCTGGTGCTGAACTGGGGCACCAGAGGGTTGGAACCCATAATTGATAAGGAACGGAGAACTCTGGGAGGAAGAGTTCACAGCCCAATTCCGGGCGAACTCCACCCAAGGTAACAAGGTAGCACGATTGTCCTGGTGGTCAGAAATGTACCAACGGAGGAATTGTTCCAAGGCTTGGTTTGACTGCTCTGCCGCACCATTAGACTGTGGGTGGTAGGCCGAGGAGAATGCTAGCTGAATCCCCATCAGATCGCAAATTCACCTCCAAAAGCAAGACACAAACTGGCTCCCCCTGTCCGATACAATTACCCTGGGTATGCCATGGAGCCGAAAGACCTCTCTAGCGAAGACCAACGCCAACTCCTGCACAGAAGGTAAGCTTACAAGTGGTACAAAGTGAGCCATCTAAGAGAATTTGTCCACAATCATCAAGCTGGCCGTAAAACCCATAGATGCTGGAAGGTCGACCATAAAGTCTATGGACAAATGTGACCAAGGCCATTCCCCGTTGGCCACCTGTTGGAGGAGACCTACAGGCAAATGTCAAAGAGATTTTTTTTCGGCACACGTACTGCATGCTGCAGTGAAAGCAGCAAAGTCAGCCAGAAGACTGGGCCACCAGAGCAATCGAGAAATGGACCACTGGCCATTGTCAAATGTCCTCCTGAGTTCATAATTGTGGAATTTGCAGTTCTTACTGCTGCTGCTGAGTTGTTTAAGCAGCAGGATGATTAGGCTGCTGAAAGGGAATGGGATCAACAATAGCAGTAACATGGGTGATGGATAATGAAGGTTCCACTTGCCACAACTGTCTTCAGTGATGTGCCTGAGGCAGTAGCAGCACAATAAGTAGCCCCTAGTCTATGTGGAGAAAAGAAGAAGTTGGCCATTACTTCTTCTACACCTGCCTCTCCTCCAAAATCATGGGTGTGTTGTTATTAGAATATAATATTTTGCCTTGAGAGCAGGAATTGTGGCTCTCATCACAAACTGCAATGTGTACAGCGTGTGTGTGGTAAATAACATCTGGGGGCACAACTGTATCCAAACACTGTGACATCAGAACACAAGTACTGCTGCTTTTACTATACCCCTTGTCCAGACCCCGCTAAGGACACATGACAACTTGCTGACAGTTTAATAGTAATGATGAACCCTCCCTGCCAGCATCCTAGCAAATTCTGTGGGATGGACACTCCTCAGATGCCGCTTGATGACGTGGTATCAATTCTCCTCCACCACACTGGCATGTGTGGTCAGTGCACCACACAGTGTGCAATGGGTAGAGACGAACAGCCATATCCTAACATCAACAGAGTGGCTTTCATTTGGTGGGGGAGTTAACGATGAATGAGGTGGACTGGCAGAAGATGTAGTTGTTACACTAGAGGAAGAAGGTGATGGCGAGCTAGTTGTTTCGCTCGTCATGGAACTTCCAGTGTCTGTCTGAGTTTCTTTATTCTTCCTCCTCTTTGATTTCCCCCTTGCCTCTTGTTGCCTTTCGGGAGAGTCAGGGGGTACAGTAACAGCAGTGCTAGATTTCTGTAATGGGTGTTTGGCTTTAACATGTTTGACATAAATGTCATGGTGTCTGTGTTTCATGTGTGATATCAGGGAGATTGTGCCAAGGTGTGTTACCTCCTTTCCCCTTCTCACTGACTTATCACAAATTGTGCACAGTGCCATTGGTGATGACTGCACTGTGCCTGCCCCATGAGAAAAATAGTCCCACACCCATGACTTCAGGGAACAGCGAACCGGTGGATAAGAATGGCCTCTTTATTCTTGTCCTCCATATTCCCCTTCACTGTCTGTGCTGGCAGCGGATGATGTTGCTTCTGTTGCTGCTACTGCCTCAAAATCAGCACTGCAATTAGGACCAGGAGTATTGCTGGTGCTGGCAAGTGGAACCTGTCCTAGCCCTGCATCACTTGTTGACCCTATTCCCACCGTGTCCATGGTTGTCTGTGGCACAGTAGCTTGCTGCTCAGCATCCTGCAGCAGCAGGAATTAGAGCAGTTGGAAATTCCGCAAATTCCATAAACTTATTGCTAGTGGTGGTGGTGGCGGTGATGCCCATCCTCATCCCTGTCTCCCATTCCTTCTCAGTTTCTGCTAAAAAGGCCATCAATGTCTCTTCCACCCCAGATTCTCTACCATCATCATCTTCACCACCACCACTAGTCCCTATGTGCTGCTTCTCTATAACAGACATCTTACGGCTGCTTGGAGGAGGTGACGAGTGATGTGACAGAGGGTCTCCTAATGTTACACTTGTCATTTTTTTTTTTAAGTGAAGAAGGCAGACTGGCAGCACTAGCTTCAGGCATAGGAAGTTCATCTGTGCGCCTGCTGGTGGTGGTGGTATTCATTTTAAGCCTGATCTTCCCCAAAACCAGTTCTGGCCTCTTAAGGATCATGTTTAATTTGGACACTGTAGTGAAGAGAAAGGGACTCCCAGAGCCAGAGAAATGGTGTGGACTCCCTTGACCGGTAGTCTGGACACTCTCAAATGCTTCCCCTACCACTCCCCTAACACTAGCCCACCAGCTGCTTCACCATCACTGTTACTATGTTACTACTACTACTACTAACACCACACACATCAGGCTCAGCCCCAGAGTCTTCCTCCTCACAGTCACTAGTAATATAAGGATATTGACTTCCCCCTCCTTCATTCCTAACACTAACAAGCAGCTGGACTTTCTTAGTAGTAGTAGTAGTAGTAGTAGTAGTACTAGCACTGGTGGGACTGCTTGGGGATGGCAAGTGTGACTTAGGAACCCCTACTGTCACACTTGGCATCATCTTCTCCTTCCCCCACCTCCTGAGTATTACAAGACACACTGGCAGCTTCAGTACTGGTGGCAGCAGCTTCAGCACTGGTGGGAGCAGCTTCAACATTGGCAGCAGGAACAGCACTGGTTTCAACAGGGCAGCAATGGTGGCAGCAGAGGCAGCAAGTCTTGCACCAGACACGTGCAGCCGACCTGTCCTGCTCTCACTAGTAATACCATTTCTCTCTCCCTTCCCATTCTCTTTTCTCCCTCCCTTCCTTTTCCCACTCCCTTCCCATTCCCTTTACTCACTCCCTTCCCATTAAATTCCCCAAGATCCCTTGGGGTGATTTAGGGGGACTGGCCAACATTGGTTCAGTAGTGCTCACTTCCTCCTCCTCAGAATCAGAGAAATACCCCAAAATTCTGAATGACTGATTGGAAAGACAGGCACAGGCAACTGTCATAGATTACCTACACATACCTCACCTCCCCACCACCACCCCCACAGTAAAAAATATATCTAAACACTCTGCTATGTATTGCCATCCAACACTTACTAAGTTCTTAGAGAAGAGACAAAACTTGCACAAAAATAGTGCAAAGTATGCCTGTAGAATATTTATCCACATGACACAATGAATAAACTCTAGGCTCCTAACGGTATGTATAAAATCAACTAATGTTAATTGAAAGGCATAATTTGCAAAATAGTGACAAAAATTATGACCAAAATTGAATCAAACGTATCAATAAAAATTATGGTGATTGAAACAATTGAATTAACTCAGCCACTATTTCTAATGAAGTGGAATATAGTATATATGAAAGTGATTAAGAATGAACTCAACATATAGTTTGTAGAACTAGTGTAGATATACACAGAGGGTGCTTGATGAAGATCTGTAATATAGACAGGTAAATGGGAACACCTTATTTAATACACTCACATACAAATATTCTTCATATGTATCCTTTGTATTGTTGTTATTTTTTGTATAATTGAATGCACAGACATTCATAGAAATTATCAGATTATACCCATACTTTATATCCACATAGGGATTTACAATGATCATCAGCACAATGCGTACCTGTGTGACCAATGTGTGTATATTGAGACATTAAAGAATGCTGCTCTTCATCCAATATTTATATCACATAGGCATTAGAGATAACAGGCATTACCAGGATATAGTTTTTAATATGAATTAGTTAATTAAATATTTAAATGTTCTTCACTCTGACTTTTTGATCATATTCATCTGACTTTGTTCCCACACTGTGGCTCACAAAAAGTTGCCTACTGAGCGATAGGGTTAAAGGGATAGTAATGTTTCATAATAAAAGCAGCTCTAATTAATCATCATAGTATTTGGACTTTGGAGAGTGTTATTTCAATTCTGTCAGAGTTGTAGTGCAAGAGTAATTCAATGACAAATTATCCCCCTCCCGCCCCTTTTACTGATGTAACACTGTTCAGCCAGAGCAGAAGGGAGGTGCCCAGGTAGATTGCTGAGAGGGACAATCTTCAATTAAGATAAGGGAAAAACCTGAAAAACTTGTCAAGAGGGCAGGGTTTTCATTGTTCTCATAGGAAGAAGATTGACCCTGCTGTTATCTGTCTGGTCTATGGACTGGATTCCACATCTGGGAAGAGATGGCTTACACTAGGTAAAATGGTCAGTGAGGGGAAACTTTGCTTGTGAATATCTCTCAAACCTTTATTCTTCATGTTTTTTTAATGTCTACAAAATAAAATAAAGATAAAACGAAGTTTTACTATCCCTTTAAATAAGACCTATTACAGGTAGATATTCTTTTTGCAAAGGCTAACCAATGTGCAAGCCACTGTTATGATTTTTGGAATGATTTTCTTAGCCAGCAAACCAGCTATAAATGAAGAGTTGCTGCAGTGGCTGTACTGTCTTTAAATACCTTTCTTAAATTACAAGGCCTATATATTTGTCTCTCTCATTTTCCACAATGCAATCTCCCACTCAACATTTAAGGAGTTCTTTACAGGCTTTCACAGAATCCTCCCCAGAGTGCTGCTGCTCACGCATTGGCACAAATTCAGAAATATTATGTTTAAGTGGGCATCCAGCAACGTAGAAAAAAATGTATTCCTTATTGATTTAAATGGAGACTATGTGAGGATCTAGCTCAAAGCATGCCGACTTGTGATTAATCAGCTTATTCCTGTCTGTGTTGGCATTATATTAAGAACTATGAGCTCATCATTGTTTCCTGTAATAAATATATTAGTGGAAGTATCTCATTGATTCCGGCACCTTCACAACTAGACAATAAAATTACCTCCTCAAAAGAATCACATAACTCACACATAACTGCCATTGACAGGTGACAAAGAAGCTCACTCAAAGCCTTCCATTTATGCATTGTATACTCACTAACTACCTTGTTCTGCTCATACAAGTGATCCAGCAAGTAAAATATGGATATCCATCTGGCAGGGGCCTCCATTTTCATTCTTTTGTATGGAAAATAATGCATTATAAGCATTGTAGGACAGATTGTGCACAGATTTAAGCATTTATTTGATGGTGTCAGATTCTTACAGGAATCAAATAACAATTACATTTAGTACATGGGCAAAGCAGGGTACATGTACCACATCTGCAATTCTTAAGAAAGTTATACTGGGGCCATTGTCACCAGACAAAAGACCAGTTTTCAAGGAGAAAGTAGAAGCCATTCATAAATGACCTGCTGCAGTTTCTTTAACACATCTACAGCTATGTGGGACTTTATCTCAAAGCACTGTATGCATAAAATAGTGCACATATTGTATGACCTACCCATCATATGGCCTTTGCTGCTAGTGCCAGAGCAAGCGCAACATTGGTTGTGAACTGATACAGCATGCTGCTGCTACCCAGTGATAGGAAGGATACCCACTAAGCAGTGAGAGTCTGTACTCTGTCTACTTTACATATCTGGTGTCAGGTGAATGTTCTTGACATATAATGTTCCCAGCCCTTTGCCCACCACACTAACATGCTGCTTGTACAACTCAGGCACAGCTGTCCTTGTAAAATAACTTCAGATTGAGATATTCCATCAGTGTGCAACATCTGATATCACTTCTTTAATTCCACTGTTTTCAATACAGGAATAGGGCAGCATGTCAAACACTAGCATTTTGCCATGTTTTCCATTACACATATTATTTGTAGTTTTTTTTACTTCTTTCTAAGAACTAAGTAAGTGTGGGTTGGCAGCACATTGAAAAAGATCTATATAACTTTCTTGTTTTAACAACATGTCTAGTGGTGGTGGATGTGGTGAATATTGGCACTCTATAACTCTATGTCATCATACTTTTCCCAACACTAGTAGGAGTCGTGGGTCTCAAACAACAAAATGTTGTCCTCACTCTCTGAGACATCTACAAAACTATTATTATGTGCTCCTCATGCCTGTGCACTTTTAGGTGTGTTTCTTCTGCTTATAATCGTTGCACGTCTGATGTGCTGCTGGTATGTCTCCCAGTTATTTCTGTGTTTGTGCTTCAGGTGGGATCTCAATGAGAATGTGCCTACATGTAATCCTGTTTTCCCCCTACTCACAAGTTTGCTACAATAGATAACAGATGCAGCACCAGAGATCACTCACATCTCAGTATATGCTTGTTGCTCTTGTTCTTTTCTGTGCAGATTTAGGACTGAGTGTGTGTGTAAGACATACAGTATATCATATACCTGTTGTCTGTCCTGTCTTGAATGTATAATGTACTATGTCTGTCTGCACAGTATCTATCACTCAGTCTCGGTCGAATCTCAGTCTCAGCCAGCTCAGGTAGGAAGTATCATCTGCCTCTCTGACTAACACTGTCACATCAGTCAAAAATTTTTTGCTTTTTTTATATTTTTTAGCTTGCCTTGCTCCCTTCACACCCAGACTCTGCACCCCACATGCCAATAGAAAAACTGGCTACCATCAATACTCCTACAGCAAACAACTGCAGCACCCTCTATTTGCTTGTCTGACTCTACACTAGCTAGCATTAAAAATGCAGCTGCTTTCACTCTCTCTCCCAACATGCAATAAAATGACACCCTTTTTATACTTAATAATGGCAGAAATACACAGGGGAATTACAGTATTATCATTCATTCCAATGCTTACAAAAAAGCCCAACTAAAAAACAGAATAAGCAGTGATTTTTGGGTGAATTATCATGGAACTTGGGAAGAGCCTTTTTCTGCACATTTCTTTTTGAAGCAAAAAGTTTGCACCATCCTTACAGGTGTCTGAGAAGTGATACTACTGCAAATTTGTCAAAGAGAGAATAACCGACATTCTGAAAAGATGAGGGCTGAGTGTGACTCTCAATATATGAATTGTTTTATATAGTGTCTTTAGATCATGTCACTCATTATTATCTTGTGCAAAAAAATAATTAAATCCTTGGCAACATAAATTAAACTTAAGGTTATAATTTGTTAATTTAAAATAAAATTCTTTTACAAATTGCAGTATGGCGTACATGAACTTTAAATGTATACATGAACTTTAAATGTACGTACATATGCTACCATTTTAGTAGGAATTAATGTTCCTTTCAGAATATCTTTCAATGATCACTGTCAGTTCATTCTTGTTGATTTATCCATGTGCTTAAATGGGGGCAACCTTCACATCTGACATGTTAGAGTAAAATGAGAACTAACACTTCCTAATAATACTCCCCTACAGCCAGTAAACCTAATGGCCCCTACGAATTTTGCCTTTGTGCCCTTGATTGAGGGATAAAACCCTTAACCAGTCCTGGATGTCATGTCCATGGATATGGATATGACCAGGGATGGGTGGTAAAATCCCATTTTTTCCTGCACTTAGAAACCCTTTCATTAAGCACAAAAAATTGTCTGTGAGAACTCTGCTGGTTTCCACCAATGCCTGAGATATGCCGCCAGGATTCAGACTCAGTATGTGCAGTTCTGTGGCTGCTAGTGCTGTGGGACAAGGTTCAAGGGCTCAAAATATGAAGCTACTGGCTACTGTGAGACAATGTTGAGTGTCAGTCTGTGTAGTTCTATGGCAGTGAGGGGCAACGTGAGGTCCTTCAGCTGCTTCCAGAGTGCAATTCCCATCAATCCCCTCCAACTGTTGGCTGCTGGTATTATGGTAGTTGTAGTCTGGCAGCAGCTGGATAACCACCCATTGACCATCCCAAAGGCTACAAATGCAGTGGGACAAGGATGGGGTCAGTATATGCGTGATGGAAAAACAAAAACATGGGGATTTCTGCAAAATACAAAAGTGAAATCTTTCCAGTTTTATCTTTTGAGGCAAAAGCTGTTGCCCATCCCTAGACATGACAGATGCCACCAGGACCACAGGACCTCAAACTCTGTTCAGTGTGCATGGTAATCTTAAGTTACCCTGCAGTGCTCAATGTATGGTGTATGCCACTGGCCCTCTGTTTGCATCAATTTGAAAAACTCAACATGGCTTCCAGGACTGATTGAAGATGTTATATGTTAAACAAAATCACAAGAGCAAATTTCACAGGAGCCATTAGGATATTCGGTCTATAGTAAAATAAGCGGTAATTGTCATTTAACAATTTAAGTCATGGATACTGAAAATATAAAAAATGCTTGCAACCTCGTAAAGAATGGTTAAACATATTTATCAACTTTATCCAGCACATCAATAGGAGAAATTAGGTTTACAGAGACATGTGCACAAAACATTGATATTTAAGAAATTGTAGACTGTTTTTGCAAAAAATACACATAAAGCTTTCATATGCAACGCACGTTTTTGCAAGAAACGTAATGATTTAATGAGTGCATCTGTGTGAGACTCGTAAAGAGCACTGAGGAATTGTTCCAGATATTTGCTAGTTCTGTTAAGAACATATTCATACTAGAACTAAGCTGGCATAAAACCAATTTAGTGGCTTTTAATGAATATCAGACAATAATAAAATATGATTCAAACATCAAATTGCAACCTCAGACATTAATTTTATTAATTCACAATATAATGATCAGTTAAATATGTTTACAATTGCTTTGGTTTCATAGAATAGTTATTGTATTGAACTCCTACATCTGACTATTAGAACAGATGAGCTGAAGTTAAATCTACTCATTATGCAGCATTAAAGTCACACTAACATCTACAAATGATCTGGGGCTTTATATGCATAAATATCCTGTACTCCATGCCAGTCTCTGTAAAATGTATCTATTTGTTTTCTGAGACCTAAAATCGACTCTTATATATGCTCTCTAGGGGCTCCCATTCCAGCATTTTCAAAAAATAAAAATTAAATTGGGGCATTATGTTAGCATATGTAAAAATTTGTTTTGTTTTCTGAAGTCTAGTCTTCCATATGGACTTAAGGAACAGACATTTCTGTCTTTGCCAAGGCTCCAGGACTCCCATTTATGTCCAGAATTATCTGTCAATGGCTGAGCCTTGCCAAGTATGGATGGGTGAAATTTTTCACCTCAAACCAAACTCTACGAAAAATGGCACTTCCTGCCTAAAAAAAAAAATATCCAGCGAAAAGTGCCTTTTTTTTTTTCATAGCTCATTGCATTGAAATCAATGGAAAGACTGAATTTTTCCACACCACATGTCAGACAGTGCTACAGTCCACTACCCAGGAGATGACACTGAGCCAAGGCCTGCACTACTTGGAGCTAGAAAGCAAAAAAGAAAATAACCTTGCCTATGGTTCTATCTGGGTTGGTAGCTAGCAGGTCTACCAGAGGTATATGCTCCCAATAATCACATGGATACCTACAATGTAGGAGCAGGTAGACCCAGAGCGGAGAAGTTCGAGCCACTATACCGCCAATGTGGGTGGTCAGACAAGACAAGAGAGATGCATGGAGCAGGTAGTCAGCCAGAGCCACAGTTCAGGCCTTAAAGGGATATTTTGTAGGCATTAAAAAACCATGAAGAACGATATAAGTCGTATCTCTCAAACCTTTATGGTTTGAGAGATATTCACAAGCAAAGTTTCCCCTCCCATCCCTTTTACCTAGTATAAGCCATCTCTTTTCAGATGTGGAATCCAGTCCATAGACCAGACAGATAACAGAAGGGGCAATCTTCTTCCTATAAGAACAATGAAAACCCTGCCCCCTTTGACAAGATTTCAGGGTTTTCCCTTACCTTAATAGAACATTGTCCCTCTCTGCAGTCTACCTGGGCACCTCCCTTCTGATCTGGCTGAACAGTGTTTCATCAGTAAAAGGGGCGGGAGGTTGATACTTTGTCATTGAATTACTCTTGAACTACAACTCTGACAGAATTGAAATAACACTCTCCAAACTCCAAATAATATGATAATTAATTAGAGCTGCTTTTATTATGAAACATTACTATCCCTTTAAATTTTATTTTAAGCTGTTCTGTCTAATTAATTTACAAGGGAATAATTTCAGTTCTAAGTTATTTGTCATAACTCCATTTATTTCAGGCAGGAAATTAAGGGTCATAGCTAGGGAGCGACAGAGGAGTAATTCTGGGGCAAACCAGCTTTACCATATGGAAATAAGAACATTTTAATCCCAAAAATGCTTGTGAAGCAATGAGTTAGGGATTTCTGAAGTATTCAAGGGTTAGCAAGCCCCATTAACGAATAAAAAGCTATGATATTATTTGTTCACTATGATGCCATTGGCTTTCCTCAGAATTGCCTTTATTTTCTTTGTGCATACATGCATTCAAAGCTACTCTGTGAAATTAATTTAGAAGGGAATTATTATGGTTTTGTGATATTTTCTTCATATCCCTTTACTTCAGGCCAGAAAGGTAGATTTTTGATTATTAGATTTTGATTATTTCATGGCTATTATGGTCTCGGTGTCCTAAACATTTTATCAATATATAAATACATCAATATGCAAACATACATTTAACAGTGAAAAGGTGTTTACTGAAATTTCAGAATACAAGGTGAAATATGTTATTAATCATCTATTTTAATAATATTTAATTATGGATTGAAGGAAAGATGAATAAACTTTCTCACAAATACTTTTGGAATACAGATTCTGTTCTGTATCTTTTAATATTACTGTATATGTACTCATTGAATACACAGAGTTTTCAGTAACTATCCATATTGTATTCCTCAATCAATAGCTTGCATAGCTGTGTTCTATTGGCTATTAAGGTTTTAGACCTTTTCAAGTGTTTGGGTTCTGTATTCAGCGATTTGGAGACTGAAATATGTTCAATAACATATATTTTTCAATACAAAAAAACAAATATTAGTAAACACTGATATTGGATTTGTTCAGGAAGAGTTGTGATATAAAACTTAAGTTCATTTCATTCCAGCCCATATGGTCAGCTCACCACATGGGTAAACTCAGTTTCACTCACCCTAAACATATCACATGAACTATCCTTGGATGCAGTTGCTGTTAACATCAAAGGGTATGCTGATTTATTTGCATCTGGAAAGAACCTCTTCCTTTGATCTTTTGTACATTTACTTATCTACATATCTACATTTCCTGAAGGTCAGAGTTCAATAATCATATTGTGTTTGATTTACTGATATAGTATATTACTATCTTTCTCGTGGTATTCTGTGAAACCCACAGTATTCTATAGCTGAGCTTAAAAAAATGACATCCTCCATCACACTAGTCTTAGGTGAATATATTACTTTGGAAAACAATGAACTGAAACTATATTCCACTGACCCAGGTGACCTTGAACTGCCTCAGGACTGTTTCAACACTATAGGATCAAAACAAGATAGCCTTGACCAAAAGCCGGCCTATTCTCAAGGGCCAAGAACTGCTTCTTTATTCAACCACAAGCAAACAAAATTACTGCTAATGCATCATCACCTTGACATGACAGGCGAAAAGCAGAGTTTACAAGGAATTTCAGTCTTTGTATTCAGCTTAGTTCATGGGTTAACTTAAAATGTCCACTTCTTCATATTTTTCAAAATTGTTAAAAGAAGGGTCTTAAAAGGGCAAAAAATGATAATTATAAGATATTTAATATGAATATATATTTGTTGTAACTGATTTTTGTCTTCTTACAAAATAATGAAATGCTTATAATTTTAACAAACTTCAACTATAAGCTGTTTTTATATTCTTCTCCATCATTTTTTCTCAGTGTTATATTAACAAAATAGTTTTACTTTTATATAAACTATCATTGGCCGTCATATTTTTTATGTATCATTTATGATTGATAAACACGTGTATACAACAGTGTATGTGGCTATATATGGCTACCAGTGACAGAGGAACAAGGGTCGGGACTCAAGGAGTGTCCATGGGGATTTGTAGCTACCAGTTGCCCTCAATTAAAATGTTGTAATGTGATTCAGAGATATCAGCAACAGCATCATCCTTTGCCCCAGACAGTGAAGGGGATTGTGGAGGAGAAGAAAGAGGCCATTCTTCTCCACCACCTTTTTCCTCCCCACTGAGGTCATGTGTAGAACACTATCATACCAAATTTCCTCAGTTGGAGAGTTCTTTTACCTACGTTAACTCCTCAGACGTTTCCAAAAACAGTGCTAAGCAAATACAATGCCCTGCTCATTTCACTGGATGCAGTAGAATAATTTGAGTCATTCTGGGGCAAAGCAGCTATAGCATAGGGACAAATAAAAATTCCCATTGATTTAAGTGGAAATTTTAACCCATTAACTGCTAGAGTTCTCCAATGCATTGGACACCTGTCTATCTTAGAAGAGGTTAAAAGCATATTATAAATCAAGGGAAATAGTATTAATATTAATATTTATTTGTTCGCTGTGGTGCAGATGGCTTGATCCAGAATTATTTCAGATCTTACTAGTATGTTAACCTAAGAGGGATGTTCAAAATGGTTTCAGCACATTAATAAGCATAAAGAATGTGTTTTCTGTGTCTGTTTATTGCCTATGTACAAAGCTCTTTGCATGGTTAAATTGCTCTGCATATACCAAGGAGTGAGCAAAGAGGGCCTGGGTGGGCATTTCAGGGTATGTGAGTTCTATGTATCCATGTACAGGCTACAACGTGAGAGAAAAGAAAATACTAACAAGCTGCAGAGGCACACTAAACCTAAAGGATAGATAAGTCTGTAGCCATTTTTAGACAAGAAAACCATGACCATAATGGAGGGTTCATAAAAATTTTAATGGTGTGCAAACTGACAATTCTTTGTTAAAAATTTAGATATGGTTTAAAAATCAGAAAAATACAACAGTATATAAACTGTGAAAGTGAAGCAGTCATCTAATGTTTGGAGTGCCCATGCAATAAACTTTATGTAGGCATGACCAGCCGCTCCATGAAAACAAGAGTTCGTAACATGTTGGTAACATTCAGAAGGCCACAATAACTGCTAGAAAAAAGGGTGCAAAAGCCCTAACCATAACCCTTTGAGTGCCAGAGGGGGTATGCAATGCATTGCTTTGTAATGCATTGCGTACCCCTCTGTCACTCAAAGGGTTAATGAACAGACTTTTTTTTGGAGATCCAGAACAGTAGACCCCAATGGAATAACATCATAGGACTTGGAAAATGTTTCCTTTGGGTGTGAGAAAGGGGAATCTAGAATAGGGATGGGCAAAAACTCCCACCTTAAAAGCAAATCAGGTGAAAAATGGTAATTTCTTCTACTCAATACATTTTTCACGAAAACAAAGTGTTGATTTTTTCCCAGTATATTTCATTGAACTGAATTGTAGTACTAAATTTCCCCCCTGAATCTGTGAGTATTCCTACAGTATAAGTATAAAAGAGGGATCATCTTCCCACAGGTTGTCAGTCTGTGCTTGGAAGCAAAAGAGCATACTGTGATTTCTGGCTACTTAACTCTTTAATGACCGGCCAATCTTGCTCATGGGCGGCTGTTAAAGACTAAGGAGCTTTTTTTTTTTTTTTAATGCGAGCTGAATTCTGGGACGGCAGGGTGGTGTGCAGTCACACTGCCATCCCAGAATTCCATGACGTGCCATCACTGGTCCTTAAGTGCAAGGATCAGCATGATGTTCTTTGCACATCATGGGTCCATATATCGCTCTATGGTCAATAAATATATTACACACATTCCAGATGATATTTTCTATGTTTGAGATGAATTGATAATGAGAAGTGAGAACGTAGATCTAAGATCAGAGTTATGACTGAGGTATGATGAGGAGCAGGTTACACATTTTTATCAGGTCCTGCAACCAGTTTAAACTACATGATACACCTGCAATAATATAACTGTGTCTTACCTTATTTACTCGTGACTGCATTGTCACTACCAAACCCTATAGGATACACCCATGCATACCTTTTGTTTTTTTTCTTTTTGTATGGTATGGTTGATGAGCTGAAGTGGTGAATTTGACACCATTGGATGTAAAGCCATTGAGTGGGAATGGTTGTGTGTTCCATAAGCTCTATCTGCATGGGGGCATATATATCCTCCACATCAGCAGAGGTAACAGTGTACACAGACAGTACATAACCAACCCTAGAATGAGTAGGTCTTACAGATTTGTTTTATCTGTGGATATCTGAGTTCAAATGGTGTTAAACTTTGGCTTCCCTTGAGTCTCTCTTCTTTATTCACCAAAGAAGTGGAATGTAAATGCATTGTGCAAATCACCACTTTTTCTTAGCATATTGTCTCGTTCTTGTGTTTAAAAATTATGGGAGCCCTACTCATATATTTATCTTTATTCTAAAGAAAACTATGATTTCTGATAAGCTGAAACCTGCTTGGATAAATTAAACCTATGGTTGTTGTATATATGAACTGTTGCCAGTCTGTATGTACTTTAATTTGATATTGAGCTAAGCTGCTTATTTTGTTTTCCTGGAAATGCAACTTGGCAATTAAATAATTAGTTGAAACTAAAGTCAAGTCTGTGTCTTTACCTACACCACACTGTAGTAAAAAAATGCATTAAACAATTGATGTGTAAACATCCTTCCCACCTTACTAATCAAACAAATAATCTAACAAAAAGGGAAAGTGGTATGCAGACCACTTGGTTGGTTGAAGATTGACAATTGAAAACAATTATAATTAAAACAAGTCATTGCTTAACTTTCCATTAAGAATATAAGAGACATTGAAAATAGTCTGGCTCTTTGGGTTATCAATTTTAATGGACAAATTCAGCATAATAAATTATTTATTATGAATTATTGTTCAAATGAAATAAAGGATTATCCCTACCAAAAACACAAAAACAGAAAATTATCATGGGTAAATATTTGGTGCCTGCTGGGAAATAAAAATGTAAAAATCTGTATTTTGTGTATTTTTTATTTATTGTTCTACATTTTATATATATATATATATATATATATATATATATATATATACATATATATATATGTCTAAAAACTACAAAACAAGAAAATAAAAATAGAAATAAAAATAAAATATTATATATGTCAAGGAAACCAACCAAGACCGGTGGTTTAAATATCCCCGACTCTGGTTATATAGCTCCCACACACACACAAATATAGCACTCAGCTTTCAATGCTTGCCACAAACCAACAATCACTTGAAAATATCTTACATATCCATCCAAGGCTGCTACAATCTTTCTGCCACTGTGTGAACAGTGACAAAAAAAACTTACTGAAGTCAAACAGATTATAGAGAGTGCAACAAATAGATATGCAAAAACATATATTTATTAGTAGTTTAATCTCTAATATTCTCTTAAGAGCAATTATATATACATCCAAATAATAACATTTAAAATAATTTTATATTTACATAAACATATCATGCAATGTGTTGTTCAATAAGAATCCCCCAAATTCTTTTCTGATCTATGTTTCAGTCCCACTGATCAGTGCTTGATACAGTCCCAAATATGTATATATTTGTGTGGTTTTATTGTTCTAGTTTTTTGTATGCTGTTATTTGTTGTTACCTCTCCCTTCATTTATGGACATTTTGTGGGCCTATACGCTAAGACCTCTCAAGTAGGAGAAATCATAATGCATTGGTTCCTCTCCACTTCATCACCTCCTTATCACACCTTTGTGCAGCACTCCTTCTGGAATATGAAAAATATGGACAACAACTGTTCCCAAAATGTTTTTTTTATTAATAATAACAATAATATAAAAATATAAATAAATAAAATATAAACAATTGGAAGGAAAGGAGTTGGGGGGTTATGCCCCCCCTCTGTTGCAAGGCCCCCATCTGTATGGATCTCACTTAACACCACATGCAGCAGGCAGAGCACCAGCTGACTCCTGGCTGCTGTCTAGTAACGAGCAGCTGTAGGAGGGGGCTGGCCTGGATGGACAGCCTGAGCCAACAGGTGTCAGATTGTAAGATGCAGAGCATCTCAATGCTGCCTTCTACAGCCCCTAAGGAGAGCACTGATCACTTGCAGGACATCAAGGGCCTCCAAGTTATCTCTGCTTGAAGGGAGCTGCTGCTGCTGCTGCTATTGCTTATCAGATGCAGCTGTAGGGAAAGAAGATATGCAATACAGTGAGGACCTCACTGACACACAGAGTTTTGATGCTTTTAGATGGGTGATTCTCAGCAAAAGTACTGAACTAAGACACACAAACACATCCTATATAACCATCCCACCAGTGCATGTTGTCAGGATATTCTCACTGAAACACAAGTGAATGTCATTACTCATTTGAGCAGAACCTGAAAACATGTGGCCTGAGAACAGGATTGACCACCCATATTATGGACACACCAACAGGTTAGTTTTGCCCTTTAGCCCTGATTGGGCACAGGTGGATTATAAGTATCACTGTCATTGTGATTTATCCTCTCATGCTAAACTAGTGTTAGCCTTGAAACATGAACTATAGGTTTGCGCTATGGCCTGTCCCATCTCTTTGGACAGGTCATATGATCATCTTGAACTTTCTGGGTATTGATGCTAACACAACAACTCTGTTGATGAGATGCAATGACAATCTCCAGATTTCAAAATTGGGGCAAATTGTGATTGAATGTAGGTAAGGGAATGGGCAAAGCCATTGAGACAGTCAATTCATGTCAAAGGGAGATCCACTGTGATATCACAACCTAAGCACCTCTGACACTCAAATGATTAATAGATGTGTGTATATGTGTGTTCATTCATCATTTCAGCCAGTAGGATAGCTTTCAGGTTTTCTTGTGCTTGATACATTCTTGGGTCCATTACTGCCTTTTTCTGTGATCTGTTGCAGCTCTTGAAGCTTCCTATTGACCTGTTTAACACTACTACTCCTAATATTGTTTGCCAGAATCTTGACCTGGTTTATATATCCCAAGGCTCCTTGTTCCTGAGCTTTCTTGAATTGATCTACTTTGTCCTAGATCCCTTGTTTGTTACCAGGCTTCTCTGATATCCTCTCAGAGACCACTTGTTGCTGTCCTCACTTGTCTAGTCTTGCTTGTTCTTTGTATCCATGAGTAAGTCACATCAATGTTATGTTGATAGAGCACCTATGGAAACATTGATAGTCCTGCTGCTGAGTAAAGCAAGTATACCCCTACTGCAGAGAGATATGTCTCAAATAAAATTGCAGCTAACACGTTTTCAGGTTGCAGTCCTTCCATGGCCTGAACTTTTACAGTGGTGCTGTTTATGTAGGTTTATGGTCAATTGATCAAAGCTGTCCATAGACTGCTATAGCAACACTGCATGGAAGTACTACAACCAAAAAATCTAAGTTTGAGCTGCAGAATAAATAAATAATTTTTCAGTATTATCCATTACTATTCCTTTAAATCCATTGTTAAAGTTCTTCATCACTTTTTTCAGAGCTTCCATTTCATCTGGACTTCCCTTGCTTATTGAACACCTGCTGCTGACATGGTTAGTCCCTTACTATTTTTGAGCTCTTCTGTAACTGATCCAGACCGTTCATTGCTATTTTCTTTCTCTCTCTCTCTCTTTTTTTCTTCCCTGCTACTGCCCTGGTCTGTTCTAATTATATTCCTTACCTGTTACTGACAAGACAGCTCCTTACTATTCTTGATTTTCCTCCACAGTTACTGACCTTGCTGGTTCTAACAATATGCCTTAACTTTTTACTCTTCTAGAACCAGAAAAAGAGGTGTCGGCATTTTTTTTCAAGCATGGTAAGAAATTTAAAGATCAGTGCTATGAAAAACTGCCGGCAAAATAAACCCCTGCCGGACGCTAAATTTAGATTTATTTTGGCCCATTGAAAATGAAAAAAGCTACAAGTTGCTATTCAATGGACTGCGTTAGCCCTAAGATCCGATAAGGGACTTATGTTAGTGCATAAAATTTAAGACCCAGTTTTTTTTTGTTTTGTTTTTTTTAACTAAAGTCCCTTAATGTATCATTAATCAGCCGATGCAGCTATTAAAAACAAAATAAAACCTAAGTCCCCAGTGGATGTATTGATATGGGGCCCTAAGCCCCACACCAATACATCCAACGTACCTAAAAAGTGTTTAGTGTTAGAATTAACCCTATGAGTATTAGTGGGGTATAATTACCCCGCTGGCACTTATAGGGTTAACCTAAGTAGCAAAGCAACATCCCATTACAAGTAACACGTACCATTAATTCTGATATCCATCGGAGTCCTCAGCATGCTGGTCATCTTCAGTCCTTCTTTTTTCTCCTCTTTATTGTGTCTTCTCTTCAACCTCCTTTCTTCTTGCTGTAAAAAACATAATAGTATTAATAAGTTTGCAGAAAAAATGCAGACAGTATTACATCCTTTAACCCCTTGAGTGCCAGAGGGGTACGCAATGCAAAGCAATGCTTTGTGGACCTCTCTGGGGCTCAAAGAGTTCAACGATTAATTAGTGCCCAGTTCCATAGACATATGCCGCCATTATTTTAGGTCCAAATAAGCCATTATAGTCAAAGTCAAGCCATTAAAATAAAAGACTTAGATTTATAATCTGGCTACGCTGCTGTGTGCGGCCGCAGAGGTGGTGTCAGAGGAGAAAGTAATGTGTGCTACAGCCCCCCATTCTGTCCCTCACAGGCCGACGCCCGTTCCACACTGAGGGAACTTGAGCAGAGACTGCCTTTATATATGGGCAGCCTCTGTTCAAATTCCATCACAGCAATTTGCTGAGATGTGCTTACACACATCCCATCCAATCAGTTTAAAGCACAGCCGCTCTAATCTGATTGGCTGGGATCCTAGAGCAAATCAATACTTTGCAATGATTTGGAGACTTCTTTGGCATACAAGTGCTTTAAACCCCTATTTATTTCAATGGTAATTATTGTTTTGTCCATTATGGAGCAGTTTTTGCACCTTATAATATTTATCAACATGACCCTAATTTTCTTAGATAGATTTACATTTACCATGACCCCTTACTGTATGTGATGCAAACACCAAACGTAGGCCAAGAAATGTGAAATGTTCACTGAGAATTAACAACAGCATAATCTACTTGTTCTGCAGCTAGTAGACACTCAGAAGTTTCATGTTTTATCTCTCTGGTGTAATTACAGAGATTACATTTCCGTGTACACATCAGGCTAACCCTGCCCACATTTATGGTCCAGTTCTGATATTATGAGCAAGTCCCATCTGCATGAAAATACCAGCTAATCCCAGATGCATGTTTTTGCATTCTTGGGTCTCGTCACTGAAATGCAGCTAGTTTCCCTAGGCATTGAGAGAGGGCTGCCCTTGTAGGTGGGGGTCATCTTAATAGGCAAATGGGTATTTCTCATTTATAATGGAATTAGAGAGCTAAATAGTGGTACTCTTGAACAGTAACTAGGCAAATAACAAGCAGATATGTTTTTCATTCTCAGTAAATAGTCACCTCTGTGCTACTCTTTTTTAAAAACCTTAGAGAGTCTTCCTAACAGAAACAGATATTTCATATATGGATAACTTACTCTCAGTGCCTGGAAACAGCAACTAAATCTCACTAATAATGCATCTAGGTTGCTTGTATTCTCGTACAGATAAGATTTGACTTGCATTTTTGGACTGAGCTGTCCTTGTAGATGGGGTTGTATTGGTACTAAAGAGATAACCAGTGATAGTCCTGAGCGACGACTGTGGATAGACAAAACATCTTGCCTCAAAATAGAAACTTGAACAGGAATTCCTCTTTTTCTGTTATTTTCATTGCATTGAAATCAATGATATAATGCAGTTCTAGCCAAGAGGAGTTTTCCCAATGTATTCCCATTTTTTTAACTATAGAAGGGGGTATTAGTTTTCTTGCGCATTGTCAGTCTGGATTTGGCAGAAAGAGAGAAAGAAGTTAAATGTTTGATGCTTGCTAGTTTAAATGCAGACAGGCAAAGGAAGGGATTTTGAGTGGCTTAATAGTGAAGTATTGGTGATAGCCAGTTGTTCCCTTCCCTGAACAGTTGAGGTGTATCAATGGAGAAAAGAAAGATAGATAGATAGATAGATAGATAGATAGATAGATAGATAGATAGATAGATAGATAGATCATTTTAACTGGTAAGTTACAGTGACAGACAAGCAAGTAATTCCTTCTATCTTAGTCTGACACTCGACTGAGACTTAGTGACAGTCAGATACACCAGATACAGACATAGTACATAATTCACTCAAGACAAGAAAAATAGACAGCAGGTACAACTTGATATACACTCTCTCATATTCCATACAAACAAGAAATGAAGGACAAGCACATACACTTGCTGCTGTACTCTTTTTACTTTGTTTCAAGCTGTTGATTCTGAAGCTAACAGGTCTATCCTATGATGTTTAAATACTGTAGTGCTTGGAAGACAGCTGCTGAAATTCTGAAACTAGCTACTACTGTAGAAGCAGAGCGGCAAAAAACGAGGAAATTGGGATACTTATGTGGTTGCAAGTAGGTGTGATTTGTAAGCAGTGAAAGTTAGTGACAATTAAAAAAATTAGGAAAAACAATATACTTTTGCCTAATGAGGGAAAGGCAGTGGAAATTCTACAGCTGAGCTTAAATTAAAAGTAGCATTGACATATACTAGAGACAGAGACATACATCATACATTATTTTCCAGACAGGAAATAGCAAATAAAACATCACTCAGTTTGTTAACAGCTCTGTTGTGTTTTTACAGTAAAAATCAACACTACTATCATTATGTCTACGAAATGTGATAGGTGTAGGATTAAGAGGAAATGAGTAGGAGGAGTGGACGTATGTGTTGGTTAGTAAAGTCACGCTATAAAAACAGACTGTGGCCATGGTTGCTGCCACTTCTGCAATGAATATTCATAATCCTCTTCTTCTACATGAGGCTGTTTGTATAAGTATGAAAAGTTCTACCAGTAGTAGAACTGAACATTTTAAAACTAAAAGACAATAAAAAGTTACATTCTAATGTCGTTTCCATAGCAGAGAAAGATTTAGCATTAAGACCAACTGCTGTATCAGACAGTGAAAGTGACTCTCTACAGCATACTAGTGGTTAATGATTTATATATTCCTCTAAGGGGAAAAGTAATAAACTTTTCTACACTTTAAAAGGCCTGCAAAAATATGAATGTAATGGGGAGGAAGTATATAATGCAGCTGGTGGCTTAAAGGGATAGTAATGTTTCACAAAAACAGCAGCTCCAATTAATCTTCATAGTATTTGGACCATGGAGAGTGTTATATCAATACTGTCAGAGATGTAGTTCAAGAGTAATTGAAGCATAAAGTTTCCCCCTCCCGCCCCTTTTACCTAGTGTAAGCCATCTCTTCTCAGATGTGGAATCTGGTTGTAAGACTAGACAGATAACAGAAGGGGACAATCTTCTTCCTATGAGAATAATGAAAGCCCTTCCCCCCTTGACAAGTTTTTCAGGTTTTTCCCTTATCTTAATTGAAGATTGTCACTCTCTGCAGTCTACCTGGGCACCTCCCTTCTGCTCTAGCTGAGCAGTGTTACATCAGTAAAAGGGGCGGGAGGGGGACACTTTGTCACTGAATTACTCTTAAACTACAACTCTGACAGAATTGAAATAACACTCTCCAAAGTCCAAATACTATGATGATTAATTAGAGCTGCTTTTATTATGTAACATTACTAATGATGTTGATTTAAAATATGTCCCTCTACACTCCACACCTTATGGTCCAGATGACGAAGAGACAGAAAGAGATGATGATGTGCCCAAAAATTAGATGTATCTGACAGGAAAAGTCTCTGTCTTCCAATACTGCAAAGGAGCAACATGGCCGAGAAAGCAAATGGAATTTCAGTACATGTAAACATGCCTAAAATGCATAATTATCACATTCTCATTAGTGATGAGCGAGCACCCCAATGCTCGGATGTTCGGGTGCTCTGACCGAGCACCCCCTGAGGCTCGAGTGCTCGGCCGAGCACCCGAGCCCCATTGAAGTCAATGGGAGGACTCGAGCATTACACCAGGCACCCCCTGCTCTGATGAGGGGAGGGTGCCTGGTCCATAGGAAAAGGGCAGAAAAAGATGGAAACACTACAGAAATGGTTCAGGGACAGCATAGGGAGGATGTCTGGATGCACCTTGGACTCCAACATCGCTGCTGGGAACGATCTTTCGCCCGTAGTACGCCATTTTTACAGACTGACCGTAAAACACACAAAAAGGAAAATAAAAACGACTTTAGGCGAAAAATTGTTACCAAACAGTATTTGCTGTATATTTACTTGTATATCATCTGCAAATTCTCCCAAAAATTTCATCGATTTTCTGAAGTGAGGCCATGATTAAGAGGGAAACGTGCGCAGAGGCAAATTATCCCAAAAATTTCCTTGATTTTCAGAACTGAGGCCATGATTAAGAGGGAAACGTGCGCAGAGGCAAATTCTCCCAAAAATTTCCTTGATTTTCAGAACTGAGGCCATGATTAAGAGGGAAACGTGCGCAGAGGCAAATTCTCCCAAAAATTTCCTTGATTTTCAGAACTGAGGCCATGATTAAGAGGGAAACGTGCGCAGAGGCAAATTCTCCCAAAAATTTCCTTGATTTTCAGAACTGAGGCCATGATTAAGAGGGAAACGTGCGCAGAGGCAAATTCTCCCAAAAATTTCCTTGATTTTCAGAACTGAGGCCATGATTAAGAGGGAAACGTGCGCTGAGCTGACCATCTAAAACATTATGGGTGAGGGTCTGCTGCAGAGCTGACCATCCTAAACATTATATGCGAAGGCCCGCTAGTGAGCTGACGCTATAAAACATTATATGAGAGGGCCCGCTAGAGAGCTGACCCAATAAAACATTATATGAGAAGGCCCGCTGGTGAGCTGACCTATATAAAAATTGTCAAACAGGGCCCGCTGGTGAGCTGACCCTATATAAAAATTATATCACAGGGCCCGCTGGTGAGCTGGCCCTATATAAAAATTATAGCACAGGGCATATGGAAGAGGAGGAGGAGGATGAGAAGATTAAGAGTCAACCATATACCCGTTTTTTGGGTGGAAGGGGTGAATGGGAATACAGAGTATTCCCATCATTGTAAATAACATATATAAAGTGAGTTTATGTTCCCCCGGGGCTTTCCTCCAGTGGAGTGGAGAAGTCAGGGGAAATCCAGGCCTTGTTCATTTTTATAAGTGTCAACCTATCAGCATTGTCGGTGGAAAGGCGGATACGCTTATCTGTTATGATGCCACCAGCAGCACTAAATACCCGCTCAGACAGAACGCTGGCGGCAGGGCAGGCCAGCACCTCCAAGGCGTAGAGTGCCAGTTCATACCACGTGTCCAGCTTGGACACCCAGTAGTTGTAAGGCACAGAGGGATCATTGAGGACGCTGACACGGTCTGCTACGTACTCCTTCACCATCTTCCAAAACTTTTCCCTCCTTGTGACACTAGGCTGCGCATCAGGGTGAGGGTGCTGGCGGGGTGTCATGAAGGTGTCCCACGCCTTGGAGAGTGTTGCCCTGCCTTTCTCGGAACTGCTGTGTGCTCCCCTTTTCTCCCCTTCTCTGTTGGCCAAGGTAGCACGTACTCTGCCGCCAGCGTTGTCAGATGGAAAATTTTGGAGCAATTTTTCGACAAGAACCTTCTGGTATTGCACCATTTTGCTTGTCCTCTCCACCGGAGGAATGAGAGATGAGAAATTCTCTTTGTAGCGGGGGTCCAGAAGGGTGAACACCCAGTAATCCGTGTTGTTTAAAATGCATATAACGCGTGGGTCACGGGAAAGGCAGCCTAACATAAAGTCAGCCATGTGTGCCAGAGTACCAACAGTCAAGATTTCGCTGTCCTCACCAGGAGGATGACTCTCAATATCCTCATCCTCTTCCTCCTCTTCTGCCCACCCACGCTGAAGAGATGGAACTAAAGTTCCATGGCTACCCTCTGTAGCGGAGGCAACCGTGTCTTCCTCCTCCTCCTCCTCCTCCTCCTCCGCCTCCTCCAATTGTCGCTGAGAAGACGAAGTGAGGGTGCTCTGGCTATCACCTTGTGTAAGCTCTTCCTCCCCCATTTCCACCTCTTCCACATGCAAAGCGTCGGTTTTAATTGTGAGCAGCGAGCGTTTCAGTAGACACAGAAGTGGGATGGTTACACTGATAATAGCGTTATCGCCGCTCACCATCTGTGTCGATTCCTCAAAATTGCGTAAAACCTCGCAGAGGTCTGACATCCATTCCCACTCCTCACTTCTGATTACAGGAAGTTGAACGGAGAGGCGACGACCGTGTAACAGCTGGTACTCCACTACTGCCCTCTGCTGCTCACAAAGCCGGGCCAACATGTGGAAGGTGGAGTTCCAGCGCGTGCTCACGTCACACAGCAGCCGGTGAGCTGGCAATTGTAAGCGCTGCTGCAGCTTCAACAGGCCGGCCGAAGCTGTAGATGACTTACGGAAATGTGCACACACGCGGCGCACCTTGGTCAAGAGATCATGCACATTGGGGTAGGTTTTTAGAAATCGCTGCACCACTAAATTAAATACATGCGCTAGGCATGGTACGTGTGTGAGCTTGCCGAGCTCCAAAGCCGCCACCAAGTTACGCCCATTATCACACACAACCATGCCTGGTTGCAGGTTGAGTGGCGAGAGCCACTGCTCGGTCTGGTGACTAATCCCCTGCAACAGCTCTGAGGCCGTGTGCTGTTTGTCCCCAAGGCAGATCAGCTTCAGCACGGCCTGTTGACGCTTCCCCACTGCAGTGCTACACTGCTTCCAGCTACTGGCTGATGGGGGAGTGGCGGTGTGTGTAGAGAATTCGGAGGTGGAAACGGAGGAGGAGGAGCCAATAACGTAGGTGCTGGTGGAAACCCTGATGGAGGTAGGGCCCGCAATCCTCGGCGTGGGTAGCACCCGTGCCATCCCAGGGTCCGAGTCGCTCCCAGCCTCCACGACATTCACCCAGTGTGCCGTCAGGGAAATGTAGCGTCCCTGGCCACAAGCACTTGTCCATGTGTCAGTCGTTAAGTGGACCTTCCCAGTAACTGCGTTGGTCAGGGCACGGGTGATGTTACGGGACACATGGTGGTGTAATGCGGGGATGGCACACCGGGAAAAGTAGTGGCGGCTGGGGACCGCGTACCGAGGGACAGCTGCTGCCATCAGGCTGCGGAAGGACTCAGTGTCCACAAGCCTAAATGGCAGCATTTCGATGGCCAGTAATTTTGAAAGGTGTGAGGTTAGTGCTATGGCCTGTGGGTGGGTGGCTGGGTACTTTCTCTTGCGCTCAAATGCCTGGGGTAACGACATTTGGACGCTGTGCTGGGACAGGGAAGTGGATGTGGTCGCTGATGGTGCTTCAGATGGTACAGGTGCAGGGCGGGAGGTATGCGGGCCTGCGCCTTCGACAGGCGATTGGCCGGCACCGAAAACAGGGGAAGAGGAGGCAGTGGTGTGGCCTGCAGACACAGATGGGCGATCCAGGCGTTCCTCCCACTTACTACGGTGCTTGGATGCCATGTGTCGGATCATGCTGGTGGTGGTGAGGTTTCTAGTGTTCATGCCTCGGCTCATTCTGGTGTGGCACAGGTTGCAAACTACAATTCTTTTGTCGTCCGCACTTTCCTTAAAAAAACGCCATACCGCGGAACACCTACCCCTTGGCAAGGTAGATTTACGCAAGGGGGTGCTCCGTGGAACATTTGCGGGCCGGTTTGGTGCGGTCCGCCTTCTTTCTGTAGCCACACCACTGCCTCTTCCAGCCTGTTGCGGTGCTGCAGATGGCTCACCCTCAGGACTGCTGTCATCGCTCGGCTCTACACCTTCCCAGGTGGGGTCAGTCACCTCATCGTCCACCAAGTCCTCCTCCACTTCCTCACTCTGATCATCCTCCTCAAGTCTTGATCCCACCACATACTCAGTCATTGACAACTGTATAACATTCTCCTCAACAAGGTCTTGAGACGGAAATAGTGGTTGATTTAATGGCAACTGTGTCTCATCATCATCATCATCATCATCCACTACTTCCTTTGACCTTAAATGCCGTTCACATCTGTCATCTTCTTGTGATTGGGTAGCCTCTAGAGGTTGTGAATCAGGGCACAAGATGTCATGTTCCTCTGCAAGCGTGCTTGGAGAGAGGGTCAAATGAAGGATTGGTGATGAGACGAGCTCATCACTATATCCCAGTGTGGGATCACTTCTTTGACCAGACCGTGTATGGTGGGAGGAAGGATGATCAGAGTGAGGATTATGTTGACCAGACTCTTGGCTACTGAGAGTGGACTTGGTGGAAGACAGGGTGGTGCTTAACCGACTGGAAGCAGTATCAGCTGTCATCCAACCGACCACCTGTTCGCACTGGTCGGACCTCGAGAGTGATGTCCTGCGACGCCCTGTGAAATCAGACATGAAGCTAGGTATGGTGGATGTCTTTCTTTCTTGTGCTCTGGCACCAGGCACAGTTTCTCCGCGTCCTGACCCGCGCCCTGAACTTTCAGGATCACGTCCACTTCCCCGTCCCTTTTTACCCGCCTTCTTCATCTTACACGATATATATGACTTTAATATATATGAGTTTGAAAACTTAACAGTATTTCTTACTATTCTGCAACTCTGCAGAGTACACAGAATAGGCTGCTAAACTGCGGTGACACACACTGAATGGAATAAGTGACTTTAATATTTGAGTTTGAAAAATTAACAGTATTTCTTACTATTCTGCAACTCTGCAGAGTACACAGAATAGGCTGCTAAACTGCGGTGACACACACTGAATGGAATATGTGACTTTAATATTTGAGTTTGAAAACTTAACAGTATTTCTTACTATTCTGCAACTCTGCAGAGTACACAGAATAGGCTGTTAAACGGCGTTGAAACACACTGAATGGAATATGTGACTTTAATATTTGAGTTTGAAAACTTAACAGTATTTCTTATAATTCTGGAACTGTACAGAGTACACAGAATAGGCTGTTAAACGGCGTTGAAACACACTGAATGGAATATGTGACTTTAATATTTGAGTTTGAAAACTTAACAGTATTTCTTATAATTCTGGAACTGTACAGAGTACACAGAATAGGCTGTTAAACGGCGGTGAAAGACACTGAATGGAATATGTGACTTTAATATTTGAGTTTGAAAACTTAACAGTATTTCTTATAATTCTGGAACTGTACAGAGTACACAGAATAGGCTGTTAAACGGCGGTGAAAGACACTGAATGGAATATGTGACTTTAATATTTGAGTTTGAAAACTTAACAGTATTTCTTATAATTCTGCAACTGTACAGAGTACACAGAATAGGCTGTTAAACGGCGGTGAAAGACACTGAATGGAATATGTGACTTTAATATTTGAGTTTGAAAAATTAACAGTATTTCTTATAATTCTGGAACTGTACAGAGTACACAGAATAGGCTGTTAAACGGCGTTGAAACACACTGAATGGAATATGTGACTTTAATATTTGAGTTTGAAAACTTAACAGTATTTCTTATAATTCTGGAACTGTACAGAGTACACAGAATAGGCTGTTAAACGGCGGTGAAAGACACTGAATGGAATATGTGACTTTAATATTTGAGTTTGAAAACTTAACAGTATTTCTTATAATTCTGGAACTGTACAGAGTACACAGAATAGGCTGTTAAACGGCGGTGAAAGACACTGAATGGAATATGTGACTTTAATATTTGAGTTTGAAAACTTAACAGTATTTCTTATAATTCTGCAACTGTACAGAGTACACAGAATAGGCTGTTAAACGGCGGTGAAAGACACTGAATGGAATATGTGACTTTAATATTTGAGTTTGAAAAATTAACAGTATTTCTTATAATTCTGGAACTGTACAGAGTACACAGAATAGGCTGTTAAACGGCGGTGAAAGACACTGAATGGAATATGTGACTTTAATATTTGAGTTTGAAAACTTAACAGTATTTCTTATAATTCTGGAACTGTACAGAGTACACAGAATAGGCTGTTAAACGGCGGTGAAAGACACTGAATGGAATATGTGACTTTAATATTTGAGTTTGAAAACTTAACAGTATTTCTTATAATTCTGCAACTGTACAGAGTACACAGAATAGGCTGTTAAACGGCGGTGAAAGACACTGAATGGAATATGTGACTTTAATATTTGAGTTTGAAAACTTAACAGTATTTCTTATAATTCTGCAACTCTGCAGAGTACACAGAATAGGCTGTTAAACGGCGGTGAAAGACACTGAATGGAATATGTGACTTTGATATTTTAGTTTGAAGACTTAACAGTATTTCTTCCTATTCTGCAACTCTGCACAGTACACAGAATGTGCTGCTACACTGCGGCGAAGCACACTGAATGGAATATGTGACTTTGATATTTTAGTTTGAAGACTTAACAGTATTTCTTCCTATTCTGCAACTCTGCACAGTACACAGAATGTGCTGCTAAACTGCGGCGAAGCACACTGAATGGAATATGTGACTTTGATATTTTAGTTTGAAGACTTAACAGTATTTCTTCCTATTCTGCAACTCTGCACAGTACACAGAATGTGCTGCTACACTGCGGCGAAGCACACTGAATGGAATATGTGACTTTGATATTTTAGTTTGAAGACTTAACAGTATTTCTTCCTATTCTGCAACTCTGCACAGTACACAGAATGTGCTGCTACACTGCGGCGAAGCACACTGAATGGAATATGTGACTTTGATATTTTAGTTTGAAGACTTAACAGTATTTCTTCCTATTCTGCAACTCTGCACAGTACACAGAATGTGCTGCTAAACTGCGGCGAAGCACACTGAATGGAATATGTGACTTTGATATTTGAGTTTGAAGACTTAACAGTATTTCTTCCTATTCTGCAACTCTGCACAGTACACAGAATGTGCTGCTAAACTGCGGCGAAGCACACTGAATGGAATATGTGACTTTGATATTTTAGTTTGAAGACTTAACAGTATTTCTTCCTATTCTGCAACTCTGCACAGTACTCAGAATGTGCTGCTAAACTGCGGCGACGCACACTGAATGGAATACGTGACTTTGATATTTTAGTTTGAAGACTTAACAGAATGTGCTCTAATCTGCAACTTTGCACACTAAACAGAATGTGCTCTAATCTGCAACTTTGCACACTAAACAGAATGTGCTCTAATCTGCAACTTTGCACACTAAACAGAATGTGCTCTAATCTGCAACTGTGCACACTAAACAGAATGTGCTCTAATCTGCAACTTTGCACACTAAACAGAATATATATATTTTTTTTTTTTTTTTTTTGTTTTTTTCCCCCCACACCAAATAACCTGCTGCCCCCACACACAGTAGTCCTAAAAAGGACTTTTGGTTCTTTTTTTTTCACAATTTTTGTTTTTTTCCTCCCTACACTGCCTTTCCCTTCCTATCCTCAGCTCTCCCTGGCTCAGACTGAGCCGAACTCGATGGTCAGGTGCTATACAGCACCTGACCACGGGTTCTGGCCAGCCAATCAGTGTAATGCCAGCAGCCAACATGGCTGCTGGCATTACACCGATGTCAGAGCCTCCCTGCACGTTTATTGGCTGCGCAGCAGCCGCAAAACGTGCGGGGAGGAGACCCGAACATGGCGGGCGAGCACATGCGGTACTCGTACGAGTACCGCCATGTGCCGAGCAGAGCGATGCTCGAGCCGATCCGAGCATCGGCCGAGCATGCTCGCTCAACACTAATTCTCATTCATCATCAGTGTCACTGCTTATAAGCCCAACCCCCAACTAGTTATACTCACTATTATTGACTAAGCAGCAACGCAGGTCAACATCCACAACCCTGAGTGATTCTGCTTCTGTTAGAAGTGGGGCACCTACTGGTAATACTACTGCAAAAACTTGGTCCTCTAGTAGTCATAATAGCTCAGCAACCCTTCAATATATGAAATATCTAGTACTTAGGTACTTTATTCACAATCCAAAAGCTAAATATGTTGTTAAAGGGTTAGTAATACTTAAAATGTAAAAAATATATGTTGTAGGGTTTATCCCCCTGAGTAAAACAAGAGTATTCCCATTGCTGAAAGGTGTTTTATTCAAAAGTTAGTAATTTTCAAAGTTGAATTTTTTAGGTGCAATATCACAGTGGCCTGAAATTGTACAGTGGCGCTGTTGCTACAAGATCCTATGGACAGCTCTGGTCCCGGGACCATAAATCTCCATAGGATGGTGTAGCAACAGCACCACTGTACAATTTAAGGCCACTGTGATATTGCACCTAAAAAATTCAACTTTGAAAATTAATAACTTTTGAATGAAACACCTTTCAGCAGTGGGAGTACTCTTGTTTTACTTAGGGGGATAAACCCTACAACATATTTTTTTTTACATTTTAAGTATTACTATCCCTTTAAAGCTGAACTACCACCCCTTGTAAACTTTGCCCCAAATAATTACCCATCTGACGACTAGCTGCTCAATAGTGCTAGTCGCGAGAATTATCACTGCGTTAATTAGAATTCTATACTGCTCCCAGACTGACAGGCAAGAAACACCCAGGCATCTTTGCATAGTGATGTCTGTGCACCTGCGCTGTCAGTCCTTTTCGGTACAGAACGGCTCCTAGCAACGCCTCCTAGAGCAGACTGGTACTGACAGCACAGGTGCACAGACATCACTATGCAAAAATGTGTTAGCTGTTTACTGGCTGTCAGCCCGGAAGCAGTATAGAATTCTCAGTAACGCGGTAATAATTCTGGTGACTAGCACTATTGAGCAGCTAGTTGCCAGATGGGTAATTATTTGGAGCAAAGTTTACAAGGGGTAGTAGTTCTGCTTTAACTGTTGTCCCAGTAAAGATCTCTCATTGAGATCACACATGAAGCATGACCACAGCTCTGATTGGGAGACTAACCAGTATCATGTCAGAGGCACAATGACTAGCAGTAGTAGAAGCAACCCTAAAAGTGAATGTGCCAAGGGGTACTTAATAGTAGTGTTGTAGCTGTCTCAGAGAGTAAAACAACATTTTCCTCAGTAACAACAACACCCATGTCTCCTACTACTGTTGTTGAAATTCAAATGGCGTAGGATGACTCCGAATTAGTTGAGGGTGAGTAATAGAGTTCTATACCTGTCACCACCACCCTCCTCCAAGCTAGTAATGTTGTTAAAATAATAAATTTACACATACGTTCTTCTTTATGTGCTACACTAAGTGATAACCAACCCTTATTGAGTTCTTAGAAAGAAGTGTAAAAAGGAACAAAAATAATCTAAAAGTACACTTATGAAATGGAATCCATGCCAAAATGCTACCATATTATTTTTTTAAAAACAAAGGTTTTAAATATTTGATGTCATGTGTTGCACCCCACTGGTGTATCTCAAGCCACAGTTTTCTGGCTATGCCAGAGTTTTACAAGGTGGTTTGTGCCTGCTCTATTCTTTGTAAGAGTTTGACCATCGTAAGCTTAAAATGGAGGTCCCTACCAGTCTGCTAACAATTTTTTCAAGAGTAACCACCTGCCCTACCACCAGTGTACAATGGAGACCCATACCAATTTGTTAAAAATGTATTCACGTCTTTTGTTGCTGTCAGACTAAACCTGCTAACAATTTTTCAAGGCTTATGTTTGTTGCCATAGGCCACAGCCTACTAACAGTTTTTATTTTCAAGCATTATGTTAACATCGGACTCATCCTGCTATTTTAATTTTCAGCTGTGGATTTCCCCACATTAAGCACTCAGCAGCAGTGATATTGCAGTGGGAATTCTTTCTATAATAGAAAGTGTAATGTTTCCATAAATATAGACACTTAAGGATAATCTTAATAACACCTCTTTTATTTAACTCGTTCCATCTCCTCAGACAACCTCTAACTGCTCGTCTTCAGCTCCCCTCCTCCACTTCCTGCTTTCCGCCCCTTTTCTTAAAGGAAGAAAGAGACTTTGCTGTATGTTACATCACCCCCTTTTTTTTTTTTTTAATTAGACATAAGACAAACAGAAACATTTATATTCACTGAAACATGAATATTACAACATGACAACTGTTTAAAGTCTGATTATGTCATGACTATATTGCCTCAATTAGTATTGATGGGGCTTTTCTTTCTCTCACAGGATAGTGTCTTGAATAGTTGGGAATATCATTTTCCAATTAATTATCTGTGTCCTTTTGAGAATAAGTGTTGTCAATTGCAGACTCGTCAATTGTCAATTGCAGAGAGGGTTCACCAATATCTTCTGTAGGCATGACTTTGAAGTGTGAGGTATTCCTGGTTATGGAGTGTCCATCGCGTTCTGCTGTATCCATACTTCCTTTCTTGGCTGTTGCATAGTATTATGCTGGTTCATAGAATGAAGTAGTCTTATTATGTGGCTTTTAATGTAGAACAACCTTATCTCCCTTGTGTAAAGAGGATGGTTGAGCATGACGTCTCCCGTCCGCATACTGTTTAATTTTCTCCTTGTTCTTTGTTTCTGTTGACCTTACAGTGACTTTGATGGGTAGTGCATGAGTAGCAACATCAGGGATCCTTATGCGAGGATTTCTGTTGAACAATAGTTGTGCTGGGGCAGCATTGGTTGTCGAATGTTGTACACTTCTGTAGTTGCTCAAAATTTTGTATAGTGCTTGTTTCAGTGGTATGTGCTCCAAATGAGCTGTTTTCACTCTCTTCCCCAAAGTGTGCATGAATCTTTCTACAATTCCATTTGCTTGTGGTCAGCAGGGTGTTATTGTCCTATGAGTAAATCCAAGATATTCAGAGAATTGTACAAATGTGTGTCCATTAAAGGGAGGCCCATTATCTGTTTCGACAACTCGTGGAATGCCAAATGCTGAGAAGATGTTGTCCAATTCTGGTATGATACTAGAAGCTGAAGTTGATGAAATAAATGCAATAGCTGGATATCTGGAATTTTCATCAATTACCACCAGAATGTATTGACCATTAGGTAGTGGGCCATAGATATCAACCGTCACTTCTTCCCATACTGTTGTAGGTAGAGGAGACATTAGTAATGGCTCAGGTTTTGAAGTAGAAGCAACAGGCAGACATGTAGAGCAAATTGTCTACCAGATGATCCATGCCTGGAAACCATACCTTTTCCCGAAGAAGTTTCTTTGTACCAACAATTCCCAAATGGCCTTCATGAGCTATCTGTATTACTGATTGATGCAAGATCTTAGGGACAACTAGCTTGGTGCCTCTTAGAATGAGATGTTTTTCTGTGATAGATAATTCTGCTCTTAAACTAGAGAATGATTTTAACTCTCTGAGGTCTATTTCAGGATCTGGAAATTTTGCTAATTGAATTTCATGCCATTTTCCATTTTGGATGATGTAAATCAAAGCACAAAGTGTCTTGTCATTTGTAGTTGCTGTGACAAATTGATCAACTGAAAGTGCTTTTGGTATCACATGAGTTGCAATAAAATTGATATAATCTTCAGTGGACCAATGAGTAGTTTGATTCACTTCAGGAGGATGTCTTGAAATGTAATCAGCCGGATTGCTGTATTTTCCAGGTCTGTGACTAATTTTGTAATTATAGCCTTGTAGTCGCAGGCCCCATTGTTCAATTCTTGCTGGCATTTTGGCTCAGGGATTTCCAAAAATGGTAAGTAGAGCTTGAGGATCTGTTACAATAGTGAAAGGTGCTCCATAAAGAAACAAATAAAAGTGTTCACATCCCCAGATGACCGCTATGCTCTCTTTTTCAGGCTGAGAATATTGTCATTCTGTTGTGCCAGAGGTGTACGGAACACATTGCTTTGCAGTGCGTTCAGTACCTCTCTGGCACTCAAAGGGTTAAGGCTTTACTGGCATATGCAATGATGGACGGCTCTGATTTATAGGTTTTGTACTAGGATAGCACCCAGTCCCACTGGATTCACATCAACAATCAGCTCAGTGTGTAAAGTAGGATCAAAATAGGCCATTGCTGTTGTTGCACACAGATCATTTTTAATGTTGTCAAAAGAAGTCTGGCATTCTTGAGACCACTTGAATTCATGTCCTTGTTTAGTGAGTTCTCTCAGTGGCGCACTAGTTGTTGAAAAATTTTCAATATATCTAGCACAGTAGCTGGACATACCTAGAAAAGAGCGAACATCCCTGACATTTTGAGGAATGGAGGCCATTTTGATAGCCTGTACCTTGTTTGGATCAGGCTGTATTCCAGTTGCAGAAAAAATGTGACCATAAAATTCCAAAGAAGGTTTGTTAAATTCACATTTCTCTTTATTTAACGTGAGTCCCTTAGACGATAAACACTCAAAGATAGCATGTAATGCACAATTATTTTCAGCCTGGGTTTTGCAAAATACAAGAATATCATCACTGTAGTTGAAAGCATTGGGAGTATGTTGAATTATATTTCTTATGACATCTCGAAAAATTTCTGCAGCTGAACAGACCCAAAATGATAACCGTTTATATCTTCTGAGGCCTAAATGTATAGAAAATGTTGTCAAGTATCAGTACGCAGTTCCACTTGATGATAACCTTTGTTAAGGTCTAATTTTGAGAAGACAGTTGCATCATTTAACAGAGGATTAATATAATTTATTGTGGGAGAGATGTGTCTTTCTCGCTGAATGGCAATGTTCGGGAGGCGTATGTCAACACAAAATCTTATCTTGTCAGGAGTTTTTTGATTTTGGAACTACCACAATTGGAGACACCCATGGAGTGGGACCATTTACACATTCAATAATATCTTGGTCTTCCAAAGCCTGGAGTTCGGTTTCTACTTTCTGTTTTAGATGAAATGGAATGCTCCTGTGAGCTTGTGCAACAGGACGAATAGTCTCATCCACATGAAGATGTACTTGGAAGTCTTTCAATTTGCCAAGTCCACTGAACAAAGAAGGAAATTCATTAATCATAGTTTGTATTTCCTTGTCATCAGGACCAGCTATTGTATGATTGATTTGAATGAGAGCCAAGTACATGGAGGTATGATAACTAAGAAGACAGCCTCCAGAACTTTGTAAAACTACAAACATGTCTTTTGTATTCTATTTTTATAACTGAGTACAGCATAGAATTTTCCCTTAGTGGGTAGTGGAGTTTGAGAACCATATGGAAAGATTTTAGTGTGAATATCTTCTAAGACAGGCTTCATTTTCAATCGGTCATATGTATCACCGTCTAGTATATCCACTGATGCTCCAGTGTCAATTGTAAATGCAACATCAGTATCAAATATAGTGAGTGTAACACCAGGAGATTGTGTTGATTTATACGTAGAGGTAATGAAAACATAGTCATCCATTAATCCCTTAACAACCCTTGACGCTCATAGTACGTCATGGGTAGATCTGAGTTAACGACCCATGATGTACTATAACCGTCATGGAATTCCGGGCTCCCCCTGTGGCTGCACGTCGTTTAAAAAAAAAAAAAAATGCTCCGTGGTCCTTAAGTGACCATGATGCAACACGACGCCGGTCATTAAGGGGTTAAAGAGGATGCTTACTGTGTGTCTTGATGCATTCGTTTTATATTTGCTTGTTTTGCTGATCTGGTATTTGCTGGTTTGCATACAGCAGCAAAATGATTTTCTTTCCCTCATTTATTACACGTTTGACCTAAAGCTGGACTTTTGTTTGTGTGAGGAAACTCCATTCCACACCTGTAACACGTTTTACCTTTTGTTTTTGTGCAGTTAATGGTTGTATGTTTATGCTGAACGTTTTTCACGTGTAAGTCATGACATACTTGTGTCAGTTCACTTAGAAGTGTGACATATGTGTCCATGGATTCATCTGGGTGTTGTTTAGCAATCCTAAATATGTATCGCTCATATATGATGTTGTTTCAGGTTGAAATAATCCATTAGAGCTTTGGAACAGCCATTGTATGTGTCAGTGTCTGCAGCAGGTAGTGTGCCAAATATATCATATACTTCTGTGCCAGCATAATGCAATAATAAAGCCCTTTTTCTTTTAAAATCTTTTATGTCCATTGCTGCTAGAAAGTTTTCAAATCTAGTTATCCATTTTCTCCAGTCATGGGCCAATTTATTGGTATCAGACGTATCAAATTTAGGAAACATGTGCAGATAATCCACCATCTCAGCTCCACACAGTAATGCTCTGCCAGACCAGAACTGTAATGTAGTCGAATGAATATAAGCCTCTGAGTGTTGCCCTCCAATGAGATAATATTCACGTCACATACCTTCATTTCTAATACAATTTTTCTCCTCGTCTCTAGTTGTAATGTTTCCAAAAATATAGACACTCAAGGATAATCTTAATAACACCTCTTTTATTTAACTCGTTCCATCTCGTCAGACAATCACTATCTATCCGTCTTCAGCTCCCCTCCTCCACTGACTGCTTGCCACCCCTTTTCTTAAAGGGAGAAAGAGACTTTGCTGTATGTTACATCAAGTATAGATGAAAAGTGAACTGTAACTGGAAGTTCTTTTGAGAATTTCATTGGATGTAGTAAAAAGGTGTAAATGTAACCCCTTTCTAATCCACATGAATTCTTGTGAAAAAAAGAGAAAAAAGTCCCACAAAAAAAGTAACATTTTGCCTATCCCTAATGGTTACTAGCAAAAGAACAAACACATACTGGAGGAGATTCACTAAGGCGTGATAAAGCAGAAATTACTTCTCTAGAATTTATATCAATTCTCCAATTCCATTCTATGGAGCATATGCACTAAGTTTTCTTTAACTCTGGCGATCTTAGAACATAGGCTCCATAGAACAACAGAGGAAATGGAGAAGTGATAAACTGGAGAAGTCATCTCTGCTTTATCACCTCTTCATCATGCCTAACCCCCTTTTTGTTCATTATCAGTAAGTTTTCACCTTAGTGAATCATCATAAGTAGCCATTTGATAGTGACAATGTATTTGAATAGGAAATATTATGAAGCTTTACATAAAATTTAATAATTACCTTTTCTTCTAAAGTTCCTTTCTCCTTCACTGACCTTTGGTAATTCTGTATAATTATCCACAAATGCTTAAACCTATACACATTACAATGTCTGTTCTGAATTATTGTAGTAAGAAAAAACAAAGTTGATATACTTTTGCATGACTATTCTATAGAATATAGTCTTATTCTGGCACTGATTTACATAAGAGCAAAAAGCCCTATTAAGTATAAAGTTAAAAATAAATTTATATCTCATGTTATTTAGGGACATATGGGTCATTGCTTAAAACATAATATGGGGTTACAGGGTCATCTGACCCATAATAGCTTGATAATGCAAACCAGAAAACTATCAAGGGAGGTAGAATTTGGGTAATGGTAGCAGCAGGGACATTTCTATAGGCAAGAAAACTACTTGACTATCTCTCCATAGTAGTGTATTACGCTCTTGAGTGCTAGAGCAATGTATTGGAACTGTCTCTAGAGGGGACAGTTGTAATGTGTTCTTTCTTAGAGGGAGTGTGCTGCCTGAAATGGATAGTAATGTGTCGTAATAATAGCAGCTCTAATTAATCATCATAGTATTTGAGCCTTGGACAGTGTTATTTCAATTCTGTCAGAGCTGTAGTTTAAGAGTAATTGAATGATAAAGTATCCCCCTCCTGCCCCTTTTCTGATGTAACACTGCTCAGCTCTGAGCAGCAGGGAGGTGCCCAGGTAGACTGCAGAGAGGGACAATCTTCAATTAAGATAAGGGAAAAAGCAGAAAAACCTGTCAAGAAGGGCAGGGTTTTCATTGTTCTCACAGTAAGAAGATTTCCCTTGCTGTTATCTGTCTAGTCAAGCAACCACATTCCACATCTGAGGTGTGCAGTGTTACACTAGGTAAAAGGGGCGGGAGGGAGAAACTTTATTATTCAATTACTCATGAACTACAACTCTGACAGTATTGAAGTAACACTCTCTATGGCTCAAATACTATGAAGATTAATTGGAGCTGCTGTTTTTGTGAAACATTACTATCTCTTCAAGGTTTGCTTAGGGTACATACTGTTATGTCGACTTGCAATGTATTTTTTACCGGCATTTTGAAAACATTAGAGGGCATCACATCTAGGAATAACTGAGAAAATAATTTTGATGTCTAACACAATTTTGTACATATCAGTTCAACCTGTCAGTAGATGGTCCTTTAGAAAACCTAATAACATATAATAGTTCTAATGGCCTAAGTTTAATGGGTGGGAAATTAATCGCACTGATTTCTTGCTTAGTATAAATTCACATTTGTGCTCCAGAAATCTTGTTCCAGAAAATCTGGTAGAAAATGGACTTTTGATAGGAATCTGCATGGAAGGTACCATTTTTTTGTTTTTTTTGCCAATTTCTTCCCTCAATGGAAATGTTCACCAGTTTGTAATGGAAATGTATAAATAATACCACAGTGAAAAATGCATAGCCTGACAAATATTGCAGAGTGAGAGTGTTCCTTATCATTTCTGAGCACAGGTCCTTCTCAAGAGTCATTTTAGAGAGTCACTTAATGATTAGGTGAGGTCTTCTGATGGACATGGTCAGGGCCGGCCCTTACATGGGTCCCAGTGGGTCCATGGACCCAGGTGGCACTTTGACAGGGGAGGCAATTTGCCTCTCCAGGCGTTTATAATGTGCGCAGCCACCAGGTCTGTCAATTTTACAGCATGCCCCATCAGCAGAGCCGGATCACCGGCAAGGCGCAGTAGGAGCGTACCTAGGGCCCAGCCAAGTTGAGGGGGCCCTAACATGCCTGCTAGTGTCTCATATGCCTCCTCCATGTAAAGCTGAACGGGAGCTCACATACCCCGGCCCGGCCACAAACAAAACAAACCGTTCAAAGCGCTTAGGGAGCATGTCTGTGCCAGGAGGGGTGGACTGGGGGGAACTTACATGCCCCTGCCCGGTCACATAAAAAAAAAGCTCAGACTGCTTAGGGAGCATGTTTGTGCCAGGAGGGGTGGACTAGATGATGCTGCTGTGCCTGCACGCAGTGAGCGGAGCTGACTAACAAGCTGACTAAGAGTTAACGCCAATTCCTTCTTTTGGCCAGTGATCTGCAAGAAGTTATAAGGTGCTACATGCATTCATTCACATCACAAGGTAAACATGTAGAATGCAAAAGCAATATTAACCCTTTGAATGCCAGAGGGGTATGCAATGCATTGCGTACCCCTTTGGCACTCAAAGGGTTAAAATAATTGTTTCCCAATGTATGTATAAATAAATGACAAAGATAACTTTCTTAATTAAAAAATTAAAAGAGACAAAGAAAGGAAGCAGTTACAAGGAAATCACTCCGTTTGTTTCATACCCCTTATGGGGTGTTCCACATGGTTTACATCATTGTTATATCAGGGGGTTCATGTGGATACACATCTGGTTGCTGCAGTGTGTTGCGATGTGTGAGTGTGACATCAGTGTCACTGTCAGCGGCCGGGCGGCCCTATGCTCACTCAGTGGCGATGCCTTGGCGCTGGCTGCTTCACTGACATGTGAATCATGTGATAGTCGTGTCAGTCCAGACAGACACAGACGCACTCAGCTTTGGATTGTGCTGTGCCTCACAGCCAACCCACATGCACAGTTGCATTGCCAGCCCGCCACCAGCCAATTAAAGAGGAGCATATTTGCTCACTCACTGTGATCCATCCTCATTGTCTGGTTGGGGTGCGTACCGTGCATGTGGTGTTGTGAGACAGTGGGGAAAGGTCAGCACGCGCTGCACTGTGTTTGCATGATCTGTGGAATGGCTGTGATTCTATCCTGCTGAGTTCTGAGCTGTCTGAGACCGTGAGTGAGTTCATCTAGGGCTCAGTGGTAGGATGCTATGGTTGCAAGATGGCTTATGTACTGGCTTATGATTTCCCTCATTTTCCTATTTTCTGCCATCCCGAGTCACCAGGGGCTGTAAATGTGCTCTCTCTGATTTACAATATGTCTGTAGACACCAAGTCCAACCAAATGTAACAGCATAACTGATAGTTAGTCTAAATATCAGTTATGCTCTTACACTTCGCTGGTGTCTACAGACATATTGTAAATTAGAGTTCATATTTACAGTCTCTGGTGACTTAAGCTGACACAAGACCCCAAAATGATCATATATACTGACTGAAATAAAGCCCTAACATCTTCTTTACAGGCTGGGTCTTGAGTCCATAGACAGAGCTTAAGTCACCAGGGCTGTGAATATGCACTCTGATTTACAATATGTCTATAGACACCAGCCAAGTGTAAAAGCATAACCGATATTTAGACTAAATATGGATGTGGGCATGTTTTGGTGGACGTGGTTTTGGAGGGGGAGAGCAGCATTTCATCGTTGGACCCAGGCAGCAAAATGTCTTGGGCCGACACTGGACATGGTGATCGTACAAATCTATCTTACACTAGATATTTTTTCAAATCATTGATTTTTCTTTCAGTTATTTTTTAGGGTTTGTCCTTTCAATGATTACCTCCATTCAGAAACCATAGAAAATCTTACCAATGTTATCATTATTATTTAATGCACACTAACACCTGTGCTTGTCTGGCTTTTGCCATGGGGTCCACTAGGAAGAATGGGATCAGGCTGGAGAACAGGTACAGTTAGGGTTTATTAATGAAAACAGAAACAACAGGTACACAGAGTATAAAACAAAGTCTATGCCCTCCACTACAAAAATACCACAGACCTACACCCAGCTGTGTCATAGACCCCAATTATTATACACAGACCTTGAAACCAAACCCAGCGACAGGCCTGCAGTTCCTCATGCTGAACTCCAGAGGCGTGAGTGATCAATTCAGAACTAGTACTACCATCCCTAGAGCTATTAATCCACAAATCAGGAAACTACCTATGTTTCCTATCAATTTAAGTGACCATTAGGTTTAAGACCAACATTAACCCTGTAGGAAAAAGGCTGGCTCATAATTCATAACCAAGATTCTGACATGAGTGATAGACCATCTACCTGATGACTCTCTCAAGAGATTCATTGTTCTCAAGTAGCAACCTTCCCTTACCTAAAGACAATGCTATCTCTTAGTATGTATAGATTGAACAGCAACTTTTTTCTTTGTTCTCAGGCACCCGGCTGAGGCAGAATACCTTGTCTGAGCCAACAGCCAGGTACAAATTCCATAGTGCTGAAAAAACGTCTCGTCATTGGGTTAGTGATATTGAGTAGGCTGGAGATACATTTGATTTATTTCACATAACCCCACACAATAAACATATTATGGTCTATTTGGTTGCCAGGGGGCTGCACAGAGGGGTGCTTGGAGGGTTAACCCATACAATCTATAGACTTAGCCATCTCTGGATTTCCTGGAGCATGAAAAAGGTAATAAATCTATAAATCAACAAGGAGACTCTGCCAGAACCTAGAGAATGAGTTATAGATATTACTGATAAGAATATTAATAAGAATATTAATTTAAATGTTTAACTGTTAAAATAATATGCATGAGTGTTAACCTGCCATGTATTGTGTATTTAGCCTTCATTCTATTTATGCCTAAAGAGATCTAGGGCATTTTGTCACGCACGTGCTATGAAAAAATGCCCGCAAAAAAAAAAAGTTGGGCACTAAAAATTAGCTGTGTTTTCTCCCACTCAAAATAAAAAAACACCACAAGATACTATTTAATTGACTGCGTTAACTCTTAAGGGACTCAAGTTATCGTGGGAAACTTGAGACCCAGTTTGTTTAGCCGTAGAGTCCCTTATCAGATTTCAAAACAGCCAACGCAACAACTGACATGAAAAAAAGTAAAAAAAAAAAAAAACCTAGGTCCCCAGTGGATATATTGATATGGGGCCCTAAGTCCCATATTGATACATCCAAAGCTGATAAAGGATAGAAGCCTCATTTCATCATTGTACATTTTGGAATTATGTATTTTCCCCCTTTTGGTGCAGTTGATATGTTCAAGAACGAACCTGTTTCCTCTTTACTTTGACATAGTTATCTGTCTGCAGTCTATTTAATAGACTTATGAAATGACCACAATGCACATACAGTTTGTGAGCTTTATTTAGCACTCCATTAGCACCAGCTCCCCCTACACATAAGCCTTGAAGATATTTGATATGAAGCTGTAGGGAGACAGTCTCCATTAATTTCCTCTCCAACAGACCTGCCTAATGGCTGCCCCCTGCTCCTGCAGCCAAACATTGAATTGTTTCACTCACGACTCTCTCACCCTGAGATTTTGACCCTTCACCCTGAGACCCTGAGATTTATATCAAAACCCTGAGACTCGGGGTCAAACCCTGAGAGTTCGCATGTATGTGCATAAGTTAGGCCTGCAGGGAGACACTGGCAGGGATCTTGCTGTAGATGCTCTCTGTTCCTGCTCTGTCAGTCTCTTCTGTTGCCTTAAAGGGATAATAATGTTTCATAATAAAAGCAGCTCTAATTAATCAAAATAGTATTTGGGTCATGGAGAGTGTTATTTCAGTTCTGTCAGAGTTGTAGTTCAAGAATAATTGAATGATAAAGTATCCCCCTCCAGCTCCTTCTACTGATGTAACACTGCTCAGCTTAGAGCAGCAGGGAATTCCAGGTAGACTGCAGAGAGCAACAATCTTCAATTAAGATAAGGGAAAAAGCTGAAAAACCTGTCAAGGGGGGCAGGGATTTCATTGTTCTCACAGTAAGAATTTTGACCCTTGATGTGAGCTGTCTGGTCTATGGACTGGATCCCACATCTGAGGAGTGGGGGCTTACACTAGGTAAAAGGGGCGGGAGGGGGAAACTTTATCATTCAATTACTCTTGAACTACAACTCTGACTGTATTGAAATAACACTCTCTATGGCTCAAATACTATGTAGATTAATTGGAGCTGCTGTTTTTGTGAAACATTACTATCACTGTAAGGTACAAAGGCATTCAACTCCCCAATTGTGGAGGAGAAGGGGATGGACAGCATAGATTAAGAGATGCCATCTCTGCCAGATGTCTGCACTGTTGCCCCACTACTGCCTGCCGAACCAATTCTATTTTTCACTAATGCCAGACTTATGCTGCAAAATACAAGTATTTATATGTATATCACTAAGGTATTAAGGATTTGGGGCTAAATGTAAGTTTGATGATAGTTTTGTTTTAACCAGGGAGACATATGAAAAATGCATACTGCAGGGCTTCTTTGATTTTAGTGCAGTCCTGAAATATGCCTATTTCTTATGTGTCCCAAGTTAAAGGTAAGGTCTGGTCAGCCTATTCTAGGTATGTCTCCTATGCATTTACTGCCCAATGCACTGGAGGTGGTCTAACACTAAAGAGGTTAAACGGTGCACCAAGACAACCCATCTTTGTATCCTGTATCCCACTCTCGCACTATTCTCCTAGATCGTGCATAACTTTCTACAGCCGTACTGAAATCATTCTTTACAATGGGCATCTCTTTGTACACGTGAGAACCATTAGATAATTATGATGACATGTTAAAATAGTTTTTCACACCTTAATGAATATGTCACACAGAAAATCAGCACATTTATTTTAAGAAGGTTGAAGTGATCTGAAAGAAATACAATCTGCCATATAATGTCTTTTTCATTGGAAACAGTAATACAGAACTAGTAGACTATTTATTTCATTTCCAGAAACTCAACAACCTTTCACATCTGTTACAACAAAAAAATACAATAGCATTTCTTCATTTACCATTGATCCACAATAGATGACAAAGAGTTTCTCATACTGGATAAATTAAATGCAGGCTTGCCTTTTACAAGCAAGTTTTAATTAGCCTGATTTTCTAAGAAGAACTGGGTTTAGAACAGGGACCCCACTTTGTAAAAGCACTTTTAACCTTATATTGTAGAAACCCTTAACCCTTTGAGTGACAGAGGGGCAGGCAACACATTGTGGAGCACTGCATTGTGCACACCTCTGGCAATCAAAGGGTTAAACTGTAAGGTTCTGGGTATACTTATGGCTCTATATCAATAAACGTATTGGTTCATATATTCTGAAACAGTAACTGTTACCACAAAAACATTGCTTCAGTATGTATTTATGTTTCAAATGACACCATAAAATAAGTCCCCCACAGCTAAAAAAAAAAGAAAATTCATTCTCTTAAAGAAAAAAATCTACTTATTTTAATGACTTCCTGTGACATTGCATTCCCTTATTCCCAAAGATGTTATGTTTTAGACAAAATCTGCATATGTTCCTAAATGATTTCCTGAAATGAGTGGATACCATATGGTACCAAGAAAGAAAATGGATTCGTCGCATGGGTCATTCCTAATGAAATTCTGTGATGTTTTGCTTCAGGGACTGTCCTGTTTGCATTTACTGGCTTTAATAAATTTCAAAGAGTTTACAGTCTGCCTGATTGGACATAAAGTGAAAAACTTGAACGTAATATTTAGTAGAATGCCATCCACTAATAAGACAATTGGTTGAAGAAACCAGAAGTTCAAGCAGCATTTTATTTTAACGCTTTGAGTGCCAGAGGGGTATGCAACGCATTGCTTTGCAATGCTTTGTTTACCCCTCTGGCACTCAAAGAAGATTATAAACTCATTTCTCTGTGAAAAGATTATGCTGCAATGCCACTTTACTAGTGCTAAATATCTTCATAGAAAATTAGAATATATTGTAGTCAAACTGTGACAATAACTGTCATGAAATGTTATGGTTCTGATGGGTTAAACAGAAAAACTATTGGTAAATGAAAGCCACAAATTTCTCACTGGATTATTTTCTCCAGTGTCCCCTTACTGCTGTTCTTCTAATCTAGTTTTGGTGAATTTGCCATATTTAATTAAGCAGATCCATTAACTTACTCTCTAATGCTATCATTTCCTTTTGCATAGTACTGTGGACCAGTGGGGAGCTCAACAAAATGTTTGCAATATTTTAAAAACTTACGAACTCATATTTTCATCTTTTTAAGGCTATATAATCTACCTACATTTTATATATTGTAAATAGTGTCCCTGTATTTATTGACCTTCAGTGATATGCTTTCTAGACTTATACATGGGCAAAATTTCCGATTTAATTTGAATTCGGCCAAAAAAAATTTTTCTAAATCGAATGATCCTAATTTTGGACCAGACCTATTCGATTCGAATGAAATTCTGATCCATTCCGAATTATTCGGCCGAATTTAACATGGGTTAAATTATAGCACTGTGCTTCAGTGCACACTGCTATCATTCTTTCCAGACAGGGTGTGCATATAGAAAAAGGTCAATCCCAAAAACGGACATTGTCGTAAATTGCCAGTCTGTGCACGTCACCTCTACTCCAGCATGGAATGCCGGTCACAATCCAAATTGCACGTGTTCGAACATCAACAGCCCATGCCTGTCACATTCAATTTAGCATATGGTCAAACATCGAAAACCCATGCCTGTCATTCAATGTAGCACATGGTCGAACATCGACAACCCATGCCTGTCACATTAAATTTAGCATATGGTCGAACATCGAAAACCCATGCCTGTCACATCCTACTCAACATAAGTGGTCGACTTGAACATCGACAAACTATATATGTGACATTCTATGTTAGTACATGGGTAAAGGTTAAGGTTTCATTTTGTGGTACCAGCCTCCTACCCTACTGTCCCTCTTTGGTACCCAAATTCCTCTCTCTCGTTTTCCTACCCTGATTTCCCCTCATATCACATAAGTATATGTGTATATACATTAGTGTTTCATACTATGTCAAGAATAAACACATCAATGTTTGTTTAAACTGCATTATGTGTGTCTAAATTAGTTTGTGTATTGAAAATACATTAATCTTGTGCTAAATCATCAACTCACTTACCCAAAGAGTTGTCAATAGGTTATGAAGTTAACTACAAAGTGTAGAATGTCCCACCAGTCACACCACCAGCAACACGTATATATGATCTCTGTATAGCCATCTCCCTTCACCACTTTTGGCTGTAATCTTTCAAACACAAACCCCACTGTTTCATTCTCCTAAGCAATCTTCATCCTGTATTGTCCAAACCCTTAGCCACTTTCACCCTTTGAGTGCCAGAGCGGTATTCAACACACTGCTTTTCAATGCATTGGATAACTCTCTGACACTCAAAGAGTTAAGTAATTTGTTCACATACACCAAGGGCTGGCAAGAGTTCAACCAGTAGGTCGACAACCATGCCCCATGCACCACTAATTCAAAATAAATTTCCCCCATATTTGGCCATTTATTTTCCAGTTAGCTACATGCACTGCTTGTGTCTTCCTTGCTATTACTGTAAGTACAGTAATGTTATGTACAGTATACATTGGAGTTGTCGCGTAGTAGTGAAGTTTGAAAGAAACTGAATGCGCTGGGCCTGGATCACTCAGTTGCCTCCCTGGAATGATCTCAGATTGCCACGCATAGTTTGTCGAACATCACGAACATATGTCTGTCACAGTCTAAGCTGCATAGTTTGTTGAAAGTAACCAAGCCGTCCGACCCCGCCTACCCTGCACAGCTTGTCAAACAAACCATCTTGTCACTTCCTGCCCCTGCTTAGTTTGCGACATCTTGTCGTATCTTCCTCAAATTGTATTGGATATATTAAGATGGCATTGTCCATTCCAGCTCCCACTTTCAAATACTATTGGCGTAAGTTTCAAACTCTTAGGATTCCCATTGCTGGTTGGCCAGGTGCCTTACTAGCAGTGCAAAAAAGTTAAAGACGACTTTATGACCTGGAAAAAAAGGTGGGGAATACCCCAAACAAGAACCAGTCCCCAAAAGACAGCCATTTTAGAGAGCAGCAGACACCATCTTGCAAGAAAGAAAAGCAGCAATGGCCAGAGGAAGAGAAATACCCTTCAGCATGGAGAGAATGAAGCACTAGTGGGGGCACTGCAGGGCTGTTATTCCCAGCTCTTTGGCCCATTGGCAGCTTCCACCGCAGTAGTGGATAGGAGCAAAATGTGGGATACTGTGGTGGAAGCGGTCAATGAGGTGGCAGTGTCCCCACACATATCAATCAGGTGCAGGAAGCGGGTATATGACATTAGAAGGCAGGTGCTGCGGAAAGGGGCGAGGATGGAGGTAGCGTGGTCATCTGGGGCCTCCAGTAGACCTGTTCAATTCCATCATTATGAACAGGTCCTGGAAGCATAGGGAGGGCGACTCTGTGTTTGAGTTAACAATCGGTGCTTTACAGTGTGGTAGGTACCAATCGTTAGCTCTTTTTCTTTGATGTTCCCATTATTCACGCTATTTAGCAAATGTTTTGGGAACTTAACACAAAAAACAGACGTTTGGCCACAAGTCCATTTCTGTGGGCTTACGTCCTTAGTGGTTTCAGCTGGTGGGACAATTGGATACTGACTTAGACATTTGTTTTTGTCGGCCAGTAGCCAATTTTGTCGTACAGCATGTTTTAGCGCAAATAATTGGATTCAGTCTTTACTCTTATTCAGCATAGAAGATGCTGTCAGACATTAAAAAGCTAATAATAAAGGAATAATCGATGTTAGTCTCAAGCATGGATAGTCATACTTTGCCTCTTTAGGTGCTAGACTATAAAACAGAGTTATAGTTTTTAACAGTTGGAGAGAAAAGGTCATTTTGTAGTTTTCTATTAACTCATTAGAACAGCAGTAAAAGTAAAACTAAGTATATTGCCAGAGTTTCTCTTCTCCTCTTATAAACTGGGTATGAGAAGAAATAGGGTTGCAAGCTCATCTCTTTAATACTCTAGACTGTAAGCTCTCACAAGCAGGGCCCTCTGATCCTTCTGTTTTCTACATTTGATTTGTACTATTTAGTATCTCCGTATATCTATTCCCTGTTGTACAGCACTGTGGAATTAGTTGGCGCTATATAAATAAATAATAAGAATAATACTGGCCTCATATAAAGGATAAATACTGTGGGTTTGTATACGGACCATTGCAGCAAAAGAGCAGCGGTGGCTAACCATTTGGCTTTCTACCTGGTGTTAGGCTAACACTGTCATCATTCTGACTTAGTTTTTAGATATTGTTGGACTGCAATTCCAATTATTCTCAGCAAGCCAAAGGCTGGCTGAAGTTGATGGGAGATGTAGTCCAACAACAGCTGGCAAGCCAAAGTTCTTTCACCCCTGTTTTAGGACTACAATGGTTACTAGAAAGCCCTGCATTAAGTATATTTCATAAATAGTCAGTATGAAAGGTATTTAGTGACAACCCTAACCACAGAAATCATTAAACTACCGGTTTGCTTTTTATTAGTTCATATTGATTTTTCTTTTAGAGACACAAATGTGAAATGATGAACACTGAAATTCTGATGAGAAGCAGTTCCCAAAGTATCAGTAATTTGATCCAGGAACAAGAGAGTGGTATTGTGGTTTTATTATCTCAAGAAAAACAAGGCACAACATTGTGTGCGGTAGAATGTATGTACATGCTTCAATGTTCTCTGTAAGGCACGAGGCCAAGGTCTGAGTGACTTCAGAATCAGGAAAATATGTATTTTTACTACCACATGGCCCAAGTGCCTCATGAATAAATATTGTTCTTTATTTCACATTCTGAGTAGCCAAAGATCCTTGCATGTGTTTGATATCTGTCATTCCCAGCTAACTCCTGCAATATGAAAACATTGGATAAGGAAGTCCTGGAATCTTACCCCAATGCTAAGGGATGGATTTAAAACACATGCACCTCTAGGGAAGGCACACACCAGGTGCTCTTAGCACCACCCATTACCACACCCTACTCCTTACATGACCCCTCCTACTGCCCTAGCCACTGTTACCTGTCACCAAAAGAATCTTTAGGAATTAAAATACAATTATAAAGACGCTCCATTCCTTTTGATGCTAAAAAGATCTCTAATGCATGCTATTGTAGTATGTTGGAGAATCAAAATAGATAAGGAAAAATATGTAAATGTCTATACATTTTTAGTATGTATGTATGTTTATGTGTGTATATATATATATATATATATATATATATATCCAAAAAGTGGTGGGTTGAAAGCACTCGCTCCAAAGATTAAACTTTATTGCCCAGGTGCACAATCCCCTATAGGCTAATGCAAAAAGAATTGAAGAGGGCAGCACCCGTGGGACTTTTACTTAGGTGATTACATTTATTTAGATAATAACAAACAGTAAGGTCAACGTTTCGGCTCTAAAAAAGAGTCGAAACGTTGACCTTACTGTTTGTTATTATCTAAATAAATGTAATAACCTAAGTAAAAGTCCCAGGGGTGCTGCCCTCTTCAATTCTTTTATATATATATATAATGTTTCTCTATGTGTGTAAATATGTGACTCTTTACTATAATGAAAATTAGAGAAATCTCAGTGTATTCTTCCTGTTAAAACATTTTCTAAATAAATAAGTAAAGGAATGCCCAGTAAAGGGGAATGTGAACTGTTAAATAAATCAGGCAAATTAGTACACACGCATTACATAAACCAGTTAGCATAATCCAAGAGATATTTCCTGAATTAATGAATATGTTTATTTATATAGAGCCACAAGTTTACCCAGTGCTATACAATTTAGGGGTTTGTACAATATAGGGTGACAGGTGCTTATTAAAATGAAACACTAGAAATGGGGTCTCTGCTCAAAAGCTTACAATCTAAAGTGGTAAAGGGAAACACACAGAGAACATAAGAGTTAAATGAGGAATACAGTGCTCGATTTAGACCAGGATAGGGGAACATAAATAAGTTAATTATAAGAGACTTGGCTGTATGAAGTCAGTATCACCTAGCTTGTTGAAGCCCTGTTGGAGGTGTTCTTGTAAGTGATACTTGAAGACCACAAGGGAAGTGTAGGAAGTGCAGTGGTTCGGTGGCTTTGGGATTGCTATATGGTGCAGTGGCCTGGGATTGCTCTGTCCATACCCACAACTCAGCATATGGGCAAGACCAGCTAAGCTGAGTCTGCCAACAAAACATGCTGTTCTAAGCTAATCTGCCAATGAGAAAACCAGTCCTGCTGTTGCTCCTGGGTCTTGCAACTGGTTATTTCAATTATTTAAGTGGCAGATTTTCCATAGGTGATCTATTTCAGAGGGCATCTATTACTCTAATAATGTTCCAGTATCAGATGTGCTTCACTGTTTTCCAGTTAAGTCAGGGCTGCATTGTGATCCCTGCTGGACCAATAGTGGCACACAATGGTGGTCTGAAAATAGAAATTGACCTACAAGTGTTCAGTCTCACAATTCAGACTCTTCCTGTGGGACTGAACTCTTGTAGTTTGGCTTCCTGTTCTGCTCAATACTGTCTCAATAGACTCTCTGCTTCAGACTTGAAAGCCCTACACTGGGATTCTAAGAGAGCTATGTATACAGCCCACCAAATTTGTGGCTGAGAGACACATACTTCCAGGTTGCATTCTAGCTAAGGGGATCATTTTTATGCCCCACCCCCCTCCAAAAAATATGCAGGAGTTGTCAAGGGACTTTCCCTGAGTAAAACAAGGGTGCTTCCAATGCTGGTAAGTTTTTTGCACACCCACAAGCACATGCAAACTCTCACACACAAGTATTGTGTGAGAATGTGTGTGTTACTGTTCCTTTTAGTTCCAATTTCTGCCATTAGACTAGTCTAATTTAATTCCCCTTTTTCAAGTTCTGCGACAGCTTTTCACTCAGAGCCAAATACCAGTGTATATATCTTGTAAATTATACAATATCCACCTGCTTTGGAAACAGCCTGGTCAAGTTTAGTATAATTTTCCAGCAATGGAAAAAGTGTTGTATAAAGTGACTTGCTCTGTAAAAGTTATTTAATTTTGTTGGATGAAAATTATATTTCCAAAGATTTTATATTTAGCCCTAAATAATTAACTTTAAAAAGTTGGCTTTTAACAAGTGATGTTACAGTGTCCACATGTTTATTCTTTTTATCATATGATTGTTTAGACATATGTACATACATTTTATAGGCTTCTGGTGTGTGTAAAATATTTGTGCTGTTTATTTCATGGATATTAACACCTTGGATGTAATATAAGTCTTTAACATATATTCTTCAGTATATTTTGTTCCTATGTTATGATTCTGCTGCTTTGTTCCAGAATTGCTACATGTATATCCTTATATATGTTGCATTAAAGGGATAGTAATGTTTCATAATAAAAGCAGCTCTAATTAATCATCATAGTATTTGGACTTTGGAGAGTGTTATTTCAATTCTGTCAGAGTTGTAGTTCAAGAGTAATTCAATGACAAAGTGTCCCCCTCCCGCCCCTTTTTCTGATGTAACACTGCTCAGCCAGATCAGAAGGGAGGTGCCCAGGTAGACTACAGAGAGGGACAATCTTTAATTAAGATAAGGGAAAAACCTGAAAAACTTGTCAAGGGGGACACGGCCTTCATTGTTCTCATAGGAAGAAGACTGTCCTCTGCTGTTATCTGTCTGGTCTTACAACCAGATTCCACATCTGAGAAGAGATGGCTTACACTAGGTAAAAGGGGCGGGAGGGGAAACTTTGCTTGTGAATATCTCTCAGACCATAAAAGTTTGAGAGATAAGACATATCGTTCTTCATGTTTTTTTAATGCCTACAAAATAAAATAAATATAAAACAAAGTATTACTATCCCTTTAAGGCTACTTTATTACCTCCTTGGCACTTTATGAGTGCCAAGGAGGTATCTAACACATTGGGAGTTATGCACTAAGGTGTGATAAAGCAGTGATAACTTCTCCAGTGTGATAAACTCTCCAATTCCTATGTTATTATATGGGGCCTATGCACTAAGATCCCTAAAGTCTGAGAGGTCTTATTGCATAGGCTATATAGAATAACATAAGAATTGGGGACGTGATATAATTGAAACATAGAAACGTAGAATTTAACGGCAGATAAGAACCATTCGGCCCATCTAGTCTGCCCATTTTCCTACTGTAAAAAAACTCAAACCTTTTTTGGTCCTTGGTCTTTTCTTATGTTAAGGACAGCTTTATGCCTATCCCATGCATGCTTAAATTCTGCCACTGTATTAATTTCTGCCACTTCTGCTGGTAGGCAATTCCACTTATCTATTACCCTCTCAGTGAAGTAAAACTTTCTTACATTACATCTAAACCTGTGCCCCTCTAGTTTTAGACTATGGCCTTTTGTCCTAACATTTTTACTCCTTTGAAATGTACTTCCATTCTGCACTTTGTTGAATCCCTTCATGGATTTGAATGGTTCTATCATATCCTCTCTCTCTCTCTCTCTCTTCTCTCCTCCAAGTTATACATATTCAGATCCTTTAGTCTATCCTGTCTTTTCCTGTAAACCAGTCACCATTTCAGTAGCCCTTCTCTGAATTTTCTCTAGATTATCTATATCCGTCTGGAGATGGGGTCTTCAGTACTGTACACAATACTCTAGGTGAGGTCTAACTAGAGATCTGTAGAGTGGCATGACATTGCTTTGTGATACTGTGGACACTTCTCTGTCAACTCAGTTTATCATTTAGCTGCTAAACCTTTTTATCCACCGGTGCAAACGCTTTAGTTGTTTACAGTCAAATGACAGTTGCCGATACCTTTTTGAGAAAACCCCACATTTTCTTCAACAGACTCTGCACTTTGAAAGGATAAAATTGTCTTGTGAATGTCCTCCAACATGTCCAACCAAATTGATCCAAAATGTAAAAACATTTTTTTTTCATTTAAAGTGGAAGTACCACCCTATATAAAGTCACCCCTCAATAATTAGGCATAAGGTGACTAACTTCTTAATAGTGCTATTATCTCACACAAGTACCAGGTTCTGAAGTAATCCTTATTCTTCTGACACTGACGGCCAGGCTTCTTGCTTTAGAGCCATCTGCATGTCTGAGCCATCTGTCCCTTCCGGTACCTTAAGGCACCATGCAAGGAGACCGGGATGGAAAGAACAGGTGCGAAGTTGTCTCTAAGACAAGATGTCTGCGTGCAAGCCTGGATGCCGTTCTCAGAAGAATAAGGATTACTTCAGAACCTGGTACTTGTGTAAGATAATAGCACTATTAAGAAGCTAGTCGACATATGCCTAATTATTGGGGGGGTGACTTTATATAGGGTGGTAGTTCCACTTTAAATTCAAATGAAGTGAATGACAAACTGTACCAGAGTATATTTTTCTATGTTCCACTATAAGATGCTTATGTCATTTTGCTTGCATTTTTAATTTTTATGACATTCCTGGATTAATTTTTTTGGAAAACTATAATCCTATAGAGCTGAAAATGAGGATAATGTGTTTTGTGTGTGTGTGTGTCTCTGTGTGAGTAAAACTGAAGTATTTCATGCTCCATATACTCCAGAGCCAAAATAAATTAGTGTTCAGACCAATTCAAAGTTAGTCCTTAAACCTTAGTGTGCCCTTCTGACATTTTGTCATAAAGACCCTCAGGGAGCAATATTGTATGGTTGTTTACTCTCTAGGTGGTGACAATGTCACTAGCCAGTAGGTACAGACACACAATAACTACCAAAAAGATGATGTTGGATGTAATTGATGATGTGCTGTAACTCAGATAACAAAGACAACAAAGGTTAGTTATTTAGAACCAACACATTCCAAAACATCCTATATAATAATTTGCTAGGATGTTTGTCAGAAGCCGTCATGTGCAGTAGAGACTGCCAGAATGCACGGAATGCTGGGAGTTCTGTGCTGGGAGCATTCTGTGCTTTCAGCCAGTCTCTACAGTGCATGACTGCGTTGGTGGCAGGACGCGGAGCAGGACCAGCCTCTTAACCCTTTGAGTGCCAGAGGGGTATGCAACGCATTGCGAAGCAATGCAGCACATAACCCTCTGGCACTCAAAGGGTTAACATCACCAGGACCTTGGCCCGTGTTCATCGGCTTTTAATTAGTTATATATAAACGTATATAAAATTAACACAATCCAACTTAAAAAATTAAACTGGAATTGCCAATCCATTATTTCATTTGCAAGCACATTTAAATATGCTCAAAACATTCAATAACATTGCTAAGAAGCTTTCTTCTTTAAAGTTACATAGTAAACTAGATTGAAAAAAAATGCAATCCATCAAGTATAACCTTTGCCCCAGTATATCCCAGAAAATTACCAGAGAAAGTTTCTGTTTAATCTACCGACACATGGTAACCACATAACATGCTAGAAATGTATCTAATCTCTTAACTGTATCTGCCATCATCACATCCCTAGACAAATAATTAAATACTTTAATGCGCCTTACTGTAAAGAACTATATCCTTTTCTCTCATCTCAAGGGGTGGCCCCTATGATCAGAACTTGGAATGAAAAGTTCACTTGATATATATACAGTTGACCAATGAATATAGTACATTTTTCTAAAATATAACCATTTAGAATGATTGGGCATGAATTAATCTCTCTCTCTCTCTCTCTATAGATATATATATATATATATATATGGCTCAAAATGGAAATTGAAGCCCTGTATGAAAATGGCCCCTTTCCCCTTGTCATGTCCCTGCTCCGCCCCTGCTGTGTGACGCCAGGCCAGAGCCGGATTAAAAGCAAGGCGCAAGTTGAGTGGGCCCTCCGGAGACTGCCACCGCCCCAAGAAAGCTGATAGCCCAGCTAACATGTCAGAAGATTTTTATGTTGCAGAAGTCGAACAGAGGTGGAAGACTTAATGGAATGGGAAACAATGTTAGAACTGATCAACATATTTCGTGGCATCAAGGCACTTACTCATGATCCACCATGATCATGAGTATGTGCCTGGACGCCACAAAACACATTGATCAGTTCTAACATTGTTTGTTCCCCATTCTGTTAAAGGGATAGTAATGTTTCATAATAAAAACAGCTCTAATTAATCATCATCGTATTTGAACTTTGGAGAGTGTTATTTCAATTATGTTGTAGTTCCAGAGTAATTCAATGACAAAGTGTCCCCCTCCCTCCCCTTTTACTGATGTAACACTGTTCAGCCAGAGCAGAAGGGAGATGCCCAGGAAGATTGCAGAGAGGGACAATCTTCAATTAAGGTAAGGGAAAAACCTGAAAAACTTGTCAAGGGGGGCAGGGCTTTCATTGTTTTCATAGGAAGAAGATTGTCCCCTTCTGTTATCTGTCTGGTCTTACAACCAGACAACAACATCTGAGAAGAGATGGCTTACACTAGGTAAAAGGAGCGGGAGGGGAGACTTTGGTTGTGAATATCTCTCAAACCATAAAGGTTTGAGAGATAAGACGTATATCGTTCTTCATGTTTTTTTAATGCCTACAGAATAAAATAAAAACAAAGTGTTACTATCCCTTTAAGTCTTCCACCTCTGTCTTACTTCTGCAACATACCAGTAGCAGGGGCTCCACAGCCCCCGCCATGCGGGGAGCCCCATCGGACTCAGCCCCCCCCCAAATTTTGACCATTAAATTGGATGCCTTGGGGTCCCCAGAAAGTGCAGTAGGCTGGCTTCACTTGCTGTTTAACCCTTTGAGTGCCAGGGGGATAACCAGCTCATTGCTAAGCATGAGTTGAATACCCAGTGAGTCTATGTGCACTAACTGCACTGCTCACCTTCCTGCCGAAGACATCTCACAACATGAGATGCAAGGTGACATGCAGCCGCACAGGCTGTTTAAATCCTGGGAACAATGTTGTGTGGCCTTGTGGTGTCATGCCAGCACACACAGGGAAGGAGATGGACTCCTTTGGAGCCCAGAACTGTGCACACTAGACGGAGAGAGAGAGAGAGAGAGAGAGATCCACAAAGCAGGGATCTGGAGAGAGGCATGTATTTCAGACAACAGGGGGCAGGTGAGACCCAACACATGCACAAAGGCTGTGTGCAATGGCTATAAAGGTGGGGGAAGAGAAAGGGGAATGAGTGAAGGAAGAGATACATACACAGTCTAGTAGGGAAGCTACAAAACAGAGGCTATAAAACATGCTGCTGGTACACATTTACATGGAAGGAGAGAAGCATGTTAGGAAAAATGTGAAGGGTCATTAATAAGTAGGGACTGAAGGATTTCAGGGTATATTATTTGCAAACAGTATGGGTTGCATCATGCACTGCAGAGTTCTCTGGGAGCACTTGTGCCAAATCAAGTGCTTGAGGTATGCATTTGTTGGATATTGTTTAGTAAAGATGGGACAATACATTCATTTTATGTTCCTTCTGTCCTAGTTTTTGAGGGATGATGTGGAATGGTATGCCACAAATGGTGAAACATGTAGATTTCTGATTTGCTTGAAAGGGGGCAAACTATGGTGTCTTGGACATGGTGGATACTGTAAGAGGTCTTGTCATAGTACTGGGTTCAGGTTTGAGAGAAGTGGCAGTACTGAGTTCAGGAACGATAGTGGTGAATAGCTATGAGACACCCTGTGATTAGGGTGAGTAGCAATACAATAAAGAGGAAATTTCACTCCCAAGCAAGTTCATGTAATTAGATGCCTATTGCAGAGATTATATGGGTTTTTTAATTTTTTTTAACATTTTATTTTCTATGTTGTTGTAGCAATTGGTTTTCCAAACTTTATCTTTTGAAGATCTGTTCTGCACAGAACTGTGCATCATGCGCACACAGCTCTGCAAGGCTGTCCCCATCCTGACATCATCATTATCTACCACCCTCCTACCTCTTCCTAGCACCACCCTCTTGACTTCCAGTGCAGCTGAAGACGCCGCTACTGGGGTAGGCTCCTGTTCTGAGCGAGGGTGCATCCAGCAGAGGCATCAGAGTACAGCACATGAGCACACAGTAAGATTAGTAGTTAAAAAATGCAGCAGTTATCGATATACATGAATATTGTGGCACTGATGTGAGGTATGAGTGGGGGAGCATCCAGTAGAGCACATCCAAGCACATCACACAGTAAGATCAGTAATTTAAAAATGAGGCAGTTACGTATACTATATTGTTCCCTCTTCCTAGGGTCAATCATTTAGTGTAACTCGTATTGCCTTGCCCAAATTAATTGGATGGCGTGGCATTGGCTATATATTACTTTGTCCCTCTCCTATGACCCTTTCTCAAAAATCTCAGTTCACTACATATTTGTTAACATACTTATTTTAACATAAAATAAACTCCCAGTACTTATAGTAACATCCCTGATTACATCACTCAATCTTGGTCTGGGGCTGGGATACCTGATGGAATCTCATTAGACTGCACTGCAGATTTGGTATCCTAGTCTTCCCTGGCTGGCATGTTTCCTCTGCATGTCAGGAACCGGGTGCACCCATTAAGAACACCAATTGACACACCTGGTCAGACCTTGGAGAACACTGATTTGTACACATGGTTTAGTTAAACCTTGAGGGGAACACTAATTTCTAAACCAGGTTGCCAGGTGTACAAATTAGTGTTCCCCTCAAGGTGTAACTAAACCATGTGTACAAATCAATGTTTTCCAAGGCCTGACCAAGTGTGCCAAATAGTGTTCTCCACTTCCCCTCCAAGGTGTGACCATGTGTATATTTTTGTTAATTTAATTCTGAATAAAACATAGAACAACAGTGTCATTTCATCAAAGAGAACTTGAGATGGGTGGGGTTAAAGGTGGAGATAGGGGTGGGGCTAGGCGTGGAAACTGGTAGCGAGTAACTTTTCAGGCCTGGCTAGTAGCTCAGGACTTGAAATTTTGAGCCATATATATATATATATATATATATATATATATATATAGCCTATATAATAGTTCGCTAAGTGTGTGTTTGTCAGAAGCCGTCATGCGCAGTAGAGACAGCTGCATGCGCTACAGTCAGGCGCAGTACAGACTGCCCGTGCTGTGACTGATAATGGAGCGGGACTCCTGCTCTGTATCAGCCATGGCGCATGCAGTCTGTACTGTTCATGACTTCAACACGGCCGTTGCTGGGTGGCACTGTTTCCCTTGTACATGGGCTCTTCAACCACAAGTGTATGCAGCAATTTGAAATTTAATCCCTTAAAGACCTGTGATGTGCCAGGATTGTCATACCTGTCCAGACGTGAAGGACGTGGCATGTCATGGAATTCTGGGATTGCAGCATGTCTGCACACTGCTCTGCAATCCCAGAATGCATCTGTGTAAAAAAAAAATAAAAGTCTTATGGTAATCTAGAGCTGCCCACTCCCGGACCCTGCAGTCCTTAAGGGGTTAAGAGTTTAGACCAGATATGTCAAACGTGTGGCCTGTGGGTCACATGTGACCTTTGGGCCAAATATTTGCAGCCAGTGGTCCCCAGACCAGCAGCATGGGGGCCCTCCATAGAGAGAAACCTTACTGAGTGTCCTGCAGTCCAGTATTAAGGGATTAAAAGTCCCATTCAGATCAATGAGATTTTTCTCTCAGTGACTTAACACTCTGATTGACTGAAAGGTGTCATGTAAAACCTCACCAATATACATATGCAAATGCATTACCTGAGATTATGCAGTTTGTAAAAGTGAAGTAAAGAATTACAACCCTTAAGGTGAAGTCATGTTTTAGCTATTCATACTGTAGTGTAGAATATATAAAAGCATCTTACATATTGGCTTTTATTTTTTATGTGTACTTAACTTCTTTTACTAACTTCAATTATTTATTTCATTCTGAATGACAAAAGCTCCCACAACATGTAGTCTGTAAGAATAGTGTGCATCCGAAAGGCATTTGTAAACCATCATAACAATGTATGAGTATGTCTTCATTGACTAATCTACCAGTGGCACAACAGAGACAAAGAGAGGATTCATAAATACGCCGTACACTTTTATTAGAGAAAAATACGTTAGGGTTTCCCCTGTTAAGTAAAATACCGTGACTCCCACTGCTTGGAGATATCTAACTCTAAAGGTATTGCAGCTCGAAATTATTTTTTGAATGAACATTTTAATTATCAATGCATTGTATCCCCACTGTGCCTTGAAGGGTTACACTGCAATTCTCTGTTCTGGTCAACAGGAGATGCTGTTCCTATCATTTTCTATGGGAACTGTAATGAGTAACACAAGCTTTTCCATTAAGCACATTATTAAAAATGTGTTTTGGACACTAGCTGGTACTGTTGATTAAAAAACAATCTGAGGTGTAATAACAGTTTAATCTTCCAGCAGAGGCTGTACCTTTGTTTTACACATCAGGAAAAAACTTTTTTCATAATACATTTTTAACAATCTTTTAAGAGTCTTTGCATATACAAATTGATTTTGCAGACTGCATGCAAAGTGAAAATGGAATAAAGACAAGAGACTGCAGATGCAAGGTAAGTACACAGCATTAAAGAAATAGAAATGCAGCATTTAAAATGTAAAGGTACAGTAATTTTTTTTTTAATAAAACGTATATAAGACTTTTCTTGCTGAACAAAGCAAAGGCATCCCACTGCTGGCAGTTACATTATTCAAAAGATATAACCATTCGAACTGTCAGAAAGTGAGTAACAGCTTCACCACTTCTTGACAGTTCAGATTATCAGGAAGGGATTAAGCTGTTACTATAACATTCTATGAAGAACTGTTGACAACTCACCTCTCCCATAAAATGCATTAAAATAACTGTCTGAACACTAGGGGAACCCTAGGAGAACTTTCTGGCCACTAGAGGCACTAGTTTTCTAATGACTCCGGAAAGACTCAGAGCAGTGGGTGTACCCTTGCTTTACTCATCAGGAAAAGCCCAGCAATGTATTTTTTGTTTTTTCATAAAAATGTTTACTGTACCTTTAAATATGCTGATAAAACAAGACCATTACTATTTTATTAATAAGAAGTTACACATGGTGTAACTATGTATTGCTTTTTAAATCCCTTATGGCATAATTAGTTTAACCTTTTGAGTGCAGAAGGTTGCCCCTCTAGCACTGAAAAAGCTCCTTTATGATATTACAGTGAAATCTAGGGGACAAGGTAAAATCTCCCTATTTTTAATACAGGAAATGTTACCATACAAGATGTAAGCTTCACTAGTGTGTTCTAAATTCCATTTGTGTGTGTGTGTGTGTATGTGTGTGTGTCTGGTGTGTATCACCTGCCTCTCAAAATGAGTAGGAAGTTACTGCTAAGTGCAATACACACATCTTAAGCATACCAGTAGCACAGATGGAGCAGGAACAGACTAAATAAACATAGCTAATATATGCACTCCGATATTCTTAAAAATATATGCAAAATAACATTCCACAGAAATGTAACACTAGAAAATAACATACACTCTTATGTCTGTCAGAAAATACTTATGTTATTTACACTTTCTTATATTTGACTCCCTCTAGAGGTTAATGTAGGCAGTGATCCTACACTATTCTGTTCATTAAATGCTTCTCTCTGGCAAACCCTTTCCCAATGGACATTGTCAAACATTTATTCCAGTACTGCACATGATTAAAATGGTTTATTTATATAAATCATATTTTGAATTTATTTTACATTCACAGATACATATGGTATTTCTTGTTTATTTAAAAATATACACTTCTTTAACTTAATGTAAATTTTTATGCCTGAGAAACAGCGGGTTTAGGAGTTGTATCTAATAAAATGCCTACTGCCAAAAGACAGAAAACAAGAAAAAGATTTGAGGGAAAAGGTGGAAATATTGTGGCTCTCCAGCTGCTGTTAGTCTTCAGCTTTCATTAACTGAACTTTGTTCTTGATGTGATCACATCAGAAGGTTAAAGGGGAATTGTAACCTAGCACGAAGTTGCGCATTATTTAACAGAAGAACTTAGCAGAAGAATTAGCTAATTTCAGACTGGCTTATGTGAGTAAGACTTACTATAAAAGCTTCAGTGTAAGGGTGCCAATGCATTGAAGGGTTCACCATTCTAAATGAGACTTTCCAAGTGAAGTGGACTTAATTCAGGACTTGAACAAGATTTGGGGCAGGAGTTGGTTACAAGAACAGCCAGGATCCACTGTAGAAGATCACTTCACATCTGAGTACTCTGCAGTCCTCTTAAAGAGCCAGCTTCCAAACTCACCAACAACCTCTGGAGTTTAATACAAAACAAAGCACTCTTAGCACTTGGACTGTCTGGGACATTATAAGACTCGTAATGCTAAAATGAACAATCATCTCATGCAATTCTGGATGGAGTTACAGGGTTGTCAGGGCAGAGGTGAGAAGTGGGACTGAAGATAAACAACCCTCCCTGCAGAAACACCTGCTTCCAAGGACTCTTGTTTGTTTTTGCTTTCTCAATTCTACCTGCTCTGTTACCCCACAATGCAGCCTGCCCTTTTACTGCTATATTTAACATTGCTCTTATACTGCAAAATCCAGCGCTCTATTTATTTGCCTACTTGCTTCCCCCCAAATTCATATTTCCCCATCCCTTCTGTCATCAAATCCTTTTTGCAACCACACCCTGTATCTACTGCTCAGACGGACCCATCCTTCCACCCCAACCCACAGCAGACTCAAATCACATTCCCACCTGCTGGCTGTATGTGTTATTCTCCTCCTTGTCACTGGTGACATCTCCCCAAACCCAGGCCCCAATCATATCCCCATATGCCACCGCCCACAGCCACTTTCCTCCCCACCCCACAGAGGATCTAATTTTTGTAACCTCATCCTCAGCCCTTCTCCTGTGGCCTACTGAATGTCTGTTCCCTCACTAACAAATCTACTGTCATACATGACGTTTTCTGCTCACAAGCACTCCAGCTTCTTGCTCTTACTGAGACCTGGCTCTCCAAACATGATTCAGCTGTGGAGGCTGCAGTCTCACATGGAGGACTGTATTTCTCACACACACAGCACGCACAGTGAGCAGAGGTGGTGGCACAGGTGTACTGCTTGCCTCCTCATGTCACTTTCAGCTGATACCTGTTCCCCCATCCTTTTCCACTAACTCCTTTGAGGTACATGCTATACAATTATTCCACCCTGTAGCAATGCATGTTACAGTAGTATACAGACCTCCCACAACCACACCCTCTGCCTTCCTCTCAGATTTTGAGTGCTGGCTTACATTCTTTCTATCCCCTGACACTCCTTCTCTCATACTTGGGGGCTTCAACTGGCACCCTTCAACAATCGACAGACTCTAGCACACACAAAGACGGCCACTCCCTTGACTTGGTTTTCACAAAGAACTGCTCATTAACCCCTTAAGGACCTGCGGTCATGGGACATTTCCGTCCCATAATGACCGCATGGGCGCACTTGGACGCGCCGCTACACGTGACCTGTTGCGTGTATCGGCGCGTCATTATGGGGCCTGATAGAGATTGCTCCGATCTTGGAGCAGTCAATTTCAGGCCCTATTTTTACTTACAGCGCTCCCGGTAGAGCGCTGTAAGTAAAAAGTACGTGACGTACTATGACCGTCATCGGTCCTTGAGTATTTCAAGGATCGTGACGTTCCTGGTACGTCAAGGGTCCTTAAGGGGTTAATAGACTTTTCCATTTCTCCTTTCCCACCCTCAGACCACCATCTCATAACCTTCTCTGCAACCCTTTCCCTCATTCTGCCACCAACTACGGACCTGCACCACACCCCCACCCTTCGCTCACTAGACATTTCTGCCTTATCTTCTGCATTGCTCTCAAACCTCTCCACCTTCAACACTCTTTCTGAACCTGACAGACTTATAGACTACTACAACAACCTCCTCTCCTCATCATTCAATCTGTATGCCCCCCTTCAGGTCTGTCACAAACGCCCCTCAAACCCACCCCCTTGGCTCAACTCCCAAGCACGTTTTCTCCTCTCATTATCATGTTTAAACATAAATAGTAGCAGACTACAGCAAAGATTAAATTCAAAAAATAAAAATGATATAGATAAACCATCCTGACTACTTTATGTAGGACATTTACTCAGGTAAACCAATCAGTTAACCTTTTGAATGCCGGTGGGGTATGCAACGTATTGAGCAGCAATGCGTTGCTTACCTCTCCGTCACTCAAAGGGTTAAAAAAACTAAGAACAGGTTATAATTTCCCTTTAAAATGTAAAGGTCAGCTAACTATTTAGGTTTCCCATAGGTATTATTTGATAATTGTGTAGTGTTGACCCCTTCAGAGCAGGTAGGGCTATCAGCATATGCATAGTGCATGTTTTAATCAAAACACAAACATGCAAGTGTATGTGGATGTATATAATGCATGTATATATACACTAGCCTCTTAAGGACCAGGGTCATGGGAAGTAACCTTCCCTTAAGGACCACTTTGATCCTTTTCGACGCGCTAGTACACATGACCTGTTGCGTGTACCGGAACGCCATTTAGGAGTCTGAGAGAGACTTGGAACAGTCAATTTCAGACCCAATTTTTATGTACGGCGCTTCTGCAGGTATGTGACGTGCTATGACCATCACCGGTCCTGAAGGCAAAAACTGCGTGATGGTCATAACACATCATGTGTCCTTAAGGGGTTCATACACTTATCATGCAGCAGTCAGTCCTGTCAGCCTCTCCCTGAAGAAAGGCTGTTAGCAAGTACACCTGTTGTTATCTCTCTAAACCCAGATACTGCCATTTAGTACACATGGTATTGCATGGAGCAGGCAAACATTTAGCATAATGCTAATTCATGTATGTGTATACTGTAAGTAGATATACATCCCTAGTAATGAGATTATTAGGAGATTTTCATAATCCTGTGCTCTGAGACTGGCATAACGTCTTCATACAGCATGTGTAATTCAAGAAGAATTTGATAAACCTTGGGTGCTTATGATATCATTTAACCCCTTAGGTGCTAGAATTGTTTTCGGCGCATTGCATCACAGTGTGTTGGAGACCTCTCTGTTATCGAATGGATTAAAGTTGCACATTTACCTCTAAATTAGGCCATTACGTGAGTGCATCTTCCCCCTCTCACATCCCAGTTTTACTAGTAATGGTATGATTCAGATCAAACAGACAAGAACAACTTTACATACTGTCGTACTTACATGCACACACTCCTACATCCACAAGGAAGTATGGGGATATTTCACTAAAGATCTAAAATATCTAAAAGCATTACTATCTGTTGTCTCTGTAACAAACATGTGAGTAGGTGGAAAACAGGTTCACAACTAGGCACCTCCTCATCGAGATCCCACCTGAAGCACAACCACAAGTCTGATTGAGAGACACAACAGAAGCACATCAGAGGTGTGATGACTCCTAAAAGTTCTATCTGTTGTCTCTGTAACAAACATGTAAGAGGAAAGCAGGATCACAACCAGGTACCTCCTCATTGAGATCCCACCTGAAGTACAACCACAAGTCTGCTCAAGAGACACACCAGCAGCACATAAGAGGTGTGATGACTAACATCTGTGGAATCACTCCTAAAAGTGCATGGGGCCAACATAATAGTCTTGCTGTGGGTGTCCCAAGGAGTGGGACAACATTTTCCTCAGTAAGAATAACACCCATGTATCCAAGTACTGCTGTTGTGCAAATACAAAACACAGAGGAGGATGACTCTGAGTTAGTGATAAGCCTTTACACCTACTGTCAGGCCGCCACTGCCATCACTAGTCAAGTTGTTAAAATAAATAAATTACACAGTAATTTTTTCTATGTGCTGCCAATGCACCTTTACTGAATTCTTACAAATAAGTAAAAAATGCACAGAAATAATCCAAAAGTGTGCATGTGGAATGGCAAGTTTGACAAATTGTTGGCAGTTGACATGCTGCCCTCCACTGGCATATTTCAAGCCACAGTTATTTTTCAAGAACATCTTTGCCAGATTTCTACAGGCAGCTGGATAGTACCATGGGCAAAGGGACTCAGTCTGCTAATAATTTATATAGATTATGTTGCTGTAGGACTCAGCCTGCTAACTACTTCCAACTGTGGATTTCTCCACTTCAGAACTCAGCAGAACACAGTAGTAGTACTGCTGTGAGAATTCTCGTGGCCATAGAAAGAGTAGACAGAAAACTGCAATGGTCTCACAGGAACTTAATTAGTGATAGTTGGCGGTAGTGAAAAGATTGAAATTGTATGTATGTTCCATGGGAAAAGTGGGAAATTGGGGTTTTTACACACAATTTCCTGCTAAAAAACTGAACTTTTCACCCATCACTAGATATCGTGTCCACTGAGGCAGACATGAGTATTTGTTGCAGGAACCAAGAACCCTAAACTCTTCCAATGATGATTTCCTTCCTTCCTTCCTTCTTTCCTTCCTTCCAAGCCTTCAGTGGAAATGGAAGGAGTTTGTTGTCATGGAATTTTGTATAATCGATCATATATTTCCCAGAAGCATTATAACCAGTAATAATTAAAGATTTATTTTGGAGAACCATTCCATGTACAAATTATTCATAGTGGCTATTAGGATTTTCTGATTATGATAAGTGTACGGGCTGAGCCCGTATTTGTGGGAGGGGCTGAAGGGTTCTTAAGCCAGGCAGCCTCTCCTACAGAGCGACGCCTACCGCTTGTCCCCACCTCTTCCCACCCTCTCTTTACTCTTTACTCACTCGGCCGGCCCTCCAATCAGGCCGGCTGTATCGTCATCTGTACTGGGTCGCTAGGACCCAGGTTATGCCACTCCGTTCCTTATGCATTTACTTAATTTATACTCCTCATCATTACATCCCGTAGGCCCTGACCACAAATGAAAATGTATTATTAAGAGGTGTTAGTGCCCCTTAAATCAATTGTTTTTGTTTCAGTGTTGTTGTTTTATTAATTTTTTTTTTACTTTATTGCAATTTACTGATCTCAGTCATACATTTTAATACTCACTAGCATCTAAGTAATTTAGTTTTTTAACCACCACCACTTTGTCTGATGTCCGCTGGTTCTACTATGAAACTACTGAGTGGTAAGCTGACTGGTAGCCATGGGAGCACACCCTTCAGATCTCTCACACAGAGACATTTGTCTGTGAGAGTAGTTTTAATGCCTCCTATACACTAAAGCTCAGTCCATGCACAGAAACATTAATGACATTAAAAATACTCACATGGAGACAACAGTCTCTCTGTAAGTGAGAGCCTGGAGGACTGCCATGGCAACTCATCTGTTGTGTCAGAGAGAAATGGGATGGGGGGTATTTACAATCTAAATTACTCAGAAACTAGTGTTTATGAGTGTGACTAACATGAGTGCTTTGCAATAAAGTAAAATAAATCATTATTATCACTTTAAACTTCACTAGGCCATTGCAGCACTCATTTAATTTGTATGATATTGCAATATGGTCCTGTCTACTTGGATCTGTTTGAACGAATGACCTTCCACATGTTCCTATTTTGAATTCAGTAAGACTTGGACTTCTGCAGAAAGCAACAGATGAGCAATCCTGAGCATAAACCTTTCCCATTGATATAAATGGGGGTTTAACTGATTTAGTACTAGAGAGGTCTCCAACGCATTGCTTTGTGGTGCATTGGATAGTTATCTAGCATGTAAGGAGGTAAAAGAAACAGGAAGCAGAAGATGAGCAATTCTTTAGCAAACCAAAAGCACCATTATAGGAATATAGAAATTACCACTGATGTACTAGGGCATTTAAATCAATGGGAACCTTTACTTCTCTTCTACAGGGAATTTGGATTGCTCCAGAATTGCCTATGTAGAGCAGTTCTGCCTTATGCACAAAGCTAAGTGCAGGAAGCAAAAGATGAACAGTTTCCAAGGGGGGTATAAATTCCCCACTCCACACTTATTCCAGTTGGACTTTGAACCCCTTCAATGCTTGGAGATCTCTCTAGCATTCAAGGGAATGAAAGCCCATTTAAATCAATATGAATTTGTACTTGCACTTTATAATGCACATGATTTGCTTGAGAATGCTTGTCTTTTGCTTTCTGCATAAAGCCCTCAGTGTCGGTTGTATGATTTGTAATGAAAGCTGCATACAAATACTGGATATTTTTACAAGTGTCTGGATTTCCTGTGTTTCCACCTTGTAATATTTGCAGAGGGGCTCCTGTAGATTCCAGCTTTTCCCAACCTCATTACTGCTTGCATTCTAATGTAATTGTATTATGGCAGAGACAATCAAGGAGTCTCCTTAGGTACATGCTATAAACCACTCATGTGAGGTCTACTGGAACCAGTCAGAATCTCATAGACTAAAGCTCAGACCTTTTCTCCTTTGTTTGTTTATTTAATAACACTGCTGTTTGAGAAGGTGCTGGTTTCTTATCCACTGGAGCTGTGCTTTTTGTGCCTGGGATCCTCTGGTATGGCAGCTTTAGCACCTCATTAATTACCAACTGTGACAGAGTCCTGCTGGTTTACAACCCCCTGTATGGTTGTTAGAAAGTCACAATCCTGTGTTAGAATGTGAAAAGCTACACCCTGTTAGGCACCATGTGCCCTGCTGGACTCCAGGTCACTGAAAGTTAATTAACAAACTGTCTTAGCAGAATCCCTTATTTGTTATATATTCACAATGTTCTTTATAATTTAAGGAGATGTAATGCAATCTTATGGTACCCCCACACACACACACACACATACACACACACACACTTACCTGCAAATCTTACATGCCCCTATGAGTTCTGCTGTTATACCTTTGCTCAAGAGATAACATCTTCAGTCAGTCTTGAATGACATCCATGGAGGCAAACATGAAAGTTGCTTCAAACTGAAGAAGGCAGAGCACATGAGATCACTTAACCCTTTAAGGACCAGACAAGTTCTTAACAATTTGCAAAAAAATTCCTTGCATATCTCTCTGGACCCTAATGAGTTAAGATTGCTATGTGCTATGTGCAGTGAGCAGATTTTGAGGTCCAGTGGTTCTGCTAGCAACTATCATGTTTGCCTCCATTGACACGACATATAGGATGGATTGAAGATGTTCATTCTTGAAGAAAGGCACTAAGACAAAATTCATGGTGGCCATTAGGATTTTTTTGCCAGATTAAAGTATATGGTGGGATATTATTAGGAGGAGTTAATTCTTTTTTAAGTTAACATAGAAACACTTGGCAATCCACTAACAGGCAGGGCTGGTTTGAGACATGCTGGGGAACATTCCCTATACATAATTGTTGGGTTTCAAGCACTACCTTGAAATCTGTGTTTTCCAAATAATTAATTAAAATTATGGATCTAAGAATTTGCAGTAACCACTACAATGTTACAAAAAATTGATGATCATTTGAATGTCAGAATACAGTGAAACATATGTATACAGGTATAAGCTAATGAATTCTGGACAGTGGCATTATGAGGTAGTGGTTGTGAAGTCTACAGCTATAGGTCTCAAGCTTAAATCCTTGGGCCATGGATAGCTTGAGACATGTAAAGAAGCTAAACTTGTACTAATACTATTATTCTCATATAGTGGTACACTTTGTATGCAGTGCTGTACATAGAATTTTTTTTCTGGTATGTGGGTCCCTGCACTAAAGAACTTACCATTTAGATATGTAGCTTTTTACTGCAAAATCTATCCAGGGCATACTTGAAAACTAGAGAAATCTCGACGTGGAACAACTTTTTTCAAATAAATAATAAATAAAATAAATTTAAGTTTTGCTGTCTAAAGCACAAGGAGTTACCTAAGGTCACTCAGAGCTGACAGTGGGAAATGAATATGGTTCTCTACTGCTCAGTTAGTATTTTGGCTTGAGAGCCTGTTAGTTAACCAACTAAGCCACTCCTTCTTCCACTCCTTCCTTCTACTAACACTACTGATCCTAAGTAAAGCCCTAGGTGTCTTGGAAACCTAGCACCTTTTTTGATTCTGGGGCACACTAACTGCACCATAGGGGACAAATACAGTTTCCCTTTGATTTAAATGAGGCTTTTAACCTATGATTGATAGAGGACTCTGGGTCATTGACCCAGAATTTCTTCACTTTTGGTTTTATACAAATGTTTTAAAGAGCAAGTTGATTTCTGCACTCTGGGAAGGAAAAATGTCCTGCCTTCCTTCTACTGCCATTACACATTTCAAGAGAACTTTTCCATTTCCCAGCTTTCTATTGCCACACTAACCGCAGTGTGTATACTGAAGCTCTATGTCAAAAAATCTGAGCAAGAAGGACTGGAAGCCAGCTGATATGGAAGAGAAATTCTCTATTAGTAGCACTAGCATTAGTGGGGCTCAGAGCCCAGCAGCAGCAACATCAGCACCAGCAGATCATGCTGCCACCGCCTTCACTCCCACCAAATCCCCAGGGTTTCATTTTGAAGAGGCAAACATTGTCTTTTCCACAAGTGAAAAACTGAAGTGGCACAACAGAGTTACAGCTGCCTCAGCCTGACCCAGCGGCCGCTGCTGTGAGTGTGATACCAGGTTCACTACTTATGCCTATGTCTTGCTCATCATCATTATCACCAACACCAGCAAGAGAGGAGAAGGACATTGGTGGTGATGGTGCTGCTTCTGTGAGTGTGACACCAGGTGCACCACTTACATCTATTTTACCCTCATCACCATCACTACCACCACCAACACCAGCAAAAGAAATGGAAGAATCCGGTGGAGATAGTGTTGCTGTTGATGAGAGTGGCACTGGTGGTGAATATGATTCAGAGATGCTGAGGAGAACTGTCCTGGCTCGGACCAAGCAGGAGCAGGAAAATTAGATAATGGGAATCACCCGCAGTCAAGTCATTGCATTGTTTGCTGATGTAGAATTCATGCTGCTGGTAAATTGCATCAGCAAATGTCACAAACACAGAGTGATCAGGTTGGTTGTAGAAGAAGTGGTCACATCATAATCCCTTTCACAGACTGTGGTAGTGGAAGTACCAGGCCTAGCAGTGATATAGGACAGATGGTAATGGATCCTCCAAGTACTAGTGCTGAGGCAGCAGCAGCAACATCAGCAGCTGTAGCATCACCAGAAGCCATTTCAGGAGCATCTGGAAGGTGTACAGTGCGGTAGATGCTTCTCTACTTCCCCTCAAGGATAGGGAATTATTTTCTTTGGGGGCAGGAGGTGTCCATTCATCCTCAATTGGAATATGAACACTATGTGACAAGGTTATGAAGACAAGGTAGGAGGGGTCACACTGTAGCACATCCATCCTACTAAAGCAGATGCCACATAACTACCCTGATGTACATGTGGAATATGTTTAACTATCCCTAAAAATACAAAAATCAGGTGCTGTGTCACTGTGCATTCTCTCCATCTCCAACATAAAAAACAATGTAGCACAAAAAAATCCCATAAAACATGATGTGAGGCGACCCCTACCAGCCCAGAGTGTTGACAATGTCACCGGAGTTGGCATAATTTAATGCTGGGTCTGAGCTACTAATAATGTTCCATTTGTCATCATATCTCCCTGGTGATCTCAGTGTCCTCTTCCCCCTCACTGATACTGACAAATTTGTATCTGGCAATATGCCTCCACACAGTCAGGCAACATGCCTCCACACATTGCACACTGTGGAGTGCAATGACCACACATGGAAATGCAGTTGAAACCAACAGAATGTAAGGCATACATTAACATCTTCAGAATGTCCACCCTGCAGAATCAGGGAGGGTAAATTATTTTATTGAGTGTACTAATGGCCCATTGGAAGTGTCATTCATCCACCTGCCCACCAGCAGCAGCAGTGTACTTGTATTTTTCTGTAGGAAGAACAAGGCACACAATGACTGACACCTTCTGATTTTTTGGAGGATGGTTTAAAGGGATAGTAATGTTTCACAAAAACAGCAGCTCCAATTAATCATCATAGTATTTGAGCCATAGAGAGTGTTATTTCAATACTGTCAGAGTTGTAGTTCAAGAGTAATTGAATGATAAAGTTCACCCCTCCTGCCCCTGTTACCTAGTGTAACACTGCTCACCTCAGATGTGGAATCTGGTTGCTTGACCAGACAGATAACAGCAAGGGACAATTTCCTTACTGTGAGAACAATGAAAACCCTGCCCCCACTGACAGGCTTTTCAGGTTTTCCCTTATCTTAATTGAAGATTGTCCCTCTCTGCAATTCTACCTGGGCACCTCCCTGCTGCTCTGAGGTGAGCAGTGTTATATCAGTAAAAGGGGCGGGAGGGGGATACTTTATCATTCAGTTACTCTTGAATTACAACTCTGACAGAATTGAAATAACACTCTCCAAGGCCCAAATACTATGATTATTAATTAGAGCTGATTTTATTATGAAACATTACTATCCATTTAACCAGTCAAAATGCTTAATTAAAGTAAATGTGCCAAGGTGTGTAATCTCAGTCATTCCCCCAATTCAAAACCTTCTCACACACACTGTGCACATTGCTGTTGTTGATAACTGCACAATGCCTCCCTGCTCCACAGCCACACTCAAGGAAGAACTGGCTACTACTAATGCTCCCATCAAGCAACTCCCACTTCCTCTCTTAGCCTGCCTGCCTACATTAGTAGCAACCACTAAAAATGTAGCTGCTTTCTTTTTCTCTCCCAAGCATAAAAACATTTTATAGTTACATGGCAGGAATACATGGGGGAAATACCACATGGAGAAAATACATTATTATTATTATTATTATTGATTGCATTGCTATGTAAAAAGGAGAAACAACTGCATTTCTGTTGCAATTCCTGTGGAAAGTTGGAAGTGCTATTTTTTGCATGTTTCATTCCTGAAGCAAAATGTTTTGCACATTCCTAGTGGTGATATCAATCACCAATATGATCACGCAAGTGCCACTGAATGTTCAGTGCAGCTAATGTTTTGTCACAGTTTTATTCCTGATACTGTATGTCCTGTATGTTAGAGACAACATCTCCAACACAGAGTCAGTCTAAGGCAGTGGTTCTCAATCTTTTTTTGTTCAGGGCACCCCTAACACATAATCTACAACATTCGGGGCACCACTAACATATTTAATGTACTTTATCAAGGGCATAAGAAGGGTACAATACATAAATATACAGTTATTATTAGGTTTTATAATCATAATAACAATACTAAATATATTGTGCATAAGAATTTCTATAAATCTTTATTTAAAAGTCATAGAAAACATGGGGCACCCTAAGTTGATGTCTGTGGCACACTAAAGTGCCACGGCACCCTGGTTGAGAATCACTGGTCTAAGGAGTTCATTAATCTAGACTTTAGAATGAATATGATATATTTCATTTCATATGAAAATGATTTGTATCCTATGGAGAAGCTCAATGTACATACATGAGAACACTCAGGTTTTGACTCTGATCTTACAGTCTCATAGTGAGGGGCCAAATTCTCCGGGTGAGAGAGTCCAGTGTTTCCTACTATATGACCTGCACCAAATAACTGATTCTTCAGTATCCAGATTGGTGCAATTTCTAATAGAAAGGCAAGGGGAGAAGTACTGATGGTCTAGTGTGTGGGTGGGGGGGGGGGTACAGCAAGCAGTGACAAGTCTAAACTGATTGGATCAACTCTGGGTTAAAGTAAGTAGGTACATATCACCTAGAATCTAAGTTATGGTGAGCTTAAAAGTTAAATATATTGACGTTCTCAGGGTCAGCTCATTTTGAAGGTTTCAAGGTATGTATATGTATTTATTTTACATTGGGAACACTGCATCTTCGTGTGTTCTGATAATGCCCATTTACCTTACTAGGCTTATTCATTATTCATGTCCATCTCCATGTACATGACATCCAAGAATGACTGAATATCTTATCTCTTGAACAAGGGAGCAAGGGCAAAATGTGGGGCTATTAGGATTTTGTAAGTGTGGAGTTTTAGAAAGTGTTATTTTTCCTTTAACTAATCACCCAAGTTGCATGCCAATTACCTCAACTGAGCAAAATTAATATATTACTTTATCGCAGCCACTTCAGACCTTAGTAGGAATAACACTTTCAACAATGCTTGTTTGAAATCCTTGTCAGTTGTCACTGATCCAATGCCCTAGTTCTTTGTACTGTCTGACCCACTAGTCTGCACTTGGGATAACATGCACAATAAAAGTGGAGCAAACCAGCTGCACTGTAGGTGAAAAATAAAAAAGATGTGTCCAACAGATTGCAAAGCAATGTGTTGGAGACATCCCTAACATTCAAGGGGTGAAAAGCCCCATTTAAATCAGGAGTAATTTTTAATTATTTCCTATTGTGCAGAAGATTTGCTCCAGAACTGATCCTCTTTTTCCTTTATGCATTTGATGCTTGGTTTATTATATATTTTAAAATGAAGTTGTTTGTGTATATATATCCTATAATATAAAAGGCCAGATGTATGTTTGTCCAGTGCAGTCATGCATAGTAGAGACTGCCTGAATGCACAGAATGCCGTACCGTGTACACGGGCTTTTGCAGTCACGTGCAGTAGACACTGCCCGAATGCACAGAATGCTGGCCTATGTACACAGGCTTTTGCAGTCATGCACAGTAGAGACTGCCGATGCAGTCATGTGCAGCAGAGACTGCCCAAAGCACAGAATGCTGGTCCGTGTACACAGGCTTTTATACTAGTATATATATTAGCTTTACACAAGGTTTTGTTTTAGTCTTTCCAACACAGCTGCTCACTTCCTGAACAGCTATAACTTTTATTAGCAGATTCAGGTTTCTTTACCTGTATATTAAAGGGCCTAGAACAGAGAATAACTAAGCAGGATCTGGGGCATTTTGTGGCCCTTGGACATGGCCAATTCAGCCCTTCATGCAAATTCTATTAAAAAAAAAAGTGACACATCCCAAAACATAGTAATCATTTTTTTATTATTATTATTATTTTTTTTGTGTGTGTGAAAGTATTGTACCAGGAAGAACGCATTGGGAGTGTCTCTCGGTTCCGAGTATGTCCTGGACTCATTTTTATCTACTTCAGAAGGGTGAAATGCTGAGCTGACCTTGCAGCTTGAACAGATTCTACAGCTGGTCCATTAACCAACTGGGCCATCTCACTAGCATTGAGATTGAATTGATCTTTAGTAAAATGAAGTATGTACATTTAAAGGGATAGTAATACTTAAAAATTACTAATCCCAATATTGTAGTAATAAAAAAAAGAAATTATTTGCCCCCAGTGACATCTCTCAAACCTTTATGGTTTGAGAGATATTCACTCACAAAGTTCCCCCTCCCTTCCCTTTCCCTGAAGTCAACGTTGTAGCTGACTGCAGGGGAAGCCTGTCGTACGACCATCCGGCGGCTCTGCAGCAGAGCCGAGGTTTGAGAGATGTCACATAGAGCGAGATGTTCAAAAAGTCGTGATAATGAAAAAATTGTCGGATCATGAGTTGGTGGTAAAAGAAGGACAATATTTTCAGAAATAAATCCGTCAGGTTTGAAAATGTGCCTAAATAAATAAAAATGACGGTAACAAGATCTTGATGAACATTGTCTTTAAAAATGTTTATGTTAAAAATTGTCTTTGATGTTGTCTTTGAAACTAACATTTTCAAAGAATCAGACATTTTTTGTCTTTGAAACGACAAATTGTATCTCACTCCTGCTAACAGTACTTTAATTTGTCTTCTCCAAGTTTAGACCATTTTTATTTTGTCAGGAAAAAATGATGTTAATCAGACAAAAAAGTGATGTTGAAACGAATATTTTTTTCTGAAAATACCTTACAATATGACGGCTTTTTCCCTATGACAGAGATGGCGGAATAGGATGCAAAAGATGATGGAAACATGTCTGAGAATTGATGGATCACGGCGTAAGAACTTTTTTATTCTGATTACAGACAATTTCAGTTACCACCACTTTCTGAACATCTCGCCCATAGTGTTTTTAAAGGGATAGTAATACATCATATTTACAAATCAGCATCTTGCAGCCATTAAAAAATAAACAAAATGGTTTGAGAGATAATCGTAATTAAAGTTCCCCCCTCCCTCTCCTTTCCCTGATGTCAGCTCTCTAGCTGACTGCAGGGGAATCCGGTCCCGGGACCGTCAGAGGCTCTTCAGCAGAGCCGGGATTGCATTATTAGAAAATAAATCCTTCACTGAAATGGTCTTCTAAGTGCGCTTGGTTTGCAAGCACACTTAGAAGACCATTCCAGTAAAGGATTTATTTTCCAATAATGCAATCTCGGCTCTGCTGCAGAGCCGCCAGCTGATCCCAGGAGAGGATACTGCTGCAATCAGCTAGAGCGATGACGTCAGGGAAAGGAGAGGGAGGGGGGAACTTTAACTACGATTATCGGACTGGGGGGCGTTTTGTTTAATGGCTACAAGATACTGATTTTTAAATATGATGTATTACTATCCCTTTAACTCCTTGAATGCTAGTGAGGTCTCAAATGCATTGCTTTGTGATGCACTGGAAACCTCAGTAGCACTCAAGGGGTTACAAATGTCCATATAAATCAATACTAATATTTGTTTGTCCCCTTTAGAACAGTTGGTTTGCCCCAGAATTGCTCGAGCCTATAGGCTGGGTTAACCCTTTGAGTGCCAGAGGGTTACACAACGCATTGCAAAGCAATGTGTTGCATACCCCTCTGGCACTCAACGGGTTAACAATGTGGTGGTAGTGGTTTGCCCGTTCATCTGGCTCTCAGATGTAGCCTGCAATATTTGGTTTATAACCAGGCTAGTAAATAAGAGTGTAAGTAATCTTACCTCTGCCTCAATGGAAAGTGAAGCACAGATTCTCCTAGACATTCACCCTTGACAAAAAATATTTGTTCTCAAAGAAATCAGGCCCTGGAATGCCCCAGTGTTCAGCTTTTCAGTGCAATAATGTTAAAGTAAACTTGAACAGATGAGCACCTACTTAACTTTGTAAACTAGCACAGTTCTTTCAAAGAAAACATTTCTGAGCAATATTTGCACTAGCTAGATTGATGTCTAAAGCCATTGTACATGCTTTTGCAGGAGGATAATAATGTGTGAAGCACACAGCTAGCAATGCAAACACAACTTATTACATTGTAAACATGTCCCAATAACACATTCACAACAACAAGGAGGGATAACACTGATCATTCTATCTCTCCATCTGTCCTAAAGATGGACAAGCATATGGGGCAGAATTAAAACCAAATGACATTTTCTAACTATTGATTCAACATTTTCATTCTCTGTTCTTTGGATCCACACTGGGTTATGTATGAAGGCTATGATTCTCAAACTGCGTTCCTTGGAACCCCACACCAAGGAACTGATTCTCATTTTGCGTTTTGTGTAATTCCAGGGATTTGTTCACAATCGCAATGGTTCCCAATATAAAGTCTGTGGTTCCTCAGGGGGTTAGGAATTTCAAGGTATTATGCACTTGTGAAGTGGTTCTCAAACCACATGATGATTATACACTAAATCACTGGTTTTAAAACTGTGTTCTGTTGAACCCCAGGGGTATTATGCACTAAGGCTGTGGTTCTCAAGCTGTGTTTAGTGGTATTCCAGGGGTTTTAAGAATTAAAGCATTAGTTCTCAAACTGCATTCGGTGGAACCCCATGACTACTGTGTTCCATGGAACCCTGGGAGGTTATACCCTAGTTCAACAGTTATCAAATTGTGTTCAATGGAACTCCTGGGGAGGTTATACCCTAGTTCAATGGTTATCAAATTGTGTTCCATGGAAACCCAAGGGAGGTTATACCCTAGTTCAATGGTTATCAAATTGTGTTCCATGGAAACCCAGGGGGGTTATACATCAGGGCAATGGCTATCAAATTGTGTTCCATGGAAACCCAGGGGGAATACATCAGGGCAATGGCTATCAAAGTGTGATCCATTGAACACTAAGAGAGTTATTCCCTAGGGTAATGGTTATTGTGTTGCATGGAACTCTAGGAGATTATGCACTAACACAGTGGTCTCAAACTGTGGTTGTCAAACTGTTGGATCCCATGGGGGTTGTGCACTAAGGCAGCAGTTCTCAAAGATAAGGCCTTATTTGTCAAGCACCATAAGGGGGAAATTAAAATTCCATTGATTTTAATGGGGTGTTTAGCCCCTTGAATATAGAGAGGCCTCCAACATGTTGAGATGCAAGTCTATGTACACTTTTTCCTGACGAAGTGCCACGTTTGGCCTGAAATACATTGACCCAAGTTTATTTTATTGTATCCTGATTTACCAAGGACATTGCATTTAGAGATGAACCAGGGGATGATTGAAGTTCAGACAGAAAGAACTGGCGTAAATAGAAACAGTAACAACATGGGTTCTGGAACAGGTGGGAGGGTCAAGTTTTAAGATCTTTTTTTGTCCCATAAGGATACTCCACATTGTTGCATGCATTAGTTTAATTTGTTGTGCAATACAGTTTACCTTTATGGTTTAACTATTAGTACCCTGCCTGCCAGCTTACTAATTACCCTCCAATCAATGTGAGTTTTCATTTGTCCCCTTGTGCTGCAGCTGGTTTGCATCAGAACTGCTCCTCTTTTGTTTTGTGCATATGATCCCTCAAGTTTATTCTTTGTGAGGCTTATGAACTAAGAAGAACTGGTGTCATTCTAGAACAAGCCAATTGTCCCATAGGGGACAAAAAAATTCCCAAAATTCATTGTCATTGATTTAAATTGGGCTTTTAGCTGCTCAAATACTAAAGAGGCTTTTTAATGCACTGGAGACCTTTCTAGCATACAATGGGTTACATCAAGTCTGATTTAAATCAATGGAGATTGATTGAGTAAAAAAAAAAATGTCCCAGCACATGACAATATGTAGGTGAGACAGAATAAACTCTAAAGTGGATGTGTCACCTGTGTACAACACAGCATAAATAGTTAGGCTACATATCAAATACTACTAAAACGGTATTAATTTTTTTTTTAAGTTTTATTTCATGTAAATTTAACTTAGAAAGTCTGGGCTACAGCTACTTTCGCATAGACTGTGTTTACCTGCTCTGTAACCGCAGTCCACCGCTCTACTTCTGCTCTCCTCCCTCCTCCAATGACTTAGGTTTCTGTCTGTAAGCTGGATCAGTCTCATTGGCTGAGATCGATATCTAGCCAATGAGACTGATCCATCTTACAGACAGAAGTCATCAGAGGAGGGAGGAGAGCAGAGGCAGAGCAGTCTATGCGGAAGTAGCGGGGGGACAGACCTTCTAAGTTAAATTTACACTAAATAAAACGTAAAAAAAAAATGATACCGTTTTAAGAGTATTCAATATGTAGCCTAGCTATTTATGATATGTTATACATAGGTGACACATCTACTTTAAGAAAATGGATGAATTCTCATAGATCCAATGTGAACAAGAAAAGAAACAGATCACAGTATCAAAGATCTCACGATGACTGGACTGATGGGAAACTTTTAGACACAGAGAGACAGAAAGATCTGGGAGTACAAACTGATGACCAAGTTTAACACTCTGATCTGTCACCTGAATTGTGATAAGGAATTTCTGTCACATTATTCCACACAATAACCAAATTTTGGCCCTTTGAATACAAGAGGGGTACGCAATGCTTTACAAAGTGGTGCGTTGCTCACCCCCTGGCACTCAGAAGGTTAACCCACACATTCCATATACACAAACTTTGTTTGTTCATATGGGTTAGTCAGTCATTTTTGGCATGTTTCCCTAAGGCAGCATCCTTGGTGGAACTAATTACATTCAATCATATATACCAGAGGTTCTCAACCTGTGCCCTCAGTGGCCACTAACAGGCCAAGACTTAGGAATTTCCCTGCTAGAACACAAGTGTGTTGATCAGAGGCTCAGTCATATTGATTAACTCACCTGTGCTCTTAAAAGGTAATTCTCAAATCCTGGCCTGTTAGTAGCCACTGAGGGCACGGGCTGAGAACCACTGATATATACTATATATTACTGGATATGCAGCAGTATGATCCTATGATCTTGAAACGCTACACGTTTCATTTACTGGAACCATTTATACATCAACAGGGAGATAAATATTGTACCACTTGTCCAGATACAAAGAGATGCCTCTACTGGGATATAATGATAATTTAAACAGACACTGGTGATGAGAGTTTCACTCAGTGGAATTGCATTTAACCAGGAATTTACATGAACATACAATCTGTGTTCTGTATTTTGTATTCATCCTTCAGTCTAAACATGCCTGACAAAGAGACATAAGTTGTCTGGAAAGCTTACAGTCTAAAGCTACTCAGCTAATAAAGCTATCACTTTTTCTCTACCAGTCTCCTGATTTTTCTATGGCTAACACAATACCACCTTTTTTCTTAAATAAATGGGAAATTTGTATTTGTCCCATTTGGTACAGCAGGTTTGTATGACAATTGCACCATATCTTCTTAATACAACAGTCTCTGTGATTACTACTTTGAAATTAACCCCTTGAAGACCAGAAGGGTGCAGAACGCATTACACAGCCCTCTGGCAAACAAGAGGATAACAGGCACACAGCGGCTAATGCACTGAATAGAACAGAGAAATTTTGAAGCAAACCAAATGCACCATATTACCACTAATTTAAATAGGACTTTTTACCCAGTGAATGGTCACAAGATCTGCAATGTATTGGAGATCAAAATAGCATTCCAGTTAAAAGCCCTATTTAAGTCTGTGGGAATTTTTTTTATGTCACCCCTGTGGTAATTTGCAGAATTGCTCCTCTTTTGTGTATAATGCCCACAGAGTTGTAGTAGAATAGGAATAAGCAGTAGTCTTCAGGGTCCAGGACAGTGTGTTTTTAGGGCCCAGGGAAAAAGTACAAGGACTGCCAGGGCTCTGCCTTTATTTACAGTGACTTATTACTAGTAAACCATCAAATGTCATGTAAATGAAAAGGTAAGGGATAGTGGGGTTTAAAGCCTTGGCACTATTTCTTTAGGACTGTATCAATGGAAATAAAAGTGGTTGAAATATGTGCTATACTTCTGCTGTCATCAAGTGTCATCCTATCTGGAGGTAAACTCGGTTTGCACAGTCAGATTGCTTCTGCAACCTCCATTTGGCATCAATAATATTCAAGTGATGACCAGGTTGACATGAGCATGATAACTAGTCAGCAGGTGGACCTCAGGCTTATCACTGCTCTAACATAAAGTCTGTGGAGCTGACTGAAGAATGTAACAAGTTAACCTTGACTAATTGACCCTTAGGCTGAAATTTATCAATGTGTAAATTGTAAATGGTGGTGTTTCCTTACCATCCAAATATTTGTGAACTAGTTGAAGAGTCCGTGTACACGGGCCACAGTGCCACCCAGCAACGTCCGCGGTGCAGTCATGCACAGTAGAGACTGCCCGCGTTGCGGCTGATATGGAGCGGGGCACTCCGAATTCAGACTGTAGTCCTCTCTGCACACCAAGGACTATGGTCTGAATTCACAGCCCCGCTCTGTTATCAGTCTGTACTGCGCAGGACTGCAGCGGGCGCAGCCATTTCTACTGCCCGTGATGGCTTCTGACAAACACACACTTAGCGAATTATTATATAGGATGGCTATTTTGGCATTTTGTTAAAGGCAAAGTGGATCTGTTCTGAGCCAAAGCAAGAGTACAATAGGAAACCAATAGAAATTCCTATCAACTTAACTCCTTGCATGCTAGAGGTGTTTTCAGTGCATTGTGTCACAATGGTTTGAAGTCCTCTCTAGCATGCAAGAGATAAAATTGGGCTTTTAACCCTTTGCATTGTGAAGGGGTTAAAAGCCTCATTTAAAAGCCTCATTTAACCCACTGAGTGCCAGAGGGGTACGCAAAGCATGGCACTCAAAGGGTTAAATCAAGAGGAGCTATAAATTGCTGAAAACCAACAGCACCATAGTTGACAAATACAAATCTCTAAAATTCTCATTAATTTAAACAGGTCATTTAACCCTTTCAATGACAGAGAGATTTCCAAAACATTGATTTACAATACTGTGGTGTCCACGCTAGGATGCAAGGTGTTGATAGCCCAAATTTAAATCAATAGGACTTTTTGTTCGTCTCCCAAGGTGCATGTCATTTGTCCAAGAATTTCTCCATGTTTCTTTTGAATATATGGCCCTAAGAATGTTTCTTTTCCCCCAGCAGTGCACATTTCTCTGATATACTGATATAAAACTGATATTCAGACAAGAACAATGGAGGGGATGTGTAAAACTGGTCTAATGAGGAAACTGTCTGTAAAATTGTTGCAAAGCAACATAAGGTTTAGCAACAATTTAATTAAAGGGACAGTAATACCTAGTAAGTAAAAAGAAAACATTTTGTCGGGTTTATCCCTCTGAGTAAAAGAAGGGTACTCCTACTGCTGAAAGGTGTTTTATTCAAAAGTTAATACAGTTCAAACTTGCATTTTTAGATGCAATAACTCAATGGCCTGAAATTGTATAGTGGCGCTGTTTCTACACCATCCAATGAAGATTTATGGTCAACTGACCAGAGTTGTCCATATTCTGGTGTAGCAACATCTCCACTGTACAATTTCAGGCCACTGTGATATTGCACCTAAAAAATTCAAGTTTGAGCTGCAATAACTTTTGAATAAAACTCCTCTCAGCAGTAGGGGTACCCTTGTTTTAGACAGGTGGGGTAAACCCTACAACATTTATTTTATGTAAGTATTAAGAATTACTATCCCTTTAAGTACTAATTCCAGTCAGTCAACTTTTTTGAAAAATGGAGGAAACGTGTCCAGATAAGAAATGTGTCATGACATATAGATAAAGAAATTCATTAATTACTCCAATAATATTAGTGATTGAATCTTAAAGCCAGGTATAACCTTTTCTCACTGGAAGTATATAGTTACAGCTATGTACACAAACAAAATCTCATTACTGAATTTTCTGTTAATTTTCTCAGAATAGTCTCAGACTTAATTTATAAATTTGTCTTTACTACTCTACAAATATGACCTTTTGTTGTGAATTTTAAACATACACTATGGTCAAAAGAAAAGTGGAGGAATACTGGGGCAAACCATTTGCACTATAGGGGGAATTAAAAATGTTAAGATTGTTACATTGATTTAAATGGGTATTTTAACCCCATGAATGCTAGAAAGGTCTCCAACACATTGAGAAGCAATGCAATGGAGACGTCTCTAGCATTCAAGGGGTTAAAATTACCATTTAAATCAATGGAAATTATCGAGTTCTCTTCTACAGTTTAACCGGTTTTCTCCAGAACTCCTCCACTAGGAATGCTTTTCATACATCTCCTCCATTGGGCCACATGTATAAATGAGAACTGGACCAATTTTGGAGCAAACCATCAGCACCAGAGAGGACAAAGAAATGTTCCCAATCCTCTAAAAGGTGATTTGAGTCTCCAACTCATTTCTAAGGACCATTAAAATAAATGGGAATTTGAGGAATGTTTATTTGTTCCCTATGGAGGAGGTGGTTTGCCCCAGGATTGCTCCAGTTTGGTTTATACAAAAAGTCCAATGGGCCAAGCACCAAGTACAAGTGTGGCAATTCTGGGACAAACTAACTGCCTTGATTTAAATGAGGATTTAGCTCCATGAATGCTTCCAATGTCTCCAACACATTGCATTGGAGACCTCTTTACCATTCAAGGGTCAAAGGCCACATGGAAATCAGTGGGAACTTTGATAATTATTATTAAATTTGCAGTTAGTTTGCTCCACTTGTGTTTAGTGCATATGGACCAACTAGAGAAGTTGTAAGGATTAGGAATCTGGGTCTCCAAATCATGAGGTAATTCCCTTTAGATGGAAAACACAAACCTAACAGGAACAAAAGCATGTCCCTAGAAAATATTGTATTAATTTAAGAGAGCAACATGAGAATTCCGAGGGATTCAATTCCATCGTTTACCTTTTCTTCTTTTTGTGTACCTCCCTGGGCTTTGTTAATAACGGATCTTAAACTGGTAACATTCTCGAACTTATCTGCCCCATTGCCTGAAGCATCCAACCTTTGGCTCCATGTACTATAGAATTACTGTAAAGTTCAGTGAACTGATCCTTGATAGATTTCCACTATAATTTATGTCTACCTAGCCAATCACTTATGTGTAACATGTTATTATACTATTATACCACCACAGAGAAAGGATGAAATGGGACCCTTTTGTTGCCTTCATGGACGGTATATGCTTTTCCAGCTGTTACACTTCCAGTGTAAAAGTAATTGACATAGATAAACAGCAGTATGAAGGACTCCTGTCTAGGTAAGTTCTTACAATATACCCAGTACCATAGGATAGAAAGCTTTTATTTTAATGTTCTGCAAGTGCATAATATGGAATTAAGTTGTCTATATTTTTTTATATTTTTTATCTTCACCTATTTGTTTCCAGAGAGTTTTCTGGTCAGTCAACCACGACAGCAGGATAGTGATACAATGTAACACTATCCCTGTAGAACTGAGTGCTCTAAATGAAGAACGCTATATTTTTACCATTCTGTCTATTTACATTGTGTCGTTATCCCTGCTTCAACAGAAATTTCTTTTGAAAAAGATCCTGGAAAATCTGATACATAAAGTATACAAAAATAGGTGAACAGGAAAAAAAAAAAAAAAAAATAATTTGACTTTACATATTATGCATTTACAGAATGTGTAAAGTAAAACTAAAGGTTACTGAGGCTGATGTATGAATACAAACTGGAGTAATTCTGGGCTGGAGTAAACCAAGTGCACCACAGGGGACAAAAACAGTTCCCCAAACTCCACAATTATTTAAAATGGGATTTTCACCCTTTGAATTGTAGAGAAGTATTCAACACATTACAAAGGAATGCAAAGGTGTAAAAGTCGCATTTAAATCAATGGGGCTTGGTTTGCTCCAGAATTGCTCCATTTATTATGTGTACTTCAGTCCCACTGTCTCCTTAATTTAGTTAATTTTCAAAGTAATTGAAAACAGCCTAAATGTAGTGACTATCCAATTATTATATAAATTGTTTTAGATAAATGTACCTTTAATTGTTGAGGGCACAGTCTGGCACTTCATGCTAATTAATTTCTGTGTTGGGCCACTATTAGCAAACACTGTGCTATGAATGAATCAAGGCAGAACCCACAAAATTGTGGCATTTTTAAAAGCATGGCGAGATATAACTTTAGCCTCAAACACAACTAATTTGCATACTGTGAAGTTAATTTTTGCAGGCTCAGTAGCATGGTAAATGGAGCTTGGTGTAATGAAAGCCCACATTATTACCTCTAGGAAGGGAAGTGTGAACGCGCTCCCTGGGGCAGCTGGGAGGGAGTTGGGAAGTCCTGCAGCTTGGTGCCGCACGCAGAGGGTGCCGCACATTGTGGAAGTGCAGTATTTTAAGTGTTCATATCTCTAAAAGTAAGTAAGTAGATTTAAAAAAAAACAGCGCCAGTCTAGTTTTAAGGATTAAAGTCCATGAACAAAAGTTTTTAGCATGTGAATGTTCCCCTTTAACCCATTAAGGACCCATGATGGTCCAGGACCGTCATGGGTAGATTCCGCTGTGCTGGAAGCTGGCTGAATGCAGGGCCATTTTTGACCTGCTCAAATAAACTTTTTTTTTTTTTTATAAACACAACACAATTTTTTTTTACAAAATAAAAATTGTATTAAAAAAACAAACATTTTAATTAACAAAATTGGGAGTCTGATTGTTGTGGAGCCATGTAATACATTTATACACACCGCCAAATGTCATCAATAAAAAAGTGGCAAAATAGGGTGGGAAAAAGGGACATGGGGATTTTCACCCGGGGGACAGTGCCCACTTAAAACTGCCCATTTTGTAGGTATGACTGACTGGTCATACCTTTCATGCAGTCTCCATAAAATTTTAACCTATTGTGCCCAAATGATCCCAAGAGAAAAAAAATTGCGTTTTTTACAATTTTTTTACAGTTTTATTTCATTTTACTAAAATAAATGGTGGACTATCATATAAGTGTGGTATCAAAAGAAAGCCCTATTTGTGCTTAAAAAAACTGTATATAATTTTCTTGGGTAAAATAAAGTACTTAGATGGAAAACATTGTTGAACAAAAAGGTCAGAATTGCTCCGGTCCTTAAGTGAAATCCACCTCAGATTTTCCCGGTCCTTGAGGGGTTAATCAATGCAAATGTGAGGAATGTTTATTTGTCCTCTATGGTGCAGTTGGTTTGCTCCAGATTTCTACCTGTCCCACCTATGGAGTGAACCTGATTGCTTTTCACTCTTCTAGGCCAAATTCTCCCAAAAGATTGCTTCTAAAGAGTTTAGATTTCAGTTGTTACAAATGTAGTGTTCCCCAATGTACAGATTTGTGCAAAATATGGGTAGTTTATAAATATGTTATTATAACAATAATGATAATAAGTTTGCATGATTCACCTCTTTTAATAATATCAGCTTGGACACTTTTACCGGCCATGTTCAGGTGACCATGTTCTTCTTTTCAAACTGGGCATCTCATCTAGGAAGGACTGGAGTAATCTTGTAGTAAACCAATTGCACCTTAGTAGACACATAAAAGTGCCCATTTATGTAAATAGGGCTTTTAACCTTTGAGTGCATTGTCATGGATTGGATAACTCCCTGGTACTCAAAGGGTTAACACCGTTAAATGCTAGCGAGGTCTCCAACACAATTATCACTCACTAAGGTGTGATAAAGAGGTGTTAAAGTGGAGATGACTTCTCCAGTGATATCACATCTCTAATTCCTATGTTATTCTATGGAGCCAATTCATTAACATTTCTTAAGTTTTGGAGATCTTAGTGCATAGGCTCCATAAAATAACATAACTGGAATAAAAGAATGGGAGGACACAAAGAAGGCACCCCTTTGTGTATCAGTCACATAAACAGTCTATAATCTTCACCAAACACCCTTCAGGTGTATATTCACAAGGGAAATGGTTGACAAATGCCAAGGTTTGCACGACTGAGTTAATAGCTGTACCCAGTAGCAGTAGCCAGATATCTCCAAACTCCAATCTTTGGCCGCTCTCTCTATTCTCTCACTCTCCCAAGTGGCACAATATAAAAAAGGAGAAAGAGAGAAATCGACTGACAGTGCAACAATGTATTCAATCTTGTTAAGGAGATACACAATAAATAATTATTTTTTGTTTTGTTCTTTCCTAGTGACTCAGTGCTTTGATAAACTGGTGTTAACCGCGAAACGTGTAAGCATAGAGTTTTTTTATTTTGAATATTTTATATGGAGCAATCTTTGGATACATTTTTTTAGAAATGTCCTGCTCTCTGAAAACCCTATTGTTTTTGTGTTTATTTTATATTATATTATTCTACTGGTAAAGCCATCTTAATCACTGACCCACTGGAATTGAAGGGAACAGACTTACATCATTGACCCTGAATGGAGACGGGTTGATTTTCACCGTAAGCTCGTAAGTCAGACTGTGTATATGCATTGTTCTGACAAAGGAAAATTGTGAATCCATTTATTATTGTGTATCTCCTTAACAAGATTGAATACAGTGTTGCACTATCAGGTGCGTTCTCTTTTTTCCTTTTTTTATGTAAAGATAAAAGAACTGGAGAAGTGATATCACTGGAGAAATCATCTCCACTTTATCACCTAGTTATCATGCCTTAGTGCATAACCCCATTGTTTCACAATGCATTGGAGACCTCTCTTACATTCAAATAGTAAAAAAAAAACAACATTTTAAATCAATAGGAATTTGGGAAACATTGATTTGCCCCCTGCTGTGCACTTGGTTTACTCTTGTTCTTAATAAATCATCCTCGGATACTTTTATTGTCAGCACCTGGAGATGGCTGGTTACAGACTAATAATACTTATGGACACACACTGTTCTTTTTAATGTGATGTTGAGATTTAAATGAAAGCTTATGGAAATTGTGTTACACTAATTCTTTTCCCCTGTTTGTATTTGTCATTCTGTCCCTTTCAGTACACCATGGTCTATTATTCATTATGAAAGTTCCAGGCACTGGCCACAAGAACAATTCTGAGACATATCAACTTTGCCATAGGGGATAAATAAAATGTACAGTGTTTTAAATGGGGTTTAAACCCCTTGAATGCTACACAGGTATTAAACGCCTTTCCATTTAAATGAAAAATGATTTTGGGACTCTATTTCGGTGCATTTGGATTACCCCATAATAACCCCTCTTTTGACCTTGTACATAGGGCCACATTTATGGGTACCTTGATCAAAAGAATAAATGAAAAGAGGAGCAATTCTGGAACAATCCAAATACACGCAAGAAACAGGTAAAACAAAAAAAAATCCCCAAATGTCCCATTGGTTTAACCCTTTGAGTGCCAGAAGGGTACGCTGTGTTGCATACCCCTCTGGCACACAAGTGGTTAAATGGAGCTTTTATTCTCTTGAATGCTAATGAGATCTCCAAAGAATCAATTGAAGAACTCTTCAATGGGTTACAAACCATATTTAAAGGGTCAGTAACACTTAATATGTATCAAAATTCAAACTGTAGGGTTTATTCTTATGAGTAAAACAAGGGTACTCCCACTGCTGACAGCTGTTTTATTGAAAAGTTATTGCAGCACTAAAGTATATTTTTTTTAGGTCAGTATCTCACTGGCCTGAAATTTCCCAGTGGCGCTGTTGCTACACCATCGTATGGAGATTTATGGTCAACTGACCAGAGCTGTGCAAAGAATGGTGTAGTAACAGCGCCACCGTGGGAGTACCCTTGTTTTACTTAAGAGGATAAACCCTACAATATATAAATTCCTACATATTAAGCATTACTATCCCTTTAAATCAATAGGAGGTTCTATTTCTCCCCTAAGGTGCAGTCAGTTTGCTCCAGAATTGCATCTCTTTTCATTTGTGCATAACCGTCTCTGATTCTAATCTAAACAATGAAAAATGTAATGAGGGAAGGGGCTTTGTGGTTTTTAAGCATTATGAGAATTTATTTATGAATATTATCATTTATTGCTATTACAATTTTTTTGCAGATGGTATATTGTTCGTGAGAATTTTAACTTGTTTGCTATTTTGCATCCTATGTTTTTAAACAAATAATTTATCTTGCCTGAATCCCTTTGTTTTCCCGGACTAGCAGCCAAAGCTTGTAGCAATCATCTTACACATGAAAGGAATACTTGCACTCCAGGCTATTGTGCAAATGTGCACAATATGTCCATTACAGTATTTATCAGTCCTCTATGGATTACCATGCACAGAATCCATCTTTTTTTTTTTTTCCCTACATAGGAGTCCACATTTACTTACTGATGGAAAAATAGAGCTGTGTAGTATGGCATTTTGTAACTGATATACTAAAAAAATAACTGGAGCAATTCTGGTGCAAACCATTTGCACCATAAGGGAAAATTAAAAATTCCCACTCAATTAAATGGTGCTTTTAACCCCGTGTATGCTACATGTCTCCAGTGATTTGCTTCACAATGTGTTGGAGACATCTCTAGCATTCAAGAGGATACTCAACTCTTTAAACCCTTTGAGTGCCAGAGGGAAAAGCAATGCATTGCTCTGTAATGCATTGCATACCCCTCTGGTACTCAAAGGTTTAACCCTTTGAGTGCCAGTGGGGTATGGAATGCATTGCTTTGCAATGCGTTCCGTGCTCATCTGACACTCAAAGGTTTAATTCAAATTTAATTTTTTGAATATTTTTATTTGTCTCCTGTGGTGCAGTTTTGCTCCGGAATTGTCCCAGTTCATAGTTCATCCCTCTCTATGGGCTTAATGTACCACTAACACCTCATGTACAAATGGAAGGACAATGAGGCAGTCTATGGCCATTTTTGGGCATTCCTTTCCTCTACAACTTTCTTAAGTCAATATACTAAACAAGACATAGGGCCGTATGTTCAAAGGGATAACGACAAAAAAATGTTGTATGATAGACAAAAATAAGTCATTGTATGTATGAACAACATATTTTCTATAGAGTACACGACAAAAAACTAGCAATGACCGTTGTGTACGACACAACTACAGAACTGACTGGCAAAGGGGCGTGGCAAGGGCATGGCTAAACTATCCTCCAGTGTTGTATAGCGTAAAAGAAAATTTGTTGTAACTAACAACAAAAAATGTCTTACAAAAGACAAAATTTGTACGTTAAGAAAAAAGTGGAGGGAATGTGTTCTGAATGTGAGAATTTTTGTCTTTAGTTAAGACATTTTTAAAGACATTTTTGTCATTAGTTAAGACATTTTTTTGTCGTTACATACGACAATTTCAGTCAGGACAAACAACATATTTCTGCTCACAGCCGACACTCTCTGAAAATATTAATGATCCCAACGACACTGTACTTTGAAAAGTCGTTATAAACGACAAAAGCTATTTCCCTACCTCTTTGAACATATGGCCCATAGAGTAAATGGAATTGTCACAATCCAATGGATAAAATTAGAAGTATGATGTTGTTGATGTATGATGATGGTGTTTGATCCCCTTAAATGGACCCTATCACCTAAAAATAATTTGGTTATTTTTAAAAAGCCTGCAAAATCATCTATATATTTTGAGCTATTTAGATTTATAGATCAGCATAATTAAGATACTTCCTGTCTAAGGCCAACAGTACCTCCTCCACTCACTGACTTTGCTAAATAATGCATTGATCATCTCCTCTAGCAGTAAAAGATTTAAATCTTAATGGGTGAGGTAATGTAGGACAGGAAGTCTCTGCATGACCTGTCTAAATTTGCATAATCTATAAATCTAAATATCTAAAAAAATCTTTCCTAAATAAAATGGATAATATAAGCTATAGGGAATTTTGAAAGCTGTTTTACCAATGTTGTTTAAAGGAGTCAGTGTCTTTATAAAGCTTTGAGGATGACATCTTGGAAGACTTCATGGCTTTTTTGATCCAGAGTGCAGGTGAGATGTTCCAAGATATCATGGCACCCAAAGATACATTGGGGGGGGGGGTTTCAGGTGCTGTGAGGGACTTACTTTGCAATCAAATGCTGGCTCTGATAGATTACAGTGGCTGCCATCATGTTTCATTGCTTTGCATGTGCTTTGATGTCGCAAGATGATGGTGCCCACTAGCACTATCAGAGATATGGAATCAGATAAGGGGTGCTTTGTGGTTCATATGTCAAGCCCACCTTTTCTTACTAACTAAATTATGTCATTGCTTGAAAGGGAAGTATTTTTTGCCAATATCTTATTTGGTTCCCTGATACAGCCATCCTTTACTAATGCTTGTATGCTTGCCACCTGTTTGGTCATCCTGAACTCTTCACTTCAGACGCATTGGTACTGAGGATGAGTTAGTGATAAAGAGGACTATCAGTGGGTTATCAGCTTGCTGTTAGGAGTGGTCAGGAAGCCTGAACTGAATCTGTTTGTTTGGACTATACTATTCTTGTGAGGATTCATTTGTCTCTTTTCATAAATATATATTTTTGTGGCTTATTCTACGCAATGGGCTTCTGTGAGCTGTCTCCCCCTCCCTAATCTATACTGATAGACAGGACTTCTTGGGGCTTACTTTGCCATTCTAAATAAAGATTAACTCAGACTCATTGGTGCCTATTTATTAAGTAGCCAGTACATTGCCCAAGAATGGCTCCAAGATGAAAATAAATAAATAACTAAATAATGTGATTTATGGAGAAAGACCATTTGGTTTGGTCCACTTTGGAAAATAGACTTGAGACTAGGAGTAGGACATTTTTAAAATAGTGCAGTTTCCTTTGAAAATAGGTATATGCACAAAGCAGCAAAGCTAACTGGCATATGCTGGCCCTGGCAGTCTGCTGCCTTAGGCCTAGTCCTAGATGCTTCACTGCAAAAAACTCACATCACTTACAATTAGGCTTTATAGAGGTACCATGTCGCTAAATAATTCCCTTTGTCTTATTGTACCTGGAATACAAATACATACCTCCCAACATTTCAAATGGCCAAAGAGGGAAACTTTTGTTTTATGTTGTGTTGCTGGGGGTGCGGATGTTGGACAGAGCATGCTGAGAATTTTTAGGTTATATCATGACCTATTGAACCCTCTTTGTGTAACTGAGCAAATTTTTTAGAGCAAGACAATTTATAAACATATATACTAAAGTTTAAATAAAAATTAATGTGAGTTTTATTGTTGTGGAGCAATGTGATAAACTTATATACAAACCACACAGTCTGATCTCCTAACTAGATGGACATGAGGGTAAGAGAGAGGGACAGAGGGATTTGGGTCTCAAAGAGGGACTATCCCTACTAAAGAGGGACACTTTAGAGGTTTGCAAATACAGCACCAAACTCAAACAAAACAACAAAATACGTTGCAAAATATTGGCCAGTCGAAAAGCCAAATACAGGCTCTGGCAAGTTGCACAGTGATGATTACCAGCTCAACAGACATCTTGATTACAAGCATTTAAAAGCATTGAAAACATTCTTCCAATTCAATCTGCTTGTTACATAGTCCAAGAAATAATAGCAGTGACGGTGATGTACTTAATAGAACTGGACCGATTCTAGGGTTTAACATTTGCACCATAGGGAATAATTAAAACTAGCTATTAATTGGGTTGAAGTTTAACCCTTTGAGTGCAAGAGAAGTATGCTATGAATTACTTTGCAATGTGTTGTATACCTCTCTGGCACTCAAAGGGTTAAACTCATTGGGGGAGATTCACTAAGAGGTGATAAAGCAGAGGTGACTTCTCTGGTTTATCACTTCTCCAATTTCTATGTCATTCTATGGAGCCTATTCAATAAGGTCTCACACTTACTCCTTCTGTGTCAAACCAACCTTCCTCTAGACTGTAAGCTTTCACGAACAGGGTCCTCTGATCCTTCTGTTCTCCACATTTGATTGTACTATTTAATACCTCTGTATGTGTATTCACTACTGTAAAGTGCTGCGGAATTTGTTGACGCTATATAAAAAAAGATTAATTATAATAATAAATCTTAGTGAATTTGCTCCACAGAATAACATTGGAAGTGGAGACGTGATAAACTGGAGAAATCATCTCCACTTTATCACCTCTTTAGCACCGATTAGTGAATATCCCCCCCTTAAATACCAGTGGTCTTCAATGCATTATGAAGCAACAGTGTAATGGAGACATCATAGCATTCAAGGGGTTAACCCCTTAAGGACCATTGACGTGGCAGGACCGTCACGCTGGTCCAGCACTCAAGGACCAGTGACGGTCCTGGTACATCACGTACTCTTACTCACCGTGCTCCTGTAGGAGCGTGGTGAGTAATACAGGGGACTGAAGTTGATCACTCCAAGACCAGAGCGATCTCTATCAGTCCCCCATTTCGGCGTGCCGGCACATGTGATCAGTCACGGGGGACGGCACGTCAAAGTTTCCTATCTGGTCCTTAAAGTACCGCACACCCCGGGACCGCTGGTCCTTAAGGGGTTAAGGAAACAGCAGCCGTTTTTGACTTTACATATTGTGTAAGTGTATAAAATGTAAAACCAAATTGTCTATACTGTTTAGTATTTTTGTTTTTCTTTATGCCCCTGACATTGAGCTCTCTGGATCTCTGTTTTGAGAGATCTTTCATTGGAGGACTGTGAAAAACAGAGCTATTTATACAATGTTGCAGTCTTTTCAGCAGCTCTGAATGGTCTGTATACTTTACATTGTTACACTGTCTTTCTTTTACAGTGTATCTTTTTTTACCCTGTTGCCTTCCCTCTCTGCTTTCACATTCCCATACAGAAATCTTTCTAAAACAAATTCGGATTATATGCTGTCAGAGGTGTAAAAATATGAAAAAAATAAAGGTAAATGAAGTATACTCAGTATGACTTTACATAATATGCATTTACGGAATATTTCAATTCACTTTAAAAGACCAGTGTAAAGCTATGGGACATTCAGCAGGGTTTGTTGTTCACTGTAGTGCAGATGGTTTCCTCCAGAATCGATCCAACATTTCTTAGAACTTCAGCCTCATAGTTCTTCATGCCACTTAGAGCTGCATTTTTGTTCTCTGAATAGTTGGATTTCATGTTTAATCTAATAATACTGAGTAAGTCATGTCAGAAATTGGGAAATGTTAGGCTATATTATATATATATTTACTGCTACATTTTGTTCCTTAACCCTTTGCATGCAAGAGTACTCCACCACGTTACTTCACAATCCTAGGATGTATTGTTCATTAACTCTTTGAGTGCCAGTGACACCCTCCTTCCAAATGTGACCTCAGCAGAGACTTGGCTATCTCATAAAATAATAAATATTTTCTCACAACTTTTTTACACATTTCAGTGCCACGGGGGTTTGCAATGCACATCTCTATGGCATGGAAAAGGTTAAAGGATTACAGTGGCTGTCTCTTCTCTTTAGAAAACTGTCCTCTGGCTCCATAGAGACAGCAGAGGCCGCTATCGGATCTTGTGGTGATGTGCCACATTAGTGTAAACACAATGGTTCGTTAATCTGCATTTCCATTTGCAAACGAGCCATTGTCAAACAAAATAGTAAATCTTTCAAAGGCATGACATATTCTTGATGATATTGGTCGACTGTGGTGGATTGGTGGTGGATTCCCACAATATGATGGCAAAGAAACCTTAGTCATGCTGTCGATACGCCATTGACATGAAAATGCCACCATATCACCATCCTGGCTCTTTATCACCCATTAGTGCATCTCTCCCCTGTGACTCCTTCACACAGTCAATCTGCAATGTCCTTGGACCCAGTCCCCTACATTCTACTGCACAGAGCACAATAAGACTGGATTGATGCTATAATCTTGCATTGTATTTTATAGCATTTATACTACAGAGAAATTAAGTGAAAATGGTAGGTAAATGTTACTTTACCCAAACAAGGACAACTTGATTATAAGAATACAGCTGTCAAACACATAAACAAACTTGCACCCATATGAAATAGAACATAGCACAATGAAGCTGATTTACTAAGAAGAGCTGGTGCAATTCTGCAGAAAACCAACTTCACCAAAGAGAAACAGACATTCTTTATCACTAGAGAGGTCTTCAATGTATTGGAGACCTTTCTCTCACTCAAGGGTCTTGAATACCTCTCTGGCATTCAAAAGGATTAAACCCCACTTAAATTAGTGAAGGTTTGGGGATTTTGCATTTGTCTTCTAGTTTGTCTATCAGGATTATGGTGTATGGTGCCACTGAGGACACCACGGGTCACAGTAGCCACTAAGAAACTATTCTACCTATACATTGGACTTGGTGATTCTTTGTTATTCAATTTACATTTTAAAGTAGTATTCGTTGGAGCGCTATATGTGTGTATTTATTTTCTTTTTCCATATGGAAATAAGCCATTATTGATGTAAGTAAAAATTCATAAACCTGTCAAAGGCATTATGGATTTTTGGCAATGTAGGAAGATTATTATTGGATTGATGGGGATATGATGGGGATATCCACTGTCCACTAGTGGTAACCACAAAACCACATACACTGCTTTCCCAGTCTTGATCCACTGTACATTGGAAATCACACTCAAACACTGCTTCCCCAACCTTGATCCATTGTCCAGTAGTAATCACAGATACACTGCTTCCCTAGCCTTGATCCACAGTCCACTGGTTATCAGAGAGCCCCATACATTTCTTCCCCAGCCTTGATGCACCATCCATTGGTAATTATAGAATGACATACACTGCTTCCCTAGCCTTGATTCATTGTCCGCTACTAATTACAGAAACACATACTCTGTTTTCCCTGCCTTGTGTATGAGAGAGGGTGCCAGCAGGGAGATCGTATATATCCTCCCTGCTAAAGAAAAAAATAACACATTTTTAGAAGTTGGTGGGGTCCAGTGCATCCTGAAACAAGTAGTGTCACTGTGTCACTTCAACTCCACCGAGTTCAGAATGGGGCAACTGTAATGGCAGAAGCCGGTTTTAGATGCACTGGAACCCTCCTGCTTCTATTCTAATATATATATTTTTTTCTTAAACAAAGAAAATGTGTAAGTCCTAATTTTTCACACTATTATAGTTTTTTAGAATCCATATACCAATGCCATTCGTAATAATCATATATACTTTATGATAGGAGTTGGAGAGTGTCTCTTTTGGATCCCCTATCTCAACCCCTAGCTCCTACCATGACAGGACTATTTTTTGAAAATATTGGTTATGACGAATGTCCCTATTTCAAACAAGTGTTTTATGCCAATCTCATATTATCAAGGCTGCTATGACAGATTGAATATCAATATAATTAAAAAAAAAATTAAATATGAAATTCTGCCAATATCATTATGTGCTATGTCATTTGAGCTCATGGCACACCATACAGTATTTTTGGAGGTTTTTATTCCTCCTGTCTTCCTGGTTTGTAGCTCTAAGTCAGAGCACAGGTGCTTTTGAAATTAGGGAAGGTCTAAATACCTTCTTTATTCTCCACACTTGGGTTTTGTTCATGCCAGAGGCAAGACAGTATTAATTCTACTAAATACATCTTCACTTCAGATTTGAGGCAGATAAGAACTTGTAGTAAGTCACCAACTAGTGTTAAAAGTTGGGATCTAATGTGAAGACTTCTTTTTCTTTGAATGAATATGTTTATTTCCCTTCTTTTCTTTACAGCCTATGGCATGTAAACCTATACTAGTGGGGTTTCATTGTTTTCAAGATAGTAGTAGGTACTGAATAAAGTAGAAAATGTTACAAATATATGTTTTCCATTAGTGCCATCTTCTGGAAAATGTGTGAACATCAGGCTAGGGGTAGGAAGGCAAGTTACCTCTGATTTGATGCAGTGGGTTGTCTTATTTCCAAAATGGTATGCATTATTGTCTATCTTTTCTTCTTGTCTGTAGTTGTTACAAAAGTGGAAGAATGTCATAATAATAAAATTAAAAGGAAAGAAAACTGATAGGTTGTGGTCTGTGTAATTTTGTGGTCATGCATCCACTACTGTACCTGTGCGCATACAAGTAGGATGCCATTTTACTCATAAGCCATCTAGCTACCTAACTTTATATGGTGTCCCATGATTTTCAATGGGATTACTTTTCTTTTTTTTGTGACCAGTGTCTGAAATTTTCATTTTGTGTGCTATTATAAATATATATAATGTAGAAATATAAATATTGGTTAGTGGAAAATAGCAAAACTATACACCCACACAGTTGTTGCTCATTCACTTTATTGGAATGTCAATTAAAACAAAAAGACTTCTTTTGCATTTGTGGGTAAACGTTCTTGGTTATGTTAAGGGATATCCACAAACAAATGACATCTGCTGAAATTACAGGGTTTTCTGAAAAAAATGGTTTATGAGATCTGTGGGTTGTACAAAGAAAAACATCTAAAATCATGATTTGATTGTAAACTGCAGCAAAAGTGTGAAAACATGGTTGTGCCAACCAGTGGTTAAATGACTTAAGTGGTTAAGGACCATAGGGTTAAAATAATATTTTTATGCAGATCTATGTAAGCAAATGCTACCAAATCCTCACAGAACTAAATACATTTGAGTTTGCATGTGATTTTTTTTTTCTTACACAGAAGAGCACAGCCTTAACCAGGAGGAGCACATGAAAAATTGCTTCCCCTAGCCTGCTGGAAAAAAAACACTAATGTGATCATGTATCTTAAGTTCTGTCATGTTATAACATGCGTTCATATAAGAGCAACTTGAATCCTTTTAAGACCTTGTTATCCTGTTTTAGGATTAGATCCTAACTTTTCTGTTAGTCCTCACTTTACTTTAGAGAGGGGCAATGCAGTTTCAGAAATAACTTAGTGCTAAACCAGGGGTATCAAACAAGAAATTAAGGATATGCCTGTATAAGCACAGGTGAGGTAATCAGTGACTCAGACATGTATATTTACTCAACTGTGATCCTACAAGCTTATGCTTAAACCCTGGTCTGTTAATTACTTTCCATTGACAAAACTTTCAAGTGACAACCTTTTGAGTGCCAGAGTATGTGTTGCGTACCCCTCTGGCACTCAAAGGATTAAAGAAACACTGATACCTAAAAATCAAAATTAAGTTATAGACTTGTATACTCTTAAATGAATATTAACACTTTAAAATGAACTGACATTATATACACTTCAATAGCAGTTCTCCATGCTAGCCTCTGTAAAATCGCTCTGCTTGTTTTCTGAGACCTAAAGTCTACACTTATGTATTCCCTGTGGGGGCTGCCATTTCTGCTTTTTTTCTAGGGCTTCAGGGCAACCATTACAATAAAAATCTTTATAGAATGTCAAAGAAGTGATTGTTCTGCATTGTCTGTAAATGGACCAAGATAAGGTAGCACCCTTTCTGAATAGATGAACAGTTGGTGCTAATCCAAAGTCCATTAACGCTAGCATCTCTATCATACAGGTCAGTGTACACATACATTAAAAATGCAAGTTTCAGATTAGACTTCATGAAACTAACATAAAATAACAAAATGTTTGCAGCTGTAAGTACATGATATTTAAAATTATATAACCCAATTTAATTTCAGGTTTCAGTTTCCCTTAAACTAATATCTGTAACATTTTTGTACTTGATTCTCCCTAAGGCTATGTTCACATGGACGACTTTAGTATAGCATTTCTAACCTTCCGCTAGTAACTAAAAAATAGAACAGCTTGCTCTCTATAGGGTTGGTTACACAGTCAGCTCTGTCTTCTATGTTGAAGTCCCAGCACAGCCTGCAACATCTTTACCACGTTCCCCACAGAATGCAGTGAAGATTCAGAAAAGCAGATTTTCATGGTGGCCTATGGGGCATTACAGTTCTCTCAAAGATGAACATTCAGTAGGGGCCCATGTGAACATCAATCAATCAGCATCCGCTGATGCCTACATGTTTTGACCATCAGCCATACCACCAGTCTCTGAGGCAATGCAGGTACATCAAAGATGAGTTGGCATGGGTGGTTTGATCTGCACAACAATACAGCACTGTCAAGCCACTTGTGTGAACACAGCCTAAAACTTAAACTGAAAGTTGAATTTCCAGCACATGGGTAGAAATCTGTGTTTTCAATCTATAATACCACTGTTTGGTTATTATGACAGTAAGGTTGCCCTGCCATAGTTAAGTTTCAAACAGGAACTACCATTTTTCAGATGCTTATAACTTTAGAAGACTACAGAACTATTAAATGGATTGATACCAAATGTTACATATAGATTTAAATATATCTTATGGGTCTTTCATTTGAAAAAAAAAAGTGTTCCCTCTCACATGTATTATGTTATGTATTATGTATTATGTTATAAAAGGGATAGTAAAATTTCATATTAAAAGCAGCTCCAATTAATCTTCATGGTATTTGGGCCATAGAGAGTGTTATTTCAATACTGTCAGAATTGTAGTTAATGATAAAATATCCCCCTCCCGCCCCTTTTACTGATGTAACACTGGTCACCTCAGAACAGAAGGGTGGTGTCCAGATGGCTTGCAGGGAGGGACAATCTTTAATTAGCATAAGGGAAAAACATGGAAAAACCTGTCAAGGGGGGCAGGGCTTTTATTGTTCTCAAAATAAGAAGGTTGTCCCTTGCTGTGAGCTGTCTGGTCTATGGACCAGATTCCACATCTGCGGGGAGGTGGCATACACTAGGTAAAAGCAGCAGGAGGCGGAAACTTTATCATTCAATTACTCTTGAACTACAACTCTGATAGTATTGAAATAACCCTCTCTATGGCTCACATACTATGAAGATTAATTGGAGCTGCTGTTTTTGTGAAACATTACTATCCCTTTAATTACATTTTTTACATTGATTGTGATATCATCAACAAAACACAGGGGATGTGGGTAGTTAATGTAGAAAAACCTTAGCCAAAAATATGCCAGTTATTGATTGTTTGATTAACAACCTTAGCATTGGCTGCAACAAACATTTTTGCCTTTAAATATTCCTTAGTACTGATTGTAATTTGTGACTATAGCTACACCGTTAACCCCTTAACGACCGGACGATCGTTGCGGCGACGCAACTGAAGGACCGAGGAACATTTTTTTTTCTTTTTCTGGTTCCGGACTCCCCGAACGGCGTGCAGCCGCGGGGGGAGCCCGGAACTCCATGACAGTCATACTACGTCATGGGTCGTTCAGTCAGATCGACCCTTAACTATGACCGTCAAGGGCTGTCTTATTTTTGATAGCTCTAGGTCATTAAAGGGTTAGTAATGTCTTGTTTCACTAAAAAGTAATACTGTAGATATTCAAAAAATAAATTAACTCATACAAGTCCTGTCTCTCAAACCTTTATAGTTTGAGAGATATACTGTGATAAAGTTCCCCCCTCCCCCCCCTTTCACAGACATCAGCTGTATAGCTGACAGAAGGAGAGATCCTGGTCCCAGAACTGGCCAGCGGCTCTTCAGCAGAGACCCAAAATAGCACTATCTAAAAAGAAATACTTAATTGGAATGGTCTACAAAGTGTGCTTGCAAACCAGGCATACTTTGTAGACCGTTCCAATTAAGTATTTATTTTTAGATAGTGCTATTTCAGCTCTGCTGAAGAGCCGCCGTCGAGTCGCACGACTCAAATTTCCTTCTGTCAGCTATACAGATGACGTCTGTGAAAGGGGGGAGAGGGGGACTTTATCATAGTACATCTCTCAAACTATAAAGGTTTGAGAGACGGGACTTACATGAGTTAATCTATTTTTTGAATATTCACAATATAACATTTTATTGAAACAGGACATTAATAACCTTTTAATATACTATCGCTATAGAGACACTTATCCCAATTGCATAAATAAACAGGGATCCACTATGCAACTTTAATCCTTGGATGCTGTAAAACTCTCCAAAAACCTTACTTTGCAATGTATTAAAGAACTATATACACCCTCCTCAATCCTCAATATTTTGGAATTTAAAAAAAAAATCAGAAACAGGCTCCAAACTACAGATTTTCATTTACCAATTTATAGAAGGATTTACACATTAATAAATAATAATATATAATAAAATAAAGACAGTTTATATTTTTAGCTATTCGTCTATAGTTTCATTTGTTTTAAGTGATTTTATGCATTTTAGATTTGTGCTTTTAAGACATTTAATAAAATATATTGGTACCAGCACAAACAACATCACATGTTGTAACTTAAATGAGTTGCAAATGTTGAGAAATGTCAGTGAATTCCTTTTCTCTCCAGCAATATTCGTTAGCATAAGCACAAAAATGACCAAGCCTAATTCTAACTGAGGCCCTCGGCATGGGAGCAATAACCAGTAGGGTGTATAGTTTCCACAATTGCCTGAGGGAGCAATGCAGCACTGCAAGAGATCATCAAAAGCAAACACACTCACATGGATAAAGAGGAAACAGTCATCAGACTATACAGAGGGAAAACAACAGAATCTACTACTTGCTTTCAGTGGAAACTGATGTTTCACATGAATCAACTTCTTACTTAGGAGCATATTCTGGGTAGTGATAACCATTCTACTGGGAGGCTGATGTTTGGAAAGTAGAGCAATGCAGGGCACACCCACAGCACTATATGGGACAAATATAAATTCTCATTTATTTAAATAGGGCTTTAACCCCTAGAATACTAGAGAGGTATTTAACCAGCTTTGGTGAGGCTTACACATAAAGAGGAACAGGAGCAAACCAACTACACCCCGAGCCACATTTCCCAATAGGCAAAGTAGGGAACTTCCCTAGAGCTCCAAAATGTGAAGAGTACCTCAGCTGTACTGACCACACCCACATTTGTAACTGTGGATGTGGCCAAATCAATTTCAAGCTTCCCTGCATCAGTTTATATACCTCTTTACCAGCTATTATTTAACCCCTTGAATGATACAGAGACTTCTGTAGCAACCAAGCTTCTTTAGTTCTTGCTTGTCATAGGCCAGGAAACAGCAAATGGGAGTGGGGGTGGGATCATGTGAGGAATGAAGGTGTGGTCATGGGTTGATCTACAGTGATTTGCCTAGGGGCGCCTGAGATGTAAATCCAGGAATGGCTACACCATAGGGGATCAATATAAATGTGCTCAAAGTGTTTTGAATGGAAATTTTAACCCCCTTGAATACTAGAAAGGTCTCCAAAATGTGTTGGAAATCTCTCTAGCATTTAATGGGCTAAAAGCCCCAATTTAAAACAATGGAAAAATGTTTAACCCCTGTGGTGAAACTGGTGTACCCCAGCACGGCTCCAGTTCTTTTTACTGTAGCAATTTCAAAGAAAAGCAATTCTGGGGCAAACCAACTGCACCATATACAAATTTTCAGCCTTGCAGGGAGATCTGAATTCCATGATGTGCCAGGACCATTAAGGGCCCTTATGGCAAGTTTACCCATGAAGGACCTGGCACGTCATAGGTAAACTTGCCATAAGGACCCGTTATGGTGCATTTCTCTTTCTCCCTTATGGTACAGTTGGTTTGTCCCAGAATGGTTCCTGTTTGTTTGTACATATGTCCCAATGTTCCGTAGCAACTTGCAGAATAACTAGAAGGGGATTAGATTGTAAGCTCTGTGACAGGAACTCTATTTTTCTCTTTCTAGTCGAATGCACAAATCTGAATTAAGAAGATCAGCTGCACATAGTGGTAGTGTCATGGATGGGGCCTTATTCATCAAGCTAAAGAAGACCAATTTTGGAGCAAACCAACTACATGGTGAGTAAGATTACACTTGCCATTGATTTCAAAGGGAAATTTAATCCCTTGAATGACAGAGTAGTCTCCTTTGAAATAATATGCATTCAATGGGTTAAAATTATTTTTTTCAATCAATGATTGTCCCCTATGGTGCAGTTGGTTTGTGCCAAACATGCAGTTCTTTAGTTTCCTGAATATGACCTTAGGTTCCCAAAATACCTGGGTCTTCGGCCCAGCCTAATTCGTTATTAGTTCTTTATGAGTACGGAGATTAGACTCATTAGACTCAATGGAATAGCCTACCAGCAGATGTGGTAGACGTTAATACAATAACATAAGAAAAGGCCAAGGACCAAAAACAAGGTTTGAGGTTTTTACAGTGGGAAAATGGGCAGACTAGATGGGCCGAATGGTTCTTATCTGCCGTCATATTCTATGTTTCATTACATGCCCCAAGCTTTATGCATGCAATCTGGGGCTTTAGAGGTAAGTAAATTTGAGGCTATTGAAGGTCAATTTTGTGGTTTTATTCAAACACACTGGAAATGGCACTTACACGGGAAAAACACAAATATCCCATGTGTTTTGTAGAATTTCACACTCAATTGCAGACATATTATTTTTTTAACCCTTTGAGTGCCAGAAGTATACCCGATGCATTGCAAAGCAATACGCTTGGGTACCCCTCTGACACTGAAAGGGTTAAATGTATACAGATGATAAAAATACAAACTGCTATTATATGAAACAACATTGTTTAAAATGAACAGATACATATGTAAAAGCTTCCATACCATAACCCTTTCAGTGCCATTGCTCTGTAATGCGTTGAATACCCCTCTGGCGCTGAAAGGGTTAATAGAGCTGAAGGTACATGACATTGCATGGGGGGTATTTAAAGATCCTTTTACATCTACACAATAGGGTACTTCCTGATCAGAAAGAGAAGAGTGCAAGAGAAAAATGCTTCTCCCAACCTGTTGGTAAACAGCACAGGTAATGTATATCTTAACTCCTTCACATCTGCAGTCCTGGGAAGTAACCTTCCCTTAAGGATCGCTTTGAAGATTCCAACGTGCTGGTACACGTGACCTGTGACAAGTACCGGCACGCCTCACTGGGGACTGAGAGAAACCGCTCCAGTCTTGAAGCGGTCAATTTCATTCCCCCGTTTTTACTTACAGTGCTCCCGGAGGAGTGCTATTAGTAAAATGTACGTGACATGCTATGACCGTCACCAGTCCTTAACGCAAAAAACGCATGACAGTTATAGCACAGCATGCGGTTGTTAAGGGGTTAAGGGAACTGTACATTTTTGGGGCAAAGTAAATCAAAGGCATGCCCACTGTTAGAAAATTTAGAATGTAAAAGTTATTACAGCTCAAACTTGTTTTTCTCTATACATTAATTGCAATTATATTGTACTGATCAGTTGGTGCTTTTCAGCCACTTGCTACTGTGAGCCAAAGTTTATTAATCAAAATGACAATGCCTTCTACTTGAGAAGAAACATTACTTTATTAATAAATACAGCATGGGGAACACCCCTGGCACGCCTAAGTGGCAACCAAGTGATATTTTCACCATTGTCTGAATTTTCCTGGTGTCTCCTCAACTGGCCTCTTCATTCCACTCCTTTCTTCCTTTCTCTAAGGTTATTTCTTCCTTTAAAAGGTTGCGCGCAAAAGAGCGTGCGACCACATGAAACATCAAACATGTTGCCATGATAAAAATGGTGACATGAGAATCTCGCACTGTATGAGAGAGCAAGATTTTCATGTCACCTACTGAACAGTCGCTTCCCCTCCCTATCTTAGAGGTAGCTCGAATTCCAGAATACACATACTGCAAATAGCTGTCTGCTGTTCTGTGCAGAGATTCCAGAGGGAAGCCAGTGTTCTCAAATATTTAGCACAACATCGGGATTTTGCCATCGTTCTGTGCACACCAACTTGGTCTCCATCACACTGCATGGCATCGGGATGAGCGGCAACTCCAGGAGAGACAGCATTACTACATGCTTTGGGAAGTCGTGCAAAACGGAACCTGACTTAACCCCTTAAGGGTCGGCCGCGCACCCGGAATTCCATGACGGTCCAGGACTGTCATGGGTCCTTAAGAGAAAACAAGCCATGACAGTCCTGGACTGTCATTGGTCCTTAAAGGGATAAAGATGCTGAATTAAGTTCTAGTATGTGTATACCAGAATGCTAGCTACCTCTAAGATAAGGAGGATATCACCGTTCAGTAGGCAACATGAAAATCTTGTGCTGTCAATCAGTGCGAGATTCTCATGCCGCCATTTTTATCTTTTATCTATATTTTATTTTGTGTACGACCTTTTAAAAGTGAACCCTCTAAGGTGCCATTGATGAGCAAAGGAAACCTCATGGAAGGAATAGTGAAGGACACCGTAAGCAGAGACGGATGCATGAGATTTTAGAAGCTGACATCACCAGAGGAGAATACATTGAAAGCAAAACCTCTCCCAGTTGCCATAGCAACACAAAAAGGTGTCTATTAATATTTTTATTGGAATATGAGATTTGAGTGTAAAAAATATAAGCATGGATCAAATGGGGTTTTTTAACCCTTTGAGTGCTTTGCAATGCGTTACGTACTCATCTGCACTCAGTGGGTTAACATGCTACTGTAAAAGTCTCAATAGCGTCCAAGGAGGCACTGAGTCTGCAAACACTGCGATAGAATACGTTATTAAAAAAAATACTTTTTATACACCACTTGGAACTTTTGCTAACAGTTTGATTATAAAAAAAATAACAAGTTTGAGTTATTTATTATTATTAGTATTATTATTATATTTTATTTATAGAGCTCTAACTTATTCCACAAAGCTGAGCAATAGGAAACAGACATACAGGTATAACACAGTGTCGACAGAACATAGAAAACAACAGGATCAGAGAGCCCTGCAGTGAAAGCTTACAGATCCATTTCCTGTGTGGCATACCCCACTTGCTCTCAAAGGGTTAATACCAATGAAAATACTCTTTTTTTATTCAGCAGGAAAAAATGCCATATATTTTTAAAGTTTACACACACCCTCTGGTCCTTAAAGAGATAAAGATAATGGATCATTTGCACACATGCACATACACAAAAACACTCACATCTGTGAATGATGCAAAAGGTTATTTCATACAAGATCCACATGTGATTAACTTCAATGGTATTTTAGCTAGAGAGGTATGCATACTGTTTAACTTAACCCTCTTCCTGTATTATTATGGTCATGATTTTAGTTAACTGCTGTGTACATGTATGATACTATGTAACTACACATATAAAAACGTGATTGTTTAAAGATATATTTTATAATTCTTATGCACATAAAAGACAAATGATGTACAAGGGTGGGTAATCTGCAGCTCTTTAGATGTTGTTGGGCATGATGGGAATTATTCGACTAAAGCATTGGGGGAACAGATAGCCCATCTTGAAATACAGTTTTCTGACTTGCTTACAACTACACTTTTTTTTTTTTTTTAACGATCATCTGGCCAATACAGCACTGTCATGATCAAGAAGCAAAAATGTTACTTAAAAAAATAAAAATAAGAAATTTACAAGACATTGCAAAATTGTATTTACTTTTATCATTTTAAAAGCACTTTATAGATTTAGGTATTTATCTAAATACCACACTGCAGAAAAAAACATTTTCAGAAATTTTAAAAAGTGTTTAAACCAGAAACGCATAAAAAAAAACAAATTCCTGACAGTAACACACTGACGAATGCAAACAGTGCAAGGTCTATATTAACGGCACATGGTTTCATTGTAATTAAGCATAAGGTGCTACAAACTTGTTAGCAGCTGGTCTTAAATTATGTTAATGAGTTTTAGTAACCATCAGTATGTGTGTGTAATATTTACATCTGTCTTCATACTGCTGTGTGAAACAGCTACAAATAAATTACATTTTTCTCTTAATTGGATAATTGCATCCTTAAAATTGGACTATTTAGCACAGACTTGAGTCTGCAATTTGTGAACTTAACTACACATTGTCATCTAACATCAAATTCATGATCTGCTTCATAACATGTCGCTAACAGCAATGTCAAATGTTACAAACATTACACCGTTAGACCATATTTGCCAACCTGTTATGTTTAATTATTGCTTCTCTTTAACATTCAGTATATTCATTTGTTGTTGTTTTTTACGTTTGGTGTTAGATATTTGTTTGTTAACTTAATCAGTTTACCATCTGCAGAAAATAATTGTTTCATAATGTAATGTGTCGTATGTGGGCAGAACTTTGCAACTTTGAAGAAATATCAGCTGCACCATAGGGAACAACTGAGAATTCCCCAAATTGTTGTAAAAATGGCACACACCCATGAATTTTTACCAACTACAAACTGTTGCACTCAACTAGCTAAGGTCTCTGGGGCAGCTCCTTAAAAAATTTGCTGTATAAAAATGATTGACCCATAACACAACAGGTTGGATGATTAAAGAACCAAAGAAACAGCATTTTGGGGATTGTCCACCTCCCTTTGTCAGGTAAAGAGATGTATGACCCTGAAATGTTGTTTCTTCACTCCAGCATAACAAACAGTGTAAGCCATCTGTAAACTTCCAACCCACTGTGTTGCTGGCAAGTCAGTTTCATAAAGCAATTCCTCAAAATTCCATTAGCTTTAAATGGGGCTTTTAACCCCTTGAATGATAGAAATGCCTATGATGCATTGTTTTGTATAAATAAGTCTCAGAGTGAATGGAGTCCCCTATACATTATACCTATACTTTGTTTATGGAAGCAAGGCACACAGTGGTAAAAATGACTGTGAAGCTCAAGTCACTGGCCAGAAACATTTGCAGTTAGTTACACTATGTGATTTCCTGCTCTGCATGATAAGAAATTCATCCCTGTTACAATATTAATCAGGGTGCTCACGTTTATTAATTTCTTGAAATTCAGTGGTATGTCAGATACCGCAAGAATGTTCCTTGAGTATTTAAGTACTTATTTGAATATTTCTTGTTTTGGTTTTTGGAGGGTAAAGTTTATGACATTTGGTAGGCATAATTACAAGAAGAAAATGAATAAGAAGAGTCTAATTTTTCGTGTCATATTGAGTAGATTATTGGTAGTGGCAGGAATGGCCTTTTCTTCAAGTTATGAGGTCAAGTAATTTGGAGTAGTATTTTCATAGGCCTTTTTGGGAGCAATAGGGTAAGTAAATGCAGAAAGGGTGAAGGACAATTAAATAGAGAATGTAAATAAAGATGCACTGACAATTCTAATTAGAAGGTTGAAAAATGGCCATAATGTGAAGAGAATTAAGGTTGACTTGAGTATTTTACCAGTTCACCAAGTTTGTTCATTTTGTTTAATCAGTGGGGAGTGAATGGGGATTGGTTCTATCAATATTAAGATTTTGCAAAGTTCAGACTTCGGGAGAGATGTTCAGAAAGTGGTGGTAACTGAAATTGTCTGTAATCGGAATAAAAAAGTTCTTAGACCACGATCCATCAATTCTCAGACATGTTTACGTCATTTTTTGCATCCAATTCCGCTATCTCCGTCAAAGGGAAAAAGCCGTCTTAAAAGTGTGTGTGGTTTAATCTTCCGTCATAATGTAAGATAGTTTAAAAAATATTCATTTGAACGTCATCATCTTGTCTGATTAACGTCATTTTTTTCCCAACATAATAAAAAAGGTCTAAACTTGGAGAAGAAAAATTACCGAGAAGCAATTTTTCGTTTCAAAGACAAAAAAATGTCTTTGTTTCTTTGAAAAGTTTCGTTTTAAAGACAAAATCAAAGACAATTTTTAAGATCAGAATTTTTAACGGCAATGTTCAATGAGATCTTCTTACCGTCATTTTTAATACTTTAGATGAATTTTCAAACATGACGGATTTACTTCTGAAAATATGGTCCATCTTTTACCACAAACTTATGATCCGACAAGTTGTTCATTATGATGACTTTTTGAACATCTCGCCCTCAATGTTTTGAACAGTCCTCTAGATTGTAAACTGTCACAAACAATTTACAATCCCTCCACTTGAATCAAGCTATACACGTGTGTCACATTGTTTGTTTGCACACCCCTTCCCCTTTACATAGCACCAATGAATATGTTTGTATTTTATAAGTAAAAGATAATAATAAGAAGAAAATGATTTGCAAAAGCTAAGAAAAATTCTACAAATATTATATCAAGTCAGGCAAATAAGCAAAACTGAACTAAGGAGTGAAGATTAGATGAAATGTCATCAATCACACAGAAGGAAGCTCTTCCTAAACAATGGGGAGGAGTGAAAGTACCTACGCGACACACAAATAGTTTAACAAATGTAAGGCAAACATAAGCAAATGCAAAAAAAGGAAAGAAAACAATCAATAAATACATGTAAGCATTATCGCTAATGTAGTCCAATCCATTCCAAATGTAAATATAAATGTGTTGTCTTCAAGAAAATAATCTAGAGTACTTCAGTTTCAGAAAAGGAATTAGGACTTTATGCAGGAAGCTAGAAATGCACAATTTAGGAGCTTACTAGAAGGGACAACTAAAACTTCCCACAATTCCCATTCATTTAAATGTTAACAGCTTGAATGTTACAGAGGTCTTCAGTTCACTGCATTGCAATGCAATGGAAAACTGGAGTTCAAGAAGTTAAAAAGCTCCTTTTAATTAAATTGTTTCTTTTTTCTTCCTCATGGTTCAGCTGGTTTGCTGCAGAATTGCACTTCTCTAGCACGGTGTATGGTTCCAAGAGACCCTCAAGAGACCTGGTTAGTTACCCTCCAGTTCTGTTCTATTCACTTCAACCCCCAGTGTATATTTGAACTTGGAATCAAGTCTACATTTGAAATTGACTTATTCTTGGACTCAGTCATAATCTGACTCATATTTTCAGACACTCTTTATATACATGCACAGGTTAAGTATATCTTTTTCATATTGATATGTATAAACTCTATGTAATCCTGTGTTGTGTTCACTGCTATGTCCAACTTCCTTCATAATGTCAGGGGTTTATCACACAGATCCAGATCTGTGTAGACAAGGGCAAATCTTCCCTTGATCTACCTATATATAGTACACATAACTCCCAAGTGTCCCTCTTTAGGAGGGACAGTCCCACTTTCAGACCCAAATCCCTCGGTCCCTCTTTTCTACCCTTTTGTCCCTCTTTTTAGGAGATCAGCATGAGTAGTGTGTATCACATTGCTCCACAGCAATAAAACTGAAATAAATGTGTTGATAATCTTCAGTATATGTGTTTATAAATTAATATGCTTAAATAAAATGCTTTTGTATTGCTTTCCATCATTTATCAATTACACAAAGAGGTGCCAACAGGACAAGAAATAACCTAAAAATTCTTGGTAATGCCCTGCCCAGCAGCCACGCCCACAGAAACACCACCTAAAACTGAAGTGTCCCTCTTTGGTCATTTGAAATGTTGGGAGGTGTGAGTACATAAATTTACTTTTCAGTTTTTGGAGTACATGTATTATTCTAGAGACTATGCAGAGGTATCCTGACATCCCATTACTGCCTTTATTGTGTCTATGTATGCTTTTTAAACATGAAGCTAATACATTTTTATGCTTTTTGACTCTAGGGTTTTGTTTTGTCCCTGGAAATGTTCCCTCCTTCTTGAGGAGTTCTCTTTTTCTATTCATTTATTTTGTTTCCTGCATAAGCCCCTTAAAGACCAAATGTAAAGTCAGAATTTGGGGAAATTATATTTTCCCTTTATGGTTGGTTTGTTCCAGAGTTGCTCCTGTCTAGCTTATTAAATATGGCTCCAAATGTTTTGTTTACACAAGTATATGGCAGCCATGAAAACAGAAGAATGGATGAGAGTGTGGCAGCTGCTGTTTAATTTGATAAATGTAAAATAATGTAAAATAATGCACTTTGGATTTAAACATCTAAAAGGCAGACTATTCTGGTGAGAATTCAGAGAAGGGCTACCAAAATAGTGAGTGGTTTACAGGATAAAAATGATCAGGATCTGAACATGTATAGCTTGGAGGACAGAAGAGAGAGAGGGGATATCATAGAAACGTCCAAATACATAAAGTGATTCAACAACGTACAAGAGGGAAGTACATTTCAGAGGAGTAGAAATGTTAGGACAAGAGATCATAGTTTAAAACTAGAGGTTCAAAGGCTTAGCTGTGATGTAAGAAAGTTTTACTTCGCTGAGAGGGTGGTAGATAAATGGAACAGCCTACCAGCATAAGTGGTAGAAGTTAATACAGTGAGGGAATGTAAGCGTGCATGGGATATGCATAATAACACACAGATAGGTATGGTGCTACTACGCTACGTCTGAAACAACTTGAGAAATGCTTGAAGATGACTTTCCCCTCATTGAGGAGCAAAAAATTGGTGGGGCTATCATGCACATATGACAAGACCAAGGCCCAAATAAGGATTGCAGTTTTTACAGTAGGAAAATGGGCAGACTAGATGGGCCGTCTGGTTCTTATCTGCCATTACATTTGGTGTTTCTACGTTTCTGTCCTTGACAGCTTAGCACAAGTTAATTAAACAGTTCTGTGGACAGACTTGTAGATCATGGAAGCTAAATTATTTTATTGTTTTATTTTTGTCTTTTGGATAATTAAAAGTTTACAGAATAAATGAATTAAGGATCAGATGGTATTAAAAAATGACTGTGAATGGACATCATGCATTACTAAGTCCCAGTGGTCTGAATGAGAGGTTTTTTTACATGGCATGAAGAGAGTTGCATAGCTTCACTTACATTGTTTGGGGAAATTAAGGATTTCAAACAAGTGACCATTCACTGGTATTAAAGTAACCGTTACTAGGCTACATCATTTTAGTAAAAACAGAACTGTGACTGTTCATGTATGACAAATTGATACATGTCTAAAGGAACACTATTGCCTCCTAATAATAATTAAAGATGAACAAAACAAATTTGTTTTCCGTCCAAAACTGAATGGGGGTTATGCAATAAGATGTGATAAAAAGGTGATAAAATTGAGATGACTTTTCCAGTGAAATCACTTCTCTAATTCCTATGTTATTCTATGGAGCTTATGCACTAGGATCTCCAAAGGTGGAGACATCTTAGTGCATTGGCTCCATAGAATAACATAGGAACTGGAGAAGTGATATCGCTGAAGAAGTCATCTCCATGTTGTCACCTTTTTGTCATGCTTCAGTGCATACAGGGCCGGCGCCACCTATAGGCCAGGTAGGTGCCGGCCTAGGGCGCACAGGTACTGGGGGCGTGGGCATGCAGCGAAGAAGAGCTGCGCCCGCACGCACCATGCCGGGAGCTGCAACACAGGTCTGTGTCGCTACTGAGCTCCCTCACTGCATTCAGCTCTTTAGTAATGCACAGCGCGCTGGGAGTCATGATCTCCCGGCGTGCTCTGCACTTCTGAAGAGAAGACTGCGCGGGAGCTACAGGTATGTGATGGGGGGCAAGTTGGAGCCGATGGGGGGAAAAGTGGAGCTGGTGGGGGCAAGTTGGAGCTGATAGGGGGCAAAGTGGAGCTGGTGGGGGCAAGTTGGAGCTGGTGGGGCATAGTGGAGCTGCTGGGGGCAAGTTGGAGCAGATGGGGCAAAGTGGAGCTGGTGGGGGCAAGTTGGAGCTGATGGGGCAAAGTGGAGCTGATAGGGGCAAAGTGAAGCTGATGGAGGCAAATTGGAGGTGAGGGGTCAAAGTGGAGCTGGTGGAGGCAAGTTGGAACTGATGGAGGCAAGTTGGAGCTGATGGGGGCAAGTTGAGCTGAGGGGGCAAAGTGGGGCTGGTGGGGGCAAGTTGGAGCTGATGGGGGCAAAGTGGAGCTGATAGGGGCAAAGTGGAGCAGGTGGGCCAAAGTGGAGCTGATAGGGGGCAAGTTGGAGCTGGAGGGGGCAAAGTAGAGCTGGTGGGGGCAAAGTGGAGCTGGTGGGGGGCATCTCTTATAGGCATCTCCAGACCAGGGGCAGACTGGCCTAGGGGGCAGAGAGAGGACAATCATGAAAAGAGGTGGGGTATAAGTAGGCAGGGTATAAAGGGGTGGGCCAAAGGGAGGAGCCAAATGGGCGGCAAAATTAGGTTTTGCCTAGGGTGACAAAAATCCTTGCACCAGCCCTGAGTGCATAACCCCCAATGTGTCACAAAACCAGACACACATCCTGTTTTCATTGTATGTTCTGTGAAAAGAAACATTAAAAAAGATATTCCCTTAACTTTATAAGTAATTTGCGGCAACGTCTGGTCCAGTGTACTCGTCTGAGAAAGGTAGGGAACTTTTCTCCCCCTTCCAGTTCTCCCTGCCCAGTTCATGGTGTCTCCCTTTTCAACCCCCCTGAAACCCTATCTCCTCCAGCCCACTCCCAACTTTCCATTTCTTATGGCCCAATCCCCACCCTTCAGTCTCCTCTGGCCCTTCCCCCTTCAATTTCCTCCAGCCAGCCATTTCCTTACATATCCTTGGAGCACTTCCCTTTTCCACACTCCTTGGCCTCTCTCCCACTTCTCATTTCCACTCACCAACCCAGTCTCACGCCCTCCTTTACTGCCCCATCTCACACACACACCTTTGTCCCTCCCTGACCGTGTCCCACCTTCCCGCAATGCCATCACAGTTTGTTGTGAGTTTATTTGGATGGATACAAAAATGTTTCCAGATCTGTGATCTGCAATCTACAAAATAAATATGGTTCTGTTATTCATTCTTAACAATCACCTACCACTTACCTTAATATGGCAAGAAAATCATATGGCATATCTGTATTTAGCCCCTTCCCCATGGTCCAAAAGATAATATGTTCATGCAGTCATGGATATGATATCCAAGCAAGTGGACCTGGAACTTTTGTGCTTTTGTTTGTTTCTTTATTGTTTGTGTTGGTTTTTCTTCTAAAGTAAAGTAAATCATGAGCCAACAGAGGATGCTAACACTACAGCGGAGTTTTGACCCCTTTAAAGGGATAGTAATGTTTCATAATAAAAACAGCTCTAATTAATCATCATAGTATTTGGACTTTGGAGAGTGTTATTTCAGTTCTGTCAGAATTGTAGTTCAGGAGTAATTCAATGACAAAGTATCCCCCTCCGCCCCTTTTACTGATGTAACACTGCTCAGCCAAAGCAGAAGGGAGGTGCCCAGGTAGACTGCAGAGAGGGACAATCTTCAATTAAGATAAGGGAAAAACCTGAAAAACTTGTCAAGGGGGGCAGGGCTTTCATTGTTCTCATATAAAGAAGATTGTCCCCTTCTGTTATTTGTCTGGTCTGTGGACTGGATTCCATATCTGAGAAGAGATTGCTTACACTAGGCAAAAGGGGCGGGGAGGGGAGGGGAAACTTTGCTTGTGAATATCTCTTAAACCATAAAGGTTTGAGAGATAAGACTTATATCGTTCTTCATGTTTTTTTAATGCCTACAAAATAAAATAAAGTTAAAACGAAGTATTATTATCCCTTTAAATGCAAAGTTATTTCAAAACAATGCATATGAGAATTCCCTAGTATCTAAGTGTTTCAAAGCCCCATTTAAGTCAATGGGATTTTTTTCATTTCTCCCCTATAATTCAGTTGAATTGCCCCACAATTTCTCTAGTTCCTCTTATTATATCAGCCTCTATAAGACAAACCATGTACAAATATAAAACACATTGTTTAATGTGTAAACGTTTGTTGTTGACCCCTATAAAAATATATTAGGAATATATATCCTTTCAGTTAATGAATAGCCCACTTAGTTCTGTGCATCTCTGTTTTGCAAACCTTAAATGCAATGAAGATTTTAAGAGGCCTTAGCCTTTACTGTGTAATTATTTGTGCTAAGGAAACACACCTGTAGGTAAGGCTTAATTTAGTCCAAATTGTGCTTGTATAGAGCATGCTGTATTTCTTCCATTCTGAAATATTGCTGAGGCAATTTGTAAATACCATATATTTATTTTGTCATTGCCAATCTTTGGGTTTAAATGCATTATACCAGGAGGAACATTTGGCTTGACAAAAGAGTCCGAAAAGGACTTTTTTAGGCATTTTCCAACTCTTGCAATACCATTACAGTTGGTATATTATATACAGGGCTCAAAATTTCCACTCTCCACTAGCCAATGGCGAGTGAAAATTTAGCCCTGGCGAGTAGAAATTCAGCCCTGGTGGGTATGTTATGGCATCAAGTGGCGAGTAACTTTTCATGTCTGGGTAGTAGCAAAGGACTTCAACTTTTAAGCCCTGTATATATATATCTTACATTTTGCAATTCAGGACACTAAAATATATATACTGCAAATGTTGATTCTACTATTACACAGTAGCAAAATTACATTTGCAATGCTACCTTTTGCTCCTAGATTTCCCTTTCCAGGTTTGGCAGATCTGGGCTGCTGAGCCTTGGGAAAAGGTTTAGTCATCTGCAAAAGGTCCTGATGACCCCAGTCCTCCCTGGTGTCCCCGTGTACACTTATTCAGCTTCAAGACACTAATTGAAGTCCCCCTTAAGCCCTGTGAAACCAGATAAATTGCAATGTTTTGCTTTGATATGCATTGAAAACTCACTGGCAATGGATGAGCGAAATGTCCATCTCATTCAAGCCAGCCTGGAAAGTGGGGGGGTTAAACCTATCAGATATATAATGTTAACTATACAGCCAATGTGGTTTTAAATACATTTTGGGTTGATAACTTTTATCCCCCCCCCATAGTATTTTCTGTCATAATAATTGGATCTTTGGTTAATTGGCACTGGACTAGTGAAAGTATGTATAAAGGCAGCTGATTTTCTCCCCTGTTTCATGCATTCCCATTAGTGACCACAAGGAGAACGTAAGTTTCTGCGCAGTTGTTGGCGCGGTCCAATGATTCCAACACAAGCTCTAATGACATGCAAATAATATTCAAACAATACAGATTCTATCTACTCCAGTTTTCTATACTCTAACCTGAATTAAATATTGTTTTGTTTTTTTGTGTTCATAAACAGAACAAGCATGTCATAAACTGCTTTCTACTAAGCAGTATAAAAAACAGATGTTATACAAACATTTGCATGTGTGAGTGTATATATCTGTATGTATGTATATGTGTATACAAACACACACACAAATATATATATAAAAGTGATTTTGTTGATAGAGCGCTCACTTAGAATTTCATTTTTAACTTGCCTGGGTGCCAGTCCCATGTTCATGTAGATGATCCAAAAGAACACCACACTCACAGGTCTTATAGGTGATGAAATAAAGGCTGATTTATTCAATCGACATTTCAGCCCAAACTGGGACCTTTCTCAAGACCCAGAAGAAATGTAAATGCGGTTTTCTTTTGGATTAATATATCTCCATAATTAACTCTGCTGCAAGACTAATCTACCTCACTCTTCGCTTCTCTAACACCACACTGTCAGTCCCTACACTGGCTCCCATTAGCATACAGAGTAAAAATCAAAACTCTGGTGCTAACTTATAGAGCCCTCACTAACACTGCACCCCCCTATATTTCATCTCTCATTTCCAAATATACTCCCGCCCGCCATCTTCGCTCTGCACATGACCTTCTGCTCTCCACAGCTCTTATCACATCCTCCCACTCCCGCCTACAGGACTTCTCCCGTGCTGCACCTGAGCTGTGGAATTCCCTCCCCCGCCCTATCAGACTCTCCCCCAGCCTTCAAATCTTCAGACGCTCCCTGAAGACTCACCTCTTCAGGGAGACCTATCAACTGCCTCCATAAACATCATCACCAAGATTCACCCCTTGCACGGACTACTGCACTCAACGGCACTTCTCACACCCACCCACTGACTGGCAGTTCATGTGGCAGGAGGCACTTAAACGCAATGCACTTACTCCTTCCGTATCAAACCTACCTTCCTCTAGACTGTAAGCTCTCACGAGCAGGGCCCTCTGATCCTCCTGTTCTCCACATCTGATTGTACTATTTAATACCTCTGTATGTCTATTCCCAATTGTACAGCGCTGCGGAATTAGTTGGCGCTATATAAATAAAGAATAATAATAATATATATATATATATATATATATATATATATATATATATATATATGTATATATATATATATATATATATATATATATATATATAGCATTAAGGCAATGGCACACATTGTAAAAGTCGGAGACCACATTAATATTGTTAATACATGTGGAGGTGCACATCCCATAAGTGTAAGTATATTAAATGTACTCAGCCTGGGAGCCCCGGGTTGTAGTTGGAGACAGCACACTTCTGAAAATCTCAGTAACATATAGTTCTTTATTACAGCATCATTTGGCTCCAAATGATGCTGTAATAAAGAACTATACGTTACTGAGATTTTCAGAAGTGTGCTGTCTCCAACTACAACCCGGGGCTCCCAGGCTGAGTACACTTAATAGATATAGATATATATATATATATATCCTAAAATATAAAGTGGTAGAATGCGTCTCTCACTGTGAGCCATAACAGCACATGCGCAGTAGAGAGTCTCTACTGTGCATGTGTGGTTTCGCACACAGGGAGCTTCGCTGTGAGCCGTCTGTAGCTAAGGATCAGCACGTTCGGCGAGTCTCTACTGCACATGACTGCAGTCATGCGCAGTAGAGACTAGCCGAACGCGCTGCTCTGCTTCTGGCGGCTTACGTCATGTCTCTGCTACTGGCTCAGGGGCAGCAGGGTGCACTTTAGCCCGTGTATACGGGCTTCCATACTAGTATATATATATATATATATATATATATATATATATATATACACACACACACACACACACACACACACACACACACACACACACATACTCAGATCTGGAAATATGTATCTTAAGCAATATAACATATTACTGTGTATGTACATTTGCATGTCTATATAACTGCCTAAATACAGAGCTTTATAGAGCTATCTGTCTACACAGTAAAACTGATGAATTTGTATTCATTTAATGCCATGGAAATAAGCACTCAAATGGTTCCAATTCCAGTCATAATAGTCCAACACAGATAAGTTCTGAGGAACATGTTTTTGTGCTTGGGAAGTGAAAGGATACGTCTAGCCTTTACTTTCTGGACATAAACCCAGTTTACAAGATATATCTGACATGCAAATTAGTTACTTTGGACTTAGAACATATGCACCTCATTAGCTTTCAAAATCTCTGGGAAAGTCAGAACATTTTTTAGACGAAAAAAACTGAAAAGCTTAATTTTCCCGGACCTTTCATGATGTCCCTCCTGAAAATGTTCCAGCTTTGTAATCTATCTATATATCTGTCTGTTTTTGAGGCTGATGTACTAGTAATGTTGGAGAAAACCTAATGCAGCATAGGGTGGGAAGGATTTTTTGTTACATAGGGGACAACTAAAATTTGCCAAACATCCCATTGTCAATGGGAACTTTGCAAATGATATTGTGCCCTATGGTGCAGTTCATTTGCCCTAGAATTGACCCAGTTATTCTTAGTACAACAGACTCCCAATGTATTTGTCTTCATACATATGCCTGAATTGGTTTGCAGTACACTGGAGACCACTCTAGCATTCAGCTGGGCAAACGGCCATTTTAAATCAATGGAAATTTTTATTTCTTCCCTGCAGTGCAGTTGGTTTGCCCCAGAATAGCCCCATTTCCTCTCAGAACACCAACCATAGTACATCAGCCTCTATGGGAGAGAAGAACTAAGGAGAGAGGTGATGTTACTTCTCCAGTTCCTATGTTATTCTATGGAACCAATGCACTAAGATTTCTCAAGTGAGAGAGATCTTATTGCAATGGCTCCATAGAATAACATAGGAACCGGAGGCGTTATATCACTGGAGAAGTCATCTCCCCTCTTCACCTCTTTATCACACCATAGTGCATAGGACCTAAGGGCCATATGTTCAAAGAAGTAGCTAAATAGATTTTGTCATTTGTAACGACTTTTCAAAGTATAGTTTCGTCGGACTCATTAATATTTTCAAAGAGTGTCGTTTGTGATCAGAAACATGTTGTTTGTCCTGACTGAAATTTCCGTATATAAAGACAAAAATGTCAGATGTAATGACAAAAAATGTCTTAACTAAAGACAAAAGGTCTCACATTTACAACTTTACATTCCCTCCACTTTTTTCTTAATGTACAAATATTGTCTTTTGCAAGACTTTTGTTTGTCGTTGTATAGGACAAATTTTCTTTTCCTCTATACGACATTGGAGAATAGTTTAGCCACACCCTTGACCCGCCCCTTTGACTGGCAGTTCTGGAGTTGTGTCGTACACAACAGACATTACTAGTTTTTTGTCGTATACTCTATAGAAAATATGTCGTTCATGCACATAATTACTTATTTTTGTCGTTCATGCAAATTTTTTTTTTGTCGTTATCCCTTTGAACATACGGCCTATGAGTCTGATGAACTAAAAAAGAATTGGAGCCATTCTAGTGCAAGCTAACCTCACAATAGGGATTAAATAAAAACATTTCATTGATTTAAATGGGACTTTTAAGCCCTTGAATGCTAGAGAGATTGTTAACACATTGCTTCACCTCTCTAGATTCCAAAGGGTTAAGTTATTTTATTGTAAGGGTTCCACAAAGATTTCGATGAAACTAAAGGTTCTGCCACAACAAACAATATGAGAACCACTGTACTATGGTGTAATAAAGATTATATTAATTATCCAGTGAGATAAACTCTTCATTTGCTGTGGAATTGTTTGAGTTCATGCTCTAATATGTCTCTAGGGCTACATAGAATAACATAGGAACTGGAAAGGTTATCTTATTGCACACCTTGCAAGTGTGCTTCTTTAGAAGGGACAGTCCCTCTTTGAGACCCAAATCTCTCTGTCCCTCTTTCTCACCCTGGTGTCCCTCTGTTTAGGAGAACAAACTGTGTGGTGTGTACATAAGTGTATGGCATTGATCCACAGCAATAAAACATACATTAATATTTGTTTAACCTTCACTATATGTGTTTATACATTTGTCTGTGTAAATAAAATGCTCTAAATCATTTATTCTGTTACACAAAGATGTGTCAATAGGTCATGAAATAACATAAAAATTCCCTGTAATCTTTCACCCACCACTCACACCCTCAGCAACACCCCCTAAAACAAAAGTGTCCCTCTTTGGCCATGTGAAATCTTTGGAGGTGTGTTGTTGGATAGTTTATCTCACCTTTATCAGTATCTATCTATCTATCTATCTATCTATCTATCACAGTGTTTCTCAACTCCTGTCCTCAGGACCCATTAACAGACCAGGATTTGATGATTTCCATGATATAGACAGGTGAGTTAATCAATGTGAATGAGCCTCTGATCACCACACCTGTGCTCTAGCAGAGAAATCCCTAAGTCCTGGCCTGTTAGTGGGTCCTGAGGACAGGAGTTGAGAAGCATTGATCTATCATCTAAATTTGGAGTAAAATGTGCAAACCACAGCCTTTTTAACCAAGACTTTGTCATCCAGTTTTACATTATCACCTGAGGGAATACCATTGTATAAGAAGAAGACAGGGATTAGCATATGGAAGGTGAAGTTAATCCCTATAATTTCTCTCCTTCCCATCTATCTCCTTATGTTTACTTTGTCAAAGGACAATAGTATTTCATTATAGTAGGACGTGACAGCTCTATTCTCAAATGAGGTGTCATTACTGTGATGTGAATTAGGGCATATACAGGACAGAAAGGTGCTTCAACACTTGTTTAAGGGAGATATCAGTTTACCCACATTCCCCAGTTAACATCATGAACACTAGAGTGGTCACTGTGACCTTCCTAGCATCCAAGGGGTTTGCTGTATAATCAAAAATAAATCAGCTGGTTTTGCTAAAGAGCACTAAAGGAATTGTTTACTGCTGAAAATGGCCTGCAATTATTTAACTTAAGACTTTAGCAGTTGAAAAAGAATGGACTAACCTGTTTCACTTTTATATGGTCGCACACAAAAGAGCGTGCAACCACATGACACATTAGCCACGTCGCCACAGAGCAAGATTCTCATGTGGTGCACTGAAAGGTCGCATACCTTTAAGCAGAATCTTAGCACCATCTCAGCCAGCAGTTAATAATAAGAAATTGCCATTACTTTGTGCAATTAATACACAGTTTGATTTATAAACTTTCTCTTTCCCCTTCTCTGCATGCAGAACACGCAGTAGTATAACTGACATGTGGCAGGGAATATCTGTGAGAAGAGCCGTCTGTTACACTGAAACTCAGAGTGGAGACTCTACCTCTTTTCTCCACAAAACTGACTAATCTGTAGAATTTTTTACGATAGGAACGATCAGAATTAATTGCAATAAGAGTTTTCTTGTAACTGGTCCACTGATCTCTTCTTCACACAAATGAAACTAAAACATATGCTTGGGCTTTCTAAGTTTACAAATCAAATTGTGTATTAATTGCAAAATGTAATGCCAATTTCTTATTAATAACTACTGGCTGAGATGGTGCTACAATTCTTCTTAAAGGTATACAACCTTTCAGTGCCTCAAATGAGAATCTCGCGCTGTCATGCAGTGTGAGATTCTCATGTCGCCATTTTTATCATGACAACATAGTTAATGTCATGTGGTTACACGCTATTGTGAATGCAACTTTTTAAAAGGATACCAAATAACAGGGTATCAAGAGACGCTCCCCTTGCTTGTCTTCTTTCCTCTGTTTTAACAGAGTATCAGTGTTTTTTTAACCCTTTGATTGTCAAAGCACACTCCTCTATTATGCAAAGAAGGGGCATAACTACAGGTGGTGCAAAGGGTGCAGTTGCAACTGGGCCTAGGCCACAGAGCACAATAGGCTGTAGTTACACCCCTGGGAAATACTTTTATGTTAGGCAGCTCAGAAAAATGTTTGCACTGGGGCCCTCTAATGACTATTTTTGCCACTGAAGCAAAGGGTTAAAAAATAACATTTCCTCATATGAAAGAATAATAGCGTATTTAAAGAGAAAATATCACCTAAAACATCTTTAATTATTTTAAAACAGTCTTCAAAATCATCTATAAATTGTATTAGCTATTTTTATTTAGAACACTAGTTTTTGCATTATTTAGATGTACATATTATGCCAAGTAAAGGGATAGTAATAACTCAATTAAAGTTTATATCTGAGTATTCTATACAATTTCTTAAACATGTTGCACTATACAGAGTTACAGATATGTAGTTCAAACTCTATTCAAGACAAAAGGATCCCCCTCCACCCATTCTGGACGTCTCCCCTTAGATCTGTAATCCAGTCGTAGGGCTGGACGGATGCAGTGAGGCACAATCTTCAGTCAGCAAGTATAACGAAAACCCTGCTCCCCTTGAAGAAGGAGGGCAGGATTTTCCTTTCGCTTACTGAAGATTGTCCCTCGGCACTCTCCATCTGGACCAGACTGAGAGGATCAGTGATGCAGGGAAAGGGCTGGGAGAGGAATCCTTTCGGCTTCAACAGCATTATATATATATAGCGTAACGTTAAAAAAACATGTAAATAATACTCAGAGCTAAACTTGAGGTATACCTGAGGTATTACTATCCCTTTAAGGGATGCATTGCAGGTGCTACCTGTGTCTCCTTCCACACTCACTGATACTATTCAACAATGCATTGCTCACCTGCCCTAGAACACAAAGAGTTAAGTGGCCATGAGTGAAGAAGGCAATATACAAATAACACAGGAATTGCCTGCACTGCACGATTTAGCATAATCTATAAATTTAAATAACTGAAAAACCTGTTTAGTAAATTAAAATATGATGAATACAACATATAGGTGATGCTGAATGGTCCCCATAATACTGGATTGGTAGCTGGTCTTCCCAGTGCTATTTTTGCAATGGCCTATCTCACTGATTCTTATTTCAGCAAACCAGACTGGTGTGTTATTAATTCCTAGACATTCTATAAAGCTGTGAGTGTAAATCACCCATACCTGTACACTCATAAATTGAAAAAAGTGGGGACTACAAGATAGGCATTTCAGCTTGAGAAATGTGTTGAAATGTGTTAAAAAACTAAAGTGATCTCAGGACTTTCTGAGAGTGACTGATCATACCTATAAACAGAAGCCAGGGACACCCATGGGGACAGTCACCTATAATGAAGGGATTAAAAGCCAGATGTGTGTTTACTTTCCCAACAAGTGAAAGGAAATCAGTGAGCCCTGGAAACATTATATAAGAGGCAGCAATCAGAATACCAGAAGCCCACACCGGGATTTATGTGCAAGGACTAAATTGGCGCAATTTTGAGACAAACCACTGGCACCGCTTAAAAAAAAATAAAATAAAATTGACCATTAAGTGGGAATTTTAACCCCTTAAATGCTGGAGAGATTTTCAAACCTGGGGCAAACCAAACTACAACATAGGAGAGAAAAAAAGATTGCTCTGATTGAAGTTGGGCTTTTAAGCCTTTGAGTACTCTGGCACTCAAAGGGTTAAGGCATTGAATGCTAGAGGTGTCCAGCTCATTTTAACCCACTGTTTGCTAGAGAGGTCTCCAACACATTGTGAAGCAAAGTATTGACGGCCATTCTAGCATGCAATAGGTTAAAGGATACCTTTCTAGCATTCAATGCATTAAAACCCAATTTCAATCAGTGCAATCTTTTATTCCCACCTATGATGTAGGGGCGGAATAAAAGGGGTTAGAAGTCCTATTTAATAATGAGTTCCAGAGGGGTATCAAACACATTGCACATATAATAGTAGTGTGTACTGATGCTATTTGGAACTTTACACGGTACAATGAGATGAAGCCCTCTTTGGCATTCAGAGCCCTGGTTAAGTCAAAGGAAAGGGAATTTGTATCTGTTCCCTATGTGTGGCTGGTTTGCCCAGAAAGTGATCAAATATCCCTTTAAATTAGGGACACATAAAATGCACACTGCAATACTGACTCCTGAACAGTCCTGTAAAATGTTCATAAGCATCCTGATTTAAAGGGATATGTCATGTGGTCACCTTAGTGCATATGGAGCACTGTTATGTTACATATTGCTGTAACTACTAGGCTACTTGTGCAACATGGTGTCTTTCTGAGGCTGACATACTAAACAGAACTGAAGTAATTCTGGGACAAACCATCTTCACCATAGGGAACAAACTAAAAACAATGTAACCCCTTTAATGCTGCAAAGCAATGCGTAAAAGACCTCACTAGTACTCAAGGAGTTAAAAGTTCAATTTAAATCAATTACACTTTGGAGAATTTGGATTTGTTCCCTATTTGTTCCCTATGTTTCAGTTGGTTTGTTCCAGAATTGCCACATCTCTCTCTCTCGCATAATTTGTCCCAAAAATCATATAGCGATTTTTAACCCATTGAATGCTGCAAGGCAATTCTTATGAGCCCATTCAGGGTATTTAAAACCTAATTTCAGTAAATGGGATCTTTTTTGTCTCCCATTGGGTACTTAGTGTGCCCCAGTAAGTTTCTATGGTTCAGTTCTGGGGCAAATTAAATGCACCACGGGGGTAAAAATGCACATAGATATTAATGAGACTTTTAACCTCTTAAATGCTAGAAAGGTCTCCAGAGCATTTTGCATGCCTCTCTAGCATTCAGTGAGTTAAAGGTCTCATTTAAATCAATGGCAATTTAAGTAACTTGGGTCACTTGGGTGACCCTTATAGTGTAGTTGGTTTGCTCCAGAATTGCTCGATGTCTCGCTCTTTCCCACCCTCTCTCCCTATGGCATAATTCATCCCAGATCTCATATAAATGATGGGAGGCTCTTCTTTAGCACTTTTCTTTCCCCCCAAGCACTGCCCACGTCCCATTGTCGTTTGCTTTACTCACTTAATCTTGGGCTTTCTTTTAAGAAGAGGAGGAGGTGAGAATAGAAAGAGAGGGGGGAGAGAGAGAGAAGGGGGGAAGGTTAGATCGGTGACATCGGCATAGCCAGGAGTCTGATGACAGCAGCAGGCAGTCTTAAGAGTGTAGCGGAGTGAGAGGCAGTCAGTGTTAGGGGGAGTCAGTAGATTTACATTAACCTAGAGAACAGACCTGGGCATCTCTCGCTGGAACCCTATAGTGTATCCAGAGCTCTGCGCTTGACAGCTCTCCATATAGACCACCATATACTGTTGCTTCTGCTGCTGGGGAGCACATAACTTTTCGTGGATTCGTTGCTGCAGACATGGTTATAGGACGGATTGGATGGGAAGTCTACTTCTGACCAAGCCAATCTCTAGAACTCCAGTGTATTACTTTGCTGGTGTGCGATCACAGATGGCGATCCGGGAGCCTAGATCTCACGTGGATGTCTCTCCTGCGTAGCTCACAGTTAAAAGCAGGGGAGTGGGTGATCTTGGGTCTTTGCAAGTAATAAATGATCTGTGGATCGCCACATGTGTGCTGGAATTGGGCTGCGTGGGATCTCTCCAGCACTAACTTTAGATCGCAACATGCTACCTGCATCCCAGCCAGACTCACACAGGACCCTGCATGCTGACTCTGCCCTATCCATTGTAAGGTACCCAGCCTATCTGAACGTACCAAAATAACCATCTCACTGCTTGTCCTGCCAGGTTCCCTTTGGAACTCCTTGTGGATTGTATTTGCTTTTGGATCCCAGGAAAGAAAGAATTGGAGGACGCTGTATAAACCCCAGACTGAAGACCATAAGGGGGAAGCATTACAAGGTTTACTATGCAATTGCGACTGGTTTCTTTGTGTTTTATCATTTTGAACTTCTTGGAATACATTGGCAGCCAGCAGATCCCCAGGGGGAGGCGACATCGGAGAAGTAAGTGTCACTGCTGGTGCGTGCTACCCATTCACCTGTTCTGTGTGTGAGTGAGGGAGCGAGGCTTGTACACTACTAGAAAGAACCGGAGTCACCAACTACACCATGAGTGAGGAATAAAAATCCCCATTGATTGAAAGTGGCCTTTTAAATCAGTGACTGTTAGAGAGATCTCCAACGCACTGTGAAGCAGTATGTCACTGAAGGGGTTAAAAGTCCCAGTTAAAACCCTTTCAGTGCCAGAGAGGTATAAGACGCAAATGCGTTACATATCTCTCTTTTTCACCTATGGTACATTTGGTTTATGCCAAAATGACTCCAGGTGAGGTTATGAACGAAGGTGTGATACCGAGCAGTTAATGTATCTAGTGTGGTTAACGCTCCAGTTTCTGCGTTGCTATGTAGAGTCAATGCACTAACATCTGTCCATTTTGAGATATTAGTGCATATGCTCCACAGACTGACATAAGAATTGGAGAATGTATCTCACTAGAGCAGTTATTTCCTCTGTATCACATGTGTATCACGGTTTAGGCATAGCCACATGTTCTGTATAGTACTTCAAGGTTGTGTCCTTGTGTGGATGGTGCTGAGAGGTGTCTACTGCACAGTAAGTGACACTGAACCTGATGTACAATAAAGAACAGGTTTATGTGTGTGCGCGTATGGGGGGGGGGGGCATGCACAAAAGTGTTATAAATAAGTGATGACTTGTCCAGTCTGATAAAGTCACCACAGTTCCCTTTACTCTACTGAGCATATATAGTAAGATTTCTATAACTTTACCTATATTGGTGTACATGTTCCATAGACTAACACAGGAACTGGAGAGTTTATCACACTTGAGAAGTTCTATACTCTTTATTAACCCTTAGGGTATCTTTCCCCTGGAGTAATTCAGCAGCAAATCAACTGCACCATAGGGAACAAATGATGAATTAAATTGGACTTTGAACTAATTGAATGCTAGAGAGGGTTCCAACACGTTGCAAAGCAATGCCTTTGAAACCTCACTAGAGTTCAAGAGGTCAAAAGCCCCATTTAAATGAATGGAAATTAGGATTTATTAAAAAAAATCGTAATGTGCAGCTGTTTTTCTCCAGAATTGCACCATTTCCTAAAACATCAGGTACGTATTGATGCTGATGGACTATGGTAAGACTAGGCAACCCAGCTGTTGATTACTACAGCTACCATCATCCACTGCCCAACAACTGCAATGCCAGATGTTGCTTGCCCTGTACTTTGGGGAACTGGAACAATTCTGGAGTCAAACACCGACACCATAGGTACAAACACAAATAAATCGAATTCTCATTGCTTAACCCTATGAGTACCAAAGGGGTACGCAGCGCAATGCGTTGCGTTCCGCTATGGCACTCAAAGGGTTAAAATTTGATTGTTTCTATTATTTCTATTTTTTTACCCCTTGAATGCTAGAGGTCTCCAAAGCATTGCATCCCAGGCATTCAAAAGGTTAAAAGACTAATTTAAGTCAGCGGGAATTGTAACTTTTTGCCTATGGTGCTTTTAGCTTGATCCAGAATTGCTCTTCTGTTTGATTGTGCAATAGAAAGCATGACCATACGCCATACAATAGGCTGATCAGACGTTCACTTTAAATGGGAACACTTATGAAAAATCATAGTATGAGGCTGTTTTGGGCGCAGTGCAACCCCGTAAAATGCTTATTACATATGTGTCCCCAGTAAACGAGGAGGATTGGCCAACAAGTCCTAGAAGATTAGACCCTAGTACACATAATGCAATCCACAAAATTACCCGAAAGTCAAGAGAAATCCCCCATAGCGAGAACTGCTTACCCATACCACATGGGTTCCAGTATGCAGATCTGTCTAGTAGTGGTGGGGGTTACAAGAGCGCACATTATCTATCATCTATCTATCGATTTATCTATCTGTCGATCTAACTATCTATATATTTATGTCTCATCTATTTATACAGTGTACTTAGTTTACTCTTCTTAGTTTTAAAACATTTTTAAAAGAGAATTAAAAGATTAACATATGTATAACATACTGCAGCTTTAAGAAACTTCTATATATATAACCTATTGGATGCTATAGAAAAAAAGAGGTTTGCCCACTTTCTAATAGGTCATTCTTCTTAGACGTTTTAGAAAAGTTCTACCACTGAGTCTGTTACAGAAATATTACACAAATATCTGCTTTGGTAATTGGAAAAAAAATGAGGATTAAAGTAAAGTAAATTCAGGACATATGTATGGTTAAACACTACAAAATATTTCATTTAGACAGCACATTTTTTTATTTATTGGTCATCCACATTTTCTGTTGTAGTTCCCCGTTAGAATAAAATTATTTTATGGCAATGTTATTTTTATTATTGTAAATGTAGACTGGATGAGGGATTTTCATTAGTCTAAACATTTCAGCACGCAGTAAAATAGTCTAACGGAGTTCCAGTTGGGATCATGTAAATAAGCTTTTTAGGGTACTAAGTGTATTTCTATATAGTTCTTCCATCTAGGCATATTTCTGGACGCGGATGACATATCACAACGCGTTGCGCTCACCCCTGGCACTCTACGGGTTAATCTATGCGTGCCAGTGGGGTTGTTCCTCGCATTGCAAAGCACAGCTTCAATCCCCCCTCTGGCACTCAAAGGGCTCAAGCAAATCCACATGTCCTTAACCCCTTGGAATGCTAAGAAGTCTCCAAAGACCTCGCGTATCCAAGGGGTTAATAGTAACGTGTAAGATATCTTAGCAAGTAAATGCAGATGTCATTAACACATTGAATACCCGAGAAGTCTCCAACGCAATACGATGGAGACATGTCTGGTATCTAAGGGGTTAATAGTATTATGTAAGAGATCTTAGCAAGGAAATGCAGATGTACTTAACACATTGAATGCTTGAGAAGTCTCAAAGCAATACGGTGGAGACCCGTCTAGCATCCAAGGGGTTAACAAGAGCATTAGGAGCAGGTACCAAGGCTGAAAGGATTGGACTGGCTTGAAATGTCTATTTTATTTGAAACCCTGCACTCCTCTTATCAGTTACAGATGGGGTTTTTCTTTGTCTTGTTTTGACTGGGCTGGTTAATAAGGGAAACATATACAGTTTCACCTTATGACCGATGGATCTATGCAATTTAAACTCAGATTAAGCTACACAGACCACACCAGTGGCAGACAGTGCTAGGAGAAAGCAAGGGGTGGTATATATATATAGACACCTCTGTCAGGATCTGCTGACTTCTCACTTCAAGCATTTCATGTCTGTGCATCCAACTCACAAACCCATATTTATTTAGTTTTAAAGTAACAGTCAGCCTCTATTTACATGTTACACATTCTGCTATAGTGCATAACTACTTAAGTCACATTGCTTATACGTTTTATTGTTATTTAGAAATCTTCATTTATTTTTTTACACTCCCTAACAAAGCGCTCACTGCATTTCTGTTTCCAGAAAACTTTCTGACTGGGATTGTGATAGCAGGGACAGTGATAGAATGTTGAACACATCATACAGCAGGAAAGCCTGTCTCCACTTCATCATACAAAGTATGCAGCAAGGGTATTGTTACATTGTACCACTACCCCTGCTTTCATAGTGCCTGACACTGAAACCTAAAGGATAGGTTAATTTTGACGTTACAAATGATGTACTTACAGAATATGATAAGTCAAAAAGAGACTGAGTGTCAGTTTAACCCTTTGAGTGTCAGAGAGGTACCTAACGCATTGAAACTCAATGCGTTGGATACCTCTCTGGCTCTCGAAGGGTTAAACTAAAGTAGCATAGGAAGGCTATAACAAATAATTACTTATGTGATTAGGACACATTCTTGCAGTTTGGCCATTCCTAGACATGCCTGGGGCTCAGATTAAGTATGTTAATATCCAAAATCTCCACCACCAATAAACACCTTATTGTAATGTGTCTGCCTCTGCTAATAGACATGTCTGCTTGGGAACAGTTCTAAGGAAAGCTGAAGAGGAGCTATTCTGGAGCAAACCAGCTGCACCATAGGGGACAAATGAAAATTGCCATTGATTTACATAGGGCTTTGAACTCCTTGAATGCTACAGACAGGTCTCCAACACATGGCTTCACTATTCACTGGATACCTCTCTAGCGTTCAATGCATTAAAATCCCCATTTGAATCAGTAGGTATTTGGAGAATTTTCATCTGCTCCCCCCCCCCCCCCCCCCGCATTGTGCAGTTGGCTTGTCCCAGAGCTGTTCTTCTTCAGCTTCCTCTTTATGAAGCACACACAATATACATATAGAAGTGCACAGTGTAGAGTTTTGGCAGTCCAAGAGTTAAGTGTATTTGCTCAGAACATCTTGGTGATCACTGGTAATTAGTTTGTAATTGGAATGTCTCTCTCCTCCCTTGCAAATCCCATTACAAACTAAATCATTGCATGAATGCCTCTGAAGTTCCCTGACTTTATCCAGGATACCCATACATACAAGATGTTTGCACTTATCCCATAACATATATACTTTCTGGATATCTGACTTAGTTCTGGAGGACTTCTTGACACACCCTTTGCCTGCTGGGGAGATCTGGAGAGTATTAGTTGTCCAGCAGTTCAGTTTCAAATTCTGAGGTCTTTCATAATACAAATGAGAACATTTTCCATCTCGGAGATCATTGACGGTGTATGTCATAGAGAATCTGCCCCACAGAGCTTGCAATCTTTTCCTTTTTTTACTACTTAGTACATAAAGCATAAGGAGATATTTTGAGGAGTGTACACATACTGTTACTTGTTAAAACAGGCACCTACGTCTAAGTAACATCACTTTACTAAGCTACATATATAAATGTTCGCCTTATGCCAATTAACCCTCTGAGTGCCAAAGGGGTAGACAATACATTTCAAAGCAATGTGTTGCACACCCCTCTGTCGCTCAAAGGGTTAACCCAAGAGAAGGGTAGTGGGACAGTCTGTGGGCTTTTCAGTGTGTTATTTTCCTGTACATTGTGTTTAACATCAGGTAATAACAGAGGAAATGGATAGTACTGCTTAATACTGGACTATATATATGAGAAATGTTTTATTCAGAAGAAACTGCAGCTCTTGCTTGTATTTTGTTGGGTCAAATGCTCCATTGCCTGTAATTTTACAGTGATTCTCTCGCTGCAGTAGCCTTGAGTCAGCTCTGGTTAGTTGACCATAAATCTCATAGGATGGTATAGCAACAGCACCACTGTAAACGTTCCGGCTATCGAGGTACTGCACCCAAAAGTACAAGTTTGAGTTGCAATAACTTTTGAATAAAATATTTCTCAACAGTGGGAGTGCCCTTGTTTTACTTAGCAGGATCAACTCTGTAGTGTGTATTTTCTCAAAATTAGGCCTTACTTTTAATATATCAACAATGATAGCATGCATACGCCATTTTGTACTACAGTGATTATACTGTCTGGTATATACCCTAATTTGCAGCCAGCTTGTGAGGATAATTCCAATGGAATTGCACTGGAGGATTCATAGTTTCAACCTAATGTTACTTGACTTAGGACATAAGTAATTGACTCAGGAAAGGAACCAGAATTCCCTGCTTCAGGCATTGGTGTGTATGCATCAAGACTAAAACCTTTACAGCTGATGCACTAAAAAGGAATGGAGCAATTTTAAGGCAAGCCAGCTGCATCATGGGGACCAACAAACATTTGCCAAATCCCCACTGAATTAAATGGTGCACTAAACCTTACATTTTAGAGAGGTCTTCAACACATTGCTTGTTCCCCATTTAAAACAATGGGACTTTTTATTTGTGAAACTGGTTTTCTGCAGACTTGTTCCACTTCTTGCTAATACATCAGCTTCAGTATATGTGGAGCAAGATAGATGCACATTAAATAATGAACAAAATCTACCACTGAAATGAATGAGAGTTTTATTTGATCTAAATGGTGCATCTGTTTTGCTCATCATTCCCTAAACATTTGAATTGATATGTACATTCTGGTGTCATTGATACCAATTGCACCACTGCCTATAATCAAGGCTAAAATTAGTATTTATTATTTATATATAAAATAACAACGTATTGCAAAGTTCATGTTTCTGCCTTTGTTTGATAAAAATGTCTAGTCATATTGTTGCTGAAAGGTTCTCATTAATGTCACCACGGATGGTTTTTCAGACAAATTGCTGTTCATTCACAACATGTAAATTTAAAGTGACACTCAACATCCTTTTTTTGACTTTACATATTTTGCAAGTGCAACAGTGTAAAAAAGATACAATGTAAAACGTGATCATTGAGACAATGTAGAAAAATCAGTTCTACAACAGAGAACACAGTGCTGCAGGGATCTTGGAATATTCTATAAATTGCATTGCATTGATAGTCCCTGACAGAGAGCTCTCTTGAAACAGATCTAGGTAGGTCAAGCTCAATTTTGATATCGATAAAGGCATGCTGCAGGTGCCAGTGTGTTGGCATTTGTACGTTAGTATGTAAATAAACCTATTCATTTTTGTACGAGTTCTGAGTGCCATGGGTTACAACTGTGCTGCAATAGTTCCAATGTAACCATGCAACATGTATTTTTGTATGTGTTCAGTTTTAAAGGAGTGATATGGCAGCTCTACTTAGGCATGAGCAACCAGCTACTCTCCAGCTGTTTCTTGAACTAAGATGCCCATTATTCTCTGCTCTCCAAGAACCATAAACTTCTTGCATTCAAGTGGGGATCTGCCTCCCTCCTCACCTTAGAGCTATGTAAAAAGCATTTATCTCACCAGCTTCTATTCTTGTATAAGGACACATTTAAAGATAAAAACCAGTAATACAGATTTTACCTGAAAAGGTTACATTTTTGACCAATCCATACTCAAAACGATAGTCTTGTAACATATCACCCTTTTACAGTGACATTTAGTTGTAAAGGATCTTCATGGCTCGCCAAAGGTGTTATTGCAGGAAGGTCCATGTGTTATCCTGACTTTGGTTTCCAAAACTACCTTCAGCTCAGCAAGAGACCTCTGTAAGTTTCAGTCAAACTGCTTACAGATGCTGTATGGAGGGTGGAAAGTGTCTGCCTGAGTGAAGACGTGCCCTCTGGCAGGCAAAAACAACATGCGTCTTTTAGCTTTTACTAACTGATCAGATCAACAGACCTCTCCTTATTAAAGCATTTGTAGCAGCAATGTAATGTAATGGATATAACTTATGTGCCAAGCTGATAAGTTAAACAAGGTTTGGATATGTTGTGTTACAAAGTGGCTGTAAATAATCTGGTATGCCTGGGGAGGATGTATAATGTAATAAAACCCATTTGCCCTAGATGTCCACTGATTGTTACAAACTTTTTTAACTCAATACTTTTGTATACCTTAAAATAGTCTTGTAAGCTAACTACACAATAATTAATGTAAAGTGGAAGTCAGAGATGCTCAGCTAGGAACGAGCCTGCAATACAAATTTGCAGGCTCTATAGGAATGGGGTCCTACCCAGAGTGCAGTCTCTTTTAGCCCACTAGTGCCTTTCACAGAGAGGAAATATTCTAAAGCATATCATATTGGTCCTGCCATTACAGCAATCCAACCACGAAATGCCAGGCAATTCCTCTCTGAACAAGAGAAGCATCCAACCCCAGACGTACGTTTCGGCCTTGCTGGGCCTCGTCAGTGAGGTGAAGCTGATCTCTCTAGGCACTGTGAGCAAGGGGTCCAGTGCTGGATTCCCCTATTACCCTTGAGGTGGCAAATCTGAAGGGTAATTTCCATATGTAAAGTGGAAGTCAGAGACACTCAACTAGGAACGAGCCTGCAATACATATAACATACACAATAATTAAAGGGATAGTAATGCTTAATAATTACTAATCTCTATATTGCAGTCATGTTAAAAATAAATGAATTGCCCCCAGTGTCATCTCTCAAACCTTTATGATGTGAGAGATAATCACTCCTAAAGTTCCCCCCCTCCCCCGAAGTCAGCGTTGTGGCTGATTGAAGGGAAATCTGGTCTTACGATCATCAGGCGGCTCTGCAGCAGAGCCGAGATTGCGTTAATGAAAAAAAAATCTTTCACTAAAACGTTTTTTTACGTGTGCTTGCAACTTTAGGCGCGATTATCTCTCAAACCATAAAGGTTTGAGAGATGACAATGGGGGCAATTAATTTCTGTTTTAACATGACTGCAATATAGGGAATAGTAATTTTTAAGTATTACTATCCCTTTAATGCAACTACAGGGAAATGGGCAGCTTAGACCAGGGGTAGGCAACCTTTGGCTCTCAAGCTGTTGGGGAATACAACTCCCATCATTTCCACTAGTCCTTCACTGGATGGGACGATGGAAGTTGCACTTCTCAAAAGCTGGAGAGCCAAATGTTGTCTAACACTGACCTACATGGTTAACCCTTTGCATGCTTCAGAATGCCTTGGAGATATTTTGGAACTGTGCAAAACATATAGAGAGTTAACCTGAAGAACTCAAGCAATTTTGGGGCAAACTAAACTGCATACTGGGCAGAAATAAACATGCTCATTGACGTAACCCTTTTAGCGTCAGTGGGATTCCCAATGCAAAGCAATATGTGGGGTACCTTTCTGACACTCAAAGTGTTAAGGCAGGGGCATCCAAAGTGCAGCCCATGGGCCAAATGCGCCTCTCCTGGCTCCATGGTGCAGCCTCCTGAGACTTTTAAAAAACATTGTTTATAGCTAATTAACTAGCCCACATGAACTAGTAGGCCGGTAAGACTAATTTCGTATTTGCCAGTACAGTACAGTTCAAGAATAAATGTCTGTTAAATATCAGTATTGTCACTGACTTGAAGTAAATAAATCAATGTTCTTGAATGCGGCCCTCACACTCATGGCTTTCTGATCATGTGGCCCGTAACTGAAAAAATGTGGATGCCCCTAGTTTAAGGGCTTTTAACTTTATGAATGTTAGCGAGATCTTTAACCAGTTCCGGCACTTAAGGACCATTATTGTTATTTATTTTATTGGCACAATCGGATTCAGGGCTCCCTGAACAGTATGCAGCCGATTGGGGAGCCCTGAAATCCATGATATACCAGGATTGTCACGCCTCCTTTAGGGAAGTTTTCCCGTGACGGTCCTGGCACATCATGGGTCCTTAACCCTTTTAATGGCAGAGAGGTACATAACACATTGCAAAGCAATGCGTTGCGTACCCCTATAGCACTTAAAAGGTTAAGGGGCTAATGCATCACAAAGCAAAGTTTTGGTAACTTTTGTAGTATTTAAAGGATTTAATGCTCCATTTAAATCACTGGGAATGTGGGGATTTGTATTTGTTCACCTGATAGTTGGTTCAGTGCAGAATTGCTCTAATTCTTCTTATCGAATCAGCCACATACTGTAATAACACTGAAACTTAAAGATTTACACCCCTCCCTAATAAATGTTTATATAGTGCAGCTAGTTTACCCATAATTATAAATAACTGTTTTTCCCTCTAAATGGTCCAGCACCTGCTTATGGTCTTTGCATATTTAAATGGCCACTTTCCTAGTGGGGTATCTGAAGCCTGCCATCAGGGCTGAATATATATCTCAGGTGCCCCTAGGCAATGAACTCTAGGTACCCATAGCTGTACATATGGCCACACCCTCATATCTCACATGAACCCTCCCCCAGTCCTATCCACAGTTTCCTGGCACAGAAAATACCCTTGGTCTATAAAATTCAAGAATTAAAAAAGCTTTAACTCCTTTGATGCTGGAAAGATCTCCAATGCATTTCTCCACAATCTCGCTAGCATTCAACGGGTTAGCTAATAAATAGTAATAGTACATTAGTATAACTAGTGCAAGGCTACTGAGATTGCTGTGGCCACATTCACCATTAAGAAAGTGGGTGAGTCCAGCACAATTGAGGCACCCCTTGAAAACTGGAGCTCTAGGTAGCTGCCTACTGTACGTACTGGAAAATCCTGCCCTGCCTGCCATAGATACACACCCAGGCTATGTAAAAGCTACACTCAATGGAAACAGGAGCAGAAATCGTTCTTTTCCATTAACCTGTTATAGGGGTGTCAGTCAGAAGATATGCACCGCGTGAGACTGATGTACTATGTAAAAAAATAGACGAGCAATTCTGAAATGAACCAACTGCACATAGGCAATAAATAAAAATCCACATGGACATATATGGGGTGTATAATTTACTTTCCAGATTCAAAGATTAGTATAAAATCAGGACAATGAATGAAACAGTAACAGTGTTTTATGTGACAGACCTTATAGATCTCAGAGAGAGAGGGGTTAGGAGACATTTGTTTTGTACATTGCCTCAGTGAGTCCCTGACCCCTAAAGCTTGCAGTCTAATATTGGTTCCAGAGAAGAAAGGTATTTGTATAAGTAGCTAACATGGGATTAAATCCTGGATTTAGTGAGGTGGATGTCCTAAGACAGTGATTCAATTCTGGGGAAAAACCAGATCCACCTCAGGAGACCAGTAAAAAAATCCAATTAATTTAAATGGGGTGTTTAACCCTTTGAGCACCAAGGGGGTGACACTTCATTGTGTAACCCTCTGGCATTCAGTGGGTTAAATGCTTGAAAGCTAGGAGGCCTCCAACGCATTGCTAAGCAGTGTGTTAGAGCTGTTGCTAGCATAAGAGGATCAAACCTCCATTTAAATGAGTGGGAATTGCAGGACTAGTTATGTTGCCCCCATGGTGTAATTAGTTTGCTCCAGAATGACACCAGTTCTGCTTTGGACATTAACCTCACTGAGGCGGCGTACTAAGAAAATGACGCTATTCAGGTGCAAGATAGGTAATAAATAACATTTCATTTAACTTCGTGAATGGTACATCTTCAGCTCATTGGGAAGCAATAAGTTAGACGCCTCTCTAGCATTCAAGGAGTTAAAAATTCCTATTTAAATCAATGGAAATTTGTTTCCTACAGTACATTGCATTGCTTTGAAATGCATTGCACATCTCCATGGCACTGAAAGGGTTAACCAGTCATACCACTCCCTCTCAGTGGGAGACCATGGCCCCCAGAGTTGTGTTCCATGTAACCGTTTACTGCAGTGCATTGTGGGACCCTCAGACAGTGAAAAGGTTTAAAGATAATCTTGAGTTTATGTGAAACAAACATCTGAGAGTGGGTGAGGAAAGTTTTACTCATCCGCCAGTGATATAATAAACAATTTTATGATCTATCTTGATTGGTAGAAAAGAAAGTTATGTTGGAAGGTGTCATGTTTCAAAGTAAATAAATAGTTTGAAATATTGTGATTGGGGTTGAGCTGCACATCACTAGGAATCTATCTAGGCAATTAAGAGGGGGTGTATAGAAACAATTCACTTAAAAATGTATTTAATAAACATGATTATTAAAACAATTCTATCAGACGTACCAGTTAATGTTGGGAAGTCTTTGGATTGCTAAAGTGTTGCAGCATTGATCTACGCAGATGCACGAGTTTTGTATATCAGAGAATTACTTTAATATTAACAACTTGGATGCAAGAATCTTCCCCAACCCGTTGCTTTACAATGAGTTGGATATATATTTAACTCCCATATCATTAAGAAGCAAATTAGCAATTTTAGCTGCAAAATAAAGATGAAACAATATGGCCTTGTTCAGCCAGCTAAAGAGGTGCAGTTCTGGAGCATACCAACCCCACCAGTCTGGGGAAATGAAAATCTGAATTCAGTAGAATGTTCTCTTTTTTTTACCCCTTGAATGCTAGAGAGGTCTCCAATTGTTTATTTTACAAAGCTTTGGATACCTCTCTTGCATTCGAGAGGTTAATCCATTAGGAATTTGTAGAATTTTCATTTCCTCCCATGGTGCAGTTGGTTTGTTCCAGAATTGCACCTCATTAGCTCAATGAATAATTTTTGGTGTTTATTAATGTTTCAAACATCTATAGATTTGGGATCTGTATAGGAATATTGGGAAGGTAGGTTAAAACCAAATATCCTTCCCCCATAACAAGGGGTTGCAGGGAACTGGAAAGTAATAAGCTGTAGTTAGCACTGGCAGAATATAAGAATTAGACAACTATTTGGTGCTGCTGTGGTATTGTAAGGCAGGGAATCTCAGCAGTGGGCAACATGTAGCTCACCAGCTGTACTTAGACTTCAACTCATATTATCCTCCAAGTTGTAATACAACAACTGAAGAGCAAATGCTATATTCCTTGACCCTCTGAGAGCCAGAAAGGTAGCCAATGCATTGCAATGCATTGGCTACCTCTCTGGTACTCAAAGGGTTAAAGAAACACAGAGGCTGATGTACTAAGAGGAACTGGAGTAATTCTGGTTCAAAACAACATCATAGCTGACACACAAAAATCACCCTAAATCTAAAGGGGCAGTGCCCCTTTAAATTACCTTAATAAATGCAACATTGGGGAGCTCATCTCTGATACCCATAACTATCCTTATAAACTTAAAAAATAGCATTTAAAAAAAAAAATTCACCAATTTGTGAATATATCCAGCTGGTTTCCTCTTCATTCTAACCATTTATCCTTTAAAATATCCAAACTCAAACGCCAACCCCACAGAGAGTTAGACAGACAGAGATCTAAAAGTCTGTCCATTGCCATAGCAACACAAGAAGTTTGTGACACTGTTTTTTTTTTTAGATTTTATGTTAATAAGTGGTATTAGGACAAAAAAAACAGTTCTCTTGTATTTTCTCCCGTTAACATGCTACTATAATTATCTCTATGTAGTCCTAGGAGGCACTGCTCCTTTAAATGGGTATTTTAATCCTATGATTGTTAACAAGATCTCTAAAGCAATGCTTTGCAATGCACTGGAAACATCTCTAGTACTGAAGTGGTTAAAATCTTAGGGAATTTGTGGAATTTCTATTTCTTCTCTACTGTTCAGCTAGTCTGATCTAGAATTACTCCAGGTCCTCTTAGTATATTGGCTTCAATGCTGCTGTGTGAAAGACAGAGGTCACTATACTAAGAAACGTGGTGCAATTCTAGAGCAAATCAAGGGTCCCTTAGTGAAAAAATTCCAAAAGATCTCAGTGATTTAACCCTTTGAGTGCAGAGGGGTACGCAATGCATTGCGTATCCCTCTGGCACTCAAAAGTTTAAAAGGGGATTTCAACCCCTTAAATGCAAGTGAAGTCTTCAGTGCATTGCTTCACAATGCACTGGAGCTCTCTCTAGCATTCAAATGGTTAAAAGCCTAGTTCAAAGCAACGGGAATCATTATTTGTTATTTAAGTTGGAGATGGTTTGGCCCTGATTTGCGCTACTTTTTATTACATCAAAATTATGCACCATTCACAGATGTAAATGCATCTGCACTTAGATGAGCTTAATTATTTCATATATTGTTTTTTGTGCAACCTGGGGGAAGCAATTTCTCTTTGCATTTACCTTCCTGTTGTGTCTTGAACAGTAGATTACAGCCTCTTGACCAGGATATGAGGAGTGCAGAGTTAAACTGCTTCCCCCTAAACCTGCGTGTGTGGTTTTTGTGTTCCTTTATGTAGATAGCTCCCATGCCATAAAAAGTAAGTAGATGAGCAATTCTGACACAAACCAAGTAAACCATAGAAGGAGAATAAAACATCCCACTGATTGCCCCTATGACTCAGTTGGCTTGCTACAGAACTGATTCTCTTTCGCTTGTACACAATTCTATTTATCTATATTTTAGTTTCCAAAACATCATAAATATCATTGTGTTTTTAATATATATTACACTTTATAATTGTTTTAACAAGGTTTTTTTTTAAATGTCAGAGGAGTGAGCAAGCCATTGCGCCACAAAGCATTGCACATGCCTCTGGCACTCACAGGGTTCAACTTGTAGCCTGCAAAGAGGTCTTATGGTTCAACATTCTATTATGTTGAACTAGAAAGATGGCCCTAATCACAAAATAATAATTTGGACAGCTTTGCTCTTTTGGGCAGGACCAGTGCCTATACAATTTTACCTATAACAAACATAATGTATTGTTTTGGCAGATAATAGTTTATCAAATAATGCTTTGGATTCAGGGGCAGATTTACATCTCAGGAGCCTGTAGGCACAGAAATCTGAAGCGCCCCCCATTTCCACAATGCTCCAAACCTACATATTTCCCTCACATTGCCCCATCATCTCAACATTGCCCCCATCAACTCCATATTGCCCCCCCATCAGCTCCACACTGCCCTCATCAGCTCCACATTGCCCTTATATTGCCCTGTCATCTCCACATTGCCCCCATCAGCTCCACATTGCCCTCACATTGCCCCCCATCAGTTCTACATTGCCCCCCATCAGCTTGACATTGCCCCCATCAGCTCCACATTAAGCCTAACATTCTCTCCCCCCCATCCATTTCCCCTCTCCCTGTTGGTCCAGTGGCAGGAGAGAGCTGTGCTTCTGCACAGACCTGTAGCTGCTGGAGCTCCTGCGCAGTCTTCTCTTTAGTAATGCAGAGCACTGGGAGATGATGTCATCTCCCAGCGCTCTGCATTACTAAAGAGCTGGGGGAGCTCAGCAGATACAGGTCTGTGAGGCACAGACCTTACCATGCAGCCGGTGGAGCAGCGCTGTACGCCACACCACTTAAAAAAAAAATCAAAATAAAATATGTCGATTGCTATGGCAGGCACCCCTCTGTAGGGTACGCCTGTAGGCAGATACTCTGCCTTATGGAAAATCCAGCTGTGTCTCAATTGTAAAAATTGCTGTAACACTGTCTACCACCTTATAAGCACCAGGACCCAAGATAAAACTTTTACATGTACTCAATTCTATGGGTTTTAGTACCCTCTAGTGGCAGCTTTTGGAAGTGGAAACAGCTATGGTGCAGTTTGGAGAGTTGGCACAACAATGCAGCTTGGATTTATGACTCTCAGGCATTTTGTTCCAGTTGTATTAATGCTCATTCCAGAATTGAATTGTTTGTTGTTTTCTGTGTGTGATATAAATATATAAACATGGCAAACCAACAGCACTATAGGAATAAAAAAATACTTTGAATTAATTGGGGCTTTTAACTTCCTGAATACTAGGAGTGTCACAAGCTTTGCAATGTGTTAGAGGACTCTGCAGCATTCAAAGGGTTAAAAACTGCATCTCAACAGGGGGCTGCATAATTTTTATGTTCCTTGTGGTGCATTTGGAATACTCCAGAATCTTTAACTTTCTACTTAATACTCCTGTGTAAATGATCCTTTTTGATAACTCCTAAAATTCCTCTGGATCCTAAAAAATTCTGATCAACTCCAAGTTTTGTCCACCCCTCAGTATATCAGTGTGGACTTGCATTATAACTCTTTCAGTGCCAGAGCAGTATCCAACTTATTGCGCTGCAATTCATTGGATACGTCCCTGGAACTGAAAGGGTACAGGAATGAGGAAAAAAAATAGGTTTGGGCTAATCGTTAGGGCAGGGGAACAAAATACATTACATTTTGTGCATAATCCATCGTTTATTCCAGGTCTCCAATTCATTTTTCTATATGCCACTATGAACGCATTTACTTTGTAGTAAATCAGAACATTCTGAGCAGATAGTACATTAGCAGAGCAGACACCCAATGCAAGGATAAGATCAGCTCTTCTGGCCACTCCCACTGTGCTGAGTTGTGGGTGTGGCCAACATAATCCCAACAACCCTGCACCAGATACCAGATGTGAGATGCACTTAAATTTGATAAGGGCCCAGTTTTGCAATATTGTGACATGTTGGATCTGAATCCATCTCATAGCATGCTTGCACTAATCTGTCTTTGTGATCTTATCTCTGTGATTAAGTCTCAAATACGCCTACATAGCCATGCCTTCTGCATGCCTCATTGCATTTACAATGTTTCATTGTCCTTCATCATTGACTTAATTGCACATATTAATCTGACTTAAAGAGCAGTTTTCCTGAGGGAGTGTGTATATGTTAATGTGACTATTTGACACACTCATTAAACTCCAAAGCTGGCTATGGTGTCAGAAATCACAAAATTCCCTCCCTGATGCTGGTGATTGGATCTTTTTCATGGTTTTCTATGCAGGCTTATAGCAATTTCTTACTATCAATTATAATAATCTATTATCAATCCTATAAGTAAAGAGTGGGTGCCATAGGCCCAAAACAGGTCTTAGGTGCAGGGCCGGCGCCACCTATAGGCGAGGTAGGCACCTGCCTAGGGCGCACATATACTGGGGCGCAGGGCACAGCCGCACGCACCTTGGAGTCTGCTGTGTGGTGAAGACACTGAAGAGAGTTTCTTCACCACACAGCAGCCAACAAGGTGCAGCAGCGAGTGGCTCTGCTCCCCCAGTAGATGTGCACCTGAAAGAGGAGCTGCCAAAATGAGGTAAAAGAAAGAAGAAGCAGCAGCAATGGAGGAGGGATACAATGATATCTACAGGATCTATGCAGAGAGAGATAGGGTTGTGAGTCACTGATATAGGGTGAAAATATAAAAGAAATGGAGTTTCTTTTAAAGAAAGAGAAGTCAGTAAGAAAGAGAACGGAAAGGAAAAATAGCTTAAACCTTTGGGTGCCAGAAGGGTGGGCAATGTACTCTGCTGACAAACGATAGAGACAGTGGGTGTGTAAACAGGAGGGGAGAGAGGAATGAAATGAAGGACCTGGAAGAGAAGTGTGTGAAAGGAAAACTATAGAAGGCAAGGAGTGAGAAAAAGGTAGTAAAAGGCAAGCGGAGCCAAGGGGTGCAAGGAGCACAGAGCCAAGGGGTGTAAGGTGTAGTGTTGAGCGAGCGTGCTCGGCCGATGCTCGGATCGGCTCGAGCATCGCTCTGCTCGGCACATGGCGGTACTCGTCGAGTACCGCCATGTGCTCGCCCGCCATGTTCGGGTGGCGGGGATCTGTGCCGGAAGAGGCACAGATCTGAAGACGCTCCGCTGGACCACCAGGGACTGGAGGTACGGGGGCATTGCGGAGATGAAGGGGGCATTGCGGAGATGAAGGGGGACATTGTGGAAGAGGGGCATAGCGGAGATGAAGGGGGACATTGTGGAAGAGGGGCATAGCGGAGATGAAGGGGGACATTGCGGAGATGAAGGGGGCATTCGGAGATGAAGGGGGCATATCGGAGATGAAGGGGGGCATTGACCAGGCACCCTCCCCTCATCAGAGCAGGGGGTGCCTGGTGTAATGCTCGTGTCGCCCCATGCATTTCAATGGGGCTCGGGTGCTCGGCCGAGCACTCGAGCCTCAGGGGGTGCTCGGTCAGAGCACCCGAGCACCCGAGCATCAGGGTGCTCACTCAACACTAGTAAGGTGTACAGAGCCAAGGGGTGCAAGGTATACAGAGCCAAGGGGTGCAAGGAGCACAGAGCCAAGGGGTGTAAGGTGTACAGAGCCAAGGAGTGCAAGGTGTACAGAGCCACTGGTGAATAAAGAGGCTGCTGCTGTTTTTAGAAACTGAGGAGAGAGAGGCGCAGCCAAGGGGGCGGCAAAATGAGGTTTTGCCTAGGGTGGCAAAAATCCTTGCACACAGGTGTGTGTGTAGGCAAACTGTCTTCATATATGTTCTGAAGTTGTGGAATATGTAAAGTCAGAATGTAGGTTGGCTGTCTATGCAGACCAACCAGTACAATGCATTGGCACCTTTAAAACCATATGCTAATGATCAATGTCTCTCCCTCCCTTCCCTTGCATACCTAATTATTAGTGTACCAGTGTAGAAGCCCATGTACACGGGCCAAGGTCCGGGTGATGTTAAGAGGCCGATCCTGCTCTGCGTCCTGGTGCCGACGCAGTCATGCACTGTAGAGACTACACGAAAAGCACAGAATGCTCCCAGCACAGAACTCCCAACATTCCTACACCTCCCAGAATTCTGTGCATTAGGGCAGTCTCTACTGCGCATGACGGCTTCTGACAAACATCCTAGCGAATTATTATATAGGATATGGCACAGTGTTTCTCATTCTCCGAGGGGAAGATTTCTCATCATATCCCTAAAACGAATTCGTAACTTAAACCTTATTGCATTTCCCTCTATGTCTTATCCATGTTCTGGCCAGTGTATTTAACACTTGGATGCTGCAGTGTTTTCCTTTACACTGGTTCCCAAAGTATTGAGACCTCTCTAGTAATCAATGGGTTAGACTTTTTATATATATTATAGCATTTGCATTTGTTTGTCAGGCAACAGTGGATGGGGCAGGAGGTGGGATCACATAATAGATGTGGGTGTGGTTATGGGCAACTTGGGTGCTTTTGCTTAGGAATTCCTAATATAAAATCCAGCCCAGGCCTTAGAGCTTATTTCTTAGCTTAGTAAATTTTGACCATTGCAACAAAACGTATAGGGTGTATTATAAAAGCCACTCATGAAACGTTTAGCATTAAATGCTCTGTTGAATCATTCCAAGATAATATCATACTAGAGCAGGACTATACAACATTTGATTCTCCAGCTGCTGGGGACTAAAACCCCCATCATGCCCCACCAAACATCGGCTGGTGGAGCGTGATAGGAGTTACAGTATCTAATAGATGGAGAGTCAGAGATTGCCTTCTCCTTCTCTGTACATATCTCAAAATTAAAATTAGTTGCACAGGTTGCTAAACTTTCCATTTAACCTTTGAATGCCAGAGAGGTAGCCAATGCATGGAGAAGCAATGTATTGGACACCCCTCTGGCACGCAAAGGGTTAAATTGTTTTTACAGAGATCCATTACAGATCTGCCTTGAGCATCACATTTAAATACACATCCAACCACATTGGTGTCAGAGAGTTTAAGTTAGGGATTCAATTCCTATTTAAGTATACTTTTTCATAAAATAAAGCATGTTTGCCAAGTAATGATCTGTTTCAAATTATATCTGTGATATGTTCAGTTAGCAAAAGAAGTCACACGTGGGCTGAATTTGCTGTTATGTAAGCCATTTAATCAAACAGTTGGAGAGTAAATGACACTGTTGAATAGGTTTTAGTGATCTACACACTTGGGGATGTGTGGATTAAATGGCTTTTAGTTATGCTGCGTAAAAAACAATGCAGCAGTGATGACACTGGTCAGCTATGTTATAAATAACTACAGGGGATTTGATCTCAATGTGCTTTGTTCTCATCCAGCAGAAGAGTTCTACCTAAAAAATATAGTGACATTTTATTCAGCGTGATCATCTCGTCTTACTTTTAACCCTTTGAGTGCCAGAGAGGTACGCAACGCATTGCTTTGCAATGCATTGGGTACCCCTCTGGCATTCAAAGGGTTAATAAGAGGTTAAGGTGAATTATTTCAACCCTTTGAGTGTCGGAGGGGTGTGCAAGGCAATGTGAAGCAATGTGTTTCACCCCTCTCTGGCACTCAAAGGGTTAAAGGTGAAATAACCATTACAACAAGCAGGCATTCGTATTATTAACCCTCTGGTCTTGTTCACAAAGGTGATGTCTAGGAGATAAAAGAACAGCCACATTTTTATCTCTAATGTCCTGTCCTCTGTGTCTCCCTCCCCGAGAGCCAAATGGAGAGGGAGCATGCACATGAATGCAGCTGGCTATGCCACGTAGGCATCAGTATTACTTAATTGGCTGACATTCACATGGCCCGGCCTGTGATTGGATCATTATGAAGAGCATTGAAATAATTCAGTCACCTGTGTGAATGGCCTGCACAGCTGCCCCATAGGTTGGCATGATGACCTTAACTCCTAAATTCCCTAGCAGCTAGTAATAAGCTGTGTACATGTAGACAGACCATTGGCATTGTGTTGAAATTATGTGAACAATGAACCCCATTTATGGGTGACTATGCATGGAGATGGTGCTTGTGGGAACAAGCTGTATGCATACTGGAAAGTAAGCTGAAAAAGGAAACAGTACTGCAGTTAGTTGTCAATACTTTCAATCTATCTGTTCATTAATTTGTTCATTCATTCGTACATTTCTTCACCCATTTTCTGCACTTTATTGTCTCTAACATTGAGCTCCACAGATCTGCGTTTCCAGAGAGTGTTCAGTCTGTGACTGTGAAATCAGAGATATTTATAAATTGTTGCAGTCTTCTTGTAGCCCAGAGTGATTGTTATGTTATAAAAGTGGCTTTTCTACATTGTTTCACTGTATCTTGTTTGAATTGTTGCACACAACTTCACAGTCCCAGACAGAAAGCTTCCTAAAAATAAATTCAGAGAGCTTTCTGTCAAGGACATAAAAGCGTAAAAAAAAATTGTTGAAGATGAAAAAAAAAAATAATAAAAGCATAGGCAGTTTCTCTTTACATATTATGCCATTGCAGAATATATAACGTCAAAAGGAGGTTGACTGTCACTTTACGATATATTACATTGAATGAGCTGTTTTTTAGCAAGATGGGGATAGCCATTGTTCTTTTGCATTATCACTTCCTGGTCAGAAGGCTGTAAAACCAATAGAGTGGGCAATTACTGTTCTGTCAATTATTGTTGTTAAGGAATGAAGGGAAATGTAACTCCCTTGGATACTAAAGATGTATCAGGCATTGGTTCACAATGCATCGGAGACGTCTTTAACATCCAAGGGGGGTATATTGTCTCAGAGCCAGTTATTTAAGTACCATTATACAATGACCACATTAATTTTAGAGGGCAGTAAAAATTCCATTCCTACTCCCCCCATCTGAAACAAGCAATGTGTGTTTATGAGCTCAAAAACAAGTGAATAGAAAACTGAGACACATTCCGCAATGCTACAGAACCTTTTTATTTCTAAAATATAAATCAAGTAATCCCTTAACACACATCAGAGGTATTACTAACACATCCTATTCAATTATTAAATTAAAATATTGCCAAAACATGTAGATTCTTAGAATATTGCGTTTATCTAACAAATGTTTCCCGTCTTGGTAATTGTTTACCTTCATCCTTTCCATTCAATGATGCTGGAATTAATCACAGGAACTTGTATTCCTAAACAGTAAACATATAATTAATAATGTGAAATTAGGAACAATACACCATGAATTGTTTTTTAGGTTTTCTTATTTTCAAGCTAAAGGTCAACAAAACAAGTTTCAGTCTAGTCCCTAGGTAACAAGCGAAACCATTCTAGGAAGCTATGGAAATGTTTAACCCTTTGAGTGCCAGACGAGTACACAGTGCATCGCTTTGCAATGCGTTGCATGCCCCTCTGGCACTGAAAGGGTTATTAGAAGATAGTTACAGGGTTCTTTTAAGGAGAGTTAAGCCCTCCTAGTAACAGCTCCCACTTACATTGCTATGATAAGAAAATTCTAGAGGCCCCTATGAATATTTCCCCAAATCATTGTAGAAGAGATAAAATCTTCAGTCCTGGATGTCATATCCATGGAGTCAGACATAACAGTTGCTAACAGAACCACAGGATACCAAACTTGCTCTGCACATGGTAATCTTTACCCTTTGAAGACTGGACAGATGTGCAATCTATTGCTTAGCTATGCATTGCTTACCCTTCTGGTCGGTAGGCTCATGCATTCTACATGTGTGAAACAGTGACATTCAGACTGATTGAACCAAAGAGCAAGGAAAAATCTAAGTGAACATTATATTTTTTCAGCCATAGTAAGATAAGTGGGTATTATTATTATTAGGTGTTAGTTCTTTAAAGCAGAACTTTCACCTTCTATAAAGTCGCCCTCCAATAATTAAACATATGGCGACTAGCTTCATAATAGTTCTATTACCTCTCAGAAGTACCCAATTCTACAGTAATCCTTAATCTTCACTGGAGACTGGAGACAGGCATCAGCGCAGACATCTTGTCTTAGAGACATCTGTGTGCCTGCGCTGTCAGTCCCGGTCTCCTCTAGGAGGCATTGCACTGTGCCAAAAGGCACCGGAGGGGATTAACGACGCAGACACTCAGATAACCTGGCCGACAGTCTCTGAAGATTAAGGATTACTTTCGGGTACTTCTGAGAGCTAATAGAAATATTATGAAGCTAGTCGAGGGCGACTTTATAGAGGGTGAAAGTACCACTTTATGGGATTGTAATATGTTAAAATATGCCCTTTAATTCTTGTAACGTTCCACTCAAAAGAGTCTATGGACCTTTACCTGACTCCTCCTTAATATTAATAACTAGCAACAGTTAGTACATTACAAGGAGTACATTTCTTAGTAATTTTATTCAATTGTAATTGCAAAATATAAATTTATCACATCATTTATCAGGTACATGTTTAAAACTAAATGTTAAAGCAGAACTACCACCTGAACTAAAGTCGCCCTGCCATACTTAAGCATGTGGTGACTAGCTTAATAATCCTAATTTTACCTGTCCAAAGTGCCCAGGAGTAAAGTTATCGCTGATCTTCCAAGACCGGAAGCCAGGCATCAGCACAGACATCTTGTCTACGTGCCTGCGCTTTCAGTCTCTGCCGTCCTTCACAAGCCTTGCACTGGCCTGAACGGCTCCAGAAGAGATTGACGTCACAGGCACTAAGGCTGCACTAACCTGGTCATCAGTCTCGGAAGATCAGTGATAACTTTACTCCTGGGCACTTTTGACAAGTAAAATAAGGATTATTAAGGTAGTCGCCCCCTGCCTAAGTATGGCAGGGCGACTTTAGTTCAGGTGGTAGTTCCACTTTAAGGCAGTCCCTTCCTTAATTTTCAACCATCTAGTGATATCAGAATGCAGTCTGTTTTCTACAAGACAATTCAGTAATAAGAGAACAACAAGCCTGTATTACTTCATTACTTTAGCATTAATTATGCATAAAATACCTATCTTGATTTTGATATACTAAGATTTGAAGTCATCTGAGGGCAAATAAATGTTCCTAAAATTTACATTTTTTTAAAGGGACAGTAATGTCCCATAAAAATGTTTATAGCTTTGTAGAGAGTGAAAAAAGAAACTCAATACCACAAATCCCATCTCTCAAAATGCTATGGTTTGAGAGATATTCAAAATCAAAGTTCCCCTTCCCTCCCCTTATCCTGATGTCAGCTGTAAAACTGACAGAAGGAGATCTGTGTCGGCCGATACGAGGAGGCTGTTTAGCAGAGCTGAAATCATGTTTTGGAAAAGAACTACTTCATAGGAACGGTCTACAAAGTGTGCTTGCAAACCAGGCACACTTTGTAGACCTTTCTAATGAAGTAATTATTTTCTAATAACGTGATTTCTTCTCTGCTGCAGAACTGCCGGCTGGTCCCCAGACTAGATCTCCTGCTGTCAGCACAACACTGATGTCAGGAGAAGGGGAGGGAGGGGGGAACTTTGATTGTGAATATCTCTCAAACCATAGCGGTTTGAGAGATGGAATTTGTGGCATTGAGTTTCCTTTTTTACCCTCTACAAATCTATGAACAGTTTTTACAGGACATTACTGTCCCTTTACATCAGGCTGTTAACCCCTTGAGCACTAGAGATATGGGAATTTGTACTTGTCCTCTGTGGCGCAGTTGTTTGCCCCAGAATTGCTGTGATTTTACTCTTTATACATGTATTGAAGACCTCTAGCATCCAATGAGTTAAAATCCCAAATTTAAATTAATGGAAAATCTTATTTGTCTCCTATGGTACAGTTTGCTTGCCCCAGAATCCGTCCATTACTTCTTGCAACATCGTCTTCATTGACTTGTTTCATTTTTCAAGTTGAGGTTTTAGTTGCATAGTTTGGACAAAATAAATTCAAGCTTGCACGCCACGTCAAGAAAGATACCCCAAATTTAGGTTTGCGAGACACCATCCAACTATATCCACAATGCGGTCAGCTTTCCAGTGGATGGTTTAGTAAATACATCAAAGTGGCGCCTCTTGAAAATAGCTGGCGCATCTTATCCATACCGCGTCTTCTGACACATAAATCATTTAACTGCATATAAGCAAATTTACAAACTTAGCAGTTACATTACGTTCTTGAAGCCATTTTCTTAATTCAAACAATATTGTGTATATTGTATATAATAAATATAATTATTATTGTATCTGTAATAGTCATTCATATCCAAGAGTGTTTAGTTCTAAAAAATGACTCTCTTTAAATTTAGATTTTGTAATTTTGAAACAGCTAAGCCATGCGAGTTGATCCTTTAATGCAACTGGATTTTCAAATCCTAAAATAAAAAACTTGGAGCAGATTTACAACTCCTCGAAAGGAATTACAAACCCTACAAATGTCCATAAAACATGGCCATAAGTTCATGTAGGAAAATACTATGCTAAGCATGCTGATTTATAAATCTGTGCCTCACACTCTGGACATAAGTGACTAATTTATAATGCAGGGATTTATGATACATTGTCAGCACCAATGCCCATAAATGGTTATTCATACTGTTAGTTGTCTCTTCCTTACTTAACCACTTCTCTGCTACAGGGTACAGTACATCAGCATACTCAGGAATACACCACTGAAAGATTAACCCTTTGGGTGTTAGGAAAGTTCCCACATTGAATTTATTTTTAACTTAATTTTTATATTAATCGTCTGGACTTCATTTCTTTGTAGCCAGTAAATACAATATATCTCTTGAATGTACCTAGAGGAATATATGTAATAACAAAGGTATTATGAAAGCACTACATACTCTTCATTTTTAATCTGAACCCTGTTTTAGGTTTGTGCTTAGGTTATTATATATACTAATATCACTATTATTATTTTATTTATTGTGCAAGACAGTAAAATGAGTCCAGTCCTTCTTTAACATCCTTGTGGATACATACAAAGGCACAATGCCTAATACATAACATCATACTATGTACTAATGAAGAGTGGCTATGTTGTACTTAGTATCTGGTCACTGTCACTGTTTATATTACATTAGTCTGTGACCAGGCTTGTATTAGTTTTTCACCTGTGACCAGATTTCTGATTACACCACATCTGTGACTAGACTTCTGATTATATCACATCTGTTATTAGACTTCTGATTATATCATGTATGTGACTAGGCTTCTGATTACATCACTTCTGTTATTAGACTCCTGATTACACCACATCTGTGACTAGACTTCTGATTACATCACATCTGTTATTAGACTTCTGATTACATCATATATGTGACTAGACTTCTGATTACATCACATCTGTTATTAGACTTCTGATTACACCACATCTGTGACTAGACTTCTGATTACATCACATCTGTTATTAGACTTCTGATTACATCATGTATGTGACTAGACTTCTGATTACATCATGGTCTGTGCCTAAACTGCTTAATACATCAAGTCTGTAAATAGATTTCTGATTGTACATCACGTCTGTGATTAGACTTAAATTACATCATGACTAGATTTATGATTATATCACGTGTTCGACCAGTGTTTGGATTCATTCATACCTTTTACCAGATTACTCATTTTGATCAAATTAAATCTGAGACCAGATTCTATTCAACTCAAGTCAGGCTCCTGATTATACCATGTATGTGATACGACATCTTATTACATCATGTTTGTTGTGACTAGAATTCTGATTACATCATGTCTCTGACATGACTGCTGGTTACATCATGTCTGTGAGCCAACCTCTGATTATATCATGCCTGTGACCATATTTTTGATTTGATCATGTCTGTGGCCTGACCTGATAATATCACATCTGTAATATAACTTCTGATTATATCACATCTGTGGCCAGACTTTTCCTTATATCAAGTTTGGCCAAGTTTCTGATTACATCACATGTGTGACATGACATGATTACATCACTTCTATGACAAGACATCTGGTTAAGTTACCAGTAATCAAACTTCTGGTTATGTCAATTCTGTGAAGAGACTTCTGGTTACTTTATGCCTGTATCAAATGTCTGGCGACATCACACCTGTGTGACCAGTCTTTTGATTGTAGACACAATGTTAGAAACGTAAGGACAAGTATGCAGGTGCTACTGTATAGTCTTAAATTACCACTGAACTTCTGCCGGAATAGTCATTTTTTAAATTTGATTCTCTAGCCCTGGGTTAATATATCTCACAGACAAAACAGAAGTGGCTAATGATTGTCATTGCATATAATAATTCAGTTTTGCATCACACGTTTAAGATGGTTTTCAGGGTGCAAAGGAAGAATCATTCTGAGGAAATCAAATATATCAAAGGATACCAATAAAAAAAATCTGTGGAGCTTTTAACCCACTGAATACTAGAAAGTTTTCTACCTCAATGGGAATTTACATATGTTGGAGTTGGTTTGCTCCAGAATTGCTCTTCTTTTTCTTTCTGAATGCAAAATTTAGGGTGAGATATTCAAAAAGTGGTGGAAATTATCTATAATCAGAATAAAAAAGTTTTTACCCCATGGTACATCAGTTCTCAGACATGTTACCATCACATTTTGCATACGATTTCTCCATCTCCATCAATGGGAAAAGCAGATTTAAAAGTGGGTGTGGTTTAATGTACCATCATATTCTAAGGTATTTTCAGAACAAAATATTATTTTAAATGGCACTGTGGCCCGTGTAACGGGCTTTTCAACTAGTATATATATACAATATATTGTACATTATATTTAGTAAACATCAAAACATGAATTCAAACAGTGCATTGTCCCATCAGTACCTTATCTATTTTGTATAATTTGTTGGCACTTCGTGCATATATATTTATTTTCTCAGTAGAGTGGAACTGTTACCTTAACATAAATGTAGTTAATTATAAAGTTAATTAAAAATACCCTATGTGTTGTGCTAGCCATGTGTTTGCAGTATAAATAGTTTATGAGAAAATGAACCATTATTTGTTGGTGCCATAGTGTGGCATGTTAAGGTAATTAATTCCTGTACAAGACCAGTATTACCACACACTGTGCTATGAATTAATCAAGGCATAACCTGCACAATGAGGGCATTTCTAATAGCGCAGTTTGACCTAGAACAGAATAAATTAGCATATTGTGCATTGATTTAGCCTAAAGTGCCACACTTTGCCAATTTCTCAAGTGTTTTATAGAAAATGGATAATACATACATAGATTTTAAATCTCTTTAAATGAACTAAACTTGTGTTAGGGTGACATATACATTTTAATATCTCTATATACTGTATTTTTGCTAAAGAGTGGTACCATGTTAGCACAGAAAATGCAGGAGACTAATAGAGTAAAGATTATACTTTGATTGGCTGAGTGGCTTTGGATGCAAGCTTTCAAGACAACTAGTGATAACTAGGTCTCTTTTTCGGACATACAAAGAATGAAGGCTGAATACCCAATGCATTACATGTATTGAGCATTCAGCCTTCATTCTTATTATTCCTGAAGAAGAGACTTAGTTGTCTTGAAATTTTGCATCTTAGAGCCACTCAGTTAGCCAATAAAGGTATCATTTTTACTCTGCTAGTCTCCTATATATTTTTGGGCAGAATTTGGATCTTTCCTGTTATCTGCCCTCCACTAATGTCACTGATATTTAAATTTAATTGCCACTTTGTTAACTGCCACTGTTAACTGCCACTTTTTTGCCACTTTGTTAAAGAGATAGTAATACTTAAAAATTACTATTCCCCATCTTGTAGCCCTTCAAAAACTGAGTAAAATGAGCCCAGCGGCATCTCTCAAACCTTTATGGTTTGAGAGATATCCACTTTCAAAGTTCTCTCTCTCCTAACATCAGCATTCTAGCTGACAGCAGGGGAATCCGGTCCCGGGACCGGCGGAGGCTCTGCAGCAGAGCCGAGATCGCGGTAATAAAAAATAAATCCTTAACTTAATGGGTCTTCTATGTGTGCTTGCAAACCAAGCACACATAGAAGACCTTTTTAGTGAAGGATTTCTTTTTAATTACCGTGATCTCGGCACTGCTGCAAAGCCGCCGGCTGATCCCAGGAGGGGATTCCCCTGCTGTCAGCTAGAATGCTGATGTTAGGAGAGAGGGAACTTTGAAAGCGGAATACAGAACTGTGGTTAGTTCTCCAAGATGTTTGGAACAACCTACCTTCCAAGTTCCTTAAAAAACTGTGTGCAAGTAAAGATAGAAAAATTGAGGCAAAGGGTGGTCACACCAAATATTGATTTGATTTAGATTTTTCTTCTGTTTTTAGTGATATTTCCAAGCATACTAACGTTTCCTTGAAGAATCATTGGAGCACCTCTGGGTTAGGTTCAGAAGTGACATATCTCCTGGATTCTTTATCTCAGAGCACAGATAGATAGATAGATAGATAGATAGATAGATAGATAGATAGATAGATAGATTAGATTACCAGCATCTGTGATAGACACATCTGTGTTATTGGTTGCTAACCTGCATCCATCTGAGTTTTATTAACCACTGGCCTTGATTACCAGAGGGATCTGCAAACGTATTCCTTTTCAAGGGTACTCAAGGGGTTAATATTTCCTTGTGTGCATATATATCACTTAAGACAGCACTATTAGTTCAGAATAAATAAAGGATTTTCTTGATTGGGACTTTAACTACATAAGCATGAAAATGGTTTAGGAGATGAGTAATTTTCAGGGTCCCTGTTTTTTCTCAGCTACTTGAGGCACTATCATCATAAAACTTTACATGATGATTTCTCACAGCTGACAGTCCAGGAACAGCAGCTTACCACTCATCTGTTGTTTATATAACAAGTTCTACATTTCCTCCCTAGAGTAATAGAAATACATATAAAGATCCATGGGCATGAACAGTATGAATTAGTCAATGTGGGCCTGGCATCTGCTTGTGCACTAGAAAAAATTGGCACTGGATAGTAAACATAACATTAGAATGCATTTACTTGCTCTCTAGGACATTACTGAACCTGTGTAATTAGTGTATGTGATAGCTGGCTTTGTACCTAGAGTTCCCACCTTAAAGGAACACTAACATCTAAAATTGAACTGGGGTATCTACAATTAAATACCCAGTACTTCACGCTAGCATCGGTAAAAATTCTCAGTTTTCTGAGGCCTACAATCCCAGCTTGCATATGCTCTGAGGGAGCAATCATTTCTGATTCTTTCCATGACTTCAGGTGTCTTATCAAACTTTAGGTGATTGCACACGATTGTCTGGAGGTGGGCTGAGTTAACATAACAGAATTTCTAAAAACATATGTAGCAGTCACTACTAATCACAATAGATGAACAAACTTTAGCTCTCTTTATAAACAGCACAAACAATATTATATTCATTCTTTCTTAAAAGGACAGTTGTCATGGCATTAAAAGTAAGTTTAGGATTATATGTTAAGGATCAAAAAGTAGAATAATTCAATTTTTACATATTCTAGCTATAAGTACCTTTGATAACATCTATCAACTGTAATAGAATACAAGCTTTAATCACATTATAAATTATATACGTGTGTGTGTGTATGTGTGTGTGTGTAGGTGTGTGTGTATTATGGGAGCTGTAGTATGGGAGTGTATATGAATGTATATGCTAATGTTTATGTATTTAAATATTGTATAGAATAGAGTATTGTAGAAAAAGGTCCCCTAACCAATCCTTGTTTACTGACCTTCAACTCAATATACCTTTATAGGGAAGTAGCTAAGAGGTTTTGAATAGAGCCCTGGCATTCTGTTGCTTACAGACATTCAGTAGGATGAAACCAGAATGTGTTATGGTGGGAAATAAAATTCCACAGAAAAGCAGGAGCTGGAATCAATTTTGTATCTTGTATCCATTTGTTCTTGTCCCTTATTGTGTACTTGGTTTGCCCCACAATTGTTCCAGCTCTGCCTTGCACATCAGCCTTTCTAGCCTTGGCCTTGAAGGTAACAACTTGATGCTCTGGATAGAGAAAAAAAAAAGTCTGTTGTGAAATCAAATCTGAAGAAAGACGATGCAATGTGCTGTAATGTGAGCCACACAATGTTATCATTAGAAACAATAATTGCAGATGCCACAGACTGTTATTCTAACTGGCGATGCTTCACGGTCTGCATGTAAAATGTGTTGGTAAATCACAGGGAAAGAATGTGGACATTACCCTTTGAATCAGTTTTGTTTTTTCAATCAGAGGCTTTGACTAAAATCTCCATAAAGTCATTAAGGGGCACTATGATAATTAACCCTCTGAGTGCCAGAGAGGTATATGAATAACTGTCTGGCTCTCAAAGGGTAAAAAAAATACATAGAAGATTAATGGGCAGAAACCAATATATGAGCAATTCTGAATAAAACCAACTGGATCATTGGTGATGGAGGGGGCGTTTAAAAATTCCTTCTGAAAAAAAAATGGAGCTTTTAACCACTTGAATGTAAGAGCGTTAAAAGAGCTTTTAAGGCTTTTAGTGGTAATTTATTTCACAACCAACTGAGCCGATGGGTGTCCATTAAGGATCATAGAGCGATTTTTTTTTAGGGGGGGGGGTTTGCGCACACTATTCTGGGATGGCAGAGAGGCATGCAGCCACGTTGCCATCCCAGAATTCCATGACGTGACAGGACCTTCACCTTAATTGCCCGGACTGTTGTGACAGTCCTAGCACGTCATTGGTCCTCAAGGCGTTAAATAATACTTATTTCCCCTCCTGTGGTAGGGTTGGACAAATATATGAAGTGCTTTGGAGACAGACATTTTTTTAGTATCCAAGTGGAAGTTTTAGGCTTCTGTGATTTTTCTACCCTAGTCCTATTGATAAGTTGGTTTGCTCCAGAGCTGCTCTTCTCTTTCCTTCCACAGATTGTCCTTATAGTCCATATTTATAAAATCAAACTGAAGTTATTGTGGAGTAAACCAAATGCACTACTGGGGGAAAAAATAAAAATTTCTAAATACTCATGCACTTGAATATCACATTTTAACCCCCAGAATGACAGATAGGTCTCCAGTGCATTCATGGGGTTAAAAGCCCAATTTTATTTTTACAAGGATTTTTGATACTTTCCTGTTGTCTGGAACAATTTTCAAAACAACCATTTTCAAAACATTTTTCAAACTTTTTTAAACAAAATCTTTATTCTAATATTCTAATCGATTACAGGAAACTACAGATTCTGACAGGAAATAACAACAACAGATTCTGACAGGTATTAGTTGTGAAAATGGTTCCAGATAACAGGAAAGTACCAGATATATATTTGTACCCCGTGTTGCAATTGGTCTGCTCCAGAATAACTCCAGTTTGCTTTTATAAAACTGGACCAAGGTTCTAATCTATACCCATGCAACAATTTACCACAAGATTTTGGAATGCAGCACAAGAAACAGGGCTCTCAGAGTTGCCTGCTCTGGAATATTTCAGATTCACTCCATTCACTGTTTGTACATGGCTGTGAAGTGTTTAATGTTCATTGGGACCTCACAGATTATAGAATGATTAACTGCATGCATTGCTTTCTTGAACCGGGCAGAGAATTGAGCTACAGAAGTAGCATCCGTATCATAATCAATAACACATTGAAAGGATCAGTAACATTTTATTATGTAAAAATATATATATTGTATGGCTTTTCCTACTGAGTAAAATAAGAGTACTGTCATTGCTGGCAGTTGCTTTGAGCAAAAGTACTTACATTTCAAACATAGCAGAGCTGTTCCTATTACGTTTTATGGAGAAGTGTAGCCAGTGGCTCACGTATCCCATAGAATACAATAGAATAGCTGTCTGGACTTCTGGGGAGAGAAGCACCTAGGTGTGATAAACATACCTGGGAATTCTCCAGATCTGCCCCGGATACTCCGGTTTTCAGTATAAATTATATGGTCTCCAGGGACAAGAGCTGTTTCTCTGTTTTTTCTTCAAAATTACATAGTCCCACCGTTCCACCCACTTCCACTCTGTTCCTCCTATATCCCTGCCCATTTAAATACTAACCCCACCTCTAAACACTCCAGCTGGGCTAATCCCTACCTACATTATGACATTATAGCATAAATCAGATAATCCAGCCTTGTGAGTTCCCCTCATTACTCTGATTAAGCTCCATGTACATTATGATGCAACTTGTGTCATATGTGGTCCCACCTGATCCCAGCACTGTGTTTTTCTCTGGGGGACATGCAGGAATGGTGATAAAGTGGAGATGACTTCTCCAGTTTCATGAACTCTCTAAGTCCTATGATATTCAATGAAGCTAATGCACTAAGCTTTCTAAGTTTTAGAGATCTTAGCACAGTGGTACAGTAGAATAAAATAAAATAGGACATAAAATAGAACGCTGGAGACGTAATTTCCATTTCATCACCTCTTTATGAACTTCTTATCACACCTTAGTGCATAACTCCCAGGTTGTTAACAGTTTACTAGAAGAAAACAACAGTCTGAGCTGAAATAACTTTGTAAGAAACCATCTTCAAGTGTTGAAGTCCCTTGTTTTACTCAGCAGAAAAGCCACAACATATGTTATTTTTATAATGGGAGTTTAATATCAACAGAATGGACACTATATGTGAGTATCAACATTTTCTTTAGTCAAAATTCATATATTATTTCTTAATCCATTGGATTCTGGAGATGTCTTCAACAAATTCAGGGTTGCCAACTGTCAGTAAATTTTATCACAGAAAAACAAAATTCCTAAAATTTGTAGGGTCTGTAGTGTCATTAAATGATAGGTGAAAGAAAGGTTTAAGTAAAAAACAAAAATCGCTGTCTGGTAACCCTGAACACATTGCTGAGCAATGCAATGGAGATTTATATAGTGTCCCAGGAGTGACAGTCAGTGTAAATTTTTTACAATATGTACTCTGAAAGTTCATCATATCTAAAGTCAAATTGCCAGTACTTAGGCAATAACCAATATGTTGGATATCTCTGGCACACAAAGGGTTAAGACCACTCACGTATCCAATATGTTAATAAAACAACTAGCCTCACATTTATTTCAGCTATTTCTCATCAAGTAGGATAGATGGCCTCCACTAAGTCCCCGGTTCTAAGTTGTTTCAGATGTGAGTACATATGTTTTATATGTATGTATATTGTGTGTTCCCAAGGTGACAATAATCCTGTTGTAAGAATAAGCTCTAAGGTACATATGTGATTCATTCCAGTATCTGTGTCATCATATCCACAATGCTATTGTGTATGATAGGTGTTAAAAATGATAAATGAGATGTATGGCAGCACAAGGCCTATGGGGAAAGGAATGGGAGAAATGAAAGACAGAAGTACTGTATTGTTATACAAACGTGGATTTGATTGTCTATCACAGTGGTCATCAGCCTCATTCTATGCTGCACATTTATGACATTTTTTCCACACTACCAATATTTTACAGATGTGCAAATGTATGTGAAGCTATTTCACTAACGTACCATATTTACCCTAGTATAAGCACACCATGAATGGAAGATAAGTATAAAACAGACACAACTAGGTTTCCTGTGTTCGAGAAAAGTGGACAAATCAGCTGCACCTTATGGGACAACTATACATTTTCATTGATTTAAATAGGGAGGTTAGCACCTTGAATGCTAGAAGTCTCCAATTAATTCAATATATTAACAATACCATTTAACCCTTTGTGTGCCAGAGAGGTATCCAACGGCACTTACCCTTACTGTGTGACAAGGCTGGGTTATTAGTATGTGTAGTTCTATGGCACTGGCGGCAATATGAGACCCTTCAGCATCTTCCTGATTACAACTCCGATCTTTCACTTCATACAATGAGATCTGTAGTTTGGCAGCTGGTGAAGGGTGTAATGTTTCCCAGCTCTATAACCAATGCAGTGGGACAAGGTTGAGGGCTCAGTGTATGAGCTTCTTTGACTACAGCAGAATGTTTAAAGGGATAGTAATACTTCGTTTTATATTTATTTTATTTTGTAGGCATTAAAAAAACATGAAGAACGATATAAGTCTTATCTCTCAAACCTTTATGGTTTAAGAGATATTCACAAACAAAGTACCCCCCCCCCTGTTCAGCCAGATCAGAAGGGAGGTGCCCAGGTAGACTGCAGAGAGGGACAATCTTCAATTAAGATAAGAGAAAAAGCTGAAAAACTTGTCGAGGGGGGAAGGGCTTTCATTAAAGAAGATTGTCCCCTGCTGTTATCTGTCTGGTCTTACAACCAGATTCACATCTGAGAAGAGATGGCTTACACTAGGAAAAAGGGGCGGAAGGGGGAAACTTTGCTTGTGAATATCTCATAAACCATAAAGGTTTGAGAGATAAGACTAATATCGTTCTTCATGTTTTTTTAATACCTACAAAATAAAATAAAGTTAAAACAAAGTATTACTATCCCTTTAAGGGAATTCCCACAGAAGTTGAAAACTGAGTAATGATGAACAAGTGCTCTATTAAGGCACATATCCCCAGTGTCAGCATCCAATGCAAAAAAACACCATAAATCATAAAAAGAGCATCAACATTTGACTTATATCTTTATTTATAAAGATCATTAAACAGCCAAGGGGCTACTCACATGTACAGAAAGGATAGAGTAGCACATCATATGGGACCTCTTCCAGAAATCTCATTCTAGCTGAGTCATACCACAACTGTGGTATACTCTTTCCCCTCTCTATAGTGTAACTACAGTCTGAGTAGAAGTGAAGATTGCTAGATAAGAACAGTCCAAAATGATGTTGGCACAGTCCCAAACAAACATGCAGTAACAAAAAAAAATGTTAAAAGATACAAGTTATATTGTTCAGTGCAGATTATGGGATATTGTATCCCCACTTTTTCAGGAAAGATCTCCGTTTAAATATAGGTAAATAAAAGTTTTAGTATTAATTTCATCAATTTTATAAATTTGCTTTACATGTCATTATTAAAACAAATGTTGCATGAATATGTTATGTTAACACGACTAGCTAATCTAAAAACAACATTGGTGATTTTGAAAGCCCTTTTAAAATCATCTATATGTTGCGTTAATTATATTTTTATGTAGAAAGTTATTTTTTGAGTTAGATAGCTGAATATAATATTTTAATTAAGGTATGCCATGCAGGCACTTCTACTCCTATAGTTGCATTACCTTCCACATTCACTGGCACTGCTCAGAAATGTACTAAGACAGGCATTGAATCTACAAATCGATTCCTCTCTAAATAAAGTGCAGGTATCAATTTTGAGTTCATACACCTGTCTAATATCAGTTAACTATGCAGTATACACCCCAAATGCTTCCCTTAATACAACTTGCACCAAAGAGAGGAAAAGGGGGTAGCCTATGGGTAGTCATTTCCTCTGGTATCCTTTTGAATTGTAACCCCCTATAGGCAACCAACCAAACTGCGCAATAACTATGTCGCCTAGTTGAAAAGGGCGACATTCTGATGTTGAGACATCAGAATGTCGAGTAACCAGGCAGCATAGGTGTATACAATGAGGTGGAGAGGTGAAGGGGTTAAATAAAATTAGCCGTTTTTATACCGCTGATGTGCTCCTCCATCTAGCTCCGGCTGTATAGCAAACCCCAGACTGACACTCTATGTAAGTGTGATATTTTTAATGTGCCGTACGTGACATATGAGATAATTGCTTGTAGACAAGTGAATGCTGAATAAGCATTTCTCTCATATGTCACGCAAGGAGCATTAATAATATCACGCTTATATAGAGCGAATGGTAATGTGTTCCAGTCTAGAGTATGCTGTACAGCTGGAGGTAGATGGAGCCGCACATCAGTGGTAACAAGATGGCTAATAAAAGGATGTGATGTCCCTGATTCCTATAACACACACATATGCCAGGGTCTGGTGACCTGAACGCGCTTTCTTGAACGGGACATGGATCTGATCACCAGCGAGGCATATCTCAATTCCTTATATGAGACATTACGCCCTATGTAGAGTGGTTTGTTTTAATGTCTGTTAATCACTTTTTTATAATTGAGCACCGTATCACATTCATGGGGGGCAGGATTGTCTGTGCGACATGCCTGCTTGGATGATGTCATAGCAACCCGGTACGCCGAGTTTGGCATCCCGCACATGGGGGGTTTTAAAAGAGGGCTTCACACTTGTTCCATCATCCTGAGGAAGGCCAGCTGCTCCTGGCTGAAACGTTGACACATCATTTGATTAAACCTATTTTACTTCTTGAGAAAGTCTTGTGAGTGCTTGAATCTTCTCTTCTACTACATATATATATATATATATATATATATATATATATATATATATTTATTTATTTTTTTTTTTTTATTTTTTTTTTTTTTTAAGTCCCATTAACTGAAAAATGTGCTTTGATGTTTTTTATTCCCAAAAATCAAGGACGCCTATGTGGGATATTTCCATGCTCTGGAAACTGAGCCAATGTGGTTGTCACCTGGAAATTCATCATTCAATCAGTAGAAACTCAAATATAATTTTGCTTGACATGCTTTGTACATTTTAGTCAAGGTATTGTAAAAAAAAGACCTTAAACTCTATAATTTCTTTTTTCTGGATGATTGGGAACAGACATGAGTTCCCCTAAGCGAAGGTGAAATGGCAGATGTTTTAAACAACTCCTGTTTCCTTTAAGCACAGCAAGTAATGCTCTCTTTCTAATATTTATTTAAGCCTTGAGTACAAGAAAATGTGAAATCTTCACATTAGAAATAATATCCATTAAAGTCTAACTATTAGTATGTTAACTGATTAAAAAAAAAATAAGGGAAAATGTAGGTAATTACATACAAACATTTTTAACTCTTTGAGTGTCAGAGAGGTATCCATTTACCTTCCCAGAATGTTGTGTGCTTATAACTAGATTGGAGAATAGAAGCTAATGGTGACAATTCAACAGCCCAGCTTATAATAGCTTCTCATTGGCCTTACATTTACCTTCCCAGAATGTTGTGTGCTTATAACTAGATTGGAGAATAGACGCTAATGGTGACTATAATAATAACCCTTTATTTATATAGCGCACACAGATTCCGCAGCACTTTACACTCATATTGGTTCCTGTCCCCATTGGGGCTCACAATCTAAATTCGCCTATCAGTATGTTTTTGGAGTGTGGGAGGAAACCCATGCAAACACAGTGAGAACATATAAACTCATTGCAGATGTTGTCCTTGGTGGGATTTGAACCCAGGACTCCAGCGCTGCAAGGCAACAGTGCTAACCACTTAGCCACTGTGACTATTCAACAGACCAGCTTATAATAGCTTCTAATAATATTGGCCTTACATTTACCTTCCCAGAATGTTGTGTGCTTATAACTAGATTGGAGAATAGAAGCTAATGGTGACTATTCAACAGACCAGCTTATAATAGCTTCTTATAATATTGTCCTTACATTTACCATCCCAGAACGTTGTGTTCTTACAACTAGATTGGAGAATAGAAGTTAATGGTGACAATTCAACATACCAGCTTATAACAGCTTCTTATTATATTGGCCTTACATTTACCTTCCGAGAATATTGTGTTCTTACAACTAAATTGGAGAATAAAAGTTAATGTTTACTATTCAAGAGACCAGCTTATAACTGCTTCTTATTATATTGGCCTTACATTTACCTTCCCAGAATGTTGTGTGCTTACAACTAGATTGGAGAATAGAATCTAATAGTGACTATTAAAGAGAGTATCTGTAGTGACTATGTCAAGAGTCATGAATTTTCAGTGATTAATCAAGTCATAGACTATCTAATTGTTACCAAGGTTCAGGGCTATTTTATGTAAACTCGTGGGTCATTTGTAGAATATAAAGTAGATCACCTTCTTAATCACTTGGATATTAGAGCAGTTTCCAACATTACAAACTTTCTAGCAGCCAAGGGATTACTTTTAAAGTCTATACTCCAGCGTATAGCAGCTTGTTACAATATTGGCCTTACATTTACCTTTCCAGAATGTTGTGTGCATGTAACTAGATATGCACAATGTTAAGCTCTTCTACAGTAACTAGACAAAATAATGTTTTCCAGCACATCTTCACACTATCCAACACTTTTTAACTGCATGACCAAAAAAGATGAACATGCCAACAAGGACCTGGAACATGTTCATACGAAGTGTTCAGAATTACAACATGTCATTCACTAGACTGTATTATATGACATCTTCTGTATGACTATAGAAAGTGAGGCCAGTTTAATATGAATATGGGAAGCAATTCTGAGACAAAGCAATTGTACCACAGGGACAAACACAATTTTTCTTTAATATAAATGTGGCATTTCACTGATTGGAAATTAGAGAGCACTGGGGATCATTCAAAGGGTTAAAAGCCACTTTTTTATCATTGGTCATCTTTGGAATTTTTATGTGCCCACTATGGCGCGCCTGGTTTGCCCAGAATTGCTCCAGTTTTCTTAGTTGAGCAGCAACAGTAGGGCATATGTATTAATAAGATTCAACTCTAAAATAGGTGCTGGAATACACTATACTAAGCTATGTACTCCAACAATGCTGCCACTTGTGACAAGGGGAAGGCAATGTGGGATCATATAGGCATTTCTATGCATTCTGTTCCTCTGTTCCTGTTTTAACAACATGTAATATCAAGGCACAGAGGAAATAACTGTTAACAGTTTCCTTCTCCTCTATAGGAGAAGTGTTTGAGCATGCCTGAGAACTCCCCAGATGGTCCCCAGAGATTACCATTTTCAGACAATTACCGGGTCTCTTGGGACAGACGCTGATTCTTCAGCTTGCTGAGTTTCCCAGTAACCCCACCAACTCCCATCCCAGTTCTGCCCACTCCCATGCTAGGTCCATCCATTTTCCTCAGGGCAAACTCGCCTTCCACCTCCTAGTCCCACCCACATCATGATGCAAATATTGTCATTTGAACACTTCCTATCACGCTCTGTCCTTGTTTTCTGGCCTTTTTTCTTTTCAATGTCTGGCATTATGTAGGTTCTTTTGGCTTGCCGGATCCTCACTCCTTCTCCTGGTCTCTTCCTTGTCCTGTACTTTTATCAAGCACCGGTTTCTCAGTACTGGAGCGCAATATTAGCATTCTAGTTCCTTTCAAGTTTGTCTCAATCCTGTTTCTGCATTCCTGTTATCTTTCCACCAGTTGTGATTCCTAATTACTGACCTTGGCCTTGTTTTTGACTTCTCCTCTGCTTGATGTTCCTGTACCTCGTTTCCAGCATAAACTTTCTGTTGTTGACCCTGATTCTCCTTCTTGACTACTCTTCTGCTTGATGATTTTGTACATCCCTGCTCTCCTGGTGCCAACCCTGGTTGACCAACCATCTGACCTCCTGCTCCTGCTTCATAGGGTTTGACTTTCTTAGTTTTCATCGTTCACCTATGCACTCCTGTTCCTGTAGCCGAGAGTGTGCCTCATTCGACTATCAATAAGATTACTAGTTCCAGTAGTCAAAGTTAAAATCATTAGACAATCGGTCAAATCACTGATCCAGCTAGTTGGAGATTTGACTTCCAGACTTCTACCTCACCATTGCTCTACATAGCAGGGTTTGACCAGAAGTATAGGTACATCTTATTTTATTTGCGTTACTGCCTCTACACCTCAATAGGTAGCTACTATTCCCTAGGCAGTTATCCTGGGTGCAAGCCAGCTCCTCAGGGTGGCACTGATCTGGTTTTGCAACCAGCAACTTTAGTTCGGCCTTGGCCGCAGGAAAATTGCCATGGGGTAATCTACGTTAGCCATCCACTTTCCCCATTCCTCTCTCCCCTGCATCTGGCCTACTGGAGTGCACCTCATACTCCAGGTGTTAGTCTTCTGTTGTTATTTCTACCTGTACCTGTTTCCCAGATATTGTGTTATCCCCAGTGTTATTCTTGCTCTGAGTTCCCTAACATCTCAATAGCTGCCTGTTTATTCTTTGTGGAGTTGCTCCTCCACAGAGCTGGGCTATAGCCAGCTTACATTTGATGATTACCAGCTTACAATTCCATCCCCTTTCCTCCTTGATACTCCATGGTGCTGGGGCTTGAAGGTTTCCTTGTACGTGCCTGGGGTTTGCTCTCATTAAACTCTTAACAGTCGGTCTGTGTGCTAATATGCACTAAAACCATCATACTCTCTACTACATACCCCATACTGCTGCTACGTGATTTGTTTCTCTAAGTTGGAGCTCAGAAATAGGGCTATGCTGGCAGATTTATATATCCTCCTTGTATCTTTTAGAGTAGTACAAAACATTATTAACATCCATTTAGAGTGTATGTGTTTATCAGAACATTCAACATAACACTCATTTTTTCTAATTTTAAATCATGTTTCATAACACTGCAGTGCTGACCTGTTCTTATCATATTTTGTACAGCAAAAATAACATAACAGTGTACAATCTTTCATAATATTTAATCTATCTTTGGACAGATATTCCTCTTTCTCGCCTCTAATAAAAGTCTTGTTTAGATTTCTGTGTTGGAAACAGCTATCACTAAATCAGATTTGAAAATTGAATAACCTATTCTACAATCCAATGGAAATAATGGACATAAATCGTTTTTAAAACAAACACCACTTCTCATAGTGGCAGGTGTCATGTCAAGTATCAGAATTAATTAGAAAAATAGATTGACCCTTCAACTCAGCATTCTCTGTTAATCTTACTCATTACATACAAGGAGGGGGCATATATGTAAAGAAAAAGTAGAATGATTATGGGTCAAACAAAAAAAAAATTCTGCAAATTCCCATTGAGGTATGGGAAGTTATTAACCCCTTGAATGTTTGGGAGGTCTCCAGTGTGTTGCAAAACAATGATTTGTAGATTTCCCTGTCAGTCAAGTGGTGAAAACCCACATTTAAGAATGCAGAACACCTTTTTATGGTAATTATATATGAATGTATGTATAGTAGGGATTTTCCTGTTGAGTAAAGAAAGGGAACTCCCACTGCTACAAGATTATTATAAGAGATAATTGCTTGTTTACTTCAACAGTGCCCTCTAGTGGTCAGATTACAACTAGTTAATGTATTGCTTTTTCTAGGAGAGATGAGTCAGTAACAAACAGTACTCAATAGGTTTGGTAGAAATAAGAATCATGCTGTCTGTATTTCAGGAAGTAATCACACTGCAATTCACTTCCTGAAATGCTGTAATATTTGATACAATTTGAATAAAACAGCTAACAGCTGTGGGGGTATCCTACTTTTTCTTTGCAGGAAAAGCTCTATAACTTATAGGTTTTCATTAAAAAAAGTTTACTGCTCCTTTAAATCCATAGGCATTTTGATTTGCACGTTGCAGTTGGTTTGTTCAGTACTTGCTCTATTTTTGCATTTAACCCTTTGAATGCCAGTGAGCTGTCCAAAACATTGCTTCACTGGCACTCAAAGGGTGATACTGAATATATGACTCCATATCTAAAAATGTTAAATTATACATTTTCTGTTATTAGTATATGTAGCACCTAAGTCTGAATCTAATTCAGTTTATATTTATTTAAAAATAATCCCTGTCCCAAAAACAAATTCTTTCTAGTCATAAATCATAACACTAATGCAAAAAGCATTCATAACATTCAGTCAGTAAAGTAAAGATCTTTTATAAGGTTGTACCTCATGTCTTGGAAATACTATTTTATCCTCTGTTCTCCTGGTTGCATCTGTGGGCACTGTTTATTTCTATATTTCTGTATTCATATGATTAGCTACACAAAGATATTTTTTTAAAAACTTGAATTACTAATGAGAAGATGTAAACCAGGAGATGGAAGCAATTTTCTAACCCTACGCCTGTCTAATGCTAATTTACTAAGCTATTTATACTGAAAAAAAATCCCCGTAATACTACTTGATCCATCTTGATGGCAGTGGGACAGTGTATGAGCAACATCATGTACTAAACTAGGGGCAGAGAATATGGTGAAACTTGATTCCATTTTCCTGCTCATGCTATGGCGGAGGCATTTGGAACTTTCTAGCAGTCTTAACAACAGCAGAGTGTGTGAGTGTGTGAGCCCGTATGCACTAAATGTAACATACACTCTAGTGCATATGCATATAGCTACATGCAGACACTGGCATTGGAGGGTAACGCTAGTGATACTGCACTGGCACAATCTTATATCCCCCTCTAACAGAGTAAGAAGAACTGGAAAAATACTGGAGCAAACCAACTGCCCCATAGGAGACAAATAAACATTGCCCAATATCCCATTGATTTAAAAGTAGCTTTTAATCCATTGAATGACAGAGAGGTCTCCAACTTATTTAAAACCCCTTAACGACCGGCCGCACACACCCCTTGCGGTCCGTTAAGGACCACGGAGCTTTTTTTTTTTTTTTTCGCGGCTGGGTTCCGGACTCCCCGAACGGTGTGCAGCCACGAGTGGAGCCCGGAATTCCATGACGGTCCAGTTCCGTCATGGGTCCTTAAGGGTATAACAGCCCATGACGGAACAGAATCGTCATGGGTCCTTAAGGGGTTAAAAACAATGCATTGGAGTTCTCTATAGCATTCAAGAGGTTAAAAGCCTTGTAGATTTTGAGTTAATAAGAGGAACTGGAGAAATCGACTGTAACATAAGGGAAAAAAAACAGTCAGTCCCTATCTCCTCACCGATAGGTTATTTGCCAGAGGGGATTTGCATTGTACCACATGGTACAGGCAAGGGTGAACAGAGCAGGCGCACAGATCCCTCATCCCCAAGATGTCTGCGCTGTCATGTTGAGGTGAGTCTCATACGAATTTATGATTCCAAATAATGCAGACACTTAACGAACATTATAACATTATTTCATTGATTACCGCTATATTAACAATTAATTGGGGGGCAATAATATATATACGTGATAGTTTCGCTTAAGAATATTGGGCCTTTCAATCTGAGAACCATAAGACTCCTGGTCAAACCGTCAGAGTTCCCAGGTATGGTAATGATTTTGTCCTCATAATCTTACTTTGTGTGCAATTTGGATCCTGAACTAATACTTTTTAAAGCTATCCATTTGCTACCTATTGCTTGGACAAATTAGTTTCCCCATCAATCGCCACTGCAAGCTGATCACATTAATCTCTTAATACTCAAGGGAGTACATTGCTTTAAACTATTATTCAGCACAAGTTTCCTCCACAGTGTTTTTCATCTGCTGAGTTCCTAAAGAATGACTCTTTGTTCTTATTGAAACTTACAGCGATTGCAGGTACTGCTGAAACCTTGCAATATTATGCCTCTTTACACATTTATTTTATATTGGAAGACTACATGAGGCTGATGTTCTAAGAACAACTGGAGACATTCTGGGACAATCCATCTGCACCATAGAGGAATACAACATTTTTTTTATATAAATGGGGATTTTAATCACCAGTCCTCTGTAGACAAAGGGCTTAATAGTCCCTTTTAAATCAGTAGGAATTTGTGTAGTTTTTATTTGTCACTTCTGGTACATTTGCTTTGTCCCAAGACTGCTTCAGTACCTCTTACTTCATCAGCCTGAATGTTCTCACATAAAACTGTGTGTGTGTTATTTTATATGGTTATTTAGCTTATTTGTACTGTGGATAGTATCTTTACAAAGACCTAAGTTGGGGCCAAAACATTGCCAACAAGGTTGGATTTACATCCCAGGGAACCCCAAAGTAAGGCACTTTAGGTTCCCATAGCTCCACCCATGGCCCCATCCCATTTGTCACATGGCCTACCCCAGTCCCATCCACAATTTCTTAGCAAAGAAAATACCTTTGGCCTATAGAAAGCAAGGACAAAAAAAGCTTGTAACCCCTTGGTTTCTAGAGAGATCTCCAGCACATTGCTTCACAATGTGGTGGAGATTTCAATATCAACCAGTGGGTTAAAGGGATAGTAATGTTTCACAAAAACAGCAGCTACAATTAATCTTCATAGTAATTGGGCCATGGAGAGTGTTATTTAAATACTGTTAGAGTTGTAGTTCAAGAGTAATTGAATGATGAAGTATCCCCATCCCACCCCTTTTACCTAGTGTAAGCCACCTCCCCTCAGATGCGGAATCTGGTCCTGGGACCAGAAAGATCACAGAAAGGGACAGTCTTCTTACTGTGAGCATAATGAAAACCCTGTTCCCATTGACAGGTGTTTCAGGTTTTTCCTTATGCTCACTGAAGATTGTCCCTCTCTGCGATCAATCCGGACAATCTTGCTGCTCTGAGGTGAGCAGTGTTACATCAGTAAAAAGGGCGGGAGGGGGATACTTTATCATTCAACTACTCTTGTACTACAACAGTATTGAAATAACACTCTCCATGGCCCAAATACTATGAATATTATTTGAAGCTGCTTTTATTGTGAAACATTACAAACCCTTTAAATAATAGCCTGTAAAGGGGTATAAAACTGGTGCAGGAACATTGTGATTGCTCTAGCCATAACCACAATTCAGAATAAGGATGTTGGCAGCACAGCTGAGAGGTCCTTAAAAATTCTAAGTTCTAAGCAGTTTCCTACTTTGCCTACTGAGAAATATGGCCCGGTTGATCACAATAAATCACATTGGATCTGAGAATCTGTTGGCTTGGATCTGAGAATCTGTTGGCTAGCAGGGGACGGTAGGAACTGTAAACCTCACCGGCTTGCCCATCATTAATCAACAGACAAATGCATTAGAAGGAAACTGGATTGGTCAGAGGCTTTGAAGAAAATATATGTATTGATAGGTAACATTACCTGTACATTTTAGTCAGCAGTGTGACCATTATTAAGATACGAAAACTGTTTCTAAGCAAAGACAACTACTTACCTCACACTTGTATCAGAGCTGAGAGCTATTTTTTGGAGTTTCAGTCCACGTCATGATTTTCGGCATCTTGACAAAAGCTACAATATTGACCAAAATGCAAAAGTAAGACTGCATTCTTCAAGTACTGAAGTACTGTGGGAGTTCCATGTATATGTATGTAAACATATACTAAGGGTAAGTTGGGACTGCAGTCATGATCTTCATGTTCATTCACCAAAGTGTATGACTTGAGAAAGGTCAAAATATTAACCACTTAAGAGTGAGTGTGTGTCTATCTGCAGTATATTGTTAATAATAACCCCCTAACTTACATTACTATGTCCAGAAAATCCTAATGGCTCCTTTGAATTTTGTCCATTTGCAAATCTTAAATTAATCATGGATGTCTTGTCCATGGAGAGAGCTAAGACAGACACTAGCAGAACACAAACGTACCAGTCAGAGAAGCTCAGCTAGGAAGTAACCTGCCATAGAATTTAGCAGGCTCTATAGAAGTGTTCTCCTACCCAGGGTGGAGTGTCTCTTAGCTCATTAGTGCCTTTGATAGAGAGGAAATATCCTAAAGCACATCATACTGATTCTGCCAAAACAGCAGTCCAGCCATGAAGTGTCAGACAGTTCCTCTCTGAACAAGGGAAGCAGCCAACCCCAGATGTACGTTTCACCCTCCTTGAGCGTCTCTGACTTTCATTTTCCATATTCAAATTATTCTTGGGATTGTCACCCCAAAGAGTAACAGGGGGATCCAGATGTGGATCCCTTGCTCACAGTGCCTAGAAAGATCAGCTACACCTTGCTGATGATGCCCTACAAGGCCAAAATGTAAGTCTAGGGTTGACTGTTTTTCTTGTTCAGAGAGGATTTGCCTGCCACTTCATGTCTAGACTTCCATTTTGGCAGGATCAGTATGACATGCTTTAGGATATTTCCTCTCTGTTAAGGCACTAATGAGCTAGAAGAGATTGCTCCCTGGGCAGGATACCATTCCTATACAGCCTTCTAATTTCTATTGCAAGCTCATTCCTAGCTGAGCGCCTCTTACCCCCACTTTGACACTAGCAGGAACACAGGACACAAACTCTACCCGCAGCACATAGTAACATAGTAACAGAGTAGATAAGGCTGAAAAAAGACATGCGCCTATCATGTCCAGCCCATGCCAAAAACACCCCTGTTGATCCAGAGGAAGGTAAAAAAAAGCCCTCTGGAGCCATTTTCAATCTAGTCCCAAGTGTGTGTGTGTGTGGGGGGGGAACTATTCCTTCCTGACTCCAATTGGTAGTCAAATAGTTCCCGGGATCAATATCCTATTTGCTTTGAAGCCATCTGTCATAATTGTCAATATTGTTCTGTGCTAGATAGGCATCCATTGCTTTTTTGAATGCAGCTGCATTATCTGCAAGCACAACATCCCGAGGCAAAGAATTCCATAGCCTTTCTGCCCTTACTGTAAAGAATCCCTGCCTTTGTTTTAGACGAAAGCGCCTTTCCTCTAGTCTTAATGGATGATCTCTTGTTCTTAGCTCAGCTCTTTGCATAAATAATTCATTGGATTGATCTTTTTATTGACCTTGAATGTATTTGTAAATGGTAATCATATCACCCCTTAGACATCTCTTCTATAATGTAAACAAACCCAGTTTGGCTAGTCACTCTTTGTAACTCAGATCCTCCAATCCCTTTATCAGTTTTGTTGCACATCTCTGCACCTTTTCCAGTTCAGTAATGTCTTTTTTTAGAACAGGCACATGGTAAACTTAACAACTGAAGGACCAGTGGGGTGTGCAACTCATCGCTTTACAATGCATTTCTCACTCTTCAGGTCCTTAAAGAGTTAAGTAGGCTCATGCACTATGCCTGCTTCAGTTTACAGCAACTATTATGTCTGCCTCCGTGAATATGACATCAATGACTGATACCATTAGGGGTTACTGTCCATAGTACGGTAAGGTAAGTGTGTGGTTATTGTTAGGACTTGTTACTTCCCCTTTAAAAACGTTTTTCATGAGCGTTCTGTACTGAAGCCAATATTTATTGAACCGTTTACCAAGACCATCACCGGTAAAGTTGCCTAAAGGACTGATGATTGTCCTGGCACATCACTTAATTTGTGCTTACAGCACTCCGGCAAGAGCTCTATAAGCACTAGCAGGGTCTGAAATTGGCAGCTCCAGACCCCGCTCTCTCAGACCCCCGTTCAGCACGTGGGTATACATCATCAGTCACATGTGGTCTTTAAGGGAAGTTCACTTCCCGGACAGCACGTCGTTAAGGAGTTAACAACATCTCAATATATATAATTGCCCTTATCGTGCCCTTTTTGCATCAGTAAGCAATCTAGGCAGAGATTACATGGAGCATTAGACAGACTTGAGAAAAATATGATAATGTGATGTAAATGATCACATTCCCTAACTTTGCCACAATTTGCCCTATGTTGTTCTGCATCATACAAATCCTACAGGTCTTATCTGAAATAAATTAGGCAGCTATTCTCCAGATCATTTGCTGACAGAATCAGAGCAAAGTATGTGGTGTTATTTTTAAATCCTGCATAGATACTGTAGGAGTTTTTTTATTTAGAATCCTGCATTTTTCCTCTATTTTAAGCTGTGAATATGGTCACATTGTTTCACTCAATTTAAATCTGTGATTTTGTGAAATTCTCAAGCAATCCTTTTACAAACTGTTATCTTTCTAGTGTCATCAATCACTTACGCCTGGAATATGTTGGGAATTTGAATGATGCATGGCCACAATTTTATCACAGTTTTCTTTTTTACTCTAATGAGCCGTAGTCAAACATTTTTGGAAATACCCCAGTATAATTTGCTTGTAACCACAAGCTTTCTTCAGCACATGTGAACTCATTAGTAGTTTTCATTCTTTAGTAAGGGACATTCTTTTATTGAGGTAAAATTGGTTAAGCTTTGAAATGTTAGTTCATATTACTAGAAAATAATGAAAATCATCATTTTTATTAGAAAAGGTGAACTAAATTCCAGTGACAGTTTATATGTTAAAACTTAGGGGATTATTGGTGTTTATGCTGTCAAAATACAAATCTGTTAAATTGATTTCACATAAGGTGCACTTTGACAGATTTATTCTTCCCCTGGTTCTGATTTTGCCTGATGAGGACATTTTCATTAACTGCTTGAGACAGAGAAACTGTAATGGAAAAGACGTTCCCATGTGTGTCTATATACCTTGAATTACAGAAGTTTTTTAAATAGTGGTTTATTATTTCTAAAATTTCACTTTTTCTCTCTTTTTCTTTCTTTGCATTGTAAGTGTGCATCAATCTATAATGGACAACCTCAATATTTCTAAGTTGATCCTATTCTTGCATGGTTCTGCTGAGCAATGTGGGGTAAATTAGAAGAGAAACAGTTCAGTCAGTAAAAAAACTAGACAGTGGTGTGCACGAACCTATGTATATTTAGAAAAATAAATTTGGTCAGTGGCTCCCAACACTGGGTCTTGCATTTTTTGTGAAGATGTATTTTTCAAGAGGGATATTAGCTAGACAGATGTGACTGAACTCTACTAGGTGGCCCCCAACATCCAGCAGTATCCATCTCTGACAGCATTAATCAGTCAAATCTGTAGATAATGCTTGTTGGCAGAAGAGCTGAGCTGTATAATACACATATAAACTGAAGTGCATATAACAATGTGTATCACTGGTGGAGTGGAGATTTTAAGGTGTTGATCAGGTCATATACTGGGTAATTGCTGCCATAGTGGGTAGAAGTCCCATAAGACATGTTATACTTACTCCATCTATAGAAAGAAAGACTCTCCCTAGTTTTGCTCTTCAGTTAAACAAATAACGACCTACTTATTTCTGAAGTTATTAAAGTTAGTAAAGTAATATGATAATCCCTTTAAAATATGATTTGCATCTGCTTCCATCTAATCACAAAAAAAGCATTCTGATGATGTTATTTATTTTCCTAGTTATACTTTTTATGAGCATTGCCCTTATTTATTTAAATAAATATATGTTTTTAATTTTGTTAGTTTATCTGGAGTACTTTCACCATATCTTTCAATTTGGCTCCCAACCCCTGTTGCAGAAACTATTTGTCCTGTACTGTCAGTATCCTTAGGGAAATTCAGGCATGAAACGGTTTTCATCAGTGTAATATAAGCTGACCATACTTCACATTTAACCCTTTGAGTGACAGAGTGGTACACAACACATTGCTTAGTTAAACAAAGGGTTAACTAAGACGACAAAAAAAATTCATCCTACAGGGCTTCTTTCCTTTCAGGGCAAGTCTGAAATGTGCATATTCTATGTGTGCCCTCAGTTAATGGAGAGGCTGCTTAACCCCTTGTCTGCCACAGACATCTCATTGATTAGATGCTTATTAAAGGCTCAGCTGTCAAGTATTCCCCATTAAAAAAGTCTTTAATCCTTAAAAATTTAAACCAAGCAACAATTTGCTTATACAATTTTTATATATGCTTAAGTGCACCAGTAAGATTGTCTGCTAATCAAAGGGATGTATGTTAAAAAGAAAACTGAAGTAAATCTAGAATAAACCAACTACAACGTAGGGTAGAAATAAAATTGCCATTGAGGTAATTGGGGCTTTTAATCCCTTGTATGTTGGAGAGGTCTCCAACGCATTGTTTTGCAATGCGTTGGATACCTCTATAGCACTCAAGGGGTTAATTGCCGAGTCACATCCATAGGAATTGTGTGAATTTGTATGCCCTCTATGGTGCACTTGGTTTGCTCCAGGTTTACACCAGTTTTCTTTTGAAGATACAGCCCGAAGACTTTTAGGATATGGTGTAATGGATACCATATTGATTAGGTCTTTGACCTGTATTATGAAGTCCAACAGCTGTCAGAACAAATATTTCACATATATGTAATTATTGTGGAAAGTTCCTCATATTATTTCAAAAGAAGAATGTTTTAAAGCTATGTCCAGGTTCTCAAGTCTGTCCTCAACATGTGAATTGTCAAGATTTATATATTTAGCTCCCTATGTTCAAAATAAAGTGAAGGAAACCAACTGCACAGTATGGGACAAATGCAAAACCCCATTGACTACACTGTGTTTGGGCACTCAAGGGGTTAAAAGCCTGGCTTAGTTATCAGTTGGTGTCATTTCCAAGTATATTTATTTTTCTAAACTTCAGCCTAAGGGACCCGTGTACAAAAATAAAGTGATAATTGTTGGGTACACCAACTGTACCACAGAGGGTAATAAAAATTTCCATTGATTTAAATTGGGCTTTTACAAACCTCCCAAGTGTTCCTCATTAGGAGGGACAGTCCCTCTTTAAGACCCAAATCCCTCTGTCCCTCTTTCCCACCCTGGTGTCCCTGTGTTTAGGAGATCAAACTGCGTGGTGTATATAAGTGTATCACATTGCTCCACAGTAATAAAACTCACATTAATGTTTGTGTAAACTTCAGTATATGTGTTATAAATTAGTCTGTGTAAATAAAATAATTTGGTCTTACTCTAAATCATTTGTTCATTTACATAAAGAGGTGTCAATAGGTCATGAAATAACATAAAAATTCTCAATAATGCCCCACGCACCAGTCATGCCCCCAGCAACACCCCCTAATACACAAGTGTCCCTCTTTGGCCATTTCAAATGTTGGTGGGTATATTTTTAACGATTTCAATGCTAGAGAGGTCCCCAACACATTGTGCCATAATGCTGGAAACATATATATCATTCAAGTGGTTAAAAGCCTCATTTAAATCAGTGGGAATTTAGAGAACTTGAGTTTGTCCCCTATGGCAATGATTCTCAAACATGTCCTCAGGAACCACTAACTGGACAGCCCTGGAGGATTTTGCTGTCAGAAGAATACAGATTCCTAAATTCTTATGCTTAAATTCTTAAGCTTTTTAACCCTTCACAATCTATTGGATGCCTCTAGCATTCAAGGGGTTACAAGTCCAATTTAACTTAAAATGGATTTTATTTGTCCTCTGTGGTCCATTTGGTTTACTCCATAATAATTTGTTTGCCTTTATAAAGTTTGTAAGATAATGTGTTTGGGGCTTAAAGGGATAGTAATGTCCCAACAAAAGTATACACGAAATTGTAGACCAAATAACAAAATACTTAATGCAGTTTGAGAGATATAAGAAAATAAAGTCCTCCACTCCCTCCCCTTTCTGCCTGACGAGCTGTAAAGCTGTCAGAGGCAGAATCTGGTCGGACGACCAGGCACTGCTCTTCAGGAGGGCTAACATCGCGATATATAACTATAAATACTTAATCGGAATGGTCTATAACGTGTGCTTGCAAACCAGATTAAGTATTTATAGTTAGATATCTCAATGTTAGCACTCCTGAAGAGCCGCCGTCTGATCCCGGAAACAGGATCTCATGTGTCAGTATGAGAAGGGGGAGGGAGTGGAGGACTTTATTTTCTTATATCTCTCAAACCGTAAAGGTTTGAGAGATACAAGTAAGGGCATTAAGAATTTTGTTATTGAGTCTACATTTTTGTGTATACTTTTTTCGGGACATTATAATCCCTTTAAAGGGATAGTTATATTTCACAATAAAAGCAACTCCAATTAATCTTCATAGTATTTGGGCTATGAAGCATGTTATTTCAATACTGTCCGAGTTGTAATTCAAGAGTAATAGAATGATAAAGTATCCCCTTCCCTCCCCCCTTTTTCTGATGTAACACTGCTCACCTCAGAGCAGCAAGACTGTCTGGATGGATCACACAGAGGGCCAATCTTCAGTGAGCATAAGGAAAAACCTGTTAAGGGGGGCAGGGTTTTCCTTATGCTCACAGTAAGAAGATTGTCACTTGCTGAGAGCTGTCCGGTCAAGAGACCAGATTCCACATCTGAGGGGAGGTGGCTTACACTACGTAAAAGGAGTGGGAGGGGGGATACTTTATCATTAAATTACTCTTGAACTACAACTCTGATAGTATTGAAATTACACTCTCCATGGTCCAAATACTTTGAGGATTGATTGGAGCTGTTGTTTTTGTGAAACATTACTATCACTTTAATTGGAGTGGACTGAATCGAGAAGAGGTTTCTCCTGAAAATGGTCAGAATGGGAAGTGGGCAGAACAGAGCAGGAGGTAGGTGGGTTATCAGGGAACTCACTTACCTAGAGAATCAACCTCTGTTACTGGAGTGCCAGTAATTAACTCTTATCAATCAATAAGGGCAGTCTGAAGGACAGATCTTGAGAGTTCCCAAGGTATGAGGGAAATCCACTATTCACGGCCTGTTAGTGTTCTCTGAGGGCTGGTTTCAGAACAATTTCCCTATGTTACTGTTGGTTTTCCTCAGAACTGATCTACCATTATTATATTGTGCATATTGCTCATAGTCTTACTATATGAAGTAATCTTACCTGAAACTCACTATTGTATGTCTCTGGAAATATGCTTTCTCCAGACTGTATTCATAGAATATATGATTATATTTAGATAAATAGCTGTTATCAAAAAATACCATAATGCATTTTGTTTTCATATGAAGTCACATGTGGTAACATTCACACATAGGAAACATACTACATTTGCTAGTTTTAGGAGTCTCGTGCTCGTGGAAGCAATTTCTTTTTTGTGTACTTTACTTCCTGGTCATGAATCTTAGTATTCAACATGAGGCCCTCAAGCTGTCAAGAATTACTATTTCCATCGCTGGCTGGCTGGCTGGAAATTATTGGAATTGTAGTCTGGAACAGCTGAATGAATTCAGGTTGCCCATCCTTCTTTACTACCTCTATTGTGTAAGAAATTGCTGGAAAGATCCGTACACCCTTTTTTTATGAAAAACATAAAATATTTCAGATAGCCAAAGAGTGACACTTGTTTTTGGTGGAGTTGCTGGGGGTGTGCCTTATGGGCTGGGCAATACCAAGACATTTTAGGTTATTTCATGACCTACTGACACCTCTTTGTGTAAGTGAATAAATGATTTAGAATAAGACGTGAGTATTTTATTTACACAGACTAATTTATAAACACATATACTGAAGTTTAAACAAACATTAATGTGAGTTTTTATTGTTGTGAAGCAATGTGATAAACTTATATACACACACACACACACCACACAGTCTGATTTCCTAAAAGAGAGACACCAGGGTGGGAAAGAGGGATTGGGTTGCAAAGGCGGACTGTCCCTCCTAAATAGGGATACTTAGGAGGCACGCTTGTATGTTCAGGCTGGGAAAGAGGAATTTGGATTGCAAAGGCGGACTGTCCCTCCTAAATAGGAATACTTAGGAGGCACGCGTGTATGTTATAATCATTTTTCTACTGAGAAAAAAGGAAGAACATTCCCACTGCCTCACAATTTTTTTTTTATAAAGTTAAGCACTCTTTTAAGATTAAACTGAAATTATCTGTTCTGGTCACCAGATGGTGCTGTTCCTGTCACTTACTATGGGGAGTCATAGTCAGTTAAATGGATAGTAATGTTTCATAATAAAAACAGCTCTAATTAATCATCATAGTATTTGGACTTTGGAGAGTGTTATTTCAATTCTGTCAGAGTTGTAGTTCCAGAGTAATTCAATGACAAAGTGTCCCCCTCCCGCCCCTTTTACTGATGTAACACTGTTCAGCCTGAGCAGAAGGGAGGTGCCCAGGTAGACTGCAGAGAGGGACAATCTTCAATTAAGATAAAGGAAAAACCTGAAAAGCTTGTCAAGGGGGGCAGGGATTTCATTGTTTTCATAGGAATAAGAGTGTCCCGTTCTGTTATTTGTCTGGTCTATGGACTGCATTCCACATCTGAGAAGAGATTGTTTACAGTAGGTAAAAGGGGCGGGAGGGGGACACTTTGCTTGTGAATATCTCTTAAACCATAAAGGTTTGAGAGATTAGACTTATATCATTCTTCATGTTTTTTTAATGTCTACAAAATAAAATAAAGTTAAAACTATCCCTTTAAGCATTCTGGATCCTAGTCAGGGCTGTTGAATAAAAAATATTATATAACAACATATGAATAACTTTTTAATGAAAACTCTCCCAGAAGCAAGTGTAACCTTGTTTTACTGGGCACAAAAACATATAAATATTTGTTTCGTAATAAGAGTTTACAGCTATGAAGTCATAGAAATACATACTTGTGCCAAAACATCTCCTTTCACAAAAGAGCAAGTTATAGTTTAGCATTATCTTCCCTGTGTGGTTAGTTTGCTCTTTATTGGGCAGATCTTTTTTAGGATCAAAACATGGTCTTCACATTTTATTACTATAATCAGCATGAGTGAACTTTCACTCTGTGTAAATAAACAAATAAAAGCCAACCTGATATCATGCTGATCTATTTATAATGTTGTTTATTGATTTTTATGAAGTAAAAGTAAACAAAAAAAAAGAACTTGGATGGATAAAATTCACACATGTGAGTAGAATGATTAACCCTTTGAGTGCCAGAGGGGTACTCAACACATTGCTCTGCAATGCATTGCGCACACCTTTGGCACTCAGAGGGGTTAAGAAAGTATAGGATCCAAAGATATATATAAAATTACACAAATCATAATAAAAATGAAAAGGTAATGAGAGTAAATACTGTTTATAAAACTGTTATCTAAACAAAATAAAGCTTTCAGTGATAATTTAGCTTTTATAAGCTCAACGGACACTAAGGTCTTAATGTACAACAGCAAAAAGGAGCAATTCTAGGACAGACCAATTGCACTGTAGGAGAGAAATATAGATTCCTAAAACTATCCACTGATTTAAAGAGAATTTTAACCCCTTCAATGTTGGAGAAGTCTCCAATGCATAGTAAAACAATATTGGTGATGCATTCAAGGGGTTAAAATTGCCATTTAAATCAATGTGTAGTTTTTTTCCCCTATAATACAGTTGGTTTGCCCCAGAATTGCTCCTAATTTCCTAAAGATATACAATTCTGGCCATAGGGAACAAAATATGAATTCCCCAAATCCTCATTGATTTGAATGGGGAGTCTAACCCCTTGGATTAAGGATGGGCAACCTGAGGACCTCCAGCTGTTGTTGACTAAACGCCCATCATCCCTGTCCAGCCAATGGAACTGTAGTTCATAGCAGCTGGAGGTCCTCGGGCTGCACATCCATTCCTTGGACACTAGAAAGGTCTCAACACATTGGTTTGTAATGCATTGCAGAGACAGATTAAGGTTCCATAGGGCCCTAGGCAAGGTATCAGTTCGGAACCCCACATATTTTGCTACAGACACAGAGTGCTGCTAGTAGGCACTGGCATTGTGGCTCTAATAGAAGAAGGTGTAACTGAGTGATGCTGGTCTTTCAACAAAAAGGGTGTCTGACACAACAGCAACAGCAGGGTCTTTGTCTTTGACCTGTCTCTTGCAGCCAGGGCCCCTCATATTGCCATGGGCCCTAGGCAGTAGCCTAGGTTGCCATTATAGATGATCTGGCTCTGATGCATTGGAGAACACTCAAGCATTCAAAAGGTTAAAAGCCCTTTACAAATCATTGTGAACTTCCATTTCTCCCCTATTGTGCTGGTAGTTTGCTCCAGAATTGTACCACTAGCTTATTGAATTGTACCTTTATGGGCTTTATTTAGGTTTGTTCCACAAGTAACCCTTCGAGTACCAAAGGAGCATTTGATGCATTGCTTTTGAAGTTTGTTGGATACCCCTCTTGCACTCTAAGGGTTTAATCTTTTCTGCCTCCAAAACACATACCTTACATTTCAAATGGACAAAGAGGGACACGATTTTTTTTCATGAAGTTGTTGGAGATGAGAGAATATGAGAGATATGAGAATGTTTGTGTTAATTTATGAACTACTGATAGTGCTTTATGTAACTGAATAAATTATATAGAACAAGACCAAATAATTTTTTTTACACTGACTAATTTCTAAACTCATATACAGAACTTTAAACAAACATTGCTGTGATATACACTACATATTCTAATCTCCAGGTAAGAAATGGTAATACCTGGGAACTTCATGGTTGGGGCTGCCCAGAGGAGAGCCCTCTGGTGCCGATGAGGGGAGAGAAATTACACAATTCTTATTATAAAAGGGGTGGGGCTTAATCACAAGTGGGGGCGGGACTTACAAAACAAGAAAAATAGCTCCATAGACTGGGAAAGGAGGAGAAGAGGGCGGGGAGAGGGAGGAACATGGTGGGACTGAGCACAAGTGGGCAGAGTTTCATCAGAAACAAAAACATATATTACAGCACTTTCTCTAATGAGCAGTCATAAAGTGATTTTGTGAAGAACCATAGCCAGTATCTAACCTCCATAACTGTCCTGATACCAGGATAAATGTGCGAACACTAGATGACACTATTGCTAACTCATTTAAAATAAAAAAACCTGTTTGAATTGTAATAACATTGAATGAAGCAACTCAAAGCAATGCAAGTAACTGTTATACTCAGTAGGTGAAATTCTACAATAAATGTTTTTTCATAATATAAGATTACTGCTCTTTTAAACTGTATGACTGGATTGGAGTTCAGTAAAAAAATATATTATATTACCTATTTTGAAGGATAGAAATGTCTCATTGCAATTTCTTCACAATTAGTTGTGATGTCCCTAGCATCCAAGTGGTTAACTCTGAGCTCCAAAGAGGTCTGACTGGAATTTATTCACAAGTCATTGTGACTTCCATAGCATCCAATGGGGTTAACATACCTCCCAAGTGTCCCTCTTTTGGACCCAAATCCCTCTGTCCCTCTTTCCCACCCTGATGTCCCTCTGTTTAGGAGATTGTATTGCATGGTGTGTATATAAGTGTATCATATTGCTCTACAGCAATAAAATTCACATTATTGTTTGTTTAACCCCTTAACGACCGGCGGTCCTGGGACGTTTCCGTCCCATAAGAACCGCATAGGACCACTTGGACGCGCCGGTACATGTGACCTGTCGCGTGTATCGGCGCGTCACTATGGGGCCTGATAGAGATCGCTCCGATCTTGGATCGGTCAATTTCAGGCCCTATTTTTACTTACAGCGCTCCCGGTAGAACGCTGTAAGTAAAAAGTATGTGACGTACTATGACTGTCATCGGTCCTTGAGTATTTCAAGGACCATGACGGTCATAGTACGTCACATGTCGTTAAGGGGTTAAATGTTAGTATATGTGTTTATAAATGATTTTGTGTAAATAAAATACTTAGATTTTGTTACAAGTCGTTTATTTGGTTACACAAGGAGGCATAAATAGGTCATGAAATAGCCTAAAAATTCTCAGTAACGTCCCACCCACCAGCAACACCCCCTAAAACACAAGTGTCCCTCTTTGGCAATTTGAAATGTTGGGAGGTATGGGTTAACCCTGTGAGTGGCAGTGAAGTATTCAACATACTCGGAGGGTTAAACTCAGCTGATACAAGATTTCCCTGGTCTAACAATTTAGAGTAAGTTTGAATGAAGGACATGTTTATTTTATTTTGGGTTTCGTCTGTATAAGAATGCTGCACAAATCCAAGGAACTGTACAGAACTCAAAGAATGACATTTCATATATTTGGATTTCCCCTCTGTTTTCTATCATAAGGTAAATCAGTAAAAAAACAATAGGCAGGCCACATTCTAATGTACACACTGCTTGATGAGCAGACTTGTTAATCAGCCAGGTCACCAAATAATCCATAACATAGGATAATATATGTTTTATATCTGCAAATGTATTTATTTATTTATGCACAGGAAAAAAATGCAAGAGAAGTATAACATACTGCAATTTATTTGATTTAGTGGGACTTTATTGCCAATTCCTAATTCACTCTTTTCAAACAAATCATACTGATATTTTGTTATTGGTATGATTATATCTTATTTATATAGTTCTAATTCACCACTGTACGATGGGGTTATAAATATAAGAATACAATTCAATGCTAGGATGGGGTCATCATCCTTTGGTGCTCCAGCTGTAAGTGATGATGTAGTTTCCAACAGCTGGTAAGCTAAAGGTTGCCCAGCCCTGTGATAGGGCTAGGATAGGCAATAGTGATATGTTGCTGGAGTACAGCTAACATCATCCTTAGCCTATCAATGGCCGGCTGTTGATTCTGAACGTTGTACTTCAACAATAGTTGGAGAGTAGCCCAACCCTATGCGCTGGCTGAGACCAAACAATCTAAGCTAAGCAGAGGACAAAGGACTGACCAAAATTCTTGTAGCCAGCTTAGCCACATTGCATGTATTGGCTTGCCCAGAGAGAGAAGCAGACTTGGGTTCTCCAGTGGTTGACTGGTTGTCTATTATGGAGGGGTGGGTTGAGTTGTAGTCCCAACAGCTGGAGATCCAAAGGACTCCCACCAGTGGTCTAGTCCGTGATGATTCTAAGAATTGTTAAATACCAATTCAACCCAGATTCTGAAACCCTATGAGCCCTATGGAGAAAACTAAATTTGAGCAACTCTAAAGTAACCTGCCTGCACCAAATGGGGTAAATAAAAATATCCAGTGATTTATCTATGGGAATGTGGGTACAATTTATTTGTTCCCTCTGGTGCAGTTGGTTTGCTCCAGAATTGCTCCTCATTTGCTTTCTATATAAAACCATTAATCAGCTCATTGAAACATGATGTGCAATCAAAAGTTTCCCTTGTATCCCACAAAATCAGCAAAGCTTATCTAAGTTTGGCTTTTACATTCATCATCATACCAGTTTTACGACTTGATATCCTGTAGACAGACATCTCAGTAGGGTTTAGGAGCCAGAAGGATCCATATCTATAAGAATTGCTTGTTAAGGTATTCCTGGCCTTTTGATTTTCTGATTACCCTAGCCAATACAAAGTTATTATCATCAAAGTAAAAGGCCTCGTACTGGAATTCTTTTTTTGCTTCGTATGCTGTTGCAAAATGTCTCTTGCTCCACCTGTGCTAAGAAAAAGCAGGGATTACACAAAAAGACCCTATGTTTTCATTATAAGTATGTATATTTTCAAATAAATTATTTCTGAAATATTTATTAAAGAGCATAAGAAAATACCTCATATGGTCAGTGTAGTAGCTCTGTACATACTGATGTCACCATTTATATGTAGGCAAAAGGTGCTACTGTGTAAGCCGTATAAAAAGCAGGAGACTGATAAAGTAATACCATTATTGGCTACATAAGTGACTCTAGGATGCAAAGTTTCAAGACATCTTAGGTATTTTCTTCAGACATATCTAAATATGCCTGAAGAAGAGACCTAAGCTGTTTTGAAAGCTTGCCTCCTAGGACCACGTAGCCAATAAAGGTATCACTTTTACTCTAGCAGTTTTCTACCATTATATGGCAAAAGCCCTTTTAATAATCTGAAAATGTTATTATCCATTACTTATAATATGCCAGAATATTGCACAGTGCTATACACAAAGGGGGAGGGAAGGACATAAGGTGGGAAATTTATAGATCTGCTAGTGGAGCTCATTTTCTGTTTTTGGTCAGTCATACGCGTGACCTTCAATGAACACACTGCACCAATGTGAGCAAGCCCCAGACAACTTCCTTTATAGAATGCAAAGAAAGTTATGAGAGTACATAACATTAAATAAAGTGCACAGGGAACGAACATAATAAAACAATCATTAACAACCACACAGCCATCCCCTTCTAACAAGTGGCATGTAGAGGACAATTCTTGGCTTAAGAAGATTTTTAACTTGGTTTTAGATAGGCACAACACTAGGAAATTGGTTCCATCATCTATTTTAGTATAGAACTGTATTATTTCATACCGACTAAAGTGATTCTCACAGGAAGGAAGTATTGAAGGCCCTGGCCACAAGAGCTTAAAATCTACAAGAGCTTACAATTTTAAGCTCAGTTTATTATAGATTTTTATATGTATGGTTTTTCTCTTAAATGGATTTTAATTCGTTTTCTACACTTGATTCTTCTTTTAAAAACATGATATATGTCGGTATTTCGACACTTAGAAAGAAATTTCATTATGAATATATGATTACACAGACCATGACGGTATAGTTCTTATGTACAGATGGACAACCTCGAACATCTGTGTAACATATAAAAGGCCACATTCACATTTCAGGCTCCATTAGCCCAGCTCAAGGTCAAACCACTATTCCTCCACTGTTGCTTTACAGTGTAGTAGAGATATTTTTAGCATCCACATAGTCAAAGAAGGTTGCCATTAAATGGATATGGAAACCCTTGAAATAAACTGGTCAAATTCATATTAAATATATAAACTTTGACACATTCCTTTCCTTGACTCAAACAGTGTACACAGGAAAACAGTAATATATAAATTGGTTAATGAACTGGCAGACATAAATCAGGAGTTTGGAGGCATAGGGATTGTACTGATCAAGCCTAGAACCGTGCGAAGCAGGCATGGTTAGTTGAAATAGGGGCACCTGGGTTGCTGCCTAATTTGCCTAATGGGAATTCCAGCCTTGCACATGAAATGGACATTATGCTAAAAAGTTATGGAAACAAATGAAAAATTATGTTAGTAGTAGTAGTAGCAATAGTAGTATTAATGTTACAGTGAACAGGGCTTAGGTCAGGAATAGGCACCCTTTGCCTCTTTGCCTATTGTATTTCAACTCCAAGCATCTTCTGCCAGCAAGTAGCTGGTTAATGAATATGGAAACTAAAGTCTAACAACCCATCTCTGGTTTAGGGTGATTCATTTCTACATCTATAGCCTACTACTGTTGTATTTACTGTCAAATAACAATCCTCTCTGTGTCTTCTCCATTCCTCAGTGCATCCTAATGTCAGCCAGGGTTGCCAAGGAGGATGTGCCACATGTTCCGATTATAATGGCTGCTTGTCATGTAAGCCCCGGCTGTTTTTTGCTTTGGTAAGGAACGGCATGAAGCAAGTTGGAGTGTGCCTTCCCTCATGTCCAAGTGGATACTATGGGATACGATCTCCAGAAATAAATAAATGTACAAGTAAGTAGCATAGATCCTGTAAAGTAGATCATGTAAGGTATTTTCAGAGCAACCAACAGGTCTAGAGAAATGAAATTGTTTAGTTTTATTTCCTTTAAGAAACCTTTCAGTTCTGTGATAGTGATAGTGTATTAACTCATTGAATTATAAAGACATCTCAATGAAGTGAAGCAGCAAAGCTGTGCATTAGAAATATATGTAGCATTCAAGTGACTAAGTATTGAATGCAGTAATAAAATTCTTTAATATAATATATCAAAGAGACAGGTTTAAACATATGAGATAATATATACACAATATAATATAATATATATAACATATTTTTATGATCTCAATGACATTTTAGCAATGGATGCTGTAATGTCTGACTAGTTTTTCATGATGAAAGTAAACTTTCATATGAGGGTATATTTTACCTTTAAGTTACTACTAACTCTAGTAAAGTCTCCATTTTGTATAAACAGTGCACATTTGTAATAGCAGTCATAATTTCCCATGGGTTGTTGCTTCCTATTATGACCTCCTGTGTTAGATTTGTTCTCAGCAAGGGGCATATTCAGTTATGATTCAAAGTATCTAGTGAAATCTAAGAGGAAATATAAGAAAAAAAAACATATAAATGATATTTACATAGTATAGCCTAACAATTAAAGGGACTAATATGCGGAAAAAAAAACAACACCTCTAGGTTAGATATTTGGCTAGTGTAAGGACTGAAAAAGTCTGTGCTTTAGGGAAATGAGAAGGCTAGACAAGGTAATTAGTTCTTACCTGCCATAACATTTTATATTACTTTATTTATTTACTAGTGTAAAAGCCCGTGTACATGAGCCAAGCTCCAGGTGATGTTAACCGTTTGAGTGCCAGCGGGGTACGCAATGCATTGCTTTGCAATGCGTTGCCTACCCCTCTGGCACTCAAACGGTTAAGAGGCCGGTCCTGCTCTGCGTCCTGCCGCCGACTCAGTCATGCACTGTAGAAACTGCCAGAAAGCGCAGAATGCTCCCAGCACAGAACTCCCAGAATCTGTGTGTTTAGGCCGTCCCTACTGCGCATGACGGCTTCTGACAAACATCCTAGCAAATTATTATATAGGATGTAAAATCCAGTCTCCTAATGGGGTATTCATATAATATGCTTTGGAGGCCTCATTAGAATTCAAGGGGGAGATGCACTAATGTGTGATAAAGTTGAGATTACTTCTCTAGTGATATCACCTCTCCAATTTCTATGTTATTCTATGGAGCCAAATCACTAAAATCTCTCAGACTTTAGGGATCTTAGAGCATAGGCTCCACAGAATAACATAGGAATTACAGAAGTGATATCACTGAAGAAGTCATCTCCACTTTATCACACATTAGTGCATCTCCCCAAGGAGTTTAAAGCCCCCATTTAAAGTAATAGGGGTGTGCGGGTATAGTATTGCAGTTGCTTAGTCAAGAATTGATCTGCTTTTGACACTGTGTATATGGACCCAGAGACACACTGACATTTTTAGGAAGAATATTAAGGGAGCTTAAAAGAAAGATGAACCTAGTAGACAATTAACTTTATGGAAAATACACCATTTATCCTACTGTTTTAAACCCTTTGTGACACATGACGTGCCAGGACCATCTCACCGGTCCGAACTTTAAGGGTTGTTGACAGTTCTGGGACATCATGGAATTCTGGGATGGCAGCACAACTACACGTTGCTATACCATCCCAGAATTCATTGCACAAAAAAAAAAGAACCTCTAGATCAGGCAGTCATTTAATAACGTTTAAAAAATAACTGTCTTCATAATCTACACAGAAGATTACAGACGATTTATACTGTTTTATGTTTTTAGAATGTAAAGCTGACTGTGAAACATGTTTCCACAAAAATTTCTGCACAAAGTGTAAAGGTGGATTTTACTTACACAGTGGGAAGTGTCTTGACACATGTCCAGATGGGTTTGAGAACAATAACCACAGTATGGAGTGCAGCAATGTTGGTAAGTAATATCTAAAATTGTTTTTATGACTTTTTAAAGTGAGTATAATTAGATATGTGAGACATTAGTTATTCAACACCTTATGCTAAGAATGTCCAAATGTATTCTCATGGTCTGTATGCAGGCCAAGATTTAATAATATTCCTTCTTCTCTGTAGGCAAATTAGTCAAAATCAATGAGCCCCTGATAAACTTATCGATGATTAGGAGATATTTCTACTTTTAACTTAATTAGCATAATGAAACCACACTGAAACACATCATCAGCATGAATTAGCATATGATTCTGCACTCAGAGAGCTTACCATACAGAAACAAAGATAAGAATATCTCCTGAACTATACATCTGCTGGCTGTTTGGCTAATGTTACAGAGTTAGTTTATAATAATGTTTACTAATACACAACCTTGAATTCAAGATGACAGGTCTAGTTTAATCAAGGATATCATTACATTTTGTGTGTAATCAAAGATATCCTGAAATTGCTGCCTGTATACAACAATTAAGGACAGCCCTATGCATATTTTGTGAAACAGTAAGAGAAACAACACAAACAGATGGGGAACTGGGTGGAGCTGTTCAATTAATGTAGATATGAGGAAGAGAGAGAAGATTTAAGACATTAGAAGAGGAATATGAGAAGAAGTGAAACTAGAGTTAGGGATCGAGATCAGATTCCAAGAAGCTAAGGAGAGAAAAGGCATGGCTTTAATGTACTTGCATACAGTCTGCAAGTTTAGTTTTAGAGAAGATTGAGAACAGATGTTTCACTCTAGTTATGAATGACTTTTTCCACTCTCCAATATAAAAAATGTATATGTTTGATTAAATGGACAGCAATATCTGCTTTTCACTGCCTTAAATAAAACAAAGAATATATTAAGCACTAAAGGAATTCACTGTTGTTAGGAAAAGGGTGAGAATGAATGTTGCAACCACCAATGGTAAAGTTATGACGTGCCATTGGCACCTGAATACAACTTACCAGTAGCAAGACTTGTACCCCCATGTTGACCGGAGACCAGTGTATGACCTAAAGCATCTGTATCTCTACTTCTGATGTATCAGTTGAGAATCTCTATGCTTTCAAAGGAGAACACAATGAGACAATAATTTGCGAGCTTGAATTTTTAATAAAGCTGAATTTGGAACAGTTACAAATAGACTGTCAATTGCAATTGTTCATGTACAAAAAGTTATTTGTGACCTCTCTTTCAACAGGACATACAGGTTTGTAATATAAATACTTTTTAACTTCCATTTTCCAGTACATTAAAATACAAACAAAATTGTTTGTAATGTTATTTGTTTAGGGAGACAGTAAAGCAGTAAACAAAAGAGGCTTCAAAATAAGCATACATTTTTAGGTGAAAGACTCACTTTAATAAGTTATATACATACAACAAGTATAGCATAGCAACATATCTGCTCTGGAAACTGGTGCTGGACTCATGTATTGGTTTTATGCCTACAGTACACTGTGCAGTCAGCGAATGGAGTCCTTGGGGCCCCTGCACAAAAAGGGGTAAAACCTGTGACTTTAAACGAGGCAATGAAACAAGAGTTCGGGAAATACTGCAGCACCCTTCACTTCGAGGGACACCTTGCCCTTCCACAACTGAAACAAGGAAGTGTATAGTTCAGCGAAAGAAATGTCAAGAGAGGAAAAGGTAATTATTCTATTGTGGCTTTCATAAGTGATTGTGGGTCTATTTGTAATTCTCAAAAAGAAGGTGTATTTTACTAATTGCCATGGACATGTGAAGCTTTGTCATGGAGGGGACATCTATACCCCAGGAAGACCTGAAGGGTACAGAGCAGGACCTGATTTCACATTAGGCAGAGTAGGCAGCTGCCTAGAGTAACATTTTGAGGGCCATCCACTATCCTAAGCAGTTGGTATGGTCAGCTCAATCCAAATCCCCTGCATTAGATATCTGCTCATAGTGTATATATTTTTTGTTTTGTTTTGTTTTTAATACTTTTTTAGTTTACATATCACTTCACTGGTCATACATGAGTATGGGTAGAGCTTAGAGTACCTAGGATGCCTAGGGGTGCCTGAGATGTAAATCCAGCCCTTTATCTGGGGAAATTAAAACATGTATAACCACTTGCGCCAGTAAGAAATAAGGGACAGCATTAACACATAAATGCACAAAGAGCAAATCACCCTGCAGTGAAAACTGGGAGGGATACACAGATTTGGTGAAGTTACAGTAGTCATACAGTGTACTCAGGCAGAGCTGGATCATGGGCAAGGCACCCTAGGTGCCTGCCTAGGGACAGGTCATGTTGAGGGGCCTGCCGAACCATCCCTGCAACATGCACCTCCCTCTCTGTCCCCAGCCTCTGATAATGCAGAGCACCAGGATATGATGTCATCTCTCAGTGCTCTGCATTATTTGACAGAGAGAGTACCAAGAGGTACAGACCTCTTCTTCCACAACACATGCCACTGGACCACCAGGAATGAGGCCCCCTCCTGTGCTAGCAAAGGTAGAAAAGTAGGAGGGGGATGCAAGAAAGGGGTACTGGGAAAATAAATGAAGATAAAAGAGTGAAAACTGTTAGAGGAGGGGGTGAAACTGGGAGAGAGGGAAAAAGCCAAACCAGAGGGCCTAGAGAAAGAGGTTAAACAGATTGTGGGGGGGAGAAAATGGGAGGCACAGACTGGGGGAGCACTAGCTGTGAAAGAGGGAGAAACATACTAGTGTGGCTCTATTTCAGTTTTAAGCTGTGTGGTATCACTGGCGGAAGCCCCATTTCAATTTCAAGCTGTGTGGTATCTCTGCAGCCTCATTTCTGTTGTAAGCTATGTGGTATCAGTGATGTAGCCCCATTTCAATTGTAAGCTGTGTCATATCACTGATTTAGCTCCATTTCAATTGTAAGCTCTGTGTCATCATTAGCGTAGCTTCAATTCAATGGTAAGCTCTGTGGTGTCACTAGTATAGGCCCATTTCAATTGTGAGCTTTGTGATGTCCCTAGTGTAGTCCCCTTTCAATATGTGAGCTCTGTGGTGTCCCTAGTGTAGCCCGATTTCAGTTATAACCTCTGTTGTACAATATTATATATTTAAAGCATTAACGTTGTCCTTTAATAAGTTGGTACTAATAGCTCTAACCACAAAAATAATGGGCAAATCAAGAAAGGATTGTGGTAAGGGAGAAAGGGCAAGCAGACAGGTGGCCCCAATTTGGGATCCTGTCTAGGCCCTATGGAGTCTTAATCCAGCACTGCACTCAAGACACTCTTTGAGGAAGCACTCATGTTATGAGAAACATTCAGGGAAAAGCCTGATTGTAATTAAATATGGACACTGCTCCAGTCTGTGATGAAAGCAGGATGAGAGGCAACTTTCTGCTGAGTGATTGTTATGTGTGTAAGAGGCAGAAAGATATTCACATTTAAACTTGTGACGCTGAACCCTAAGCACAAAGAAATGGAGGAATTCTGTAACAAACTGTACAATAAGTAACAACGGACACTTACCACTGTTTTAAATGGGTTATTTAACCCCTTGGATGCTGGAGAGATCTTCATTGGATTCTGAAGCAAAGCACTGGAGACATCGCTAGTATGCAAGGTGTTAAAAGGCCCGTTGAAATCAATGTGGATTTTTTGAGAATATTTATTCTCCCCATCCCATGGTGCAGATGGCTTGCTGCATAATTGCTCCCCCTTTGACTTTGTGTATATAGCCTACTGGGAGAGCGTGTGAAAAACTCACTGAAATTCTGCTGAAGCCGTGCACCCCTTTCATTTGTTTTCCCATAATGCCTTGGTTATTATTGTAGTGTAAGTGGATAATATGCCCTTGTTTTTATTCCAGGTGCACTAGTTGAACTAGAAAGAAAATTAGAGATTTCTAAGAAATAAAGATAAACCGAGTAGATAATTCAGAAAATTTAGCAGCACTTGTTGGAGTCAAAGTAATCAACATGACAGAACTAGAAACTGTTTAGACCCCCCCTGCACCAAGTTGTTCATTCCTAATATACTCCCCTGTCAGAAAAACGGATTGTTATATTAGCGCATATGTGTGGTTCATCTGGGTGGGAGAGGAGCATTTACATGCAATGTTTGTAAAATTTCTGGGCAGGAGGATTTGATAAGTATGCAGTTGGCCTGCACTCACTGTGTTTTATCATACTTTGATTGGAGTTCAAAAATATGCTGAGGAAAAATTCCCAAAACCATGCATCAAGTTTAGAGTAAATGTTACTTTAGCTGAAGATAATGTAACTTAATACCAAGAGGCTTAAAATATTAAGTGTTAAATTCCCTTCTCATCCGCCCACTCACACTCATCGCAGACACAATCTGATGTAAGACAGAAAGGCAGCAGGCTTGCTATCAAGTTTAATGATGTGCTCAATGAAAATATTTAAATGATTCTCTTTATTCTGGAATCATTTATTCTGTCAATAAAGAGGCTCAAGCTTATATCAGGATTCGGACTTTAGTAAGATATTATGGAAAATACCTGAAGCTGCATCTATAATTCAATAGTTAGTCTGACATTCGAAGAACTAAAATGAATTGTCTTATTGTTAAAAAATCCAGAAATAGTATTTAAAATAGGATCCACTTAGTGACACATGTTCCACATAATCATGTGATGTGAACGTGTAAATGGAGAAAACAGCAATATCTTTATGTTGGAGACCACGTTAGCATGGATGCACTTGCATTGAGCACCTACAGGGGAGGGCTGGCAACTTGTGGCCCAGGGTGCAAATACAATCAAGTGGCCCATTTCTACTATTGTTCGAGCCCACTGTTCCAGCTCACCCCCCTTTTCTTAGTTTTAAAATTGGAAGTAAGGTGAGTGATACTACAGAGCCTATAGTTAAAATGTGGCTACACTATTGATACTACAGAGCTTATAATCATACCTGGGAACTTTTGAGACAGGGCTACCCGGAGGGTAACCCTGTCAGTGCCGACCTGTGAAGAAAATGACGCGATTCGCATCATAAAAGGGGCGGGGCTTAGTCACGGAGGGGGATCGGGACAAAAAAAAAACCCTGCAAAATGTATCTAAGAGGGCGGGGAGTGGGAGGAACCAGGCGGGACAGAGCACAAGTGGGCAGAGTTTCTATTTAAACTCTGCCCACCCGGTGATCCACACATTGCCCCTGAGACCCGGTAATTCAGTCCAGAATCCGGAGTCTCCGGGGCAAAACCGGAGAGTTCCCAGGTATGCTTATAATGTAAGTAAAGAACATTAGTGATCCTATAGAGCTTACAAGAGAAATGGGTTATGTTACAATGTAGCTCCATTTGGATTGTAGCTTTGTGGTATTCCTGGTGAAGCTCTATTTACAGCAGCAAGTGGGAGACTGAGGCAGTGGCCCACCAGCCCAAACATGTGACCAGCCCAGGGGGTAATTGCCCCCCTGCCCCCAGGCCAGCCCTCCCCTGAGCACCTACAGCTTTAATAAATAGCGGACGATGATATACATATTACCCCAGTCACATTGTAACATGTGCAGTGCAGTATTCAAATAACGTTCAGTAAGCAGCAGGACCTTGAATACAGTTTAAAAAACACTGAGGTTGATGCAGAAAGAACTTGTGAAATTCTGGACAAGACCAACTATATTGCAGGGGACCCATTACAAGTCCTATTGATTTAAATGGAGCGCCAGAATTTTTCAGTTTCTTCTGCTTACACCAGTCTTAATTTCCACCTCATAGCTTTTGGGAGAAATGTATATACATTAAAAAATTAATAGAACATGCACATGGAATGTTGATATTTGAAATAATGGTTAATTACACCAATAATATCAACAATAATTTAAAAAACTATATTATTATTATTATTATTATTGCTAATAATTATAATTTGAACAAAGTAGGTTTAAACAACTGTTTAAGGTTAATCATTTCTACATTTTAAGTAAACATTAAAAGGAAGAAAATAAGGGTTTGCAAGAAGTATGACTTCATTATAAGGATAAGGCTAAAACTCCTTGGGGGAGATTCACTAAGCGGTGATAAAGAGATGATAGAGTGGAGATGACTTCTCAGGTTTATCACTTCTCCATTCCCTATGTTATTCTATGCAGCCTATGCACTATGAACTCCACAGCTGAAGAAATATTAGTGAATATGCTCTATAGAATAACATAGGAATTGGAGAAGTGATAAACTGGAGAAATCATCTGCACTTTATCACCTCTTTATTATCTCTTAGTAAATCTCCCCCATAATTACCTCTTTTAACCTTTGAGTCTCAGACGGATATCTGACACATTGCAAAGGAATTTGTTGGATCCCCTTTAACACCCAAAGGGTTAAAAACATGCTAACTCTGTAAGGAAAAGAGGGGTATGCAACACGTTGCTACATAACACCCTTGACTATAATTCCACTAATTGCTGTTACAATGTATAATAATATTATAAGAATATTATAGCAACTATGAAAATTAATGCATTTTTTTAGGTAAAAAGATTCCAATAATCTTGAAATATCCTGTTTGCGTCATCTTTCTTATTATTATAATAAAATCATATGTCTGCATTTAAAACACAGGAATTGCAAACATCATTTCACTTTAAAAATCAAAATGTTTATTTTACAAAATCAACAGGAAAATTAGTCTCTAATCTCACAGTTTATTCATAATGGAAATAAATGAGTTCTGGTATATTTCCGGTTACTTTATCAAAAATGACAAAGTAAACAAACCAGAACAGTGTCAAACACTCATAAGTGTAGGGAGTATTTAAAGGTAACTAGTTTTTACTGTTACCATCATAGTCATGTGACCTTTCAAAGGAATATACAAACAAATTAGAATAGTGATTGTTCTTGTGCACAGAATATACATGGTTCAGAGAGAAGGGACAAGTTAATCAGTGAAATAAATAAACACATAGTACCATGTTGTGTATCAGACACAGAATAGTATGAAATGCAGCAGACAGTAAATCTTAGCAACACAGCTGAGGAGTGTGTTTTGTGTGTTAAAGACACTAGTGTGGTTAATGACCTTACTATGTGATTGTTCCCCGGGCCTCTTGGACTCCAAAATTAACTTGAAACTAATTACTGTTTCCTGATGTTTATATTTTACATACACTGCGGGGTCAGCATTAGGCATTCAAGAGGACTTTATGTCAGTAAGCATCTTCAAATTAATTTTGTTGCTCATTTTCCACATTCATTTGTTGTTTTTACTTCAGTATGGATTAAAATTCCGAAGTGTAAATTTTAGGAATTAAAAGGATATACTGTATATATATATATATATATATATGTCTGTTTCTGGTTCGCTGTCTAACCCTCCCTGGGGTGGCAGGGGAGTAGGGAGCGGGTGCACCCAGCGAATCACCACGAGGCAATGATTTTGCCAGAAGTTCCCAGGGGAAAAAAGCTCCTCTGGCCACTTTTGGCAAAATCGCTGCAAGATGATTCAGAGGGGCTGTGATTTTTCCCAGGATTAGGCAGGAAGGAGAAGCCCCTCTACCCATTTCTGTGAAAATTGCTGAGGCAAGACTCACTACCATTGACATCCAGCAATGTAGCAAGAGTCACTGACATCCACGTCCAGCGGGTCCTCGATGTGCACAGAGCGCTGAATTGATCAGGAAATACCATGCAGCATTTGCTAGTATATATTGATATGCACTAATAAACCCTCCATGGTTGAAACACAGTAGGCTGAATGCACTAAAATGAGTCCAGTGCTGTAACTGATCTTTTGGTTCTATACCTGCCTAACAGCAATTTACTAATTACTTATTCCGAAAATTCCCTACTGTACACTGCTTGCACCAATGAGAGAGTAGTGTGGGTGTGTATGGGCATTTTAGAGTGATCCTGTCCTTTGTTCCTTGTTTAATGCCATGTTCGAACAAGGCACAGAGGAAAGTAGTGCATGTTATAGTGGAAGCATTTAGGGCTTGCTCACATTAAAGTATGTGCAATGTTGGAGTATGTGCTGGCATGAATAAAAGAATCCATGCACTCTAGGACATAAGCAGAAGTGCAGGAACATGAGTAAGATGGCAGGTTGTTCCAGTAATAGACCTTTCACGTAGCTAGACCAGATACCAGGTTATCAGGAGGGTTTTTTATTTCAGTTTTGCAATATTATAACTTAAGTGGGGCAGTGTGATTGATTCTACATTAGTGACCAAGCAAAAGGGCACTAGTTCCAGTTGGCTTTTCTGTGATGAAGTGTAGTCTTTATTAATTATGTGTGAGATCAGTGTGTCACCCACAGATGCAGCATGTAGCATTCCAGGATTTAGTGGTGGTCTCCATAATGCTGCAGTCAGGAAGGCTTGCATGGTAGTGTATGTGGCAAACAAATAGATTCATCGGAATATTGACTGAATTATTGCGATGTTGGCTTTCTTTCCTGAAAGATATCAGCCAATCATTTATGGATAATGCATATTTGGCTCAGCCCTTTTATCTTAATGCACCTCCTGTGACTGACACATGGGGGCACAGTGCACTGACAGGTAGGGAACAAGGGTAATTTGATTATAACAGCGTTGCTCTACTTCTAAATTGCCCATGTAAACATAGACTAAGAACTGGATCTGAAAATAGCTGATCTGGCTGTAAATGTCATTGGCTCTCTTATCAGTTAATGATGAATTAGGGTGCCATTTCCTCATTCAAATATCCAAGTGAGATTAGCAATATATGCTGGGTATTTGATTACATTTTAAGCTTTTATGCTGCAGAATAAAGGCTGTGCTGAGGGTTGGTATTGGTGAAAAGACAAATATACTAAGATGTTTGATAAGAAAACATAGATTATGTGCACATCTACCATGATATGGGAACACTGGGAGAATATATTTCAAAAGAAAAGAAGGACTTAAGATAACCAGAAGTCAGTAATAATCAAGAGTCAGAGTGACCTGTTGTTGACCAGTAGCTAAAGTAATCTACATTATATGATTGTGAGGTGCATTAATTGTCTGTAGTAGACACAAGCAATACAAAGAAGCTAAACAAAACCAGCTGCATCATGGGGACAAATAAAAATTACCATTGAGTTCAATGGGCATTAACCCCTTGAATGCTACAGAAATTTCCAATGCATTACTTTTAAATAAATTAAATATATCTCTAGCATTCAATGAGCAAAAATCCCCATTTAAAAATAATAGGAATTTTGGAAATAATTGTTGTCCCCTTTGGTGGAGTTGATTTTGTCCATAACGTCTCCAGTCCCTCTTAGAACACCTGCCTTGCTAGCTTATTTTAAACAGTTATAGCCAATGGCATGTTCAGTCACAATTAATGGGTAACAGCACCCAAAGAAAAAGTAGCTCTTCATTTGTTCATCTGATGGACTTGCCTAGGTAATTGTCCTTCAGGCAGCTGTTCGTTATTTTTTCTGACAGTTTTTGTTTGCATTTGATCTCTACAAAGTGGTGGAGATTACCTGGAATTCAAGAGGTTAAAAGCCTATTTAAATTAATGGGGATCTGCAGAATTGTAATTTTTCCCTTACAGTCTAGATGGTTTGCGCCAGAATTGCACCTCTTAAACTTGATGAATGACTGCTGTGTTTTATTTTCACCTGAACTGTGTACTATCAATATAGCTTAAGATTCTGAATTATTAGAATGTGCACATTATAAATATATGTTTGGCAGACTACACTCACCACTGTAATGTTTACATAATGTATAACTCAGTGGAGCACTTTTATTAATTAGGCCTAGTTCACACAGGAACCTTCTTTGAAACAAATGTGTTAGAGGAAGACGTTGCAGAGTGTGTGTGTGTGTATATATATATATATATATATATATACACACACTAGTGTAAAAGCCCGTGTACACAGGTCAAGGTACGATGAGGCCAGTACTGTTCTGCATACTGCCGCTGCCGCACTGGTGGCACACGCAATACAGTCATGCGCAGTAGAGACTGCCCGAACTCACAGAATGCTCCCAGCACAGAACTCCCAGCATTCTGTGCATTCGGCAGTCTCTACTGCGCATGACTGCATCGGACAAACATTCTGGCCTTTTATATTATAGGATATATATATATGTATACTAATTAATCAGGAAATGACAAAGCACTATCCTACTGACATTTTGTAGTGGCAACACTGTGAAATACAAGAGCATACGTCTGTGTGTTGGCCATTTGTAGATGCAGAAATCAGCTTCTTTGTTCTTTGTTATTGTTAAAAAATGGTAATTTTTACCATAGATAATCCTTAATGATTTTGTTGTGAATACATGCACTGCAGGATTCATTTTGTTCTGGGTCTTCATGGTTGGTCTCTTTAAAGGAATACGAGTGCACAGAATTAGATGGCAATAAAAAAGTTACCATCTGCAATTGGTTTGCTGATATGATACAACTAAAAGAACCTTGAGACTATATTACTGATGTGTATTTGCACAAAATTAAGGCTTCCCTCCTCCATATAGTTATTTCACTAATTAAAGTAATGTAATATCTAGTAGTAGCTAGAAACAGTAGCTCAAATGCTAAAAATTACAGCAGTGGAGTTTTGCTATTTAGATTGTATCTGTTTTACCAGCTTTTCTCTCTGATATACTCTTTCTCCATTAGTCATCAAGTTTTTGTTTAGGAAAAAGGAGGTTTCAGGCACGATATCTCTGGAATGTTGCTGTGTTTTATCTACATGGACCACAGCAGAGCCCCTTAGACATGCTATTCATATCCTAGAAACCAGTGTTTCTCAACTCCTGCCCCCAGGACCCACTAACAGGCCAGAACTTAGGGATTTCTCTGCTAGAGCACAAGTGTGGTGATCAGAGGCCCATTCACATTGATTAACTCACCTGTGCTCTAACAAGGAAATTATCAAATGCTGGCCTGTTAGTGGGTCCTGAGGACAGGAGTTGAGAAACACTGCTTTAAACCATACAGCCAACGAGACACTCATTTTATCTTTGATGCTAGTTGAATCTCATTTAACCTCATGGATGCTACAGACTTCTCCAGTTCATTGAAAACAGATGTGTTGAAGTCTTCTGTAGAGTTCAATGGGTTAAACCACTGGCCAATGTATTCTTAACCCTTGTAGTGTCTGAAAAGTGTTGTCTTGAACAAGTTAGTTACCTAACATAATTCTGTCTGTGTTCTATGTAGCCATGTTCTGTAAATTATTTTGAAAGGCTTCAATAGTGGTTACATAGCTGAAGATGATGAAAAAAGAAATGAGTTTATCAAGTTCTGATGCTGTGGCGCATGCTGCTGTGGACAAAAGGCTTTATTTGAGCTGCAAACTGCATATGTATTCAACATAAAATCCACATTTTCAAAAAAGTGGTCACTGCCCTCTGCAAAAAAAGTGGGGATGTATAATGAACTGATCTTTTTAATATATATTGAAAAATAAATTAAAATGAATAATAAGATAAGTACATATGCAAGGGGCTAAAAAGGAAGTGGCATCACATTTTGATGAACCCCAAAAGAGGGACATAATGGCAAAATGTTTGGGAACCACTGATCAAAGTCAGCCTTTACCAGATTATTTATTGTTGGTCCAAAGAATGGAAAAATATGATTATTTTTCCTACTTTTATCCAAAATTCATCCATGGATAAACATTCATATCTGAAAATTGTCATTCTTCTTACCTATAAAGGTATATACTACTGTTTTCTGGATATATCTATAGTTTCTGCACAGCTTCCAAAGCCACAAAATCCCTCATCCTTACTGTAAAAACATCCATGCCTTTTCATTTGAAATGTGCCATTTTTTATTTATGTATATTTAGCAAATAATTTCATATTTGGTATCATGATTTAACATTATTGTAATCACTTAATTATGCATTGTAATAATGTTTCATGCTGTCATTGATATTTATTATGCTCTTGCAGTTATCATTGAAGTTCTGTGTCAAACTGGCTAATATTCCCTATACATTAACTAAGAATTTTTAGGACATAAGTAAATGTATGGTTTAGCACAGTATTACTATTAACTGGTAACATTTACATAAAAACATGTTCTTATATTAAATTAACAATACAAATGCATATATACTGGCCAAATTAACATATAAAATGGACATTACAGCAATAAATCAACTGTTAAACGAGCTCCCATCAGTCATCCCTGATTGATGGGAGCTCGTTTAACAGTTGATTTATTGTTGTAATGCCCATTTTATATGTTAACTACTTGAAAATCCCGTTACACAGGCTACAGTGCCACTGCCAGCTGGTCGCGGGGCAGTCATGTGCAGTAGAGACTGCCCGCGCAGCGGCTGATACAGAGCTGGATGCTCAGAAGTGGGCAGTCTCTACTGCGCATGACTGCAGCATGCGCGGCAGTCTCTACTGCATGTGACTGCGTCGTTACACACGTTTTAGCTAATTTTTATATAGGATTTGGCCAGTATATATGCATTTGTATTGTTATTTAATATACGAACATGTGTTTTTGTAAATGTTACCAGTTAATAGTAATACTGTGCTAAACCATACATTTTCTTATGTCCTAAAAATTCTTAGCAATTGTATAGGGAAAATTGGCCAGTTTGACACAGAACTTCAATGATAACTGCAAGAGCATAGTAGTGTTGGGATAGTGTTGGCTACACCCACAAATGATATCTATCAGTGGTGTAACTAGTCATTGGCGAGTCCCAGTACAAATAGTTTTTGGGTTCCCAACACAAATCTTTTCTCACAGAGACATGACTAGAACTTTTTGGACCCTGGGGCAGATTGAACCCCCTTGGGTGCTGGGCCCTGGTACAACTGCACCCCATGTAATTACACCCTTTATATCCATCATCAAAATAAAATATGAATATCCAAGGACAGGGCTAGTGCAAGGATTTTTGCCACCCTAGGCAAAACCTAATTTTGCCGCTCCTTGGCTCCGCCCATTGTGCCACGCTCCTTTATGCCCCAACATGGAGTGTATTAAAAACATTTTAGGACAGCACTGAGTATTTTATCTATATTAGTTATTCCTTTATTTATAATTTAAAAAAAAGTTCCATTGGTCTTTATGCTTCTCAGTGCACACTTTACATATGTCTGTGGCAGTGCTTATCTTGGGAAAGAGCCCATGCTTTTCCTCACACACCCCTCGCATGGTGTGCATCACTGAACTTCATCTCCTTGCCAGATGAATTATGATCCCAACATTTAGTCCCTGAAGGTCAAGTCATATCTTGTATTGGACTGAGGATTGTAGTTTGGTAGATGCAGCGCGTAAAAAGGAGCCGTCTGGCCGGCACTTTAGCCGGACTCTGTAATGCTCGTTAGTGGAGGTAGGAGGAAGCTTTCTAGTCCCTCGCTCTTGCTAGAGCGCCACGTCTCTCTCTCCTCAATTTCTGCTGCCGCCGAGGTGCGTGTGGCTCTGCTGTGCCCCCAGTAGATGTGCGCCCTAGGCCAGCGCCTACCTTGCCTATAGGTGGCACCGGCCCTGTCCAAGGAGTTAAATAACCATTTAAAGACAATAGTGGTGTGTAATACATTGTAAAAGCAATGTGTTGCAAATCTACTGGTATTTAAATGACTAAATAAATTATATTTTCCTTTACCCATCTGTACTTTAACCCTGTAGATTGTAGGGACTTCTCCAAATCATGCTTTGCAATATGAAGGATTCTCTACCACTCATGTGGGATGTGCAAATTCTCTGGCAGCTGATTTCAGGCACGCACACACTGCAGCAGATTTGTGCCTCAAACAGCTCAATGTGTGGGACAACAGTTCCTGCCAGGCCTCTTAGTCTGTGCTTACAAGCACAAGCTTTGTTCTTAGGGAAACATTTCCATTTCTCTTTCATTTCTGATATTTGTTTTCTATTATTATTATTATTATTATTACCATCCTGACTTGGGTTACTGCATTATTAACTTACTAGTTGAAGAACCCGTTACACGGATCACAGTGCCACTGCCAGCCGGTCTCGGGGCAGTCATGCGCAGTAGAGACTGCCTGCGCCACGGCTAATACCGAGCTGGACGCTCCTCTACTGCGCATGACTGCGTCGTTACACACGTTTTAGCAAATTATTATATAGAATGTATATACCCTTTTGTGCTTGTAGATGACGGACATAAAATGCACAATTACTTTCTCTCATAATAAAACTTTTTATTTTAATTATGGTGATAAAGGATTTTGCACCAAGCTCCTAATCTCAACGCTACACTTTCATACTTGGCTTTAACAAGACTAGACCATAACACTTTCATGCACAGTTTCAGAAGAGGTCAGATTTGGAAAGATCACAGCTGCTAGACTTGGAATTCGCCACCCAGTGGTCATTTATAATTAATATTAATGAATGGCAGATGACAGATGTTTATATCTTAGCCTTTGCCAGGCATTGCTAAACAAGAAGCAAAGCTCTTTTATTTTAACTCATAACTCTTTTTCCTCTAAATTTGATATGATTTGTGATAGTTGTATTCAGTGAGGCTGGATGATGACCTGTGGGGAGATACACTAAAATGTGATAAAATGGTGATAAAGTAGACAACTTCTCCTGTGTGATAAACTTTCCATTTCCTATGTTGTTCTTTGGAGCCTATGCACTAAGATGCCTAAAGTTTGAGATGTTAGTACATAAGCTCTATAGAATAACATAGGAACTGGAGAAGTCATCTCCACTTTATCATCTGCTTGATCACAACTTAGTGCATCTCCCACCTGGGGGGTTATGCACTAAGGTGCGATAAAGGGGTGATAAAGTGGAGATAACATGGAGATGACTTCTCCACTGATATCACTTCTTCAGTTACTATGTTATTCTATGGAGCCAATGCACTAAGATCTCCAAAGTTGGAGAACTATTTTGTGCATAGGATCTATACAATAACATGTAAACTGGAGAAGTGATATCACCACTTTATCACCTCTCTATCACGTCTTAGTGAATCTACCCACCTAGAGTAATTGTGGAGAAAACCAGCTACACTATAGGGGACAAATATTTAAATTGATTTAAAGGGGGATTTTAACACCTTGAATGTTGGAGAGTCCTTCAGCACTTTTGAAGCAACACACTGAATATCTGTAGACAATACCCTACATGAGATATATTCCTTTCTACTGAATGCAGGTTTAGTTATACATAAGGTGACCAGATATCCTTTTAAATGCAGGACATATGAAAAACACATAAAGTAAGGTTGCACTGACTGCTTTACGGTCGGATAGAATGACGTTTCTGTATGCATCCTGCTTTTTAAGTCATATATGGTCACATTATTTACAAGTACAAATGGCTTTGATCACATTATTGTTAATAAGTGTTATCAACTATTTTATCTAACAGATTCCCATTGCATATCTCCCAGCATTTCAAATGGTCAAAGATGGATTTAGGTGATGTTGCTGGGGAAGTGGCTAGCGAGCGTAGCATTACTATGAATTTTTAGGTTATTTCATGACCTACTGACACCTCCTTATGTAAATGAATAAACGATTTAGAGCAAGACCAAATTATTTTATTTACACATACTAATTTCTAAACACACATACTGAAGTTTATACAAACATTAATGTGAGCTTTACTTACACAAAAATGGAAGAGAAAAGAAATCCTAAAAATGGCACCAAACCAGTGACGTAGGGCAACCCCGCTGCCCGGCACCACCTAAAAGCTGAGGTCTGTGCCTTCTTCGGCATAGACCTCTATTATCTGCTGAGCTCCCTCCGACACTCTAGTAATGCACAGAGTGCTGCATTACTAGAGATAGGACCGCACAGGAGCTCCTAGTTACTAATTGAGGTCTGTGCAGGAGGCACTATGCATTGCCAGTGACTTTATGCTCCCTTACATCAGCCCCCGTTCCCTACCTCAGCTGACAGGGAAAAATTGATGGGGAGGGAATAAAAGCTGTTTTGTGGCCACTGATGGTGGTCCGGTGCAGTGGTTGCAAAATAGAGGCTAAGACTATGCCAGATGATATGTAGGCTACCAGTGACAATGGGACTGAGTCTCAAAACTTGAGCAGACACAATTAAAATGGGACAGAAGTTATATGGATGATATCAGCTGCAGCTGACTGACTGACATCCCATGCTGGCATTCAGACATTGGCCATTGTAATGGGAATTATAATGACAGTCTCTTTTGTATATGCATGGTTGGCTTTTTCTGTCTTTCCCATGATGCAGGGACTTTTTGCTTTTCCACTGCCCATCAACAGGCTGCAGAAAGGTTCAGAATATTGAAAATATGAAGGTCTCATTGTTTGCAATGCTTACCCTTATCCAGTAATTCCACATTACCAAAATGTAGGCTGACCATACCTCACCTTTAAAAAGGGACACATAGGAAATAGGCATATTTCAGGAGTGCACCAAAATCAAAGCAACCCTGTAGTGTGCATTTTTCATGTGTGTCCATTTTTAAAGGTGAGGTATGGTCAGCCTACCAAAATGACAGATGCAAAAGCTTTCTATTCTGAATACAAAATATTGCATGGCATTGAGTTACCAAATGAATGTGCCAATTAGTAACCAATAACCCAGCCTGCTATTGTTAAAGGGATAGTAATACTTCATTTTATCTTTATTTTATTTTGTTGGCATTAAAAAACATGAAGAACGATATGTCTTATCGCTCAAACCTTTATGGTTTAAGAGATATTCACAAGCAAAGTATCCCCCCCGTTCAACCAGATAAGAAGGGAGGTGCCCAGGTAGACTGCAGAGAGGGTCAATCTTCAATTAAGATAATGGAAAAAGCTGAAAAACTTGTCAAAGGGGGAAGGGCTTTCATTGTTCTCATAGGAAGAAGATTGTCCCCTTCTGTTATCTGTCTGGTCTTACAACTAGACTCACATCTGAGAAGAGATGGCTTACACTAGGTAAAAGGGGCGGGAGGGGGAAACTTTGCATTTGAATATCTCTTAAACCATAAAGGTATGAGAGATAAGACTTATATCGTTCTTCATGTTTTTTTAATGCCTACAAAATAAAATAAAGTTAAAACAAAGTATTACTATCCCTTTAACCCATCATATTATAGTTTAATCCAGGGGAGGACTACCAATAGGAGTCTATGTGCTGCTGTATTACAATTTCTATAATCCAAGGCTGACCACTGGTGGACTGAGGTTGACTGAAATTATCATCTTCCAACAAGCAAGACATAGGTTGACCATCCCTGAATTAAAAGGAACAATTGCTCTGAGTGGGACATAAAGTTAGCGTGGCCATTAATCTAGTGGCCTTCCACTTAATGAAGATGCACTGTACTTAGATCACAAGTAGAGTTCATCAGGTTGACCATCCCTAATTTAGACACTGGATAAAAAGTTAACTATTTTTCATGGATTTGCTTGCAACATATGCTGTGTAATATTAATCTGGTCATGCTATAACTTTTGTGTTTATGTGCATATAATCTGTGGTTATATGTTATACTTACTGTATTAAAAAAAATCATGACTCAAATATGCAAATGAAACAAGTAACAGTGATATGAGTCAGCATCACAGTATATTGCTCTCATATGCCTAAAGTGTGCACCAATGGTGCAAACTCTTTTCAGGGGCACTATCCAGATGTTATGCAGCTGCAAGAGGGATTGTATTATTTAAATATCCCCATTACTAGCCTGGATTTTCACCAGATCCTAACATTGCAATGACTGAATTCTAATTGAATGTACCCCTCACAGAGAACAAATCAAATACAGTAGATTATAATAAGGAAGAAACAACATTTGAGAAATTATGACCAACAGCACAAATGTGCACTGTTTAAAGACAAAAATATTATACGAAATGCAGACCTAACCCTCTGAGTGACAGATAGGTGCTTACACAAAGGCTTAAATATTTGAGTTGCTAAAAATATGAAGGTAAAAGATATTGTCAGAAAATATATTTTTTTCCTGTCAATCTTAAGTAGCCTCTGAAAACATTTTTCTCTCCAAACTGTTCTTTGTTTATGTCTTAGTGAATTTGTGAAAATTACATTGCTGGGGACAGAGTCATTGCTAGGACTAAAGCCCTATGTCTTATGCTTAAAGTCCTGATTCTGGTTGCCAGCTTGAGGCATGAATTGGTGCCCATTTTCCCAGAGTTGTATTTTCCATTAGGCAGAGTAGGCAACTGCCTAGAAAAACAATTTTTTGGCTGTGTCTTAGGTGCGTTGGCCAAACCCACATTCTGAACTGTGGGTGTGGCCAGAACAATCTTAATGTACTTTCCATAGTCTTATACCTCTTTACAAGCTATTATTTAATCCCTTGGATGTGAAGCAATGCATCGGTGATCTCTCTAGCAATTAATGGGTTAAAGCTTTTTTTGGCTTTGGTTATTATAAGCCAAGGGTATTTTCTGTGCCAGGAAATAATGGATGAGACAAGAGGCAGGGTCATGTGATGACTCAGGGTGTGGCAATGAGCAGAGCTATTGGCTTCTAGAGTGCCTTACATAGGGGTGCCTGGGATGTTAGTGCAGCCCTTAACCCTTTGAGCACCAATGCATTGCGTACCCCCTGGCACTCAAAATGTTAACCCCTTCACGTCCAGTGATGTGCCAGGACCGTCACGGGACTTAAGGATCAATGATGGTCCTGGTACATCATGTACTTTTTACTCACAGCACTCCTGCAGGAGCGCTGTAATAGCAGGGACTGAAATTGATCTCTCCAAGACCGGTGCAATCGCTTTCACTCCCCCATTCAGGCATGCCAGCACATGTGATCAGTCACGTGGGACGGCACATCAAACTTTCCTGTCTGGTCCTTAAAGGACCACACACCCCAGGACCACTGATCCTTAAGGTGTTAATCTCCCATAATGTAATGTTGCAAAGTGCACAAATAATTCATTAGGCTGGCCTAAGCAGCTGGTCATTTGGAGAAAACCCTTTGTGAGAATGTAGCAATTCAAATGGCATCCATTTTGTTCTTAATGTTACTATTCTATGCTTCTCAATATTTTGTTAAACATAGAGTTTGATGGCAGATAAGAACCATTTGGCCCATCTAGTCTGCCCATTTTCCTACTGTAAAAACCTCAAACCTTATTTGGTACTTGGTATTGTCCTATATTCAGGACAGCATTATGCCTATCCCATGCATGCTTAAATTCTGTCACTGTATTAACTTCTACCACTTCTGCTGGTAGGCTGTTCTACTTATCTACTACCCTCACAGTGAAGAAAACTTTTCTTACATTACATCTAAACCTTTGTCCCTCTAGATTTAGGCTATGACCTCTTGTCCTAACATTTTAACTCCTTTGAAATGTATTTCCCTCCTGTACTTTGTTGAATAGAATTGAACACACACACATATATAAAACATGTCATATGACCATGTATTTATAATATAAACTAGATCAGAGGTAGTCAATTGCTAGACCTCCAGCTTTTGAGGAGTAAAAATTCCATTACATAGAGGAATCTCTAACTGATTGCATTGATCTCCAGCCTCTAAGTGGTATGTTTCCTGTACTAGGTTTCATCTGGATTTTCAATGTTTGAAAGTACATTGATAAGCTAATTTCAGGTCTTCATATCTGGCACAGACTTTTCTTTCTTAGGTATTTCCCTGTAACATGTGTTTGACATAATGGTCAAACGTTTGCATTCCAGCAACTCCATCTCAGCTTTCCATCAATTTAAAGCAGATAAAACGAGGACCAGTTGTAAGAATCATGTAATAATTGTGACGTGAGTTGTCTGTTTTGCAACATAGATGGTGTTTGGATACCGTATGTTACCAGAGATGTAAACTGCCTATGAGTGGCCCCAGTGGTTTTCTTTTAATTTGATCTTGCGGTTGCTGCTTACAGTACATGAAGTACAAGTAATTATACAAAAGTTGCACAAGAAAACCTTCTATTATTCATTCTGTGATTTCAATATTTCCGAGCTTCCCTTTGGCGTCTTTTCAATGTCTGCTGTGGCATTGCATTGTGATATGATTGGAAAAGGTAGGTAGAAATTTACCTGACTCTCTGTAGGCATAAACCATACTTCCCAAGTGTACCTCTTTAGGAGGGACAGTCCCTGTTTGAGACCCAAATCCCTCTGTCCCTCTTTTCCACCCTGGTGTCCCTCTTTTTAGGAGATCAGACTGTGTTGTGTGTGTATAAGTGTATCACATTGTTCCAAAGTAATAAAACTCACATTAATGTTTGTATAAACTTCAGTATGTGTGTTTATAAATTAGGCTGTGCAAATAAAACACTTTGGTCTTGCTCTAAATCATTTATTCAGTTATACAAAGAGCTGTCAATAGGTCATGAAATAACCTAAAAATTCTCATTAATGCCTCGCCCACCAACCACCTAAAACAAAAGTGTCCCACTTTGGCCATTTGAAATGAGGTATGATAAACACACATGCACACACAGAGAAAAAATAAACACAAAAAAACACACCAACAGAATGTGCTAGGGAGTCCAAATTGTCAGACTACTAACACATATAGCAGGTCATCTGAAGTTCATTTTTAAAATGTTGAAATTAAAGAAATCATTTAAGAGAAAAAATGTGTTTCACTTCTTATTGTTTATTAATAGGTTAACATTTTTATCAAGTGACAGCTACAGTTTTCAACAAGGTTTAACATAGAAAATACAATATCTAACATGCAATAATAAAACATTTTAGATAAGTTGCAGCATTTAAATTCAGTATCTGACTAATAAGGAGCTTCTTTTTCAGCCTATGACCTAACTCTATGATAAAAGAAAGTAGAAGCAGTTAGGCAGGCTTAGGAAGATATGAAGGTAATGTGGATGAGCAATATGATGTGTGAAGAGCATAACTCATGCAGCCTTGTGGTGGCATCATGTAACTGCAGGAAGAAATTATATGTCTGGTAGGGGGTATTGGTATTTCCAACAGCTGGAAGCAAAATATTAGATGGAAGAAGAAACTGAGTGAATATTTGTATGTCTACCCTGTTGTGTGTTTATCTGTTCTTTTATGCCTGTTTGTCAGATCCACCCTTTTGTGTGTCTGTTTGTATAGCTGTGAGCCCTGCTTGTGTGTGTGTGTGTGTGTGTATATGTGTTTGTTTATCCAGTCTGCCCTGTTTTCTTGTGTTATGCTGCCAAAAGCTACAGCCAGGACTTGCAGGAGTAAGTCTGTTTTGATTTGCAGTTCTATCATTAATGGGAATCAGTGTAACCCTGAAATGTGTGCTTTTTATAAACATCCATGATTTAAAGGGATATTTGGCCACTTAAAGGACAATTTAAATCAATGGGGATTTTTATTTGCCAAATATACAAAAAACCATCCCATATATCGCACCACTGTCACATAGTATTCATATCAAACAAGCTTCATATAAAACGTAGCACTTTATTTCAAAGATATATTAAAATCATACTTGCTGTTTGTAATTTCAATGGAGAATAAACAGGGTGAGACTTACAGAGAGGGTACAGCAGTTGTTACAAACAATGTATAAGATCAATGCGTTTCACGCACCAATCGCGCTTATTCATGATCAAACTTGAAGTTTGATCATGAATAAGCGCGATTGTTTGTGATTACATTGGAGGTTTGAAGAAGCTGTTTTCCCACACGCACGCTGATCAGAGATGTTTCTTTAAGAAGATGGTATAGTCTTTAAGTCTGTGTCACATGTGGAAAGAATTGCCAGTTTTCTTTGGAGCCGCTGAATCACTGTTCGGATTTTAGTATCATATGTTTGATTTTTATTTGCCCCCTAAGGAGTAGTTAGTAATTTCTCTGGTTGCATTGCTCCCTTAAAAGGATGGTAATACTTAATATGTAAAAAAATATATGCATTGTAGGGTTCAACCTCCTGAGTAAAATATGGGCACTCCTACTGCTGAGATGTGTTTTATTCTAAAGTTATTGCAGCTCAGACTTGATTTTCTTATGTGCAGTATTTCATTGTCCTGATTTTTTACAGTGGAGCTGTTGCTACACCATCCTATGGAGGTTTATGGTCAAGAGCTGTCCAAAGGATGGTGTAGCAACAGCGCCACAGTAAAATGTCAGGCCACTGAGATATTGCACCTAAAAATTAAGTCGGAACTTCAATAACTTTCGAATAAAACAACTCTCAGCAGAAAGATTACCCTTGTTTTACTCAGAAGGATAAACCCTACAATATATATTTTTTCATATTATGGGTTACTAAACTTTAAAGGTTTGGATTTGATTTTAACCCTTGGGTTATAAAAGAAGCTCAGACACATGCACTGGAGATTTCTCTGGCATCCAATAGTTTAAATCAGTGACTTTTGGCTCACTGTTCTCAATAGTAAACCATAGCTAAGCTATAACAATCTTTGGTAAATGAAGTGTAATAGATTGGAAACACAAGTCAGCAGCGACACAGGGAATTTAAGGATATAGGGAAATTTTCAGCCGAGGCAGACAGGCATGGCGGTAGAATAATGAAGGCTTGGGGAAGCTTTCCCTTTCAAAAAGAAACACCCAAGGCAGCAGATGTTATTGATAGCAACCATTTTATGTAAAAATATGTCTTCTAGAATTATTATTAAACCTTTAAAGGCCAGGGGTGTGTGTGCTCCACAATGAGTTCCACAAACCTCTGGCCAATAAAGGGTTAACCTCCACAAGCACATAACTCACCTCACTGACAGTATCTTGCTCATGCGCTATGATGTCAGCTGTGACCCAAAGTCCACCGGACCACCAGAGAAAATACGATTAATGAAAGGAGGCAGGACAATCTCTAACAGAGCTCATATTTTGTCCCCTCTGTATTCTGCAAATACAGGGGTACCTTTTTTGGAAAGGGGGAAAGTTTGTCCTTTCTAACAAGTGGCAATACGAAGGGAATAATTCCAGTTCTTTGTGTGATCACCTGGATTATACAAATAATAAGGAGCTTTATTGGGAGTTCATTCTTTAGTATTGATCCACTGTCCACTGATGACCACATACCAGCATACACTGCTTCTCCATCCTTGGTTTTCACAGAACCTAAAAATGTCATTAGAATGTAAACTGCAGCAAAGATTTGAAAACATGCTTAACACTGGGGTGTGAAAAGGCTTATGAGAGATGGTTAACTCATCAGTATAAAAGTTCAGTCCTCAAGGGCAGCAATCAGAATTTAAGGATTTTGTGGCTTGAGCACATGTAGTATAGACAAAATGATTGATGAATGATTAACTCACCTGTGTATATTCAGTATATCTAAATTCTGACCTGTTTGCCAATGCTGCCCTAGAATACCATACCTCAACACCCCTGCTTTAAATATTTTTTTTGCAGTCCTATACACTTCTTATTTTTAAGAGTTTAAGGAGCGGTTTTGAGGGACATGGAGTATGAATTCATAACAAAAGACATGTTTAATGTGATTAGATCTCTATTTTAATAAGTGACACATATGAAAATCACACACTGCAGGGTTGCACTGATTACTGAAAAGTGAGGGAGTCCTGCATTAACACAGCTATCGGCCCTTTTAAAAACCTATCCTTGCCCCTTTTTAAAAATAAGAAGTATTTAGAACTTTGAAAAAATTCCCCGTGGCCTTTTTTTTGGCAAATACATGAAAGATTTGTATGAATGAGTTTTTACTTCTGCAGATGAAAAAATATTATGTTTCCAGGAAAGGACCACAAAGCATATGAGTTTGCAGACTGTCATATCCAGGGCTTAGGTAGGTGACCTCATGTGGATTAATGGACAAGACTACAACAACACCATTGACTTTGGGGACATTGTTAATTTCAGACCTGAATAACACTGACAAATACAACAGCATAGTGAACTGAACATCATATGCACATCATATTGTTACACAAAGGAAATCTGAGCATTAATTCCCAGATGCCTCTTTTCCTCATCAGTTGAGAACCAGGGTGTTGACGTTACATCCTCAAGGGCTTCAGACTGGCTAGGATTTAAGGATTTGCCTGATTAAGCAGAGACAAGTTTAACAGTGGCTCATACACTCTGAACCATCCATGCTTAAAGGGGACCTTTATAGCCTAGAAATAAGTTGCAATCAGGTGTATCTGTATAATATTAGTGTTTTTCTTTTTTTATCTTTCTTGTAGTCAACTGAAACTTGTTTAAAAACTGATAACTTGTCACCCATTCAAGCATATTGATTTTCTGTGTGGGGGCATGACCCAGAGACAGATTTTAATAGAAATGAATAGCTAGCCATACCTGACTGCTTCTAATGACTTGCATGGCAATCTTTGTTTACTAAACACACAAGAGAGGAAAATCATGTACAATAAGTACGCCTACATCTGTAGGTAAGTTAATTTGGTAAACAAAGTTAAAGCCCCTTATCTCTAAGGTATAATTCCCTTTAATCAGGGAGATCCTGAAATCCTGGCCTGTTTGCGGGCCTGAATGTTTGACACCAATGAATTAGAGAAAGACAAAGTTTTAGCACCCCTATAATTAAACATTTTTGTCATTGTGCACATGGAACCTTCTTCAGCTGCCAGTGGATGTCAACTCCCATCATCCTTAGCCTTTGGCCATCTGAGAAATGATGAGAGTTGGAGTCCAACAACAGCTGTGTCACCACAACTTGCTCATTCCTGGTCTATACAGAATGCTTTAGAAATTCTGCTTTAGACCCAATTATTACATAGGGATCTAATACAACTAAACATGTGGCAACGTGCAGTTAAGCAGTACCAATATGCTTCTAATATTGTGTAATTTATAGTAAAAGGATAATAGATTATGGTTAAGAAATGTGGCCTCTTGTGGTCAGTGTTCTTTTATCTTTTCATCTTACCTCTTCATCAGTCAGGAAGGATTTATTAAACTAGCCATATATCACTGCCTTGTTTCAGAGGCATGTGTGTGTGTTTTGTAGTAGTGTGGTATTTGTATAATTACTAGGATTTCTGCGTATCACACATGGTATTCTTGACTAACTGGCTAATATTCCAGTATGTAATCAGTACCTGCTTTTACATATTACCTTTATCCTTTCCTCTATCCTCTGATTTTTTTCTATAAAAAGATTGAGGTCTGCTAATGAAAACCACCCATACAGATACAATACTGCAAGATCAGGTATAGAAACACAGCCTTTAAAATGTCTATGACCAGTTGCAACTCTCTTGCAACCTGTAGAACTTTCACCCCCAAGCAACTTTATCTTATTAAATGTTTCTCTTAAACTGGCTATGGGTTGTTGGATGTTTTTTTTTAATTCTCAATATTATAAAAGAAATAGCATTTTTAAAAAGTATCTTTTGACGTTCTGTGCGGTACAATCTGTACCACACTGCTCTGCAGGCCATCCCCTGTCCTGAAATACTCCACCCACCACCCCTCCCAGATCTCCCTAAGACTGTCCCCATTCCTCTATTTACATCCAGCGCAGCTGAAACCTGAGGGCATTATAACTCCTCCTCTGCTACTGGAGAAGGTGCTTCCCATCCCCCCGAAAAATAAAAACTATACAATAAAGATACCTAGAATTTGTTTTGTATAATTCTAAAAGCCATTGTAGCTAACTATTCATAAGGGGTTGGTGATCTGTGTTTTTCCCGCTGTTTCTGGGCTATAATTTCCATTAGCTTGCCAGACGAGGATGGAGATAAGCTGATTAAACTAAGCTTTCTACAACCTGATAATGCTGTATCAGTCCAATAGTGTAACTACTTGGATAGACATTTATCAATGGGGGGCCTTAGCAGAGTATTTCATGATATACACATCTTCACTACTATCATGAGGTCATAAATAATAATTTCTTGAGTATTTCCCAGTGATTGAGTGTACTTCTCTGGCTAGCTTTCTCTAGCTAGGAATGTCAAAAGAAAACCTTTGTACCTGTAAAAAAACATAAGATAAAGGCTTAATATATGTGTAGTTTGTGCCCCATTGTTTAGCATAGTATATGCCAGCTAGAACATGATGTACAGGAATATATTTTAAGATTGCATCCTTATACTCACTCATTGATAACACTGAGTATAAACTCAGGGGTAGTTATGTAAATAGATAACGCAGAGAAATACATGAGAATTCCTGTGTGTTTAACCCTTTGAATGCCAGAGTGGTACGCAACGCATTGCAAACCACTCTGGCATTAAAAGGGTTAACAGTTTGATGCTGGATAAAGATTAGAATGTGAAACCTAGAGGAAATCATGGTCAGAACCTGAATAAGTAAAATAGGAGTTTTATAACATAACTATAAGACTGCAATGAACAAAAGTATTTAAACACAATTTCTATATAAAGCGGTGGAGTGGTGCAAGTATGCAGATTAGGCAATTTGTGGCCTTTCAGTTGAGTACTCTGTATGCTGAACATAATAAACTGGAAGGAGATATATCTTTAAAGAGAAAGTATTCCATAGAAAAAAAGTGACTCAAGTCATTTAACAGATTCATTTACCTTGGAAGGTGACCTCCATAACGCAGTAAGTTAGATATATGTATATATATTTTTGCATTATATCTGCAGCTTTCTGTATATCATGATGTGTACTGAAGCCTACCTCTTCGCTGAAAACAATATGCTTCCATAGACCTAAATGGATAATATGGGACTCATCTCTTTATATGTCTTTATTTAGATGTATATGCCTTTGGATGTTGGCCATTTTTTTCCTTCTAACGTATCAAATACACAGTTATATATTAACCATGTGTACACAGGGATACCTTTAAATCTGAAATTCCTTTTTATTACAGAAAGTGGAAAAACAGTCAAGTTTGGTTTTCTTGGGCTCCGCCGACAAGAGCTAATAGAATACGTTTGTAATTACACCTCGTAATAATAAAAACAACTACCACTTACCTTATTATTACCAGAAAATTTTTCCCATGAGCCTCTGCTCAACAGATAACATCTTCAATCCATCTTGAATGTCAGATCCTTTGAGGTGGACTTACAGTTGATGGCAGTTTTTCAAACTAAAGCAAGCATGATGAGCCTTCTAATCTCTTTAACCCTTTCAGTGCCAGATGGGTATGCAGTTGCATACTCTCCTGGCTCTCAATCACTTAACCCCTTAAGGATCGCTGCGCATGCACGGCCGGCACTTAAGGACCACAGAGCTTTTTTTTTTTTTTTTTGCCAGATCATGTTCAGGGCTCCCCGAATGGCATGCAGCCTGAAATCCATGACGTGACAGGACATAATATTTACTCTTTAAAGATTCTCTCACCACAGACTCAGTGCCACAAGATTGGCGAAGAGCCAGTGTAGTGCCTCTATTTAAGAAGGGAACTAAAACAGAACCTGGGAATTATAGACCTGTGAGTTTGACATCTGTAGTGGGAAAACTGCTAGAAGGGATAATAAGGGACTATATTCAGGATTACAACACAAAACATAAGATCATTAGCACGAATCAACATGGTTTTATGAAAAATAGATTGTGCCAAACTAATCTTTTCAGCTTCTATGAGGAAGTAAGCAGGAACCTTGATAATGGGAAGGCAGTTGATGTAGTTAGTATATCTAGACTTTGCAAACGTATTTGATACAGTGCCAAACAGAAGGCTGGGGTATAAAATAAGGAAATTGGGGCTAGGAGATAACCTTTGCAATTGGATACAAAACTGGTTGAAGGATAGGGAACAGTGTTTGGTTGTAAATGGAAAATTCTCCAATACAGTTAAAATGGAGAGTGGAGTACCTCAGGGTTCAGTATTAGGTCTGCTACTTTTTAACATGTTTATAAATGACCTGGAAATAGATATAGAAAGCAATATTTCAGTATTTGCAGATGACATTATTATTATGCAGAGTAATTAATTCAGAACAGGATATTTGCTTTCTACAGAGGGATTTACATAAAATGGAAGATTGTGCAAAAAATGGAATATGAAGTTTAATGTGGGGAAGTGTAAAGTCATGCATTTGTGAGTAAATAACCCCAAGGATAATTATAAACTTAATGGAATCATTTTAGGGGACTCATTGCTAGAGAAAAATGTGGGTATCCTTGTCAACAACAAACTTGGAAACAGAGACCAGTGTCAAACAGCAGTAGCAAAGGCAAATAAATTACTATCTTGCATAAAAAGAGGTATTGAAGCAAGAGTGGGTAACATTATTTTGCCATTATACAAATCATTGGTAAGACCTCACCTTGAGTATGCAGTGCAGTTTTGGTCACCAATTCTGAAAAAGGATATACTAGAACTAGAGAGGGTACAGAGAAGAGCAACAAAATTAATTAAGGGAATGGAGGACTTGACGTATGAGGAACGACTGGACAAACTGGGTTTATTTACTCTAGAGAAAAGACGGCTAAGAGTAGACCTTATCACATTGTACACGTATATGAGAGGCCAATACAAGGATCTCTGTGGTGAGCTATTCATTCCAAAGCTTGATCAGGTGACCAGGGGACACCCCTTGAGATTAGAGGAAAGGAGGTTTAGACTTCAGCAGAGGAAGGGTTTTTTGTGGAATTCCTTGCCCAAGGAGGTGGTTATGGCAGATACAATGGATACATTTAAGAGAAGATTAGATACATTTATTTCAAAAGGGAACATACAGGGTTATACATTATATTAGTAGGCAGATAAGGAAGATCTGATAAAGACTAACTTATTTGGTAGCAGGAAAGCTATACAATTCTCAGTCACTGGGGTATGAGGCAAAGGTTGAACTAGATGGACTTGTGTCTTTATTCAACCTAATTTTCTATGTTACTATGTAGGACCGTCATGGGTCCTTATGACAAGTTCAGCCATGATGGTCCTGGCATGTCATAGGTCCTTAAGGGTTTAAAGGGTCAAGGATCAGGGCTGTGCAAAACACACAGGATTTGCACACCCTTCTGATTCTTAAAGGGTTACACGAGCAGAGCTTGGGGTCTTGCGGTCCTGCTAGCAACTGACATGTCCTCTTCCTCTAGCATCTGATTTATTAAAAGCCTTTGCTAAAGTAATAAGTTTCACATTTGCAATATACAATATTTATGAAAAATGATACTTTGTCTGAACACTTTTTAAATGCAAGGTTGCCACCTAGTGGCATATTAATAGACTGCTGGTATCTCCACAGATGGCCAACTGTTCTATGACTTGCATATTTCTTAAAAAAAGAGAGTTTTAGTGAGACAGCTTTCAAACTGATACAAAAGCAATTGGAGCAGATTCTATACATATTCAGTCAGTAAAGTGAGAGGACAGGAAGAAGAGAGAAATGAAAGAGTTACAAGTAAAAGTGATTGGGGTGATTATACAGATATCCAGCACTGGAATAAATTTTCTAGCCATAAGCTTGCAGTACACCAATTTACTAAGCTAATTACTCTACAAATTATCTCTTTAGCACTGCCTGTTACAAGGAGTGGGCAATGAGGCAGTCTATGGGCATTATATGGAGCTCTTTTCCGCTATGCCTTGTTTAGTACAAAGTACTACACTAGGCATAAAGAAATGTGATTTTATGTAATTTCCTTACCCATGCTATGGAGTAGGTATAAAGGGCTTGCCTGCATCAATGTCCTGATTACAGTATACACTATAGCAATTATATGTTTTAGTGCATACACTGAATCACATCTCCTGGAGCTGGAGGGTACAGATCAGTACAGTATACTCACTTCAATATTCCCAAAAAATGAAAGTGAGGCTGATGCAAACCAATTGAACCGTAGGGGGCAAATATGCATCATATTCATTTATATGTGGACTTTAACCCTTTGAGTTCCAGAAAGATGTGCATCACATTGCTTTGCGTACCCCTCTGGCACTCAAAGGGTTAACCTTTTGGATATAAAACAAGTTTCCAACACATTGCTTTTATTTTACCCGTAAATTATTATTTCCCCAATCTTTGTTCTACACTTTATTTGTTTTCTACAGCTTAAAGGGGATCTATCACCCCTTTACAACTTTGCCTAAATTAAAAAAAACAAAAAAAAAACGCTTGTTTGGTGAAATTAAAAGGATAAATGCAGCTCTGTACCTACTTCTGGGCAGACTGTGGTTACCTGATCTCTACCGCAGCCTGCACTGCCTCTCTGCCTCTCTCTATCCAGACGTAGGCTTTCTGTCTGTAAGCTGGAGCACTCTCATTGGCAGAGATCGATTTCTGGCCAATGAGAGTGCTCCAGCTTACAGACAGAAAGCCAGCCCGGAAGTAGGTACAGGGCTGTATTTATTCTTTTAATTTCGCCAAACAAGCATTTGTTTTATGTATTCACTTTTCATTATATGCGATATTTAAAAAAAACGATTTAGGCAAAGTTGTAAGGGGGTGATAGATCCCCTTTAATAACAAATGTAGGCTCAAGTCTCCCTAGACATTAACTTATTACATATTTTAGAACTATCGCACAAAATGAAACTTTTTTTAAATGTTGGCTAGACACATTTTTTTAATGAACATGAACCCCTTACTTTTTTGGGTGATGATGTGCCTTTAACCCTTTGAGTGCCAGAGGGGTATGCAACGCGTACCCCCTCTGGCACACAAAGGGTTAAGGTTTAGCCATGTCCTTTCAGTAGTTCATATTTACTCAACAAAAGAGGTAGTAAAAGGAACAGTTACTCAGGATTTCAACACTAAAAACACTTTCATCATGGTTTCAAGAGTGGGAGGAATTTTAATCTCAGTGGTAACTTTTAAATATTATAAGAGGTTTAAGTAGAGGTTATTGAATTGGGAAAAAATGTGTTGCAACATATGAATAAGTACTAGTTTGTAACTATTCATTGCCCCTTTAAAAAGCATGTTAAAAAAAGAATAAAATGACTCCTTTTGTGCTAAACATTATATATGCTGTCATTTTAATGGAAATTTGATGTACAAAAAACTGTAGCAATTGACAAATCAACTGTACCTTAGGGAACAAATAAAAGAAGATCTAAATTCCAACTGATTTTTTGTTATTTCAATACTTTCAGAGTTGTAATTCAAGAGTAATTGAATGATAAAGTACCCCCGCCCCTTTTACCTAGTTTAAGCTGCCTCCCCTCAGATGTGGAATCTGGTCTTCTTATGGTGAGCATTAGAGAAATCCTTGCCTCACCCCACCCCCTTGACAGATTTTTCTTTATTTTTACTGAAGATTGTCCCTTGCTGCAATTCATCCAGACAGTTTTGTTGATCTGAGGTAAGCAGTGTTACATCAGTAAAAGGGGTGGGAGGGGGATACTTTATCATTCAATTACTCTTGAACTACAACTCGGACAGTACTGAAATAATGTTCTCTACAGCCCAAATACTATGAATAGCTGCTTTTTTAATGTGTAACATTACTATCCCTTTAAGGTTACAATTAACCGAGACTATGCATCCAACAACACTGATCATACAATTTTTCTTTCATGAAGAACTAGTACTGATTTAGTACACACCCCTGTTAAGTATTTATTTCATTTACATATGTTCACCACAGTTCATAGCTGCAGCTGAAAATGTGTTTATGTTTTTGTGCCATATATTTTTGATACATATAGATGCTTTCAGTGTGGTATTTTTTCGACCATGTTTTTCTTGTTTTAGTTGACAATGGGGTAGAAATATACAACTTATCTGCCATTGTCAGCTGACCTACTGTAAGCAGAAATGAGCCAGAGATTGAGGAAAAACACATGTATTTTCATCACATTCAAATCTTTGCAGTTTTGGGTGAGAGTAGTTAGCAGCTGTAAGATGTTAGGCTATCATTAGTAGAACAATGTCAAACACTCAATATCTGGATGGGTTCCACAGAGAAAAGAAAACATATCATATAAAGCTTTTGAATGTGTTTCTGCTTAGTGGAGAATCCAGGTTAAGGGGTTGTACCATATTTGTTTATTGCAAGGCCCTGCATGTGAACCTTCAAGAAAAATGATAGAGAATCTTATCCATTAACTAATATTTATTAAACGATAAAATAAATTGAAATAAAACTGAAATAAGTTAGAAGAACACTCTAATGGTTAAAGGGAAAAGAAAAATTGACAATAAAATGTGATAAATAACTTCAAATATCAAGTAAGCTAGTGTGATACTAGTAACATTGGGGGTATGCAGGACCACAACAGGGAGTACCTAATACAGGGAGAATCTGCCCTCAGTATAGATGTGCTGGGCTTTTCCTCAACAAAATTATGCAAACTGTGACAGTGGATGTGGTTGCAAGATGTGGTTGAAAGCCAATCCAGCATGTCTATATTGTAGTTATGTCCACCAGATTAATAAACTTTAAACAACTACACGTAGCCTGAGGTTCAGGCAAAGAGCAGGATGTGGAAAAAAGAGAGAATAAGAGTGGGTACACTTGCTAACATTACCCACTAATTCTGTCCCTATTGTAGGTGATGGTGAATGATAGACCCCCTCCACCGTCCCTACTGTACTATATTATTTCTGTCTTGGGGGTCAATATACTATATTAGTAATATGGCAGCACTGCACAAACTGTTTTTGCATGTATTTAATATTTCACAAGCTCTGGTACTTATTACACGTTCCCCTATATCAAGGGTAACCAACCCTGGTCCTTAAGAGCTACCAACAGTGCAGGATGTCCAGGCCGAAAACATGTACTATTGGTAGATCTAGAGGGTCAGGGGTGGCAGTCACTACCACTTTGAACTAAATACAGACCTAAAATTTTGCTACTCAAATAAAGGCAACTACAGATACTATACAAATATCTGTCTGAAGGTCACCTACCTAAGTATGTGAATCTGTTAAAACATTAACCCCTTAACGACTAGAGGTCAGGGGAAGTGACCTTCCCTTAAGATTGCTTTGATCGCTGTCGGCCACCGGCACATGTGACTGATGACTTGAACTGTCATGCCGAACAGTTACGAACCAAACAGTTTAAACCCATGTTTTTTTACATTAGTAGTGCTCTCTAGTGGTCAAATTCCAATTAGTTTTTCTGTTACATTCTAATGGAGAGGAAAGTCAGTGGCATACAGTTCTCCACAGAATGTGGTAGAAACTGCAGAGTCACTTCCTCTCAGTTAGAACTTTCAGGAAGTAAACACTCAGAAAATTCACTTCCTGATTATTGGAACTGGTATAACTTTTGAATAAAACAACTGACAGCAGCTGGAGTGAATTTGTTTTACTCAGCAGGAAAAGCTCTATAATGTATATGTTTTCATAAAAAGTTTGCTGCTCTTTTAAGAGCCACTTATGTCTATAGGTATTGTTCCCCTTTAATGTTTAGGAGTTAATGTTCTTTTAAGCATGCATTTTGTTGTTGAGCATTAGGAGCCAAAGGTCTCTAATATATCCCAGAAGTAATAATATAGAGCTGGTGTAAACAGTCAAATTAGATCACAACAGTATTTCGTAACAAGAAAAGTTTGGCACTAATCTTCATAAATGAGCTATTGTCCCTCAATACAAATTTACATAAATAAAAGTAAGCACACAAGAATTGTTTTTTAGACTTACATCAGAAAATAGGCCCATATTTAGGAAGTTAAAATGAGCTATTAACAGGGCGAACCATAGGGGACAAATGAAAATTCCCATTCGTTTCGAAGGCCTTTTTTATGTATAAAACTTTTTATTAGTGTTTTCAGTATACATCACAACATAAGATTCTGAAACCACTCGCTTCCAACCTTACAGGGTCAAATAATTATGCAAAATTGAATTTTCTCAATACATGAATATCTCCATGCCCAGGAGTCACCACACCGCCCAAAGTAGATTATGTTTATTTGCAATTGGCCTGCTCCATTGCATCAGAACAAACTCATCTCTGTACAGGGACAGGTCAAATTTTCCAAACTAGATATCTCACATTGATGGTTGGCAAGAAGCCCTGCAGGTACATGCAGCAAAAAAGTTAACCCTTTGAGTGCCAGAGGAGTGTGCAACACATTGTTTTGCAATGTGTTGCATTCCCCTCTGACACGCAAAGAGTTAAAGAAGTGAGTGGCATTAAATGGGCATTTTAACTCCTTAAATGCTAGGGCAGTCACCAATGCATTGCTTCTCAATGCAATGATGACCTCTTTAGCATTCAAAGGGTTAAAAGCCCCATTTAAATCAATGTGGATTTTCCCACCCCATCGTACAGTTGGTTTGAAATAGAATTGTACTTAAAGTGTACCTGTCATCTTGAATTTGTTTTTACATATTTGAAAACTTCATTCAAAACTGCCCATGTGCCATGTGATCTAAAGCCCCGTAGACGTATAGTTTAGGAAATATTCACACTTCTATTTCTTGGAAAAGTGAAAGTCTCCTGGTGTAGCACAGTGCTTAATTAGCATACGAGATGTCACTGAAAACATTCATCCGCATATGAAACATCACTGAAAAGGCTTCATTAACACATGAAACATCACTGAAAAGCTTAATTAGCATATGACCAGCGTATGTACTGCACAAGTACTGCAATTAGCATACATTAGCATACTGCACAGAGTATGGATATATCCTTAAAGGAGCAGTAAACTTTTTTATGAAAAAATATATATTGTAGGGCTTTTCCTGTTGAGTAAAATACTCCAACTGCTGAGAGATGCATATTTCCAGAGCTATTACACCTGTGTTTTTTTACATTAGCAATGTCCTCTAGTGGTCAAATTCCAATTATTTATCCTGCCAGATTCTAATGGAAAAGAAAGTCAGTGACTTACAGTTCTCCATAGAATGTGATAGAAACAGCTGACTCATGCTGTCAGAACTTCCAGGAAGTAAACAGTAAATTCACTTCCTGATTATTTGAACTGTTATAAATGTTGAATAAAACAACTGACAGCAGTTAGAGTTCCCTTGTTATACTTAGCAGAAAAAGCTCTATAACATAAATGTTTTCATAAAAAAGTTTACTGCTCCTTTAAGTGTACATTTGCTGGTCTTTTCGTTGACATGGCACATAGGCAATGTCAGTGACATTTTCAGATATGCAAACTTCACTGTGACAGGTCCTGTGCTCTGATGTGAACCTAGAAAAAATTAGGATGAATACAACATCAAATAAATGTGTTTTATAAGTAGTAACTATAATTATATAGCCCCTTATATTATATAACCCCTTCTTCCCCTTTATTAAGAGATGTATATACAATAGCACAGTAATGTATGGGTTTTCCAGCCTCTGGTTTTGCATTATTTTGTTGTACCTAGTCCATTCCTCAGTATAACTAGGAAAAAATCAATTACTTTGCTCAACTAGTTTTCTTATTTTCTCCACCAGGAAAAAAGGAAAAAAAGATGAAGCAAAAAAGAACAAGCAAAGAAAAACAGATGGAGAGTCACCAAGAAAACAAAGGCAAAGAAAACAGGAGAGAAACCAGCGTGGAGGAGGAAAACAAGAAGTAAAACCCTAAAAGGTGGAAAGAGCAGAAGATGAAACTAAAATCATTTTTTGCTGTTACTGGACATTGAAAGCCTCACTCACGTGACTGGCTTCTGATGCTGCTATATTGATCACATCCCCAGATGATTGAACCATCCAGTGGAATGGATTGCTCTCTTATAGTGAAGGCCTGAACAACATTCCAAGCCTTTCCTTTTTTGTGGAACTAATGTTAGAAGCGAAGATTGATGGGAGCCAGGAATTAAAATAAAATGCTGAAGTGTAAAAAAAAAGTTCTCCATGGATGCTTTAGCCTTGTATGCTTCCGTGCACCTGTAAAGGACAAATAAGACTATTTGTTTGTAATTATTAATAGAATAGAAGATATATCATTATTATGAATGACACTTGGATGAGCAACATTTCCCATTTTTTGTAAAGTATTATTGAAACTGTTTTCCAAATCATAGGCAAGTTAAATGCTGAAGTCAACAGCACAGTTTCCTCTAACACATTTCTGTGGTTACATCATAAAATATAATTTACAAGAGGCACACATTTCTGAGGAAATAGGCCATGCCGAGTTGAATAATGGTTACCTCACTCCATGCCATCTGTACAATTGGATCTTCTCCAAGTTAACTCTCTGTCCTCTATTTGTACTGAAAATGACTTTCAGCACACAAGTCTGAACTCACAATAACACACACATTATTGCTGCATCATAGCAATCATATTAAGTAGTATATAGTTAGCACCAGATAATAAGATGCCACCTTGATAAATAATGTAAAGGGAACAAACTGCAACATTAACCTGGAAGCAAAGTTGCTCTCTTTTATAAAATGGTTAGACATGTTAATGCATTAGTACTCACTCCATTAACCCCTTAAGGACCCTTGACGTGCCTGAACCGTCATGCCAGTCCCAGCACTTAAGGACCAGTGACAGTCCTGGCACTTCATGGAATTCTGGGATGGCAATGTGGCTGCACTCTGCTCTGCCATCCCAGAATTCAAATCTCTAACAACAACAACAAAAAAAAAGCTTAGTAGTCCTTAATGGCCGCCTGGGTGCCGGATCTGGTGGCCGTTAAAGGTTTAAGGACAAGAGGGATGTAAAATGCTTTGTGAAGCATTGTGCTGCACATCCCTCTTGTCCCTAAAGGCATTATGAGGCAATGCATTGCACACCCCTCCTAATCTTAAAGGGTTAAGTGTTATTTACACCTGTCCCCATCAACAGTGTTTGAGGCAATTTTGGGCGCTAGTGATTGTGCTTTCAGGCATGGACTACAAGTGAAGCATCTGAATGTTTGACACACATTGAGGAGGATGTATAAAAGTGGCATACCATGCATGCAATATGCCCATACTGAGGGGAGCAATAGCACATACTGCCCCGAGTGCACTTGTATGTACACACAACAACTCTGAAGCAGACATCTCTGTGTACTAATCTTTCAAAGGGCAATTATCACATTTTCAATTTCTATTACAATGGGAGTAGACAGTTAAAAACCCAGGACCGCTTTGTGCAGACCTAAATCAGTTCCTATTAGCCCTTCAGAGGGCCAGAGAACTGAGCCACCTGGTTAGAATGCAACTTGGAAATATGTGGTTCTAAAAGAAATTCATGGGTTGAGCACACAACCTTCATAGATCTTCTGTATCAAGCTTTCAATCCAGAAGCAGAGGGTCTATAGCACTGAGCAAGACAAGAGACTGAACTGTGAGACATCAATCTTGCAGTTCAGTCTCTTCTCATGGGACCAATGACCCTACTCCCTCTTTGGTCTTATGTGGCTCAAACAGCCCTATTTTCATCTGTAAGTCTGCTCTTAGGGGACAATAGGGCACTATCTGAGTGACAACTGCCCTTTATGTCATCGTGGAAGTGGCCTAATGATTTTGAGCTCAGCTCTTCTTTGTACAGCTCATAAAGATTCTTTTGTGCCAAAATAACGTCTGCTTTATACATGTACATCTCCCTAAGTGAGTGCTGATGGTTGCCCATTCTGATGCAAAGGCACAGAAAATCTGCAGATACAAAATCATAATTAAACAAATTGCAGTACAATTTCATTTAAAACTGCAACATCTTTATTGATATATCTATCGTCAGGTTGAAACTAGGCGAATATACGGATGCAGAGAAATAATTAGCCAATTATAATCAACAATATGCTTTTAAAATTGTGTAAGATCAAGCTTTTGCACCATTTTATGTTACCGAGCAACTACAAACATCTAGAAATAACATCGGTTCTTGCCTAGCTACATTTTTACTGTGAAGCAATTAAAAGAAATATGATATGCACATGCATTTTAAAGGAGCAGTTGGCAGCCATAAAAAGCCTGCAGTGGTTTTTTGTGTGCTACCTCGGAGAAGGTTTTTGAAGGGAATGTTAACGTGCTTAGCTAGAAATGCTGTTTAAAGTATTGAGCATGAGAATGGTTTCCAGACGGATGTGGTGTCCCAGACATAATTGCTTTTTGTGCAGGGCAGCATGTCCTATCCCTTTGCTTTAATTTTTTTTTACTGCTATATCTATCATGCATCTGTCTGCATGCTAAAAAAAAAAAAAAAAAAAATCTTCCACTGACCCAGACTTTTAACCCTCTGATTGCCAGAGGGGTGTGCAACACAGTGCAATTTGTTGCAACCCCGCTGGCACTCAAAGGATGAACCATTTGGTGCTGGTGGGGCCTTCAAAGTATTGTCCTGACAACTGTTACAGGCCCTCCCAACAACAAAAGAGTGGTGTTGTCAGAGTGACAGAAGAGCCAATCGAATGCAGAGAAGTGATGATCCATGGAAGCACTGTGTATTTTGCTTTCTTTCCAGTCATGTTATCATCTGGAAAAGCTAATTTTAGTTTTGTAATCCGCTTATTGAAGAGCATGGAGGAAAAAGGGATACAATTTCAATAATGTTTTGTATCTATTGACAAGAAATGCCACTACAATAAATATATTTCTTGACAGAGTTGTCTTTTGAGCCGTATGTCTGAAAACATCTTCTTGCTTTGTATTAATTGGTGTAGTTGTGGTTTATTTTTTTCACATTTCATTAGGAAAATTATATGTTGTTTTAAAAGGGAAATAACACTCCTGGGGGGCTTGGCAATAAAGTGTGATAAAGAGGTGATAAAGTAGGCTGACCAGATCTCACCTTTAACCAGGGACACATAGGAAATAGCCATTTTGCAGTACTTCACTGAAATCAATGCAGTCCTGCAGTATCCATTTCTCCTATGCGTCCCTGGTTAAAGGTGAGGTCTGGTCAGCCTATGATAAAGCAAAATTTACTTCTCCAGTGATATCACTTCCCCAGGTCCTATGATATTCTAGGGAGCCAATGTACTAAGATTTCTCAAGCTTTCGATATCTTAGTGCATAGGTTCTATAGAATAACATAGGAACTGGTCAAGTGATATCACTGGAGAAGTCATCTTCACTTTATCACCTGTTTATCACTCATCCTATAATATAAAAGGCCAGATGTATGTTTGTCCGATACAGTCATGCTCAGTAGAGACTGCTTGAACTGATTCCAGAAGCCTGAATCTGAAGCCAGAATCCTGGCCCGTGTACACGGGCTTTTGCAGTCATGCACAGTAGAGACTGCCAATGCAGTCATGTGCAGTAGAGACTGCCAATGCAGTCATGTGCAGTAGAG